>JAVTVX010000029.1:7103750-8575000 GCA_033439265.1 Dillenia suffruticosa | reverse complement strand
TAACATGCTACAAATTCAGCTACCATGGTGGAGGAAGCTATAAGTGTTTGTTTGGTTCAATGAATAGTTCCCACAACATGCAAGTCAATACAGCTTGAAGTAAATCTGACTATTTTGGCATCTTGCAAAATCATAGTAGGAATACCCAATAATCTCTAGCCGATCCACTCTCCGGTATGCGAGCATATAGTCATTTGTTCTATGAAGATATCATATGGCACTTCTGGCTACTTTTCAGTAATCTATTCCCAGATTGCTCAAATATTTGTCCAACATCCCAACAATGTAGATCCAGACACATACAAGCCTGAGCATATATCAAGCTCCCTAAAGGTGAAGTATAAGAACCTTCTATATTTCTTTAGTTTCAAAATCATTCTTGACATATTGATCAAGACTTAATTTATCTCCTTTAACAACATGGGCATCACCAAATTTACAATCATGCATGTCAAATCTCTTAAGAAAATTCTTGATACAAGCCTTTTGCAACAATCCAAGAGTATCTCAAATGCAATCTCTATTTATCTGTATTCTTAACACAAAATAGCCAGCATCAAGATCTTCCATGCCAAATTTCTTTAATAGAAATCTCTTGCTTTCATGTAATAGGCTTCTATATCGACAATATATAAAACCAGGAAAATGTGTTCACTCCCACTGAACATATGGCATATACAATAATCAACCACATTCATCTTGAAACTAAAAGAGACAAAACTTGTCATGCCATTGATGAGAAGCTTGCTTAAACTCATAGATGGATTTCTTCAATTTTCAAATCATTTACTTTGAATATCACAAAAAAAAAGTTTCTTCGTTACACCATGTAAATTATCTCGTCAACGTTGGCATTGAAAAATATTATTTTAACATCCATCTAATGTAACTCAAAGTCAAAATATGCCACAAGTATCATTATAATCCTAAAAGTGTCTTTCAAAAAAAACCTAAGAGAAAGTTTCTTTATAATTAATACTTTCATTCTAAGTAAAGCCCATGGCGACAATATGAGATTTATATCTTTCATTTCGCCTTTTGGATTTCTCTTGATCTTAAATATCCATATGCAACCAATAGGTTTCACACCTTCGAGCAATGAATAAGATCCCAAATTTCATTGCCTCTCATGAACTTGATTTCCTCATTAATGGCCACATGCCACTTTTGAAAGTTAGTGCTTTTGATAACTTGGTAAAAATTAATTGGATCATCTTCCGATAACTTAGTAGAAATTAATTGTATCATCTTCCACAATTCTAAAATTTGGCTCATGTTCTTGGAGAAAGACGATGTAATCATCTAGAGTTGTACTTCTCCTCTTTCTAGTGAATCTTCCTAATGGCATTTGCTCTTGAGATTATTGATTTGCTTTTCAAGAATAATGTGTTGACCTTGATTAGAGAGATTTTCAACACTATCTTATGGTTCTAGATTTGCTTTCTTGAATAATGTCATGAATAGAAATTTGATTATGGTCAATAAAAACCATAAAAAAAATGAATTCCTCTTCAAGGACAAAGTTTCCAACGTTATCTCTCCCCCAAACTCAACATGTTGAAAGAATCAGGCATTCAAACCATCCACTTTGAATCTCTGAAAATAAGGATACAAATTGTAAATTGTCTCATCAACATCGCTATTGAGACATTTTTTAATATCCATTTGATGTAACTCATAATCTAGAGTACAACAAGTGCTATTATAGTCCTAAAAGAGTCTTTCAAAAAATTGGAGAGAAGTCTCTTTATTATCAATATCTTCCTTCGAATTAAAACCCTTGGTAACAAGGCAAGTTTTATATCTTTTTGTATTGTCCTTTAAATCTCAGTAATTATTTGGAATCATACTTCTTCCTTTAATGGATCTTCTCAATGTCATTTGTTCCTGAGGTTATTGAATTTGTTATTCAAGAATAATTCGATGATCATTATCATGAAGATTTTCAACATTGTTTTGTGGTTCTGGAGTTGCTTATGAAACAATATCAAGAATAGAAGCTTGATCATGATCAATAATTACTGTAAGGAGAGAAATGAGGTCCTTTTCAAGGATAAGGTTTCTAAACTTATCTCTCCCCCAGACTCAATATTCTCAAAGAATCGGGTATTTTCCATCTTAAAGAAGGACCTAGTTGTAGTATTATAAAATTTGTATCGTTGAGAACATTCAGAGTACCAAGCAATGGTTGCTGACCATTCTTGAGTCTAGTTTATTTTCATTAAGTTTACAAGACCTTGTCTTAGGTAGACAATCTTAAATATGTAAATGCTTTATGTTAGGCTTTGTGACCGTCAATAATACTTAAGGGGTTATTTTCACTATTTTAGTTCAAAATCAGTTGAGAATGTAAGTTGCAATTTTTAATGCCTCTTGCCACAATGATAAGTAGTATAACTAATCAAACTTATCACCATGTCCTTTAATGTTTGGTTTCTTCTTTCAGCAACATGAATCATTTTAGGGCTACCTAGTATTGTGTATTGTGGAACAATACCATATTCCCCTAGGAGTTTGGCAAATGATTCTGGATGTTTGGCATTATTCACGTGATCTACCATATCGATCATAACATTCACGACCACGATCTGACCTAATTCTCTTAATCCTTTTGTTAAGTTGATTTTCAACTTCACATGTCCAGTGCTTGAGACTTCTTATGAATAAGATAGGGTTTCTTCTTTCAGCAACATGAATCATTTTAGGGCTACCTAGTATTGTGTACTGTGCAACAATACGATATTCCCCTAGGAGTTTGGCAAATGATTCTGGATGTTCGGCACTATTCACGTGATCTGCCATATTGATCATAACATTCACGACCACGATCTGACCTAATTCTCTTAATCCTTTTGTTAAGTTAATTTTCAACTTCACATGTCCAATGCTTGAGACTTCTTACGAATAAGATATAGGTTCTCATAACATGATAAATTGTCTATTAATGAAATAAAATATTGTTGGCTATTCCAAAATGCTATAACGAATGGGCCACAAATGTCTTTTTGTATTAGTTCTAAGACATTTAAAGATCTTTCAGTTCCTAATCTCCTTATTTTTTACAAATCAAGGGGATCAAAAATTTTATCTGATACAAGTATTTCAATTCTTTGCTTAGAGATGTGCCCTCAGTGCTTGTGAAGAGTAATGTAGAATTCCCATTGTTCCTCTTCTTTCTTTTGCTGCTGATCTCACATCGAGACTAGCTCCTTCTTATTCACGGTCATCCAATGAGAGATCTTCCTTTAACTCTAAGAAATCAATCAAATAAGAGGCTACCCTCGACTCATCAAGTCATGAATCAACAAGCAAGGTTTCATTAAATGGGGCAACCATATCAAACAAGTAAAGGTTATCATATTTAGATAAAGAATGGGAACTATCAACTTCTGAATCATGAACAAGACTAAATTAACTATTTCCAAAAAACAAAAATAACCAACTTTATCCTATACAGAAATAGAAACCAAATTTTGTCTAATGATAATACAATAAAAGTCACATTCAAATCCAAATAAAATTGTCTTTAACAATAACCAAAAAGTCCCTATTGTCTCAACTTTGATTGACTTACCATCACCCACATGGATATATCTCTCATCATCACTTTTCTTTCAATAGCTCAAGTAACCTTGTATGGTTACATTTATGTGAGCAGTAGCAACAAAATCTAACCACCAAGTATGTCCAGGTACCGAAATTAAATTAATTTCAAAATAAACCAAAATAAAAAAACAAGTATTTCTTTGAATATGATGCATGATACTTGGTATGTTGTTTCTTCTTGTGAGAAGTACTACAATAGATGAAGCAAGCAAATTCTTTAATTTACCCATCATAAATTAAAAATAAGAATTTAAAGTCTCCATACATAATAGCTCACATCTAATGAGATGATTTAAATCGTTTAACTTTAATCTTTATTTGATCATTTTAATTTAGATCAAATATTGTCGTAACATATAATATACGATTACTGTTTATGTGTGTGTATGTATATATATACACAATATATATATATATGTACAAAATAAAGTCTAAAAGCTCTATGTTGAAAGTTTTTTATTTGACTTTTTCCTTTCTATTTCTATTGTTGGAGATATAATATGGTCTAAGAGAAAATTAATACAGCCCTCTAAAGAATAGAAGTAGAAGTTTTAGGGACTATGGGGATGCTTCTCTTTAATAGTTGTGACTATAAGTGTATTGGGTATGTTTAAGCAACTCTTTCACTATGTAATCTATCAAGCAACCTTTCTCTATGTAACCTCTTCACCTCCTTTTTCAACATGGTATCAGACATCCTTTGGCCTATCTCTAGAAAGTTCAAACACATTTTCCTCTAACTATCTCTGGTCAAGCTCAAGTGGTCACTTATCGTCCTTCCTATAGTCAAGTTTATCAATCATTTAATCTGCTATCTACCATCTTGAGAGCCTAAGTCCTATTCCACTCTTTCCTTAGCGTTGTGGGTCTCCCATAAAACCTTCAAAATTCTGTCATCTCCTTAGCTTACATATCTATGTAGTATCTCCTCAAACTTTTAAAAAAATTTATCACCCGGTCCTATTGAATCAAATTCATCTTTTTTTTTTGAGTTCAAGAATGTCTCCGACCAACTCATTGACCTCTCTTGCATTCATTTTGGTGGTCATCATAGTCTACTCTAGTTTAGCTATCATACCTCATTATGTTTGAAATCATCTTGGTACATATATATACAAATAATTGCTTGTCAAATCCCTAAACTTTGCATGAAATTCACAATTAACTCCCTGAACTACAAAATATGATGATTGAGTATTCAAAGTTCCAAAAATATACCGACAAAATCCTTCCATCACTAACGGTGCCATGTTAATTGTTGAGGTAGCATGATATAGTGAATGATGTCAAATTTGCAATATGAGTCGACATGCATGTATACTAAGATGTTGATGTATCAGTTGACATGTCAACATATTCAAACACTATTGTACCCACTTCACCTAAACTACTAATATAGTAGTCCCACCTCAGCTAGATTGATCAAATTTTGACCCCAAATTAATGATGTGGCAGTGCCACCTCAATTTCATGTAGAAGTGGTAGGCCTTTGGCCCAAAACTCTGTCTCTCCTCTCTCCATCCTTTCAAGCCATAATAGACATGAATAATGGTTCTTCATTTACCCCACTTTAAAATAAAAATCTGTGACACTAAAAAAAGACAAAAACAAAAAAAGGAGGAAAAGGAGATGGAAAAGTCAAGTCATTTACTCCACCCCCATTTTATTTTTTCTTCCTTATTCTCTCTCATCCCTCATCTCTCCTCTCACCCACGAACCTACACACCCCTACCTTTCTCTCATTCTCTCACCCTCTCGGCTCTCCTTCTCCCTCTATTCTTTCCCTCCAATTTAATCAAGTATCCTCGAACACCCATAGATTTGAACTCCAAACCCTTCAACAAGCCCCTAGAAGGTTGAATTTAGGGGAAGATTCAAGTTTTCCTATAAAGAAAAAAACTTTAGGTTTGGAGTAGTTCAACAATGGATGAAATTGATGGTTCCAATAAAGATAATACATTTTCCTACATTTGGATTTTAATTATTTTTGCATAAATTTTGGATTCATGTTGAGATTTGGGCTTTTGTAGAGAAAGAAAAATCTATAGTTTGAAGGTGACATGACAAAGAGACAAAATTAGTGCCTTGTGAACTTCTGAGCGGATCCTACAAGGACCTTCCTAATTGGGCACTAGCTTGCCCCCTAGTTGGGGTTAACCGGTAGCTTTCACCATCCTGAGTACCAAGTCACTTGGTTTGAGCATTCTCATTCTAACCCATTGGTTGTAATACCTTGCCATCTGCTGCTAATAAGCAGCTATTTGGACAGATGCGATTTCTTCTAACTCAGGAAGTAGGTTTAGATGTTCATGTAGTACAAATTCATTTTACCCTTCCTCGTATTGGTCTACCCTTAGTGAATAAACCCCAGTCTCAACTAGGATGACTACCTTGCAACTATATGTTAAGCTGAATGGAATCTCTCCCATTGCCCATCGGGGCGTCGTTTGATAAGTCCAGATGATGCTATAGAGTTCGTTTACCCACCAGCTTTTAACCTCATCTCGTGTGATTTTTAATCCTTGTAAGATTGTTCAATTGGTTATTTTTGCAAGACCATTAGTTTTCGGGTAGGTGATAGAAGTGAAGCAATTTGGATTTCCAACCTAAGCTCGTATTGTCAAACTACTTACTATTGTCCATGATTAGGACATGAGGTATACAGAACCTAGTGATGATGGATGTCTATATGAAGTACTAAATCTTGCCGATGGTAATTTGAGCTAATGGTTTGATATCTACCCATTTTGTAAAATAATTTACAGCCTCAATTAACAACTTTTGTTATCCGATTATTAGGAAGAATGGTCCTAAAATGTCCATTCCCTTTGGGACAAACATACACGGACTGGCTATCTGGCAGAGCTAGGTGGAAGGTTGTCGTGGCACTGATGAGAAGTGTTGACATCTGTTGCATCTTTTGACATAGTCGTCCGCATCAGCTTTCATGGTCAGCTAGTAGCACTTTTGTCAAAGGGCTTTATTTGCCCAATTTTGGGCACCCATATGACTATTGCATATCCCTTCGTGGACTTTTCTGAGAACATAGTCCCCCTGTTTAGATGTTAGGCATTTCAGATATGGATGGATATAAAATTTCTGATAAAGGTAATGTAATACCAAAAAAAATGAAAAAAAAGTCAAAGTTTTTTTTTGTTTATTATTCTCTCCCCACTTTCCCAATTTTGCTTTGCCCGAAACCCAACCCTCCCCTTTTTCTTACATCTGTCATTCGTCTCTTATTCTCTCCCTCTTCTTCTCTCTCTCACTCTCTCCCCTCTCTCTTTCACCTGGCACTCCTTGCGTGAAGAAGATCCCAGATCTCTATGCGCAACGAAGATTGGAGACTTAGTTGTTTTGCACGAACCTAAAACTGTTGACACCATAACCGAAAGAGGTTCTTTATCTTTGCACTTCAATCGACTCTCCTCTCGTCGTTTGCATTGCATTAAGTAAACTTTTGGGTTTTGCATTTCTTGGTTCAATTTTTTGTGGCAGTCGATTTTGGGTTTTGTTTTGTGTGGACGAATTTGATGGGGAAATATGGGTACGAACAGTTGTTCAAGGTTGGGAACTGATTCGATAACATTAGGGTTTTTCCTTATCGATTGGGGGTTTAAATTCTGAATGTGATGTTCATGATTTGGCAATTGAAATTAGGGATTTATTTATTTGTTTGTTTATTCATAATAAATTAGGGTTTTTAATTCCAATCTTCAAAAATCTAATCCAACCGCAAAATTGAGATATTTTCTTTCTCTTAAACTTGGGTTTAGTTTCTTTAATACTAAAAATTGGATGTTATTGTTCAGATCGATAGAAATTACATAAGAAAATCAAAACCCTAGGTTAGTAAGTAATGAAATTTGGGAGAAATTTAACTGGAAATTATATATATACGTCTAAATAATGTGCAAATGGTGGAAATGGAATCATGAACATAAATTTTTGACTTTGGGACAAATTTAGGGTTCTTGCAAAATTAAGAAAAATTTGTAAACCCTTGAGTTTGAGGAGAAATGACCCGAAAATTGTTATTATTGTTTAGGACAATTCATTGGAGGTTGAAAGGAGATTTTCTTTGGAAACTGATAATGTGAAGGGAGTGAATACCCTCCCGAGATGAGTGGATGGCTATGCTTCATGTAAATGAGCAAATTGTTTTAAATTGTGATTTATAAATTGATTTTGAATTAAATTTGAAATATTATTTAAAATGTTTTGTGAAATTGGTGTTCCCTGAAATGTGATTTAACAATTCCATGACTCGAGTATGTTTATTGAATTATTTACACTGTATCATGTTTGGATACAATGAGAATTGTGAGATGTTTGCTTTATCTTGAAATTTGAGCATGATTTGATTTATTAAATGGATATTTGGTAACAAGATACTGAAAAATGATTATAGTTTAAGTATTGCCATGGACCGGGCCATCGGGGCGGCGTGGTTAAGGCCATTTAATTTAGCTTGATGGTAGGTGGATTGGAGAGCCTCCTCAGGTTGCTGTGATAACGTAGATGCACTCAACGGAGCTCCAAGCCAATGCGAAGGTGAAAGGGATTTTTAGAAAACAGTGAAAAAAAATCCCTTGGTGGTCCTACCAACGGCCATTGGTAGAATAGAAATTTCGGCATATCCCAAATTTGTGAAAAATGAATATAAATTGTTTCATTTGTGTGTATATATATATATATATGAGTTATGGTGGTTTGAGATGAATTGTTTTATATAAATGTTTTTTTTTATTATCGCAATGCAATTTATATATAATTTTTGGTACAACTATTTCCACCCTCATGTATATGTTGCATATCATTGCACTCCATTCACTGAATATTTTAAAATACTCACTCCTCTCTTCCAATTTTTCAAAGGAAGTGTAGCTCAAGGACGTCTCGTAGTGGTGGTTGAAGATTTCTTTTATGAATTTTTAGTAGGTTATAATTATACATTTTATTTTTTAATTAGAATTATGGAAATCCATGGCAAGGAAGTTATGTATATCTCATACTGTTTGGATTTTATTTGATACTAGCTTAATTCCCTTGAGCAAATATTGGTAAAATCCATACGACTATGATTTGAGATTTCATAATTTTGTACGAATCCATCTTTGAAAGCCATTTATTTTGTATTAGGATATTTAGAACATTTCTTTGGTTTGTAAATTCATGAAATGTTTAAGAACTATGGAATGGTTGTGATGGTCAAATCTACAAGTATGCATGTACAGGGATTCTTGATTGTGTGTCGATGCATGCATGTATGTATAGGGCTGGGCCGGATGGGTCCCTTGCATGTGTTATATATATATGAATTCTTATTTTGATGGATTTTATGTTTTGAAAATTTTATTATACAATTAGGATGCCTAACGCTATCCCTGTATATGGGAAGGTCATGCCCGTATGCCGAGAATGCGGCGGTTGTTACGTACTCAACGGGAGAGTCGGGGTGTGACAATTCTATTGGTATCAAAGCTTTGGCTCACGATTTTAAATGTTTTAAATTGTTTGAAAATTTTTTTCAAATGTCCCAGGAGTTTTTGCAAGATTTCAAAATAATTTTTCTTTCTGAAAAATTCAGAATTTGAGAGATTTTTCAATGGACCAAGTGGTGGAATACTTATGGCACCCGTCTTCAAGTTCTGCCTCAAGCACCACTTCCTTCTTCACCAAGACCAGCCATTTTACCTACTTCCCCGGTAGAACTAGCTGCTCCTCCCACTTCAGTGGCTACTCTAATCCCCCATCCAACCTTAGAATTGTCCAAGTTGATCAAAGAAGCCCGACAACTTGGGTGTGTCACATTTACAGGGACAAGTGATGCTATGGTAGCAAAGAACTGGATTAATCAAGTTCGGGAGATGATGACAGACACGAGACTTCATGATGAGTTGAAACTTTTAGTAGCTGTAAAGCTCTTAAATGAAGATGCTAGAGCCTGGTAGGAGAGCATCAAAGAGAGGTCTCCAATGCCCATTTCATGGAGTGAATTTCTTAGGGAATCCGACGACAAATATTACACTTGATTCCACCGGGATTTGAAGAGGTATGAATTTCCTCATTTTCGCCAAGGCAGCAAGTCAGTGGCGGAATATAAGACAAAGTCGAGGAGACTATCCACCTTTGTTCTAGAGTTAGTGACTTTGGATGAGTACCTACGCTTTAAATTTGAAGAAGGCCTAAACTTGTCCATCCGGGAAAAGATGTCGGTAACCTCAGCACATACGTATAAAGACGTTCTGGAGTTAGCTCTAAGGGTCGAGAAAAAGGTTGAAGAAAGAGGAAGGAGAAGAGAATGGCAAAAAAAGAAAAGGAGATTTGAGCACACATCGGGCCAAGGTTCAAAACAAAGCAGGAACATAGGTACCTATGGTGGAGCTTCTATCAGTAGACCCGTTGGCGTCCCTCAAGGCCAATGCATGTCTTAATTTGGGAACCCTGCTCCTCTTGCATCCTTGGAAAGCAAATCAACGAGGAATACAAAGGAAAAATGTAGAAATTGTGGCAAGTCTCATTTTGGGGTTTGCCAAGCACCCAAGAGATGTTACCACTGTGGAAATGATGGTCATTTCTATAATATTTGTCTAGAGTTGGAGCGAGGAAGCCAAGCAAGTCATGACCGTCCTAGTGGATCTAGGGGTGGCCAATCCAATGTTCTTCCTGCACCTCCAAATGTTACTCCACGAACGGGGACTGGGAGCAAAACAATGATAGATCCAATTCAGTGTCCACAACCAAGGGCTCAAACCAGAATCTATGCTATGACAAACGAAGATGTCCAGAACAACCCCGACATAGTCATAGGTAAGTTCCTTAGAAAATTAAACTTGATGACTTAGACATTTGAAAATGAACAGTTGAGATTACGGTTTCATAATTTTGAATTTGGTGTATATTAGAGATATTACTTGATATTGAGGTGTTGGAAAACGAATTTTGATGATTAATGATTGTTTTGTTGGCATGAAGGACCTTAAATTTCAATTGAGTTTGATTGATTGAGATTAATTTTTATTCTTCATGTATTTATAGGTATGATGAAATTTTTTGGGGTTGATGCCCGTATATTGATTGATACGAGGTTTAACAATTCCTTTGTGAGAACGTAATTTGCTAGACATGTAAATAAGCCCTTGGACCCACTTGAAGAGGAGTTATTGGTTATTACTCCTTTAGAGGAACAATTGAATAGAGATACTGTGTACAAGAAGTGTGAAGTGGTAGTAGAGGGTCATATTCTCAAAGCAGAATTGATTTCGTTGAAAATAAGAGATTTCAATACAATATTGGCTATGGACTAACTCCACCCTCATAGAGCATCAGTGAATTGTTTCACCAAAAAGTAGAGTTTTGTAGACTGGGATGTCCTCCATTTGTATTCATTAGTGAACAACAAGTCTTACCAAGCTGTGTAATCTCAGCATTAGAGGTACAGAAACTAGTGCACAAGGGCTGTGTGGCTTGCCTAGCACATATCATCGATACCACTATGTAGAGTCCATAATTGATGAATATTCCAATGGTGAATGAGTTTCTGGATATTTTTCTAGATGCGTTGCCTGGATTTCCTCCAATTCAAGAGTTTGATTTCACTATCGATTTGACTCCCGACACAGCACCTATTTCCATCCCCCCTATCGAATGGCATCTACAGAGTTGAAAGAATTGAAGGTTCAACTTCAGGAGTTGTTGGATAAGAGTTTCATTCGACCGAGTACCTCACCTTGGGACGCTCTGGTTTTATTCGTGAAGAAAAAAGATGGCACCCTCCGGTTGTGTAATAACTATCGGCAGTTGAATAAGGTAACCATCAATAACAATTATCCCTTGCCGGGAATTGATGACTTATTTGATCAACTCCAAGGGGCCAGTGTCTTTTCAAAGATTGATCTAAGGTCAGGCTATCATCAGTTGAGAATAAGGGATGATGATGTCCACAAAACTGCATTTACAATGCGTTATGGACACTATAAATTCTTGGTGATGCCTTTTGGTTTAACGAATGCTCCGGCAGCTTTCATGGACCTCATGAACCGAGTTCTCCATGCTTACCTTGACAAATTCATCATTGTTTTCATTGACGACATGCTAGTATACTCAAAAATGATGAAGATCATTCAAATCATCTTCGGATTGTGCTACAAACTCTCAAAGAGAAGCAACTGTACGCCAAACTCTCCAAATGCGAGTTTTGACTTAGAGAGATTAGCTTCTTAGGGTATATTGTATCCGGAGATGGGATATTTGTTGACCCAAAGAAAGTAGAGGCAAATTTAATATGGGAACAACCTAAAAATGTCACTAAGGTGAGAAATTTTCTCGGATTGGTAGGCTATTACCAAAGATTTGTAGAGGGTTTTTCCAAAATTACATCTCCTCTGTCTAGTTTGACACGAAAGGGAGTTAAATTTGAATGGAGTGATAAGTGTGAGCAGAGTTTCCAAGAATTGAAGAAGAGACTCATGTCGGCTCCAATATTTGCTCTTCCTATTGGTAGTGGTGATTATGTGGTTTATCGTAACATCAATAAACAAGGGTTGGGATGTGTTTTAATGCAAGGCGATAAAGTTATCGCCAATACTTCTTGACAATTAAAAAAACATGAATTGAATTACCCTACCCATGATCTAGAATTTTCTACCATTGTGTTCGCTTTAAAGATGTAACGACATTACTTATATGGAGCCACATGCAGAATCTTCACCGACCACAAGACTCTCAAGTACTTTATCACTCAAAAGGAACTCAATTTGAGATAGAGAATGTGGTTAAAACTGATTAAGGACTATGACTTGGTAATTGAATATCACCCGAGTAAGGCAAATGTTGTTGCAGAAGCTTTAAGCCATAAATCCTTATCTTTTACTTCAGCTCATGGGAGTTCTTATCTCTCATGATTGTAGGACTCTGTACATTAGGAATCAAGTAGCATGTGATGATAATGGTGCACTTTTGACCAAATTCGAGGTATAACCAACCTTAGTGGACCATATTAAAGAGTTCCAAGCAACTGATGAGGAGCTAAAGGGGATAGTGGAAAAGGTTCAAAAGGGTGAAGGTGGTGATTTCTATATTCGTGAGGATGGCATGGTAACATACGGAAAAAGGGTATGCGTTCCCAAGAGTAATGAGTTTCCAAAGGCTATACTTAAAGAGGCACATTGTTCAGCTTATGCTATGCATCCCTGAAGCACTAAAATGTATAGAACCATCAAGGAAACTTATTGGTGGTCGGGACTGAAGCGGGAGATAGCCGAATTTATAGCAAGATACCTTGTGTGTCAACAAATCAAGGCCAATCATAAGAAGCCAGCTGGGACACTTCAACCATTGCCTATACCTGGATGAAAATGGGAGCATATCACTATGGATTTTGTGATAGGAATGCCATACACTTCGAGCCATCATGATGCTATTTGGGTGATAGTTGATAAGCTCACCAAATCAGCACACTTCCTTCCGATTCAGAATACTTATTCTTTGGAGAGATTAGCCAAACTATACATTGATGAAATTGTTCGACTCCACGGAGTTCCGATATCGATTGTATCGGATTATGATCCCCGATTTACGTCCAGATTGTGGCCTAAGTTACAAGAGGCCTAAGGTACTAAGTTGAAATTCAGCACTGCATTTCATCTACAGACGGATGGACAGTCAGAGCATACAATCCAAACATTGAAAGACATGTTGAGAGCATATGTTTTGGACTTTCAAGGGAGCTGGGATAGGCACCTCCCATTAGTTGAATTTGCATACAACAATAGCTATCAAGCTAGCATTGGGATGCTTTCTTATGAAACTCTCTACGGAAGGAAATATCGAACTCCACTTTGTTGGGATGAAGTTGGAGAGCAAAGAATTGAAAGTGTGAAGCTAATTGAGGTATCCGTAGAAAAAGTAAAGATGATTCAGGCAAGGATGAAGGCAGCTTAAGATAGACATAAGAGCTACTGGAATTTGAGGTCGGAGACATGGTTTTCTTGAAGGTTTCACCTTGGAAAGGTGTAATCCGATTTCGAAAACAAGGTAAATTGAATTCAAGGTACATTGGGCCATTTAAGATCCTTGAGAGCGTTGGAATGTGGCCTATCGATTGGAATTACCTCTGGATTTAGAGAAAATTCATGATGTATTCCATGTCTCAATGCTAAAGAAGTATTTGCTGGATCTCTCATGTAATTGAAACTCCTCCGATAGAGTTGAATCCAGACTTGAGTTTTAGAGTACAGCTTGTACAAATCATAGATCGACAAATCAAACAATTAAAAAATAAGCAAATCTCAATGATAAAAGTATTATGGAGAAACAACCAAGTAGAAGAGCAAATTTGGGAGACTGAAAAATTAATGCGGAAGCAACACCCACAACTTTTTTATGTATAAATTTTAATTTAAATTTCGAAAATGAAATTTGTTTTAGGGGGTTAAGTATTGCAATACAAAAAAAAAAGAAAAAAAAAGAAAAGTTAAAGTTTTTTTTTATTATTATTATTCTCTCCCCACTTTCCTAATTTTGCTTTGCCCAAAACCCAACCCTTCCTTTTTTCTCACATCTCTCCTTCATCTCTCATTCTCTCCCTCTTCTTCTCTCTCTCAATCTCTCCCCTCTCTCTTTCCTCTAGCACTCCTTGCATGAAGAAGACCCCAAATCTCTATACGATGTGAAGATTGGAGACTTAGTTGTTCTGCACAAACCTGAAATAGTCGACACCATAACCGAAAGAGGTTCTTCGTCTCTGCACTTCAATCTACTCTCCTTTCGTCGCTTGCGTTGCATTAAGTAAACTTTTAGGTTTTATATTTCTTGGTTTAATTTTTTGAGGCAGTCGATTTTGGTTTTCTTTTGTGTGGATGAATTTGACGGGGGAAATGTAGGTACGAACAGTTGTTGAAGGTTGGGAACTGATTTGATAACATTAGGATTTTTCCTTGTCGATTGGGGGTTTAAATTTTGAATGTGATGTTCATGAATTGGCAGTTGAAATTAGGGATTTATTTATTTATTTGTTTATTCATAATAAATTAGGTTTTTTAAACCCAATCTTCAAAAGCCTAATCCAACCCCAAAATTGAGGTATTTTCGTACTCTTAAACTTGGGTTTAGTTTCTTTATTACTAAAAATTGGATGTTATTGTTGAGATTGATAGAAATTACATAGGGAAATCAAAACCCTAGGTTAGTAGGTGACGAAATTTGGGGGAAATTTAAATGGAGATTATATATATACATTTAAATAATGTGCAAATTGTGGAAATGAAATCATGAACATAAATTTTTGGATTTGGAACAAATTTAGGTTTCTTGCAAAATTAAGGAAAATTTGTAAACCCTTGAATTTGAGAAGAAATGACCCGAAAATTGTTATAATTGGTTTAGGACAATCCATTAGAGCTTGAAAGGAGATTTTCTTTGGAAACTGATAATGTATATGGAGTGAATACCCTCCCGAAATGAGTGGATGGCTATTCCTCATGTAAATGAGTAAATTGTTTTAAATTGTGATTTATAAACTAATTTTGAATTAAATTTGAAATGTTTTGTGAAATTGGTGTGCCCTGAAATGTGATTTAACCATAACTCAAGTATGTTTATTGAATTATTTACACTGTATCATATTTGGATATCATGAGAATTGTGAGATATTTTCTTCACCATGAAATTTGAGCATGATTTGATTTATTAAATGGATATTTGGTAACAAGGTGCTGAAAAATGACTATAGTCTAAGTCTTGCAATAGACCGGGCCATCAGGTCTACGTGGTTAAAACTGTTTAATTTAGCTTGGTGCTAAGGGGTTGGGGAGCCTCCTCAAGCTGCCGTGATAATGTGGTGCACCTCACGGAGTTCCTGGCCAATGCCAAGGTGAAAGAAATTTTTAGAAAATAGTGAAAAAAATCCCTTACTGGATTCTACCAACGGCCATTGGTAGGATAGAAATTTCGGAATATCTCAAAATTGTGAAAAATGAATGTAAATTATTTGATTTGTATATATATATATATATGAGTCATGGTGGTTTGAGATAAATTGTTTTATATAATGGTTTTTTTTTTATTATGACAATACAATTTGTATATAATTGTTTGGCATAACCATTTTCACCCCACATGTATATATTGCATACCATTGTACTCCACTCACCGGGTATATTAAAATATCCACTCCTCTTTTCCAATCTATTAGAGGAAGTGTAGCTCAAAAACGTCTCATAGTGGTGGTTGAAGATTTCTTTTGTGGATTTTTGGTAGGTTATGATTATATATTTTATTTTTGAATTACGATTATGGAAATCCATAGAACGGAAGTTCTGTACATCTCATACTGTTTGGATTTTATTTGATACTAGCTTAATTCCCTTGAGCAAGTATTGGTAAAATCTATATGACTATGATTTGGGATTTCATCATTTTGTAAAAATCCATTTTTTAAAGCCGTTTATTTTGTATCGGGACATTTGAAATATTTCTTTGGTTTGTAAATTCATGAAATGTTTGAGAACTTTGGAATGGCTGGGATAGTCAAATTTGTAAGTATGCATGTACAGGGATTCTTGATTGTGTGCAGATGCATGCATGTACGTACAAGGATGGGTCGGATGGATCCCTTGCATGTGTGTAATATATATGAATTGTTATTTTGATGGATTTTATATTTTGGAAGATTTATTGTACATTTAGGATGCCTAGCACTATCCCGGTATATAGGGAGAATATGTTCGTATGCCGAGATAACGCGGCGGTTGTTACATACTCGATGGGAGAGTCGAGACTTGACAGGTAACCGTTGATAATGGTATAATGGGCGATCTTGTACCTTAACCTATTGGATTCAAAAGGTGAGGTCGGTAGTTGCTCGAATTTCAAGTAGGATTCTATAGGGTCTTTCCAACTCGATGAGCTCTTCATCAACAAGACCTGTTCGAGCTCTTCAATGTTGGGGCATGGTAGGCTCTCTATGTAGATATTGTGGCTAGTCGCCACTAAGTGAGAACTAGCTAATTTCAACAGCAAATCGGTTCGTACATTCTCAGATTGAAAGATCTGTTGTATATCTACTTTGTCGAATGTATCCATCGCCTAGTGTATCTTGGATAGATACTTTGTCGTCATTGGTTCTTTGGTCTTGTAGACTCCTTTGATCCACTTGACAACTAATTGGCTGCCAATAAAGACCCATAGGCTCTGAGCCCCTAATGACGCTGCAATCCTCGACTCGATCAGGAGAGTTTCGTACTCAGCCTAGTTGTTGGTCGCCCAAAATTCAAAATGGATGGTATATTCGGCTTTAAAATTATCTAGCCCTATTAAGATGAGTCAGCTTCACTTCCAAAAAAATTGGATGACCCGTCGATATGGAGGGTCCACTCGGGCTACAAGTGTTCTTCTTTATCATTGGCAAGGGGTTACTCAATGGATATTGGTAATATGCATTTGAGGATAAAGTTTGTGAGGGCTTGGCCTTTGATAGCTGGCCTCGATTGATATTCAATGTTGAACTTGTCTAGTGCGATACTCCATTTAATAAGTCAACTTGAGATATCCCTTTTTTACAAGATCTATTTTAAAAGCTGATTGGTCAGCACCACAATGATGTGGGCTTAGAAATAAGACCAAAGACGTCTGGTGGGGATTACTAAGACAAAAATTATTTTCTCAATGGATCTGTAGTTCACTTTGAACTTATAGAGCACACGGCTGACATAGTATACCAGCTTTTGTACAATGGATTCTTGTCTCACAATGATAGAATAAAGCGCGTGGTTAGAAATAGAAAGGTAGAGATATGGTTTCTCACTAATAACTAGTCGAGAGAGGAGCGAGGGCGAAATGAGATACTCTTTGAGTCTTTCAAATGTGGCCTAACACTCAGGTGTCCATATGAATTTCTAAGACTTCTTCAAGGGATTGTAAAAGCGTTTATACTTTTCCTCTACTCACAAGACGTTGCATGTATTTACTGTCTTCAGTGGTGTCATTTCTAGTATGGTTTCAATTTTCTCCAAATTCACTTCAATCCCCACGGATATAATTAGAAACCCAAGAACTTCCTAGATGTGATCCTGACAGTGCACTTTATGGGGTTCAACCTCATGTTGTATTATTCTAATGTCTGGAATGTCTCTTTTAAGTCCACGACATGGTCGTTGGCATTAAAGCTTTTGATGAGCATGTCATAGACAGAGACCTCCACATTTCTATTGAGTTGTTCGCTGAATACCTTATGGAATAGGCATTGAAAGATTGCCCCAACATTCTTGAAACCAAATGGCATGACTTTGTAATAATAGACAACAAACTCCGTAATAAAACTGGTTTTTTTCTCGTCTTTAATGGCCATATGTACTTAATTGTAACCGAAGTATGCATCTATAAAACTCAAAAGCTAATAACCAAACGAATTGTCGATATTAGGGAGTGGATAGCTATCTTTCGGACATGTCTTATTGAGATCTATGAAGTCTACATATATCCTCCACTTTCCATTTGCTTTTTTCACTATAACCACATTGGCTACCCACTTAGGGTATTTTACCTCTCGGATGAACCTTGGCGTTAAAAGTTTTCAAACCTCTTCTTGTATCGCATGTTGGCATTCTAGTGTGAACACTCTTTTCTTTTACTTGACGGGCTTGTAACTAGCGTTCGCAATCAGCTTGTAGACTATAACTGAAGGATGAATGTTTGGAATGTCTTTAGGGGACCACATGAAGACTTTAGAATGGCATCGCAGATAATTCACAATTGCCTATTAAAGGGGCGTCAGTAAATGGGTATGGATTTGAATGGTCTAACCGGGTGTGTTGGAGATAGGAATCTCGATTATTACCTCTCCAGGCTGAGATTTTGACCATTGCTCAATGTCATCTCAGAGTTCCATAGTATCTATTGCTAAGATTTCCCCTTCTCCTCCCGCTAAGGGAACAGCCAATGAATTGGGGTTACTGCGAACCATCATGATCTCTGAGGGCATTCTGATTTTGACCATCATGTGTCCAGTACTCATTAGTGCTTCAAAATCATCAGGCCAGGATGGCCTAGGATGGCACTGTGGGGGGACTAAAGTTTTACCATATAGAAAGTGGTTTTGAAAACAGCATGATGAGGAGGGGTCCTAGTGACACCACGAGCGAGATAAGTGCTTCTGGCCATATACATTCACCAGTGAGCCCTCTAATGGGCTGATTGGAAGGTTGAAGTTAAGATCAGAAGAAACCCATCTGCTAAAATATATCCCAAAAGATGTCATACTCTACTCCTTGATCCATGAAGGTCCTCTTGACGAAGTAAGAGCCAATCCTTGCTGTGATAATTAGCGGATCGTTTCAACAAGTATCAACCCTCGTCAGCTCATCAACATCGAAAGAAATTGTTGGCCTCATTCTCTTGGTTGATGTCATGATAAAGAGAAGAAGATGGCAATAAGGGTTAATCGGATCAGGAGTGTAGAGACTAAATGTGATAATCTAGAGGGATGAATAGGTTATCTAATAATTTTTTACTAATTCTGGTGTTTAAAAGCTAAGACCTATTTCTGAAATGAATAAACAAATAAATGGACTCAAAAAGAAAAATCAACATATACACAATTTATAGTGGTTCCACCTTCTTGGTGTATATCTACTCCCAGACTTCACCTAAATTTTCAAATCCACTATTCTACACATAAATTACAAACCAACTTCTCAACATGTTAGTGAACCTTACAAGTATTTTTTCAAATACTTTCATTTGCTTTTTACAGGAGCAAAAAAAAAAATCTAAGCTGATCTCTCACTTGTTAGCTCTCAAGCTTGAGATCAAAAATACCAAAATTCTAATCTTTTAACAACAGATGGAGAATGAATATAATGAGTAGATAGGAGTTTTGATGCTCACAGCAGTATAGACAATTTGTGAAATAAAAACAGAATAAAATGTTCAAGATGTTGTTTAGGCTTCGCAAAAAGTTATCTTCTTCTTCATCCTTCAGTTATTCTTATAGTTAGATAAGAAGATTTAACTGTTGAAATCCATTGAATGCATTATAGAGGCTGTTGAACAATTTATTTAGTTTGAAATAGCTTTTCTGAGCAAATAAACGTTAGATACATCAAGTCGATCCCCTGAAATTTCAAGCAAACTTGGTTTTATACTTTGGAATCTTGGGTTGACTTGTTGATTGCTCAAGTCTACTTGTCAATAATTCAAATGTGAAAAACAAGAGAACTTATCTACACCATGAGTGGACTTACCAATTTACAAGTCTTCTTATAAGAATGTTGAGTTGCCTTAACATTGATTTTTAATTTACAAGGCGACTTACATACCTAAAATCCTTAGTTAGATCGCCTTAGATGAATTTTGAGTCTTCTTTCCTTAATCTCAGACTCAGACTTCTGTGACCATACATTGATAGGTCATCTTGAAATTTTCATTGGGTCGACTTATGCCTTTTGATTTCTATGGTTAGGTCATCTTGGACCTATAGCTGGCTCGCCCTGGATATTGTGTAGACACAAACCTCTTAGGCATGTTTTTCTTAGGTCATCTTGTGGTTTTCATTAGGTTGCCTTATGCCTTTTGATTTTTATGGTCAGGTCATCTTGTACTTATAGTTGGGTCACCCTAGGTATTGTGCAGACACAGACCTCTGAGACATGTTTTCCTCGGATTGTCTTGTGCCTATGGTTAGGTCACTTTAGTTGTGTACAAAAATAGACTTTTGAAACTGATATTCCTTAGATCATCTTGTGCTAAAGGTTGGGTCACCTTAAGTATGTGCAGAAATTGACTTCTGAGACTAGTATTCCTCAGGTCGTCTTGAGTTTGTAGTTGGGTCGACTTAGGTCTTTGTACTTAGTTGGATTTCTCTTATTCATGCCCTCAAGTCGACTTCTACTATATGACCAAGGAGACTTCCTTATACAAAATTCAATTTTTAACAATTTCTCTCTAGTTTTAATTAATTAATCCAAAACCAATTTATATTACCTCTAATCATTATCAAAACTTATTTTACTCAATGATCTCTCTCTTTTTTATGATAACAAAACTTAATTTGAAATAAGTGTTAAAAATGTCTGAAAAATCACCAAATGGTCCCCCTCAACCAATACCGTACAAATTCAAGTTTTGAAAAATCTATATTAGCCTCGATTCTAAATTTTCCTTCGAATTGTGCATTGCCTCTCAACTAGCATTCATTTAATATATCATGAATACACATTATATCACATTTTATGCTATATGCACCCAATTTCATAATATTACACCCTAACAATCTACTATCCTTTCCCTTTCAGCCAAATGTCATCACAATCTACAACCATTCTCCATACTTCTATTTCTTCAAGACCAAGCCAATAGAGAATACATTTCATTCTTACTCAAACAATGCAAATATATGCTATAATCATATTTTCAAAATAATTGCATAATATGCTATAATTATATGTCCTACTCTATGTGATCATACCAATCTTTAATTAATCATTTGACTAGAATATCAATGCAATACCAATGTAACACTAGCCAATGCACCATACAAATTCCTTAAGCCAATGCAATATAATAGCTAATGCACCGTACAATAGCCAATGAACAACAGCCAATGCACCATACCAATGCAATATAAATGTAACAATAGTCAATGCACCATACCAATGCAATAACAATAGTCAACGCATCATACAAATTCCCTTTTTGTTAACAGTAAATGTGGAGTTAAGTGAAAAGGAAAGCTTCCATTCAAGTTTACCAAATTCAAGAACGTAAGAGTTCTGAGTTCACAATTGATAAAAGGAAAATAAAACAAAAAAAAAAAAGTTCACATGAGTAGTTAGCTTTACGAACTTGAAGATGACAAAATAAGTTGTAGGTTTCGATTAAACTATAGAGAAGTAAAAGGATCACCTTGATCTTTTCAAGTTAAGGATTCTAATGAGTTCATTTTGTTATGAATTTTCTGATTTTGGTCCTCTAATTCATTCAGTTTTGCATGGGTGTGAAAGTTTTGATCTTCAATTTTGAGAAACTAAGCTTGAATATACACTGATGCTCTCCAAATCATATCCATTGTAACTTCAGAGGAAGAAATAAATGTGGATGGGGCACCATATGAGAGGGTAAGTTGTAGGTTTTACTCTCTATGATCCTCAGAGGAACCTTTTCTAGTTGGGTCACTTGGCCTTGCTTCATCTCCTTTTCTTCTTGGCTTTTACCTCTTGATCTTCATCAATTTTTTTCCAAACTCCATTTTTACATACCCACTTGGCCTTTTTCAATGATTGTTCTCCAATTCCATGTCTCATGCTTAACTTGGTGCAAATATCATTTTTCAAGTCAATTTTGTTTACTACTAAAACATTGGTGATTAGAGAACAATAACAAAGGTTTGCAGACATTGAGTTTGTTGCAGCAATCATGAAATTAGGAACGAAGAAGTGAAGTCTAGGGTTTTTACCATCCATAAGACATGTCATCAACCAAAGATCTTCCTTGGTTATGTTTGTATAATTACCATCTCAAGGCCTAAGGACATGAGTGATAAAAAGATAAAGGATGCATTCATGTACTTCCAAATTCTTAGCATTCAAATCTACTTCCTCTATTTCCATCAAATTTTCATTCTTAAATACAATCTTTGCACACACAATTTGACTCTTCTTCATATACTCTTCACATTCACTAAATGGAGTCTATAGGTTATACATCATGCATATAACCTTGAGTGTAAGCACAATTTGTTTCCCCTTAATGTATGTCTTTAAAATACAAGATTCCATTCCTGTAGCAAAGTAGTAGTGAGTTTCATCACTTGTTCTCCAATTTCATCAATCACTTTTATATTATTATAGAATTTTCTAATCAAGTGATCATAAATATTTTCATTTGGACTTATCAATGAATGTGGAAAAATGTGTGAAAGGTGTTTCTCATATGGAAAATTGATTTTCTTGAAAAATTCTCAATCTATGAGTCTTCCTAAGTTCAATTTCCTTTTGGAGAAATTTGTAGTGAAAGATTTACTTTTCTCAAGCGAAGGGAAGTCACTTTCATTAAACCTTGAGAGATTCTTTGTCTTTGGCACCATGATGTCACTTTCATTATTCTTCGTTGAAGATGAGAAACCTTTTATAAATTAGGGTTGAGAAATAGGGTTTGTGAGAATAGTTTTGCCGCGAGAAGATGAGATAGGATTTTGGTTGTGCTTTGGTTAGGGATAAAGTGAGAATTAGGATTGCATTTTTAAAGGAGAAGATTGAGTGATATTTGTTTGAATAAGAGAAAGGAAGAGACGATTTGTGAAGATGTGAAGAGGTGTGAAAGAAGGACGACTTCACAAAGACATATTAAGGTTCTTCAATTTAGGATGAAATTTTTGGAGGGAATATGAAAAATCAGGACTTTTAAACCTAAATGACTAAATTCGAGTTGAACTAGGGTTATTGGTAGAAGAGAATTGGATGTTGGTTTAAGGTTTTTGAATCTTATACATTTCATGAACCACATGAGTCAATTTCAAGTAAATGATAAATCGACTTGTCTGTTCACACAAAGCAACTTGTACTAGATTGCAAGACAACGTGGCTTTCACAAGTTCACTTGTTGTGTTCAAGTCGCCTTCTCAAATCCTAAAGGTGGCTTGGAGATATGTTTCAAAATTATTTCTGTGACTTCGATTTTACAGGTCATCTTGCTCTTTAGATAAGGTGACTTCCTATGTCGAAGTGTTGTTTGCAACACGACTTATAACTTTATCAAGTTGTCTTGCTTCAATTTTTCATATTCCAATTCTATGCCTTCACATCAATAGATCAACTTATCTGTTTGAATGAGTCGTTCTCTCTGTTTGAATGAGTCGTTCTCTCCTTCACCAAACCATTATTTTTTTTTTTCAAGATTTATCATGATTTCAAGAATTATTTTGTTATCATGATCATTATTATTGTTGTTATCAATTTTTACTTGTTAGAGTTATTCGAACACGTACTTTGTTTGGAATTGAATAGTAAAATCAGTCCATCATATTTAATTCTCTTCTTATACTACAAAATCTCTCTGTCCAAAAATTTAATGAAAATATCAGCAATTTGTTTTTTTGGTTTTTACATACTCTAGAATTATGTCTTTTTAAGTACATGATCTTTAATAAAGTGATATCTAACTTCAATATGCTTAGTTTTAGAGTGATGGAATGGATTTTTAGTCAAATTTATAATATTAGTATTATCAATCATGATATGTATATTTTCCAATTTCAGGTCATAATCATCAAATTGATATTTGATCCATAAAAATTGAGCATAGTATTGTCTGCAGCCACATACTTTGCTTCTGTGTTTGATATAGCAACACTATTTTATTTTTTAAAAAACCATGATACTAATATACTCTCAAAAAACTGACAAGACCCACTACTATTTTTCCTATCCATTTATGTTCTACAAAATCAGTATCTGAGTATACATATAATATAACTATTGAATTCCTATCATACCATAGTCCCAAATTACATGTGTCCTTTAAATATCTCAAAATTCTCTTGACAATAACTAAGTGAGATTTCTTAGAATCGGATTGAAATCTAACATATAAGCATATACTAAATAGGATACCTGGTCTAGATGTACTTAAATAAAGTCAAAAGCCAATTATACTTTTATACAATTTTTGACAAAGTTTCTTTCCTTTTTCATCTTTATCTAGCATAATTGATGTGCTCCTAGGTGTGGCATGTCTCTTAATTTCACTAAATCCAAATTTCTTGATTTATTTCTTAGTGAATTTGAATTGATTAATAAATATTTTTTTCTTTATTTACTTTATTTGCAATCCTAGAAAATAATTCAATTCACGCATCATACTCATCCCAAACTCAGCATACATAGACTTAGCAACTCTTAACAAAGATTTTTATCGGTTGCTTCAAATACTATACCATCCATATAGATTTATACTATTAAAACTTCTTTATCTCTTCTTTTAATTGAAAAATTGTATCAAATTTTCCTCTTTCAAAGTATTTTTCAGTTAGAAAGCTACTAAATCTTTCATACCAGACTTTTGGAGTTTGTTTTAGACCATATAGTGCTTTCGATAATTTTAACATATGATCTGGATATTTTGGATACTCAAATCCTGGAGGTTGCTCTACAAAAATAGTTTTATTTATTACACCATTTAAGAATGTACTCTTGACATTCATTCAGTATAATTTGAAGTTCATAAAGCATGCAATCAAACAACATTTTAAGGACTTCTAATCTAGTTATCAGAACATAGACTTCATTATAATTAATGTTTTCTTCTTCGCTATACTCCTGAACTACTAATTTTGAATTATTTTAGGTAATTGTGTCATATTTATCTAATTTGTTCCTAAACACTCACTTTGTTCCTATTACTGATTGATCATTTGGTTTAGAAACTAACTCTCATATTTTGTTTCTTTCAAATTGATTTAACTTTTCTTATATTGTTAAAATCCAATTTTCATCACTTAAAGTCTTATCAACATTTTTTAGTTCAATTTAAGAAATGAAAACCACAAATTTACATTGATTTTGAGTTGAAAATGTAATTCTAAATTCAATCTCTATATCTCCAGTTACATTCTCTACATTAACACTTTTTCTTACTGTTGAAAATTTTATGTTTTACTCCTCTTGTTGTTCATGGCTTGTTTGAGTCTCTTCTACTCTAACTTCTAGCATTTCTTTTTTTACTTATTCATTTTCCAATGTCTCTTGTTCTAATATTTATTCTATCTCTTGGATTTCATTATCAAAACTTCTTTTATTTAAAAAGTCATTTTCATCAAAATTTACATCAATAGATTTCTCGATTATCATTATTTTCTTATTATACACTCTATATGCTTTACGAGAATTTGAATATCCAAGAAAAATGGTTTCATCACTTTTTGTATCGAATTTTTTTAAGTTGTCTTTTCCGTTGTTTAACATATAACATTTGCATCCAAACATTTTAAAATATCCTATATTAGGCTTTCTATGTTTATATAGTTTATAAGGAGATTTCTTAAGAATTGGTCTAATTAATGCCCTATTAAGAATATAACAAACTATATTGACAAATTCAGTCCAAAAGTGTTTGGGTAGATTATGCTCACACAGTATAATTCTACCCATTTTTTCTAAGGTTCTAATCATTTTTTCTACAACACCATTTTGTTAAGGTATTTTAGGTGCAGAAAAATTATGATATATTCTATTTTCATTACAAAATTCTTGTAAAAATTTATTTTCAAATTCTTTAATATGATCGTTTTTAATACTATTGATTGTGTACCCTTTTTTATTCTGAATTTTCCTACACAATTTGATAAATGCACTATATGCTTCTTCTTTTTTGGTTAGAAATAGCATCTATGTATATTTTGAGTAATCATCAATGATTACAAAACCGTAGCATTTTTCTCTTAAACTTTGTATTCTAGTTAGACCAAGAAGATCCATGTGAAGCAACTCTAATGGCCTGGATGTGGAGTCTATATTTTTTTATTTTAAAGAAGATTTGATATATTTCCTTTCATGCAACCATCACAAAGTTTATTCTTTTTGTATTTCAATTTTGGAATCCCTTTAATCATGTCTTTTGTAACTAATTTTGATATTAAATCTATACTTATATGTCCTAATCTCCTATGCCATAACCATGCATCATCATTTCCAATAGCCATCAAGCAAGTTTCATTTTGTACACTTATATTATCTAAGTTTATGACATATATGTTTCCTTACCTTTTCCTCTGAATTTTACTTCCTTGACTAATTTGTCTATCACATTGCAACAATCATGATCAAATAAAACTATGAAACATTTGTCACACAATTGATTAATACTAAATAAGTTATGTTTCAAATTTTTGACTAAGAGAACATACTCAATTTGAATAGGAAATATACCTATGTTTCCTATGTCGATTATTTTGTCTTTTGAATTGTCTCCGAAGACCACTTTATCTCCTTTCTTTTCTTCCAAGCTGCTAAACTTAGATGAATCTTTAGTCATATGTTGAGAGCATCCATTGTCCAGAAATCTTGTATTTTCACAAGATTTGATCTTGAGACAGATCTGTACATTGAAGAGATCAAGTGTTGGCTTTTGGTACTCAAATTTTCTTAGGTCCGGTAGTGTTAGTATTCAACATGGTCTCAAATGTATTCTATGGTACCATTTTAATGTCATTTTCTTATATTTCAACTCATTAAACCAACATTTATCCCTACTATGTCCATTCTTGTACCAGTAAGTGCACTTAATATGTGTTTAAGGTATTTTTATTTGATTTGGGCTAGATTTTCTTGTAAGTTTGTAATAATGAGAGTTGTATCCTTGTTTCATGCAATAATCACTATCAGAAAATCCGGTATCAGCAACAGAAATTTCCGTCGTTAAAAGTCATAACTCCGTCACTGAAGGGTATTAGCGATGGAAAAAATCCGTCGCTAAAAACAACCCCGCTAATTTTTACATATGGAAATGTATCCGTCAATGATATCAACGACAGATTAGCGATAGAAAATTTCCGTCTTTAAAGATATCCGTCGTGTTGATTTAAAAATTTTTTAAAAAATCAACAATGAAAAAATTTTCCAAAGCCACGCGCATCACCTACTCGCCCAACCCACACCCGACCCGCTCACCTGCTTGCCCGTTGCTTTAATCTATTAAAAATGCCTTCAAAATTGTGTCCGCCTTACATCGAACCTGGGCACACGTAAAAAATTGTAAGCACTAAAACCACCTGATCAAAGTTAACTCTATATCCATATTTTTTTTATATATTATCTTTATTTCATATTCTTTATTAATAATAAAATAATATAAAATTATAATTTATTATAAAATAATAAAATTTAAGCTTAAAATAAAATAATAAAAAATTTTGAAAAATAAAATAATATTATTCTACAAAATAAAATAAAAATAAAAATAAAAATAATTATTAAAAATTTTAAAAATTTAAAATAATTTTAAAATAATTAAAAAAATCCATCACTAATTCGTTGGTAATCCGTCACTAAAATTTCCATCAATAATCTGTTAGTAAATTTTTGTCGTTAATCCGTTGATAATCCGATATTGATAGCTATATATATATATATTTTTTCCTTCAATAAAGAGCAACGAAAATTTTCTGTCACTAAAAATTTTATCGATAATCCGTCACTGATAGATTTAAAAATTTTTTTTCCTGATTTAGGGTCTATTGATGGATTAGCGATGGAAATATTTTCGTCGCTAATCAATCGCAAATCTCTTGGAAGAGAGTCCAACAGTAATCTGTCGCAAATTCATAGCTATTAACAACAGATTTTTATCTGTCGGTAATTTTTCGTCGCTAATGCCGTATTTCTGATAGTAAATGACATTTAGAGTTTAATCTTTTATTTATTAAGCTTGGTTAAAGAAACTATAAAGTTTCTTTTAGGTCATGGCAAGATTATACCCTAAGTCAGCTTTATCATAAACAGCTCTTTGGGCTTCAAGCATCAAGTCTAATTTTTCTTGTTCTTGAGCAAATTTGTACAATAAGGAACTTAACCTCTTTTTTCTCTCTTTTTCTTGAACTAGCTCCTTTATATTTTCATTTTTACTCTTCTCATTAATGTCATCAAGAAGTTCAATTCTTGTGTTTTCAACTTCTAATTGCAAACTATCAATTTTCTTTTCTCTTAGCTCGTCATTTTCTAATCTAAGCTGTTCATTTTTAGATTTTTATTCATTCCTTTTTTCCTCTAATTTGTTCATTTCCTTCTTCAATGTGCTATTTTTTTGTCATATTTTTTAAATCTTTAATAGATTATATGAGCGCATCATACAATTCATCAAATGAGAGTTCATAATCAGATTCTGAATCAGAAAAGTATGATGTTCAAAAGGTTACCTCAATGTTTGAGTCATCTTCCAATACCATGAAGCACAAGTTTGCTTGCTTTTGCTCATGTTCCTCCATACTTGAACTTTCATCCTCATGGCTCCATGTTGCCAGGGCATTTTTCTTTCCCTTATTTTCCTTCTTCTCGGCTTTCTTTAGTGATAGAAAATCAGTCTTGATGTGACCAAACATCTTCCACTCATAGCATCTTATTTCTTCTTTCGTTCCAGGTTTTTTTAATTCTCTTCTGCCTTTGTTTCTCTTCCTCGATATGAATTTTTTGAATTTTCTAATTAGAAGAGCTATATTTTCATCTTCATCATTGCTTGAGTTATTTTTCTTACTTTCAGCTTTTAGCGCTTTGGATTTGCCTCTTTCTTTATTTCCATTTCCTTTGGAGTTTATTTTAATTTCATGAGTTCTCAATAAACCAATTAATTGATCCATTATGAGGGTCTCCAAATTTTTAGATTCTTTAATTACTATAACCTTAGCTTCCCATAACTTAGACATGCACTGCAATACTTTATCAATTATATCTTCTCGACTAATTCCTTTATCTAGCAGTCCTAATTCATTTGTGATTGTATTGAATTTTGTTATTATATCTCTCATGGTTTCACCATCCTTCATTTTAAATGCTTTATATTCTTATTTTAGCATTCTTATCTTGTTCTTCCTTACTCGATTTGTACCTTTATGATTTGTACCTTTATAGGTAGCCTCCAATCTCTCCCATATTTCTTTTGTAGTGATATAAGATGAGATTCTATTGTATTAGTTAAGACTCAGGGCCAGACGCAATAGATTGATTGCTTTATAATTTGTTTTGTATGCATTCTTTTCTTCAGAAGTCATTCTTCATTTTTACAGGAACTCTTACCCCTTCAATTTCTTTAGTTAGAAATTCTATTCCTTCTTCTATGATTTCCCATACTGTCTCATCTTGAACAATTATGAAGTTTCTCATCATTTGCTTCTAATAGTTATAGTTGTTGCTGCTGAAGAATAGTATCTTATTGGTTGAGCAAACTTCGAATGGAACACTATCTCCATTTAGGACCATCTTTGATATTTTGCTTTCGAGGCTATTAAAGCCTTTTCTAGAAGAGCCACTATAATACCATTTGTAAACACTAAATGTGATAACGTAGAGGGATGAAAAGATTATCTAAAAATTTTGGACTAATTTTGGTGATTAAAAGCTAAGACTTATTTGTGAAATGAATAAACAAATAAATGGACTCAAAAAGAAAAATTAACACACACACAATTTATAGTGGTTTCACCTTCTTGGCGTACATCCGATCCCAAACTTCATTTGGATTTTCAAATCAACTATTATATACACAAATTACAAACAAGCTTCTCAAGGTGTTAGTGAACTTTACAAGCATTTTTTCAAATTCTTTCACTTGCTTTTTACAGGAGCAAGAAAAAACCTAAACGGATCTCTCTTGTTAGCTCTCAAGCTCAAGATCAAAAATACCAAGATTATGATCTTTGTACAATAGATAGAGAATGAATATAATGAGTAGATAGGAGTTTTGATGCTCAAAGCAATACAAGCAATTTGCGAAAAAAAAAAAACAAAGTAAAATGTTCAAGATGTTGTTCAAGCTTTGCAAAAAGTTATCTTCTTCTTCATCCTTCAGTTATTGTTATAGTTAGACAAAAAAATCTAAAGTTGAACTTCATTGAATGCATCGCAAAGGTTGGTGAGTTGGTGAGGTTGGTGAACAGTTCATTTAATTCAAAATAGCTTTTCTGAGCAATGAATGTTAGACACATGAAGTTGATCTCCTGAAATTTCAATTGGACTTGGTTTTATATTTTGAAATCTTGGATTGACTTTTTGATTGCTCAGGTCTTCTAGTCAATAATTCAAATGTGAGAGACAAGAGAACTTATCTATACCATGAGTGGACTTACCAATTTACAAGTTTTCTTATAGAAATGTTGAGTCACCTTAAAATTGATTTTTTATTTACAAGGTGACTTATGTTTTTAATAAGGTGACTTACATATCTGAAATCCTTAGTTAGATTGCCTTAGATGAATTTTGAGTCTTTTTGCCTTAATTTCATACTCATACTTCTATGACCATACATTGATAGGTCGTCTTGCAATTTTCATTGGGTCAACTTATGCCTTTTGATTTTTATGATCAGGTCGTTTTACACCTATAGCTGGGTCGAGGTCGACTTATGCCTTTTGATTTCTATGGTCAGGTTGTCTTGCACTTATAGTTGGGTTGCCCTAGGTATTGTACAGACACAAACCTGTGAGGTATGTTTTCCTCAAATCGTCTCGTGCCTATGGTTGTGTCGTCTTAGGTGTGTACAGAAATAGATTTCTGAGATTGGTATTCCTCAGGTCGTCTTGTGCTAAAGGTTGGATCGCCTTAGCTATGTGTAGAGATTGACTTTTGAGACTTGTATTACTCAGGTTGTCTTAAGTCTGTAGTTGGGTTGACTTGGGTGTTTGTACTTAGTTAGCTTTCTCTCATTCATGCCCTCAAGTCGACTTCTACTATATGACCAAGGCAACTTCTCTATACAAAATTTAATTTTTAACAATTTCTCTTATTTCTCTCTAGTTTTAATTAATTAACCCAAAATCAATTTTTATAACCTTTACTCATCATCAAAACTTATTTTACTTAACAAGGAGACTGGTATGATTCCCACAACCGTTGTCATTTTGTTGGAGATGGTTGGACTCCACAGATGATACTTCTGCTAACTCGAGCAGGATGGTTTGACCGTATGATTTAAGGCGAACACTGAACAAGGGTATTTGGCAAACTCAAATAAGAGGCATTTATACTAATTGAATATTAACTATCAAGACACTTCTCTTACTATTTAATTAATTTACTAACCATTATAGATTAACCATGTAGCCACTTTTCTAACTATTTAATTAATTTACTAACTATTATTAACTATCTCACTAACATATTAACAAATACTAGCAATAGAAGTAAAGGTTGAATCAAACTCCTCGTTGCCACGAGGTTGAGTTCCTATTAGTATCAATAATACAAGTTGTATCTTAAATGTAGAAATATAAGAAGGTAGAATCCATTCTCATAGAAAGAAATGAGATTATCATGTAAGAAAAGAAAAGAAAGTACATTGATCGAAAGCAACTAAACCTAGGCAATTCACAAGCACAAAGATCCAATAATCTTTGCACACAACTTAATGACGCAATTTCATGTGTTTACTTTGCTTACTAATAGTTTAAATAGACAAATTAGAAAAGTCTCACCAAGCATTATTAATGGGATTAATAAAGAACTTACAATGCTAATTTAAACATTTCTATTTGTTGAACATATCAATACTATATCCCTTCTCAACTATGTCCAACCAAACGTTTAAAAATGTCCATTTGAAACTAATAGCACCAAAAAGAAAAAAGAAAAGAAAAGAAACAAATAATCAATTTCTGCAAAACATTCTAACTTTGGGTTTAGAAATTGCAAACAAACTTTTTTATCCAAATATAATACAATTTAATCCGGCCAAAGAACAACAATAATGCAAACCTATGATGTGTGGAAATGGAAACAGGGATATGAAAATGAACACGAAACGATACAGAAAAATGATATTTTATAAAATATAAGAAACGAAAATATGGATAAATATATAAATAAATTCTTATATAGATATTAATTATTTTATAAAAATAACAAAATAATCATATTTTATAATAAAAATCTAAAATGATTAAATATATAATTAGTAATCATAAGATAAAATAATATAAAAATAAAAATTATAATTAAATAAATAAATAATTTGTTAAATATGAAAAAATTTGAAAAGATAGAAAATATAAAAAATATAAAAAATAGAGAAGCTTTCACGAATTATATATGCAAACCATCAAAAGTCCTGTAGCAACCGCACGGATGGTTCAACCAGTGGATTCAAAAAAAAAAAGGATACGACGGTAAACAACTTGAGACGAGATTTTTTTTTTTTTTTTTTCCTTACTTATTAGCAATTGGGTCTAAAAAAACAAGTTGCAAATGGGCTCCTTTGCATCTTTTCTTTATTGGCTAATATTTATGACTTCCCGAATCAAAATTTGAGAAAGGGTCCCTCTCTTAGCATTAATGGAGTGAAGTAGAGTGGTTAGAGGACATCCAAGTAAACGTCCTGTTTAAATATCTTGGTTTTTTTCTATATAATCAAAAAAAGTTATCTCAATCACTCACGGGCCATTTTTAAGTCTACTAAATAGGGTGACTAGCTGGGCCGACTTCAATATAAAAGAAGTGAAACCTTGTTTTATACTCACAAAATTTTGGAACTCGAAATTTTAGCTCTTCTATTTCATTTTTATAATTATTTTAATTAATAGCTGTTTGCTTAATTGCTTATAACATTTCCATTTTCTTTATATTTTGATTTGTTAAATTAAAAATGTTTATAGGTGTATTATATTGTTTGTAATTTAGGAGTATTTAAGTATGAATATTATGCCCCAAAAATTATTGAGCCGCCCCTTGGTGGCCAGCAATTACAAGAATTGGCCTGCAAAATTGTTGGTGTGAAGTTGAAGTATCATGGATCTAAAATTAAGCCACCAACACTAAAATGATTATTCTACGGCAACCATACTAACCAGAACAATCATGATTTTCTTAACAAATAAAGATAAGATTGGGAAGCGTGACTATGATTTTCCTACCCAATACAAGATGTTGAATCTTCATCCATCTATGTTATCAATATCAAAAGTAATCACCTGATATGAATCAAGATGGATACGAATCAAATTTAGTAGATGTGCCTAAAACTTTCAGTTATTTGCATAACTTTTTAAGTATTGCGTATTTTCACTTAAAAGATTTACCTATGCTAGTCGGTGTCACACCCCGAACCGAGATCGTGAGCAGCCGCCCGTTACCCTGGATGCCGGCTGTATTTTTACAAAAAATCGGACAGAATCTCCCCACATATCGGAGGTCTCCCATATTAAAATAAATCTGTTACCTGTCCAAAAGGGGTCATCCCGGCCTCAAAATACATATATTATCCTCAACAACAAACCAGATCATCCTACTGCACAATTCAGGGCAACGCAAGGCTAACAAACAATTCTCCACAGTTCTAACCACAGACCTCTACTGTCATGCCCCCATCAAAGGCATGGACAGCCGCCAGTCGCCCCTCCTGTGATTTAAAGGAGGTACCGAGCGATCCTAGAGGACACTTCTAAGACATGACACATTCCCAAATATAGACGCAATGAAAAAGAAATGCCTCAATACAATGTCATGCAGTGACATGAGAGTTCCACAAATTAAATATCCATATTTATACAGTCATCCCAGAATTATAAAAGAATGATCATCTATAGATCTCAGAATACAAATACATCACCAATACAAATTTTGCAGCGGTAATACACGATGACTCCTCAAGTCCAGGTCTGATCTCCCAAAGATACTGAGCGTCCTAAAAACGACGTTCCTTGTCAAATACTATCTCTGAAACAAAAGGGAAATGAGGGGTGAGTACTCGGGAAAGAATACTCAGTGAGTGAGTGGGTAAATGCAATAGTCAAATATAGAGTGTGAAACTAGAGTGTCAAAACATAAGTATATAAATCATATTTCAAATTATCATGCTCTTCATTTCAACAATATATCATTTCACGCATTTTCAAGCCAAATATGCATCCAAAGTACCATCATTTAAAATCATAGAGCTGCCAGCCGAAAATGTCCCGGCAGAGGTCTACCGCGACCTATGACAGGCGCACCGGGGGTATTATATGCAAATTTCTTTAAAGTGCTCTCTACCCCGGCGTTGGCGACGAACCTCGTCCAGGTGCTAGACTTGGAGAGGATATCCAATCCAAATCCAAATCCTCCCCCTTTCGGGTTCAATCTTGCTAGTACCGTGTCGATAATCAAATCACGACAACTCGTGGGATACCCCAGGCCTAGGCATATCCGGACGCCACCAAAGCGTCTCTCACGATGTCCTTCGTAGCTACTGAACAATACATATCAAAGCTCTCAAAGCCAAAATCAATATCACATCAAAATGTGCCAAAGTCAGGTTCATAAACCAATGCAACATAGAGCATAAAATGGCACATTATACATTTCAACCACATGGATGCATAATTTCATAATTCAATACAGTTTTTGGACACTCCAACGGTTCACAAAAGTCAATTTTAAAACCAGTGAAAACATTTCCAACATACGACAAATCATGCTCATTATCAAAATGTTGTAAAACAGGATTTACATATTAAACAAAAGTATTGAAATAAATCTCACTCACCAATTTTGGGGAAGGTAACACACTCTCCAATAACACCAAAATACGCAAAACAAGGCGCCCCTCAATTGAGTCACCGAGAAAGCCAACCTAATCAAGTCATCACGATTTTTATCAATTTCCGACTATTTCAGGGTTTATCGTTTTTCTTAATTTCGTACGAACCCTAAATTCCTCAATTTATAAATAAATCAACTAATGCTACCTAATTTGACAAAGTTTATTCAAGGGTTGAAGAGATTTCATTTCTCTCACCTAGGATTCTTCGGATCTCAGATTTACCTTTCGTTCGCCTGTCGGTTTGGTCTAAAACCTGAATGTTTCCAAATTTGAAACAATTTTGAACAATTTAAGTCCAATTACTAAAGAGATTCGAAACCCAAGTGCGAAAAATCGAAAGTTAGAGTCATTTACCTACGCAGAGGCTCACGGACTGTCACGGGCTGTCGTGGGCCGTGGGCCGCGGCTGATGGGCTGGCGGGCCAGTGGGCCTGCGGGGCCTGATGGGTCTGCGGCCTAGTGGGCCTGCGGCCTGGTGGGCCTGGCAAGCCGGATCGCGCGCTGGAGCGCGCTCGCGCTCGTGCTGGCGCTGGCGCTGGCGCTAGCTCGCACGCTGAAGCGCACTCACAAGCTGGATCGTGCGCTGCTCGCGCTGTGGGTCGCACGCTGGAGCGCTCGTGCTCGTGCTGGGGCGTGCTGGGGCGCACTGGGGTGCACGCTGGCTCGTGCTAGGGCGTGCTGAGGCGCGCTAGGGTCGCGCGCTGATCGCGCGCTGCTCGCGCTCGGTCAGCTCGCGCGCTGCTCGCGCTTAACTCGCGCGCTGCTCGCGCTTAACTCGCGCGCAGGCTGGGTTCACGTGCTGAGCTCGCGCAGGGCTCGCACTGCCGCGCTGGGCTCTCGCGTGCTGTCGCGCTCGCTGCTGCTATCGCGTGCGCTGGCTCGCTGTGGTGCAGCGCTCGCTGTGGTGCAGCGATCGCCCTCGGCGGAGGACGGCAGCGGGAGAGAGAGAGGCGCGGCGGCGGGGGATCGGGAGAAGAGAGAAGAAAAGGGGAGAGAAGAAGAGGGAGAGAGAGAGAGAAGAGAGGGGGAAAGAGAGAGAGGAGAAAATTGGGCTTTAAGCCCTAATTTTTATTTTTCCCTTTTTTTTTTTAATTGGGTATTACATTTTCTAACCCCCTAAAAACAAGTCTCGTCCTCGAGACTAAAAGAAACTATACAAGGAAAAGTTGAGGGTGCTGTCTTCTCATGGCTTCCTCAGGCTCCCAGGTCTGTTCCTCGACCTAGTCGCTCCTCCACAAAACTCTAACAAGAGGAATCACTTTGCTCCGTAGCTTTCTGACCTGTCGATCCAAAATAGTCACGGGCTGGACAGGTAAGCTCAAGTCCTCTCGAAGCTCAACTGGCGGAGCCTCTAAAATGTGTGAGGGATCTGGCTGATATCTCCTAAGTACTGAGACATGAAATACATCGTGAATACGCGATAGGTTTGCTGGCAGCTCCAATTTATATGCTACACTTCCGACCCTCTCAAGGATACGGAAGGGCCCAATATACCTGGAACTCAACTTCCCTCGCTGCCCAAATCGAATGACTCCCTTCAAGGGAGATATCTTTAAGAATACCATGTCTCCCACAGTAAACTCTAGAGGTCGCCGCCTACAATCTGCATAGGATTTCTGTCTATCCTGGGCGGCTTTCATCCGCGTACGGATAATCCTCACTTTCTCCTTCGTCTCCTCTACCAGCTCAACATTGGTGAGTCATCGCTCACCAACCTCATCCCAGCACAACGGGGTACGACACTTCCTCCCATACAATGCCTCGTAAGGTGGCATGTCAATGCTCGCCTGATAGCTATTATTATAGGCGAATTCCACCAACGGAAGATGTCGATCCCAACTCCCCCGGAAATCCATAACACATGCCCTAAGCATGTCCTCTAAAGTCTGAATAGTTCTCTCTGACTGACCATCCGTCTGGGGGTGATACGCTGTGCTGAAATTCAGTCTAGTACCCAAAACCTCCTACAGACTGGGCCAAAAACGGGATGTAAATCTGGGGTCTCCATCTGATACTATCGACACTGGAACCCCATGCAACCTCACGATCATATCAATATAGAGGCGTGCCAACCTTTCAAGCGAGTAATCACTCCTAATCGGGATGAAATCTGCGGACTTAGTAAGTCGGTCAACTATCACCCAAATAGCATCATGCTGTGCCGAAGTCCGCGGTAATCCCACTACAAAATCCATCGTGATATGCTCCCACTTCCACTCAGGAATGGGAAGGGGCTACAATGTGCCAGCTGGACACTGGTGCTCAGCCTTCACCTGCTGACATACAAGGCAACGAGCAATGAATTCTGCAATTTCCCGTTTCATACCCGACCACCAATAACTGTCTCTGATGGTGCGGTACAACTGTCGGGATGTAAAGCATAAGCAGATGAATGGGCCTCCTCAAGAATAGCCCTACGGAGGTCACTATCTGCCGGTACACATACTCGATCTCGAAAAACCAACAGTCTATCCTTGCAAACTCTAAAGTCGTCAATATCACCTCTGCTGGCTTTCTCATAAATACCTCGGAGCTCTTTATCACTCTGCTGAAGCTCCCTAATACGATCGAGCAAACTCGGCCGAACCTCAAATCTGGCTAGTATAGCTCCCTGATCATCACTCGCCAACCTGACTCCCAAAGCTCGGAGTCCCAATAAACACGAGAGATAAGTACTCTCGGTAGTCTGAGAAGAGGAAGACGACTTCTGACTCAAGGCATCAGCCACCACATTAGCCTTGCCCAGATGATAATCAATAATGAGGTCATAATCCTTTAGCAGCTCTAACCATCTCCGCTGCCTCAAATTCAGCTCCCTCTGAGTGAACAGATACTTTAGACTTTTGTGATCTGTAAACACTCTGCATGTGACCCCATATAAATAGTGGCGCCATATCTTTAGCTCAAAGACTATGGCCGCCAACTCCAAATCGTGCGTAGGATAATTCACCTCATGCTTCTTTAGCTGCCGCGAAGCATAAGCGATAACTCTACCATCCTGCATCAATACACAGCCCAATCCCTGCCTGCTGGCGTCACTGTACACTACATACTCTCGACTACTCGTGGGAAGGGCTAGAATCGGAGCGGACGTCAATCGCTGTTTGAGCTCCTGAAAGCTCACCTCACAAAGATCATCCCATACAAACTTGACACCTTTTCGCATCAATCTAGATAACGGAGCCGCAATTTGAGAAAAGCCCTCTACAAACCTGCGGTAATAGCCGGCTAGACCAAGAAAACTCCTGATCTCAGTCACTGTCTGTGGCTGTTCCCATCTCAAGATAGCCTCAACTTTCTGCGGATCAACAAAGATACCTTCCGCAGAAACTACATGGCCAAGAAAACCAATCTGCCGCAACCAAAATTCACACTTGGTGAACTTGGCATAAAGCTGTCTCTCACGAAGAGTCTGCAAAATCACCCTAAGGTGCTGAGCATGCTCATCATCACTCCGCGAGTAGACTAAGATATCATAAATAAAAACAATGACAAACCGATCCAAATAATCGTGAAAAATTCGGTTCATTAGGTCCATAAATGCGGCAGGGGCATTAGTCAGCCCAAACGGCAAGACCAAAAACTCATAATGTCCGTATCGGGTGCGGAAAGCCGTCTTAGGCACATCCTCGGCCCTAATCCACAGTTGATGGTAACCCGACCGGAGATCTATCTTCGAGAATACTTTGGTACCCTGTAATTGATCAAAGAGATCATCAATACGTGGTAGTGGGTACCGATTTTTAACGGTAACTTTGTTCAGCTGTCTATAATCTACACATAGCCGAAATGTGCCGTCCTTCTTTTTCACAAACAACACCGGTGCATCCCACGGAGACGTGCTAGGACGGATAAACCCCTTATCCAGCAACTCTTGCAGCTGGACCTTGAGCTCTCTCAGCTCAGCCAACGCCATCCTGTATGGCGGCATAGAGATAGGGGTAGTCCCCGGAGCTAAATCGATCTCAAAGTCAAACTCCCGAATAGGTGGTAGTCCGGGCAACTCCTCGGGGAAAACATCAGGAAAGTCCTGTACCACTGGGACATCTTCCAGTCTCGGTCCCTGAGCAGTGGTGTTAATGATATGAGCCAGGTAAGTCGCACATCCGCGGCGAATCATGCGTCTGGCCTCCAAAACTGAAATGACACAGCAGGGTAAAACCCGCCTCTCGCCCTCAAAAATCAACACTGGCTGATCGGGTTTTCGAAACTCCACCTGCTTCTTAAAGCAGTCAACCGAAGCCCGATGCATATGTAGCCAATCCATCCCCAAGATGGCATCAAAATCAGTCATGGCGAGAGGGATTAGATCTGCTTTCAGCACTGTATCCCCAACTTTGATCTCACATTCTCTATACACTGTGTCGCGCACAATCTGCTTACCCAGAGGAGTGATGACCAATAGCTCCTCGTCCAAAGGTGAGAACGGCCTGTCAGAATGTCGGAAGAATTGATCGCTCACATACGAATAGTTAGACCCCGTATCAATAAGAGTACGGGCATCTATTCCAAAAATGGGTAGAATACCTATCATTTGCACAAATGCACATAAAGTTAGAATAATTTTAAACCTGATATGTATATATATATGTCAAAATAGTTGAGCCTCTAGGGCTTCTACAACCTCGGTGTACAAAGATGTCAGAGAGGTATCATGTCGACAAAAGGGAACACAACTCAAAATACCAATACGACTGATACAATGCTAACATCCTCAAAAGAAGTGAAAATACGAATAGAGATCCTATTCTACAGGATCAGAAAGAGGGGTACCCATGATGATGTCGGGGTTCGCCTGGGCGTCCTCATGCGTCATGGCATAAACCCGGGCCTGAGCCCTAGGCTGTTGTTGTACCTGAGTCTGCACTGTGTTACTCCCAATGGTCAACCTGGGAGTAGAAACTGCTGGCCGAACAGGCTGCCCCTGCTGTCCCATACGAAGAGTACTAGTGCGGCTCAGTGAACTCTGTGCTCCGAGTCCTAACTCAGGGCAAAAACTCCTAATATACCCCGACTTCCCACAGTGGAAGCAAGTGACCGTCACTGAACAAGCTCCGCTCGGATGGGACTGACTGCACCTGCGGCAATAAGGGTGCCGCTGAGTAGTAAACTGTGCAGGGTGAGTCGGTGCAGGATATCTAAACCCGTGGAAGTACTGTCCCCGTCCCAGCTCAGGAAATCCAGATCCAAATCTGCCTCTATGCGAACTGGATCCCCTGCCCCTCTTGGAATTCTCCGCAAAATGAGACTTCTCCTTCTTTCTCTTCTGCTCTCTGCTCTCTTTCTGCCTAGTCTCTGCGCGGACCAAAGCCTCCGCGCGGTGAGCAGAGTCTATCACCTCAGCCGGTGTAAACTGTGGAGTAACAGTCATATACCTCTTTATGCTGAGGCTAAGACCGTCCTCAAACTTGAAGCGCAAATACTGAGATGTGGCCAGATCTGGTACAAATGCGACAAGTCTCCGCATGTCTGCCTCATACTCCGAGACAGATCTGGACCCCTATGTAAGCCGTCCCAACTCTGACCTCATCCGGTCCTGCTGGTAGAGTGGGAAAAATCTGCGGTCAAACTCCCGAAGGAAATCGTCCCGCTCTATCGCCTCATTAGTGAGGGCCTCCCACCATGAGAGGGCCTCGCCCCCTAATAATCGCTCTGCCACTTTCAGGCAGAGCTCCTCTCCAATCCCCAAATCGGTCAAAATCCTGCGGGTGCGGTTGATCCAATGCTTAGCTGCCGCAGCATCACCAAGCCCTGTGAAATCCGTGCACCCCAACTGACGGGCCTCCTTAACCAACTGAGTCAACTCATGTACCCGTCTAAGAATAGCCGATGTGCTCTCACTCGGCTCGGACAAAGTAGAAGGACCGGCCACCGGCGGTGGAACCGGTGCCGTAGGAACTGGCGCTGCTGCAGGTGCAGGGGCCGCTGTAGGAGGTGGTGGGGGCGGAATCTGGACCCCATGCGAAGCGTACCACTCGTACACCTGCCGAAAGGCGTCGAGTGTGAGTACGGAAGTCTCAGCCTGAGCAGCTGGCTGAGTAGGTGCCGGTGGTGGCACGCGAGTCGAGGTACGATCCTCCGGCTGGTCTAAGTCCTCTGGTACTCGTGGGGTCTCGGATGCCCGAGGTGCATCTGGCACTAACAGACCCTCAAGCGATGCGAATCTAGCACCTCTCCTTCCACGTCTAGGTGACATAATTCTGCAAGAGAAATATGCTTATTATCATAAAAAAAATAGGCACGGTTCAAGAATTTTGGACTAATCATAGCATGGCTACCTTCACAAAAGGATGAGATTCTTAATTCAATAGGAGAAAAATATAGCAAGTTAGGTTAGATACAACCGTATCTACCCCCTGAAATAGATGAACTCATATGCCTATGACCATGCACTGGGACTTCATGACTGTATGAAACTCTCATGCATTGAGGACTTTAAAAACCAACATATTCGGGAATGTTTCCAAGACTCTCTTCCTACATAGCTCTTAACCAAACCTGGCTCTGATACCAATCCAACTGTCACACCCCGAACCGGGATCGTGAGCAGCCGCCCGTTACCCTGGATGCCGGCTGTATTTTTACAGAAAATCGGGCAGAACCTCCCCACATATCGGAGGTCTCCCATATTAAAATAAATCTGTTACCTGTCCAAAAGGGGCCATCCCGGCCTCAAAATGCATATATTATCCTCAACAACAAACCAAATCATCCTACTGCACAACCAGGGCAACGCAAGGCTAACAAACAATTCTCCACAGTCCTAACCACAGACCTCTACTGCCATGCCCCCATCAAAGGCATGGACAGCCGCCAGTCGCCCCTCCTGTGATTTAGAGGAGGCACCGAGCGATCCTAGAGGACACTTCTAAGACATGACACATTCCCAAATATAGACGCAATGAAAAAGAAATGCCTCAATACAATGTCATGCAGTGACATGAGAGTTCCACAAATTAAATATCCATATTTATACAGTCATCCCAGAATTATAAAAGAATGGTCATCTATAGATCTCAGAATACAAATACATCACCAATACAAATTTTGCAGCGGTAATACACGATGACTCCTCAAGTCCAGGCCTGATCTCCCAAAGATACTGAGCGTCCTAAAAACGACGCTCCTTGTCAAATACTATCTCTGAAACAAAAGGGAAATGAGGGGTGAGTACTCAAGAAAGAATACTCAGTGAGTGAGTGGGTCAATGCAATCGTCAAATATAGAGTGTGAAACTGGAGTGTCAAAACATAAGTATATAAATCATATTTCAAATTATCATGCTCTTCATTTCAACAATATATCATTTCACGCATTTTCAAGTCAAATATGCATCCAAAGAACCATCATTTAAAATCATAGAGCTGCCAGCCAAAAATGTCCCGGCAGAGGTCTACCGCGACCTATGACAGGCGCACCGGGGGTGTTATATGCAAATTTCTTTAAAGTGCTCTCTACCCCGGCGTTGGCGACGAACCTCGTCCAGGTGCTAGACTTGGAGAGGATATCCAATCCAAATCCAAATCCTCCCCCTTTCAGGTTCAACCTGGCTAGTACCGTGTCGATAATCAAATCACATGGATGCATAATTTCATAATTCAATACAGTTTTTGGACACTCCAACGGTTCACAAAAGTCAATTTTAAAACCAGTCAAAACATTTCCAACATACGACAAATCATGCTCATTATCAAAATGTTGTAAAACAGGATTTACATATTAAACAAAAGAATTGAAATAAATCCCACTCACCGATTTTGGGGAAGGTAACACACTCCCCAATAATACCAAAATACGCAAAACAAGGCGCCCCTCAATTGAGTCACCAAGAAAGCCAACCTAATCAAGTCATCACGATTTTCATCAATTTCCGACTATTTCAGGGTTTATCGTTTTTATTAATTTCGTACGAACCCTAAATTCCTCAATTTATAAATAAATCAACTAATGCTACCTAATTTGACAAAGTTTATTCAAGGGTTGAAAAGATTTCATTTCTCTCACCTAGGATTCTTCGGATCTCAGATTTAGCTTTCGTTCGCCCGTCGGTTTGGTCTAAAACCTGAATGTTTCCAAATTTGAAACAATTTTGAACAATTTAAGTCCAATTACTAAAGAGATTCGAAACCCAAGTGCGAAAAATCAAAACTTAGAGTCATTTACCTTCGCAGAGGCTCACGGACTGTCACGGGCTGTCGCGGGCCGTGGGCCGCGGCTGATGGGCTGGCGGGCCGGTGGGCCTGCGGGCCTGATGGGTCTGCGGCCTGGTGGGCCTGCGGCCTGGTGGGCCTGGCAAGCCGGATCGCGCGCTGGAGCGCGCTCGCGCTCGTGCTGGCGCTGGCGCTAGCTCGCGCGCTGAAGCGTACTCACAAGCTGGATCGTGCGCGGCTCACGCTGTGGGTCGCACGCTGGAGCGCTCGCGCTCGTGCTGGGGCGCGCTGGGGTGCACGCTGGCTCGTGCTAGGGCGTGCTGAGGGGCGCTGGGGTCGCGCGCTGATCGCGCGCTGCTCGCGCTTAACTCGCGCGCAGGCTAGGTTCACGTGCTGAGCTCGCGCAGGGCTCGCACTGCCACGCTGGGCTCTCGCGTGCTTTCGCGCTCGCTGCTGCTATCGCGTGCGCTGGCTCGCTGTGGTGCAGCGCTCGCTGTGGTGTAGCGATCACGCTCGGCGGAGGACGGCAGCGGGAGAGAGAGAGGCGCGGCGGCGGGGGATCGGGAGAAGAGAGAAGAAAAGGGGAGAGAAGAAGAGGGAGAGAGAGAGAAGAGAGGGGGAAAGAGAGAGAGAGAGAGGAGAAAATTGGGCTTTAAGCCCTAATTTTTATTTTTCCCTTTTTTTTTTTTTTTTTAAATTGGGTATTACAGTCGGTATAGTAGATTGATAAATTGAAAAACCAATCAGATCATTATATTTAATATCAACATGAGGCCGAGAAACATTCAGTTTCAAATCCATCATCCATTATTTCATAGCATGAATTCAAATACTTTATTAATTCATCTAATTTCAAATGTGAGTCAAAAACAATAGCAACTAAATTAATAAGTGGAATTTAAAAAAAAATATTAATTCTATTTCAACTTCATTTTCTTAGTACTAGTACCAAATAAATCACCATTTGAATACAGTGCAAAAGTTTGGACAACATTAAAACATTCTATTACAACTAAATAACAATTGGATGATAAACACCGAGGAAATTAGCGGCAGCCTGGTAAAATACTTTTAACATTTATAAAATTTCAAAATTATCTTCACATCTCGTTTGGTTCATCAATTTTTTTTTTTTTTTTTTGAAAAAAATATAATTGTTATGTTCAAACGAGCAATTCCTATATCTTCAAAATGAGAAACTTGAACCACGGTTTCAGTTCTCATTTTAAAATTTTAAATCATCAATGGCCTTTCAAATCGTTGACTGTGATTCAATCTTGTCCGATGTTGTGATCCAATTCGAACCATGATCATATTTACACTAACCTAACCCACTTTATTGATGATCTTGATGTTGAGTTCGTGGAGAAATTAGATTTTCATTTCAAATTACGTTGTAAATTATTTTCGATTGTGAAGTTTAAACCGTGATGATAGTATCATGAAAAGGTGCTATATTTTTCTTTACCCTGATGCTTATTACGACCATCGAGGGTGCAGACGCCAAGGGCTTTGTTTTTTTTTTTTTTTTTCTCCTCTCTTTTTTTTTTTTGTTTTTTTGTCCCCTCTCCCTCTCGCTTCTCCCTTCCGGTGTCTCTTCATTCTCATTGAAGAAGCAATCTCTGTCATTAATGTCTCCCATATTTGTGGTTTACTCCGATCGATGTCTTGTTCACGTCAATCTGATAGCGAGAGTTAAGTTTGCTCGAAATTGCGAACAGAATGATGGTTTCTCTCATGTTCTCTATAAATTGCTCCATTGTCCCCTAATTGCTTTGCAAAAGACGCCAGAGCAGTAACCCGCAGATGCAACAGTACATAATTGCTCCCTTCTCTCACTCAGATTCTTTGGATCATTAGCCATACGAGAGAGTTGAATGAAACACTATTCCTTCTTCAACGAGAAGAGACGGTGAAAGGGAGAAGACAAAAAGAAAAAGGAAAAAGGCTTCGCAACCTTGACAAGTATTTGTTAGGAATTTTTGAAAAATTCTAAGCTCATTAGTTAATACATTTAAAATAAAATTAATGGAGGAAATATAACCGAAATAAATTAAATTTGATAAAAAATAGAAGAGATTTGAATTGAGATATATTTGACCAGATTTTGGTATCCGTTTAACCTTTACACAATTAATCTTATTTTTTATTATAATATTTAATTAAATTTTCACAATATCCGGCAATAATATAGGGTAACAATTATAAAATTTCAATGGTTGTTTGATAGTTGAGAACATATATAAATCCACTCTTAATGTATTGGGTCAAGTCCAAATTTCAAAACTTCACACCATCTATTAAGTGAAATTGAGAGTTTAGAAACTTTGTGTACATTTCAAGAATAATTTTGGTGCTATCACAATCATTGAAAATTGTCAGAATCGAGAATGGCAGGAGATACATTCGATCCTTTTTTTTGAATTATTTTTATTATATTTAATCATTATTGTATTTGGTATGCAATATGATATTTAATGTTTAGTATCAGAGTTATTTTATCATCTACCTCCCCAATTCCAACGAATTTCAAAAATTTTCAAAATTATAATTTTTGGATTTTGAATATATGGTCCAAAAATCTTGATTTTTTGAAAAATTGAGTCCAAAATTGAAATTCTTGTGTTATTACAATGAAAACTATGTTTTCAAAAATTATTTTAGAGTATTTCTGTACTTTTTGGTGGATTTTTTATATATAGACTCATCGGAAATCATTAGTTTCGGGTCAGGACTCTTGGGATTCATTGGGTGTTAAAATTGCATAAAAATGAAATAAATGGACCATGAAGAACATTTATTACAATATTTTAAATATATATTTATTTAATGAATGACCATGTAATCAAACAAAAAAGATGCTTTATATTAAATGATTTTTTTAAATAAATATTTTTGGAGACACTTGTCCCAAACTCATGATGAGTCATTTTTTTTTCTTTCAATCAAGTTTCTATAATATATTTTAAAAAGTCTAATAAATTTTGAAATGTTTCATATTAGACCTTTGTATTAAACAATTAATAAATTTTGAGCATTTTTTTTATAAAAACAATTATGCATAAAAGTAATTTTGAAATAATTTGGCATATAATGGAGCGTACAAATTTATCAAAATATTTTTTGGCTGAAAAAAATTTGAAAATTTTGAAAATTTTTCAAAACATTTTGTAAACCCAAATTTTAGAAAATTGGGTATAAAATTAATTTTGGATATATTTTGTACATAAGGGAATGTACAAAATAAATAAAATACATTAGATAATTTAATTATATTTTTATTTTATGCAACTTTTCATGGCAAAATTAATTAATACTATTATTCTTGTAATTAATATATAATTTCTAAAATTAATTAGAATTTAACCATAGCAGTCACAATTAAGTAGGAAATTATATATAAATGTATGATCATATTAGAAAAAAGAAAAATTTATCATGAAAATTAATTTTATGTAATGAATCTTATCGCATAAAAAATTTTGTTGTATGAAAATAGACATCAAAATAGTTATTTTTAATAGTGGTCACTTGGTTGAAATCTCTTTTCTATATAATACTATAAATACGATTGATTTAATGTATGTCTAGACCGATTCTGTCAAAATGATAGGGATAAATCTAAGTTTGGTTGATTCTTAAGTGGTCTCATGTGACCCACTACCTACTTAGAAACTTACCTTGTGTACTAGAAAAATCGTATTATATGGCTTAATAGAAAATGATAAACCGATAAAAAAAAAAGAGAACTAATTATTGGTAGTTTCTCAATTAACCCACAAGTATTGAGGAATGATTTAATTTTGATAAATTTTATCATAAAATCAAATAAATTTAATAGAATTAGAAATTTAGCATATAGGTAATTTCTATGTCATATATTTATTTTCATATATTTGCATTGGTTGACATATATTAAATGTCTCACATATAATTAGTAAATATATTTATTTATTTTGTAATATTTCAAACTATAAATTTGAAATCCGATTTTTTCGATTTGAATGGAGAAAATTATAAGGAATAGATGAAAATGATATTTCTACATTTTGGCTGATTGAATATTGACTATACTATACAAAAGGACAAGTCACCTCCAGTGACTAATACATCTCTATAGATGAAAAGACTCTTTATGAAAAATAGGAGCGATCTAATCATTTAAGTACCATGTTCACAAAAAGCAAAATTTTGGATTGTTTATGTGGCTCGGTTAACCAACATACCAATGTCCGTACTCTTCTTAAGGCCATAGATGAGCAATTTGCGTCATCGAATAAATCTTTGACCAATACCCTCATTATCCAATTCTCTTCTATGAGACTCACTATTGTCCAATGTCTGTGAGCACATCATGCGAATGCGGGACATTGCAGCTTAACTAAAAAATCTGAAAGTTGAGATGTCTGAGTCATTTCTTGTGCGCTTTATTCTGAACTCTCTCGCTCAACCCTACGGTCCTTTTAAAATCTCTTACAACACACATAAGGAGAAATGTTTTATTAATGAATTGATGACCATGTGTGTACAGGAGGAAGGAAGGTTACTGATAGAGATGAAACAAAGTTCTGTTAGTGCATATGTGGCACTACAAGGAAAGAAGAAGGGCAAGTTTAAGACAAACCAAAAGGGTACAAAATTAAAAGCGGACATAAAAAAAGAGTCTAAATTCCTTTTCCGTAAATAGAAGGGACACATGAAGTAAAATTGTCCAAATACAAGCGATGGCTTGAAAATAAAGATATAGAAATCTTATTAATTTGTTATGAATCTTGAATTACTAAGATTTCTCATGACAAATGGTATATTGATTTTGTTTGTACCATCCATATTATGAATATGTTGCAAAGCTTACAAAACCTAAGAAAGTCAGTAGACCATGAACAACTCATATATTCGGGTAATAAGATAGGCTCACGAGTAAACGCCACTAGAGATTGCGAGCTCATATTGGCAAGTGGACATATCTTGAAATTGGAGAGAATATTTTATATACCTAAATTTTCTAGAAAGTTAATTTTCGTTTCAAAATTTGTACAATTCAATTACTTTTCCTAATTTAGTAATAAAATAACATTATTTCATAGTTCAAATGTCATTGATTATGATCTATTATTAGATAAATTATATAGTATTACTTTACAATATAATATTTGTATGAATGTAACACATACAGAGGTCAAAAAAAGTATCATTGAGGAAAATTTTTCTATATTGTGGTACCGAAAATTGGACACATTTCCATAAAAAGAATAGAAAAGTTGGTAAAAGATGAAATACTTAATACTTTAAAGTTTAGTGATCTGGATACTTGTGTAGACTGCATTAAGGGAAAACATACCAACAAGAATAAAAAAAGTGCTAGTAAGAGTTTAGAATTGCTACAGATCATACATACTGACATTTGTACTCGAGATACAGACTCATATGGTTATAATTATTTCATCTCATTTATAGATGATTATTCATGATATATGTATCTCTATATTTTTTGCCATAAGGACGAGGTACTGGATGCTTTTAAAATTTTTAAAGCAGAAGTAAAAAAAACAATACGATAAACAAATAAAAATCTTGAAATCAGATAAAGGTGGAGAATATTATGAAAGGTATATAGAAGATGGACAAATACCATATCCATTTACAAAGTTCATTTAGAAAAATAGGATTGTTACCCAATACATCATATCTGGTTCACCTGACCAGAATGGGGTAGCTGAAAAAAGAAATAGGATCTTACCTAATATGGTTAGGAGCATGATGACTAACTCCAAATTACCTAAATTTTTGTGTACTGAAACTCTTAAAACGACAATGTACATCCTATATAGGGTTCCAACCAAGACAGTAAACAAAATTCTTTTTGAGTTATTTAAAGGTTTGAAACGTAGTTCAAGACACGTACGCATTTGGGGTTGTCCTGCAGAGATAAAAGTTTATAATTCATGGGAAAAAAAACTGGATCCAAGAAGTATAAATGGATATTTTGTCAATTATGCCAAAAAGTTTAAAGGATAATAGTTTAATTATCCATCCTACCATACTAGTTTTGTAAAATCTAAAAAAGTTAGAATTTTAGAAAATAACTTGGTCAGTGGGAGGAATAACTTTCAAGAGTTAACTCCTAAAATGGACCCATCAAGTATCCTATCAACTTTAAGTACCAAGTTAGTAGTCATCCAAAATGATTCTTAAATACCTATGGACACAAATCAGAGTATGAGTGACAATCAAGAAATTCTACATACAGCTGACCAATATCAAGTTGGTCAAACTTCTTATACGGAGAATGTTAAACCTACATTAAGGAGATCTGCTCAAAAAAAAAAAAAGTCAGCTATACCTGATGATTATATGGTATATTTTTAATAGTTTAACTATAACATCGGAGTCGTAGAAAAACTAGAAACGTTTTCACAAGTCATGAGTTCTAAATATTCGAACTAATGGCTGAACGCCATGAAAGAAGAGATAGACTCCATGAGGAGTAACAAAATCTGAGATTTTGTAGAGTTGTCAGATGGGGTAAAACCCAATGGGCGTAAATGAGTTTTCAAAACTAAAACAGATTCATTAGGCAATATCGAGAATTACAAAGTCAGATTTGTTATTAAAATATTTACCCAAGGGAAAGGAATTGACTAAAATTGTATCAATCTAGCACTTGTTACATATTTTGATCTAAAATTGTAACAAATGGATGTAAAAACGGTTTTTCTTAATGGGGAACTAAAGGAAGAGGTTTATACGTGTCAATCTAAAAGATTCTTCTCAAGTGGTAGTGAGCATTTGATGTGTAAATTCAAGAAATCCATATACGGTCTGAAACAAGTCTCCCGCCGATGGTATTTGAAATTGTACAATGTAGTCACTTCATTCAACTTTGAAGAGAACATTATGAATCAATGCATATACATCAAGATCCGTGGGAGCAGATTCTGTTTCCTTATTCTCTATGTAGATGATATACTATTTGTCACCAATGATAAGAATATACTGTATGAGATGAAATAATTACTCTTTAATAATTTTGAGATAAAAGATTTAAATGATATATTTTATGTTATCGGCATAAAAATATATCAAGATAGATTTCATAAGATTTTGAAACTATCTCAAGAGACTTACATCAACAAAATATCTCATGAAACTATCTCATATGCTATGGGGATGTTAGGTAGATATCAAAGTAACCCGAATTTAGAATATTGGAAGGTTGCAAAAAATGTGTTGAAATATTTACAAGATACCTAAAAGCACATATTTACATATAGAAGAACTGACAGTTTAGAAATAGTCAGGTGCTAGGATTCGGATTTTGTCAGCTTGTGTTGATTTTCGAAAATCAATGTCGGGTTACATTTTCATGATGGTGAGTGGAGCTATATCGTGGAGAAGTGTTAAGTAGACATTAATTGTGACCTTTACTATAGAAGTTGAGTTTGTGGTGTGTTTTGAGACTACGTCACACGCGGTATGATTTAAGAGTTTCATATCCGGACTTAAAATTTTAGATTTTATACCTAAACCATTATATATTTTTTGTAATAATTCAGTTGTTGTATTTTTTACTAAGAATGATAAGAGTAGTAGTCGAAATAAATATATCGACATAAAGTATTTAACCATTAGGGAAAGAGTATTAAAAAATAAAGTTGTAATCCAACACATTAACACTGATTATATGCTGATCGATCCCTTAACCAAATGCATGTCACCAAGTAGGTTTAGGAATCATATTGTAAATATGGGGTTATTACTTTATCTAAATGAAACTTAAAGTTGAATTTTCTTAATAAAGTTATGTACATGTTGTTTTGAGATAAATTTATCATTAGATCCTAAATAAACGTAAAATTTATTTATAAAATAAATGTTATCATAAAATTAGAAAATAAAATGTATTGTAGTATATAGAAGATAATACTTGTTTTTAGAGAATTTATCGTTGTAATTCATATACTCTATTTTTATACAAAATTGATTTGTTTTTTATTTTAAATCAATTTGTTAGGCCAAATGAGAGAATGTTATGAATTTTTTAAAAATTCAAATTCTATTAGTTAATACATTTAAAATGAAATTAATGAGAAAAATATAATCGAAAAAGATTAAATGTGATAAAGAGTGCAATGGATTTGAATTGTGAGACATTGATAAGATTTTGATATCTCATTCAAATGTCTACATAATTACTCTTGTTTTTTCATTATAAATATTTAATTAAGTTATCATAATATTCAAAAATAATTTAAAGTGATAATTATAGAATTTCAATGACTCTTTCATGATTAAGTGTCTATATAAATTCCTTCTTAGTGTATTTAATCTCTAAGTTCAAATTTTAAAACTCCATACCATTAATTGAATAAAATTGAGAGTTTAGAAGTTGTGAACGTTTCAAGAATCATTTTAGTACTATCATAATCGTCGGAAATTATCAGAATAAAAAATGATTGGAAATATATTCGATCTTCTTTTTTGAATAATTTTTATTATATTTGGTATGTAATATGATATTTAACGATATTTGCTGACCAATATAAAGAATCAAGAATTCGTGATTGTTTTTAGTCGGATTTATTGGATTGCACAGCAAGAAATAATATCCACATAAAGAAAACCCAAAAGATTAGGCCTCAAAGAAGAGGAAGAAAAGAAAGTTGGAAAACGGACCTTTTTGAATGAGCAAGGTCAAGAAGAAGAAAGCTCAAATTCAACACCACAAGAGGTGGGGTTAGTATTCCCATGACTATGCAAACGAATTGCACATGCACGCCACTATTGTTGACCCACTCTCCATGTGTCTTCAAGATAAAACCCCAAATTTTTAACATAAAAAATAATAAAATTTTAATAATAATAAATATTTTTTAGATTTCATTGTCACTTTCAAAATATTTATTTTTTTATAAAAGTATTTTTGTTTAAATTCAAAATTTTATAAGTTAGAAAAAGAAATTTTTATTTTTTCCATTAAATTCAATTCAGTCGTATTAAAATTTTAAAAAAAAAATTCATATACGAAAGTGAAACTCAAAGTTAGTCGAGAAGTATTGGCGTTTGAAATCTTATTTGAAGATACCCAAAGAGACCAACCATTTGAGTCTCAGTAAAGATTTTACCGACTGAAATAATTAAAATTAAATAAGCGACGTCGTCCAAACCAAAGTCAGAACCATATCAATCACATAAACTAGATCAAGCTAATCCTAATTTTTCACGTTAGGTTAACTTCCTCACTGCTTTTACCCTACCCTAACTAAGACTAGAGCTAAAAATCGAAAATACCTGCTAAAAGAAAATGCAAAAGCGGATGTGCATATACAGACGAAACTTTATTGCGTGCTCCGCAATCATAAATGACCGTTCGATTCATGAAGCACCAGCCATCATCTTCTTGAACTCCTCAAAATTAACATTGCCATCACCGTCCGCATCAACATTACTGATCATCCGACAGCAGTCCTGCAACGAACACTTCTCTCCAAGACTCTTGAGCACAGCGTGCAATTCATTCGCCGAAATCAGACCATTCTTGTCTCTGTCATACATGTCGAACGCCTCGCGAAGCTCTTTGCCGTCGGCTCCGCTCGAGCAGTCGTCGTCGGCGACGCCGGAGTAGAAGTCGGCGAACTCGTTGATGTCGATATAACCGTCGCCGTCCGTGTCGATTTCTGACATTATCCGCTTAATATCGTCGGGCGTCGCGTCGGAGCCGAGAGTCCGGAGAAGAGAGCGGAGTTCGGCGGAGGAGATTTTACCGTCTCCGTTGGCATCGAATCTGTTGAAGACGAGCTTTATGTCGTCTGTAGTGTTTTGCTTTGGGTTTTTGTTCGCCATTGCAGAGAGAGAAGCTTCGAAGTTGGTTCTTATGGGTTTTTGTCTGTTGGTTAGGGGTAATTAAAAGGGCCGCGCTGTACGCGTGCAAGACGCGGGAAGTCATTGTTCACGCGGTTGTTACCAAAAAGTCCACCTTTTTGGTCAAAATGTCATTTAATCCTCTGCTCTGCTCTGAAGTTAAAAGCGAAACTCGTCTACTAAAAGCCCTCACGCGTGCTGGTGCTCATCAGGTGCTTCACCGAAACTCGGCACGAGTAGTCCAGGCTCTAATGATCTGGATTGGTCGAGACAACCGGGTCCACGCGCTTACATTCGGTTTTCTTTTTCTCTTTTTCCCTATATTTTCTATGACATAACTAATTTCCATGTGGGTCTAACTTTCTTGCACGATCCAACGTGTTACCCAAATATTGTCTAAAATGTTTCACTTATTTTATATTAGTCAATTATAAATTCTAGTTTATTTGCTTAGAATAAATTTATATACTTTTCACCTTTTAGGGGACCCTTGTTTGGATAATCCAAATGTTTTTTTTAATAAATTATAGATATTCATTAATTTCATTAAATTTAATTAAATTTCGTTTAAATCGGATTAAATATATAAAGAACAAAAATCGTTAAATATTAATTTTTATCATATATTAAATTCGAATTCAAAATTTTATTTAAATTAATTAGGCACTAATATCCAAATGTTTATTATGGATCATGATTCTGTTAACTCTTCAAATAACAGGGTATAGTCCCTCTCCATTTAGGTCTTTGATTAGAATTTTTTGAATGTGTATATAATGAATATAAAATTTATAGTTTTCTAAAAATAGAAAAAGCCATCTATCTGGAAATCACATGTGAAAATTTGGCATACCCTATTTTTATTTCTTTTTCCTTTAAGATTTGTCTTTCAACCGATTAGGCCTTCTTCTAACCTAGAAAGCATCGAGATGTTCAATCTTTTGAGTGAAACTTAGACTTGCACCCTCTTTTCGAAGAGGCTGTGTTTGACATTCATTGTTTGTGGACGTGGATGGACATTTATTTTCTTTGAAATTGAGTTGTTAATAAATTGTTTACTAGTCCAATTTCAATAAAATTCCAACAGTTACACCTGTTGTAATTGGCTTGAATCATCTCTATCTACATCATCAAAAGAATATAAAGAAGAACATTCCCCTCCTCCAGATACCCAACTTGTATTTTGGGACACGGTTTAGGCATTTGGGGTGGTAGGGGTTGACAAAAAGAAAAAGAGTGACGCTTGTAAAATTGAAGATCCCCACCTCCCCTTTTCTTTTTTAAAGTACAAATGCCGTGTACTTGTCTGGAGTCTTTTCATATTAACCGGAAAGAGTACACCGCGCATGCGGTGTGGATTTTAAATTTGGGTGACGTGTTTGTTTGAAAAAAAAAATATATATATATATATATATATATTAAAATATTAATTTAAATTTGAATTTATAAGGTTAAAAAATTAAAATTTGTCAAAAAAATTATGATTATTTACAATAAATAATTATAAATGTTTGAATATTTTTTGAGATATTTGTTATATTTATCAAATACCTTAATTTATATTTGAGTAGAAACTATGTATAAATTAAATATTAACTTATTTAGTCAGTGATAAATTGAAAAAAAATATATTTTAAAATTTTAAAATTATGGCTTGAAAAAGTATGGAAAAATTTTTTATCAAATAAACATATTAATTATATTTTTTATATAATATAAGTTAATGAAAAGTAAAAAAAAAAATTAGCATAAGATATATTATAGAAAGAACAATGAGAGAAGTGGATTTTTATCCCTGTGTAGAGTGTTTGATTATCCCTGTATTATGGCACTCAGGTCAAAAAGAGAAGTGAGAGAGAAAGAAAACAGACTGAGTAGAATATTTGATTAGTTTTGTATAGTCTCTGTGTAATTCATGTATGTAAAGTTGTGGAACGTATTTGATTGGTCATCTATACTTGGTATATATAATATGTGCATGCGTGACAAGTTTTTTGTTTGAGAGTGTATAACTCTAGATACCTTATAAAGAGATCGCTGGAGATCTTCCGATATTACAGAAACTATAGTCAAAGAATTTTAGAAAATTTAGAATTCTACGGATTAAGAGAAATTCAACTTGTTACGAAAATTTCCTACTTCTCAAAAGAGATTATGGAGATTTTCTTCTTTATCGAGAGAGATTACTCTCGGAATTAGGGGAGTTTCAAATTTTAAGTGATCATGATTTTGATTTGCTAGGCGGAGACGTTGCTCGGTGGGAGACCATTTGACAGTAGCTAAGAGGTAGATGGTATCTAAGAGGTTTAACTGAGTAGTGGTCAAGAGATATAAACGAAAGCATTCGATCGAACAATGTCCGAGGTGTTCAATCGAACTCCAACACGGTCATTTTAGGATGTTTATTGAGAGACTCCTTGGTGATCTGTGAGTCTTATGATTATGGCCTAATGGGCTTGGTGGTCCCTAGGCTTTATGACTATAGGTTGTTGGGTATGGTTATGGACAGTTGGGCCCTATACCATTGTTTGTCCCACATTCTTAATATCGTTTCGTAGAAGTGGCATTAAGAGTAGATTTGAAGGGGTAGTAATTGGAAATTGGAGGAGCCTTAGGAGTGGAACATGTATAGGGAATTGGAAGAGACACAAAAGGGGGACATTAAATGAGAAACGTGTCGTCCCGATTTTTGTGAATCGTGTTCGATACGCTTTCCATCACTATAAATAGGGAAGAGTACTTGGCATAGTTTCATCAGTTCATTTGGTGAGAAGGAGTTTTAGGGGTTAGGTTTTGGTTCATGAGTCGTGAAATTTGTGAAAGACAGATATCATGAAGAGTTATGAATCACAATCTTGTTGCCATATTAGCAAGATCGATAGTAGGACAACAAAGAAGGAACTATAGGGTTCCGGGAAGCTTTTATTGAACATCTTCAAAAAGCTGGTTTTTTCTTTCTAGAAGAAGAAAAAGAACTACGAAAATATATGTAAGTGCTCTGATCACTACAATGCAAAGGGATTTGTATGGTGATTGTCAGCTCTTGGGATGTTTTGGAGAGCCCTTTGTAAGGTTGGAATGTTTCCACTCTTATCCGCGAGTGTACCGGTCGTATGATTGGAAGGAAAAGGTCTTGTACTCCATGAGTATACTTTTGGAGAGCCCTTTGTAAGAGGAGCGATGTTCCTTGTAGTCTTCTTGTCCATGTATTTTGTTTTCTATGTACTTCATATTTCCATCCTTTCAATAATGTACTCTTGATGTATAAACATTGCATTATGTTAAAATGAAATTTCTTTGTTACTTAATGCTTTTCTATTCTTACTTGTATGAATCTTGTCTCCCTTTACTGCATCTTTTACATATAATGCATGGAAATTTGAACAAATAAATGAATAGAGAGCTTTCTTTCTTATCATCATGGTGCTGTTGTTACTTTATTGATTGTGTTGAAATAGAGATATTTGATTGCTGAGTGGTCTTCAAGTGTGTTACAGTCAAAGGAGGATGTTAAAGCCTTTTCAGAGTGTTGAAGCCGAGAGAATGAGAGTTAGACTCCATTTGTCTGCTAGAACCTGCATAAAGTGTAGAACCGAGAGATAAGTTGTTGTATCCTACTAGGGCTTGCATGATGCATTGAGCCGAGAAAGTTGATACATTAGCCCAGTTAGGTGCTAGGAGCTGTATAGGACGCATATGAAGTACAGAGTTGAGAGAGTGGCATAGAGTCGAGAGAGAAGGTGTGGAGAACCGTATGATGTGTAGAGTCGAGAGAGTAGACCGCACTAACCTGCTCGGCTGTTAGGACCCATATAAGATATGTATAAGGTATAAAGCTGAGAAAGTGGGCTGCACCAACCCCTTCAGCTACTAAAACCCGTATAGGACGCATATGAGGCGTAGAACTGAGAGAGTAGGCCACGCCAACCCGCTCTAGTGCTAGAATGCATATGAGACGTAGAGCCGAGAGAGTAGGTCACGCCAACCTACTCAAGCGCTAGGACACGTATAGGACGTGTATGTGGCATAGAGCTAAGAAAGTGGACCGCGATAACCCTGCTCAGGTGTTGGGACCCATATAGGACACATATAAGGTGTAAAGCGGAGAAAGTGGGCTGCATGGTCTCGAGGGTTAGTGGAGTCATCATACCTCTCCATAAGGGGAGGAGTACATCTCGTGACATCAACTCGGTAGAGATTTTTTGATCGAATGACAAAAGATTAGTGGCATATTGGATGGTATTATCTTGTCTTGTGCTAGCACGTTTGAGTTCAATTGCCACGAGTTCTTCAACTTGCTACTTTTAATCGTTTAGATCATGTCGAGAGGTCGTCGAGAGCTCACCGTGTCTTCGAGGTTGAAGTCTGCACGAGCATGAGTATTCTGATCTTCTGGAGGAGGATGAAACTTCTTGTCTGAGGGCACGGCTAAGCTCCTCTAACTGTTTGTTAATGCACTGTACTTGCGATTCCAACCTTTTCATTTGAGAGCGGTTGACTCGATTAGAAGCAGTAGGAGCAAGGGGAGGAGTTGGCCTGCCTTAAGGTTGGGCGATAGATGGCTAGGGATCCCCTGCAAGAGTGGCTCTACCTGGTGTTGTGAGCAGATAATGGAAACATCTTGTTGATTAGCAGGAGCTGTTGGTGGAGAAGGGTCAACAAGGTTGGATATTTGTCATCCCATCATAAACATTGCTTTCGAGGTGTTTCCGTTCTTCCTTTTGATCAACATAGCAAAAGAAAAAACAATGAAATAGGACGTAAAGTATCATAGGCTAAAGAGTTAGTTTGTTCCTAAGAATGGCACCAATCTGTTGGAGGTGAATTTGCTCCACAGATAAAATGCTCTACTGACTCGAGTAAGAAGCCAATGTTGGCATGCTTTCTAGGCCTCTATGGACGGAAAGACATGCAAATATCTATCGAAGATGATCCAGCGAAGAAAACTCAAGCGCTCAAGTTAGAAAGCGAAGTGAGAGAGAAATACAATAGGCTGAATAGAGCTTTTGATTAGCAATATGCAGTCTCTGTATAATGGTGTATGTAAAGTTGTGGAATATACCTAGTGAGTCGCCTGTACTTAGTATATATAACATGTGTATGAATGGCAACTCTCTTGCTTACTAGTGTAAAACCCTAGTTACCTTATAGAGAGATCACTAGAGATCTTTCAAAATTACAGAAACGTAATCAAAGATTTTTAGGAGATTTAGAATCCTATAGATTAAGAAAAGTTCAAATTGTTACGGAGATTTTTTATCTTATCAGGAGAGATCATGAAAATTTTCTTCTTTATTGTGATAGATTAGTCCTGTGATCAGAGAATATTCAAATTTTAGGTGATCATGATTTTGATTTGTTTGGAAAAGATGTTACTCGGTGGGAGATTCGGTAGTAGTTAAGAGGTCAATGGTAGCCGATCAAGTAGTGGTCAAGAGATATAAGTGAGAGTATTCAACCAAGAGAGCGTTCGATCGAGTAGTGGTCAATGGTGTTTGATTGAGCTCCAGCTCAGTCACTTTGGGATGCTTACCGAGACATCACTGGGCAATCTGTGTGTTTTACGATTATGGCCTAATAAGTCTGGTAGTCCTTGAACTTTATGGTTGTGAACTATTAGGTATGGTTATAGGTTGTTGGGTCTTTTACCATCAAAGTGTATCAATTACACCATAAGACATGTTAAACATCTTTGAAACCATGCACGAGAATACATAAAAACTTGTGAGAATATTTCAAAAGCTCATTAGCAATCCCCATCATCTATTATCCATTAGTAAATGACTAAACAAGCTTTCAAGCATAGAAATTCCAAATTTGATTGATTTGAAAATTACAAAGCATTTGATTCCAACAAGAGGGACTGATTAACTGCTATCAAGAAAGAAATGAAGAGGAAAATGCAAGTAAAGGACACTCACACTTGCTCCTATGACTTTAGTTTAATCCTAAGAGGGCAATCAAAGCGAGTACGAGGTATTTTCGGATCTTTCAAAATGATTTTGATGATTTGTCCGCCCTCCAAAAAGGAAATTAAGAAGATACAAATGATGAATCAGTAACTACATTAAATAAAAGTACATTACAAAAAAATATTATATTAATCATGGAATTAGTGACAAAAAAAAAAAAGTCATTCCAAAAAATATTTACAATAAAAAAATCCGTAACTAATAGACATTACAAAATTTAATGATGAAAATTTTAAATTTTCATAACAAATTTGTGACAAAAATTTTAAGTAGTAAAGTTCGTCACAAATTAGTGACAAAAACTTAGCAACGGATTTTTTTGCTAGAAACTTAGAAATGAAGTTTTTGCCATAACTTTAACGATGGACTTTTTATCACGAATTTAGTGACTGATTTTTTGTCACGACTTTAGTGATTCATTTTTTATCATGAATTTAGCAATTGATTTTTGCTATGAATTTAACGATAGATTTTTTTATGATTCAAAAAAATTTTATTATTTTTAAAATTTTTTCCTACTCAAAAAAATGTCATGTCCAACAGATATATATATATCAAATTTAGCCACAAATATCTATTCAATAAATTTAAAAATTTTCTTAATCCAACCAACATAATAATCAGATTCTAAATATTTTTTTGAAACCAATAAACTCGATATTATTTATAAATATTTGAACATCTAACAAAATGTCAGTAGAAACAAAATCAAATAAGTATCAATTTAGTATGTAACAAATATATTCTAACAAAAAAAAATATTCACTTATAACATAATAATCTAGCACTATTAGAAAACGAACTTTCAGTGACGGATCCGTCACTGAAAATCCCTTTTCCGTCACTGAAAGATATTAGTGACGGATTTTTTCTATCGCTAAATTTGTCGTAAAAAAATGACTCCGCTAATTTTTAGCGACAAATTTTTTTTCGGTCACAAATGTCAGCGTCAGATTGGTATGTCATTGATATTTTAATTCTAAAAAAAAAAAAGAAACAAGAGAAAGCTCAGAAGGCCCCCCTCAAATTGCCTCCGGCCGAAATCAAACCCATGCACAAGAGTGGGGAAAAGAGAGCGCTAACCACCGGACTAAGTTTATCTTTTAATCATATATCTTTATTTTATTTACTTAATTTCTTTATCTCGTATTTTTTTAATAATAATAAAATAATATAAAATTATAATAATAAATTATAAAATTATAATTAAAATAAAGTAATAAAAAATTTGAAAAAAATAAAATAATAATATTATTCTACAAAATAAAATAAAAATAAAAAATTATTAAATTATTAAATAAAATTAAAAATTAAAAAAATTAAAAACAAAATTTTAAAAATTTAAAAATTTAAAAAAAATTTAAAAAATTTAAAAAATTTAAAAAATTTAAAAAATTTAAAAAATTTAAAAATTTAAAAATTTAAAAAATTTAAAAATTTAAAAAATTTAAAAAATTTAAAAATTTAAAAAAAATTTAAAATTTAAAAAATTTAAAAAATTTAAAAAATTTAAAAAATTTAAAAAATTTAAAAAATTTTAAAAAAAAAAATTAAAAATTTTAAAAATTAAAAAAAAATTTAAAAATTTTAAAAATTTTAAAAATTTAAAAAAAAAATAAAAAATTTTAAAAATTTTAAAAATTTTAAAAATTTAAAAATTTAAAAAAAAAATTTAAAAAATTTAAAAAATTTAAAAAATTTTAAAAAATAAAAGAATCCGTCGCTAATCCGTTGCTAATTTTTCGTCGCTAATCCGTTGCTAATTTTCCATCGCTAATCCGTTGTTAATTTTTTTCCTCCACCAATTCACCGACGGATTACCGACGGAATATTTCTGTCGCTAAATATTCCATCGCTGATAATTTTATAATTTTTTTTTTATTTTTTTTGGTTTAGCGACGAAATTATTTCTATCGCTAATTTTTGTCACTAATCCGTCAGAAATCTATCGATAGTATCGATGGATTTTTTTCCATCGGTATTTATCCGTCACTGATACTAGTTTTTCTAGTAGTGTAGTATGATTGAATTTTTTGATTTCTTCATCCTTCTGTGCAAGTTGCTATTTGAGATTAAACAATTCTTCATTCAATTGAGATTAAACAATTCTTTGTTCAATTGCGCCTGTGTCCTTGAAGCGATCATGGTTAAGGAAGATGGGCCAGATGTATACATCTTGCTCAACAATCCTATCCCAAGAAAATGTACTTGATAAGAAATTAAATATCATAAGTAGTTGTCGCAAATGATGTATACAATAATCAAATGAAGAATACAATAATCAAATAATCAAAAGTTATTTGAATAAACAGATAGTTGATATTATTTATATTAGTACACAATATTTAAATCACAAAATAAAATTTTTGAGGCCAAGAAAATGTACCACAACATTTCACAACATCCAATTCCTGTGGGGCTACTGCATTTGCCTAACATGGGTCAAAATCATCTTCTCGATACCTGATAGTTCAGATGATGAATATGGAAACAACTTGAACCTAGAGGATATATTTTTTTGGAAAAATGTCAATGGTTAAGGAATGACATAACTGAACTCCACCACAAAGTTATTTAGTTCCATTCAGCCTTCCTATGTGCATATGTATTTTAATTCTATTATAACAACAAATATGGCAGTCAAGGTCGGTAAAAAGCACTACTTCCTTCATAGGCTTCAATAGACAATATACAATTATGAGGAAATCAAAATGACCAGATCAAGAATCCTCCTTACCATTCCATGTCAACGCGCCTCTTGATAATTCATCTACTACCTCTCAATACCGATGGATTGTTTCAGTCAGACAGAAAACAAATTGACAAAGAAAACAACCAGGACAAGGGGTGTAAAAAAAGAAAAATAAAATAAAAAACCAATGGTGACACATGCAGGGCCACAGGAAGATTTAATTTTTTGGCTGCTAGTTGTTTTCTTATCCTTTCTAAATAAAAAGAGACTTCGTGTGCATTCCTGCCTTGGCATTTTGGCAAGAACCACAATATCCTTTAAAAAACTTGTTTGACTTCTTTCCAATGCTAAATCAATTGTTCTAGATGGTGACATAGACGTAAAATCAATCCTAGGAACTCCACTAGAGGAAATGAAACTATAAGTTCACTAACCATCAATAATACAGGCCAGGCAATCCCCATGGCTGTTGCAATTCATAAAATTCCCTAATTATCAGGTGCTTGCATCCTCATCAAATGCAAGAGATCATCATGACTAATGGCATGGTACCCAACTCAAAAAATTATTGCAGGGGTTTAAGTAAATTGTAGAGGACATGACCCTCTATTTCTTTTAAGGAAACAGTCACAAGCAGCATTGAAACGGCATCCAACTGAAACAGTCACAAGTATTTATGAGATTTTTCATCTCCATGTCCCTCTCAAAGAAATGGGCACCAATTCACAGCATCAGAAACCCTTAATATGAAGTAATATAGTGTTATATTTACTCTCAAAGACGCTCTAATCTATAAATAAAATAAATACAAATGAAAAGAATTCTCGGAGGTGCAAACGTAACCCCTGCCCCCCAAAAATAAAAAGGAAAAACACAGGAGCATTGAATAACCCTTAATTTCTAAAAGTTTCACAAAAGGACGGTCAACATTCTCTCTTGCATGATCCACATGCAAATTGTTGGTTTGGTATGCCCATCGAGGGGCAAAAGAGCATCGGTTGGATTTAATTAAAAAATTTTTTTTTAATTATTTTTGAGTATAAAAAAATTTGTAACTCAGATCATGAATGAGTTTTGTAAATCTGATCATATAATGATATTATTCATAATGCGTAGATCATGAAAATCATTTTTCGCAATTTTTGAAACACTTCAAGATTATGAAATATGAAACCAAAATTTCGGACTCTAATGGTGACCGAAAATTAAAACCTTAGATCTGTCGAATTAGAGAACTAATGGCATAAATGTGTTCTTTGCATCCTAATCTACATTTTGATACATTTTATTGTGAGTTTAGGTTGTCAGAAATTGGGTTTCAAAAATGGCCGCAAAGAGCCAAAACCTTGGATGTTAGATATGCCGAGATAAGGGCTTAAATTCAACTAAAATCGAGTGAAGGATAGTTGGATGATGATTACTAGTAATTTTCCTATGAAAACCAAGTAAAAAATGGTTGGAAATAAGTTTTCTGGCAACTGGATTGAAAGACCCGTTATAGAACCCGTTGGGCGAAGAAGACCCACTCCAAACCCTTGGGCGAGTGCGTCACACGCTCGAAGAGGCGCGTCTTTCACTACAAAAAAACACGATTTTAGTCACGAATTTTCACAACGGAAAAAATTCGTCACCATTTTACGATGAATTTAACGACAAAAATTTTTTCGTCGCTAATTTGCCACAAAATTTGCGACAAAAATGAAAACGTGGCTAAATTAGCGACGGACACATCATTTGTAGCTAAATTCGTCACTAATTAGTGACGAAAAAATTTTTGTGACTAAATTCGTTACTAATTGGCGACAAAAAATTTTTCGTTGCCAATTTCGTCACTAAGTAGCTACGAATAATATTTCGTGGCTAAATTTTGCCACGGATTTAAAATCCGTCACAAAATTTAATATGTTTTAAATAGAATTTTATTTTTTCTATTTTTCTTTTTATTTTATTAATATATTATATTTAAGTTAAAAATTAATTTATCGACAGATTTGTTTTCCGTCGCTAAATTTAGCGACGAAAATCCCAATCCGTCGCTAAATTTTTTATATATAATTAAATAAAATATAATATTAATATAATATTTAAATTAAAAAATTAATTTAGCAACGACGAAATTTATCCGGTACTAATTTAGCGACAGATTAAAATCCGTCGCTGAATTTAATCTTTTTTTAATTAGAATTTTATTTTATTTTTATTTTATTTTATTAATTTATATTAACAAATCATATTATTATGTTATAATATTTTAATTTACATTTTATTTTATTATATTTATTTCATTTTTTTAAAAGAATAATATTATTTAATTCTTAGAAAAAAACCATATATTTTATTTTATTTAAATTATATCTATATTTTAATTAATTTATTTTTTTTTCTTTTTTGTTTGATTTACTATTTTTTATTATTGTATTGATAACTTTTATTTTATTTATATTATTTTATTCAATAATACAAATTTTTTAATTAAATATTAATCTGGACATGTTGGGCTCACGCAGGCGCCGGCGCATGTAGGGACGCGCGCCGGGCGCAGGCAGGGGTGCGAGCCGAGTGCAGGTAGGCGCAGGCAGGTGCGCGTGCATGTCCGCACAGGCGCCGGGAGCAGGTAGGGGCACGCTCCTGTGTGGGCACGCGCCTGCCTGGGAGCCCGCGCATGCCCGCTTGGGAGCCCGCGCATGTCTGTACGGGTGCCCGCCCTTCATTGTTTTAATGCTAAAAAAAATACCCGCCCTTTATTATTTTAATGCTAAAAAAATGCTAAATGCTATTGAAGGGATTCAAACCTTAGATCTCGCATTTGAACGAAAGACATGTTACCATTGTACCACCATTTAGTGTTATGTGATAATATTTTTTTTTACTTTTTTCCTCCTCATTTGTTTTTTATTCTCAATTTTTTTTTCTTTCTCTCACTCTTATCTCTATTTTTGTTTTTTTTTTCTTTCTATTCTCATTATTGAAATTTCTTATATATAATAATTATATTGAAATTTTTTATATATTCAAACGAATAAAAATATTTTGTGATTATATATATAGATTTTTTAAATTATTAATATATTATAATTTATTGATAATTATAATTTTATATTATTGAGATACCGTAATCCATTTTTAAACTATGGAGTAAAAAAATAAAATAAAAATGAAAAAGAATAATAAAATAATAAAATAAAAGAAATACAGAAGAAAACAAAATATAATATTAATATATTTTTTAATTAATTTATTATTTTATTTTAAATTAGTATTTTATTATTTTTTATTTTATTAAAAATTATCATATTTATTATTTTTAATTAATATTATTTTAAGTTGGTGGTTTAAATAAAAAAGTTATTATATTTATTATTTTAAATTGTTATTATATATTATTTTATTATTATTAGAAAAATGTGATGGAAAGATAATAAGTAAAAAATAAAAATTTATATCATATAATATCATTTGGTTTGGTGGTTTAGGGTTTATGCTTATGCGTGTGCGTGCAGGTGTGCAGGAGTTAGGAGTTCTAACCACGGTAGAGGCAGGAGGCAAAGCGACATTTTCCAACAATTAAGTGAGGATGTTGGCTCGGGTGGGTGGGGGTGGGTGGGGCCAACCAAGCACGTGGCTTCCAGGCTAGTGCTGGCTCGTGGGCAAGGCCGTCCAGGCACGTGCTGGCTCGGGTGGGCAAGGGCCAATCCAGGCACGTGCGCTCCCCGGGTATTTGATGAATTTGGAATCAGCGACAAATTCCAAATCCGTCGCTAATTCAATTACGGATTTTTTTATTTGTCGCTAAATTAGGGACGGATAATTTTTCGACGAACTTTTTTTTTTTCCTAAATTAGTGACGGATTTTGGCGACAAAAATTATCTGTCGCTAAATTTAGAAACAAATTTTAGATTTTTGTCGCTAAATTTAGTAACGGATTTTTTTATGTCGCTAATTTAGCGAAGAATAATTTTTCATCGCTAAATTTTGTGACGAATTTTAGCGACGAAAAATTATTTGTTACTAAATTTAGCGACGGATTTCAGATTTTCGTCGCTAAATTTAGCGACGGATTTCTAATTTTCGATGCTAAATTTTTGTGACGTGTTATTAGCGACGAAAAATTTTTCGTCGCTAAATCCGTCACTAATGTTTTTAGCAATGAATTTTTTTAAAATTTTCATCGCTAAATTTGTGGTTAAAAAACTGTTTTTTTATAGTGTTTGAGGAAGCAGCGGGCACGTGCACTTCATGTGCGAGCCAGGCGTGTAAAGCGGTAAGATATCAGATCAGGTCGGACCCTGACATGAATCTGACCTGTGTATCGACACAGTCGGGTTGGACTTGACCCATTGACCAACCCGGTTGGGTCAAACTCCAACGCATATTCCGACCCGGTTACCAAATAGGGGACACGACTTAGTGCATGAAGGCGCGTGCATCGCACGTTACGAGTGGATCGCTTGCTCTGAGCTGCGCCAGGTGCGTGGCGGCGTGTGTTAGGCACACCACGTATCTGGCCCGTGTGCCAAGCGACTACCAGTGCGTGGAGGCACGTGGCAGCGTGTGTAGATGCACTGTCATCACGTCGCAACGCATGTGGACCCTGGAGGCGTGTCAAGTCATCCGAAATTGAATTTTTTCAATATTCTGAGAGTTCTATATCTGTATTTGTAACTATTTGTAGGTTTTTGTGTACTGAATTGTAAGATGCGATTCCGAGTTATAGTGTATGGTGTCTATTGACTCACATGCTCACTTTGGGGTCTATATTCCAGTCATTTTGGATTTGTTGATTTGTAGGGTGCACAAAATATGAAATAAGAATCACTAAGTCACAAATGTCTCTATTACTACATTGAGAGCTGTCGTACTAGATTTTTGCAAAGAGATTAAACTGAATAATATGATTTGTGAGATTTTATATCAGTAGATTCTGTTTATTCTTAAGAAACAAAATCTATTTGAAATTCTGAGACACGAGATGGTGAGCCCTAGGGAGGGTACTACACCTCAGAATAGACGAAATAAGGAAGTCTATCGTGTGTGGAAGAAAATGACAGCCAAGTTAGGGTAGTCCTTATCAGTGGTATACACAATAACTTGATCTCGTTTTACGAGCAATATCCTACGAATATGTCGGTTAGGCTCAGTCTAAAAGAGCATTGTGATATTCTTTTCAGCTCCTAATGTGAGAATGCTGAAAAAAAGGGTTGATCATATAATGATACAATATTTGATGTAAATATCGAGTATGATCGCTGAGTTAAAAAATACAAACGAGTCCATTTTGGATGAAATTCAAGTATTTGGTGTAATCCAGTTTTTTACTTGATTCATGGGAAACCATGAAAACATATCTCACGAATAACAAGAGTACTTGTACTTTTACTAATGTGAGCAGGTATAGTGAGCTCGAGGAAGAGCGCCTAGAGGTGAGTAGGCTGCACTCGAGTCATGCTTATTCAGAGGAGTCGAGTAAGGATTCTCATGGCGCCAAACCAACAGTATAAGTATGTGAAGAAGACTCCAGATCTAGGCAATAAAAATCATCGGAGAAAACCGACAACAAGGTATAAAAGCACAAGAAGAAGGATTTTGACAAGACCAATGCGAAGTGTTACGTTTGAGGTAGAATTGGTCATTTCGCTCGTGAGTGTGACGAGCAGAAAGAATGCCCTTCTTCTTTACGTGGCTTAACATTGGTGGATTGTAAACTCAGAAGCCACCAACCACATAGCTCGAGACAGGAGCGCGTAAATAGAGTCCTGCCAAGTAAATTCTCAAGTTAAGAGAATTTACATCAAGAACAAAGCATTTGTCGTCATCATAGGGATCGACACTTGTTATGACGTTCTTTATACTCTGAGTATTCGACGGAACTTGAATTTAATATCTTGTCTAAGATTGCTTAGGATATGCAAGAAATCGTTTATTTTATTAAATACGGCAGCTTTTTTATTTGTTCTGGTTTTATCCATGATAGATTGTTTGCACTAGGTGCTGCTCTTTCTAATGGTTTTCTTGTCACACTTTTATTACCTTTATATCTAATTGTACAGATGATGATGTAAATGAGTGACATAGTAGACTTGTACACATAGGGCAAAAGATGATAAATCGGTTAGCAGCGAGTGGTTTGTTAGACCAGTATGTGAATTTTGCCTAGCCGGTAAAACGATAAGAAAACTATTTGGCAACGCAATGAAAGTTGGGACTTCATTGTAGTTGGTCCACTACGATATTTGTGACCTTATGAGCATGAGAGCCAGAAATGGAGCTATGAATATTATAATGCTCATAGACATTTACATGCGTTTTGGTTCATATACCTGATCTCGAACAAGTCTAAAGCATTGAGAATGTTTCAAGAGGTTTATTAGTGAAATTAAGAATCGGTTAATCTTGAGAGTAGAGACTTTTAGAACCAATCGAAGGCGCGAATATTCATTAAAACTACACATGGAGTTCTATTTCGAGAAAAGTATCACGTGATTACTAACTATTCCTACTATTTCTCAGTAGAATGGAGTAGCCGAGATAAGGAATAGGATTTTGTTAGAAATTGTGAGATCTATGATGACGTAGATCAATATGTCGGTCTCCCATTGGGGAGATATTTTATTGACTGTTGCTTATATTCTCAACTGTATCTCATTAAAATCTACAATTAGTACCCGATATGAGATTTAGATATGGAAGTAGTCTGACCTTAACCACTTGAGATTATGGGGTTGTGCCATGATTTTTCGCATCCATACGATAAGTTAGGCGTGCGAGAAAGTATGTGTTCATATGTGAACATACAAACGGCACTATTATCGAGATTGAGTCTCGTAAGATCACATTTTTAGAGAATGATTTCCATTAGAGAGGTGAAATCAATTTGGACCTTACCTTATATAAGATGGATGAGCCCAGTGGCTCAGGGAGCCCAATGGTGGAATTCAAGAATCCACTATGGATCTTGGTCCCAATAGGAGCGATCTATCAAAAGGTAAAAATTTTTCTCTCTTCATAGGAGTATTGAGAATGTGTACTTAAATGTCGCTTCTTGATTAAGGGTAGGCCTCTCATTGTGACTCTAGACGATGATGAGAAATCCAAAACGGTTTATGAAGCTTCCGAGGGTTCTATGGAAGACCATTTATTAAAGGTCATAGATGAAGAGAATGAGCTAATGAGAATTAATGGGGTCTGGGACCTAGATGATTTGCCTGAGGGCAGAAGGATTATTAAGAACAAATAGCTTCTCAAGGTCAAGAAAAAAGTCGACGGATCGATGAAGAGGTATATGACTCGTCTAGTAACCAAGGGTTACACTTAGACTGAGGAGTTTGGACTATCAAAGGAGTCGTAGTCCAATTTATCTCGATTTGTTCATATTTTAGCGATTGCCACAAATATGGATCGTGCATCATACCAAATAGACGTAAAGATCACTTTCCGTAATGGAAGTCTGGATGAGGCGATCTACATGCAGTATCCCTCTGGATTCGTTTTAGTAGATCAGATGGATAAGGTTTGTTGGTTTTGGAAATCAACATACAGCCTTAAACACTCATCTAGGTGGTAGTACCTGAGGTTTCACGAGTAGGTGATATCTTATAATTTTATAATGATCAAGTAGGATCATTGTATTTATCTGATATGTTCCAATAACTCTTTTATAATCATGTTCTCATATATGGGTGACAACAAAGAGTATCCAATGACCATTGAAACATGGTTCTTGTTCATGGATGACGCTCAGTTCACTCTCAAAGTTAGGATCCAGAGGGATCACTTGAGAATAGTGTTGTCTCTTTAACAAGAACTCTACATTATGTAGATTCTTAAACATTTCGAGATAAACGATAATAATCCAATAGATACTATATCACTGAAAGTGAAGATATGAGTCTTGACATATACCCTAGAATCCAGGAAGAAATAAGGGAGATGAGTAGAATCCTTATTCCAGTAGAATGTACATTCTAGTATATGCGATGAGGCATACACGTGCAACGTATAGTCTAATATATGCGATGAGGCGTACACGACCAGACGTTTATTTTTTACAATCGATTTGGTGAGAAGGTATCAATCGAATTCTAAAAGGGATCACTATAGAGTAGTGAAAAGGATTCTGAAATATTTCAAGAGAATTGTGGACCTCTTCTCGTGTTACGGAAGAGGTCAGTTACGTTTCATTGGGTATTTATACGCCAACTGGGAGTAACAATCTAAATGAACATAAACTGACATCTGATTTTATCTTCTTAGAGCAATAAGATGCAAACATGTATAGCTCTATCTATGATAAGACTGAGCTTGTAGTATTCTCAATAGCAGTTCATAAGAGTGTTTGGCTCTAAAAATTTCTGCATGACTTAGAGGTTGTGGTAGATAGTGGAAGGTCAGCGATAATTATTGTGATAATCAGACTCCTTTTCCAACAACCGAGATCCTAGGTATCATAGTAAAGCCAAACATATTGATACTGAAGATCGCTTTATGAGAAACATTACTGAGAAGGGTATTGTGACAACTAAATATACCTTGATATACAGTATTGTGGTTGATCTCTTCACAAAACCCATTGTGAGAAATTCTTTTGTGAGATAAGGAATCATTGACTTAAGTGTACTTTGACATTTTTCATCATGTATTGAAATATATGACATGCGTGCATCATTAGGTCATAAGTTTATTTTTGTTGCACTTATTTAATATCATTTATTTTGTGATATATTGTATAAAAGATGTGTCAAGTAGGCGTAGTTGACTCTCTCACACGATCGACCACCTCCAGTTCTAAGTGAGCAGAGATGTGACGATTTTTTTGTTGTAAGAGACTTTGAGAGTGGCCCTACTAAAATAAAAGTCGTCTTGATATGTGTTCATGATGAGATCATCTGCGATATAACCGATATGAAAATACCCACATCCATGTTGCCTGTAAGTAGGCAGGTTTGAAATCTCGGATGTCACCTGCGATTGGTGATATTGTCTCTGAAATACTCTCTCTAAGATCTCTAGGTAAAGTCTTATATATAGATTGAGTTCCATATCTGTACAATATTAAAAAAATCTGACATATGCCCTTTGAGAGATTGGGGAATAATATTGTGGCGCGTATTTCATACCACGTGTGATGAGACGATCATGGGACAGTGGGAACTATTACTTGAGATGATAATATGATCATGATCTTTGTTCCCACTGTATGAAACCAGAGATCTATTGGATTGGATCTTTTGTACCCTTATTATTTTCGGTTGTTTTCAGAAGTTTTAGTTCAGTGTTGTTACTTTAGTCTGTTTACCTATGACTCAGAAGATAAATTGAGATCTAAGGGACAGGTATGGGAAAACAGCTGAATTGAGAATGATAGATTCAAGTTTGGGAAAAGGAAGGCCAATAGACATTATATCATTGTGTTGTATTCACAAGTCGACGTATTATATTAATCCATGTTGAGATTTAAGCATAATAGTGAATACATAGTCGAATAAACAATTGGAGATCACTTTCGATAGGGAAAGTGATTCGATAGATATAATCGTATTGGGTATGGGGTACAACGAGTTTTTTTTGTTATTAACGATAACTCATCGATCATCCTAATAGGTGTATCGAGAAGTCTTTGCTCGCAGGTATACTCGTCGGTCGCACGATACCCAATCCTGTATGAAAGCCTAGTAGGGTGATGTGATAAATCCATGAGTTGCGATCTTGTGACAAACATAAAATGCTCTCACGTGCAAGTGGGAGATGTTGGTTTAGTATACCCATTGAGGGGCAATATTGGGATTGGAGATAATGTGTTAACTCCCATTATCTCCATAACTCCCATAATAACCTCCACATAATAACCACTCCCAAAATTAACCCTAAGCGTGTGCCCTACGTGAGATGCTTCGTCTTCTTCCAGAGAGAATGGGGGCAAGGGTTTTGTGATCACACTTCTCTAGAGAGAGAAAAATTGAGGACTGAGAAATTTTCGCGTAGGAAAATTTCTCCGGTCAATGGAAATCACCAGATTTGAGGATTGAGATGTCGTGGTATTGCAATGGTGGTTTGATCCCGTGATCACCATCCCGATCGATAATCCATTCGAGGGATATCGCGACTCCGTTGGATTTTGAAGACCCTATACATTGAGATATTTACTCAAAATTCTGAATTATTTATTTTTTACCTTTCCGCATGTGCATGATGTGCCGATTAAATCTAACGCAAATGAATTCCATCAACCCTCAATTTGTCATCACACTATTGCTAGTGACCCATCATGAAAGGCAACAACATATACGACATTCCATAATCTGTTGGCATCCAAGTCACTATCTGACTATGTACTCCTCGAGCCTCCTTTATGTTTGCCAATATTGAATAAACCCTAAAGAGTCTAACTAAATGCAGGAACCTAGCCCCCTTACTTCAATATCAGAACATAAACTACAAACACAATTAAATCTATGCATACTCACCTTAATTTAATAGCATAATACACCAAAAACCGAGCCTCTAGTAAATTACATTTATTTGGGATAATTTATGACTCAATTACTAAATTAGAATTATTTTCCCTCAATTTTAGTTGACCAGAGTTTCAATTTTGTATGTGAACTGGAATATATCATCTATCAATCATGGGATGAGGAAAATTTTCTAAGTTAATGCAAAAAAATTGAAACCTTTTTCCAACAAAATAAATTTGAAGAATAAAGAGATTAAAATTCTTTAATCAAGCAATGGGTGGAGAGCATCGGGAGAAGAATTACGAAGAAGTTGAAGCAATTGGGAGATGTTAGCGCTGCTGCTATTGCTGTTGCTAGGGTTTGATGCAACTTAAGAAGTTGCAAGCATGAAACGCTAATTCAGAGGGGAGAGAGACGCTAATTCTAAGTTGCAAGCATAAACCTAAAATCACAGCAAGAGAGAGACATGAAACCAAGAATAAACCAAGAACAAGAAAAAACAGATCCTTGGAGGAACATCGAAGAACAAACACATGTGAATCCTCAAAAAAGAAACCAACAACTTCAAATAGATTCGACAGTTGAAGAGAGAGACGCGAAACCTAACCGTCGAAGATGAGAGACACGAAACCTGGCCCAATGTCTGAGGTCGATCTTTGATAGTCGAAAAGAGAGATTGTCGCTGTCACCATTGCTCGATTGTCTTTGACGGGATGAGAGAGAGAGAAAGGGAGAGCAGAGCTCCGTGTGTGACTCCCCCTGACTTATTATTATTTTTTTGTGAAGGGAATTTAGGAACGAACGGAGAGTCCATCGCTAAAATTAGCGATGAAAATATCTTTTTCATTGCTAAATCAGCAATGAATTTATAGTGACGAACGTGATTATTCGTCACTAATTGCCGATGAATTTTACGATAAAATCTAATTTTATCCACTTTTTACAACGAATTTAGCAAAGAATTAGTTTTTTGCGATGAAATCAACAATGAAAAATTAGTTCAAGAAATTTACAACAAAACTAGGGACGAAAAAATATTTGTTGTGTATTTTATTGATAAAAGAAACTTGGTTTTCATACTTTCATAATGACTAAATTACTTAAACAAATTCGCAACTTCTCTTAGGTTATGATTGATAAAAAAATTGTAACTTTTCTAGAATTGTTCAATGTCTTAAGAAGTTACAAATTTGTTTAAGTAATCTAGTAATTATGAAATTATGAAAACCAAATTCCTTTAATCAATGAACCATGCGATGAATATTTTTTCATCTCTAGTTTTGTTGTAAATTTTTTAGAACTATTTTTTCATTATTAATTTTATTGTAAACAACTAATTCATGATAAAAAGTGAATAAAATTATATTTCGTCGCTAAATAGCAACGAATAATCACTTTCGTTACTAATTTTAGCGACGAAATGGGTCTTTGTCGCTAATTTAGCAATGGAAGAGATGTTTTCGTCGTTAATTTTAGTGACAAAAGTTTTGTCCGTCACTAATTTTACCATGAAAATAATTTCATTGCTAATTAAAAAAAATTTTGTCATTAATTAATCACGAAATTTGGTCATGAAATTTTTTTTGTCACTTATTAATCTTGAATTTAGTCACAAACTACCTGTTTACTTCTAATTTTGTCACGAATAATTTTTCATCGCAAAATAGCGACAAAACACATTTTCATGTCTAATTTTGTCGCTAAATAATAAGAAGAAATCCGTGTTTTTTTTGTAGTGATAGAGTTAGATCTATAATTTGTGGGACTAACTTAGATATAAAACAATTAGTTTTAAAACTACTTCAAAATTTTCATGATTAAGTATACTATTCAATATATAAGATAAGAGTTAAAATATAAAATAATTAAAATCATCCCATTTTACAAATTTAAATTTTATTTTTTGAAATAAATATTTGTTTTAGAAAATGTATAACATCAATTAGTGAAAGAAAGGGAGAGAAGAGGACAAGCGGGAGCAAACCCCACGGCTGCGTGTTCTTAGCTTTTTAACTAAAGGAAGCAAACCCCACAACTTAGGAAACGCGCTTGTTTTGTTTGGACGTTGTACCTTACACGCAACAACAAAATCATTGAATAAAGTTAAACCTATCATATGGGAAACAGATCTAAGTTTATCCTTAATAATGCTTCCTTGATTTGGAATATAAATTTTGAGATGGTATTGAAAAAAGGGGTTTTGCTTGAGTACCCTAAACTTTCTCTGATAGAATTACCTGCATGGGTTTTTGGTGGCCTCCTCAAAGACAATCCAGTAGATATCATATCATTGGTTCTCCGTTGGAACCAGAATGACAGTTTATTATAAAGTCAAAATTTATTTCAACATGTATTTTATAAACTTAGAATTTATAGTTTTCTAAAAATAGAAAAAACAATCTATCTGGAAAACTCATAATTATTATTTGCAAAACCTTTTTTCCTCTCTTTGTCAAGTAATTAAACCATGTTTTTAGCCGTGAATCTTTCAAATTTTAATATATGTTTGATTTGATTCTTAAGATTTTTTAATGCTATTTTAAAGGGTTTTAATAATTGAAGTACTAAATATAATTTCTTTATTTTAGCAAGAAATCTTACGGGCAATATCATTTCATACTATAAGTAAAAGATGTGGCGGATTTTCAACATATATCCAAGAAAATCACATGTGAAAATTTGGCACAGGCTATTTTTTTCTTCTTTAAGATTTGTTTTTCAACCGATTAGGCCTTCTTCTTACCTAGAAAACATCGAAATGTTCAATCTTTCGAGTGAAACTTAGACTTGCACCTTCTTTTAGAAGAGGCTGTGTTTGACAGTCATTGTTTGTGGACGTGGATGGACATTTATGTTCTTTGGAATAGAGTTGTTAATAAATTGTTTACTAGTCCAATTTCATTAAAATTCCAAGAGTTACACCTGTTGTGATTGGCTTGAATCATCTCTACCTATATCATCAAAAAAATATAAAGAATAACATGCCCTTTCTCCAGATACCCAACTTGCATTTTGGGACACGGTTTAGGCCCGTTGGGGTGGTAAGTGTCGGCAAAAAGAAAAGGAGTGACACTTGCAAATTGGAATCCCCACTTCCCCTTTTCTTTTTTAAAATACAAATGCCGTGTACTTGTCTTAAGTCTTTTTATATTCATAACCTAATATATTATGTGAACATCTACAAGGGTGGTTTGCTTTATCATACGCCTCAAAAACACGCCCTTCTATCAAACTTACGTTAACATCTAAATGAGTCATTGGATTCTATTGCATTCAAAATAAAATAAGACTCTTTGCATACTTTTTGGTCTTTATATAGTTTTTGGATAGTTGAGAGGCACTTAAATTGAAAATTCTTTAACGTAAAATCTTAAATTTATAATTTATAAATAAAAAGATAAAAATTATAAGAATCAACCTTATAACGGGTCATAGTATTCAATCCAACCAATCGAAACAATCCAAATACTGGGGCGCAAAAAAAGGGAAAAAAAAAAAAAAAAGGCTCTTAAATTGAAACTTTCGAACGAAGCATGTGAACTTTATGCGTGGAGTGCACTTTATGCGAATTGGATATACTCTTAAAGTGTGAAATGATTGTCAACCTAGGGAATAGGATATGCTTTTTTTTTTTTTTTCTTTAAGCTTGCGGCATCTTATCTAACACAGTATTTATAAATAAATCTTGATTTAACCCAACATTTCATTTTTAGTGTAATTTTTATTCTAAATTCAGGATTAATGTTATTGTTAAATCCTAAATCAACTAATTCAATTTTTAGAGTGTAATTTATAAATATCGATAATTTTCATCTAATATAATATCCGAACTACATTAAAATATGAATATGCTATGTTATGGTCGGCATTATCACCCTTCATCTTAATAATATTATCTCGCATGAGTTAGAAGTTAATTATAAACCATGTTTTCTCATGAAAGTTATAATAAAAGATTTTTAAGATTTCTAAAATCCATTTCTCTACTAAAAGTATAGTAGGGAATTTTTACCGATCTTTGGAATTAATTAAAATTAAATTACTCGAATAAGAAATCTTATTATCTCTAATAAGTTTATTGGTGGTTTTTTTGTTCAAAATTCAGGATTAATGTTATAATAAGAAATTTTATTGATCTCTCAAATCAATCAAAAATCAGGTTTTGGGAATAAAAAAAAAAAAATCTTACCAATCTTTAATGTGCTTTAATTGTGATTTTGGCATGGAAGGGTATCAATTACACCATCAGACATGTTCAACATCTTTGAAACCATGCACGAGAATACATAAAAACTTTTGAGAATATTTCAAAATGTCATTAGCAATCCTCATCATCTATTATCCATTATTAAATGACTAAACAAGCTTTCAAACATAGAAATTTCAAGCATTTGATTCCAACGAGAGGGACTGATTAACTGCCTTCAAGCATTTGAAAATTGCGTTTTACGTTTTACTAAAGGAAACAAACAAACCCCACAACTTAGGAAACACGTTTTGTCTTGATTGGACGTGGTACCCTGCACGCAACAACAAAAGCATTGAACAAAGTTAAACCTATCATATGGGAAACAAAGCTAAGTCTATGCTTAATAATGCTTCCTTGATTTGGATTATAAATTTTGGGGTGGTACATAAAAAAAGGGGTCAGAAGATCATTGTGGCCCAAGCAAGGCCCAAAGTTCGGGCTTTATTCAAACTTGAACACAGGAGATGAGATAGGCCCAATATGTAAAAAATATTTGAGCCTCGGGTAGGTTTAAAGTGTGAAGATTGAGCCTGTTCAAGTTACGACCTCAGTGCGGTCCAGGATAATGGCATGCATTGTGAAAGTTAGAGGGCGGGATTTGGCTGCAGTTTTTCCTTAATCTAATTTGTTAAATTATTAAATTGTAGTCGTAACAATCAATATTTTCTAGAGAATAACAAAATATTATATTTTTTAAAATAAAATTTTGAATTTAAACATTAAAAATAAAAAAACAAACGCGAAAGAGTCAATCCCTCTCCGCATTTGCCCAAATTGTATTGGTCGGGAGTTGCAACATGGCAACATGGCAACATGGCAGTGCTTCAGAGTCTACAGTAAGCAATTTTTTGTATTTTGAAAATATTTTAGAACCATTTATGCTTGGACTAGACAAGGTTAAAACCAATCCCCCAATTTGAACCTTTTGAATGTATATATTGCTAATATATATATGTATGTATGTATGTATGTATGTATGTATGTATGTATGTATGTATGTATGTATGAATGTATAGATGGATGGATGGATGCTTCATAAGAAGGTGTTTAACGGTAGAGTTGGAGTATCTAAACTAAACAATAACTACATTAATAGGAGCTACTACAACTCAAACTTCCTTATTTAAAAAATAAATATATAAAAAACCTATACCGTGTGCATAATCAATCAGTTAAGCAAAGTATGTGGATTTCTTTTTCTTTTTTTTAACTTTTCTATAATTATTTGGCTCTCCAAGAAAATTTTTTAGAACCAATTACTGATTCTTTGAAGAAATATTGCTATCAAACACTATAATCTAAATCGTGAGAGTGCCCCACTTCTTGTTTCTAAATTACGAAATAGATGTTGTGAAAAATAAATTTTAGTATAAACAAGAAAATATTACTTTCAAAGTAGTGGGTGAGTGACTTTGGGTTCTATGCTCCAGAAAATCAACTACTATATTTCCCACAAAAGCCCCACTCACAAACTAATTCCTAAGTTAAGTTTTCAAATTGAAGGGTTATTTGACCATCCCTTTCATATAGCACCGAGGGCTATTTGGTCACTCTCATCTTCCACTTGACCAAACGAACCAAAAGATTATTTTCTTAAACTCATGGACTCCACATATTTTACAAAAACTTCAGAAGCAATTGTTTATGTTAATGGATCTGCTATCATCTCTTTTCTTGGGTATAATTGACAAGAATCTTATTCTCACTGCAAAAGGCCAAATTTTTTCTGACGATCCTTTCTCGAATTTTAAAGCATACATCGCCACTATGTTTCTTTCCCCGATATCTATGGACAGAAACATTGACAAAATCAATTTTCTACCATGTTTTAGAGGCAAGACATCGGAAAATAGTTTCTAGAAAAAAAATTAGATTGGTGGAAACCAATACCGGCATTTCAGTAAAAGCGTCGGTGAAAGTTTTCATTTTTCAACATTTCTTCCATCGGCAAAATCTGCCAACGTTTAGTTCAAACCTTGGGAAAGGATAGAGAGGGGAGATTTCCTCAACTTTTTTGGTTTTATTTCCTAACATTTTTTCTTTCAAACTTCGGGAGATCCTTTTAGAGAGAGAGAATTAGAGACAGAACATCTAGAATTGAGCTGTAAAAAACTACCTATAAAAAAAAAGCATGATGGTAAGTCACATAAATATTAGATACCGGTTGTTTTTAAATGTTTGTGATGATATTTTTATAAAAATTTATACTAATATTTCTCCATGCATTTTCTATGCATAAAAACAGGCTTATGAAATGATGACAACTCAACAAATTATCTTAACACAAGAGTATCAATCAAATTGAGAACAAAGTGTTAGACAAAATGACTAACAAGGAGCGTTTAGATAGAGTTAGAGATAAAGAGATAGGGTCAACACCTAACAACTATTATGAAAAATCATCATCTTCTCATACAAAGGCTAACCCTATCAAAAAGTTAATTAAGGTACATCATAAATTGAAAAAAATAAAAGAAATTTCAAATATTGTTTTAAATGTTTATCTCAAAATTTCTAAATATAGAAGTATTTCATGAAATGTTTGAAAAGATAATATATTAACTTTTGTTTTTTATATAATAGGAATTATATTACATGATATTTTATGGTTCCTTTAATTATAAATATATTATTTCTCTAAAATGATGATATTTTGTTTAGTGAAGGTGCTAACTCTTATTCCATACAAGTGAGTGGTCATACGTCTTGAAGGATAGAAAGGTGATAAACATATTGTACGTAATGAGATATTATATGGGTTCATTAACTTTTTTAAAAACTTATTTGAGTTTTGTTAATAAAATCTTTATTTTTTGTTTAAAATTAGGTGTGGATGATTATTTATTTATTTGAAATGTAAATTATGTTTGAAGTAAAGAGTTTTTTATGTTTCAAAAGTAATGGGTATATTATATTTGTTTAGATTAATTATTTATTTAGTACTTGTAATTCACTACAAAAAAATACAGTTTTAGCGACGGATTTTAGCAACGAAAAAATTTCGTTGTCGCTAATTGGGGACGAAAAAATTTTTGTCGCTAATTGGCAACGAAAAATTTTTTGTTGCAAAATTCGTCGCTAATTAGTGACGAATAATATTTTCGTGGCTAAATTTTACCACGGATACTCTTATCCGTCGCTAAATTTAGCGACGAAAATATTTTCGTCACAAATTTCATCACTAATTAGCTTCAAAAATTTTCCGTCGCTAAATTCGTCGCTAATTAACCACAGTAAAAATATTTGTCACAAAATTTAGCAACAAACTCCAAAATTCATAACTAATTTCGTCACTAATTAGCCACAAAAAAATATTCGTGGCAAAATTCGTCGCTAATTAGCCACAAATAAAATATTCGTGACTAAATTCGTCGCTAATTTATTATCAAAATTTCAAAATTCATGAATAATTTCCGAACAAAATTTCTTTTATACTCTATTATGAAATATTTTTAACCGTATCTCTTTTTTAACATATTCTAAATAACGAAATCGAATTAAATACATATTAAATATTACAATTTTCATCAATTTGATAATTTTAACAACAAATAATTAACCAATCTATAACAAATAATTTTCAATTAGTCGCAGCTGTCTATTTCACCATTCGTGTTTTTGTCTTCTACATCCATTCGATTCTCTTATATAGTTTAATTATTTGTGAAAATTCAGTTGTTCATATTCATTTGTTATTGTCATAAGTAAGAAACACAATATATAATACATTCACTTCCGACGATTTATCTTGTCTGGTAAGTAGATCAAACATTATTTTTTGGAGGATGGCGACAGTGAGATGGATAACTACTGATAAACGGTAATTCATTTATTTTATTTTATTATTCTTTTATTTTATTAATTTATATTAACTAATCATATTTAATATTTTATAATATCTTAAATAAGCATTTAATTTTATTATTTTATATTTTTATTATTTAAAGACTAAAATTATTATTTTTTTAATATTTTATTATTTAGCGACGGATTTAGCAATAAATTAGAAATCCGTCGCTAAATTTAGCGACGAATTAAGGAATCCGTCGCTGATTTAGCGACGGATCTAAAAATTCGTCGCTGATTTAGCGACGAATTCAATGTTCCGTCGCTAAACTTAATTTTTTTAAAATTAACATTTAATATTTTATTTTCTTTTGTTATTTTATTAATTTATATTAAATAATCATATTTATTATTTTATAATATTTTAAATTATCATATTATTTTTTTAATATTTTTAATTTTTAAATAATAATATTTTTTTAATTTTTTAAATATTTTATTATTTAGCGATGAATTAGAATCCGTCGCTAAACTTAATTTTTTTAAAATTAACATTTAATATTTTATTTTCTTTTGTTATTTTATTAGTTTATATTAAATAATCATATTTATTATTTTATAATATTTTAAATTATCATTTTATTTTTTTAATATTTTTAATTTTTAAATAATAATATTTTTTAATTTTTTATATATTTTATTATTTAGCGATGGATTTAGCAACGAATTATAATCTATCGCTAAATTTAGCGACGAATTTCAAAATCCGTTGCTAATTTAGCGACGGATTTTAAAATTCGTCGCTAAACTTAATTTTTTAAATTTAACATTTAATATTTTATTTTATTTTGTTATTTTGTTATTTTATTAATTTATATTAAATAATCATATTTATTATTTTTTAATATTTTAAATTAGCATTTTATTTTTTTTCCCTTTTTATTTTTATTTTTTACAGAATAATATTTTTTTTTTATTTTTTAAATATTTTCTTATTTTATTTTTTAAATCTTTTTAAAGAATAATATTTTTTATTTTTTAATTAATTTATTAGTTTATTTTAATTAGCATTTTATTATTTGATATAAATTTTTATTTCTTTAATTAATATTTAGATTTAGATAATAAGTAAAAATAAAATAGAAATATGATTAAAGGTAAGATGTGGTCTTGTGGTTGGATACTCTAACATTTAACTCCTGCGTAGGTGTTCGAACCGGATTGTAAGCACTTTGAGGGTTTTTTTAGGGATTTTTTGCAAGGCAGCTGGGGCAAGGCGTGTGCAGGGGCGAGTAGGCAGGGGGCTGCAGGGGCCGGGGCAGACGGCTGTAGGGGCTGGGGCGAGCAGGCAGGCGTGCAGGGGCAGAGGCGGTGATGCGGGCGGGCGGTCGAGTTCGTACGCGGGTGGGGCCCAGGGTGGTCCGGGTGGGCTCGTGAGTTGGTGCAATGAGGCTCGTGCAAGGGATCCAGGGTACGTGTCACTGGGTGCAAGTTAGCGACGGATCAAGCATTCGTCACTAATTAAAAAAAAATAAAATATTAATATAATAATTAAATAAAATGTATAAAATAAATAAAAAATATAATTGTATATAATATAATTTAGTGACGGATTCATAGATCCGTCGCTAATAAAATAAAATAAAATATTAATATAATAATTAAATAAAATATATATAATAAATAAAAAAATAATTATATATCATATAATTTAGCGATAAAAAATTTTTCGTCGCTAAATTATTGCTATTTTAGCTACGGATTTCTGTTTTTCATCGTTAAATTTTTGCGACACGTCATTAGCGACGAAAAATTTTTCGTCGCTAAATTCGTCACTAAAACCGTGTTTTTTTTGTAGTGATTGATAGTTGTTTATTTAAAAGATGAAATATGGATGAATTATGAAATTCAAAGTTATAGTATGTAAATTTGTTGATAGATGTTTGATATTGTGACTATTGCAACGTGATGAATAGATTTAGATTTGATTTGGGTTTGGGAATAGATTTTGGCAACAAATATAAAATAGCTATATCTTTATTTAAAAAAAAAAAAAAAAAAAGACATAGCCCTTGCTGATGCTTTTAAAGATAAACATCAATAAGTGCACATGGGTTTAACGATATTTTAGCTTCGAAACATCAACAAATCATTTATTGCTTACATTTTTTCCTATATAAATGTTGGTAAAGATCAAAAGATTTTTCGACATTTATTTATAAATGTCGGGAAAATTCCCGATTAATTTTTTACTGACATTTTTTCCAACTGTTTTTTTCATCACCATGTCTTTTCACAACTTTTATAAAATGTAGGGAAGAGTAAAAAAAAAAAAAGGGTAAAAAAAAGGATGCTTTTTTTAGTGTAATTTGTAATATACATCAAATATGGCATCAATGATCAAACACCAATCTCACTATTATTTTATGCTACACATGACACTTTGATTATCAAACATAATTTTAGTTGGATTGTCATTGATTCCTTTAACTTTTAGGTCTGCAAGAAATCAGTTTATTGAAACCACTTCCACAGTTTCATGGCTACATTCTACATATTCAACTTCTATTGTATTTTTGGCTACACAAACTTGTATGCACATTTCTCGTCATATCACCTCTAAAATCATGACTAAAGAATCCAACAAGTTTATAAGTTTTGATCTTTATTAATTATATGTTGACTTATGATTTTTTGTACCTTTGATATATCTAATTATTTTGATAACCGTTGACTAATGAATGTCTCTTGAATTACTTTGAAATTTACTAACTACACTTCCAGCAAAACCAAGATGAGGTCTTGCTTTGTTTAAGACTATACAATGATTTTTTAAGCTTGCATACCCCCATTTTCTTTATCTTCAGTTTGATATCCCTCAAGTTGTCGCATGAATATCTCTCAACAACAACAACAACAACTATTGGCAACAATATTATTTAAAAATGTTATTTTTATCATCCATTTGAAATAATTATCTAATGCAACAACTATTGGCAACAATATTATTAGTGAAGTGAATTTGGCAAGTGGTGAATACGTGGTTTCATAATCTATACCAGACTTTTGTGTAATTTGCTTTATATTTATTGAAAAACATATTTGACTTATATATATATATATATATATATATTCAAAATCGATTTACGACCCATGGCATTGTTATTGTTAGGCAAATACACCAGCTCCCAAACATCATTTTTAGTACGGAATCCATTTCTTCTGTTATAGCTTCTTTCTATTTTATTGAATCAGGTGATGTTAAAGTTTCCCAAATAGTTAAAGGATTTTCTATCTTGTCATTGTTTAAGAAAAGTAAAGTGATCTTTTGACTTGGAAGATGGTATCATTTCTCTTTAATTTTACCAAGTGTATCATAAGGATTTTCAAGTGGTAAATCCAAAAACTCTATAGTAATGTCTACATTATTTTCATTATTTATTGATCTATCTTCTTCAGTAATCTCAAATACTTCTATCAATTTATTTGGATTCCTGGTGTTATGCTAGTCTTCTAAAAATTTAGCATGTTTATTTTCAACTTTATTAATAGAACGATTACTATGATCTATTAAAAATTTATATTCTTTTGAGCTTCCATGGTGTCCAGTAAAATTATCCTTAATTGTCTTACTGCCTATTAACATCAGAATATTTGAGTAACTAGTCCTATAGATTTGTGTTATTAATTTGGAATCAGCTAGTTATTCATATTGAAAAACTAGTGTTCCAGTAGATTTCAGATATATCATGAGGAGATCAGGATAATAGAATTCAAATGTGTTAGAAGTTTTATCAGCTAGAGATAAAACAAAGGATTAGACCTTGAATCCTAGTAGGAGATAAAATAACTAGTAAAGTCTATCCAAGTTTGTAAACATTTATCATATACATATACAAGAATCATAATTTTATCAGAAAATGATGTGATGAAGTTCAATGAGGGTTTTGCTTAAAGGGGATTGGTTAAAGAGGCCGAATAATATTGGATAGGGATTATCACAAGTTTTATGTAGAGGAGTTAATCTACCATCACTTGGCTTCTTTAGTTTTGCCGGCATGCTATCTTAACATTTAGATAATATTTTCAAACTCATGGCCTGAGATACTTAACTCTTGGCTCATTCGTAGGATCAAAGGGCGGTCAATCCTTCGACTAACCCTCAAGTTTAGAACCGATCGACTAATCATAATGTCCATATTCATCAACCCTTCAATCCTACGATGCTACCAAATGTTGCACCGACAGTTCCTGCAAGGCAATATCCATCACTATCGATCGGTTCTCAAAAGACTAGCTATGGCATGCTACCTTTGCAAAAGGCATCATCGGATTCTGTTAGTTCATAGCTTAAGTTGATACAACTCATTAATGGGTCTCCTAATTCATAATGTTGTTGGGAGTATTAGTTTGCCTTATGTTCCATTTTCAGCTAGTTTTAAGTAGTTTTAATCTACATCAAAGTTGGATTATCTCCCAAGAGTCGAACTATACCAATTATTTCATCTCAAACATTTATCAATATTAATAGATGAGCTCAATTAACATTTTAGTTGTCTCCGATCAACCAACATACCGTTAACCTCTTTGAAATTGCAGAACTTATCTTAATCAACCCTATGTGCGTAATCCTGGCCGGTCAATGCCGATTCAAAATGACTTCGTCCAACCATATCAGCCTCAAAAAGATGTTAGAATGATTGTTTAATGCGATAAAGAAGTGTTTTGGCGTGAAGTTAAAACAAATTGGCATTCAAATTTACAAAAGTCTACCCTAACTAGGTTGATAAGACATCGTCCTTGTCGAAAAGTTTTAAGATACCTAATTTTCGTTATGTTGTTTTTTTTTTCATGCGAAGATGATAAATCCACTATAGAACACATTGATAAATTTATTATCTAATATGATGAAGCCTATTAGAAAGAATATAATAAACTAGAGCTCTTTTCTGTTTTTGTAATAGGAATTGTTTTTGCATGTTATTCTTTATTGAAAGAGAAGAGGGCCAATGGAAGCAAAGCAGATAACTCATGATACGTGTTGTTTGAAAGTAGTACCTTGACATTGTTATTCATGCAACAGCGAAAACATAGAATAAAGATAAGTTTTATCACGAGAGGAAAAATTGAAAACCGACCATGTTCAAAGGAGGACCTAGCTATGGATGCATTGTGACATTTGAGGGCATGATTTGGCATCAATCACTCCTTAGTCCAATCAATTAGAATTAGGTTTACTTGATAACAGCTAGAAAATGGCAGCACATCAATCTTTTTGAGTTTACACTTAGATAATTTCTTTTTATTTCTCTAAACAATATTTTAGTACAATATGTGGGCCCAACAAGATGACGAGTTAGGCATACCAACTAAACCAAGGTGGGATTAAATTAAAATCAATCCCCCAATTTGAATGTTTTCCCAAAAATATAAAATAACATAATTTTTATGAAATAAAAATAACACATTAGCAAAATTGTAATTTGGATTGAATAATCTCTTATTTGTCACCTTCCAATTATTTTCTTGTCGAAAGGGTTTCATTGAAAATAGTTTGAAAGTGGTGCAATAGTGAGATTGATGTCATTACTTAAATCTTTTTAGTTGAAAATAATTTGGAATTGTTTTGAGAATAAGGATATTTAAAATTTTGCAGTACCAATTATCAAATGCTAAAATATCTAAATCTATACACAATAACTATGAAATCAGTCACCAAAGTATTAGGGATTACCACATGTCGTGCATAGAGAAATTTTTTCAAATTGTTTAGAAACATTAGAGATGTAGGGCACGTTTGGTTGCTTATATATAGTCCAACAATTGGATTAAAATCGACTTTCCATTTTCCAAATGTACCCGTACCAGACTTCTCTCTTTCTTGACATGAAACTAGATTTTCTTCTAGCATGCTTGAGATTTTATCAGAGAATCAAATCTAATTAGATTTATTTAGATTTAGATTCATTCATTTTTGGAGAGAGATGGATTTTTGTTAATCAAACCTTTGTCAGATTAATTATAGATTTGGTATTTGTTTTTATATGACGTGAGAAAAACATCATACAGATAAAAACATCATACAGATTTTCTTTACCCAAAATTTAGATTTTATTTTTACAGAATTAAGATGAGTTAGATAAACAAATCCGATTAAATTTATTTCGATTTTGATTCATTCCTTTCAAAGATAGATTGATCAACCTTGTAGTTTTGTTAGAATATTTTTATCAATATAAAAGAGAGATGGAGAACATCTGGTTTTAATTCACAAGAGTCTATGGCTGCATGCTGTGAATCGATGGGTCAAGTTAGAGAGCAGTGAGAAAAAACAAAGTGGTAAAGAGAGAGAACATATATAGAATAACTACCATTTTTCGATTGATGGCTGATAGAATGTTATTATAATATAACTTAAATTTAGAAAATATTTGCTTGCCACCATTTTAGGACAAATCGCTGCATTGATGCATACATTTTCCTATACAATGTTGGTGTCCAAAGGATTTGAAGTATTTTGTTGATTTTTATGGTTGGGATTTGGAGAAGTGATGGACATGGTAAGGAAATTATGCTCTTACTATGTTACTAGCTTAGCAGAATATATAAAAATAGAAAAGATACAATGTAGCACGACTTATTAATTCAAGAGATGCGAACAACTAGATATAATCACAACTATTCAAAGTTTTGTCTATTTGCTTACAATAGTAGGCACAATTTGCACGACACAAACAAATAGGCATAATCACTCCTATTCACAAGTTGTGTTTGCTTGCTTACAACAATAAGCACAATTCAAATCCCTTTTTTTCTATCATAATTATTCGTTGATTTTAATAATTATTATTTTTCAAAAATAAATCATTATTTTTTTTCTCGTTTCCTTTTGAGAGTGTCTAAATTGCCCAAGTGCCACAAGTGCTCGAGTATCCATCTTTAAATACATAGTTAAAATTCAAAATTTTCCTCCCATTCATCTTTTTCGCTAAATTCAATTGGTTGTTATTTAATGAGTTATAAATTTATGAAGATATCTTTTCTTTTCTAATGTGGGATAAAATATCATCCAAACTTAGTTTGTAATATTACAAACTACAATTAATTATCCCCACTTAGTTTGTAATACGTACTAGCAATGTCATTTTCAGAATTATGTTCACAATAGGTATCTCTCAACTTAAACTTAAAGGTATTATAAATATTTTTCAAAATTTTGTCAAAATTGATAATGACTAAATATTAAATCTCAATTTTTTATGACAAGTTCAAAAAATAATACTTATAAATATGATCAAATATATAACATGTTCACAATGAATTTTAGCACTATAATATGGACTTATGCTAACTTCTGAATTTATAAACACTAATAAACTTTATTCTCAAACTTTATTATAAGTATCAGCACTTCTTATGTTTATATAGATGAAATTAAAGAATCTCAAACTTGGATTTTTTTTTTTTTTTATTGTTCTTGAACCAAATAGAACTTCATTAAGAATAATTAATATTCACCCTCATTTTCTTAAATATTAAAATATTCTAATGCTTACTACCTATTACCAAAGTAACTTGTTATTTTTTAAACCTTAGAATTGTCAAGCAATAAGAAAAATAAGGTGTCAATTACCGTGACAAAGTAGAATTAATTTAGACCCTGTTCAATTGTATTACTTTTAATTCTATCTCTTGAGAGTCCTTTAGTCGGTAGGTTAGCAAGATTACTACTAAATTTTATATAGACATCTGTGAAGATTCCATCATAAATCAATTGTCTAACATATTCATATCTTAGAGCAATATGTCTAAATTTATTATTATAAGCTTTGTTGAATACTTTAGGCATAGTTGTTTCGCTATAACAATATAAAGAGATTGCTGACATTAGTTGTGATATTAGTTGTGGTCACAACTCTATGTCTAACAACAAGTTTCTTAATCATTCTGCCTCTTTACCTACTCTATCAATGCAACAAATTCAGATTTCATGGTCAAATGAATAATACACAACTAATTTTTGGAGGCCTAAGAAATTACTCTTTCATCTAGTTTAAATATTCAACCAGATGTTGATCAGTGAAACCTTCAAGTATCAAAATAAACTTGTTACAAAACAAATCCAAGGATCTTATCCTCTTAAGATAATAAAAAATTCTTCCAATGACTCTCTAATGATTTAGTAGGATTATATATAAATCTTGAAAATTTACAAACTATAAAAACAATGTCAAATTTAGTACACTGCATTGCATATATTAAACTACTAGTTGCCTAATATAGTTTAATTGACTAATAGATCTTTTCAAATTTTCCAACCGTTTGTTAGAAAATCAAATAGGTTATTAGTTTCTTTAATGTCCAAGTACTTGAACTTGGAAAGCATTTTTTCTTTGTAATGAAATTGACATAAAACATAACCTCACTATGTTTCTTAACTTTAATTCCTAAAATAGTATCGACTTCTTCCAAATCTTTTATTTTAAATTGAAAAATCAAATACTTTTTAGTATCATTTACACCTTGCATATTAATTCCAATAATCAATAAACCATCAAAATAAAGACATGATCACTACAATCTTTAGTGAACTTACAATAAATATACTTTTTCACTCCATTATATTTAAATCCATATAATAATATCACACTATCAAATTTTTCATGCCACTGCTTTGGAGCTTGCTTTAAACTATACAAGGATTTTTATTAATTTGCATACTTTCTTCTCATCACCAGGAAGTACAAAAACTTATGATTGCTCTATATATATTTTGTATGTAGATCATCATTTAAAAATATTGTTTTAACACCCACTTAATGGATGTGTAAATCATAAATTGATACTAAAATAAATATCACTCTTATAGAAATAATCCTAGTAAGAGAAGCATACATATCAAAGTAATCTACTCCTTCCTTTTGTCTAAAACCTTTGGCAATCAGTTTTGTCTTGAAAGTTTGCAGATTATCATCACAATTGTATTTTTTTCTGAATATTCATTTACATCCAATTGATTTAAAATCAAGAGGTAAATCTATTAACAACCATATTCCATTTGCTAGAAGAGAATCAATTTCACCATTTATTGATTCTTTCCGGAAAACAAAATCTCTTGAAACTAATGTTTCACTATATGGTTTGGGATCCTCTTTCAAATGCAATACAAAGAGTATTTTATTTAATATCTCTATTTTACTTCCTTCAACTAAGAATGTTAGCGATTATAACCAAAAAAAATTAGAAGCAAAATTTCTTTTTTTTCACCATTTTGCTTCTTTTAGGTTTAGTAGAAACAACAATTAATTTTCTTTTATTGGAAGGAGTTAAGTACATAACAGTATCTTATGACAATATAGGATAAGGAAGTTCTTCATTTGATTTTTCATTCACAATTGGATTATTAAAAAAAGTAGTTTATATAAACTCAACGTTTATTGACTCTATAATCACATTAGAGACCAAATCCAATAATTAATTTTCAAATGCAATATAAAGAGTATTTTATTTGATATCTCTATTTTACTTCCTTCAACCAAGAATATTAGCACTTATGACGAAATAAAATTAGAACCAAAATTTTTTTCTTTTCGCACCATTTTGCTTCTTCTAGATTTAGTAAAAGAAGCAATTAATTTCCTTTTATTGGAAGGAGTCTGGTACACAACAGCATCTTTTGACGACATGGGATAAGGAAGTTCTTCATTTGATTTTTAATTCATGGTTGGATTATTAAAAAAATTAGTTTTTAATAACTCAATACCCCTTGACTCTGTAATCACATTAGAGTTCAAAGCCGACAATATATATGTTTTTGAATTTTTAGTGTATCCCACAAGGATACTCTTAAGAGTTATGATCCTAATTTTGTTCTTTTAAGATTCGAAACCCTATAATAGGCAATGCAACCTCATACTCTTAAATAATGTTTGTTTGCTTTCCTTTCTTTTGAAGTTTCGTGTGGAGAACTTTTTATTTTCTTTGAAAATTTTTTGTTACGCACATGACAAGTCATTAATAAAATTTCTCCCCATAAATTTGTTCGCGATTTAGCATGCATTAATAAGGAATTAATCATATTATTAATATTCTATTTTTTCTTTCTGCCAAACCTTTTTTGGGATATATGGTATGCTTGTTTGATATCAAACTATTTTCTTCACAAAAATAGAAATTTCAATTGAATTATTTTCACTATCACGATCACTTCATAAAATTTTAATTTTCTTTTCCAATCGATTTTCTGCCAAAACTTTATAACACATAAATATTTCAAATATTTGTTCCTTTGTTTTATCAAATAAATGTAAATGAATATAGAATTATTATCCATGAAAGTTAATAAAATATCTGTTTACACCTCTAGTTAAATGAACATTTAATTCACTTATATCAAAATGTATAAATTCAAGTAATTTTGAAGTTCTCCCTTTTTTTTGGAAATAGTTTGTTGGTCATTTTTATTTATATGCATACTTCACATTTTTTAGATTCTTTATTCGTACAAGAGATCAAACCATATTTAGACATAAATTTAATTGTGTTAAAATTAACATGTGATAAATGTTCATATCACAAACAAAAAAAATATTCAACAATATAAGTAAAAATTTCAAATTTATTAATATTTAATTTGAATATATCATCACTTGAATATTTTTGTCCAATAAATACATCAATTTTAGATATAATAAGATTTCTGAATCTAGGACAACCTTTAGACTCTTCTTGCACAATAAACTTACAGAAATAAAATTCTTTCTTACATCTGGAAATACTTGTAAGGATCATCTTTTTTCTAGAGGTAAATTACAGTTCAATGGTCCATTTTCCAAGAATTTTGACTATGTAATGATTCCCCAAAAACCTTTTCATCCTTGGTTGCAACTGTATAGTTTTTGAAAAGACGCTTGTCGTTTTGAAAATATGCATAATAACTCTAGAGCCATACCACCAGCCAAAAGATTTTTCTATTGTTGCCATATTGCATTTTGTAACCTTACTGATATTAAGTCCAGCAATAATGGCAACAATTTCTGCAAGGTTGGATTGACTTTCAACTATATTTGCCTTCTTAGTCCCAGTGTTTTCCTCCGTTTTTAATTTCTTATAAAATCTATACTCTTTCTTAAAATGGCTTTTCTTTGCATAGGAAAAATATGGCTTATTCTTCTTGTCATTGATAGAACGATCATTAAAGATGTTTTCATGTTTTCTCTTCTTTTCTATGTTTCTGTCTTTCTTAGTACTAGACTCAACTTGATTTATCTTATTTTCAGACTCTAAAGCATATTTATTTTCAAGATTATGAATTTGCTCTTTAGTTCGAATATGTTTTAAAAGTTGGTATATAGTAAAATCTTTAGAAGTGTGCAATAGTTTTTTTTTAAATAATCATTTCAAGTGGTTGGTGATTTTATGATCACCACAGGCACTTGAAGTTATTCAAATACTTCTACTTTTAAATCATTGAGTTTAACACTAGGACAAATAATTTATCCACTTAATGTCACGCCCCGATCCTCGATCAAAGGCGTGAGCACCCGCCACGCTATCCTGGATACTAACATTAAATTCCCAACCATAAACAAACAAACGGACAGAACCTCCCCATAAATCGAAAGTTCATCCTATATCAAAATCCAGTTAATCAATAATATATCGTGTATAAAGGACAACCTGGCAAATTATCAACACAACCAACCAATCCACATCCCTGTCAACATCCAAAATAACGTAAGGCTAATCCAATCTCATTCACAAACATCTACTGTCATGCCCCCATCAAAGGCATGAACAATCGCGAGTCACCCTTCCTGTAATTTAGAGGTGGTACCGAGCGAACCTAATAGACAATCCTAGACATGACATGTTTCCCAAGGTGATTGAACACAGTAGTACAATTATGCCTCAATGTAATACAATGAAATGAAAGTTATAACAATATGTACAATTCTTTACATACAGTCATCCCTGTTATATACATGTACAATGGTCTATCTATAATCCCAAATATACAAATATATATATATATATATATATCATCCCATATCTTTAAACACAATCTTATGGAAGAATGGTTAACACCATACCCAGGTCTGATGTCTCAAACAAAAACTCGTGCGCTGCTATGTCGCAACGCGTCTCACTATACTATCTTTATGGAACAGAAAGTGAGAGGTGAGTATTATGGGGAATACGCAGTGAGTGAGAGAGTATATATAAGTGTGTTCAATCTGTTAGTGAAAAATGGAGTATCAAAATAATTCAATAAATTCAGTACCATATCGAGTCCCAATATCATATACGATGTTTGGGGATACCTCTTGCAGAAGCGTATCCGGGCACAATGGGTGCCTCTGCAAACGCCTTCGTAGCTATGGCATACCCAACTCATGGGTGTATCTCATAAATCATATTATCATGGCATGCATAAAGGCACTCAGCCGATAAAATAATATCATCATAATGTACGTGCCATGCCAATATTTATCAAACCATATCAAACACTTCTCATAATTGATTTCATAAAATCATATGCATATCGATGCAATGGCATATTTTTCATTTTACAAATCATTTGGATGCATATTTCACAATAAAATTATGTTGTGGATACTCCAATAATTCACAAAACATTTCACAAATCCATTCCAAAAATCATAGCATACGATCATAATTCATGCTTGCATTGAAAAGCGTTTTGAAATATGTTGTTATACATTGAACACATAATATAATAAATCTCACTCACTGTATACGAGAGGGTCAATCACTCCCTAAAATACCAAATTGTGTGGAAACTGTGTCCTCTCGTCAATCTGCTATCGTGTCACTACAAAGGCAACACAAAGTACGTATGAAACCTTTATGTAATGCAAATGAAGACTTTTAGGTTAAATACATTAATTTAACCTCTTTTATAGGTTATCCGTACCCCCCACTCTCTAATACACCATCCAATGACTACATCTATGTGCCAAGGCAATACACATACCTCGATAGTACACATACAAGGAAATTAACTCCCTCATTTCTCAATGCACAATAAATCATGCTTAATGTCCACAAAGGGACAAATTAAGCACACATTTACATCACTTTACACAACATTTTCAATTTCATACACACATATGCTTCACACTCTTGACCTCAAATACATCCATTCACATTCATCATAAAATAGTCCACAAGTTTAAAATCTAAAATTCTGCACACAAGACAATTTGCGCAATCGTGGAAAAATGGTCATAACTCCTACTACACAACTCCGAATCACATGTTTCCTATCTCATTTTAAAGCTATGTGATAGCACTACAACGTTTATTTTGAACATTCCTTCAGATTCAAATCAGAATTTCAGATAAACCAATCTTTATCTCAGTTCTGTTCCAAAAGTTCATTCTATCCTGCCTTAGTAAAAATGCAATAACGCTCTGCACACAACTCCAATTCAAGTGATTTGTGGATATGTTATAGATGCGATATAGACCTACAACTTTCATGTTGAACGTTTTTCTTAGTTCAGTCCAGAAGATGGTCGAAACAGGTCACCTAGAAGGCTGTCAATTTGGGACCGAAAATAGAGTGACAATTTGCACAGTTTTTGAAGAATTTTCATAACTTTTGATATAAGAGTCGGATTAAGGTGACTCTTACCTTGTTAGAACGACAACACATAGAGCTACAAATGTTATAACTAGAGCTCAAGCTAGTTCAGACCGGAAGGCACCTCAAAATGGAGGTAAACATCATTGTAGAACAGGACATCAGAACAGAAACTTCTGCAGAACACCTAAATTTGAAAATTCACTAAAAATTCATTTCTCATTAGAATTAAACGAATCATATCTCATTTAAATGCTCTGAAGGTCTAGTTTCATGAATAAAACTTTCACTCAATTTTCCTATGCACAGAAAATGTTATAGCCTAAAAATTACAACCTATACAGACTTCTAAAAACCCAGAAATTCTGTCATGGCTTCAAATTTATCTACCCTAGTTTTCTGAGCAAACTTTCTTGTTTTTGCCTAAATTTTGGATATGTTATACTAGAGGGTGGTGGGTGTTTACCTTATGAATAGCAGACTGATTGAAGATTTGGACTTTCACATTTGCTTCATTCCTTGAATTTTCGTCCCTCCCTAGATCTCCATGTATGGTGCTTCTTTTGAGCTGGTTTTTGGATATGTGATACTAGGTCTAGGGTAGAGCAAAACCATGTAAAAATATTGGGAGGTTGTGAGGAAAAATCAGGGTTGCTATTCAATGGGGTTCACAACTAAAGAGAAAGGAAGAAGAGAATAAGGTTTTTACTCTCCTTTGGGCATCTCACGTTTTTTTTTTTTGTTGGGAGTGAATAAAAGACTTAACTTGGTTTTAATTTAAACACTCAACCATGGTTAAGTCATGTTTTAACCCTAGTTATGTTTAATTAATCCTACCCTAGTTAAATTTAACCATAGTAAATTAACTAAGATTAATTCCTTCCAATCATGTGATGCCCATGTGATGCCATTTGTCAAAACCACACAAAATCCAAAGTATATTAATTGTTTGTCCTTTGTACTTATTCATTCTTTGACTCGTGGTCGAAAAATTTAAAAATCACACTCGGGACCCAAGTTTTCGTACTGAGTCCAATGCCACTGGTTTCGTATAAATCTGACATCGTTTGGTCACCCAAACGTCTTTCGGAGTGAACGAAATCCGCGATCGATCAAAATTTGACCTCGACCTCAAAATACGCAGAATCTCATTATGAACTCTGTTTTATGTGTAGATTACAAAAATATAGGTTTTGAGTGGAAACAAAACCGTTTGCTCAGTCAAATTTTGATTTGACCCACAAATTTTGGGTTTATCGGGTGAAAATCTAAGATACCAAGCACTTTTTTACTATGACTTAAATTTTGATTTTTCGTCTCAGGCATTCACTTTTAAAGTGAATTTAGCATGTATAAACCACACGGCGTCAATTTTGCACGCGTAAGTTTCATTTTGGATCGGTAGGGTAAATTCTCATCCTATCGGGTGAGTTTTGGCAAATTTCTCAAAATCTTGTTTTGACTTGTGAAAATCATTAGTTAGCCTAAATTTGGCTTCTTGACAAAATTTCAGCAATTTTGCACGGATAGATTTTGATTTGGCTCGATAGGAGTTCATTTCTTGCCGCTCGGCGAGTAGTCATCAAGTACTCCCGAGCAAACGATGTGACTTTGCCCAAATTCAAGTTTTATTAACTTTCTAAGGTGATTTTGCACGTGTAATTTCTTTGGGCTTGAAATCGCACGCGTAAATTTCAAAATAGTCCGGAAGGGTCCCCCCCAGTGCCATGCCCAAAATTCTTCTAAACCATTTTGGCTCGAAAAAATATCTGAGTAATTTTCTATATGAATAAGAAGATGTATCATATATGGAGTAATGAGGAGTACAATGTACAGTACACCCCATGTCGGTGTTACACTTAATTTATGACAGATTTATTATTAACCATTCGAAACTCAAAAAATTTCATGCTAAGAAATCTATTGGTACCTTGATTCATAAATGTGTACTTGTTCTTCAATACTTTTTAGATTTCTAGGGGAGATTTGAGTGGATGAAATAGATTGTACAGTCGATCAGATAGAGAACTCAGAATGAATCCTCTATAACGAATTTCATCATCCTGGTGCTTTCAGCGAAGGGCTTTAACTTCATTAGTGCCCGTATCACTTGGTTTTGAAATATATGGTAAGTGCGGATTCAAAAGATAAACAACATTCAACTTAATAAGAAAGAAGATTATTTTATCCTTCCAACAAGTGAAGTTTATTCCATCAAAATGATCTAATTTGAATACTATCGAATTGAACATCTTGTTGAAGATAGAATGTCACGCCCCAAATCGGGGTCATGAGCAACCACCCGTTACCCTGGATATCGGCTCAATTTTCTAGAAAATCGGATACAATCTTCCTATATTTCGGAGGTCTTCCATATACAAATAATCTGTATATTAAATGGTCATCCTGACACCTAAATAAACGGGCCAACCCTGCCTCACAATAAATTAACCACATTCTTATAATACCAATAAATCCACAGCGTAACAACCAGGACAACGCAAGGCTATCATGAATACTAGCAATCCTGGCCACAGACCTCAGACCTCTACTGTTATACCCAACTAGAGTATGAGCAGCCGCCACACCGGATGAGCCTAAAATTTTATGCATGAGTACAACAAATTCCCAAGTTAAAAAGTTAAATGCTTTCAAATGCTTCAATGCAAGTGAAATGAGCCAATATGAGAGTTTTACAAATAAATATCAATAATTTATACAGTCGTCCCATAAAATATACATGTTCATTAACGAATCTCAATATCAAGATCTCGTAGGGTCGATATACAATACGGATCTCATATTTCAAATAAAATTTAGATCTCACCATAGTGAATACGTGATTCCACAATTACGCGACAATGACGTCTAGAGCCCGACTTGTCCTCTATCACAATAACCCTGCTGAGAAAGGAAAGGAAAGCGATGAGTATCACGGGAGATACCCAGTGAGTGAAGGGATCAATATCAAGTATAAATAGTGTATGTGAACCTTGGAGTATCAAAAATAATTATTCGTAAATAATAATTCACATTTGGAAGTAAAACATGATGTGATCAGTAAAAGGAAATCATCTAATCCATCACACGGTACCATACATATATGCATCCATTCAAAATCAAGTATTTTTAGAACAAACCGAATATGATCCTGGTAAAGGTCAATCGTGACCAATGACAGGCGTATCGGGGGTTTATTATGTATAAATATTCAAAAATCGCTCTCTACCCCGACGTTGGCCATGAGTTTCACCGAGACTAGCTCATACACAGATCGGATCACGTATAGGATCCCGCCCGGTATTAGACAGTGGCGGCACACATGTCCTTCCCCTTGCGGGTTCAACCGGCCGCGTCTATACCCATATACCGGACGTTTACAGGTACCTCTATGCAAAGTGTACCTAGACGTATACTTGGTACCATAACAAATATCCCCCGTAGCTACGATCATTCTCTCGAGACTCAATCATATCATAACAGTCATCCCACGGCCACACGGCCCATCTCAGTGATATAGAAATCATAGTGTTCAATAAATGTGCCATATTGGATCATATGAAATTAAACATGTGAAAATCATAAAACATGACACCAATTCAATTGAATCAAATTTATGGATGCAGATTCATAAAAAACATGAGTTCACGACACTCCAATAGTCACAAAACAAATTCGAAATCTAGTAGCACATGACGAATCATACATATCAAAAGTATGTTTTGTTAAAAATACAATAAAAATCAAGTTTCACTTTTCATGTATGAGATTTGAGTCCCACTCATAGTAATAGGGAGGGTATAGCACTTCCAAATGAACCACAATTACGATGTATCGAGCTCTCTTTAACGGCTTGAACAAAAGTCACCTAACAAGTTCACTCATAGTTCTCCACTTAGTGCCACTTTGTGCAGTCCTACAAAAATTGTATAACTTTTTATATATAAATCCAAATCAGGCGATATTTTGATATATTGTAGGTAACTTCACAACCTATAACTTTCATGTTATACACGTTCTCAAAATCATATCATAAAATTTCCAGAAATCCTCATTTTAATTCAGTTGCATTCTAAATTCAAATTCTGTTCCATTTTAGTACAAAAACTATAACTTTCACTATATTTATCTAAACGTAATGAAATTTTAACATGTTATACCCAAGACATAGACCTATCACTTTTATGTTCTTAGTTTCTCTCAATTGTGCTTAGAAGGGGATTGAAATGGATCATGATCAAAATAGGCAAGTTTTAGTTGGAAAATAAAATTTCTGTCGACACCCCTTTAGTAAAATGGATATAATGTTTTATTCCCTCTTGTGATTTGGCTGAAATGTTAACATGTTGTAGCTAAGAGGGATATCTACAACTTTTATTCTTTGAGTGTTCCCAAACTAGGACTGAAAGAGGGTCGTTTTTATGCACTGTTCTTAGGGTTCGAAACAAGACAACCTTCTGTCGAGTTTCAGGAAATTGCCATAACTTTTGACACAGGAATCGGATTAAGGTGATTCTTATCTCATTGGAAAGATAAGACCTAGATCTACATATTACATGACTAGAGCATTTTGCTAATTCAGACCATAAGATACCTAAAAATAGAGACTAAGTTACGGATAGAAACAAAGCTAAAGCAAGACAGAACAGAAATTCCTGTGCAGAATACTTAATTTTGAAAAAATCATAATAAATCCAATTCTCATCAGAATGCAACAAATCATATCTCATTTTAAAGTTCTGTGAGTCTAGTTTTACCTAAAATTAACCTAGCTCAGTTTGCCTTTGCACAGAAAATTTATGACTAAAATATCACAGTATGGTCAGAATGTCCTATTTGCAGAAATTTACAAAGTTTTCATTTAATTTCTTGGCCAAGCAAGGTTCAGATTTTCTGCACTCATTCCTCATGTTCTAATGGGTTCCACTTAGGCTCTAGGTTATAGAAATCATGCCAAAACATCACATTTACACATTCAAACAATATCCTCAAAATTTCAGCAAGTGCATAATTTTTTTCTTACCTCAATTTGGATGTTTCAAAGCCAATCAAGGTCCCTCCTCACAAAAACTCTCTTTACCTCTTGTTCCTTGCTCACGGCCAACCCAAGTTCACCAAGAATGACATATCCTTTTGGCTCCAAATTTAAATATGTTGTGTTAGGGTTGGAGTGGGGTGAAACTATACCAAAATTTCAAAGCATTATTTGAAGAAAACATACTCTTTCTTCAATGGTTATGCTCAAGGCCCTCTTGAATTTTCACCAAGCAAAACTCCTCATTTTCACTAATTTTTGAATATATTGTAGTTGGACATGAGAGGAGTTGATTTATGTAAAAAAAAAAATTGGGTGGTATAGTAGAAAAATTTTGGATCCCACACCTTGAACCCACAGCCATGAGAGGAAGACGAATGAGAGAACTTGCTTGGCTTTTGAACTTCACGGTTTTGGGAATAAAAGAAACCCTAAGTGATTTCCTTTATTTGGTTGTTCCATTAAATCCCAATCATCCAACAATTTCAAGATAAATTTTAGACTCTTGAATTTTTTTGTCACACAAGTCACTCTTCCTTTCTCTCTCCCATGTTCTCTCTCTTCTTCTCACACAACAAGTCACTTTCTCTCACTACAACCCAACTCCTTCATTAATTATTTTGTCTCCCAATAACCCAATCAAATGGCCCACATTGATTTTTTAAATTTTCAAACAAACCTAGTCTTCCACCTTATTAGCATACTTCTCTTGGTCATTAATTGTCGCCAACCCCTTTTTCTAAATTGCATACAAGATCCTTCTTAAATTTTCGTGAAAATTTTTATATTGATTTTCGCGTAACGCACACGGGTCAATATTTGACCTGAAATCTGAGAAATTTAAATTTACCCATTTGATTCAGTTTTTCACACTGAATCCAATAGAGTTGGTCTCGCATATAGATGAAGTCATTTGACCTTCCAAATCGCTCTTAAACGTATTAGGGTTTTTAGAACGAATTTGTTTTCCGCTTTGCGTTTTTGTTAAAATTTCCTAAAATTGCCTTTTAATTTGATAAAACATTAATTTAGCCTAATTTAGGCTTCTTGGCAAAATTTCAGCAGTTTTGTATGGGTAAAATTAAATTTGGCTCAGTGAGGACAAATTTTTATCTCTGACGATTAAGTATTGGGCGTTCTTCGCAAACGATTGAAAATTGCCCGAATTCAAGTTCTTTTAACTTTTTAAGTTAATTTAGCATGTGTAATTTCATCGGGGTTAAAATTGCATACGTAGATTTTAAAATGGCATGGAGGGAAATTTTTTAACTCCCAACAATTTCGCCAAAAATTTTCAAGAGTATTATAAATCGAAAAAATTTCTAAGAGACTTTTCTCTATACGAAAATGAAAATACATCATATATGGATGATAAGAAATACAATATACAATACACCGAGTGTCGGTGTTACATAAAATTTGAACCACAATTTGATAGTTTGTTAAAAGTGGTATCAGAACCAGTTGTCTCCATTGTAGAATAATTTTCTTAAGGTTGTTACAAAAGTTTTAATGGCTACGAAAATCCAAAAGGTTGACTTGCATGCGAAATGATTATTATTCTTAAGAAAATTATACCCCCACTATATTATTGACTAGATTAAAGACAAATTGCTCCGGAATATACAAGCCAAAAATATAAGTTTGAGATAGCAAAACTCCAAATTTCTCCCAAGAACAAAAAAAAAAGATCTTTTGTGAATTTTTTCTTGCTAATGACAGAAAACTAAAGTGGTTTTCCCATTAAATAGAAACAGTATTTTTGGAAAAGAAAAGATAGAATAGGGAATGACATGTTAATTTAAGAGACATGAACAAATGGGAAAAATCACAACTATCCAAAGTTGTATCTGTTTGCTTACAACAACAGGCACAATTCGCAAGACACAAACAAATAGATATAATCATATATTTTCAAAAGTTGTGTGTTCGCTTACAACAATAGGTACAATTTGCATCCTCTTTTTTTTTAGTCACAACTATTCGTTAATTCCAATAATTATTATTTTTTAGAAATAAATTATTTTTTAAAAATTAATAAGTTCCCAAAATGTATATCTTTTGACTTTTTAAATATACAATTAAAATTTAAATTTTCCTTCACATTCATCTTTTTTACCAAATTCAATTGATTTGTTGCTTGATGAGTTATAAACTAATCAATATATTTTTTCTTTTCCAATGTGGGACAAAAGAGAATCTCCACTTTGCTTGTCATATTACAAACTGCAACTCACATTTGTTGGTAGTGGTAATTGGAATGAAGGTGATGGAGATGAGTAAGATCATGGAGGTGATTATAAAAGGATATTTTGATCTTTAACAGAGATGATAGAGAGATTGAATAAGAGAGAGGTTCAATAATTCTGAAATTACAAAGTAAGGGGGCAGAAAGAGAGAGATAGAAGAAGAGTTTTTACAGAGAGAGTAAACATAAACGAAGGGGGAAGAAGGAGTGGAAGAGAGATGCGTCTATGGTTTGGTTGTCGAGCAACTCTCTATTGTCGGATTGTTTCTTATTTAAGGACAAATATTTTTTGTATTAAAATTTTAAGAGGGTGAGAACACAAGTCGAAAGAATGGTTTGAGAGAGACACAGAACATTCGTACAACATCCATAGGAAAAAGAGTTAGAGTTTGGGCAACATTCTGAGGGTTTAGTGTTCAAGGAGAAAAAGAAGTTCGGGTTTGGGTTCTCACAACATCCTTACGAAGGAGGGTTTGAGTTTGGACACTGCATTCCTGTCATCCTTTTTTCAGCAAAGCAACAGTCATAGAATGCCATCAAGTACGGTAGAAGGTACATTGAGGTATAGATGCAACCTCGATACTATTTTGGTGACTTTATGGTCGGAACGAAATCCTTCACGAAGTTCTATGGTTTCCGTAATTTTTGGGTATGTCGAATCTTATTTTGTTAAAACTAAATTTTTTGGGGTATGATTGCCCCAAACTTTAGTGCTGAATGTTAATGCTTTTGCATGAAGGTAATGCTTGCAATTTTTTTGAATGGTATGATCCACCATTCTGCCCTCAAGCAGTTAAAGTCATTCATCGGGTGAAAAAAAAAAGTTGATGAGCTAAAAATTGTATACAACTCTGCAATAGCTGATTGAAGTTTGAGAATACAGGATGCAAGAAACACCATCGACAGGTTGAAGGAAGAAAACAATCATTTGTTGTGCTGTGATCAAGAGCTTGAGGAAATGAATTTGACAATGAAGGAAGCGATTTGGAGGTTGCAGGAGATAAAGGAGAAGAAGGTTAAACCCATTTGGAAAAATTTCATACATATAGGTAGAATATTGTCAAAGTGCTGTTTTTTGATATTTTGCATACAGTTGGATAGGCAAGGGATTATGGAGAAATTATGTTATTTTTTTTGCTTGCTGTAAACGCTAATGTAATGTCAATGGTTTATTAAGAATGTAATATTAAGAATCTTTGCTCAAAATATTAAGAATATTGTCAAAAATTTCTAAATTTCAAACAATCATAGGTTTAAAATAACATCACATTCTGAATTTCAACACAACATCAGCCTATAGTTGTGAGCATACAACATCACAATAGCAAGACATAACAACATCACATTATGAAGTTTAGAAGAAAAGAATTATGCTAAAAACTTGAAATATCATATTTTAAGTATGCTATCAAAAGTTTAGAAGATCTGAGTTTAAAAATTCTGTACTTTTTAGGTTTGCAATTCTGAGTATTACAATATCATGAAGTTCCTAAGCATAGTTCTGAGCATGAAACATTACAAGTTTGCAATTCTAACCGTAGAATATGATTACAAGTTTTACAACACAAGTTTTGCTGAAGTTGTTCAAACATTAGAAAATGTTCAAAATATAAAAAATTGTTCAAACATTAAAAGTTTACAACATTGGCTTCTAAATTGTTGGGAATAAGGTTGCTAGGATGCTTTTGTGATGCAAGTTGACTTCTGAATGGTTGGGAAGAAGGTGGCTATGACTCTTCTGATGTACCACATTACCAGCCCTGCATGGAATAATTGAATTAGTTGTTGATCCAATTAGAACTACAAGCATGGTATGGATTCATGGAACTAATCATTAACCTTGTTTGCATTTGAGTCGCGTGATCTCTCGTTGTGTCCTGCTTGCTTCCAAATAGTACACTTGATGATAGTTCTAACTCTAGAAAATGAATGGAGATTTGTAGGTGAGACATCAGTCGGCTCCTTTCTCCTTTTTTTACATGGTCTTCCAGCTTTTCTTTTATAGTTGGGAGGTAACAAACTTGGGAGTTGACATTTGTCCTATACATTTGGTTCATTATAATAATAAATAATATGTGCATAGCACTTCGCATAACAAGTTGGATTATAGCAACTAGATACATATTTCTATAGTTTTTCTTTACAAACAAATATGCAACTAATTGCATGAATATAAGGAATTTCATATAATTCTCATGCCCTACAACTATGGTCCTATTGCCCAAATCAACAATAAATTCATTGAAAAATGATGTCACCTCATATATCCCACCACCTGCTAAGGTTGGAACCAATGTATACTTAGTTTCTTATGTTTTTTAAGTTTCCTTTAAATGACAAAACAAATATCACAATGGAAAGATAATATTTTTTGTCCTATTTTCAAAAAATTTTGACATCAACCCAAACCTAATTGTCTCTAACAAACTGATAATAGACATATCTCTTGCATCCAAAATTTTAGTATAAAATGATTCACAAATATTGTTAACCAGTAAGTTACACTTACTGTAACCAGAAAAACAGACCGTGTCCATGTTTGGGTAGGCTTCTCCATGAGCCAAGCATAGGCAGCAGCATCTGAGGACTAAATCTATCTCATCACTCGAATGAACTCAACCTCATATATGGCCCTGGCAGCAGCATAGAATATGTTTTTCAACTCCAAGTTTTTGAACTTCTTGTATAGATTATTGTACAAATGTCGGACACATATTCTATATTCAGAATGTGGAGACGGGGTTGAAATAGCATTAATTAGTCCATGCACACAAATATGTGCATGAACGTCCATAGTGCGGAGACAGGGTTGAAAAACATAGGTTACAACATAATTGTCCAGTTTTATACCTTCTGCTGGTCAGATTCAAAAGTTCATTTCCTATCATCTCCAATGTCCCCAAGTAAGTGCTATAGGAACCACATCCAATAATATGTCTCCTCTAATTTTACAATTGCAAAAGCTAGTGAAAAGATTCTATCATTTGAGTTTTTTCCAACCGTAACTAGAACTGCCCTCCATAAATAGATTTTAGAAAATATCTATCCAATCCAATAAATAGCCTATAAGTTACGAAAAATCCCCTCTTACAAGCTTCCAGACAAATGTATAAGTTTTTGAAAATTGGAGTTAGAGGATATTATATGCATAAGGGATGTTCATCACCACAAGATAGATAACTCTCTATTTTACAAATACTTTCTTTGTTTGTTCTCAAAATCTTTTTGAAATATGGTCTTAATTAAAAGAATTGCTCTTTAATCTCACCTTGGGCTAGTTCTTTAGCCATGACTCTTGCCCTCCAAATCTTCATCTTCCACAGTTGACCATAAATTTCTCTTTAACCTTTTGTTGAAAAGTATGTACTTTTATGTTAAGATCACTTTGGACACTTTTCACCCATTTCCCTGCAAACCACTTAGTTGATGCATGCTTATTATTTCAACTTCTAGTATAGCTATGTTCAGGCTTACATGTCACTACTAATGTTGTCTTCCCATGACCTTGAAGTTTTTTTTTTTTTTTTTTTTTTGCATACACCAACCAATTACAACTCTCAATACATCTAACTCTCACTTTATCTTTATCATTTTTAACAAATTTGATATTCCTTCCGCTGTACATAGTATAATCTTTTAATACTTATTTAAAAATTTTCAGACTTTCATAAATCCGACCTTACTTGAATTCAATAAATTTAGGGTTGTAATCCCTCTTGAATTCTTCATATCTACATTTTTCTCTTGCCTCATCCCCTTTATCATCACTCTCATCCTCTCTCATTGTGTATTCTAAGTTCTCATCCTCATATGCCTTCTATCAATCAGAGAAATGAACATATCTTAAGTTTTCCTCTTCTTGTGATTATACAAGGCCCTCTTTATCACTTGCAGGGCTCTTTACCCTCTATAAGATTATCACTATATATTGAATCATTCCCTTCTTCTTCCCTTGAAATCTCATCATTACTTTGTTCAGAATCACTACTCACTAAAATCTCAGTACTAAAAGTTTCATTTACCCCAATATCTTCATCACTTTCATTAAATAAATCAATCTCATTTTCTAATACACAAGTATCATCAATACCATATTATATATAAAAATGAATTTTCTCATCTTTTTTTCTTTCATCCAAACAACAAAATAATACAGAATCAGTTAATATTGGGCTGAAACCATCTCCAAGCAAGTGTATCCATGACCTTATATAATTTTTGTAACATAACTCTCCTATCATATGCCTTAATTCAAATATTGACATTCTATCCGTATCACAATTATCAATATATGTTAAATCACCACATTCGTAGCTAATTGTTCTTACAAATTTACCACAATGATGGAATGCAGCTATGAATTTGGTAGAATCCATATCTGAGGAAGGAAAATTTATGAAAAATGCTAAGACACTGTACAGATAGCATTTAAACAATTTCAACAATCTCAACGTAGATTTATTCAATCACAGTATAATAGAGCATTTACCCCAAACTCAACAATCTCAACATTTATTCAATCATAGAATATTAACAAAGTATAATACAGATCTTATAACAATATAAACAAAAATTACAGATTAAATAACATTTTATTTACAATTTTAAAGAAACCCTAATTTTTAAAACTTGAAACCCTAATATTTAATGAACCTTAAAATTTTTTGAATCCTAATTTTACAGATCTTATAATAATACAGACTAAATTACATTTTATTAACAAATTTAAATAAATCAATTTTTTTGAAACCCTAATTTTAAACGAAAGCCACTCACACTTGAAATTACAACAATAGTAATTCAAAGGTTAAAGTTCATGTCTTATAAGTACCTCACCCTAAGGAAATAACCACAATCAATAATGATCGCGAATGAAGAAACTGGGACCACAAGCTTTAATTTTTAAAAGGAAAGCAAAACCTAACACAAACACCTTGTTGACACCCAAATTCAACTATTGCTTTCCCTCGAATACAGTCAAAAAATCCATAATCTTCACTAATCCGACTGTATCTCCTTTGAAATCTTCACTCTCTCTCTGTAAACACCAAATAAAAACTTTATTGACAACTTGCATTCTCTTTCTCTCCGCCTATGAATGTTCCATCGTTTTCTTTTCTTTTTGTTTATGTTTTTTTTTTTTTTTAAAGAAAACATGTCTGAGTCTTACCCCTTCTTTCATACAATGCTTCTACCGGCATGTCACATAAGCAAAAATGTTGATGTGTCATGCCATGTCGGTATCTTTTCTGATGTGACAATAATTCGATAATTTCATGTTAACATGTCATCCGACACGCCAGCAACTATTTATCAATTAACATCCACATCATTTGTCACGTTCATCCACATCAGTATATAACAGACAGTTTGACTAATAGGACTAATAAGTTATATTTTTTAAAATCTAAGTTCTTAGTCATAATATTTTGAAATACAGAAATTAATTTATGAATTTATGATAAAATTTAAGGAGTTCATACGTAATATCTTAAAAAAAATACGTGGAAAACAAAATGGAGGCCGTCGTTGATGACACGTAGTTGAATGAAATTGCGAAGGGGTCCATGGAAATTAGAATCAAGCGAGGAGGACAAGGAATTCCGTTAGACGAGCAAGGGAGAGGGAGAGGGAGAGGGAGAGAGAGAGCAGTTTATAGTTTCGAACTCACTCAACTCTGGCTTCATTCTCTCTCTCTCTCGCTTTCTCCGCTGCTCAGAAAACACTGTCGATTTCACTTGAGCTAAGCAAAATTTAGGGCTTTTTTTATATAGAAATTGTGGTTGTTTTCTTCGATTTCTCGATTCTTCCAATGTGAATTTCGCCTCTCCTCTGCCCTGCTTAAACTTATCGAATCTAACGCCTAAAGCGCCACTCCGCCATTCACATTCTTAATTAATTGATTTACTTTTCAAGTCTAGAGAGAGAGAGAGAGAGAGGGAGAGAGAAGATATAGTAGAAGAAGAATAAGAAGGAGAAAAAGAATTCCTACATTTGATCAAAATATGATGGCTTTGCATTCAGGTGCTTTGTGTTTCAATATTGCAGCTGCATCTGCTGCTTCAACATCAAATTCTCGTGATGCTTTGGGTAGTTGGGGCAATCGGATTTCAACTTGTGTTTTTTGCAGATTAAGCACGGTTAAAGCTTCGCCTTTTTCTTCTCCGCCACCTATATTCCCTTCAATTTCCCCAGTTAGATTCCAAGGTAACTCTCTTTTTTTTTTCTATCTTGTTTCTCTCCTGAGTTATTGGCTTTGTTGTTTTCAATTGACACTTCATGCTTGTGATAAAGTTGAAATTTGATGCTTGATGCTGATAATTGAGGATTTTTTTACATTTTCCCTGCTCTTCTTTCCTGTTGCATATTTGTTGAACTTCATGTGTCATACCCTTTTCTTTAACTCAAATCTAAATAGAGAGAGAGAGAGAGAGAGAGGTCTTTGCTCAAAGGGGCCAACTAAACCATTCAGACATTATCCACTTCAGATGGTACCTGGGAAATATGTTTGGTATTGTGTATGTCTGTTTTGGGCAGCCATTTTTTATAATGTCTAGGTTGTAATGGGGGTTCCTGGTTTTGTGAGCTACTTCGTTGTAATTATTGACAACTTATCATATTGAATTTTGCTCCTTTTCCTGTCCAGGTAGGCTTCTACAGGGAACCACTCATATCGTTGTGACTTTTACTTGTTTCTTTGTTTGTGTTCCCCCTCCTCATTATCATAGCACATACTTTAGTCCTTCACTATGTTTTGAGGTTTTAAAAAAACGATAATTTCCTTTGGTGTGAAGGTTTGATCAAGTTTACAGTTTTAAGATTGATTTACTTTTCTTTGTCTAATATGAAAATTATTAAATCTTACAAGTATTTCTTAAATGTGGCAAAGTTTTTGAGACGCTTAGGTATACTCTACAAGGTGTGGGCATGCCATTCGATTAGAGCATTGGTGTATGTGACATGTGTCTACCACAGGGTCATACATGGACACTATGAGCATGCCTCCAAACATGTCTTAAAAAAATGGTTAATCTTATTCTTGGATATGGTTCTGATGCCATAGGCCAATTTTTTTTAAAATATTTAATAAAAAAAATCTTATTTTTTAAAGCTAGATAAATATATACACTAAATTCAAATACTGTTATATGAATCTAACTACATAACTTGGATTTTGACGATTAATTTTGTTTGGATCATTTTGTTAGTAATATATTTTTACATTAACTTTGATTTTTAAAGTCGTAAATATTAACATTTAAAATATACAATTAACATTTAAAATATTTATGCATATTAATTAGCATTTCCATGCCATGTTTCAGTCCTTTTTTTTTTTTGAGGGGGTGTATTTTGCCATGCTGTGTCAAGTTCCATGTACACCCTACATTGGATGTAGTGTCATTGGTACCGTATTATATAGGGCTCACTTTGTATCCCTATGAGCAAACCTTCTCAATTTGTCCCTCACATGCTGGATTTTATAAGGAAACATGTATTTGAAACAACTCGATTTAGGGCCAGGCTGAACAGTGTGGAGCTGACCCACTTCAGAAGCTAGTGTGGGTCAAATGTGTGCATCTTCTTTCTTTGGTGTTTTGGAGCAGCCATTTCACAATGTCTTGGTTTTACTTGGGGATATATAGCTACTTTGTTACTAGTTTCTTTGTTCTGTGTATTTCCCACTTTTATTTTACCCATTATAATTTCTAACTACGCCTGAAGATTAAAAAGATTTGATTGATTTTACTAGTTTCAAATTAATTTTATTTCTGCACTTGATAGGAAAGTTATTAAGCTAAATCTTGTTGCAAGTGTTTAATAAATAAGTCCATGTTTTGAGATTAGGTGTCCTGCTCATTTTGTATCTTCCGGGGGGACAATGTCAAAATCAGTCCATTCCGCCACTCTTGGCATGAACTTTTGTAAAGAGACATGACCATCTAAGGCTTCACATGCTGTTCACAAGTTCGGTAGCTAGGACTAATTCCATTCGCTTTTATCTATGGTGTTTTTTATTTTATTTTAATTTAATCAATGAGGTTAAAAGTGAAAAATAGAACTTGAGCACCAAAGTTAACAAATCTGTTGGGAAGTTGCTATGTTGAAGTATTTAGCATTCCTAAGGTGGATGTAATTACAACTTCTATGCATTTAATTTTGGCTGGCTTCACAACATCTTTTGCAATTTGTTCTGTTTCCCCATTGGTTTATAATCATATGACTTGATATGGTTGTGACGTTATGCATGAGTTTTCAACATATTAAGATCGGGGATAATGTTGTCTGATAATTCAATCTACCAATTTTCTTAGGGTTGCTATGCAAGGTTTGGTTTGAATATTTCTGGTGATAATTATGAATAGGGTGGTGCTAAAACAAAATTTCTGTTTCTCTGTCACTATAAAAGCTTTCATTTGATCGTTTTCAATCCATTCAGGGAAGGCATTAGCTGGAGATAATGGATCCCCTGAGGCCAATGACTCCTCACTTGTCATTTGCTTTGGTGAGATGTTAATTGATTTTGTCCCAACTGTTAGTGGTCTTTCATTGGCTGAATCACCGGCATTCAAAAAAGCTCCAGGAGGTGCCCCTGCTAATGTTGCTGTTGGAATATCTAGACTTGGTGGTTCCTCTGCTTTCATAGGAAAGGTACCATCTTCATTGTGAAGTTATCAATCATGCATTTCACTCTTGCATTCTCTGAATTTTAGCATTCAAAGAAGCATTTCAGATTCATTCAAGTGGTCTCTCTCATAAAGAACCTGGAACAGTGGCATGATTTCATCATGCAAACTTATCACCTTCAGCTTGTTTGACCTATCAATTTTGAGCTACTTGAAACAAAGAAAACTACTTTGACATTTCAGATTATATTGAATGCTGCAAAGAATCCGACTGCATTTAGTTTGCCCTCCTGGACCAGGGGATTATATGTGTCACCTTCCTTTCTTCAGTTATTAATATTTGTTGATGCAGCTCATCTCCTGTCCATTATTCACATTATGGCTAGTTCTGTGGGTAATACCTGATAATATTGGTCTCTAACCACCTCTAACTATTGTTCAGGTCTATAATAAAATAAAGAAAAAAAATCAATTTTTGGAGGACATGAACTTGGGCACAAGCTAAAATAAAAGTCTTTGAGGATCTCTTCAAATTCTATTTTTCACCTCACTTTCTATAGCACTTATTCCCAATCACTTTTCATTAGCTACAGGCATCATCTTCTAATTTTAGGTAGGTGTATCCTCATTATCCTACATCAACAATGATCAAAGGGGTTGGTTCAAATATAACTGAAAGGTGGAGTGGATTACAACAATCAAAATTAGGATCCATTTATCCTAGAAACTGTGTTTGAGGGTAGATTGTGGAGTGATGTGCACAATGTATATCATTGGTAAGAATTATTTTAGAAAGTACAAATCATCGGAAAGATATCTTGAAGAAGAATATTTAGAAACTAGTGATAAGGAAAGAAACTAGTAATAAGGAAATATTTTAGAAAAATAGTAAATTCTTTATTTTGGTTATTAACAATCTTTTTAAAAATTGTAGTTACCTTAATTTTGGAATTTTTCATATTAGTAATGATTTTAGAAGTTTGATTTTAGTAAAAAAATCTATTATATTGTAAACCCTAGTTTTCCTTATTTAAAGGAAGTATGATCAATAATAAAGAAATAAATGCAATTATCATAGCAGAAGTATGGTAGAAAACTTGTTAGAGAATAACTTCTTAGTCATCAAACTGAGGGTCTAAGAGAGGGAAATCTCTAGCAAAGGAAGAGAGGAATTCCCTGCAGAGTATCCATTAAGCATATCCTATATTGGGGCTCATGTCAATTTGGTACCAAAGCCAGCAGTCGTGGAAAGGTCTGCAGAATAATTTAGCTGCATGGAGAGATTTATGGGGGAATTTGAGCAGCGAATGGAGTAGCCACTGGCCTGGGTGGGGGAACTCCAGGAGTTCAATGAGAAGTTGCTACAACAAGAGCAACCAACACTGATCTCGTTGATGGAATGGCTTCTGCAAGAGCTGCAGGGGCGCAACACGGTCCAAGAGGTGAGGAGCAGCAGCCCCACTCTTGCAGACTGAGGGGAGGAAAAGAGTCGTCTGCTGGAAAAAGAGTTTGCCATCCCCAGAAAGTACCCTGACTTGAGGAGCACAGCAAAACCACTCAATATGGCATGAGATGGTGTGCCTCAAACCACTTTCGCTATTGTCCATCCTGCTCCTAAGGATTACACTGACCCTGAAACTGAACTCAAATTCCATTCCATACCATAGGTGTCGTGCTAATCAAATCTAACCGCCTCAAGATTACAACAACAACAACAAACTGAGTCTTAATCTCAATATTTGGAGTCGGCTATTTGAGATACAAATTTGAAAAAGATACAATAACAACAACAACTTGAACCTTAATCCCAACAATTTGGGGTCGGCAAAATTTGAAAAAGATAGAGAAAAGAAAAATGAAATAAAAAAATAAAGAATAAAGAAAAAAATATATATATAAATAAAATAAAATAAACTAAAACAAAAACTAAAAAGAGAAAGAAAAATAAATCAATAAATCAATAAATAAATATCTAAAATATATTGATATCTAAAATAAATCAATATCTAACCGCCTCAAGACTAACAAGAGAAAATGAAGGCATGCAATAGAAGGAAAAGTGGAAGTTGGGAAGGTTGTATATGGATCAAAGAAGTCAAAGTAAGAAAGTATTCTGGCATGATCAGATGAGATCCATACCATACAGATGGTGTTCCTGCAGTCCCAATGGTTCTACCATCCTTATTTGGCAGGACCACTTATCTTCCACTAGGACTAGTTATTTCCTTGCATCCAATTGTCATGCATCAACCAGGGAATCCCCATTCTGTTCCAATACATGTTGGGCCTTATCATTCAATCCCTGCAGTTTCATTGCTTCAGAATTGGCAAAACCAACAGGATGCATTAGAGGGTTCAAAGATCTCAAATCAGAACCAATATTAGTCTTCTCAAAGTGATCACAACTTTTTGAGATCATATGCTCATCATTATGACTATGAAATTTCAATGAATGTTCATGCTATCCGGTTGGATTATTGGGGTGTTCATCTCAGCCAAGGAGTGGTACCTGATTCTGCAGTTTAGACATCAGCAGAAGATGGACAGATTCGTGAGTCTATTGAGAAAAGCTACATGGTTGCCTCACAAGTGCAGTCACATGAAAACCAGATGAACCCTCAGTGGCAGCCTATAAAGTTGCAGAATTTTATAAAATCAGTGCAACTTAATAACATGACAAACGTGCAGCACAATTCACTCTCTTCTTTATCTGCATCCTGCACCAGAACAGAATATGATGAACTCGTTGCAACCTATATCAAATTTGGATTCTGGACAAGGAGGTTCATGGGGTTCATTGCAGCAGGTTGCTGTTGGATCTTCGCAGAAAAATCCTGTAACTGCTCCTCAACAAGCAAGTGTAAACACCATGACATCCCAGAGTGTGGTAAATGTACTGCAGTCAAATGTGAATCAGCTTCAGGAAATTTCTAGTTTGCTTCAACCACAGCATCTGAAGCACCAGCAGGAGCAGAATTTGATGCAGAGCCAACAATTTAAACAACTTCAACAGCGCCATCAGAGGCACCAACAGATGATGCAACCAAAGCAGCAAATGATGCAACAGCATCGGCAGCAGTTGCACCAGCAAAGTAAGCAACAACAGCCCTCACAGAACCAAGAACTCCAAATGCCACAAATTCATCAGATGAATGAGGTGAATGATATGAAGATGAGGTAAATGGGCATCAAACCAGGAGCTTTTCAACATCATTTGGCAGCCCAGAATTGCTTGTCACCATCAACAGTTGAAGTCAGGGGCTCCATTTCCTATTTCGTCTCCACAACTTTTTCATGCTGCATCGCCACAGATCTCTGAGAATCCTTCGCCTCCAAATGACCAGCATAATCTTTTAACATCGATCATAAAAGCTGGAACACCTTTGCAATCTGCTAGCTCATCTTTTGTTGTTCTATCTCCCTCAACACCCCTGGCTCCATCCTTTATGCCTGGGGATTCTGAGAAGGTTAGTTCTGGTGTTTTCTCATTTGCTAATGCTGGAAATAGTGGATATCAAAATACAAGTGGTGCACCAGCATCATCTCCATCCCTTGCCATTGGTCCTCCTGGGATGTCAGCATCTCCCTTGTTGGCTGAGTTTACTGCTAGAGATGGAAACCATGGTAATGCATCAACCTGTTGAAATGAAGATAAATTAGGAATCCCATTTGTAAGATTTCAGGACAGTTTTCTCCTGTCTTTGTTCAGTCCTTCCAGCCCATTAGGGACCCATATCAGGCCCTAAATAAGCCCTTTCTATATGCATCTGCTGGGCCCTTTAGGGCCCAGGTTTGCCCCTCTCAAAGGGGCCCAAAAAGGGGCCCCAACTGCTCTTTTAAAGAGCCGTTGAAGCTGTCCCAACGGCTAGTAAAACTAGCCGTTGGGGACAGCCCCAGCGGCCAGAAGAGGAGAGGGCAGTGCCCTCTCCTCTCTGTTTTCCCTCTTTATCTCTCTCTTTAGCTTTCTTCCCTCTTTCTCTATTTTAAGGAGGCTTTAGTTGTTCTTTGAAGGCATGAAAAAAAATGTCTTTAATTCTTGTACATTTCTCTTGAAAGATCAATAAAACTCTTAAAGTTTTCATTCCTTACTCATTGCTTGCTACTTTAAATTTTCAACATGGTATCAGAGCAGGCTTCAATTCCTTCTTCCTCCATCTTTGGTGATCCACCACCACAAATTAGCACTTCCATGTTCACTTTCATTCTTTTGGATTCATCAAATTACAATGTTTGACAAGATACTATCAAGAGATCTTTAAACTTCTTCAATCTTGAAAATCACATATTTGAAGATCCTCTTGATGATGCTGATCCATCATTCAAAGCATGGAAGAAAAGAGATGATCAAGTGGTGGTGCTTCTACAAATGTCTCTTGACAAGACCCACAAAGCAATGGTCACTTGCATTCCAAATGCAAAGATCTTATGGGATCAAATGCATGCTCTATATGGTCAAGAAATAAACACCGGCAGAATTTTTGAGTTGAAAAAGAAGATCTCTAAGATCCAAAAATGAGGTAAATCCCTACTCGAATACTTTGGGGAATATAGGAATCTATGGAATGAGTTCAATCTTCTAAGGCCTCCTACCTCCAATCTCAAAACTCTTCTTCAAAGAAATGATGAAGATATGACTTTTGGTCTTCTTATGGGCCTTGGAGAAGAATATGCTTCAATTCGTCAAGAAATTCTTAGAATGAAGATATTTCCTTCGTTCCAAGAAGTCCAATTTATGATTCAAAGGGCCGAAACAAGCATGTGGCTAGAAGAATCCAACAAGCTGAAATCCGAAGCCCAAGCCTTCAAATCTGTCCAGGAACAGCTTATGGCCAACAAAAATCAGAACTTCATGAAAAAGGATGTGTGCACCAACTGCGAAAAACCAGGCCACAAAAGGGAAAAGTGCTGGTTTCTTTATTCACACTTGAGGCCAAAGAACAATAAAAGGGAGGTAGATATACCTACACACGCGCAACAAGTCTCTCAAGTGGTTGCCCTTGAATCTAAGATGGAGGAAATGCATAAAGAAATGAAAAGGCTCATCGATCAAATGGCTCCATACTCTGGTAATGATCTAAACTCTTCTCATTTTGACAAATGGCTTATTGATTCTGGTTATGACAATCATATGGTCAAAAATAGAAACAAAATTAAGAAATTTATTTCTCTTTCAGACCATAAGATCGTCAAAGTTGCCAATGGTCAAAAATTGAGAGTTGATTACTTAGGTGAAGTTGAACTTCTTGGCAAGAAAACTAAAGCACTATATGTGCCAAAGTTCAACTCCAACCTCATGTCCATCGGCAAAATAACCAAAGAACGAGAATGCAAAGCCACTTTTGATCCTAACCAAGTTGTATTTCAGGATCTCAAGTCGAATCTCTTGATTGGTAAGGGGTCTAGAAAAAACAACCTAAATTACTTGGATGAAGAAAATCAAGTTTTTGCTGTCCAAAGTCAAGATCCCTCCATATTGCATGCTCGTTTAGGACATCTGGGTGACTTAGCTTTGAAATGCCTATTTCCAAACATAGAGATAGAAGATAGGCATTGCAAAACTTGTATTCTTGGAAAACAAACTATGATGTACTATCCAATTTCAAACACAATATATAAAAATGCTTTTGAGCTCATTCATTCTGATGTGTGGATTTCACCCATAGTTTCTCATAATAGTTTTAAATACTTTGTAACATTCATTGATCATAAAAATAGATACACTTGGGTATACCTTTTGGCGACCAAATCTGAAGTTTTTGAGGCACTTAAGAGTTATTATAGATATGTAACTAGGCAATTCGATGCCAACATCAAAATTCTTAGATCAGATCATGAAGAAGAATACACTAGTCATGCATTTGAGAATTTCTTAGAGGAGAAAGAAATCATCCATAAAAAATCATGTATATATACTCCACAACAAAATGGAGTTACCGAAAGAAAAAATAGACACTTGCTAGAAACGGGTAGGGCTATGATGTTCCATTCAAATGTCCCTAGGAGTATAGGAGTGAAGCCATAAAAACAGCAGCTCATCTTATAAACCTTATGCCCTCAAATATCCTAGGAGGAAATTCCCCCTTAGAGCTTCTTCTTAATAGGAAACCTAATATTTCTCATTTAAAGGTTTTTTGATGCTCTTGCTATGTGCATGTTTCAACACATTTTCGAAATAAATTAGATGAAAAAGCAAGAAAATGTGTATTTTTAGGCTATTCCACATTTGAGAAAGGATATAAATGTTATGATCCTTTGACTAACAAATTATACACATCTAAGGATGTGATATTTGTGAAAAATGAATCTTATTTTGCAAAAATGAAGAATCTAGAACACTCAAGAGAGAAAGGTGACCAAGATCATTGGAATGTAGTATTTCCTACCATCAAAGATCTACCTCAAATAAACGAAGAAGACGAACCAATTCAAAGGGAAGATTGATCATACATCTCAAGAAGAATTGGCCTCTTCTCGTACGGATCATGAAACAGACCAAGAGGAAGGGGGAGCCAACTTGGAATATGGGCAAGAAGAACAAAATGATTCTCCTTCTCTTCGAAGATCCACTAGACTTAGACTTCTTCCATCGGAATGGAAGAGTCGAAGACACCCAATTTGTGATTATTATAGCACCTCACATGTTTCCTTGAGCCACCAAGCCTTCATAAGAAATATAGACCAACATCAAGAGCCTAGAACCTTTGAAGAAGCCAAAAATCATCCTCAATGGGTCCAAGCCATGAAGAATGAGCTAGATGCCTCGGCTAAGAATGAGACATGGGAAATATCTCTGCTTCCAAAAGGAAAAAGGGTTATGGGATGCAAATGGGTCTATAAGATCAAACATAAGAGTGATGGAAGTATTGATAAGTACAAGGCAAGATTAGTGGTAAAGGGTTTCACTCAAGCATATTGAGTAGATTACAAAGAGACTTATGCACCGGTGGCCAAGATGAACATAATTTGGGTCTTATTGTCTCTTACAATTAATCACTCTTGGCCAATGTTTCAAATGAATGTAGCAAACGCATTTCTCCAAGGGGACCTAAAAGAAGTATATATGGAAATTCCTTCGAGGTTTGCTCATCATAGTAATAAAGTTTGCAAACTAAAGAAAACAATCTACGGTCTCAAACAATCTCCGAGAGCTTGGTACGCAAAACTTAGCTCTACTCTTCTTAATCATGATTTTAGGAAATGCAATAGTGATATATCTCTCTTTGTTAAAAATCAAAATGGAAAAATCATAGTATTATTAGTTTATGTAGATGACATAATCAAAATTGGAAATAATTTAAATTTAATTAACCAAGTTAGGAAATTTCTTCAAACTAAATTTGACATTAAAGACTTAGAGAAACTAAAGTATTTCTTAGGGATAGAACTTATCTATTGTCCAAATGGGCTTGTTTTATCACAAAGAAAGTATGTGCTAGATCTTTAACAGGAAACAAGGAAGTTTGGTGCTAAGCCCGCATGTAGTCCCATCAGCTCTTCCTACGGTCTCAAGGATGATGATGAAGAATATGAGGATGAGTAAAGATATCAAAGGCTTGTAGGGAGATTGATCTATCTTACCATAACCAGACCAGATATCTCATTCGCCGTGAATCAAGTAAGCCAACACATGCACAAGCCAAAAAGAAAGCATTGGCGAGCTACAGAAAGGATTCTCCATTACCTAAAAGGCACTCCAGGCATGGGAATTTGGATGAAGGAAAACGGCAGCTCAGAAATCATGGGTTATTGTAATGCGGATTGGGCCGGAGACTCGGAAGATAGGCGATCTATCTCAGGGTATTGCATGTTTGTTGAAGGAAACCTAAGAGCATGGAAGAGCAAAAAACATGTAGTTTCAAGGTCAAGTGATGAGACGGACTATACAGCTATGGCTGCCGCAACAAGCGAAATAGTTTGGTTGAAGGCTCTTATTGAAGAACTTGGATTTTTCGTCCCAACCCCTATTCATCTTCATTGTGATAATCAATCGGCAATTCACATAATATCAAACCTGGTTTTCCATGAAAGAACAAAGCACATCGAAGTCGATTGTCACTTTGTTATTCAAAAGATTGAAGAGAAGCTCATCATTCCTAGTTTTACAAAGAGTGTAATGAAAGTAAGACTAAAGTTGAATGATAAAGAGACACAAAACTAATAAAAAACTTAATTGTATTTCAAAGCAAGAATACATAGGTTTTGGAATCTTTGTTCATGAGTTACAAAGGGAGGAAGACTGAAATTTATAGGAGAAGAAGAGAGAGAGAAAATGACACAAGATGGCCCTCCAACAGCCAGAAATGTAGCCGTTGGAGGGCCCTCCAGCAGCTGGCAGAACTAGCCATTGGAATCCTTTCCAACGGCTATTCTGTTGGCAGATGGGAAGGGCTCTTAGGCCCTTCCTTCTTGGGCTGGAGGAGAGCACTTTCTTGGGCCTGATGAGACTTCTTCTTGGGCTGGACTGTTTCACCAAATGAGCTTAGAGAGTGGGCTGCAGGATTTGATACAAGGGTTGAGAAATTCTGGGCTTTAAGTGATTTTTATTTTCAACACTCCCCCTCAAGTTGGGTGCGAAGATGTTGATAGTACCCAACTTGTCCAATATTTCTTGTAAGTGAGCTGCAGTTCCTCCTTTTGTGAAGATATCCGCTAGTTGGTCTTTTCCTTTGACGTGAGGTGTGATAATGAGTTTCTCTTCCACTTTTTGTCGGATAAAATGACAATCAACTTCTATGTGCTTGGTACGTTCATGGAAGACTGGATTGGAGGCAATATGAATAGCGGACTGATTATCACAATGAAGTTTGATGGGAGTTGTGACTCTGAACCCTAGTTCTTCTACTAGGGCCTTCAACCATACTATTTCACTGGCGTTAGCAGCCATTGCCCTATATTCGGCCTCCGCACTTGATCTAGATACTATACTTTGTTTCTTGCTTTTCCATGCAACTAGGTTACCTCCTATGAACATGCAAAACCCGGTGGTGGATCTTCTATCTTTAGGATCACCTGCCCAATCTACATCACAGTATCCCTCAATTTCTGAACTTTCATTTTTCTTCATCCAAATTCCTAATCCGGGGGAACCTTTGATATAGTGGAGGATTCTCTCAGCTGCTCTCCAATGACCCTTCTTTGGAGCATGCATGTATTGGCTTATCTGACTCACCGCATAGGCTATATCTGGTCTCGTGATCGTGAGGTAGATTAGCCTTCCTACAAGCCGCTGATATCTCTCGATCTTTTCATAGGGTTCCTCATCGTCTTCTAAGGGTCCAGAGGTGGAAACTGGACTACAAGCCGGTCTAGCTCCTAGCTTTCCTGTTTCCTGCAACAAGTCAAGAGCACATTTTCTTTGGGATAAAACTAATCCATTGTGGCAATAGATTAGCTCAATTCCTAGAAAATACTTTAATTTCCCTAAATCTTTAATTTCAAATCTAGATTTTAAGAAATTTCTAACAATATCAATGAGATGCATATCATTTCCGGTTATTATAATATCGTCTACGTAAACTAAGGCAATTACTATTTTATCATTGTTTTTTCTAATAAACAAGGATGAATCGCTATTGCATTTTGTGAAACCATTACTGAGAAGAGCAAGACTTAGTTTTGCGTACCATGCCCTTGGAGATTGCTTGAGCCCATATATTGCCTTGTGTAGCTTACATACATCTCCTTCTTGATGTTGGAAGCCTTGAGGAAGTTGCATATATACTTCTTCTTCTAAGTCTCCTTGAAGGAATGCATTTGCTACATCCATTTGGAACATATTCCATCCATAGTTGGCTGCAAGCGAAAGAAGTACTCGAACGGTGTTCATTTTAGCAACCGGTGCGAAAGTTTCCTTATAATCAACTCCATATGCTTGAATGTATCCCTTTGCTACTAGTTTTGTCTTGTATCTTTCGATGGATCCATTACTTTTATACTTGATTTTGAATACCCATTTGCATCCCACGGTTTTTTTTTCCTTTTGGTAGAGAGGTGATCTCCCAAGTACTATTCTTAGTTAGAGCTTCTAATTCTTTGTTCATTGCTTCCCTCCCCCTAGGATCTTTTAAAGCTTCTTCGAATGTCTTGGGTTCAATCTCCTTGTCTATCCCATTTATGAATGTTTGATGGCTCGAAGAGACATGAGATGTAGTGTAATAATCATATATGGGATATATTTGGTTGATCCATTCTGATGGTGGAAGCCTAAGTTTTATTGATCTCCTAAGCTGAACTGAAGGATCACTTGGCTCTTCTGAACTTGGCGAGGAGTTCTCATCCTTACTTCTTCTATGATCTCCCCCTGAATCAAGCGGTGAGTCTTCATCCGTAGGGTTTGACCCTTCTTCCTCATTTTGAGAACTTCCTTCGGCTACTTGAGGATTGATTGGGTTTTCAACTTCTTGAGTAGCATTGGGAGTCACTAGAAAATCTCAAGTGGTTGTTTGAGAGCTTTCCTTTGGAATTTTGTTTACTTCTTTTCCTGAAAAGTAGAACTCATTCTCCAAAAATATCACATCTTTCGATGTGTATGTGCGATTAGTAGAACAATCATAGTATCTATAACCTTTTTCAAAGGATGCATACCCAAGAAATACACACTTTTTTCCTCTATGTTCTAATTTGTCTCTTAAATGTGTAGGAATGTGAACATAGCATATACAACCAAATGTTCTAAGGTGAGAAAGTTTTGGTTTTCTTCCTAAAAGAAGTTCTAAGGGAGATAGGCCTTTCAAAACATCAGATGGCATGAGATTTATAACATGTACCGCGGTTTTAACCGCATCGCACCAAAATTTCTTAGGTGTGTTTGCATAAAACATCATAGCTCTAGCAATTTCTAGTATGTGCCTATTCTTACGTTCGGCTACCCCATTTTGTTGGGGTGTGTAGACACATGATAGTTGGTGTATAATGCCATTATCCTTGAGATAGTCTTCAAAATTTTGGCTTGTGAATTCACCACCATGGTCGGATCTTAGGATTTTTATGTTGGCATTATATAGTTTAGTCACATATTTCACATAACTCTTGAGAGCTTCAAGAGTTTGGTCTTTGGTGTTTAAAAGATACACCCATGTATATCTAGTTTTATGATCAATGAATGTGATAAAATATTTATATCCTAAATGAGAAATAATGGGAGAGGTCCAAACATCGGAATGAATCAAATCAAACGCATTTTCATATATTGTTTTGGAAATAGGATACACAGTTCGGGTTTCTTTGGCTAAAATGCAAGCTTTACAATGTCTGTTCTCATAATTTAAGTTTGGGAATAGACGTTTTAAAGCTTGGTCACTAGGATGTCCCAATCGTCCATGCCAAAGAGATGAATCTTCCTTGATATGAGCCAAAAATGCATGTTGTTCTTTGTCCAAAAAGTAGAGACCTCCTCTTCTAGAACCATTACCAATCAATTGATTCGACTTGAGGTCCTGAAAGGAAACCGAGTTTGGGTCAAAGATAACTCTACATTCTTGATCTTTAGTGATTTTACTTATGGACAATAGATTTGAAGTAAGCTTGGGAACATATAAAGCATTTGTTGATTTTCCAAAAATATCAATTTCCCCAACTTGGCTTACTTTCAAATCTTGCCCATTAGCAACCCGTACTATCTTATGGTTAGAAAGGTTTTTAAAACTCTTAATTTTTGACTTATCTCTAACCATATGATAGTCGGTACCCGAATCAATAAGAAATTCTTCCGAATGTAAATTAGTAAGAGGTTTTTGAATTATACCTTTAAGAGGAGAGATTTGTTGAAGCCTTTTTGTGACACTTTCAAGAGTGGTTTTGAGGGCTGCAAGCTCGGCCATAGTGGAATTTTGAATTGTTGCTTGTTGGGCATTAGCTTGTGCCCCAAAAGTTGAGCTTCCTTGTTGATCCTTTGGCTTGAAGCTCTTTGGCCTTAAATGAGGATGTAAGAACCAGCATTTGTCCTTTGTGTGTCCTCTTTTTTTGCAATGAGAACATACCTCATTTTTGAGGTTCTTGGCTGCCGTGAAGTCTTGGGTGACCATGAAGCCGTGAGCGTCCATTTTAAGCTTGGAGCCTTCCTCGATTCTCATGCTTACTTCAGCTCTTTGGATCATATTTTGCACTTCTCCTAATGTAGGAAACTCCTTCATTCGAAGGATTTCTTGTCAAAGATGGGTGAAGGAATCGTCCAACCCCAGTAGAAGAGCAAAAATCTTGTCCTCCTCTCTCCTTTTTTGGATGACTTTAAGATCGATGGAATCCGGCCGAAAAGTCATCAACTCGTTCCATAAATCGGCGAGTTCTCCGAAGTATTGTGGAAGAGACTTTCCTTCCTTCTTAATATTTGCAATTTGTTTCTTCAACTCAAAGATTCTTCCAAGGTTGGACTCTTGACCATATAGAGAGAACATTGTGTCCCATACCATTTTGGCATTAGGAGCACATGTCACCATGGCTTTGTGAGTCTCATCCAAGGAGTTTAGCAAGATGATGAATACATGATAATCTCTTTTCTTCAATTCTCTATATGATGGATTGCTTTCATCAAGAGGATCGTCAAGAATGAAACCCTCCAAATTTTGAAGATTGAGAGCTCTCTTCATAATACTCACCCATTGATAGTAGTTTCCCCCTTTCAATTGAATGGAGGATAAGCTTTGAATTTGGGTGAAGTTTATGGGAGGAAGAGGGTCACCCAACCTTGAAGAGGATGGGATTGTTTGTTGCTCTGATACCATAATGAAAGTAAGACTAAAGTTGAATGATAAAGAGACACAAAACTAATAAAAAACTTAATTGTATTTCAAAGCAAGAATACATAGGTTTTGGAATCTTTGTTCATGAGTTACAAAGGGAGGAAGACTGAAATTTATAGGAGAAGAAGAGAGAGAGAAAAGGACACAAGATGGCCCTCCAACAGCCAGAAATGTAGCCGTTGGAGGGCCCTCCAGCAGCTGGCAGAACTAGCCGTTGGAATCCTTTCCAACGGCTATTCTGCTGGCAGATGGGAAGGGCTCTTAGGCCCTTCCTTCTTGGGCTGGAGGAGAGCACTTTCTTGGGCCTGATGAGACTTCTTCTTGGGCTGGACTGTTTCACCAAATGAGCTTAGAGAGTGGGCTGCAGGATTTGATACAAGGGCTGAGAAATTCTGGGCTTTAAGTGATTTTTATTTTCAACAGAGTGATCATCAAGTTGTTGATATTCTCACCAAATCGGGAACCGCAAAGCACATCCTCAAAAATATGGACAAGTTAGGTATTATAGATATATACACACCCAACTTGAGGGGGAGTGTTGAAATGAAGATAAATTAGGAATCTCATTTGTAAGATTTCAGAAGGACAGTTTTCTCCTGTCTTTGTTCAGTCCTTCCAGCCCATTTAGGGACCCATATCAGGCCCTAAATAAGCCCTTTCTGTATGAATCTGCTGGGCCCTTTAGGGCCCAGGTTTGCCCCTCTCAAAGGGGCCCAAAAGGGGGCCCCAACTGCTCTTTTAAAGAGCCGTTGGAGCTGTCCCAATGGCTAGTTTTGGAGCTGTCCCAACAGCTAGTAAAACTAGCCGTTGGGGACAGCCCCAATGGCCAGAAGAGGAGAGGGCACTGCCCTCTCCTCTCTGTTTTCCCTCTTTATCTCTCTTTAGCTTTCTTCCCTCTTTCTCTATTTTAAGGAGGCTCTAGTTGTTCTTTGAAGGCATAAAAAAAAATGTCTTCAATTTTTTGTACATTTCTCTTGAAAGATCAATAAAACTCTTGAAGTTTTCATTCCTTACTCATTGCTTGCTACTTTAAATCTTCAACACAACCTTGGTCTCTGGCAAGTTGAGTTTACTGCTACAGATGGAAACCATGGTAATGCATCAATTTTGATCTCTGGCAAGTTAAGTGTGTCACAGCAACCTAGGGAGCGCCTTATGGAAGTGGTCAAATCAATGTCGCTAATGGTGTTAAGCGCCTCAGTCCGTGACATTGGATCAGTTGTCGGATGGCAGGATCCGCACCAAGTAATGGATCACGTGCTGCAGTTGGTGAGGGCTTAGTTGCCATGATGGAGTGTCATTTGCAAGCCAAAAACTTTGTCACGGTCTGGGGGGAAAAGAAAGATCAGGCACTATACAAGCACAATGCCTTTAAATGTTGTATCATCAGTTGGTTTGGCTGGTCTTACAAATATTCCCCACACTGAACCTGTAAAACACGCACAAGAGCAAGCTACCAAGATGGGATTCACCGGGATCCTGAATTTGTGCCTCTTGTAAATATGTTGCCAAGTTAATTAACAACTGACTTAGCAATCAGCAGAAGCTATTCAAGGGCCCTCTTTGTTTAATCGCTCTTGGCAAGGAAGTTGTTGAGCATGAAAATGTTATAAATGTGCCTGTTACAAATGCTTTTGTTTTCAATTGTCAGATGGGCAAAGGAAAAACAATCAATCTCAGGGCAGAGTCAACTTCACTTAAAGAGCAAGTAGAGGCTCAGACTAGGCATCGCAGCCAAAGGAAGCTGCATATAGAGGAACTTGAAGAAAAGGAGAGAGTGGCAGGTGCAAGTGTTGAAGATCTTATGCTGGTCATTGCTGCTGCCGAAGAAGAAATTACAATATGGAAAGTAGCTGTGAAACAAGAGGCTGCAGCAGGTAGAACTGTTGAGTAAGAATTTCTGGGATAGTGGGCAGCTCTCCGCCAAGAATTTGAAGAGGCTAAGCAGGGTATGATAAAGTCCAAAGAAGAGGATGAGAGTGGAGGCTTCTTAGGAGTTCTTGAAGACTTGTAAAGGCCTATCCTGAATTCTAGCTCGAGGACAATCTCTTTGTCCACGAAGGGAGTAATGATATGCACAATGCATATCACCGGAAAGAATTATTTTAGAAAGTGCAAATCATTAGAAAAATATTTTTTAGAAAAATATTTAGAAACTAGTAAAAAGAAAATATTTTAGAAAAATAGTAATCTTCTTATTTTAGTTGATAGCTTTTTTTAAAAAAAACAGTAATTATCATAGTTTTGAAATTTTTCATATTAGGAATGATTTTAGGAGTTTTTTTTTTTTTTGGTAGGAAATCTATTATATTTTAAATCCTAATTTTTTCCTATTTAAAGGGAGTATGATCAATAAAAAAATACATTTAATTTTTATATAAAAAAAAGTGTGATAGGAAACTTGATAGGGAGTAAATACCCGGCCGTCAAACCTAGGGTCTAAGAGACGGAAACTGTAGCAAGGGAAGAGATGAATTTCCAACAGAGTATCCATTGACTAGATTGTGTGTTAGGGATCCTATCATGGAGTTTTAAGCTTCCTCTTCCATTTCTATGGACATTGTGGTGGTGCTAATATGTAAATCTAATGAAGATTGTGTAGACATTGTATCTCTATATAATGTCCCAGGATTGGGATTTATACTCCCATGGAAAGCCTGACCCAGTTTGCAAAAGAGTGAAAAGGTCTAGGCTAGTTCGGCCCATCCTTATCATTTGTGCAGACCTGGGCAAGAGAGTGAGGCTTGACCATCAGGTCAAAACAGGACCAGGCTCATATAAAGTGTGTTTCTGTCACCTATGTTCCCATCGAATGCTCACATCTAATTGTTACATGGTCAACTGATTTATAATTTCCCCTGCATAAAAGAGAGTGAGTTAATTTGGCAAAGGAAAGGTTTGTAATTCATATGATATAAAACTACAAGCATACGCTCTGATTTATTGACTTCAGATGCTGTAGAACAGAGCCATATCATTCATTATATCAATTTAATTATCCAAAATAATTTTTCCTTTGCATTTTTTGTTTTTTCCTTAATTTATTTCTATTTCTTCGTGATCATTTCAGGTAAACTCAATAACTACAGATGTCTAGTCCATTATTTATTTTCCTGTTGGCACATTCAGATATGTTACCTTTCTGCTAATTTGATGGATAGCTATTCAATGTGGCAGGTTGGTGAAGATGAATTTGGATACATGCTTGCTGATATTTTGAAAGAAAATAATGTCAACCATGAAGGGATGCGTTTTGATCCTGGTGCCAGAACCGCCTTAGCATTTGTTACATTGAGAAAAGATGGGGAGCGAGAGTTCATGTTTTATCGTAACCCTAGTGCAGATATGCTACTTCAACCTTCCGAGCTTGACTTTGATTTGATAAAAAAGGTTGGCAAGATGCTTTTGTCAGAGCATTTAGATAAATGCATGATAATAACATCTATAATTAATTACAGATAAAAAAATAACATCTGTAAGTAATTAAGATGAAGCCGTAAAGTTCTTTCAAAATAAACAGCTCAAGAACCTTGAAAATGTGGGATTCTTTGATTGATTTAACTCGTGCAGTCCTGATATTGGTTAAACTTTATCTTCTTCAACACCATATCACTCTAAATGATGGTTTGGGTTGGACAAAGAGTTTCCCTGGTTCTGGCATTATTCCCAGTACAATTTAAGTCAAAACTTCATTGTTTGGCTAACTGCACTTTAATGAAGTGGACATTTCAAGTTGTTTCTGGAAGATGGATACTAGTTTCATAGTTGTCATCATCACACCTCAAGAAATTTTTCGGAATGCTGTGTAATGAAGAAAGATGTTGTGCATAAATTTTTTTATGATGTAGTGAATTTGCTGGTCTGTATATGTGAAGATTGGGATTATCAAGTATGATATTAGATTTTAAATGGAATAGTAACATGAACTTAGGCCTTCAGCAATCACTTGGCTTGAGTGGTCTTTTGGTACCTTTTCTAAATTGCCCATTGCTTGCCTAATTTTCACTGTTAATAGATCAGAGATACTTTCTTATGGGCATATCTTGCCTTTTTGAAAGACATCTGAATGAATGAAGCTTATGATAAGAAGAAAAATGTGACGTGATCAACACTTGGTACCTCAACAATCTGATTTAATTTGCTAATACAATAGAAGCTGTTGGATTTTGTTCCGGATATTTAGTGGTTTTTATAACTGTGGCAGGCAAAAATTTTTCACTACGGTTCTATTAGTCTGATTACAGAACCATGCAAATCAGCCCATATTGCTGCAGCAAATGCTGCAAAGGAGGCTGGTGTTATTCTGTCTTATGATCCCAACTTGAGGCTTCCTCTTTGGCCATCTGCAGTAAGTGCAAGAGAAGGAATCTTGAGCATATGGGATGTAGCAGACATAATTAAGGTAAGTGACCATGTATCTCATGCTTTCTAGATTTCGTTCATTTGCTTTCTTATGCTTTTTGAGGATAGTGTATTTCCTTGTGAAGAAATAGTTATTATGCATAATGCTTTCTGACTCAAGCAAAATTGGCTTCAGATAAGTGAAGAAGAAATTTCTTTTCTTACGCTAGGAGAGGATCCATTTGACGATGCTGTTGTTCGTAAACTTTTCCACCCAAATCTTAAATTGCTTCTAGTCACTGAGGGCCCATATGGTTGCAGGTACTACACAAAGGTAAGAAACTCCATTGTATATGATATTTCTTAAGAGTATCATGAAACGTTGGACTTCACTTGTTTTACTTTTGACATTTCTCTGTCTCGTGAAAAGTGTGCATAATTCCTGGAGTACCCTCAAAGTGGAATTACTTCCTTATTAACTGTTTGAGATTCTTCTTTTTCCCTTGTAAAAGTAGGTTTCACCGTGAACATTAGAAGTGAAAAATGTGATGAAGTAAGAAGAGGGACAAATACATGAAAAAAGGATGAGTGAAATCTACAAAGCTATATGTACAATTCTACTGTCGAAACGTTTGCCAGAAATTCAACTCCCCCACCCCCCAAATTTCTCATTTTAGAAATCATACCTTCTAGCAAATTGTATAGTTATCTATGAAAATGAAAGTACAGAGACAGACTGTTGATATGATCACACGGATGATAGGTCAGATACACCACCTATCATTTGACAACCCTGGGTTGCCTCTACTACACCACTTGACTGCCACTACAACCACTGAATTCTCATGAAGTCAATTTATTTTCACCACTACCGTAAGGACATCATTTGTAATGTAATAGAATGAGTGGAAATATTAGGAAAGCACACCTGAAAATATCACTCATTGAGTTGTAGCTGATCTAACAGTTCTTTAAAAATTTTCTTATCGGCTTCTTTAAACTTGCTTGTACATTTAATGAGAATGTTATGGCTATGAATGCTATCAATTGCTAAATTTATCTCATGTCAACTCCTAAACAACTTGTTTGAGAAACCCATGCTGATGACGCCCTTCAAGAACAAGCACCTCTTGCTTAGTGCTAAGCAAGTCTTTTATTCCTATCAAGTACTGTGATTAAAAACATTACCTGAGTTTATATAATACATGAGGCTGAAGTGTCCCTTCACCTTCTTGACCAATGGTGATTCTCTATCACCTTCTTAGTGAATGCATTAGTTAGTTTTGTTTTGTCCTTACAAAAGTTAATTAAAGCTGAACAATTTAAGATACCCGTGGGGTTGTGGATTGAACTTGTGGTAATTTAAGGACATGAACATCAGACACAGACATGGTATGGACAAAGTGGTATGGCAGCACTTCAGAAAAATAGAATGTGGAAAGGGCTAAGATATGATACTTGGGGCTTATAATGTTTTGTGGAGCTTGATACTTACTTGCATCTTTACGGAGGATGAGCTTCAGAAGTCCCCAGTATACAACATCTCTCATGTTGTCTACTAGTGCTGGGGAATATGTTCTCTTTTCCACTAGGAAGGAATGGCTCTTTACTGAAATTTCAAAGGTTGTAGCTGGTCTGTCTCACTCATTTGGGGGACTGATCTTTAACGTGCCATTCACAGGGACCATAGGGGTTCTGTCTCAGGCAGTCTGCAAGTTTTAAATGTTCGGTATTGAAAGTTTGTTATTTCCAGTATTCATATTTGGTTTCTAGTAGTTTCAGTTCTTTGAATGTCAAACGAAGCTTATTAATTTTACAGGAGTTCAATGGAAGAGTTGATGGTTTGAAAGTGGATGCTGTTGATACAACTGGAGCTGGGGATGCCTTTGTTGCTGGAATATTGTCACAGCTAGCTTCTGATATTGCACTGCTTCAGGTATTGCTTTGTGGTTCATTGTTGGTGAAGCTGATTTTTTTTGTGTTGCTTCTTTATCAAGCATGTGCATCACGAGACTTATTGATGAAAATGCAACTTCAATAATCTTTTGGTGAAGCAACTTTTCCTCAAAAGTGCAAGGAAATTATGTTTACTTCTAGGAATCAAATGTGTAATTTTGCACCCCCTGAACTTTATTTTTGCAGTTTAATTCAATACTCATATATGTTGCGTTTGTGGTATCCAAGTTGCATACTTGACAGCTATCACCCCCAATTTTATTTCTGATTAGTCAAAGTGTTTTCCAAATTCCACACTTATGTATGCTAATTATTATTTTTTGTGTAAGATTTTTCTACTTAGTCCATTCCATGTTTCCCCTTACGCATCTTTTGTCACTCTGCTTTGTTTCCGTGACCTTCCATTGACAAGTAAGAGATAAATCTGTTCATTGCAGAATGAAATCAAATTGAGAGAAGCTCTAAAGTTTGCCAATGCTTGTGGTGCACTGACTGTGACAGAAAGAGGTGCCATTCCAGCCCTGCCATCAAGAGAAGCCGTGTTGAATGCTTTGCTCAAGCATGTTGCCTAAGCTGCTGTCTATTCCTCCTTGTAACTAACTTTTTATTTCCTTGCCAACATTATTTCAAAATAAAGACGATATTTCCAAGGCTTGCTTTCACCTATGAAATATACATATTAACATTGAGATGTATCTTCCACTCGATTTTGACGTTACCTTTTGATTGAGCAATTTTTCTGCATCTTCCTTGGCTTGTGTTATTCATAGTTCAGTTTTTGACCAACAAAGTCTTCGTTACACCACCAAATGAGCCATAACTCAACTCGTATCGTCCCTCCTCTCCCTTCAAAAGGTCTTGAGTTCAAGCCTTCTCATCTATAAAAAAAAAAAAAAACAAAGAAAATGAATCTTTGTTACACCTCTTTGCTCCATGTTTTACTCGCTCTAGTGCGGTCTACTTAAGATTGTTATTTGATCTGGCTTACTTCTACTTGTGTACAATATATATATTGTTACGAGGAGGAGGGCTCCAACGGCCCAAGAGGACAAACAAATGACCTACAAGCCCACCAACTTAAGACCTGAAATGGGGTGTACACCAGCAGTCTTTTTGTTTTTTTTTTTTTCACCGTCAAATGTTCAGGTTTTACCCGACTAATTGGGTTTGAGTACTGTAGAGCTCATTTTAAGGGGTCGGGTTCGAGCACTATAGAGCCCATTTTAGGAGATTGGTTCTCTGAAATCTTTTTTCGTCATTCCAATACTCAAACTCAAGATCTCTTATTAAAGGAATAAAATGTCTAACACTCAAACAAAAAAGTTTGATATCCTGCGCATTGATCACATTGATTAGCTTCCCTGCAAATGTGCTTCACCTTTAGAACAACCATCTCCTGCATGATCTGATGGCATTCCATAATCATGTTGAACAGCCTGCGGCCTTGTTCCACTTCTGTACAATTGCAAAGCTCTGCCTCTTTATGTATCTATAACTGGTGAAGAGCTATTCGAATTGTTTTGAATTGTAGCATGTAATGTCAACTTTCAAGATGTGTGAGAAAAATGCATATATTGAATATTAGTTTGTCACATAAACCACATCTTAGGATGACTAATGCTGGAAACAGTGCGTTACAATATAATTACATTACTTTTTTTTTTTTTTTGTTGGTATTATACTAATCGGTATTCAGAGTCATATTCTGACTAATCCGATTCAGAACTTGTAATGACCCATTTAAGGGGGGTTACCCTCCCAACGTAATTTTTTTTATATCCAAATCGTGAGTTGAAATCAGGAAATTGATTAAGGGATTTAGTATTACATTTTACTAAACCAACTGTCCGTTGGTATTTCCTTTTTTATTTGAGCTGTCGATCCCCTACCCTATGATTAAATACTTGTCTAGATGTGATTCTCCACTCATCAGAGGGTTTGGAATCATTCAGGCGACCGTTTGGGTTAAAGTTGTCACAAAGTATTGGTACTATATAATTTAGAGGGGAGGATATCTAATCTTAGCTAATATCCTAAATTTTTGACATTGTTTGCAATCTAAAAAGAGCGGGAAATTCATCAATGCCCAATTTTAACAGCGGTAAAAAGGGGAAGACATGCATTTCTAATGGTGATCCGACCCTAAAGCCACAAAAGCGGGTCCAAAGAGTTCTCTACTTTTGGACATTCCACGTGTTGAAAAGCCAAAACAGGACTCATTCCCTAGCCTCTTGAATAAACCTCACATTGCTTCCCAAAACATAAGATCAGGATTCAGGAGCAAAGCCATTCAGAAAAAGACTTCAAAAAAGGCTTAACCTAGTACAACTATCCTGCAATGGCTGAAGATCCACAAGACATAGCTGATCGTGAGCGGATATTCAAGCGTTTTGATACAGATGGGGATGGAAAGATTTCATTGACAGAGCTGGGAAATGCTCTGAAAGCACTGGGATCGGCTTCAGAGGAGGAAATTAAACGTATGATGGCAGAGATTGATACCAATGGCGATGGCTTCATTTCCTTCAATGAATTCGCAGAGTTCCACCGTGCTAACCGCGGCTTGATTAAGGACGTTGCTAAGATATTTTGATCACTCTTTTGCCTTATTATTTTGCAGCATCAATGCTATATGTTCTTCGTATATTAATTGAAAAACCTCCATTAAGTCTTCTTGTCCATTTTCTTGGTTGTTTTCACCATGCGAGGTTGTCCTGTTTGGAAAATGTAGCCATATTTCTTTGGGATTTTGTGCTTTTGTTGTTCTTCTAAATGTTACATCCTCGAGTGCTTTGAAGAAGGAGTCTATACACCTATACTCTGTTTTCTTCCTGATCTGGTGAGTAAATTATTCAAGTAATTCTCTTTTATCTTTTTCCTTTTGGAGGAAAGTTGAGTTTGGTCAGCAGATCGTATTGCGATTGTGATCAAAGATATTTCTAATCTAAATTATCGAAAAGAAAAATGGTCAACTTGTCTCTTTGTTGACACCAAGAGGTAAGACCTTACAAGTGGAGAGAAAAACATTTAGGTTTATGGTTTATAATTCAAGATCCATTCAACCAGAAATTTATGCGTAATCATTCCATATTCTCTAATACTATTTCATTAATAAATTGACTTGATGCACCGATTCATGCATGGGATCGCTAGTCCCATCCAACCTATGCAACATGGCGGCCGTTGACCCTCATCATCATTTTAAAGCAATCCTCTGCAGGACTCGCTTGATGAAATTCTTATTGCTCAACTGGGTTTTCTTAACCCCAGAGAGAGAGAGAGAGGGAGAGAGAGAGAGAGAGAGAGAGAGAGAGAGATGTCACTCTGAAAAATATTAGACAACCTTAAAATATTGGAACAATAGAAGCTCACAACCATGACCTATAAGGGGAAAAAAAAAAGGAACAAATCACTTTCACCATGCCATGCAAATTCTTGACCTGCAAGGGTTAAAACAAGGAGGATGTAAGCAAATCACTGATCTATATTTGAATAAGGGACGGTACGCGTGCACCTATTGCATCATCTATACGGGTAATTGCATATGTAAGCTAATTTTATATTAGGCCTGAGTTCACAAAACCATCTCAAACTCGAAATAAATAAAGAAGAAAAAGACATACAAATGAAGTAGAAAGAAAATCTGGTTCATGCTACCTCGGACAAGGAACATGTAAACGGACACAATCATACACATAATTCACTAAATTTCATTTTTCTATATTTACAACATCAATAGTCTCCCCCTCCCCCAGCGAACTACTCCTCTAACCCTCTAATCAATCAAAGCAAAAATTATTGAATCAAGAACTCGGAAAGGGAAAAACAGTAAAATTAGCTAGTTCAATGTGGTCAAGATTTTATCGACAATATAAATGATAGTCATCGTCTTCAAGCTCCGAAACACCCAGCATGGCCAGAGCTAAGTGACTCCTCATTTCGCTCTTTGTTTGTTGCAGCTGAGAGTAACAATCAATAATACAGTTGTTTACAGGCAAAGCAGACTTCTTGTTAGATAAGTCTGGATCTTGACCTCTTAATATTGCAATGACATCGCTAATGTCTGGCCTCTGTGAATCTTCGCTGTTCACACAGGCAGCAGCTGCTTGAACCATCTGTTGTATTTGGACTGAATTACGTCGGGTGCATTTCAATAATGGATCGAGCAACTCTACAATGACTCCATTTCCTTGCTGCATAAGTGGTTTTGCCTGCAAGAAATTTATGAGATAATGTACTATCAGTTGATCTATCACAAGAGCTGAGCTTTTCATACATAATCAAATCCTGATTATTTTTTGTTTCATTTTACCAGCCAAAGAACAAATAGAATAATGCTACATTGGACAATTGAGGACCAAAATGAGTGAAATTGTGTTTTTTTTTCTTTTTTTTTTTTGGTTTATCGGAGTAAGAGCCATTTCAAATATTGTGCACCAATGAATTCTAAGCAAAATTGAAGCAGCCAATGGCCAAGCAAGTATTATTGATTGGCATAATGATCTCTTCTGAGATTTTAAATGATATTTACTTGTTTTGCCTATGTGTTCGAATTTATGAAGGTCCCACAGAAGTGCCCCACTAATGTATAGGTCCTCTATATCAACAAAAAGAAGCTTCATAGGCATTCTGTTGCCAGAGAAGTGTTCATAGAACAACTCATTTTTTCAGTTGAACTCAGATCTGCTCTGAAACTTTTGGCTATGATCAATATTAAGGCAACTGAGGACTAGCCTTTTCTGGTACGGTAAGATAATTAAACCCTAGTGATTCAAATATTCAAACTTCTTGCTAAATGAAGGAGAGAGAAATACATACAAGATAGATGACCTACCCATAAGACCAAGTTCTCTTCTCCTGGGGGCCTTTTCACTTCAATTGGCTTCCTTCCAGTGATTAGTTCCAGCAGGACAACCCCAAAAGCATAAACATCAGTTTTGTTGGACACTTTCCCATGCTGGAAATATTCGGGTGCCAAATACCTGCTCATGCAAATATTGTTTTCAATTTGCACGGAAAACAACACAACCTCAATTAAACAAGTAACAGAGTATTATGTGTTCAAAGTCCACTCGAAATGTATCATACCCAAATGTTCCTTTAACAGTTTTGCAAAGGAAAGGGACTGAGGGTGCAGAAGTCCAGGAAGCTAACCCAAAATCACATAACTGAAACAGCAGCAAAATTGTTAGAACTTTACCAAGAAATTAATCACATGATTCTTTGTGCAGATATTGCAATGTGAAAATCTGTTCTTTGGAATTCCAAAAAGTAAAAATATTGGAACTTCTTTTTTACCTTCGCTGATTTTCGTGAGGAAAGAAGAATGTTTGATGGTTTAATGTCTCTATGAACTACACATCTTTCAGTTCCATTATGTAAATAAGCTATTGCCTCCGCAATACCAACTGCAACCTTGTATCTCGCAGACCATGGGAGCCGGGAAAAAACACCCCTCTTCTTCTCTGCTATCAAGCATTTCATATATTATTCAAATTCATCATATAAAAAAAAATCCACCATTAATAGAAAAAGAAAAGTGTAAAGAAAGTATACCATGTAAATGGTGCTCTAAGCTTCCACCAGAAACATATTTATAGACCAAGAACAAGCCCTCAGGATCAATGCAAAAGCCAAGAAGTGGAACAACATTTCGGTTATGAAGAGAGCTAGCAATCATCAGTTCTCTAAAAAATGCCTTTGGTGACTCTTTATCTTCCTTGTCTAACCTCTTAATTGCAACAGATGTTCTCAAAAACCCAGCTCTTCCTCTGAAAACACAACTTAAAGCTCCTCTCCCCAAAACTCTGCCTATCCACCAAGACAACATCCATTACAGCTCACACAAATACATAAAAAATTCTGAAAAACCCCATTTTACAGAACCTTCAGACAAATCACTATTAACCATCGAATGAATGAAAAAAATGTTCAATTATAAGAAAAAATTGATTTAAAATGCCCATCAAAATCTCACACAACACGGAAAACAAAAATTTTTCACGATAGAAAAAAAAAAGAAAACCACCCTCAATCCCCATTTCAGAGAACCTACACCGGAGTAATTAAACCATCACAGTCTTGCATAAAACAAAAAATAAATAAACAAATCAAATACTGGTCAAATCAATCAAAACCCATTTTGGAAAACCACCACATAATAGCAAGTAAAAGAAAAAAAAGGCAAAACCCGAATTACCTTTAGAGAAATTTCTAGTGGCAGAGAGAATTTCACCATAGCTGAACCTAACCAAGGCATGAGCAACAGGAGAAATACTCCTCTCCAAAGACTCGATTATTCTCCATTTAAGCTCCTGAGACCTGGTTTCAGTCACTCCATGGTCCAAATTCACCATTAGAACAGTAGCACCAGATGAAGAAGAAGACGAAATGCTGTTGAGGTTCATAGACTCAAGCTCAACCTGAGAACAAAAACTGAACCTAAATGAAGAGTGAACGGATTGTGGTTCTCCATTATTTGACAAATCTGCATCAGACTCTGCAAGCAACCAAGCCTTATTGTGCTCCAAATTTTGGTTCCTCTTCTTCAAATCTCTTTCGCTCTCCCCATTTTCAATTGCAGAGCTACAATTAGGCAAAAAACAAGCAAACCCATATTCCCAAACCATTTTTTTCCGTAAATTTTTGAGTTTTAGGTTTTGAGGGCTGTTACAGTAGTGATCCACAGAAAAATAAGGGCTTGAAACTATCAAAAATTTCTGCGGTGTCCGAGCGAGTAGTATCTTTGGAGCAAACCATTTAAGGGTTAGATCTGAAATCGACAAAGAATGCACAAAAACCCATAAACCCAAAAGACTCAAAAAAGAAAAATGGTTGTAAGGGAGACTTAACAGAGAGAAAAAGGGAAAAAGGATCTTTGCTTAAGGAGTGGAGAGAATAATAGGCGTGTGAGAGAGAGAGAGAAGGGTAATAGGCAAATGGGAATCGAATTGAATAGATTTTTGCCTTACTTGAATTATATATATAGAGAGAGAGAGAGATTGAAAGGGGGAGAATATGGTCCCCAGAGAGAAACGGAGACAAGGAGGAAGAAGAAAAATGAAAATGGATTTATTACGACAGAACATTGTACCTTTTATGTTTATTATGGGATTTAGTATTAAAAGAAATGAAAGAATGAACGGGGAAAGCAGGCAAGGATGGCGTGAGTTGATGCTGATAAAACGGAGATTCTTGCTGCCCACTCTGCACAAGGCACGCTTAACCACACACTTTGTATCCTACTCCTTTTTGTTCACTTAAAATTTGGATTCTCTTGCTAACGCATGTAGATTATAGAGAGAGAGAGAGAGAAAGAGAGAGAGAGAGAGAGGCGGGAAAGTTCAGATTATGTAGCTCAAATTAAGTGGATCAGCAAACAAGATGTAAACATTAATTCCTAATTTGGTTGGGTAGTTTCATCTTTTCCGCACAATACATACTATTTTTTTCTTTTTGATGTCATCTATTGCAGATATCTTGTGATTATGTAATATTCAAAAATCTTAGTTATGATTTTAAAAGTAAAAATAATTTTTAATTTGAAATTAACTCCTAAAAGGAATTTGATCAATCATGTCGTCACTAAATAGGATAATAAATTTTTTTTTAATAAAAAATAATTTAAAAATAAGTTAAGATAGTGTTTTATATAGCACTTATACACCCTGATAATTTTTTATAATTAAAAATAATTTAGATGTAATAAAAAAAGATCATTTTTGTTTTTATCAGTATTTCTTAACAAAATTCATATTTCTATAAAAATAGTAAATTACATAAAACACCCCCTCTACATAATGTTATTTTGTTATTTAAACTTAATAATTAATCCTAATGTGATTGATAACTTTTAACACATATTTGTCTAATTTTAATCGATATTTAAAATTATATTTTGATTATGCTAACTGACTGTTAATAGATATATCTCATTATATCAATTGACTGTTGATAGACATATAACTAATAGTTCTAAATCAAGCTAAATATTTTTATTGCTCTTCGTAATTTTCCTTTCCCCTTTTACTCATAATAGAGCGACTAAGGGGGAGGTTCTTTGGGACTTAGTTGGGATAGGTTCTGGTTAGAATAATCAATTAGTACTCCCAATGAGAGAGGCGAGGGTGCGTTTTTGGTATTAGGTTTCTTAGATAATTTCTGGACTTTAATACTTAACTTCTAGACTTTGTTATTCAAATTAATTTAAGACATCAAAGTCGAGGGCCTAAAATAAAAGAAGAATGACTTGTATTGAGTTGAATGATCAGATACTTTACTTTTTAATTAAAGATTTGAAGTTTAAATTTTGGAAATGGGAAAAAAAGATTTGAGATAATTAACTTTTAAAAATGAGTCTGAATCATATCAGCCAAATAAAGTTTAGATATTAAAGACGAAGATAAAAGAAAAAAAACTTTGTACTTTAGCGACCATCCACCTAGCTACCCTTCATATCAGCCAAGCCATAGTAGCCTGTCTCGAGCTTCTGACACATTCTTATAATCCCTATAATTTAAACAATTTCTCATCAAACATAGGGCGGTGAAAATAGAGAAGGGAAGAAGAAGAAGACGACTTCTTTGCGAAAAATGTTTAACCGAAGGTGACTTAAAAGTCATGAAAATATCAAATAAATACCAAAAACCTTTAACCATTATCTTGCAAAAATATATATGGAACTTCTTGCATATCTTATTTTAAAGTTGTCTTCTTATTATCTTGGTTTCAAAGGGTAGGTCCCTGGCTGGACCCACAGTGGGTCATGATTGGAGAATATATACAAGGTTGTTCAAAGTTGAAATTCAAACTCTATAAAACTTAATGCCGTTCAAAATTTGTGTGTAAAAAAATTTGCTCCGATTTAATCCTTTAAGGGAACCCATATAGGGTGCCATAAAACGAATATTTTTTTTTTGTTTGATACTATATCAACTGATATCTGGATTCATATTTTGATTAATTTGGTTTGAGATTTACAGTGACCCATTAAGAGAGTTATCCTCCCAATATAGTTTTTTTCATGTCAAAATTGTAAATCGAATTCAGAAACTTAATTAAGGGATCTAATACCATATTTTACTAGATCAACTATTTGTTAAACTGTAAAAAGAAGATTTATATTAAACTTGGCCTCCCAGAATGTTAGTCGGTCCCTTTCTTTTATTTAATTGACAATATTAAGATAACAAAAATAATGAGAGACAACAGACAAAGAACTCAGGCTCTTGGACCCCTCTGCAGAAAAATGGGGGAAGCAGAAGTCTCTGTTTCCTCGAATTTTATTTCCGAGAATTCCCTTCTAACTACCAAATGTACACGTCAAGAAAGGACAAAAGCCAAGAAGCTTGCCTTCTTTGCTAGTGCAAAATGGACATTTTTCCTTCCATTTTGCCTAAACTATGACCACGCTCTTCCAAGACTCAAATTGCTGACATTTAATCTAACTATAAAGCAGGACGGAGCTTCTCTCTCTCTCTCTCTCTCTCTCTCAAGAACTTAGTAATTAGTTTTTAGTTTACAAGAAAGGGCATTGACCTACTTGGGAAAGAGGATAAGACTAGATCCCCTTACAATTTAAGTCGAGTATTTATGTTTTTTTATTTTTTATTTTTTTGGTGTTTGTTTTTGGTTTGCCTATAGTTCATGAAATTATGGCGATAGATTCACAGTTTTGGAAATATAAAATAATTTATGATAATTGGTAAAATCATTGGGTCAATATTAGTTTCTTTTCAACAATTCCAAAAAGCAAAAGTATAGAATATATGTAGAACGTGTGCGCACGCCCAACGTGGGTCAATTATTACATATTTTAATCAGTTTCAGAGTACACGACTAACGAATATATAAATATACATAAAGCCAGGGGCATGTCTAGTCTGAGAGTTTAGTCTCAACCTCTTGTCTCTTGCTCTGTCTCTTATTGTGCACCTTATCCTTGATTCTTCCACTAGCAATGCCTAAGTTTCTTGTTGAGCAGTGTACCTCTTTCCTGCATCTACATCATTTTACTTGGATTAATGCTAAGAAAATTAATATTCCCATAGCATACTTAATGGGACTTCAAGGATGATAATAAATTTACTTTGGTCCGGTGGGTTAATGCACTTGTTTAATAAATTTTTATCAGATACTCAAAATATGATAATTCAAGTGTCTTCCTATTAGAAATAAATAAAGAAAAAACAAAAAATCATGATAAATTTGAATAATTAAAATAAAACGAGCAAACAACATTGACCCTTTATCAGAATCAATATAAAGGAACAAACTATAGTACAAATTTGTGTCCATACATCAAAATTTAACCATAGTGATCATTTTTATTTAAATCCTGCTTGACCATAAAGAAAATGTTTAATATATTTATAAATTGTTTGAATATACGGACATGAGTCCCAGAAGTTTTGAATTCATTTGTTCGAAAAAGTCAATTTATTCCTAATTGTAGTTCTTGTCTCAAATGGGTTGCCTAAAGAAATCATTTTACTTGTAATGATCGGATAGAGGTGAGAAATGTTTTTAAGGAAATAATATAGTGATATAAAGATAATTTTATATTCAAATTTATATATAATAAAAAAAATAGACAGATGTGGAAAATTATACTTAACTAGATAAAGAAAAATAGCTGCGAACTCAACCCAAACCCGAAGAGGCCAAATTAACACAATTGCAAGACAAAGACCTAATGTGGTTGTCCCATTTAAGAAAATTAAATATGTTAAAAGTTGGTAGTGCATTGATCGGAGGTCGTGATCTGGTGAGGTGGCTCTATTTATTTGATTGGCTAATAATAAAGCTGAGGTGACACTGTGATGTTACCAATTTAGGGTCAAAATTTAACCACTCTTGTTAACGTGATTTATACAATGCCAGCATTTTTGGTGACGTGAATGCTATGATATTTTAATATGTTTACGTGTCAATTGACAAATCAACATTTCAGTACATCCATCGTGTCAGCTCAGTTGCAACTTCCATATTTTTCGTCACATCAACTCACCTTCGCTCTTAAAAGGTTTTGCTGGTTAGCATTAGTGACGGAATGATTTTATTATTATAATTTTGAAATTTTGTATGCTCAATTATTTTATTTTAAAGTTTAAGAAATTGATCGTAAATTATATACAAAGTTTAGAGGTTTGAGATATAATTTCTTCTATCAAATATCGGTACCTAAACCGGGACCTTTTGAAGATTGGGGTTTGATTTGGGACCTTGTCCAATGCGTTGCATCAAAATCCATTGCATTTGTTACTTCTTTTTCTATTCATTTAATTTTGTTGGACAAGACCAAATAACATTATCTTATTTATTCTCTTCAATCTTATTCTTATTCTGTGGACACATTGTGGTGGGGATTTTCTTTTTCTTTTTTTTTTTAAAGCTCATTATATCCAATCTCAAAAGTATGCCATTAATCGAAACCTTTTTTTTTTTATAATAATTTTTAACCTTGCTTTTCGGACAATTGATGAGGATGATGTAATTATTGTTAAATTAGATGATCATAAGTGGTGTTGAATACAAGATAGATATTTATTTACCTCAAGTTTTTTTTTTTTTGTTTTTTTTTTGGGAAAGGTTATTAGATAATAATTAAGAAAATAATTAAATAAATAATTTAAAGTAAACTTAGTCTTAATTGAATTGATTTGGTCATTAGATTGTTTTGTCCAATGACCTTTCTTATTATTTGCGATTGATTTTGTATTAAATAAATAAATAAGTGTAATATTTGCGATTGATTTTGTATTATTTTTGAATAAATATTACACTAATATTTATATTTTGTGACATTTGATTTAAGAGTAAACTTATTTTGGAAAATAAAGAAAAATGAGCTAAATTGGAGCAATTTTGTAAAGTATGGAAATTGGACAGCAATGCTCTTTCATTAGCACGTGGGCACGTGGATTTCAAGAGGCAAGCAAGAGGTTTTGAAGATTTACTGCAGTAAAAACTTCCTTTCCTAGTTAGACATTCAAGAGGAAGTTGGAATGGAATTGAAGATATTGAAGAATTTTATTCCATTCCTAATATTTAGGAAAAGAAATTTTTAAAGATGTAAATTTGTTAGATATTATGTTTTAGAAATTTTATTTTTTACTTTTTACTTTCTTTTTATTTAGTAGTTATTAGGGTTAGAAATTTTTACTTTTTACAAATAGAAAAAATCCTATGTTCTTTAGGGTTTCTACTCATATATATATATATAGGAGTATTCCAAACCTTGGAGAAGAACCTTGGAGGAGGCAGCCAGGCAGCCCCTTAGGGGCAGCACTATTCACGTCTACCGTAGCAGCCTTCAGCCGAGGGAGAAACTCTTTGTTCTTTTCTTCATTTTTTAGAAGCAATATTCATTTTTTATGAGTTTTCTTTTTATTATGCTTTATTTTTAATTTATTTTTCTAGTCAAAGGATTATTGAACCCTTGATGAATGATGATTGTGAGATCTAAATGATCTTATTTGCTTGATATTTGTGGGTATTTATTTAATCTCTATGCTTAGTGTTTATGATTGTTTTGGAATTGTTAAATAGAGCGCTATGTTTAATAGCCCTAGAATACTCTACAACCATTTAAAAATAGTAAGATTTGTGTATTTTTAATGGAGTGGTAATTGACATAATTTTATGGCCTCGCAAGCGGTAGGATTTATGTCAAGAGATTAGATAATTTAATTTAAATAAATCCAGGTTGGAATTTATTGATTAGAATTGGGTCTCTCTATATCGTAATGCTGTCGGAACATTAAATCCAACGAGAGTCTCTTGGGTTGTCTTTCGATTAGGGAAGTAATTAACGATGGTATCTTGATTACCGAAGAAGTACGGAGAGATTGGTCGATTCGTGGTACTTAGCGGCTATAACCAATTTATTCGCATAATATCGAGTAATTTTTGTATCGATGATCAATCAAATACATCAAGATAGAAATAACTCCTTTGACTAGGTTTTCTCTTAATTGATAACTTTTCCTTTAATTGATATTTTCTAATCATTTTATTGTAGTTAATTTTCATTAATTTGTTTGATTAGTTATTTTAGATTATTTCATCAAAACCCCCCATATTTTCATTTTCCTTGAAAGAGATAAATCCGCCGTTCTCTGTGGATACGACCCTACTCGCGCTATATTCGTATTGTTTGAAGTAGGTATTTTATTTTTGGTTGTTTGACGACATACCAAATTTTGGCGCCGTTGCCGGGGAACGGTGTTAAGTGATTTATTTCTTTTAAGTTTTGTTTCCTTTTTATTTTTGGGACTAATATTTGCAGTGAATTTATTGAAAGTTTGTCAACAATATTGAAGAGAATGATTTTAAACATTCGGATATGGCCAGTCAAAAGACTTTAAGGGAGTTGTTATTTCCTAATTTTAATGAACATGTTTTTTGCAGTGATTTTTCTAATATTGAAACTCCCCATCAATTTGGAATATGGAAAGATGTTCCAACAAGGGTCAATGAGGTGAATAGTTCTTCTCTTGAACATAAAATAGATTCCCTAATTTCTATCGTGGAAAGATTTGTTGTAGGACAAATCCAACAAGTGAAAGCATGTGGTATTTGCTCGAACATGGGGCATCCAACCGATAAGTGTCCCATTCTTTATGATGATCCATATTCGAACCCCTACAACCAAGGATGGTTGGATCAACCAAACTTCAGTTATGGAAATTGGCCACAAGAGTTCCAACAACAACCACAATACCGACCACAATTTCAATCTCAGCAACCCTCTTCAAATCAAGGTACGTCTTTAGAAGAAATTGTTAAAAGTTTGGCTAACAGCACTCAATTGTTTCAACAGGAAACCCAACGGTTACAACAGGAAAATCAACGATTTCAACTAGAGACAAGAATCAGCATCCAAAACTTGGAAAATCAGGTGTCGCAACTGGCAACGACCATAAGTTGAATGGAGAAAAATAATGGGAAGCTAACCTCTCAAGTAGAGATCGACCTGGAAAAAAATGTGAGTGTTACGGTGGTCAAGAATGAAAGGAAATTACAAGACAACTCATCGACAACTGAAGGAGATAAAGAGGCCGAACAAACCAAAATATCAATATTAAATGAATCGGCCACGAAGGTAAGTGAGGAACTGAACAACTCAAATTTGAAACTAACTATCTCTCCTCATTTTCCTGGTAGGTTGACATATTCCGAGGAACAAGGTGATAAGAAGGAGATGGACTTCACTGTTCATGACTCTTTTGTGCAAAATAAATTGGATTTTTGGTTTGAAGAGAATTTTACAAATAATTTTGCACAATGGGATAAATTAATTCAAGACAAACTCTCATATCGAAAACGATTTATGGTAGGCCATAAAATCCTTCATTTCAATTTAAGATTGAAATTCATTCCAGGCAAGTTAAAGTCAAAATGGACTGGACCAGTTTTTGAACGAGGTTGAAGCGAGAGGATCTTGTCGAGCCAAAGACACGAAACAAAGACACTGATTGGGAGACAACCCAATACTTTCTTTATGTTTATTTTTATTTTATTTTTGTTTATTTATTCTCATTTATGTTGATTTGATTTAGTCTTGATCCTTGATTTAGGTTTTAAAAAAAAAAAAAAAAAAATTTCAGAAGCGGTCGTAGTATAGGGCGTGCCCACGCCCTAACTCCTACCCACATCTGCCCATATCACTCCCACTGGCAGACGTACTCCCACGATAGGGCGTGACCACGCTCTACGATCCGTCCACGTCTGGCCCTTCGACCATTAGATAGACAGAATCTCACTTCATTTAGGACGTGCCCAGACTCTAAAATCAACCCACTTCTGTAAAAAAAAAAAAAAAAGAAAAAAAAAGAGAGAGAGAGATAGAGGCGAATTTCACTTCTATTTTAACACTTGCATTTTACTTGTTTTTTAGGGTTTCTCTCTCTATCTTGAAGCTTCAATAATGGACCGAAATGCTTGATAATTACGGTGTGCCCACGTCATAGTTCTTTTCTCGAGTTCGTTGGAATTGTTCCTCCATTCTCCACTCTACCCTAGGGGAGTATTGTTCTCACCTTTCTCTTTTATCTCTTCGTTATTTGTTATTTGTTCTTTGTTTTTTTTATTTTATTTGATTTATTTATACATTTTTTTTTTATTTTTTATCTCTCTTAACTTGAGCATACATTGAGGACAATGTATGATTTAGGTGTGGGGGGATATTAGGTGTTTTTCTCTTTGTTTTGGTTTTTGACACTATATTTTTTTTTATTTTTTTTTATTTTTTTTATTTTATTAGTTTAAATTTTGTTTCTTCAAAAATAAAAAAAAAAAAATTGAAAAACAAAAAAATTTCCGAGCTTTCTTTGTTGATGTATGCTATTTGGTTAGCTAGAGATATATGAAAAATGGCTTGTATCAATGGCTTGTATCAATGGCTTGTATCAATGGCTTTTGTGCTTGAAATGGATTCTCATGTCTTTAATAGTTTTCTTTGAATGATGAACATATAAGATTTGACACAAACCCTACTTAAAAAGTGAGGTTTTGAGCCATAAACGAGCAAATTCATTCTTTGTGCTTGAGATTATTTTTCTTGATGAGTGATTATCACACTTGGATTGCACATTTTAGAACTTGCATATGTCTTTAATAGTTTTCTTTGAATGATGAACATATAAGATTTGACACAAACCCTACTTAAAAAGTGAGGTTTTGAGCCATAAACGAGCAAATTCATTCTTTGTGCTTGAGATTATTTTTCTTGATGAGTGATTATCACACTTGGATTGCACATTTTAGAACTTGCATTGTTATGCATTTCGAGATCACATATAGGATTTTATGCATTGAAATAACAAAGGCACTTAGGTTTTACCCTATTTTTGGCTTTCTTAAAATCCATACCCTGATTTCATAAACCCTTAGTTACCCAATTTGAGTCTTTACCTTTTTTCTTCTTCAAAACCCACTCAATATAACACCTAGCCTTTGATTTTAGCCTTCATTTCAAACCCTTGTACCAAAGGTATATATATTTAATTGCATGATTTTGGTTTTATATTCGCCTCAATAGGAAGATGATGATTGGAATTTTGATGTTGACATTTTCATGAAGATGATATATGTTCGAAAAAAAAAGCAAGAAAAAAAAAAGAAAATGCTGAAAAAAAGAAGAAAAAAAGAAAAGAAAAAAAAAGATGAGAAAGAGAAGTATTGTATTTTGATTGAAAATTTATTTATACTTCAATTATGAAAAATTGAGAAATCATTTGACATCTTGTATATTGTTTGTTGTTGGTTATATATTTGAAGAGCAAGAAGTCAAATTTTGTTTATTGATTGCTTGAGGCAAAAATCAATCGATGTTATGAGAATTATGTAGTTAATTATATATTTCTTTTGGTATGTTTTTAACCCTTAAATATCCCCTTATCCTACCTTTTACCCAAACCCCATTACAACCAAATAAAAGACCTTTTGATTGATACATGAAATTCTAATTTTTAAGTGGTGGAGATTTGATATATTTGCAAGCATATGGTAATGTCAATTCCAATGTGTTGATTTGAGTGTTGTTGAAATATTTTTCACCCTTTCGAGTGCATTAGAATGATCCCTTGGAGAGGATTGTCGAATCTTGCTGTTTTGATTTCATAAGTGACTGTTGAGACATGTGGAGGTTATTTTAGTGCAGAATACTGTGAAATACTTGTTGTTTCGATTGTGTTTTTGGTTTGACTTTTATAGTAATTGTTAACTTGGACGTTTGGAAGAAAAAAATAGGTTGGATAGTTTTAATTTTATTTTAGTTAGAGATACTTGAGGACAAGCATCATATAGGTGTGGGGGAATTTGATAGGGCTTAAATAAGTGTAATATTTGCGATTGATTTTGTATTATTTTTGAATAAATATTACACTAATATTTATGTTTTGTGACATTTGATTTAGGAGGAGATTTATTTTGAAAAATAAAGAAAAATGAGCTAAATTGGAGCAATTTTGTAAAGTATGGAAATTGGACAGCAATGCTCTTTCATTAGCACGTGGGCACGTGGATTTCAAGAGGCAAGCAAGAGGTTTTGAAGATTTACTGCAGTAAAAACTTCCTTTCTTAGTTACACATTCAAGAGAAAGTTGGGATGGAATTGAAGATATTGAAAAATTTTATTCCATTCCTAATATTTAGGAAAAGAAATTTTTAAAGATGTAAATTTGTTAGATATTATGTTTTAGGAATTTTACTTTTTACTTTTTACTTTCTTTTTATTTAGTAGTTATTAGGGTTAGAAATATTTACTTTTTACAAATAGAAAAAATCCTATGTTCTTTAGGGTTTCTACTCATATATATATATAGGAGTATTCCAAACCTTGGAGAAGAACCTTGGAGGAGGCAGTCAGGCAGCCCCTTGGGGGCAGCACTATTCACGTCTACAGTAGCAGCCTTCAGCTGGGGGAGAAACTCTTTGTTATTTTCTTAATTTTTTAGAAGCAATATTCATTTTTTATGAGTTTTCTTTTTATTATGCTTTGTTTTTAATTTATTTTTCTAGTCAAAGGATTATTGAACTCTTGATGAATGATGATTGTGAGATCTAAATGATCTTATTTGCTTGATATTTGTGGGTATTTATTTAATCTCTATGCTTAGTGTTTATGATTGTTTTGGGATTGTTAAATAGAGCGCTATGTTTAATAGCCCTAGAATACTCTACAACCATTTAAAAATAGCAAGGTTTGTGTATTTTTAATGGAGTGGTAATTGACATAATTTTATGGCCTCGCAAGCGGTAGGATTTATGTCAAGAGATTAGATAATTTAATTTAAATAAATCCAGGTTGGAATTTACTGATTAGAATTGGGTCTCTCTAGATCGTAATGCTGTCGGAACATTAAATCCAACGAGGGTCTCTTGGGTTGTCTTTCGATTAGGGAAGTAATTAACGATGGTATCTTGATTACCGAAGAAGTACGGAGAGATTGGTCGCTTCGTGGTATTTAGCGGCTATAACCAATTTATTCGCATAATATCGAGTAATTTTTGTATCGATAATTAATCAAATACATCAAGATGGAAATAACTCCTTTGTCTAGGTTTTCTCTTAATTGATAACTTTTCCTTTAATTGATATTTTCTAATCATTTTATTGTAGTTAATTTTCATTAATTTGTTTGATTAGTTATTTTAGATTATTTCATCAAAACCCCCCATATTTTCATTTTCCTTCAAAGATATAAATCCGTCGTTCTCTATGGATACGACCCTACTCGCGCTATATTCGTATTGTTTGAAATAGATATTTTATTTTTAATTGTTTGACGACACACCAGTAATAAGGACAAACAAATACATCAATGGAAGGCTTCAATTTCATGACGTGAAAATAGAAATCAAGAAAAGCCACTTAAAATAATTAAACACAACCTTGGCGTTTAATATCAGAAATCACATTTGAGTGGTCAGCTGGGCTGGCCATTCTTTCTTTTTTTTTTTTTGATATAAAAAAAATTACAATCAAATGAAATTAAATTAAGAAAAGAAGAATAAAATTGAAAATTTCTATCGTTTGAGCTGTCTGAGCAACGACCCATTCTTTCTTTTTAAATAGGTTTATCCAAACACAAAACCAGCTGTTTCTACGGGTGCATTTCCCCGAATAGTGAAGTACCTACCATCTATGTAACATTTCAGAGAAGTTCGATTTCACAATTTCAAATGGCATCTCAAAAGTAGTTATTAAATGAATAAGATGGCTCCAACGTCATCTGACAAATACATTATAATGCTAGCAATAGCATACAATCAAATTTCAAATACAGCGCACCAAAGGGGCAGAGGGCAAATAACTCTCCCCGGTTCCATACATATTTGAAAACCTGCTAAGACACCCCAAAGTTTCATAACCACTGATGTTGCAAAAACCATGCCCGCCTCTAGTAATTCCCTGCACCAGCAACTCTGGGATTCCCTCCATATAAATTCAACTTGACCCAGCCAGAAGGAGGCCGTAGCCTTCAAATTCATCTCCTCTATCTTCTCAGTTTTGGAGATTGAATCACAAATTCATCTAGGAAGCCCAAGGACATTCTAATGCCATTCTAATGCCACAGAGAGAAAGATGACTACTTAGTATGCTAGGAGGAGCATACAATATCATTGTATGGATATTTGAGTGATAAAAGAGCTTTTACTTAAATGTTTTATCCAAAATCTAGTTTCACAAAGCCCTATGTAAAAAAAAAAAAAAATGCAATAGCGTACTATCAAATCTCAAGAGGTGCCAAAGGGGCAGGGCAAGTTACCCTCCCCGGCCCCATACATATTTCAAAACCTGTTAAGACACCCCAAAGTTTCACAACCACTGATGTTGCAAACTCAATGTTCTCTGCAATTCCAGAAATCCAAAAGCCATGCCCATCTCTAGTAATTCCTTGCACCAGCAACTCCGGGATTCCCTCCATCTCTAGTAATATCATTCACATCGAATCATAATAAAATCTGCATCAACTAATGTGATACGACTCTTTTTATGGTTACAAATAGCCACATAAACTAGATGTAGTCGTGTAGTATGCCACAATAACATCAACTTTACAGTTCATAATAATAAAAAATAATGTCTCTAACAAAATAAAAGTAAGGGGAGCAAATACATATACTAACTCCCACTAACCAAGGATATCAAATGACTCTGTAAACCCATGCTAATGACATGCCGTCTAACGGCACCAAGGTGGAGTACCCGAGTCAAAAGATCAATGACAATACACTCGGTTATTATATGTTCCACGTTTATGTCACCTTTTTTATCAACTTTTTAAAGGTCAAGTACTTGATTTTTACAAGCTTTGATACTGTAATAACTCTATTATTCTTAGATGATAAAACTAGGACAGTATTATCACTATATATCCGAATAGGTCTGGACATATAACTAACAATGGTCATCTCGGTGATGAGATTATGTAACACCCACCATGTGTAGTTATTCTATATCATGATATAAATTTAGCCTGTGTGGTGGATAAAGCTAAAAGTATCTACCCAACACTTTTTCACAAAACAGCACTGCCTGCCAAATATGATTTTGGCATCTATTTGATAAAATTTTAGGTCATAATGAACTACAATTGCCATAATAGCTTTACACTACAAAAAAACACAATAGATTTAGTTAAAATTTTTTTTTCATAACTAATGACGCATCACAAAAATTAAGTAACAAAAAACAAAAATTTGTCATCAAACTAGCGACAAAACTTATTTCATCACCAAATTTCGTGACTAAATTTAGCCATGAACTTCCAATTCCATCGCTAAATCTAGTGATGAACTCGTTAAATTTAGCATGATGGACCCAGAGAAGCTTTTCGATTGTTAAATTTAGTGACAGATAATCATTTCCATTGCAAATATTAGCGACGGAAATGAGAGTTTGTCGCTAAGTCAAGCCAATATTTAGCGATGGGCACAATTATCCATGGCTAACTTGGTGACGAACTTAGCGATGATTTTTTTTTTTTTTTGTGATGATTCTAGAAATATTAGCCACGAAACAATTTGATTTAGCAACAAATTTAGTGATGGATCCGATATTTAGCGACGGATCTGTAAATTTAGAAAAAAAAAATTTGGTTGTTTTCACATTTTTCCCTATTAAAAAAAATTGCCCTGTCCAACCAATATAAATCTCATAATAATCAATATCTTTTCGAATATCTAATCCAACTAATAATGTATCAGTATCCATCCAATCTAATATCGTTGCGAATCAAATCAATAATACATCAATATCCAATCTAACAAAAAAACCATCAATATTCATCCAATATTTTTTCAAATAAACCAATAAACTATCGACATTCATTTAATAAATCTAAAAATTTTCCGATTCAACCAATATCGATTCAATAAAATTTTGTATATCTAACAAAATGTCAATAAGGATAAAATCAAACAAATATCAATATAATCCAATATCCAATATCGAAAAAGATACTAATAATAATATCAATATCTTTCAATATCTAATATCCAAGAAAATAGTAATAATAACATTCAACAGGCATCTATCATACTGCTCGTCATCAACGGGGTCATTAATAGGAGGTATAGAAGGAGGAACCTGATTCCACGAGGGGAGAAATTGACTTGCATTCAATTTAAGGTATTGTAACATAAGTTCTTGTGTTAGTTCAAGTGATTGTATGATTTGATTGATTTTTTCGTCTTTCTTTGCAAGTTGTGCTTTGAGGTTAAATACTTCTTCGTCTAGTTGTAATTGTCTCCTTGAAATGGCCACGGTGGAGGAAGATAGGCCAGATGTGTACATTCTGCTCAACGATCCTATTCCAAGTATTCTTTCTTTTTTTACCCCACCACATGTCTCTAGTCACAAAACCATATTATCAATAGACGGCACAGATGAGGCACCATTATCAGCACTATTCGAATGAGTTAATAGAAGTTCATTATATTTCTTCTGTCACGCCCCAAACTGGGATAGTGAACAGGCGCCCGTTACCCCTGGATGCCGACTGTATTTTTACAGAAAATCGGACATAATTTCTCCATAAATCTGAGATTTTCCGTGTACAATTAAACCTGTATATTCAAAATCAACCTGTAATTTAAACAAATGGCTATCCCGGCCTCTCCAAAATCAACAATTTTCACCCCAAACATCCAGGATAACGCAAGACTATAAAATTTCAAACAATTCTAACCACAGACCTCTACTGTCATGCCCAATTAAAATATGAGTAGCCGCTACACCGAGCACATCTAAGTTTATACAATGTATAACACATTTCCCAAGTAGAAAGTTTAAAACATTTACAGATGCCTCAATACGAGTAAAATAAACCAAAACGAGAGTTATGCACACAACTGCTCATAAATTATATAGTCATCCCATAATATACACGGCCAACTATGGATCTAAATATCAAGACCTCGCAAGATCGAAATAAAATAAAGATTTCATATTTCTATTCGAAGTAAATCTTACCGTCGTGAATACCAAATCCGTTCTAGAGTCTGTAACGTCGCTCTAGCACAACAAACCTATCTGAGGAGGGAAAAGAGGGGTGAGTATCATGGGAAGATATCCAGTGAGTGAGGGGGTAATATTAAGCATAAATAGTATTGATGAACTATTGGAGTGTCAAATAATATCATTCGAAACAAAAATTTACATTTCGCAATAAAATATGATATGTTTAGCAATTTGAAATTATTTAATCAATCACACGATAACAACCATGTATGCATCCATTTAAAATCAAGTAATATCAGAGCGAGCAAAAAATGATCCTGGTAAAGGTCAATCGTGGTCAATGACAGGCGTATCGGGAGTTTTATTATGCATAGACTTTAAAACGCTTTCTACTCCGACGTTGGCCATGAGTTCGCTGGGACTAACTCATCGTCGTGTATAGGACCCTGCCCGGTGCTAGACGGTGGCGTCACACACTTCCTCCCCCTACGTGGATTCAACCGGCCGCGCCTATAGCCATTAGAATAAATGACGTTTGCGGATATCTCCTGCAGAAGCGTATCTGGGCAACCTGTGTCTCTACAAACGCTTTTCATAGCTACAGAATTATCAATGTTATCATCATAGTATCACAAGGGCACAACGTCCCACAAGTAAAATCATATTATCGCATAATTAGTGGGCATCCGACCCACATAGTCCATCAAAGCATTTCAAGTTTGCGTGCCAATACGTTTCATCAAATCATTTCAAAACAGCATATCAATGCAATGATAGAAAATGAAATTTTTAATTTTTCAAGTAATGGCACAATTTTTATTTCATTTCAAACCATGGATACATATTTATCGTGAACATAATTCAAAACACTCCAATAATCATAAAACAGATTTGAAATTTAATATCATGCGTCAAATCAATGCATATCAAAAGCATATTTTATCAAAAATATGACAGGAACACGTTTTACTATTTTATGCAAGAAATTAGAGTCCCACTCACCTATCTAGCGAGGGTGGTCACTCCTTATTTTTCAAATCAATTCAATTGACTCATCGAGTCTCCAAGAGACAAATCTAATCAAATCATCAAATGTTATATCAAATAAAATTCTAATAAGAGATTTTCGATTTTTCTTTCCAATTTAATATAATCTTAATTTACACAATCATTTCTAAATTCTCGTTTCATCAAATTTCGAATCATTTGACTCACCAATGATCAAATTTTCAATATTTCTCATTTTCTCTAATTTTTCTCGAATTTAACATATTTATGAATAGATATATAACTTCCGATTTTAAATTCAACCTAAAATCAACAAAATTTATTCAAATTTTGAAATGAGTGCGTTTCTCTCATCTAGGGTTCCTCGGGTTTCAAATCTAGATGTCGTTCGCCTGTCGGATTGGTCTAAAACCTGTAATATTTCAAAATTTCAAATATATTAGCAACAACTAAATTTCTAACACAAAATTCTAGAATTTCAACCAAATCATAGTCATTACCTATAGTGAAGATGCATGTGAGCTCTCGAAGGGGAAAACCCGTTACGGGCTCACGGGCCATCATGGGCTTGCGGGCTAGTGAGCTGGCAGGCTAGCGGGCTGGCCCGCTGGTGGGCTCGCGGGCTCTCAGCCTGGTTTGTTGGCCGTAGTGGGTTTCGCGGGCCGTAGTGGGCTCGCGGGTCAGCAGTGGGCTTCGCGAATCAGCAGTGGGCTTCGCGCCCTGGCGGGCTCTCATGGGCTAGGGCTCGCGAGTGGATCACGCGCTCGCGTAGTGGATCTCGCGCTGGAGCGCGCTCGCACTCGTGCTGGGGAGCGCTCGCGCAGTGGGTCGCGTGCTAGAGCACGCTGTGCTCGTGCTGGGGTGCACTCGTGCAGTGGGTCACGCGCTGGAGCGCGCTTGTGCTCGTGCTGGGGTGTGCTCGGGCAGTGGGTCGTGCGCTGGAGCTCGCTGTGCTTGCGTAGAGGGTCGCGCTGTTCGCGGGAGATCGCACGCAGGGCTCGTGCAGTGGGTCGCTGTAACACCAAGTTTAAAAAAAAAAAAAAAAAAAAAAAAAAAACACAATATTTGGAGACGCAGCGTTTTGGGACAAAACGCTGCGTCCCCAATTGGGGATTAGGGTTAACCCTAACCCCCTTTCTCTCTCTCTCTCTCTCTCTCTCTCTTTCTCTCTCCCCGACGTTCCCTCTCCTGCGGCCGTTCGTCTTCTCCCGCGGCCGTTCGGCTTCCTCCGCCACAGCCACCACCGCCGCCGCCGGCAGCTTCTTCTTCTTCTTCTTCTCCTCCTTCTTCCCTCTCGGTTTCTCTCTCTCCCTTCGCGATCCCTCTCGCGAACGCTCTCTATTCGTTGTTCTCTACCCTCCTCCGCGCGCCACCGCGCGACCCGCTTCCCTGCACAATCGCACCACCTGCGACCTTCCGCAGGCACCACCACCACAGCAACAGTGATTCCCTCCCTCGTGCGAGCGCGCGATCACCCGAGCACGCCGTAGCGCGAGCGCGACTGCTCGCGAGCGCGCGACCCTTCTTGCGCGAGCGCGAGCCCAGGCCGCGAGCGAGAGCCCAGGCCGCGAGCGCGCGGCCCAGCGCACGAGTGTGCACGGGCGCGCGGCCCAGCGTGCAGCAGCGCAGGGGCGCGCGGCCCAGCTCACGGGCTCGCGGCCCAGCGCATGAGCGCGAGCAGAGCGCGCAGGGGCGCGCAGCAGCGCGCGAGCGCGCACGAGCCAGCGCAGCACACGGGTGAGCACCAGCCCGCGAGCCACTGTCAGCCCGCAGGCCCATCAGCCACCGGCCCATCGGCCCGCCAGCCGCCAGCCCGCAGACCAGCGAGCCCGCTAGCTGTAGCCCACGAGCCCAGTCCGGCCCGTGGCCCACGAGCCCGCGACGGCCCGTGACGGCCCACGAGCCCGTGACAGTCCACGAATCTTCACACAGGTAAATGACTTAGGGTTTTGTTTCGGATCTATGTGTTTTGATCTAACAAATGAACCTTGTTTTGATAGGAAACCCTACAGACTTTGGAGTGACCGAAGCGACTTTCGGACGAGACTCGGCGCTTCGAGAAAACCCTAGGTGAGGAGATTTCGACTTTAATTGATAAATTGGATGAATCTATGATTGAATCTAAGATGAAAGATGTTGTATATGTTTAGAGTGTAAGTGGAATGCGAATAGAATACAATTTATGAAATGATTATATATGAATTTAAGGTTAAGTATAGAATGTTACAGAAATTTGATGATCTGATTTAGGTTGATCTTTTGGAGACTCGAGCGGTCAGATCCGATTTGGCTTGTCAGTAGGGAGTGACTTCCCTCCCGTAGAACTGTGAGTGGGACTCTAATCTCTTGCATAAATAGTAAAACGTATTTTCTGTCACATTTTCGATAAAACATGCTTTGGTATGCATTCGTTGACGTGTGATATTAAATTTAAAAATCTGTTTTGTGATTTTTGGAGTGTCTTGAATTATATTTACAATGACTATGCATCCATGGTTTGAGATGAATCAATAATTGTGCCATTATTTGAAAATGTATAAATTTCATTTTATACCAATGTATTGATATGCTGTTTTGAAATGAATTTGATGAGACGTATTGGCACGCAAATTTAAAAATGTTTTTGATGAACTATGTGGGTTGGATGCCCACTAGTCATGTGATGATGTGATGATACTTGTGGGACGTTGTGCCCTGGGACGTTGTGCCCTTGTGATATTATGATGATTTCGTAGCTACGAAGGGCGTTTGTAGAGGCACGGGTTGCCCGGATACGCTTCGGCCGGAGGTATCCGCCAGATTGTCGTGTGTATGGGTGTCCCAGGTTGACCCTCATCGGAGAGGACGTTGAGTACGGCTCCGTCTAGCACCAGGCGGGGGCACCATACACGGCTGACTAGTTATATGTACATTATTATTATTTACGGGCTAGTTGGGGTAGTCTGTGGCCAACATTGGGGCAGAGAGCCATTCTTTAATACTTGCATTTGGAAAAACCCCCAATGCGCCGTCCTTGGTCGAGGTAGACCATTGCCGGGAATATTTCATTGGCCGGCTCTTCATGACATTGATGTAAAATTTTGGGATGCATATCTTGCTTTTTGATGTGTGCGTGTGATATATGATTTTGGAAATAACATGATCAGTTTGCACACTGTGGATATTTTCTTATCTTATACTTTGACACTCCAAATTCACCTCGATATTGATAGTATGATGTCAATCCCCTCACTTACTGAGTATCCTCCCATAGATACTCATCCCTCACTTTCTTTCCTGCAGGATTAGTGTTGGATCGAGGAGATACCACTGGACTTGGGTATGGATATTTTCCATCTCTTCCGCTACGATGATTGGTGATATTATTATATATTGGAGATTTTAGATTGACCAATGTATTTATATAAATTTTCTGGGATGACTGTATAATTGATGGATATTTATTTTTGAAACTTTCGTGTTGATTATTTCATTGCATTGAGGCATTTGTAAATATTTAAAAATAACTTGAGAATTTATTTTATATATGCGTAGAATTTAAGTCCGCTCGGTGTGGCGGCTGCTCATGCTCTAGTTGGGCATGACAGTAGAGGTCTGTTGCTAGGACTGTTAGAAACTTTATAGCCTTGCGTTGTTCTGGATGTTGACTGTGGATATTGTTGATTTTGGAGAGGCCGGGATGGCCAATTGTTTATTTGTACTGGATGAATATCATATACAGGTGAAATTGTACATGGGAAACCTCCGATTTATGGGGAGGTTCTGCCCGATTTTCTGTAAAAATTCAGCCGGCATCCAGGGACAACGGGCGGCTGTTCACGATCCCGGTTCGGGGCGTGACAGTCGCGCTGGAGCTCGTGCAGGGATCGCGCAGCTCGTGTGCAGGCGCAGTCCCGAGCAGGCGCACGCTCGCACTGTGGAGCGCTCGGGCAGAAGGTTCACGCTGCTCGCGCGAGGAAGGAGGCGCTGCAGGCTAGCGTGCTCGCGTGAGGAGGGAGGAGCAGCGGCGGTAGGTGGTGGAAGGGAGAGGCCGCGGCGGAGGAGAAGAGCAGCGGCGGAGGAGAAGAGAAAGAGAGAGAGAGAGAGAGAGAGAAAGGGAAAGAAGAGATTATTGCTTTTTAGCCCTAATCCAATTTGGGGGAATTTTTTTTTTTTTTTTTTTTTTCGGTGTCACATCTTCCGTATTATTATGATGAAAATCAAAAGGAAAGTAAAATAAAACAGTAAGAATGCCATCAATAAACAAATTTTGTTTATTTGAACTATTGTTATGGTACTATATCAAGTTTATACCAAAATGAATACAATTGGGGGTCGATCATAATTCCTTGGAAGAGAAAGGGAGTCATTCAAATCACAAGGCGATAATATTCGTGGTTCAATGATTAGTAGGTTACTACACAGTGTCTCACAGAATTACTAATGACCAACCGGAAAATAGTGGCTTTATTTAAAATAACATAAAAAGTAAAAAGCAAAAGAAAAAAAAAGCACAAGAGCATTAAGCACAAAAATGTTCCATATTTAGAACTCTCTGTCACACCATCATAATGTTAGTTTATGGTAACTAGGACACCATTTCAACAACATTGTCTAGGTAATGCTAATGGCACGCAATCTTGCCCAAAGGATATTAGTAAAAAGACTAGGTTCAGGGAAATCTTCCGTGATGTCTTGCCTATGTAGATGCTAAAGAGTGCATTGTAAGGATAAAGGTAATTCAAAATTTCAGGCCTTAGGCATTCAAACATATGCAGGCCCCTGCAAGCCGTATAAACATTAAACTTCCAAAAATATTTCATGACAAATCAAGTGCTAAAAGAATACAATAAGAAAAGGGAAAAAAAAATTAATACAAAGTAGAATCATGTCGAGAATAATAGCATCACAATCATAGAGCGCATCTCAAAACTGTCAGCAGCAGAAGTTTGTAAGAGCAGAATCATGCATAACTTTTCCTTTTGTGATACTTGAAATGACTTAGCTAAGTATGGATATAGAAAAAGTTTAAACCTACATCTATCACATTTTGCTCCCCTAAAAATATGGTTAATCTCTTAATGTAATTGCCTCTAAAAATATGCCATCAATAATTTCACCCACATTAATACTCTTACATGTATGATGGTTTATTGCTGTGGTACTATATCAAGTTTATACCAAAATGGACAAATATATGAAAGTGCAACAAATTCTTTTTGTTCACCAATAAACAAATTTTGTACTCGTCACTACTCCAGTAGATTGTATTTACTACAACTGCAAGACATATTTGCAAATATGAGGGTGTGAAGAACCAAGATAATCACATTATACCATCCAACCACAAATAAGTCCCATAATTGTATCAACCACAAGATAATCACATAATTGTATCAAATTTGAGGGTGCTGAGCAAGACTGGTGTTTGACATGGATAAATTTTCATAGTTTGAAGTGTCCATGCAGTTCTAGTAGACTACTAAAGGGATATCAAATGTTGGTTAAAGGCCTTTTTGCACGAGGAAGTTGGTGCTGATTAGAGAGGCTTTAAATGACAAAAACAACAATGGAAGGCATTTTTTTTCCCTCATGTAATCAGTATAATTGGGACAGTTTCCTAAATGTGGTATGTAAGTTGGTGTTGAAGCAACAATGACTGATAAGTGAAGGGTGAATATTTTATGAAATTCTTAAATTCTAGAAAATCTCGTTTTCTGTCTTCTTGGTTTTTATTTGTTTTTCTGTTGAGATTAAACTCTCTCTTTGGAGTCACATACTAATGGGACATCCAGAGGCATCTTATCTATAGTTTTCATTCATTAATTCTGGATACAAGTGGTATTGTAATCTTAGGCGTTCTAGTAAATGATCCAATAGATGTGCAAGCCTTCTTTTTTTTTTGTTTTATTTTGGCTGTAAGCTACTGACATCTATACATTGGTTGGATTCTGTGTTGCAGAGAATAACATGAGGCGAGAGATGCTCTTAGGAGGATGAAGACTACAGTGTTCAATTCCCTTCGACTGAACATTTGCATGCCATAAGTGCAAAATAAATAAGAATTTTCAGTGCTTTCACAATAAGGTTGCTTGTACAGTGCTGCCTTAAAAACCAAGCTATCTTGAACTTCAAACAGTGATCCTTGTTCTAACAAATACAGACTCCAAGACCTTCCATGCCACCACTGTGATCTACTGTAAGGCATGAACCAATGTCACATACAACAAGCACTAGTTATAAAAGAGACTGATGTAGAGAACATGGCATATCCTTTTATACTGGACATATTTGACTGCAGTAAACAATTTATACTAGACATATTTGACTGCAGTAAACAATCATTATCACCTAAAATCTAGTAAATTAAAAAGCTGAAGGTTCTTCTGAAGCAATGAGCACACTTAACAAAAGGGGAAATCCGAAGCTTTATTAAAGCACCTAACCATTTAGCTAAGTGGTAATAGTGTTCCCCTCTAATCATAAGGTCAAGGATTCAAAGTTTAAACTCCGTGTCCCCCACCAACATTGCAAGGATCTATCACCCCTTGGAGAACCTCGCCCTAAAAAGGAAAAAAGAAAACAAATAATGTTGAAGCAGAAACATGGCAACATAATTTCAAGTGCCTGTGGGGGATGAGGTCCATGAGTGTAGGTGTGTGTTTTGCCATCAACTAAACATTGTCTTACTAATGGACAAATGTGAAATCATGGAATTGCAATTTTAATTTACGAATTTGGTTGATTACATACTGATATTACTTTTGTTCTCTCCCCACTCTAGGTCTTGTCATTCTTTTGAAATGTGCGTTCAAAAGTGTCCATATATGATAACTCAAATCTCATTTCTTTAGCCTATAAAAAAACGCATAGTTACCGATAATGAAATAGTAAAAACAAAAATTAATTGATTTAAATAAAAATGTAAGTGTTTTAAAAAGTTATCAGCCTTTCTCTATATTTAGTGATATTGATTAACCCCCTCGCATTAGTGGTAGATTCTTACCCAGAATTATAAGATTTATTTCTCTTGTTCTGATCACTTCTTTTTTTACTCTCCTCAGACTTCCAAATGGCCAGCATTCTCATTCAATTTTTCTCTGTGATACAATGTGGTTTCGTCCGACTTGTTTTGGCTTTGTTGATCACATTTCGAATGTGATCACTAACTTTGTTCTTGAAAATTTTTCTTATTTCAGTCTCTTCCAATTCATCCCAACTAAATCTCTGCTGTAATAAACAAAAATATAATTAACTTTATTAAAATATGAAGTTTAATTGATGTATCAATTAAAATGTAAAAGTTATCTTAAATTCTCTCCATCATAAATCTTTTGTTTCATTCGGAGGGTTGGTATAATTCATCAATGTCCCTCTCCAATAGTTATTAACTATTTAATTGACAATATGTACCACATATACTGGATCTAAAAATCCAGTTATATACAACTTATGAATAAGTAATGGTAAATAAATAAGATAATTAAAAGAGCCATATATATAAATAAATAAAAGAATCATTGTAACACCAGAAGGAAAAAAAAAAAAGAGAGATGCTGCGTTTTGGAGTGAAACGCAGCACTCTCCCTTACCCCAAATTGAATTAGGGCTTTAAGCCCTAATTCTCTCTCTCATCCCCATTTCTCTCTCTCTCTCTCTCTCTCTCTCTTTCTTTCTCTTCTTCTCCGCCGCGGCCTCTCCCTCCCGCCACCGCACCCGGTCGCCACTGCAACACCTCCACACGAGCGTTGCCTCCTCGCGTGAGCGCGATCCTCCCCGCACGAGACAGCGCGCGACCCTAGTGCTCCAGCACGCGACCCTCTGTGCGAGCACGCGTGCCTCACATCGCGCGATCTTGTCGCGAGCGCGCGATCCTGTCGCGAGCGCGCGACTCAGCACGCGAGCGTGAGCCCTAGCTCGTGAGCGGGCCAGCCCACCAGTGGCCCAAGGCCCAGTCCAGCCCTCGGCCCACTGCAACCCGCGGCCTATTGCGGCCCGTGCACCCACTGCTGACCCACGAGCCCACTGCGGCTTGCGAAGCCCGCTGCTGCCAGCAAGCTGGGCTGAGAGCCCGTGAGCCCACCAGCAGGCCAACCCGCTAGCCCGCCGGCCCGCTAGCCCGCTAGCCCTCCAGCTCGCGAGCCTGGGAGCCTGCAACCAGCTTTCCCCTTCGAGAGCTCACCTGCATCTTCACTGTAGGTAACGACTATGATTTGGTTGAAATTCTAGGGTTCGGTGTTAGAAATTTAGTCGTTGCTAATATATTTCAAATTTAAAAATATTACAAGTTTTAGACCAATCCGACGGGTGGACAACAGCTAGGTCTGAAACCCGAGGAACCCTAGGTGAGAGAAACGTAGTCACTTCACAGTTTGAATAAATTTTGTTGATAAAATCCCTTATTAGGGTTTTATTTGATATAAAATTTGATAATTTGATTAGATTTTCTTTTGGAGACTTGTTGAAAAATAGGGGGTGACCACCCTCCCTAAATATGTGAGTGGAACTCTAATCTCTTGCATAAAATAGTAAAACATGTTTTCTGCCTTGTTTTCGATAAAATATGCTTTTGATATGCATTGATCCGACGTATGATATTGAATTTCTAGTCCGTTTTGTAATTATTGGAGTGTCTTGAATTATATTTACGATGACTATGTATCCATGGTTTGAAATGAAATAATAATTGTGCCATTACTTGAAAATTTAAAATTTCATTTTCTACCGTTGCATTGATATGCTTTTGAAATGATTCGATGAAATGTATTGGCACGCAGATTTGAAATGTTTTGATGAACTATGTGGGTTGGATGCCCACTAGTTATGTGATGATATGATGTTACTTGTGGGAGTTGTGCCCTCGTGATACTATGATGATTCCGAAGCTACGAAGGGCGTTTGTAGAGGCACAGGTTGCCCGGATATATTTCTGCAGGAGGTATCCGCAAACGTCATTTATTCTAATGGCTATGGGCGCAGCCGGTTGAACCCACGTAGGGGGAGGACGTGTGTGACGCCACCATCTAGCACCAGGCGGGGTCCTATACACGTTGATGAGTTAGTCCCAGGGAACTCATGACCAACGTCGGGGTAGAGAGCGTTTTAAAGTCTATGCATAATAAAACCCACGATGCGCCTATTCTTAGTCACGGTTGACCTTTGCCAGGATCATTTTTGGCTCGCTCTAATATTACTTGATTTTAAATGGATGCATACATGCTTGTTATCGTGTGATTGATTAAATGATTTCAAATTGCTAAACATATCATGTTTTGCTGCGAAATGTAAATTTTTGTTTCAAATGATATTATTTGACACTCCAATGTTTCACCCATACTATTTATGCTTGATATTATCTCCCTCACTCACTGAATATCTTCCCATGATACTCACCCCTCTATCTTCTCTCCTCAGACAGGATTATTGTTGTGCTGGAGCGACGCTTCAGATCTTAGAGATTTTGGTGGATCTGGGTGATATACGACGGTAAGCTTTAAGTTAAATTTGAAATATGAATTTCGTACTTCATTTCGGCCCTACGAGGTCTTGACATTTAGGTCCGTAGTTGGCCGTGTATAGTATGGGATGACTGTATAACTTATGAACAGTTGTGTGCATAACTCTCGCTTTGGTTCATTTTACTCGCATTGAGGTATCTGTAAGCGTTTTAAACTTTCTACTTGGGAAATGTGTTGTATATTGTATAAACTTAGGTCAGCTGGTGTAACGGCTGCTCATACTCTAGTTGGGCATGATAGTAGAGGTCTGTGGCTAAAACTGCTAGAAACTTATAGCCTTGCGTTGTTCTAGATGCTAGCTGTGGTGTTTGTTGATTTTGGAGAGGCTGGGATGGCCATTTGTTTAAATTACAAGTCGATTTTGAATATACAGGTTTAATTGTACATGGGAAACCTCTGTTTTATGGGAAGATTCTGTCCGATTTTCTGTAAAAATACAGCCAGTATCCAGGGGTAACGGACGGCTGTTCACGATTCCGGTTTGGGGCATGATAATCATATTAAATAGAATTTTAAAATTAAATACTTACGAATCTCCACATGCATATATGATTTTTCGTGTATTTTCTATATCTATGTCCCCCGTAACATTTGATTGTTGTACTGAAAGTGCAACTGAGGAAGATAGGGCTGAAGGAAATTCAGAAGTAGAGGGGGATGGAGATGTGAAGGGGAAAGGGAAGTGCTTGATTTTCCTTGTGAAATTTGGGCGTGTTCTCCACATTTATACTGATAAATATAAATGTTAGACAAATGAGAAAAATAAAAATTGCATATTTCAGGAATATATAAGAAAGTGTGTCGAGAAACTTATTATATTCAAACTTTTGTATCAAACAGAATATCACCAGCACCATAACTAACTGACCCGAACGATATATAAAAAGAAAGCAAAGTATTAAAATAGGAAAGGCAACATGATTACAATCACTTTCTAAATCCCGAAAGAGAGAGAGAGAGAGAGAGAGAGAGAGAGAGAGAGAGAGAGAGCGAGAGAGAGAGAGAGAGAGGAGGGAGAGGGGGAGAGATTTCTCAATTTGCATGTATCATGGTGGAAAGTTCATATTGTTCAAACATTGCATGTTAAAATAGATACAAAATAGATCTATCATATTGTTCAAACATTGCATGTTAAAATTTAAAGACACATTATAACCATCATCTTACATATGGCGAAAAAAAAAGTAGCACAACAGCAAGGCACACATCAAATCTTCAAAATTAGAAATTATTGCAGAGGATTCTAATATTAGGATTTTTTCTACTCATCACTAAGTTTAAAATTTTCAAAATTAAATGAATTTTTTAATATAAGAAATTATTAATATAATAATAAGGAATGTTAAATACTTTACTATATACTTAACTATTGCTACTATTAAAAACCGACAACTGTTCTAGATGGACTTAAACAGATGATCTCATTGAAAAAGTCTACGTGACACCTCTTCCCCATCATTCACATACTCCTCATAAAGTTTACCGTCTTTGCAAACCCTTGTATGGACTAAAATAGTCCCCTTGAGCTTGGTTCACCATGTTATTTACCACAGTTGAGCATTTGGTCAACACTTCGGTCCTCATCATTCGACCTCATTATTACTCAACATTTGGATCTTGGTTTGCTCAGCTACCTTCAAAACCTTGAGTTCATCTCCCTTTCTGATGTATATCATCTCTCTCAACCTAAAAATACTTTAGATCTTCATTCTTGAGCTAGGCTGATACATATTAAGATCGCCTCAACACTTGTCAAGCCCAATCTTTGTCACACCCCTATAGATGGAACTCCTCTCAAGGATTTTACTCTTACCAACAACTAGTTGGTAGTCTAGTTTTTCTCACGGTCACTTGCCTTGTTTTTGTTTATGTTGTGCATATTGGTTGGTCAGTTCATGGCTTGCTTTCCCTCCCCTAGATTTTGCTTTTGTGCTGCATATCCTCCCTTACATAACAGGAAACTTCATTCCTTAGTTTTGTCTCTCTACCAGCCGTTCATTTGATTTATCATGTTATTATAGTGCTAATTGAACTGGTATCATCGTATGGTGCTTCTATTAGGTTCCTTATTGATATGTTGGCATAGTAAGAAATAGATTGCTATGAGTCGCTCTAGCATAGGGCTACGTATTATGCATTAGCAGATGCCACATCAAAGCTCCTTTGGCTGGACACAGACCTCTTCTACCAAACCTCTACTGTGATTATAGAGTGCTATTCAAATTGCGTCTACTTAAGTCCTCCATGAGCGAACAAATATTGAGATTGATTGTCATTTTATCCACCAATATCTACTTCATGGATCTCTTTGTGTATTCTATTTGGTCCATGGATCAACAGCATTCAAAATGTCATCTCCCTAATCACTTTGGTTATCTGTCCCAAATGCAAGTGATGATCCACTTTTCCACCTTAAGTTTGAGGTCAATCCCACAGTTCATGTCTCGTAACTTAGTTAATGGGGCATGATTATGAAGAATTGAATAGCAAAAGAACGGATTTTTCTTGGTCATTGACTCTTGTAAACATACCATTAGTTCAGTGGCACTATCATGTAGAAATAAAATCACACCAATCTATACAAGCTTAAGACTTCTTCTTCTTATTCTCTCTCTCTCTCTCTCTCTCTCTCTCTTTCTCTCTCTATTTTCAGTTCAGTTCAGATATCTCCTAAGATCGTCTTCACGTCACAATCTACCCTATGGAATTAGAGTGTTTTTCACCAATCTACATATAGAAACTGATAAGATGTTAAATATGATGTGTTTCTTCTGTCACCTTATGATTCATTGAATTTATGTGCATATAATATATGCTATTTAGTAAATTTCTAATGCATGTTACATGTCAGAAAAATTATTTTTCATTGCTAAAGGTTTATAAATGCAAAAAATAGTCACTTCGCTACTATCCCTGGTGGTAAGCTGTAAAGCTATACAGAACTGTTGAAATCTCTTCTTTTCTTGAATTGCAGAATGTGATGGGATAGGTGAACCAAATGTTGAACCTCAGGTAAGATTTTGATTGAAATCCTTGAAGTTCTGCCTACTCATCATCTTTCAGGCTCTAATACTAGAGTTATTTGTGCTTATTGGTGTTGTACCAATATTCTGCCCATGAAAGGTGTTCTTCCCATTTCCTAGGATTGTGATGAATGAAACTCTTGAGGTATTGTTCCAATGTACGATTGGTTGCCTTAGTTTGTCCATCGGTTTGCGGATGGTAGACCGAACTTCTTGAAAGGTGAGATCCATGGAGGTGGAAGAATTCCTTCCAAAAGCCACCCATGAAAATCCTATCTTGGTCAGTGACTATGCTCTTAAGAACTCTGTGAAGCTTCATTACATAATCCATGTACAGCCTTCCAATTGTTTTGGCCGTGAAGGGATGTGCAAGAGCAACAAAGTGAGCATATTTAGTGAATCTGTCCACGACGACTAAAATGCCATTGTATCCATTGCTGGATGGCAATCCTTCAATCATGTCCATCGTGACATCTTCTCAAGAGTGCTGCGGTAGTGGTAGCGGTTGAAAAAATCCTTGAGGCTTCATGGAATCTCCCCTAGTCCTTTGACACACTCGACATGAACGGATGTAATTGAGAACATCCTTCTTCATGCCTTCCCATGCGAAGAGTTGGATGATGCGAGCATAAGTCTTGAAGATTGTAGTATGTCCTCCTTCTTTGGTGTCATGAAAATGTGAATGGATTTTTTGTCTTAGGTCTTGGATCGAAGGGACATATACATTTCCTTTCCAAAACGAACATTCCTTTCTTCATTTTGTAATAGACTATATTAGCCTGATTGGACTCCAATCTTTGAATTATCTCCTTGCTTTGGCTGTCCTGTTGAAGGGTTGCCTTTATTTCTTCCCAAATGCTCCATTTGGGACTGGAGATGGCAATGAGAGGGGTAATTTGTGGCTGCTCTTTTGGTGACTCTTCATTATAGGTTAATTTAAGTTGAACCCATTTGTCACTATGCATGAATTCCATGGTTTGAGTGCAGTAATCGATTACCACTTTTCCAAGGTTGAGAGCCATTGAACTCCAAGAACCACATCCATTTTGATCAGTGAAAGAGATTAGAGATCGGTTGTGATTTCATAATCTTGGATGTTGATGGTGACTCCTTGGTGGATTTCAAAACATTGCAACTTTTCACCATGGCGACCTTTACTTTGAAAGGTTCAATCTTTTCGATAGGTAACTTGAGAGTTTCCGCTACTTGGTAATTGATGTAATTGAGTGACGATCTGTTGTCAACTAAACGAATGACTTCTTTTCCTCCAGTATGTGCCTTGGTACGCATAGTCTTAGGACCTTCAATATCGGCCATAGCATGGATGGAAATGTGAGGTCATCTTCGAAAGGTGACTCTTCAGACTGCACTAATTCATTTTCACTTGGTGTCTCCTCATCATCATGAGTTTCAATCATGAAAATTTGGGATTTATCACACTTGTGACCCGATGTGGATTTTTCATCACGGTTGAAACATAACCATTTGGTTTATCTTGCTTCCATTTTGGAATCGGAGAGATGTTTCACTCCATGCGTTTTGTTACTCATTGCACCTTGATGGTAAGTCTTAGAAGTAATGGGATTGGTAGGGGTTCTTGTGTTAACAATCCCTTTGAGTGGTTGCGGCCTTAAGATCCTTCGAATATCTTGGAGTTGATCATCTTTGATTCAAGCAATCTCCTAAGTGTGTATCAAAGTCTTAGGTCTATGCGACTTCACTTCGGATGCTAGTTCATGCCTTAGTCCGCCAATGAAGGCACCTACTAGGGCTGGTTCAGGCCAATCGACTTATGTTGAGATTTTCTCAAATTCCCTTTGATACTTTCTTAATGAAGAGGTTTGTTTCAAATGAGTGAGAGCCTCATTGTAGTCAACATAAGAAGTTCCATCGAACTTTTTAGTGATTTCACCACATAGTTTCCTCCAAGATAGGGCCTTTCCTTTAGATCGATACCTTTCTCGTATCCATTGGTACCAAAGTTGTGCCTCTTTCTCGAAGTAGAAACTTGCAACTCACACCTTTTCGTACTTATCCTCTAGATAGTATGTGAAATAGGTTTAAGCCCTTGCAATCCAAGTGCTTGGATCTCCTTGAGCAAATGTTGGAAAGACAAGTTTGGGCTATAGCGGTTGATGTAGTTGGAAGGCTATATTTCGACGCATGTTAGAGTCCTCAATTTCACCTCCACTTGATGATGAATCATCTATTTGACACTGGTGTGGGGCTTTAATGGCTGGGGATTGCTAATCTTCTTGGATGGGGACTGCATGCCTTGCGTGCTATCCTTGACTTGACGCACGGAGTTCCCTAAAAATGGTACTCAGGGCGGCCAGGCTTTGTTCTATTTGAGTCAAGCGTTGGTCCGTGCTATTGCGGACTTTTTCATTCACATCTACGCGTGCTTCAAGGGCCTCAATCCTTTCTCTTTGTGCCATAATGGTTTTCAAGATGAAATGGTGTAAGTAATTAGTTTGTTCAAAGAGAACAAGTGTCATTCTTTCCAAAATCTGAATGGATGTTCAAGGAATGATCGGACTGTTTGACTTCTTCTTCAATGAATCACGTGGACCTTTGACAGAAGAGTAGACAATTGATTTCTCACAAAAGGATATCTTCCTTGATGAAGGATGTCTTCCTTTCAAAGAAATCTCAAAGTGGTGATGCAATCTTACAAAAAAATTCCTTCAAAAGAAACTTCTCAATGAAAAGTGATATTTCTCTCAATAAGATTGCAAGATGTTGGTATACTCTTAATGAAATTCAACGAAGGGTTACTTTCTCAGTGAGATTCCTCCTAATAGGATTTTTCTCTCAATGAAATTTTACCAAGAATGTTGGTATACTTTCAATAGAAATTTTCCCCAAGGGATCCTCTCAATGAAAGCACCAATTAAGGTTGCGTTCCCTTGATGTTAGGCCCGCAACACAAGATCCTTTACTCATGCAAAGGCTGTGAGATGTGCGGAATTCTTGGCTTGGCACACAAGGGCTGAGAATGCCTTTGATTCTTGCACGGTTAAGGGGGTTAGGGAGGTTTGAGTGGATGGTTTGTGTTCTTTCTGTGTGCAAGGTACCAAAATACCCAATGCACATGGCCTTACTAGTAGAGAAATGAATGGAAAAGAGAAGAAAATGGAGAAGATCGAAAATAATTTGAACTTGCCTTGATGAGTCTTTAAGTACAAGAGCCGATATATCACACGAGGGTGATGTAACCTAAGGGGAAAACGTCAACCCTTAAACCCTACTTATCACATAAAGGTGATGTTACTCAAGAGGTTATTGGCACCCTCAAGCCTTAGGATAAATTCTCACGCTGGAGAGGAGATAAACTCTAATATTTTATTTCTTAAAACTTGCTTTTTAACAAAGGGAGAGGCGTGGCCTATTTATAGAAGTAGAGGGGGGCATTGAAAGGTCCTCTTTACATACAACATTTGGAATGAAAAGTCCTAATACATAATAACTACTTGGCTGGCCCATGTGTTGGTCCTGTCTCCTCAAGCTATGGCTCATTTTCTTAAGCATTTTCTCTGTTCCCTTGAGCCATGTGTCTCCAAATGATGTCTCTTCACTTGCTTGCTCGATTGCATGCATTTCTTTGCTCATATCTTCATGTTTGTGTTGCACTAAGGTATGGTAGTCCATTGCCTTGTCATCCGTGGTGTGTTGCTCATGTGGTGGCATTATGGATTGCACCGTTTCATGCTTTGACATCTCTTTGCATGGGTTGATGAGTGCATTCACGTGTAGTGGCACTGCATTGTGTGGAATGAGCACATTCTCGTGCGCGGGCTGCTCATGCAATGGCACATAGGCATATGCAGACTGCTCGTGCAATGGCACCTCTTTGCTTGGTGTCCTTTCAAGCGGAGGCTTTCTTCCTTGCTCTTTTGGATGTGCCATAGCCTACTTTGCTTCCTTAGAGACAATTTCTTGATGGTTGCTCGATGTTGCACGAAGGGTCATGACCTTTGCTCGAAGGGTCATGTCCTTTGGCATGTGATTACTTGGTTGTCTCGTGTTATGGCTTCAGCGTTGCTTGTCTTTTCTTGGGCAGCTATGAGCAATGTTGTGCAATCTCTTAGGCAATTGCATTGCCTTGCTTGATGCTGATGTTGCATCATTGGTGTCCTTTGGCTCGGTAAGAGCCATTGTGTTCAAGCAAACCTCCTTTGGAGTTATGTTTATATGAACCTCTATGATTGCCTCATGCGCTCGCCTTGTGGCCAATCTCTTGGCTCGGTCTCAAGCATTTCTTATGGCTTTGCGAAGGGCTGCATCACCATGCCCATGTGGGCACCTGCGCATGCCACCATGCAAGAAAGCACGCGTGTGGATGCCCGGGTGTGCATGCGTGGGCTACCTTGTAGACGCGCGGCACATGCAATGCATGACTTGCGAACACTTGCCTACTTAGCATGCCCCGATCGTTAGCATGCTTGTGCATGCGCGGACGATCGGAGCATGCCAAGCGGGCGCGCATGTGTGGGCTACCATGCAGGCACGCGGCACATGCCATGCATGCCTTGCGGGCGCTGGTGCATGCAGCATGCCTCTTGTGGGAGCTTGCCTACGCAGTGGCATGCACGGGCATGCTGCACGCGCAGGAGCCCGTGCATGCGAGCTCGTATGCATGGGCTGCCGCTCAGGCGCGGGGCACATGCCATGCATGCCTTCTTTTTTTTATAAAAAAATGTGACAAAAAATGTTATCACACAGATTCAAACCACGCATGCCTTCTTCTTTTTTATCAAAAAATGTGACAAAAAATGTTACCACATGGATTCGAACTCAAACCATTTGAAATAATTTTAGTTGTGTCAACCGCTATACATACAATGTCTTGTATGCTTTATTTTTTTTTCTTTGTTTCTTCCTCTCTATCTCAATCTCACATTTTTTTTTCCTATCTCACTCTCACTTTTTTTCCTTATCTTACTCTTACTTCTATTTTTTTCCTTCACCTTGGGGTCATGTCTTTTTTCCCCCTTTTTTATTCTCATTGAATTTTCTTACTGGGACTGCGACTTTGATATATTCCAACCAATGTATTTGAATGATAATTATATTGATTGATATGAATGAATTATAATTTATTAATATTATATATTTTGAACAATAAATATTTGTGATTAAATTTATAGATTTTTTAAATTATTAATATATTATAATTTAAATTAATATTGATAATCATAATTTTATATCATGACACTAAGATACACTCATCCACTCATCTAACATAAGGATTGTGTGATCTAAAATTTTTGAATGTAATTTACAGTAATGATTGAAATTATTATGTTATTCGAAAATGGTGTATTTGTATCTCAAAACAATTCCAAATTTTTTGTAAAATTTTTACACTTTCATTGATCTAATAATTGGGTAAAGTTGGATATATTAAACCCATTTTTCGTGCCATTTTTCATTGCACAATTTAAACCCTTTTTTCTACCTTTTCCGCCCTTTTTTCATTACACAATTTTTTTCGTCTCTTTTTCATTACACAGTTGTTATAAATTTACCAGTAGTTATCATTATATTTCACTTTAATGAATAATAATTTTATCAGACTATATTAACACCAGTTATTACTATATTTCACTCAAATGAATAATAATATTATCAAAAAACTATATTATCACTAGTTATTACAAAATTAGTATAAGTTATCATAAACACCCATTATCATTATATTACTACTAATTATCACAGACTTACCATTAGTTATCAAACTATGTTACTATTAGTTATTATAAATTTACCATAAATTATCATAAATACCTATTATCACTATATTACCACATGTTATCACAAACTTATCACTAGTTATCTCTATATTTCACTCCGATGAATAATAATATTATCAGACTATACTACCACTACTTATCACAAACTTATCACAAGTTATCATAAATATATGTTATCACTATATTATCACTAGTTATCACAAACTTACCACTAATTATCACTATATTTCACTCAATGAATAATAATATTATCAGATTATATTGCTTATCACAAACAATCATAAACTTACCACTAATTATCACAAACTTATCATTAGTTATCACTATATTTTATACCAATGAATAATAATATTATCAAACTATATTATTACTAGTTATCACAAAATTATCATAAATTATGATAAAATTACCATATTATAACAGCACGACACCTGTTATCACAAATTTTCCCATGTTATTGCAACTTATCTCTAGGTATCACAAATGGTTTGACAACTTAACTCTTAAATTTTATAATTGTTCCAAAAAATTATATAAACGGTAGAAAATGACATATATAGAGACTATTTTCAAAAAGTTAGTAAAGAATACCACATTTATCGATGAAAACTAATAACCGTTAGAGTAGTATATAGCATTTACAAATGGTATAATATATGAGTTAGTAGAGTCATAGACTTATACAGAGGTATGGTTAAATAGATCTTAAAGAAGAGTCATATAGAGATGTTTTCAAAGTATCCCTAAAACTGTCACATTTACTAACCACAAGTGATTACTATCAGAATTGAATATCGTTTTTATAGAGGATTGTGATAGCTTTACCAATGGTTGATAAACTTTTCTCGATGTTATTATTTATACTGTTGAAAAATGTATACATTTCCCTACGGTTTTGTAAAAAATGACTCTATAGAGTATAAGAAACCGTCATTAAAGGTCACCGATAATAAAAATTACTATCAACATAGAGCTTCAATTTTGTAGTGCTTAGACATTGTGGTTAGCAAGGATACACAAAAGTTGGTATGCTGGAGTGTTTATCGGGCATGACTAGAGATCCTTTTGAGCTTTGTCCGCATAGGTTCGAATTCTATAGCTCCTTTTTGAAGTGTTTTCTTAATTATATTTTTCCGTTTGCGACAAATTTCCAAAAAAACAAAAAAGGATTAAATATGCTAGACGAGGGCCTTGGACCTTCGACTTGTGGTTAACAAACATGTACAAAAGTGGGCATGCCAGAGTGGTTATCTGGCATGACAAAAATTCATGTGGATTCTGCTAGCACAGCTCCAAATCCTACCGTTCACACTTTTCTTTGTAATGAGTTTCTTTTAATCACGTTTTTACTTTATGCAACAAATTTCAAAAAGCACAAAGGAATAAATATGCAAGACAGAGGTTTTGAACCTCCGACCACGTGGTTAACAACCTTGCACCAAAGTGGGCATGCCAAAGTGGTTATCAAGCATGACTTGAAATCTTGTGGGCTCTGCCCTAGCAGGTTTGAATCCTGCTACTCATGCTTTTCTTCTTAAAGTGTTTCTTTTAATCATATTTTTACTTTTTACAATGAATTACCAAAAAATAAAGATAAAGAAGGAATTAACACAAACAGATGTGCTAGAAGGAGGGCATAAACCTCCGACTTGTGCTAAATGGCCATGCACAAAAGTGGGCATGCTATAGTCATTATTGAGCAAGACTAGAAAGCATGTGGGCTCTGCCCACGCAGGTTCAAATCTTACCATTCACACTGTCCTTATTAAAAAAGGATTAAATACAAATAAAAGCACTAGAGGGGGGCTTAAACCTCAAACAATGTGGTTAACAAGCACAAACCAAAGTTAGCATGCCGGAGTGTTTATCGGGCAAGACTAGAAATCATGTTGACTCTGTTCGCACATTTTTGAATCCTATTGCTCTTTTTTACAATGTTTCTTTCAATTATATTTCTCCTTTTGGCAAAAATTTCAAAAAAAAGAAAAAGGAATTAAATATGCAAGACGAAGGCTTTGAACCTCCGACTTGTGTTTAACAACCACACACATAAGTGGGTTAGCTGGAGTGGTTGTTGGGCAAGACTAGAAGTCCTGTGGGCACTGCCTACACAAGTTTGAATCCTATCGCTCATGATTTCCGTTTTAAAGTGTTTCTTTTAATCATATTTTCACTTTATGCAACAAATTTCCAAAAAATAAAAAAAGAATAAATACGCAAGATGAAGGCTTTAAATCACCAACCTTGCAGTTAAGAACTTAGAATCAAAGTGGGCATGCCTGAGTGGTTATTGGGCATGACTAGAAATCATGTGGGCTCTGCTCGCGCAGGTTCGAATCCTGCTACTTACTCTTTTCTTTTTTATGCGGTTCTTTTAATCATATTTTTACTTTTTGTAACAAATTTCCCAAAAATAAGAAAAGGAATAAATAGGCAAAACAGGGGCTTTGAACCTCTGATCTTGTGGTTAACAACCTCGCACGAAAGTGGACATGTCAGAGTGGTGATGGGGCATGACTAGAAATCATGTGGCCTTTGCCCGCATAGGTTCAAATATAGCCGCTGATGCTATCCTGTCCATCTTAAAGAAGAAATAAATACAAAGAAATGCTCCAGATAAAGAGCTTGAACCTTAGACATTGTGGTTAGCAAGCACACACAAAAGTTGGCATACTAGAGTGTTTATCGGGCATGACTATAGATCATGTTGGCTCTCTCTGCATAGGTTCGAATCCTACCGCTCCTTTTGGAAGTGTTTTCAAAATTATATTTTTCCATTTTGCGACGAATATCCAAAAAAAAATGGAATAAATATGCTAGACAAAGGGTTTGGAGTACCGAATTGTGGTTAACAACCACGCACAAAAGTGGGCATGCCAAAGCGGTTATTTGGCATGACAAAAAATCATGTGGTCCCTACCGGCGCAAGTTCGAATCATGACGCTCATGTTTTTCTTCGGAAAGAGTTTCTTTTAATCATATTTTTAATTTTTGAAACAAATTTAAAAAAAAATAGAAAAGGGATAAATATGCAAGATAGAGGTTTTGAACCACCGACCACGTGGTTAACAACCTTGCACGAAAGTGTTCGTTCCAAAGTGGTTATCGATCATGACTAGAAATCATGTGGGCTCTATTTGCACAGGTTCGAAGCTTGCCACTCATACTTTTCTTTTTAATGCAGCTCTTTTAATCAAATTTTTACTTTTTGAAAGAAATTTCTAAAAAATAAAGTAAAAGAAGGAATAAACACAAATAGATGTGCAAGAAGGAGGGGTTGAACCTCTGACCACGTGGTTCATAAACTTGTACTAAAGTGGGCGTGTCGGAGTGGTTATGGGGCAAGACTCGAAATCATGTAGGCTCTGCCCGCGTAGGATCGAATCCTGCCACTCACGGTTTTCTTCATAAATTGTTTCTTCTAATCATCTTTTTACTTTTTGCATCAAATTTCCAAAAACTAAAGAAAAAGAAGGAATAAGTACAAATAGATGTGCTAGAAGGAGGGCTTGAAGCTCCGACTTGTGGTTAATGGCCTTGCACAAAAGTGGGTGTGCTAGAGTTGTTATTGAGCATGACTAGAAAACATGTGGGCTTTGCCTGTGCAGGTTCAAATCTTGCCATTCATGCTTTCCTTCTTAAAAAAGGAATAAATAAAAATAAAAGCACCAGAGGGAGGGCATAAACCTGAAACAATGTGGTTAACAAGCATGAATCAAAGTTAGCATGCTAGAGTGTTTATCAGGCACGACTAGAAATATGTTGGCTCTGTCTGCAAAGTTTGAACCCTATTGCTCCTTTTTAAAGTGTTTCTTTTAATTACATTACTCCTTTTTGTAATAAATTTTTTTTAAAAAAGAAAGGGATTAAATATGGAAGATGAAGGCTTTGAAGCTCTGACTTGTGTTTAACAACCATGCACATAAGTGGACAAGCTGGAGTGGTCATTGGGCAATACTAGAAGTCATGTGGGATCGAATCCTTCCACTCACGGTTTTCTTCTTAAAGTATTTCTTCTAATCATGTTTTTACTTTTTGCATCAAATTTCCAAAAAATAAAGAAAAAGAAGGAATAAGTACAAATAGATGTGCTAGAAGGAGGGCTTGAAGCTCCGACTTGTGGATAATGGCCTTGCACAAAAGTGGACGTGCTAGAGTGGTTATTGAGCATGACTAGAAAACATGTGGGCTTTGCCTGTGTAGCTTCAAATCTTGCCATTCACGCTTTCCTTCTTAAAAAAGGAATAAATAGAAATAAAAGCACTAGAGGGAGGGCATAAACCTCAAACAATGTGGTTAACAAGCACGAACCAAAGTTAGCACGGTAGAATGTTTATCAAGCACGACTAGAAATCATGTTGGTTCTATCTGCATAGTTTGAACCCTATTGCTCCTTTTTAAAGTGTTTCTTTAATTACATTACTCCTTTTTGCAACAAATTAAAAAAAGCGATTAAATATGGAAGACGAAGGCTTTGAAGCTCTGACTTGTGTTTAACAACCACGCACATAAGTAGGCAAGCTGGAGTGGTTATTGGGCAAGATTAGAAGTCATGTGGGCTCTGCCAACACAGGCTTAAATCCTTTCCCTCATACTTTCATTTTTAAAGTGTTTCTTTTAATCATATTTTCACATTATACAACAAATTTCCAAAAAATAAAAAATGAATAAATACGTAATACGAAGGCTTTGAAACTCCGATCTAGTGGTTAAGAACTTAGAACCAAAGTGGGCGTGCCAGAGTGGTTATCGGGCTTGACTAGAAATCATGTGGGCTTTGCCAAAGCAGGTTTGTATCCTGCCGCTTACACTTTTCTTCTTAATGCGGTTCTTTTAATCATATTTTTACTTTTTGCAACAAATTTCCAAAAAATAAGAAAAGGAATAAATATGCAAGGTAGAGGTTTTGAACCTCTGACTAGAAATCATATGGGCTCTGTCCGCGTAGGTTCAAATCTAACTACTCCTTTTTGAAATGTTTTCTTAATTATAATATAGGGTTTGGACCACCGACTTCTGGTTAACAACCACGCACAAAAGTGGGCATGCTAAAGTGGTTATCTGGCATGGCAAAAAACCACGTGGGCCTTGCCACTGCAGCTTCGAATCCTGGTGATCACATTTTTCTTTATAAAGAGTTTCTTTTAATCATATTTTTAATTTTTGAAACAAATTTACAAAAAAATAAAAAAGGAATAAATATGCAAGATGGAGGTTTTGAACCTCCGACCACATGGTTAACTAGTGTTCTTGCCAAAGTGGTGATCGGGCCTGACTAGAAATCTTGTGGGCTCTGCATGCATTGGTTCGAATCCTACTGCTCACGTTTTTTGTTTTTAATGTAGCTCTTTTAATCATATTTTTACTTTTTGTAACAAATTAAAAAAAAAAAAAAGAATGAATAAACACAAATAGATGTGCTAGAAGGAGGGCATGAACCTCCGACCATGTGGTTCACAACCTTGCACCAAAGTTGGCATGCTGGAGTGGTTATTGGGGATGACACAAAATCATGTGGGCTTTACCCGAGTAGGTTCGAATCCTGCTGCTCGTGGTTTTCTTCTTAAAGTGTTTCTTCTAATCATATTTTTACTTTTTGCAACAAATTTCCAAAAAATAGAGAAAAAAAAAGGAATAAGAACAAATAGATGTGCAAGGAGGGCTTGAAGCTCTGATTTTTGGTTAATGGCCATGCACAAAAGTGGGCGTGTTGGACTCATTATTGATCAAGACCGGAAAACATGTGGGCTTTGCCCATGCAGGTTCAAATCTTGCCATTCATGCTGTCCTCCTTAAAAAAGGAATAAATAGAAATAAAAGCACCAGAGGGAGGGCTTACACCTCAAACAATGTGGTTAACAAGCACGAACAAAAGTTAGCACACTGGAGTGTTTATTGAGCATGACTAGAAATTATATTGGCTCTGTCTACAGAGTTTTGAATCCTTTTGCTCCTTGTTAAAGTGTTTCTTTTAATTGCATTTCCCCTTTTTGTACAAATTTAAAAAAAATTAAAAAAGCATTAAATATGCAAGACGAAGGCTTTGAAGCTCCGACTTGTGTTTAACAACCACGCAGATAAGTGGGCTAGCTGGAGTGGTTATTGGGCAAGACCAGAAGTCATGCGGGCTCTGCTTGTACAGGTTTGATTCCTGTCGATCATGCTTTTCTTTTTAAAGTGTTTCTTTTAATCATATTTTCACTTTATGCAACAAATTTCCAAAAAATAAAAAGGAACAAATACGCAAGACGAAGGCTTTGAACCTCCGACCTGTGGTTAAGAACTTAGCATCAAAGTGGGCATGCCGGAGTGGTTATCAAGCATGACTAGAAATCATGTGGGCTTTGCCCACGCAGGTTCGAGTCCTGCTACTTACTCTTTTCTTCTTAATGCAGTTCTTTTAATCATATTTTTTACCTTTTGTAACAAATTTCCAAAAAATAAGAAAAGGAATAAATAGGCAAGATAGAGGCTTTGAACCTCTGACCTTGTGGTTAACAACTTCGCATGAAAGTGGGCATGTCGAAGTGGTGATGGGGCATGACTAGAAATCATGTGGCCTCTGCCCACAAATGTTTGAATCCAGCTGCTGATGCTGTCCATCTTAAAGAAGGAATAGGTACAAAGAAAATGCACTAGATAGAGAGCTTGAACCTCAGACATTGTGGTTAGCAAGCGTGCACAAAAGTTGGCATGCTAGAGTGTTTATCGAGCATGACTATAGATCATGTTGGCTCTGTACGCATAGGTTCGAATCCTACCGTTCCTTTTGGAAGTGTTTTCTTAATTATATTTTTCCATTTTGCCACAAATATCCAAAAAACAAAATTGGAATAAATATGCTAAACGAAGGGTTTGGAGCACCGACTTGTGGTTAACAACCACGCACAAAAGTGGGCATGCCAAAGTGGTTATCTGGCATGACAAAAAATCATGTGGTCCCTGTCGGAGTAGGTTCGAATCCTAGTACTCACATTTTTCTTCGCAAAGAGTTTCTTTTAATCATATTTTTAATTTTTGAAACAAATTTACAAAAAAATAAAAAAAGGAATAAATATGCAAGATGGAGGTTTTGAACCTCCGACCACGTGGTTAACAACCTTGCACCAAAGTGTTTGTGCCAAAGTGGTTATTGGTCTTGACTAGAAATCATGTGGGCTCTGTTTTTACAAGTTCGAATCTTGCCGCTTATGCTTTTCTTTTTAATGCGGCTCTTTTAATCATATTTTTACTTTATGAAAGAAATTTCTAAAAAATAAAGTAAAAGAAGGAATAAACACAAATAAATGTGCTAGAAGGAGGGCTTGAACCTCCAACAATGTGGTTAACAACCTTGCAACAAAGTAGGCATGCCGGAGAGGTTATCGGGCAAGACTCGAAATCATGTGGGCTCTGTCGTCGTAGGTTCGAATCTTGCTACTCACGGTTTTCTTCTTAAAGTGTTTCTTCTAATCATCTTTTTATGTTTTGCATCAAATTTCCAAAAAATAAAGAAAAAGAAGGAATAAGTGCAAATAGATGTGCTAGAAGGAGGGCTTGAAGCTCCGACTTGTGGTTAATGGCCTTGCACAAAAGTGGGTGTGCTAGAGTCATTATTGAGCATTACTAGAAAACAAGTGGGCTTTGCCTGCGTAGGTTCAAATCTTGCCGTTCACGCTATCCTTCTTAAAAAAGGAATAAATAGAAATAAAAGCACCAGAAGGAGGGCTTAAACCTCAAAAAATGTGGATAACAAGCATGAACAAAAGTTAGCACCCATGAATGTTTATCAGTCACGACTAGAAATCATGTTGGCTTTGTCCGCACAGTTTTGAACCCTATTACTCCTTTTTAAAGTGTTTCTTTTAATTACATTACTTTGTTTTGCCACAAATTTAAAAAAAAAGAAAGGGATTAAATATGCAAGACGAAGGCTTCGAAGCTCGACTTGTGTTTAACACCCATGCACATAAGTGGGCTAGTTGGAGTGGTTATTGGGCAAGACTAGAAGTCATGTGGGCTTTGCCTACATAGGTTTGAATCCTGTCGCTCATGCTTTCCTTTTTAAAGTGCTTCTTTTAATCATATTTTCACTTTATCCAACAAATTTCCAAAAAATAAAAAAGGAATAAATACGCAACACGGAGGCTTTGAACCTCTGACCTTGTGGTTAAGAACTTAGAACCAAAGTGGGCGTGCCGGAGTGGTTATCGGATATGACTAGAAATTATGTGGGCTCTGAAGTGTGCATACCAGAGTGGTTATCGTTCTTGACCTGAAATCATGTGGGCTCTGCACGTGTAGGGCCGAATCCTGCTACTCAAGCTATTCTTCTTAAAGCGTTTCTTCTAACCATATCTTTACTTTTCGCAACAAATTTCCAAAAAAATTAAAAAAAGAATAAATCCGTAAGACCAAGGTTTTGAACCTTCGACCACGTGGTTAGCATCCTTTCACAAAATTGGGCATAAAGGAGTGGTTATCGGGCTTGACTCGAAATCATGTGGGCTCTGCCCGCTTAGTTTCGAATTATGTACACACACTTTTCTTCATAAAGTATTTCTTCTAATCATTTTTACTTTTTGCAACAAATTTCCAAAAAAGAAAAGAAAAATAAGGAATAAACACAAATAGATGTGCTAGAAGGAGGGCTTGAACCTCTGACTTCTGGTTAATGGCCATGCACAAAAGTGGGCGAACTAGAGTTATTGTTGAGCAAGAGTAAAAAACATGTGGGCTTTGCCCGCGCAAGTTCCAATCCTGCCGTTCACGCTGTCTTTCCTAAAAACGAAATCAATACAAAAAAGGCACTAGAGGGAGGGCTTAAACCTCAAACAATGTGGTTAACAAGCACAGACGAAAGTTTGCACACGGGAGTGTTTATCGGGCATCACTAGAACTCTTGTTGGCTCTGTCCGCACAGTTTTGAATCCTATTGCTCCTTTTTATAGTGTTTTTGTTAATTACATTTCCCCTTTTTGCAACAAATTAAAAAAAAAAAGGATTAAATATGCAAGATGAAGGCATTGAAGCTCCGACTTGTGTTTAACAACCATGCAGATAAGTGGGCTAGATGGATCGGTTATTGGGCAAGACTAGAAGTCTTGTGGGCTTTGCCCGCATAGGTTTGAATCCTCTCGCTCAGGCTTTTCTTTTTAATGTGTTTCTTTTAAACATATTTTCACGTTATGCAACAAATTTCTAAAACATAAAAAAGGAATAAATACGCAAGATGGAGGCTTTGAACCTCCGACCTTGTGGTTAAGAACCTAGCACCAAAGTAGGCGTGCCGGAGTGGTTATCGGGCATGACTAGAAATCATGTGGGCTCTGCCCGCGCAGGTTCGAATCCTGCTGCTCACGCTTTTCTTCTTAATGCGGTTCTTTTAATCATATTTTTAATTTTTGTAACAAATTTCCAAAAAATAAGAAATGGAATAAATAGGCAAGGATTCCTGGCGCTCATGTTTTTCTTTGTAAAGAGTTTCTTTTAATCATATTTTTAATTTTCGAAACAAATTTACAAAAAATTGAAAAAAAAGGAATAAATATGCAAGATGGAGGTTTTGAACCTCCGACCACGTGGTTAACAACCTTGCATCAAAGTGTTCGTGCCAAAGTGGTTATCGGGCACGACTAGAAATCATGTGGGCTCTACGCTTGTACGTTCGAAACTTTCCGCTCATGCTTTTCTTATTTTTACTTTTAGAAAGAGAGTTTTAAAAAAAAAGTAAAAGAAGGAATAAACACAAATAAATGAGCTAGAATGAGGACTTCAACCTTCGACCACGTGGTTAACACCCTCGCACCAAAGTGGGCGAGCCGTAGTGGTTATCGGGTATGACTCGAAATCATGTGGGCTCTGCCCGCGCAGGTTCGAATCGTGCCGCTCACAGTTTTTTTCTTAAAGTGTTTCTTCTAATCATACGTTTACTTTTTGTGGTTAAGAACCTAGCACCAAAGTGGACATGCCGGAGTGGTTATCGGGCATGACTAGAAATCATGTAGGCTCTGCCCGTGCAGGTGCGAATTTTGCCGTTCACGCTTTTCTTCTTAGTGCGGTTCTTTTAATCATATTTTTACTTTTTGTAACATATTTCTTAAAAATAAAGAAAAAGAAGGAATAAACACAAATAGATGTGCTAAAAGAAAGGCTTGAACGTCCACCCACGTGGCTGACAACCTTGCATCAAAGTGTTCATGCCAAAGTGGTTATCGGGCATGACTAGAAATCATGTGGGCTCTGCGCATGTACGTTTGAAACTTTCCACTCATGCTTTTCTTATTTTTACTTTTAGAAAGAGAGTTTTAAAAAATAAAGTAAAAGAAGGAATAAACACAAATAAATGAGCTAGAATGAGGACTTGAACCTCTGACCACGTGGTTAACACCCTCGCACCAAAGTGGGTGAGCCGTAGTGGTTATCGGGTATGACTCGAAATCATGTGGGCTCTGCCCACGCAGGTTCGAATGGTGCCGCTCACAGTTTTTTTCTTAAAGTGTTTCTCCTAATCATACGTTTACATTTTGTGGTTAAGAACCTAGCACCAAAGTGGACATGCCGGAGTAGTTATCGGGCATGACTAGAAATCATGTAGGCTCTGCCCGTGCAGGTGCGAATTCTACCGTTCACGCTTTTCTTCTTAGTGCGGTTCTTTTAATCATATTTTTACTCACTACAAAACAAGTGAGTTATTCTGACGGACTAAAACCGTCTCCTAAAATGATAAAACCGTTGGCAAAAGTTTCTTCGACGGATGGGGTTTTAGTCGGTAATACACCAGTCGGGATAGGTGTATTCCGACACTTTTCATGACCGTTGAAACATGTCATATATTTATAGTAACGGTCAGAAAGCGTTAGTAAAATTACGCTAAGTATGGGTAAAAATTACTATATTTTATCATCAGTTACCATTCGGTTACTACTTGGTTACTACTTGGTTACTACTTGGTTACTACTTGGTTACTACTTGGTTACTACTTGGTTACTACTCGGTTACTACTTGGTTTTGATTATCACTCGATTACGACTCGGTTATTATCACTCAGTTAGCACAAGTATTATCTTTTGTCGTCGGTTACTACATAACTGTTAAGAAATGTAACTGTCATTTAGAAACGGTTATTTATATGTTAGAAAATGTTATAATTTTTATCGTCGGTTGCTACTCGATTACTACTCGGTTACCACAATTGTTACCTTTTATCTTCGGTTAGTCATTTATGGTCGGTTAGTACATATGTTCATATGTTGTATCGGTTATTGCAGTCATTTATCCGTTAGCAAATGTTACTACTTCGTCAGTTATCACATACTGTAAGATTACCACACAAGCTGACATTTTAAGAAATATTATAAACTATAAAATAAAGAAATTACTAAAATAATAAAACATTTTGTATTATTGAGAATGATTGATACATTAATAGAATAAGAAAAAAAAATATTACATATCAAATAACTATATATCTTCTCTTCTCTTCTCTTCAGCATATCTTCTGCCCCAAATATGCTTGAGTCGCAGCATCAACCTTCATGTCAATCTATTCATAAAAAGGGTTATAAAAAAATATTATCTTTTCTCTGAATTGAGTATGTCAATCCATTCATAAAAATAAAAATTGTTATAAATAAAAATATTACCTTTTGGATGCAGTCACGTAAAGATAATGATTGTTGGTTGGGAACTAAGAATACAAATAATTTAGATTATTATTAAAAGCAAAAATAAAATTAAAATCGGTAATATTGTAACACCAAACTTAAAAAAAAAAAAAAAAAAAAAAAAAAAAAAAAACGGGGAGAGCCAAAACGCAGCGTTTTGGCCCCCCAAATTGAATTAGGGCAAAAGCCCTAATTCCCCTCTTTTCTCTCTCTCTCTCTCTCTCTCTCTTTCTCTCTCTCTCTCTCTCTCTCTCTCTCCCGACCTTTCTTCTTCCGCGGCCGTTCGGCTTCCTCCGCCACAGCCACCGCCGCCGCCATCCTTCTCCTTCTTCTTTTTCTTCTTCTTCTTCCTTCCTTCTCGGTTTCTCTCTCTACCTCACTCTGTCTTCTCTCCCTCTCGCGATCTCCCACGATCGCTCTCTCTGCCTCGCCGCACACCGCCGCGAGCCTCCGCGCGCACTGCCTTCCGCCACCACACGCGACTGCAGGGCCTTCTGCAGCGCGATCTCCCAGCAACAGCGCGAGCCCAGGCCGCGTGTGCGAGCCAGGCCCCGAGCAGGACCCAGCCCGCAGCGCGAGCCCAGGCCGCGAGCAGGACCCAGTCGCAGCGCGAGCCCAGGCCGCGAGCAGGACTGAGTCCGCGAGCGCAAGCCCAGGCCGCGAGTGCAAGCCCAGGCCGCGAGCGAGAGCCCAGGCCGCGAGCGCGCGAGCCAGCGTGCACGGGCGCGCGGCCCAGCGTGCACGGGCGCGCGGCCCAGCGCACGAGTGGTCACGGGCGCGCGGCCCAGCGCGCAGCAGCGCACGGGCGCGCGGCCCAGCGCGCAGCAGCGCACGAGCGCGCGAGCCGGCGCACGAGCACGCACCAGCACGGCGCGCCAGCACACGGGCGAGCACCAGCCCGCGAGCCACTGTCAGCCCGCAAGCCCATCAGCTGCAGGCCCACCGGCCCATCGGCCCGCCAGCCCGCTGGCCCGCAGACCAGCGAGCCCGCTAGCTGTAGCCCACGAGCCCAGTTCGGCCCGTGGCCCACGAGCCCGCGACGGCCCGTGACGGCCCACGAGCCCGTGACAGCCCACGAATCTCCACGCAGGTAAATGACTTAGGGTTTTGCTTCGGATCTATGTGTTTAGATCTAACAAATAAACCTTGTTTTGATAGGAAACCCTACAGACTTTGGAGTGACCGAAGCGACTTTCGGACGAGACTCGGCGCTTCGAGAAAACCCTAGGTGAGGAGATTTCGACTCTAATTGATAAATTGGACGAATCTAGGATTGAATTTAAGATGAAAGGTTTTGTATATGTTTAGAGTGTAAGTGGAATGCAGATAGAATACAAATTATGAAATGATTATATATGAATTGAAGGTTAAGTATAGAATGTTACAGAAATTTGATGATCTGATTTAGGTTGATCTTTTGGAGACTCGAGCGGTCCGATCCGAGTTGGCTTGTCAGTAGGGAGTGACTTCCCTCCCGTAGAACGGTGAGTGGGACTTTGACATTCGCTATTGATTGAAAACCATGTTTCAAAAATATCTTTTAAATGACATGTTTCTGCAAAATGTATGATTGTTATGACTTTCCAATATTTGATGAAATGTTTTGTGGCCTTTGGAGTGTCTTAACTGCCGACTTTATTGATATGCATCCATGAGTTTTGATAAACGTATATTGTGCCACATTTTCGACATATTGATATGTTTTAATGCTTCCACTGCATTGGCACATGGTTTTAAATGGATTTATATACACATTTGGGCTGTATGCCCAGCCGACTTTATGATATTATGTTTTGGGCTGTATGCCCGGCCGACTTTGTGATATTATACATTGGGCTGTATGCCCGGTTGACGTTATGATATTATGCATGGGGCTATATGCCCGGCTGATCTGGTGATGGGATGCATGGGGCTACGTGCCCGGCTGATATGATATTGTGATCCGTAGCTACGAAGGACATCTGGTAGAGGCACCCCTTGTGTCCGGATACGCTTCGGCCGGAGGTATCCGCCAGATTGTCGTGTGTATGGGTGTCCCAGGTTGACCCTCATCGGAGAGGACGTTGAGTACGGCTCCGTCTAGCACCAGGCGGGGGCACCATACACGGCTGACTAGTTATATGTACATTATTATTAATTACAGGCTAGTTGGGGTAGTCTGTGGCCAACATTGGGGCAGAGAGCCATTCTTTAATACTTGCATTTGGAAAAACCCCCAATGCGCCGTCCTTGGTCGAGGTAGACCATTGCCGGGAATATTTCATTGGCCGGTTCTTCATGACATTGATGTAAAATTTTGGGATGCATATCTTGCTTTCTGATGTGTGCGTATTATATATGATTTTGAAATAACATGATCGGTTTGCACACTGTGGATATTTTCTTATCTTATGCTTTGACACTCCAAATTCACCTCGATATTGATAGCATGATGTCAATCCCCTCACTTACTGAGTATCCTCCCATAGATACTCATCCCTCACTTTCTTTCCCACAGGATTAGTGTTGGATCGAGGAGATACCACTGGGATTGGGTATGGATATTTCCATCTCTTCCGCTATGATGATTGGTGATATTATTATGTATTGGAGGTTTTAGATTGACCAATGTATTTATATAAATTTTCTGGGATGACTGTATAAATTATGGACTTTATTTCGCGAAACTCGCGTGTTGATTATTTCGTTGCATTGAGACATTTGTAAATATTTAAAAATAACTTGGGAATTTATTTTATATATGCGTAGAATTTAAGTCCGCTCGGTGTGGCGGCTGCTCATGCTCTAGTTGGGCATGACAGTAGAGGTCTGTTGCTAGGACTGTTAGAAACTTTATAGTCTTGCGTTGTTCTGGATGTTGGCTGTGGATATTGTTGATTTTGGAGAGGCCGGGATGGCCAATTGTTTATTTGTACTGGATGAATGTCATATACAGGTGAAATTGTACATGGGAAACCTCCGATTTATGGGGAGGTTCTGCCCGATTTTCTGTAAAAATCCAGCCGGCATCCAGGGACAACGGGCGGCTGTTCACGATCCCGGTTCGGGGCGTGACAAATATTGTGTGAAAACAAAGAAATAACATTCGTACTTAAATCTGAACTAAACTAGATGATTGGGTTTCTTCAAAGTTAAGTTGCTCTAGGATGATTGTGATTCTTCAAAAATACTCATCCTTCATTTAATTCATCCAAAATGAGTACAAACTGTGAAAATTTAAAATATTTCAAAATATAATATAATCTAAATTTTACTTAAAAAAAATATGTGATTACCTGTTTCACGAAGATTTTGGTTGATTCACAAGCAAGAGCTTTGAGCAGAGATGAGAGGTTTTGAGGGGAGGAAGGGAAAGAGGGTTCAGAGGGAATGATTTATAGAAAATTTGATTTATTTCACCGCCTAAACAAATTTTCAAAATTTTCAAAAGCCGGTCAATTTTTCCCGCTTTTTTTAATCTTTTTACCGCCTTTAGATCATCAAGTTTTTACCGCCTTAGAGTTTAATTTTATCTTAATCTACCACTCTTTTTTTATTATATCATCAAAATTTTATATTTTCATTTGTATTTTTATTTCTGTTACCAACTATTACTATAACATTATAACATTGTTACTATATTGTTACTATGTTATGTTATAATATTATTACTAAATTATATTAAAATCTTTTAATTTTATATTATTTCATTATTTAAATTAATAATATTAATTATACCATTATTCTATATAATTCATATTTAAAATTTTTTATATATTAATTATAGCATTATTGATTGAAAGGTCGGTGCTCGTCCCATGACGCATACCTACACGGGTGCCTGCGCGGCATGCATGGTAGCCCATGCAAATGTGTGCGTGGGCGCCCGCATGGCATGAGTGGCATATGCCCCCGCGTAGGGCAACAGCGCATGTAAGCGCCTGCGCAAGGCGCCCGTGCGGACGCCCGGCTATGCCAACAGGGTGCCTGGCTATGCCAACGCGAGCGCCCTAGCATGGAGCATGCACACATGGAAGCGCCCCCCGTAAATTAGTATATTATTAAATTAGTAATTTATATATTATTATTTTAAATTATTAATATTATTATTTAAAAATTATAATAATATTTAATCAATCAAGCAATTCTCACAAAAATTAGGCAGTAAATTTTGTTAAAGTCCCAAAAACATTTTACATTTTGGTATCAGCCGCCAAAATTTTTTATTTGTTTTTTGTTTCAACCACGAAAAATTTAATTTTTACGCCAAATTATCATGTTACTTACTTGCTATATGTCTATTTCTTTTTTTTTCTTTTTTACTTTCTTTGTTTGCTTTTATTTAAACAAAAACAATCTAAAACAATTATTAAATTAAATTGACTTTGTGTTAGGAAAATCAAACCACCTTACCATCAAATTCAAATAAAATTCATTGTCTCATTATGGTTTGGAAGATGATATGATAGCTTTAACAAAATTAATCAAACCACTTAAAAAATAAAATTCATTGTGTATGATATTTTGCCTTTGACAAAATTAGGGCGAAAATTTTAGATTACTTTATTGTTAAATTTTGTTAAACTACTTGTAAGATTAACATGATGAACTAAGAGGTGTTACTCAATTGCGTTTTTCTAAGATTGGTTACTTTAATCAATGAACTAAATTAAATCTGGCCTTGAGTATCTATCCAAGAATAATGTTGCTAGTGCAACATAAATTTTATCTTTGCCCCTAGCAACATTAACTTAGTCTTGGTGTCTAAATGTCAATAATGGTAATTGAGTAATTGAGTAAATATTTGTTCTATCTTATCATATCATTTGTTAGTGGGTGAGATGGATATTGTTAATGGGTAGTACAACTAATAAACAGATGTTGTTAGTTGTTGGTGAGTGGTACAATCTTAAATTTATTATTACATAATTTGATATTATTTTTTTAAAATATTATTCTTAAAAGAGATGAAAAATACTATAGATACATACTCTTCAATACATACTACTCAATAGTGACTTAATTGCGAGTGTAAGTATATACTGTCATATATATATATATATATTAATATTAAACTCTATTAAACTCTAATATCCTATGTACCGTTTCATATGAAGTGAATGTAATATGTTCGAAGAATAAATCAATCATGGTTGAAACTTTATAGTAAATCATAGTAAAGACTTTATTATGTGTTTATTCATCGTGTAATAAATGGGTACAATGATATTAACAAATGGAAACAGTATAATTTTGATATGAAAATTTAAGTAAAAACTAGATTTAATCATTTGTTTAATTAGATTAATCTGGCAAGACAAATCGCGAATACTCTACTACTTATAAAGAGTTGTAAGAGTATAGATATGAAAAATTTAACAAATTCTAAAAATTAATTCTAAAAATTATATTGCATGAGAACTATAGAGAAATGGAGGCAATGAGTATAATAATATAGTGACTAAGAAAAAAAGAGAGAGGGTAAAAAAATTGTGAAATGTAGTAATTAGTTAATAAGTAGTTAGTAAGTACTTTGTAAGTAAGTAATAAAAATCACAAGGCGGTATTAATTAAAAGTATAAAAAAATTGTGAGAAATTAAAAAACGCGGTAATGAAAAAAGAGGCGGTAATGAAAAAAAAGGAGGGAGAAAAAGCGCGAAAGTAAAGTTTTAAAAATTTGTTTGTGAAAATTATATATTATAAATTCAATCCAGAACAAAATTTCTTCATCCTTCCCAGTTTTTCTCCCCAAACTCTAACTCAAAAATTTTTTATCCTTCCCTTCAAAGTTCTTCTCCCCAAACTCATTTAAATTTCTCACTCATACTTTACAAAATTTTATCTGGGCAAGCTTTTCTTCCATAACTCATTTAAACCTCTCACTCATACTTTACAAAATTTTATCTGCCATCAAAATTTCTCCATCCTTCTTTTGAAAGCTCTTCTTCCCTAATTCATTTAAACCTTTCACTCACACTTTGTAAAGTTTTATCTTGGATATTTGAAATAACAACAATGAACATTATACGAAGAAGCACAACTACTCCAAGTTCAGTCGAACAAGCTCAATCATCCAACATATTACCCATGTTTTAAAAAATAAACATATTATTTTTATTTTAATTTGAGATTTAATATTAAAATAGAAAATTTTCAAAAAATTGGCGCAGAAAAAGAAAAATTTTGTGAAAACTTATTTTTAAAAGTTGTTTATGAAAATAGAGAGAGATTGTTACAGTGGAAGTGCAAAAATTTTGTAAAAAATTTGAAAATATTTTGGGAGACAAATAATATAAAAAATATATTATTATAAATTATATTATAAATTTACCAATTTAGATCAAATTATCGAGGTAATGTACTTTTTTATTAATATAATATTTGTATAATAATCATTTAATTATTATTAATATTATATTATATAACTTAATTAATTATTTTAGATGTGAAAAAATATTTCAAGCGGTGTCAATATTAATAATTTTAAATCATTAGGTTCGTTAAACTGTAAATAATTTTCTTAATTTTTATTATTATTAATTTAAATAAAATTACTAGTAATTTAAACAATTAAAAAATTGCTTGCCTGCACTGTATTAGGCTGCTACAGGCGCTTGACCCTGCTCGCGCGGTGCCCGCGTAGGCAGGCGCTGCACGCATGTGAGCGCCCATGCGGGCGCCTGCCCTTGCTCGCGTTGGCGCCCGCGTAGGCGGGCGCTGCAGGCAGGCGCACATGCGAGCGCCCGCACTGGCGCCTGCCCATGCTCGAGCGGGCGCCCGCATTGGCTGGCGCCCCTCGCAAGCAGCGCCCGTGCGGTTGGCGGGCGCTGCGCGCAGGCAGGCACGCATGCGAGCGCCCGCACTGGTGCCTGCCCATGCTTGAGCGGGCGCCTGTGTGGGTAGGCGCCCTGCGCAAGCAGCGCCCGTGCGGGCGCCAGCTTGCTCAGCTTCCTTTTATTTATGCAAAAAAGGGAAAAGTGTTGCAAGCACCCGTATTCGAACCTATAACCAAAGGTGAGATGGATATTTGGGGTGTTAACCATTAATCCACAACTTTCTTGTGTACGTTTCTCTCTATTTTGTTTTTATTTCTTTCTTTCTTCCTACCAATCTCAATCTCACTTTTTTTTTGCCTCCCAATTTCACTCTCACTTTTTTTTCCCTATCTCACTCTCACCTCTATTTTTTCTTTTTCTGGGAGTTTTTTTTTTCGTTTTATATTCACTTTGAATTATTTTTTTTCGATTTTAACATATTCAAAACCAATGATATTTAAATTGAATATTATGAATGAATTATAATTTATTAATTTTATATATTTTGAAGGGGAAATATTTGTGATTAAATATATATATCTTTTTAAATTGTTAATATATTATAATTTAAATTTCATACTTATTAGAAAAACAAAAAATTAGAAAAAAAAAAAACAAAAACAATAAAATTAAATGAAATAGAATAATGGATGATATAAAAATTAATTGTTATAAGAAATTTAAAATATATTGTTAAAAATTAAAATATAGAAAATTTTGAAAAATTGATGATATTTTTATAATTTATAAAATCTCAATACTATATAAAATCTAGGGAAATAGTGTTATATAGTTTTTTAAAATTTCATAAAATAAAAATAAAAGTTAATATATGTAATTTTGTACTATTTAGAGAAATTTTAAAAATGAAAGTAAATATAATATTTATAAATAAATGATATTTTTTGATTTTTAATTTTCAAATTATTAAATCATAAAACTTTTCAAAAATTCTTTATACATTTTAAAATTTAAAAAAATGAATATAAGTTAATATTAAATTAGTATAAATAATTAAAATATTTAATAAAATTATTTAATGTATATAAGTAATGTATGTTAATAAATATTAAATAAATGTATGTTAATAAAAAATAGAAATAAATATAATGATAGTAGATTAAATAACGATTATATATCATAAATTTACCACTATATAAAGTTACTTATCCACTTACCATTTACTTAATATCTACTTACCACGACTATATATCACAAATTTATCACTAACTTATCACTAACTTACCACTATATAAACTTAATTACCCAATTACCATCTACTTATCACTAATTTACAACTAACTTACCACTATATAAACTTACTTATCCACTTACCATCTACTTATAATTTACTTACTATCTATTTACCATGACTATATATCATAAACTTATCACTATATAAACTAACTTATCCACTAACCATTTACTTACCACTAACTTACTACTATATAAACTTACTTATTCACTTATCATCTACTTACCACGATTATATATCACAAACTTATCACAAACTTACCACTATATAAATTTACTTACCCACTTATCATCTACTTACCACCTACATACCTACTACTTCTACTTATCATTATCACAATTGAATATTGCTTTACAGACGGTTGTGGTAGCTTTACCTACAGTTGATAAATTTTTCTTCATGGACATTTTAGTCAGTTGATAAAAACCTATATTTTCCGACGGTTTTGTCATAGTGTGTCTTTATAAACCATAAAAACCGTCACTAAAAGTCACCATCATTAAAAATTACCGTCAGCACAGCGCTTTAATTTTGTAGTGACTTTTTGTAACATATTTCTTAAAAATAAAGAAAAAGAAGAATAAACACAAATAGATGTGCTAAAAGGAGGGCTTGAACCTCCACCCACGTGGTTGACAACCTTGCACCAATGTAGGTACCCCACAGTGGTTATCGGGCATGACTTGAAATCATGTGGGCTTTGCTCCCACAGGTTCAAACCCTGCCACTCATGGTTTTCATCTTAAAGTGTTTCTTCTAATCATATTTTTTCATTTTGCAACAAATTTCCATAAAGTAAAGAAAAAGAAGGAATAAGCACAAATAGATGTGCTAGAAGGAGGGCCTGAACCTCCGACTTGTGGTTAATGGCGATGTATAAAAGTGGACGCACTGTAGTCGTTATTGAGCAGGACTAGAAAACGTGTGGGCATTGCCCGCATCGGTTCAAAATTTGGTATTGACGCTGTCCTTCTTAAAAACGGAATAGATAGAAATAAAAGCATTAGAGGTAGGGCTTAAAGCTCAAACAATGTGGCTAACAAGCATGAACCAAAGTTAACATGTTGGAGTGTTTATCAAGCATGACTAGAAATAATGTTGGTTCTGTCCGCACAGTTTTGAATCCTATTGCTCCTTTTCAAAGTGTTTCTTTTAATTACATTTTTCCTTTTTGTAAAAAATTTCAAAAAATAAAAGAAAGGATTAAATATTCGGGACGAAGGCTTTGAAGCTCCGACTTGTGTTTAACAACCACGTACATAAGTGGGCTAGCTGGAGTGGTTATTGGGCAAGACTAGAAGTCATGTGGGCTCTGCCCGCATAAGTTTGAATCCTCTGGCTCATGCTTTTCTTTTTAATGTGTTTCTTTTAATTATATTTTCACGTTATGCAACAAATTTCTAAAACATAAAAAAGGAATAAATACGCAAGACGGAGGTTTTGAACCTCCACCTAGTGGTTAAGAAACTAGCACCAAAGTGGGCGTGCCGGAGTGGTTATCTGGCATGACTAGAAATCATGTGTGCTTTGCCCGCGCAGGTTCGAATCCTGCCGCTCACGCTTTTCTTGTTAATGGGTTCTTTTAATCACATTTTTACTTTTTGTAACAAATTTCCAAAAAATAAGAAAAGGAATGACTAACCAAGACATGGGCTTTGGACCTCTGACCTTGTGGTTAACAACCTCACATGGAAGTGGGCATGTCGGAGTGGTTATCGAGCATGACTAGAAATCATGTGGCCTATGCCGGCATAGGTTCGAATCCGCCCGCTGATGCTGTCCATCTTAAAGATGGAATAAAAGTCAAATAAATGCTCCAGATAGAGAACTTGAACCTCAGACATTGTGGTTAGCAAGCATACACAAAAGATGGCATGCTAGAGTGTTTATCGTCCTTGACTAGAGATGATGTTGGCTATGTCTACACAGGTTTCGAATCCTACTGCTCCTTTTTGAAGTGTTTTCTTAATTATACTTTTCCATTTTGCGACAAATCTCCAAAAACCCAAATGGGATTAAAGATGCTAGATGAAGGGCTTGGACCATAGACTTGTGGTTAACAACCACGCACAAAAGTAGGCATCTAGCATGACAAAAAATCATGTGGGCCCTGCCAGCGCAGCTACGATTCCTGGCGCTCATGTTTTCCTTTGTAAAGAGTTTCTTTTAATCATATTTTTAAAATTTGAAACAAATTTACAAAATATTGAAAAAAAAGGAATAAATATGCAAGTTGAAGGTTTTGAACCTCCGACCATGTGGTTAACAACCTTGCATCAAAGTGTTCGTGCCAAAGTGGTTATCGGGCATGACTACAAATCATGTGGGCTCTGCGCTTGTACGTTCGAAACTTTCCGCTCATGCTTTTCTTTTTAATGTGGCTCTTTTAATCATATTTTTACTTTTAGAAACAAAGTTTTAATAGAAGTGCTAGAATGAGGGCTTGAACTTCCGACCACGTGGTTAACACCCTCGCACCTAAGTGGGCTTGCCAGAGTGCTTATCGGGCATGACTCGAAATCATGTGGGCTTTGCCTGCGTAGGTTCGAATGCTGCTCACGGTATTCTTCTTAAAGTGTTTCTTCTAATTATATGTTTACTTTTGGCAACAAATTTCCAAAAAATAAAGAAAAAAAAAGAATATGTACAAATAGATGTGCCAGAAGGAGTGCTTGAGGCTCTGACTTGTGGTTAATGGCCATGCACAAAAGTGGGCATGGAGGAGTCGTTATTAAGCATGGCTAGAAAACTTGTGGGCTTTACTCGCGTAGGTTCAAATCTTGTCATTCATACTGTCCTTCTTTAAAATGGAATAAATAGAAATTAAAGCACCAGAGGGAGGGCTTAAACCTCAAACAACGTGGTTAACAAGCACGAACCAAAATTAGCTCGTCAGAGTGTTTACCAGGTACGACTAGAAATCATGTTGGCGCTGTCTGCACAGTTTTGAGCCCCATTGCTCCTTTTTAAAGTGTTTCTTTTAATTACATTTCTCCTTTTTGCTGGTTTGAATCCTGTCGCTCGTGCTTTTCTTTTAAAAGTGTTTCTTTTAATAATATTTTAAATTTATGCAACAAATCTAAAAAAAAAAAGGAATAAATATGCAAGATGGAGGCTTTGAACCTCCAACCTTGGGGTTAAGAACCTAGCACCAAAGTGGGCATGACAGAGTGGTTATCAGGCATGACTAGAAATCACGTGGGCTCTGCCGTGCACGTGCGAATTCTGCCGCTCATGCTTTTCTTCTTACTGTGGTTCTTTTAATCATATTTTTACTTTTTGTAACAAATTTCTTAAAAATAAAGAAAAGGAAGGAATAAACACAAATAGTTGTGCTTAAAGGAGGGCTTGAACCTCCACCCACGGGGTTGACAACCTTGCACCAAAGTGGGCACGCTGGAGTGGTTATCGGGCATGACTTGAAATCATGTAGGCTTTGCTCCCACTGGTTCGAACCCTGCCACTCATGGTTTTCATCTTAAAGTGTTTCTTCTAATCATATTTTTTCATTTTGCAACAAATTTCCATAAAGTAAAGAAAATGAAGGAATAAGCACAAATAGATGTGGTAGAAGGAGGGCCTGTGACTTGTGGTTAATGGTCATGCATAAAAGTGGAGGCGCTGCAGTCGTTATTGAGCAGGACTAGAAAACGTGTGGGCATTGCCCGTGTAGGTTCAAAATTTGGTATTGATGCTGTCCTTCTTAAAAACGGAATAGATAGAAATAAAAGCATTTGAGGTAGGGCTTAAAGCTCAAACAATGTGGCTAATAAGTACGAACCAAAGTTAACACGTTGGAGTGTTTATCGAGCATGACTAGAAATCATGTTGGTTTTATCCGCATAGTTTGGAATCCTATTGCTCCTTTTCAAAGTGTTTCTTTTAATTACATTTTTCCTTTTTCCAACAAATTTCAAAAAATAAAAAAAAAAGGATTAAATATTCAAGACGAAGGCTTTGAAGGTCCGACTTGTGTTTAACAACCACGCACATATGTGGGCTAGCTGAAGTGGTTATTGGGCAAGACTAGTAGTCATGTGGACTCTGCCCGCATAGGCTTAAATCCTCTGGCTCATGCTTTTCTTTTTAATGTGTTTGTTAGAATTATATTTTCACGTTATGCAACAAATTTCTAAAACATAAAAGAGGAATAAATACACAAGACGGAGGCTTTGAATCTCCGACCTCATGGTTAAGAACCTAGCACCAAAGTGGGCGTGACGGAGTGGTTATCGGGCATGACTAGAAATCATGTGGGCTCTACTCGCGCAGGTTCGAATCCTGCCTCTCACGCTTTTCTTATTTAGGCGGTTCTTTTAATCACATTTTTACTTTTTGTAACGAATTTCCAAAAAATAAGAAAAGAAATGAATACCCAAGACAGGGGCTTTGGACCTTTGACCTCATGGTTAACAACCTCACACGAAAGTAGGCATGTCAGAGCGGTAATGAGGCATGTCTAGAAATCATGTGGCCTATGCCCGCACATGTTCGAACCCGCCCGCTGATGCTGTCCATCTTAAAGATGGAATAAATTCAAATAAATGCTCCAAATGGAGAACTTGAACCTCAGACATTGTGGTTAGCAAGCATACACAAAAGATGGCATTTTATAGTGTTTATCGTCCTTGACTAAAGATGATGTTGGCTATGTCCACACTGGTTTGAAACCTACTGCTCCTTTTTGTAGTGTTTTCTTAATTATATTTTTCCTTCATGAGACAAATAAAATGGGATTAAATATTCTAGACGAAGGGCTAGGACCATAGACTTGTGGTTAAAATTCACGCACAAAAGTAGGCATCTAGCATGGCAAAAAATCATGTGGGCCCAACCAGCGCAGCTTTGATTCCTGGCGCTCATGTTTTTCTCTGTAAAGAGTTTCTTTTAATCATTTTTTTAAATGTTGAATCAAATTTACAGAAAATTGAAAAAAAAATGAATAAATATGCAAGATGGATTTTTTGAACCTCCGACCACGTGGTTAACAACCTTGCATCAAAGTGTTCGTGCCAAAGTGGTTATCGGGCATGACTAGAAATCGTGTGGGCTCTACCCGTGTATGTTCGAAACTCACCGCTCATGCCTTTCTTTTTAATGCAGCTCTTTTAATCTTATTTTTACTTTTAGAAAGAGAGTTCTAAAAAATAAAGTAATAGAAGGAATAAACACTAATAGATGTGCTAGAATGGGGCTTGAACCTTCGACCACGTGGTTAACACCCTCGGACAAAAGTAGCCGTACCGGAGTGATTATCGGGCATGACTTGAAATCATGTGGGCTCTGCCCGTGCAGGTGCGAATTCTGCCGCTCACGCTTTCCTTCTTACTGCGGTTCTTTTAATCATATTTTTACTTTTTGTAACAAATTTCTTAAAAATAAAGAAAAGGAGGGAATAAACACAAACAGTTGTGCTTAAAGGAGGGCTTGAACCTCCACCCACATGGTTGACAACCTTGCACCAATGTGGGTACCCCACAGTGGTTATTGGGTATGACTTGAAATCATGTGGGCTTTGCTCCAATAGGTTCGAATCCTGCCACTCATGGTTTTCATCTTAAAGTGTTTCTTCTAATCATATTTTTTAATTTGCAACAAATTTCCATAAAGTAAAGAAAAAGAAGGAATAAGCACAAATAGATGTGCTAGAAGGAGGGCCTGAGCCTTTGACTTGTGGTTAATGGCCAAGCATAAAAGTGGATGCGCTGTAGTCGTTATTGAGCAGGACTAGAAAACGTGTGGGCATTGCCCACGTAGGTTGAAAATTTTGTATGACGTTGTCCTTCTTAAAACCGGAATGGATAGAAATAAAAGCACTAGAGGTAGGGCTTAAAGCTCAAACACTGTGGCTAACAAGCACGAACCAAAGTTAACACGTTGGAGTGTTTATCGAGCATGACTAGAAATCATGTTGGTTCTGTCCGCACAGTTTTGAATCCTATTGCTCCTTTTCAAAGTGTTTCTTTTAATTACATTTTTCCTTTTCGCAACAGATTTCAAAAAATAAAAAAAGGATTAAATATTCAAGACGAAGGCTTTGAAGCTCCGACTTGTGTTTAACAACCACGCACATAAGTGCGCTAGTTGGAGTGGTTATTGGGCAAGACTAGAAGTCATGTGGGCTCTACCCGCATAGGTTTGAATCCTCTTGCTCATGCTTTTCTTTTTAATCACGTTATGCAACAAATTTCTAAAACATAAAGAAGGAATAAATACGCAAGATGAAGGTTTTGAACCTTCAACCTAGTGGTTAAGAACCTAGCACCAAAGTGGGCGTGCCGGAGTGGTTATCGGGCATGACTAGAAATCATGTGGGCTCTGCCCGCGCAGGTTCGAATCCTGCCGCTCACGCTTTTCTTATTTAGGCGGTTATTTTAATCACATTTTTACTTTTTTTAACAAATTTCCAAAAAGTAAGAAAAGGAATGAAAAACCAATACAAGGGCTTTGGACCTCTCACCTTGTGGTTAACAACCTCACACAAAATGGGGCATGCCGGAGTGGTTATCGAGCATGACTAGAAATAATGTGGGCTCTGCTCGTGTAGGTGCGATTTCTGCCGCTCACACTTTTCTTCTTAGTGCGGTTCTTTTAATCATATTTTTACTTTTTGTAACCAATTTCTTAAAAATAAAGAAAAAGAAGTAATAAGCACAAATAGATGTGCTAAAAGGAGGGCTTGTGCCTCCACCCATGTGGTTGACAACCTTGCACCAAAGTGGGCACGCCGGAGTGGTTATCGGGCTTGACTTCAAATCATGTGGGCTTTGCTCCCACAGGTTCAAATCCTACCACTCATGGTTTTCATCTTAAAGTGTTTCTTGTAATCATATTTTTTCATTTTGTAACAAATTTCCACAAAGTAAAGAAAAAGAAGGAATAAGCACAAATAGATGTGCTAGAAGGAAGGCCTGAACCTCTGACTTGTGGTTAATGGCCATGCATAAAAGTTGATGCACTGCAGTTGTTATTGAGGACTAGAAAACGTGTGGGCATTGCCCGCGTAGGTTCAAAATTTGGTATTGACGCTGTCCTTCTTAAAAACATAATAGTTATAAATAAAAGCACTAAAGGTAGGGCTTAAAGCTCAAACAATGTGGCTAACAAGCACGGTGGGCGTGCCGGAGTGGTTATCGGGCAAGACTAGAAATCATGTGGGCTCTGCCCGTGCAAGTTCGAATCCTGCCACTCACGCTTTTCTTGTTAATGCGGTTCTTTTAATCACATTTTTACTGTCCATCTTAAAGATGGAATAAATTCAAATAAATGCTCCAGATGGAGAACTTGAACCTCAGACATTGTGGTTAGCAAGCACACACAAAAGATGGCATGCTAGAGTGTTTATCGTCCATGAATAGAGATGATGTTGGCTCTATCCTCAAAGGATTGAATCCTACTACTCCTTTTTGAAGTGTTTTCTTAATTATATTTTTCCTTTTTGCGACAAATCTCCAAAAACAAAAATGGGATTAAATATGCTAGACGAAGGGCTTGGACCATAGACTTGTGGTTAACAACCACGCACAAAAGTAGGCATCTAGCATGACAAAAGATCAAGTGGGCCCTGCCAGCGCAGCTTCGATTCCTGGCACTCATGTAGGAATAAATTTACAAGATGGAGGTTTTGAACCTCCGACTACGTGGTTACAACCTTGCATCAAAGTGTTCTTGCCAAAGTGGTTATCGGGCATGACTAGAAATCATGTGGGCTCTGCCCGTGTATGTTCGAAACTTTCCGCTCGTGCTTTTCTTTTTAATGCTGCTCTTTTAATCTTATTTTTACTTTTAGAAAGAGAGTTCTAAACAATAAAGGAAAAGAAGGAATAAACACTAATAAATATGCTAGAATGGGGCTTGAACCTCCGACCACGTGGTTAACACCCTCGCACCAAAGTGGGCGTGCTGGAGTGGTTATCGAGCAAGACTAGAAATCATGTGCGCTCTGCCCTTGTATGTTCGAAACTTTCCGCTCGTGCTTTTCTTTTTAATGCGGCTCTTTTAATCATATTTTTACTTTTAGAAAGAGAGTTCTAAAAAATAAAGTAAAAGAAGGAAAAAACACTAATAGTTGTGCTAGAATGGGGCTTGAACCTCCGACCACGTGGTTAACACCTTCTCACCAAAGTGGGCGTGCTGGAGTAGTTATTGGGCATGACTCGAAATCATGTGGGCTCTGCCCACGCAGGTTCGAATCTTGCCGCTCACGGTTTTCTTCTTAAAGTGTTTCTTCTAATGTTATGTTTACTTTTGCAACAAATTGCCAAAAAATAAAGAAAAAAAAGGAATATGTACAAATAGATGTGCCAGAAGGAGGGCTTGAGGCTCTAACTTGTGGTTAATGGCCATGCACAAAAGTGGGCATGCGGGAGTCGTTATTAAGCATGGCTAGAAAACTTGTGGGCTTTAATCGCGTAGGTTCAAATCTTGTCATTCATGCTGTCCTTCTTTAAAATGGAATAAATAGAAATTAAAGCACAAGTGGGAGGGCTTAAGCCTCAAACAACGTGGTTAACAAGCACGAACCAAAATTAGCTCGTCAGAGTGTTTATCAGGTACGACTAGAAATCATGTTGGCTTTGTCTGCACAGCTTTGAACCCCATTGATCCTTTTTAAAGTGTTTCTTTTAATTACATTTCTCCTTTTTGCAGGCGTAAATCCTGTTGCTCGTGGTTTTCTTTTTAAAGTGTTTCTTTTAATCATATTTTCACTTTATGCAACAAATTTCCAAAAAAAAGGAATAAATACGCAAGACGGAGGCTTTGAGCCTCCAACCTTGTGGTTAAGAACCTAGCACCATAGTGGGCATGCTGGAGTAGTTATCGGGCTTGACTAGAAATCATGTAGGCTCTACCCGGGCAGATGCGTATTCTGCTGCTCATGCTTTTCTTCTTAGTGCGGTTCTTTTAATCATATTTTTACTTTTTGTAACAAATTTCTTAAAAATAAAGAAAAAAAAGGAATAAACACAAATAGATGTGCTAAAAGGAGGGCTTGAATCTCCACCTATGTGGTTGACAACCTTGCACCAAAGTGGGCATGCCGGAGTGGTTATCGGGCATGACTTCAAATCATGTAGGCTTTGCTCCCACAGGTTCGAATCCTGCCCCTCATGGTTTTCATCTTAAAGTGTTTCTTCTAATCATATTTTTTCATTTTGCAACAAATTTCCATAAAGTAAAGAAAAAGAAGGAATAAGCACAAATAGATATGCTAGAAGGAGGGCTTGAACCTCCGACTTGTGGTTAACAACCTCGCACGAAAGTCGGCATGTCGGAATGGTTATGGGGCATGACTAGAAATCATGTGGCCTATGCCCGCACAGGTTCGAATCTGCCCGCTGATGCTGTCCATCTTAAAGATGGAATAAATTCAAATAAATGCTCCAGATGGAGAACTTGAACCTCAGACATTGTGGTTAGCAAGCACACACAAAAGATGGCATGCTAGAGTGTTTATCGTCCTTGACTGGAGATTATGTTGGCTATGTCCTCACAGCTTCGATTCCTGGCGCTCATGTTTTTCTTTGTAAAGATTTTCTTTTAATCATATTTTTACATTTTGAAACGAATTTACAAAAAAGTGAAAAAAAGGAATAAATATGCATGATGGAGGTTTTGAACCTCCGACCACGTGGTTAATAACCTTGCATCAAAGTGTTCGGGACAAAGTGGTTATTGGGCATGACTAGAAATCATGTGGGCTCTACCCGTGTACGTTCGAAACTTTCCGCTCATGTTTTTCTTTTTAATGCGGCTCTTTTAATCATATTTTTACTTTTAGAAAGAGAGTTCAAAAAAATAAAGAAAAAGAAGGAATAAACACTAATAGATGTGTTAGAATGGGGTTTGAACCTCCGAGTACGTGGTTAACACCCTCGCACCAAAGTGGGCATGCCGGAGTGGTTATCGGGCATGACTCGAAATCATGTGGGCTCTGCCCGCACAGGTTCGAATCCTGCCGCTCCTGGTTTTCTTCTTAAAGTGTTTCTTGTAATCATTTGTTTACTTTTTGCAACAAATTTCCAAAAAATAAAGAGAAAAAAGGAATATGTACAAATAGATGTGCCAGAAGGAGGGCTTCAGGCTCTCACTTGTGGTTAATATCCATGCACAAAAGTGGGCATGCGGGAGTCGTTGTTAAGCATGGCTAGAAAACTTGTGGGCTTTACTCGCGTAGGTTCAAATCTTCTCGTTCATGCTATCCTTCTTTAAAATGGAATAAATAGAAATTAAAGCACCAGAGGGAGGGCTTAAACCTCAAACAACGTGGTTAACAAGCACGAACCAAAATTAGCTGGTCGGAGTGTATATCAGGTACGACTAGAAATCATGTTGGCTCTTTCCAAAAAAAAAAAGGAATAAATACGCAAGGCGGAGGCTTTGAACCTCCAACCTTGGGGTTAAGAACCTAGCACCAAAGTGGGAATGCCGAAGTGGTTATTGGGCCTGACTAGAAATCTTATGGGCTCTGCCTGTGCAGGTATGAATTCTGCCACTCACGCTTTTCTTCTTAGTGCGGTTCTTTTAATCATATTTTTACCTTTTATAACAAATTTCTTTAAAATAAAGAAAAAGAAGGAATAAACACAAATAGATTTGCTAAAAGGAGGGCTTGAACGTCCACCCACGTGGTTGACAACCTTGCACCAAAGTGGGCACGCCGGAGTGGTTATCGGGCATGAGTTCATATCATGTGCGCTTCGCTCCCACAGGTTCAAATCCTGTCACTCATGGTTTTCAACTTAAAGTTTTACTTCTAATCATATTTTTTTATTTTGCAACAAATTTTTAAAAAGTAAAGAAAAAGAAGGAATAAGCACAAATAGATGTGCTAGAAGGAGGGCCTGAACCTTCGACTTGTGGTTAATGGCCACGCATAAAAGTGGACGCGCTGCAGTCGTTATTGAGAAGGACTAGAAAACGTATGGGCAATGCCCGCATAGGTTCAAAATTTTGTATTGATGCAGTCCTTCTTAAAAATGGAATAAATAGAAATAAAAGCAGTAGAGGTAGGACTTAAAGCCCAAACAATGTGGCTAACAAGCACGAAACAAAGTTAACACGTTGGAGTGTTTTTCGAGCATGATTAGAAATCACGTTGGTTCTGCTCGCACAGTTCTGAATCCTATTGCTCCTTTTCAAAGTGTTTCTTTTAATTACATTTTTCCTTTTTGAAACAAATTTCAAAAAATAAAAAATAAAAAGGATTAAATAATGATGACGAAGGCTTTGAAGCTCCGACTTGTGTTTAACAACCAGGCACATAAGTGGGCTAGCTGGAGGGGTTATTGGGCAAGACTAGAAGTCATGTGGGCTCTGTCTACATAGGTTTGAATCCTCTCGCTCATGCTGTTCTTTTTAATGTGTTTCTTTTAATCATATTTTCACGTTATGCAACAAATTTCTAAAACATAAGAAAGGAATAAATACTTAAGACGGAGGATTTGAACCTCCGACCTTGTGGTTAAGAACCTAGCACTAAAGTAGGCGTGCCGGAGTGGTTATCGGGCATGACTAGAAATCATGTGGGCTCTGCCCACGCAGGTTCGAATCCTGCCGCTCACGCATGCTGTTCTTTTAATCATATTTTTACTTTTTGTAACAAATTTCCTACTACTCCTTTTTGAAGTGTTTTCTTAATTATATTTTTCGTTTTTGTCACAAATCTCCAAAAACCAAAATGGAATTAAATATGCTAGACGAAGGGCTTGGACCATAGACTTGTAGTTAACAACCATGCACAAAAGTAGGCATCTAGCATGACAAAAAATGATGTGGGCCCTGCCAACGTAGCTTCGATTCCTGGCGCTCTTGTTTTTCTTTGTAAAGAGTTTCTTTTAATCATATTTTTAAAATTTGAAACCAATTTACAAAAAATTGAAAAAAAAAAGGAATAAATATGCAAGATGGAGGTTTTGTACCTCCGACCACGTGGGTAACAACCTTGCATCAAAGTGTTCATGCTAAAGTACTTATCAGGCATGACTAGAAATTATGTGGGCTCTGCCCGTATACGTTCGAAACTTTCCACTCATGCTTATCCTTTTAATGCGGCTCTTTTAATCATATTTTTACTTTTAGAATGAGCGTTCTAAAAAAGAAAGTAAAAGAAGGAATAAACACTAATAGATGTGCTAGAATTAGGGATTGAACCTCCGACCACGTAGTTAACACCCTCGCACCAAAGTGGGCATGCCGGAGTGGTTATCGGGCATGACTCGAAATCATGTGGGCTCTGCCTGCGTAGGTTCGAATCCTGCCGCTCACAGTTTTCTTCTTAAAGTGTTTCTTCTAATCATATGTTTACTTTTTGCAACAAATTTCCAAAAAATAAAGAAAAAAAAGAATATGTGCAAATAGATGTTTCAGAAGGAGGGCTTGGGGCTCTGACTTGTGGTTAATGGCCATGTACAAAAGTGGGCGTGCGGGAGTCGTTATTAAGCATGGCTAGAAAACTTGTGGGCTTTACCTGCACAGGTTCAAATCTTGTTGTTCATGATGTCCTTCTTTAAAATGGAATAAATAGAAATTAAAGCACCAGAGGGAGGGCTTAAACCTCAAACAACGTGGTTAATAAGCACGAACCAAAATTAGCTTGCCAGAGTGTTTATTAGGTACGACTAGAAATCATGTTGGCTCTGTCTGCACAGTTTTGAACCATATTGCTCCTTTTTAAAGTGTTTCTTTTAATTACATTTCTCCTTTCGCAGGTTTGAAACCTGTCACTAGTGCTTTTCTTTCTAAAGTGTTTCTTTTAATCATATTTTCACTTTATGCAACAAATTTCCAAAAAAAAAAGGAATAAATACGCAAGACAGGGGCTTTGAACCTCCAACCTTGTGGTTAAGAACCTAGCACGAAAGTGGGCATGCCGGAGTGGTTATCGGGCCTGACTAGAAATCATGTGGGCTCTGCCCGTGCAGGTGCGAATTCTGCCGCTCACGCTTTTCTTCTTGGTGCGGTTCTTTTAATCATATTTTTACTTTCTGAAACAAATTTCTTAAAATAAAGAAAAAGAAGTAATAAACACAAATAGATGTGCTAAAAGGAGGGCTTGAACCTCCACCCACGTGGTTGACAACCTTGCACCAAGGTGGTCATGACGGAGTGGTTATCAAGCATGAGTTGAAATCTTCTGGGCTTTGCTCCCGTAGGTTCGAATCCTGCCACTCATGGTTTTCATCTTAAAGTGTTTCTTCTAATCATATTTTTTCATTTTGCAACAAATTTCCATAAAGCAAAGAAAAAAAAGGAGTAAGCGCAAATAGATGTGCTAGAAGGAGGGTCTGAACCTCCGACTTGTGGTTAATGGCCATGCATAAAAGTGGACGCGCTGCAGTCATTATTGAGCAGGACTAGAAAATGTGTGGGCATTGCCCGCGTAGGTACAAAATTTGGTATTGACGCTGTCCTTCTTAAAAATGGAATAGATAGAAATAAAAGCACTAGAGGTAGGGCTTAAAACTCAAACAATGTGGTTATCAGGCATGACTAGAAATCATGTGGGCATTGGCATTTTACTTTTTGTGACAAATTTCAAAAAAATAAGAAAAGGAATGAATACCCAAGACAGGGGCTTTGGACCTCTGACCTTGTGGTTAACAACCTCGCACGAAAGTGGGCATGTCGGAGTGGTTTTGGGGCATGACTAGAAATTATGTGGCCTATGCCCGCACAGGTTCGAATCCTCCCGCTGATGCTGTCCATCTTAAAGATGGAATAAATTCAAGTAATTGCTCCAGATGGAGAACTTGTACTTGTGGTTTTCAAGCACACCCAAAAGATGGCTTGCTAGAGTATTTATCGTCCATGACTAGAGAAGATGTTGGCTATGTCTGCAAAGGTCGAATCCAACTGCTCCTTTTTGAAGTGTTTTCTTAATAGTATTTTTCCTTTTTGCAACAAATCTCAAAAAACCAAAATGGGATTAAATATGCTAGACGAAGGGCTTGGACCATAGACTCGTGGTTAACAACCATGCACAAAAGTAGGCATCTAGCATGACAAAAAATCATGTGGGCCCTGCCAGCGCAGCTTCGATTTCTGGCGCTCATGTTTTTCTTTGTAAAGAGTTTCTTTTAATCATATTTTTAAATTTTGAAACAAACTTACAAAAAATTGAAAAAAAGGAATAAATATGCAAGATGGAGGTTTTGTACCTCCGACCACGTGGTTAACAACCAGGCATCAAAGTGTTCATGCCAAAGTGGTTATCGGGCGTAACTAGAAATTATGTGGGCTCTGCCTGTGTACGTTCGAAACTTTCCGCTCATGCTTTTCCTTTTAATGCGGCTCTTTTAATCCTATTATTACTTTTAGAAAGAGAGTTCTGAAAAAGAAAGTAAAAGAAGGAATTAACACTAATAGATGTGCTAGAATTAGGGCTTAAACCTCCGACGATGTGGTTAACACCCTCGCACCAAAGTGGGCATGCCGGAGTGGTTATTGGGATTGACTAGAAATCATGTGGGCTCTGCCCGTGCAGGTGCGACTTCTGCTGCTCACGCTTTTTTTCTTAGTGCGGTTCTTTTAATCAAATTTTTACTCTTTGTAACAAATTTCTTAAAAATAAAGAAAAAGAAGGAATAAACACAAATAGATGTGCTAAAAGGAGGGCTTGAACCTCCATCCACGTGGTTGACAACCTTGTACCAAGGTGGTCTCGGCGGAGGGGTTATCGGGCATGACTTAAAATCTTGTGGGCTTTGCTCCCACAGGTTCGAATCCTGCCACTCAAGGTTTTCATCTTAAAGTCTTTCTTCTAATCATATTTTTTCATTTTGCAACAAATTTCCATAAAGTAAAGAAAAAGAAGGAATAAGCACAAATAGATGTGCTAGAAGGAGGGCCTGAACCTCCGACATGTGGTTAATGGCCATGCATAAAAGTGGATGAGTTGCAGTTGTTATTGAGTAGGACTAGAAAACGTGTGGGCATTGCCCGCGTAGGTTCAAAATTTGGCATTGACGCTGTCCTTCTTAAAAATGGAATATATAGAAATAAAAGTACTAGAGGTAGGGCTTAAAGCTCAAACAATGTGGCCAACAAGCACGAACCAAAGTTAACACGTTGGAGTGTTTATCGAGCATGATTAGAAATCATGTTGGTTCTGTTTGCACAGTTTTGAATCCTATTGCTCCTATTTAAAGTGTTTCTTTTAATTACATTTTTCTTTTTAGCAAAAACTTCAAAAAATAAAAAATAAAAGGGATTAAATATTCAAGACGAAGGTTTTGAAGCTCCGACTTGTGTTTAACAACCATGCAAATAAGTGGGCTAGCTGGAAGGGTTATTGGGCAAGACTAGAAGTCATGTGGGCTCTGCCCGCATAGGTTTGAATCCTCTCGCTCATGCTTTTCTTTTTAATGTGTTTCTTTTAATCATATTTTCACGTTATGCAACAAATTTCTAAAACATAAAAAAGGAATAAATACTTAAGACGGAGGCTTTGAACCTCCGACCTTGTGGTTAAGAACCTAGCACCAAAGTGGGCGTGCCGGAGTGGTTATCGGGCATGACTAGAAATCATGTGGGCTCTGCCCGCGCAGGTTCGAATCCTGCCGCTCACGCTTTTCTTGTGAATGCTGTTCTTTTAATCACATTTTTTCTTTTTGTAACAAATTTCTAAAAAATAAGAAAAGGAATGGATACCCAAGACAAGGGCTTTGGACCTCTGACCTTGCGGTTAACAACCTCGCACGAAAGTGGGCATGTCGGAGTGGTTATGGGGCATGACTAGAAATCATTTGGCCTAAGCCCGCACAGGTTCGAATCCGCCCGTCGATGCTGTCCATCTTAAAGATGGAATAAATTCAAATAAATGCTCCAGATGGAGAACTTGTACCTCAGATATTGTGGTTAGCAAGCACACACAAAAGATGGCATGCCAGAGTGTTTATCGTCCTTGACTAGAGATGATGTTGGCTATGTCCGCAAAGGTCGAATCCTACTGCTCCTTTTTGAAGTGTTTTCTTAATAGTATTTTTCCTTTTTGCGACAAATCTCCAAAGTGGTTATCGGGCATGACTAGAAATTATGTGGGCACCGCTCGTGTACGTTCGAAACTTTCCGCTCATGCTTTTCCTTTTAATGCGGCTCCTTTAATCCTATTTTTACTTTTAGAAAGAGAGTACTAAAAAAGAAAGTAAAAGAAGGAATAAACACTAATATATGTGCTAGAATTAGGGCATGAACCTCCGACGACATGGTTAACACCCTCGCACCAAAGTGGGCGTGCCGGAGTGGTTATCGGGCATGACTCGAAATCATGTGGGCTCTGCCCGCGCAGGTTCGAATCCTGCCGCTCACGGTTTTCTTCTTAAAGTGTTTCTTCTAATCATATGTTTACTTTTTGCAACAAATTTCCAAAAAATAAAGAAAAAAAGGAATATGTACAAATAGATGTGCCAGAAGGAGGGCTTCAGGCTCTGACTTGTGGTTAATGGCCATGCACAAAAGTGGGCGTGCGGGAGTCGTTATTAAGCATGGCTAGAAAACTTGTGGGCTTTACCCCCACAGGTTCAAATCTTGTTGTTCATGATGTCCTTCTTTAAAACGGAATAAATAGAAATTAAAGCACTAGAGGGAGGGCTTAAACCTCAAACAACGTGGTTAAGAAGCACGAACCAAAATTAGCTTGCCGGAGTGTTTATCAGGTACGACTAGAAATCTTGTTGGCTCTGTCTGCACAGTTTTGAACCATATTGCTCCTTTTAAAGTGTTTCTTTTAATTACATTTCTCCTTTCGCAGGTTTAAATCCTATCGCTCGTGCTTTTCTTTTTAAAGTGTTTCTTTCAATCATATTTCCACTTTATGCAACAAATTTTCAAAAACAAAAAGGAATAAATACGCAAGACGGAGGCTTTGAACCTCCAACCTTGTGGTTAAGAACCTAGCACCAAAGTGGGCATGCCGGAGTGGTTATCGGGCTTGACTAGAAATCATGTGGGCTCTGCCCGTGCAGGTGCGACTTCTGCCGCTGACGCTTTTCTTCTTAGTGCGGTTCTTTTAATCAAATTTTTACTTTTTGTAACAAATTTCTTAAAAATAAAGAAAAAGAAGGAATAAACACAAATAAATGTGCTGAAAGGAGGGCTTGAACCTCCATCCACGTGGTTGACAACCTTGTACCAAGGTGGTCTCGGCGGAGGGGTTATCGGGCATGACTTGAAATCTTGTGGGCTTTGCCCCCACAGGTTCGAATCCTACCACTCAAGGTTTTCATCTTAAAGTCTTTCTTCTAATCATATTTTTTCATTTTGCAACAAATTTCCATAAAGTAAAGAAAAAGAAGGAATAAGCGCAAATAGATGTGCTAGAAGGAGGGCCTGAACCTCCGACATGTGGTTAATGGCCATGCATAAAAGTGGATGCGCTGCAGTCGTTATTGAGCAGGACTAGAAAACGTGTGGGCATTGCCCGCGTAGGTTCAAAATTTGGTATTGACGCTGTCCTTCTTAAAAACGGAATATACAGAAATAAAAGTACTAGAGGTAGGGCTTAAAGCTCAAACAATGTGGCCAACAAGCACGAACCAAAGTTAACACGTTGGAGTGTTTATCGAGCATGATTAGAAATCATGTTGGTTCTGTCTGCACAGTTTTGAATCCTATTGCTCCTATTCAAAGTGTTTCTTTTAATTACATTTTTCTTTTTCGCAACAAACTTCAAAAAATAAAAAATAAAAGGGATTAAATATTCAAGACGAAGGCTTTGAAGCTCCGACTTGCGTTCAAGAACCACGCAAATAAGTGGGCTAGCTGGAGGGGTTATTGGGCAAGACTAGAGGTCATGTGGGCTCTGCCCGCATAGGTTTGAATCCTCTCGCTCATGCTTTTCTTTTTAATGTGTTTTTTTTAATCATATTTTCACGTTATGCAACAAATTTCTGAAACATAAAAAAGGAATAAATACTTAAGACGGAGGCTTTGAACCTCCGACCTTGTGGTTAAGAACGTAGCACCAAAGTGGGCGTGCCGGAGTGGTTATCGGGCATGACTAGAAATCATGTGGGCTCTGCCCGCGCAGGTTCGAATCCTGCCGCTCACGCTTTTCTTGTGAATGCTGTTCTTTTAATCACATTTTTTCTTTTTGTAACAAATTTCTAAAAAATAAGAAAAGGAATGAATACCCAAGACAAGGGCTTTGGACCTCTGACCTTGCGGTTAACAACCTCGCACGAAAGTGGGCATGTCGGAGTGGTTATGGGGCATGACTAGAAATCATTTGGCCTAAGCCCGCACAGGTTCGAATCCGCCCGTCGATGCTGTCCATCTTAAAGATGGAATAAATTCAAATAAATGCTCCAGATGGAGAACTTGTGCCTCAGATATTGTGGTTAGCAAGCACACACAAAAGATGGCATGCCAGAGTGTTTATCGTCCTTGACTAGAGATGATGTTGGCTATGTCCGCAAAGGTCGAATCCTACTGCTCCTTTTTGAAGTGTTTTCTTAATAGTATTTTTCCTTTTTGCGACAAATCTCCAAAGTGGTTATCGGGCATGACTAGAAATTATGTGGGCACCGCTCGTGTACGTTCGAAACTTTCCGCTCATGCTTTTCCTTTTAATGCGGCTCCTTTAATCCTATTTTTACTTTTAGAAAGAGAGTACTAAAAAAGAAAGTAAAAGAAGGAATAAACACTAATATATGTGCTAGAATTAGGGCATGAACCTCCGACGACATGGTTAACACCCTCGCACCAAAGTGGGCGTGCCGGAGTGGTTATCGGGCATGACTCGAAATCATGTGGGCTCTGCCCGCGCAGGTTCGAATCCTGCCGCTCACGGTTTTCTTCTTAAAGTGTTTCTTCTAATCATATGTTTACTTTTTGCAACAAATTTCCAAAAAATAAAGAAAAAAAGGAATATGTACAAATAGATGTGCCAGAAGGAGGGCTTCAGGCTCTGACTTGTGGTTAATGGCCATGCACAAAAGTGGGCGTGCGGGAGTCGTTATTAAGCATGGCTAGAAAACTTGTGGGCTTTACCCCCACAGGTTCAAATCTTGTTGTTCATGATGTCCTTCTTTAAAACGGAATAAATAGAAATTAAAGCACTAGAGGGAGGGCTTAAACCTCAAACAACGTGGTTAAGAAGCACGAACCAAAATTAGCTTGCCGGAGTGTTTATCAGGTACGACTAGAAATCTTGTTGGCTCTGTCTGCACAGTTTTGAACCATATTGCTCCTTTTTAAAGTGTTTCTTTTAATTACATTTCTCCTTTCGCAGGTTTAAATCCTATCGCTCGTGCTTTTCTTTTTAAAGTGTTTCTTTCAATCATATTTCCACTTTATGCAACAAATTTTCAAAAACAAAAAGGAATAAATACGCAAGACGGAGGCTTTGAACCTCCAACCTTGTGGTTAAGAACCTAGCACCAAAGTGGGCATGCCGGAGTGGTTATCGGGCTTGACTAGAAATCATGTGGGCTCTGCCCGTGCAGGTGCGACTTCTGCCGCTCACGCTTTTCTTCTTAGTGCGGTTCTTTTAATCAAATTTTTACTTTTTGTAACAAATTTCTTAAAAATAAAGAAAAAGAAGGAATAAACACAAATAGATGTGCTGAAAGGAGGGCTTGAACCTCCATCCACGTGGTTGACAACCTTGTACCAAGGTGGTCTCGGCGGAGGGGTTATCGGGCATGACTTGAAATCTTGTGGGCTTTGCCCCCACAGGTTCGAATCCTACCACTCAAGGTTTTCATCTTAAAGTCTTTCTTCTAATCATATTTTTTCATTTTGCAACAAATTTCCATAAAGTAAAGAAAAAGAAGGAATAAGCGCAAATAGATGTGCTAGAAGGAGGGCCTGAACCTCCGACATGTGGTTAATGGCCATGCATAAAAGTGGATGCGCTGCAGTCGTTATTGAGCAGGACTAGAAAACGTGTGGGCATTGCCCGCGTAGGTTCAAAATTTGGTATTGACGCTGTCCTTCTTAAAAACGGAATATACAGAAATAAAAGTACTAGAGGTAGGGCTTAAAGCTCAAACAATGTGGCCAACAAGCACGAACCAAAGTTAACACGTTGGAGTGTTTATCGAGCATGATTAGAAATCATGTTGGTTCTGTCTGCACAGTTTTGAATCCTATTGCTCCTATTCAAAGTGTTTCTTTTAATTACATTTTTCTTTTTCGCAACAAACTTCAAAAAATAAAAAATAAAAGGGATTAAATATTCAAGACGAAGGCTTTGAAGCTCCGACTTGCGTTCAAGAACCACGCAAATAAGTGGGCTAGCTGGAGGGGTTATTGGGCAAGACTAGAGGTCATGTGGGCTCTGCCCGCATAGGTTTGAATCCTCTCGCTCATGCTTTTCTTTTTAATGTGTTTCTTTTAATCATATTTTCACGTTATGCAACAAATTTCTGAAACATAAAAAAGGAATAAATACTTAAGACGGAGGCTTTGAACCTCCGACCTTGTGGTTAAGAACGTAGCCCCAAAGTGGGCGTGCCGGAGTGGTTATCGGGCATGACTAGAAATCATGTGGGCTCTGCCCGCGCAGGTTCGAATCCTGCCGCTCACGCTTTTCTTGTGAATGCTGTTCTTTTAATCACATTTTTTCTTTTTGTAACAAATTTCTAAAAAATAAGAAAAGGAATGAATACCCAAGACAAGGGCTTTGGACCTCTGACCTTGCGGTTAACAACCTCGCACGAAAGTGGGCATGTCGGAGTGGTTATGGGGCATGACTAGAAATCATTTGGCCTAAGCCCGCACAGGTTCGAATCCGCCCGTCGATGCTGTCCATCTTAAAGATGGAATAAATTCAAATAAATGCTCCAGATGGAGAACTTGTACCTCAGATATTGTGGTTAGCAAGCACACACAAAAGATGGCATGCCAGAGTGTTTATCGTCCTTGACTAGAGATGATGTTGGCTATGTCCGCAAAGGTCGAATCCTACTGCTCCTTTTTGAAGTATTTTCTTAATAGTATTTTTCCTTTTTGCGACAAATCTCCAAAGTGGTTATCGGGCATGACTAGAAATTATGTGGGCACCGCTCGTGTACGTTCGAAACTTTCCGCTCATGCTTTTCCTTTTAATGCGGCTCCTTTAATCCTATTTTTACTTTTAGAAAGAGAGTACTAAAAAAGAAAGTAAAAGAAGGAATAAACACTAATATATGTGCTATAATTAGGGCTTGAACCTCCGACGACATGGTTAACACCCTCGCACCAAAGTGGGCGTGCCGGAGTGGTTATCGGGCATGACTCGAAATCATGTGGGCTCTGCCCGCGCAGGTTCGAATCCTGCCGCTCACGGTTTTCTTCTTAAAGTGTTTCTTCTAATCATATGTTTACTTTTTGCAACAAATTTCCAAAAAATAAAGAAAAAAAGGAATATGTACAAATAGATGTGCCAGAAGGAGGGCTTCAGGCTCTGACTTGTGGTTAATGGCCATGCACAAAAGTGGGCGTGCGGGAGTCGTTATTAAGCATGGCTAGAAAACTTGTGGGCTTTACCCCCACAGGTTCAAATCTTGTTGTTCATGATGTCCTTCTTTAAAACGGAATAAATAGAAATTAAAGCACTAGAGGGAGGGCTTAAACCTCAAACAACGTGGTTAAGAAGCACGAACCAAAATTAGCTTGCCGGAGTGTTTATCAGGTACGACTAGAAATCTTGTTGGCTCTGTCTGCACAGTTTTGAACCATATTGCTCATTTTTAAAGTGTTTCTTTCAATTACATTTCTCCTTTCGCAGGTTTAAATCCTATCGCTCGTGCTTTTCTTTTTAAAGTGTTTCTTTCAATCATATTTCCACTTTATGCAACAAATTTTCAAAAACAAAAAGGAATAAATACGCAAGACGGAGGCTTTGAACCTCCAACCTTGTGGTTAAGAACCAGCACCAAAGTGGGCATGCCGGAGTGGTTATCGGGCTTGACTAGAAATCATGTGGGCTCTGCCCGTGCAGGTGCGACTTCTGCCGCTCACGCTTTTCTTCTTAGTGCGGTTCTTTTAATCAAATTTTTACTTTTTGTAACAAATTTCTTAAAAATAAAGAAAAAGAAGGAATAAACACAAATAGATGTGCTGAAAGGAGGGCTTGAACCTCCATCCACGTGGTTGACAACCTTGTACCAAGGTGGTCTCGGCGGAGGGGTTATCGGGCATGACTTGAAATCTTGTGGGCTTTGCCCCCACAGGTTCGAATCCTACCACTCAAGGTTTTCATCTTAAAGTCTTTCTTCTAATCATATTTTTTCATTTTGCAACAAATTTCCATAAAGTAAAGAAAAAGAAGGAATAAGCGCAAATAGATGTGCTAGAAGGAGGGCCTGAACCTCCGACATGTGGTTAATGGCCATGCATAAAAGTGGATGCGCTGCAGTCGTTATTGAGCAGGACTAGAAAACGTGTGGGCATTGCCCGCGTAGGTTCAAAATTTGGTATTGACGCTGTCCTTCTTAAAAACGGAATATACAGAAATAAAAGTACTAGAGGTAGGGCTTAAAGCTCAAACAATGTGGCCAACAAGCACGAACCAAAGTTAACACGTTGGAGTGTTTATCGAGCATGATTAGAAATCATGTTGGTTCTGTCTGCACAGTTTTGAATCCTATTGCTCCTATTCAAAGTGTTTCTTTTAATTACATTTTTCTTTTTCGCAACAAACTTCAAAAAATAAAAAATAAAAGGGATTAAATATTCAAGACGAAGGCTTTGAAGCTCCGACTTGCGTTCAACAACCACGCAAATAAGTGGGCTAGCTGGAGGGGTTATTGGGCAAGACTAGAGGTCATGTGGGCTCTGCCCACATAGGTTTGAATCCTCTCGCTCATGCTTTTCTTTTTAATGTGTTTCTTTTAATCATATTTTCACGTTATGCAACAAATTTCTGAAACATAAAAAAGGAATAAATACTTAAGACGGAGGCTTTGAACCTCCGACCTTGTGGTTAAGAACGTAGCACCAAAGTGGGCGTGCCGGAGTGGTTATCGGGCATGACTAGAAATCATGTGGGCTCTGCCCGCGCAGGTTCGAATCCTGCCGCTCACGCTTTTCTTGTGAATGCTGTTCTTTTAATCACATTTTTTCTTTTTGTAACAAATTTCTAAAAAATAAGAAAAGGAATGAATACCCAAGACAAGGGCTTTGGACCTCTGACCTTGCGGTTAACAACCTCGCACGAAAGTGGGCATGTCGGAGTGGTTATGGGGCATGACTAGAAATCATTTGGCCTAAGCCCGCACAGGTTCGAATCCGCCCGTCGATGCTGTCCATCTTAAAGATGGAATAAATTCAAATAAATGCTCCAGATGGAGAACTTGTACCTCAGATATTGTGGTTAGCAAGCACACACAAAAGATGGCATGCCAGAGTGTTTATCGTCCTTGACTAGAGATGATGTTGGCTATGTCCGCAAAGGTCGAATCCTACTGCTCCTTTTTGAAGTGTTTTCTTAATAGTATTTTTCCTTTTTGCGACAAATCTCCAAAGTGGTTATCGGGCATGACTAGAAATTATGTGGGCACCGCTCGTGTACGTTCGAAAGTTTCCGCTCATGCTTTTCCTTTTAATGCGGCTCCTTTAATCCTATTTTTACTTTTAGAAAGAGAGTACTAAAAAAGAAAGTAAAAGAAGGAATAAACACTAATATATGTGCTAGAATTAGGGCATGAACCTCCGACGACATGGTTAACACCCTCGCACCAAAGTGGGCGTGCCGGAGTGGTTATCGGGCATGACTCGAAATCATGTGGGCTCTGCCCGCGCAGGTTCGAATCCTGCCGCTCACGGTTTTCTTCTTAAAGTGTTTCTTCTAATCATATGTTTACTTTTTGCAACAAATTTCCAAAAAATAAAGAAAAAAAGGAATATGTACAAATAGATGTGCCAGAAGGAGGGCTTCAGGCTCTGACTTGTGGTTAATGGCCATGCACAAAAGTGGGCGTGCGGGAGTCGTTATTAAGCATGGCTAGAAAACTTGTGGGCTTTACCCCCACAGGTTCAAATCTTGTTGTTCATTATGTCCTTCTTTAAAACGGAATAAATAGAAATTAAAGCACTAGAGGGAGGGCTTAAACCTCAAACAACGTGGTTAAGAAGCACGAACCAAAATTAGCTTGCCGGAGTGTTTATCAGGTACGACTAGAAATCTTGTTGGCTCTGTCTGCACAGTTTTGAACCATATTGCTCCTTTTTAAAGTGTTTCTTTTAATTACATTTCTCCTTTCGCAGGTTTAAATCCTATCGCTCGTGCTTTTCTTTTTAAAGTGTTTCTTTCAATCATATTTCCACTTTATGCAACAAATTTTCAAAAACAAAAAGGAATAAATACGCAAGACGGAGGCTTTGAACCTCCAACCTTGTGGTTAAGAACCAGCACCAAAGTGGGCATGCCGGAGTGGTTATCGGGCTTGACTAGAAATCATGTGGGCTCTGCCCGTGCAGGTGCGACTTCTGCCGCTCACGCTTTTCTTCTTAGTGCGGTTCTTTTAATCAAATTTTTACTTTTTGTAACAAATTTCTTAAAAATAAAGAAAAAGAAGGAATAAACACAAATAGATGTGCTGAAAGGAGGGCTTGAACCTCCATCCACGCGGTTGACAACCTTGTACCAAGGTGGTCTCGGCGGAGGGGTTATCGGGCATGACTTGAAATCTTGTGGGCTTTGCCCCCACAGGTTCGAATCCTGCCGCTCAAGGTTTTCATCTTAAAGTCTTTCTTCTAATCATATTTCTTCATTTTGCAACAAATTTCCATAAAGTAAAGAAAAAGAAGGAATAAGCGCAAATAGATGTGCTAGAAGGAGGGCCTGAACCTCCGACATGTGGTTAATGGCCATGCATAAAAGTGGATGCGCTGCAGTCGTTATTGAGCAGGACTAGAAAACGTGTGGGCATTGCCCGCGTAGGTTCAAAATTTGGTATTGACGCTGTCCTTCTTAAAAACGGAATATACAGAAATAAAAGTACTAGAGGTAGGGCTTAAAGCTCAAACAATGTGGCCAACAAGCACGAACCAAAGTTAACACGTTGGAGTGTTTATCGAGCATGATTAGAAATCATGTTGGTTCTGTCTGCACAGTTTTGAATCCTATTGCTCCTATTCAAAGTGTTTCTTTTAATTACATTTTTCTTTTTCGCAACAAACTTCAAAAAATAAAAAATAAAAGGGATTAAATATTCAAGACGAAGGCTTTGAAGCTCCGACTTGCGTTCAACAACCACGCAAATAAGTGGGCTAGCTGGAGGGGTTATTGGGCAAGACTAGAGGTCATGTGGGCTCTGCCCGCATAGGTTTGAATCCTCTCGCTCATGCTTTTCTTTTTAATGTGTTTCTTTTAATCATATTTTCACGTTATGCAACAAATTTCTGAAACATAAAAAAGGAATAAATACTTAAGACGGAGGCTTTGAACCTCCGACCTTGTGGTTAAGAACCTAGCACCAAAGTGGGCGTGCCGGAGTGGTTATCGGGCATGACTAGAAATCATGTGGGCTCTGCCCGCGCAGGTTCGAATCTTGCCGCTCACGCTTTTCTTGTGAATGCTGTTCTTTTAATCACATTTTTTCTTTTTGTAACAAATTTCTAAAAAATAAGAAAAGGAATGAATACCCAAGACAAGGGCTTTGGACCTCTGACCTTGCGGTTAACAACCTCGCACGAAAGTGGGCATGTCGGAGTGGTTATGGGGCATGACTAGAAATCATTTGGCCTAAGCCCGCACAGGTTCGAATCCGCCCGTCGATGCTGTCCATCTTAAAGATGGAATAAATTCAAATAAATGCTCCAGATGGAGAACTTGTGCCTCAGATATTGTGGTTAGCAAGCACACACAAAAGATGGCATGCCAGAGTGTTTATCGTCCTTGACTAGAGATGATGTTGGCTATGTCCGCAAAGGTCGAATCCTACTGCTCCTTTTTGAAGTGTTTTCTTAATAGTATTTTTCCTTTTTGCGACAAATCTCCAAAGTGGTTATCGGGCATGACTAGAAATTATGTGGGCACCGCTCGTGTACGTTAATGGCCATGCATAAAAGTGGATGCGCTGCAGTCGTTATTGAGCAGGACTAGAAAACGTGTGGGCATTGCCCGCGTAGGTTCAAAATTTGGTATTGACGCTGGCCTTCTTAAAAACGGAATATACAGAAATAAAAGTACTAGAGGTAGGGCTTAAAGCTCAAACAATGTGGCCAACAAGCACGAACCAAAGTTAACACGTTGGAGTGTTTATCGAGCATGATTAGAAATCATGTTGGTTCTGTCTGCACAGTTTTGAATCCTATTGCTCCTATTCAAAGTGTTTCTTTTAATTACATTTTTCTTTTTCGCAACAAACTTCAAAAAATAAAAAATAAAAGGGATTAAATATTCAAGACGAAGGCTTTGAAGCTCCGACTTGCGTTTAACAACCACGCAAATAAGTGGGCTAGCTCGAGGGGTTATTGGGCAAGACTAGAGGTCATGTGGGCTCTGCCCGCATAGGTTTGAATCCTCTCGCTCATGCTTTTCTTTTTAATGTGTTTCTTTTAATCATATTTTCACGTTATGCAACAAATTTCTGAAACATAAAAAAGGAATAAATACTTAAGACGGAGGCTTTGAACCTCCGACCTTGTGGTTAAGAACCTAGCACCAAAGTGGGCGTGCCGGAGTGGTTATCGGGCATGACTAGAAATCATGTGGGCTCTGCCCGCGCAGGTTCGAATCCTGCCGCTCACGCTTTTCTTGTGAATGCTGTTCTTTTAATCACATTTTTTCTTTTTGTAACAAATTTCTAAAAAATAAGAAAAGGAATGAATACCCAAGACAAGGGCTTTGGACCTCTGACCTTGCGGTTAACAACCTCGCACGAAAGTGGGCATGTCGGAGTGGTTATGGGGCATGACTAGAAATCATTTGGCCTAAGCCCGCACAGGTTCGAATCCGCCCGTCGATGCTGTCCATCTTAAAGATGGAATAAATTCAAATAAATGCTCCAGATGGAGAACTTGTGCCTCAGATATTGTGGTTAGCAAGCACACACAAAAGATGGCATGCCAGAGTGTTTATCGTCCTTGACTAGAGATGATGTTGGCTATGTCCGCAAAGGTCGAATCCTACTGCTCCTTTTTGAAGTGTTTTCTTAATAGTATTTTTCCTTTTTGCGACAAATCTCCAAAGTGGTTATCGGGCATGACTAGAAATTATGTGGGCACCGCTCGTGTACGTTAATGGCCATGCATAAAAGTGGATGCGCTGCAGTCGTTATTGAGCAGGACTAGAAAACGTGTGGGCATTGCCCGCGTAGGTTCAAAATTTGGTATTGACGCTGGCCTTCTTAAAAACGGAATATACAGAAATAAAAGTACTAGAGGTAGGGCTTAAAGCTCAAACAATGTGGCCAACAAGCACGAACCAAAGTTAACACGTTGGAGTGTTTATCGAGCATGATTAGAAATCATGTTGGTTCTGTCTGCACAGTTTTGAATCCTATTGCTCCTATTCAAAGTGTTTCTTTTAATTACATTTTTCTTTTTCGCAACAAACTTCAAAAAATAAAAAATAAAAGGGATTAAATATTCAAGACGAAGGCTTTGAAGCTCCGACTTGCGTTTAACAACCACGCAAATAAGTGGGCTAGCTCGAGGGGTTATTGGGCAAGACTAGAGGTCATGTGGGCTCTGCCCGCATAGGTTTGAATCCTCTCGCTCATGCTTTTCTTTTTAATGTGTTTCTTTTAATCATATTTTCACGTTATGCAACAAATTTCTGAAACATAAAAAAGGAATAAATACTTAAGACGGAGGCTTTGAACCTCCGACCTTGTGGTTAAGAACCTAGCACCAAAGTGGGCGTGCCGGAGTGGTTATCGGGCATGACTAGAAATCATGTGGGCTCTGCCCGCGCAGGTTCGAATCCTGCCGCTCACGCTTTTCTTGTGAATGCTGTTCTTTTAATCACATTTTTTCTTTTTGTAACAAATTTCTAAAAAATAAGAAAAGGAATGAATACCCAAGACAAGGGCTTTGGACCTCTGACCTTGCGGTTAACAACCTCGCACGAAAGTGGGCATGTCGGAGTGGTTATGGGGCATGACTAGAAATCATTTGGCCTAAGCCCGCACAGGTTCGAATCCGCCCGTCGATGCTGTCCATCTTAAAGATGGAATAAATTCAAATAAATGCTCCAGATGGAGAACTTGTGCCTCAGATATTGTGGTTAGCAAGCACACACAAAAGATGGCATGCCAGAGTGTTTATCGTCCTTGACTAGAGATGATGTTGGCTATGTCCGCAAAGGTCGAATCCTACTGCTCCTTTTTGAAGTGTTTTCTTAATAGTATTTTTCCTTTTTGCGACAAATCTCCAAAGTGGTTATCGGGCATGACTAGAAATTATGTGGGCACCGCTCGTGTACGTTCGAAACTTTCCGCTCATGCTTTTCCTTTTAATGCGGCTCCTTTAATCCTATTTTTACTTTTAGAAAGAGAGTACTAAAAAAGAAAGTAAAAGAAGGAATAAACACTAATATATGTGCTAGAATTAGGGCTTGAACCTCCGACGACATGGTTAACACCCTCGCACCAAAGTGGGCGTGCCGGAGTGGTTATCGGGCATGACTCGAAATCATGTGGGCTCTGCCCGCGCAGGTTCGAATCCTGCCGCTCACGGTTTTCTTCTTAAAGTGTTTCTTCTAATCATATGTTTACTTTTTGCAACAAATTTCCAAAAAATAAAGAAAAAAAGGAATATGTACAAATAGATGTGCCAGAAGGAGGGCTTCAGGCTCTGACTTGTGGTTAATGGCCATGCACAAAAGTGGGCGTGCGGGAGTCGTTATTAAGCATGGCTAGAAAACTTGTGGGCTTTACCCCCACAGGTTCAAATCTTGTTGTTCATGATGTCCTTCTTTAAAACGGAATAAATAGAAATTAAAGCACTAGAGGGAGGGCTTAAACCTCAAACAACGTGGTTAAGAAGCACGAACCAAAATTAGCTTGCCGGAGTGTTTATCAGGTACGACTAGAAATCTTGTTGGCTCTGTCTGCACAGTTTTGAACCATATTGCTCCTTTTTAAAGTGTTTCTTTTAATTACATTTCTCCTTTCGCAGGTTTAAATCCTATCGCTCGTGCTTTTCTTTTTAAAGTGTTTCTTTCAATCATATTTCCACTTTATGCAACAAATTTTCAAAAACAAAAAGGAATAAATACGCAAGACGGAGGCTTTGAACCTCCAACCTTGTGGTTAAGAACCTAGCACCAAAGTGGGCATGCCGGAGTGGTTATCGGGCTTGACTAGAAATCATGTGGGCTCTGCCCGTGCAGGTGCGACTTCTGCCGCTCACGCTTTTCTTCTTAGTGCGGTTCTTTTAATCAAATTTTTACTTTTTGTAACAAATTTCTTAAAAATAAAGAAAAAGAAGGAATAAACACAAATAGATGTGCTGAAAGGAGGGCTTGAACCTCCATCCACGTGGTTGACAACCTTGTACCAAGGTGGTCTCGGCGGAGGGGTTATCGGGCATGACTTGAAATCTTGTGGGCTTTGCCCCCACAGGTTCGAATCCTGCCACTCAAGGTTTTCATCTTAAAGTCTTTCTTCTAATCATATTTTTTCATTTTGCAACAAATTTCCATAAAGTAAAGAAAAAGAAGGAATAAGCGCAAATAGATGTGCTAGAAGGAGGGCCTGAACCTCCGACATGTGGTTAATGGCCATGCATAAAAGTGGATGCGCTGCAGTCGTTATTGAGCAGGACTAGAAAACGTGTGGGCATTGCCCGCGTAGGTTCAAAATTTGGTATTGACGCTGTCCTTCTTAAAAACGGAATATACAGAAATAAAAGTACTAGAGGTAGGGCTTAAAGCTCAAACAATGTGGCCAACAAGCACGAACCAAAGTTAACACGTTGGAGTGTTTATCGAGCATGATTAGAAATCATGTTGGTTCTGTCTGCACAGTTTTGAATCCTATTGCTCCTATTCAAAGTGTTTCTTTTAATTACATTTTTCTTTTTCGCAACAAACTTCAAAAAATAAAAAATAAAAGGGATTAAATATTCAAGACGAAGGCTTTGAAGCTCCGACTTGCGTTCAACAACCACGCAAATAAGTGGGCTAGCTGGAGGAGTTATTGGGCAAGACTAGAGGTCATGTGGGCTCTGCCCGCATAGGTTTGAATCCTCTCGCTCATGCTTTTCTTTTTAATGTGTTTCTTTTAATCATATTTTCACGTTATGCAACAAATTTCTGAAACATAAAAAAGGAATAAATACTTAAGACGGAGGCTTTGAACCTCCGACCTTGTGGTTAAGAACCTAGTACCAAAGTGGGCGTGCCGGAGTGGTTATCGGGCATGACTAGAAATCATGTGGGCTCTGCCCGCGCAGGTTCGAATCCTGCCGCTCACGATTTTCTTGTGAATGCTGTTCTTTTAATCACATTTTTTCTTTTTGTAACAAATTTCTAAAAAATAAGAAAAGGAATGAATACCCAAGACAAGGGCTTTGGACCTCTGACCTTGCGGTTAACAACCTCGCACGAAAGTGGGCATGTCGGAGTGGTTATGGGGCATGACTAGAAATCATTTGGCCTAAGCCCGCACAGGTTCGAATCCGCCCGTCGATGCTGTCCATCTTAAAGATGGAATAAATTCAAATAAATGCTCCAGATGGAGAACTTGTGCCTCAGATATTGTGGTTAGCAAGCACACACAAAAGATGGCATGCCAGAGTGTTTATCGTCCTTGACTAGAGATGATGTTGGCTATGTCCGCAAAGGTCGAATCCTACTGCTCCTTTTTGAAGTGTTTTCTTAATAGTATTTTTCCTTTTTGCGACAAATCTCCAAAGTGGTTATCGGGCATGACTAGAAATTATGTGGGCACCGCTCGTGTACGTTAATGGCCATGCATAAAAGTGGATGCGCTGCAGTCGTTACTGAGCAGGACTAGAAAACGTGTGGGCATTGCCCGCGTAGGTTCAAAATTTGGTATTGACGCTGGCCTTCTTAAAAACGGAATATACAGAAATAAAAGTACTAGAGGTAGGGCTTAAAGCTCAAACAATGTGGCCAACAAGCACGAACCAAAGTTAACACGTTGGAGTGTTTATCGAGCATGATTAGAAATCATGTTGGTTCTGTCTGCACAGTTTTGAATCCTATTGCTCCTATTCAAAGTGTTTCTTTTAATTACATTTTTCTTTTTCGCAACAAACTTCAAAAAATAAAAAATAAAAGGGATTAAATATTCAAGACGAAGGCTTTGAAGCTCCGACTTGCGTTTAACAACCACGCAAATAAGTGGGCTAGCTCGAGGGGTTATTGGGCAAGACTAGAGGTCATGTGGGCTCTGCCCGCATAGGTTTGAATCCTCTCGCTCATGCTTTTCTTTTTAATGTGTTTCTTTTAATCATATTTTCACGTTATGCAACAAATTTCTGAAACATAAAAAAGGAATAAATACTTAAGACGGAGGCTTTGAACCTCCGACCTTGTGGTTAAGAACCTAGCACCAAAGTGGGCGTGCCGGAGTGGTTATCGGGCATGACTAGAAATCATGTGGGCTCTGCCCGCGCAGGTTCGAATCCTGCCGCTCACGCTTTTCTTGTGAATGCTGTTCTTTTAATCACATTTTTTCTTTTTGTAACAAATTTCTAAAAAATAAGAAAAGGAATGAATACCCAAGACAAGGGCTTTGGACCTCTGACCTTGCGGTTAACAACCTCGCACGAAAGTGGGCATGTCGGAGTGGTTATGGGGCATGACTAGAAATCATTTGGCCTAAGCCCGCACAGGTTCGAATCCGCCCGTCGATGCTGTCCATCTTAAAGATGGAATAAATTCAAATAAATGCTCCAGATGGAGAACTTGTGCCTCAGATATTGTGGTTAGCAAGCACACACAAAAGATGGCATGCCAGAGTGTTTATCGTCCTTGACTAGAGATGATGTTGGCTATGTCCGCAAAGGTCGAATCCTACTGCTCCTTTTTGAAGTGTTTTCTTAATAGTATTTTTCCTTTTTGCGACAAATCTCCAAAGTGGTTATCGGGCATGACTAGAAATTATGTGGGCACCGCTCGTGTACGTTCGAAACTTTCCGCTCATGCTTTTCCTTTTAATGCGGCTCCTTTAATCCTATTTTTACTTTTAGAAAGAGAGTACTAAAAAAGAAAGTAAAAGAAGGAATAAACACTAATATATGTGCTAGAATTAGGGCTTGAACCTCCGACGACATGGTTAACACCCTCGCACCAAAGTGGGCGTGCCGGAGTGGTTATCGGGCATGACTCGAAATCATGTGGGCTCTGCCCGCGCAGGTTCGAATCCTGCCGCTCACGGTTTTCTTCTTAAAGTGTTTCTTCTAATCATATGTTTACTTTTTGCAACAAATTTCCAAAAAATAAAGAAAAAAGGAATATGTACAAATAGATGTGCCAGAAGGAGGGCTTCAGGCTCTGACTTGTGGTTAATGGCCATGCACAAAAGTGGGCGTGCGGGAGTCGTTATTAAGCATGGCTAGAAAACTTGTGGGCTTTACCCCCACAGGTTCAAATCTTGTTGTTCATGATGTCCTTCTTTAAAACGGAATAAATAGAAATTAAAGCACTAGAGGGAGGGCTTAAACCTCAAACAACGTGGTTAAGAAGCACGAACCAAAATTAGCTTGCCGGAGTGTTTATCAGGTACGACTAGAAATCTTGTTGGCTCTGTCTGCACAGTTTTGAACCATATTGCTCCTTTTTAAAGTGTTTCTTTTAATTACATTTCTCCTTTCGCAGGTTTAAATCCTATCGCTCGTGCTTTTCTTTTTAAAGTGTTTCTTTCAATCATATTTCCACTTTATGCAACAAATTTTCAAAAACAAAAAGGAATAAATACGCAAGACGGAGGCTTTGAACCTCCAACCTTGTGGTTAAGAACCTAGCACCAAAGTGGGCATGCCGGAGTGGTTATCGGGCTTGACTAGAAATCATGTGGGCTCTGCCCGTGCAGGTGCGACTTCTGCCGCTCACGCTTTTCTTCTTAGTGCGGTTCTTTTAATCAAATTTTTACTTTTTGTAACAAATTTCTTAAAAATAAAGAAAAAGAAGGAATAAACACAAATAGATGTGCTGAAAGGAGGGCTTGAACCTCCATCCACGTGGTTGACAACCTTGTACCAAGGTGGTCTCGGCGGAGGGGTTATCGGGCATGACTTGAAATCTTGTGGGCTTTGCCCCCACAGGTTCGAATCCAACCACCCAAGGTTTTCATCTTAAAGTCTTTCTTCTAATCATATTTTTTCATTTTGCAACAAATTTCCATAAAGTAAAGAAAAAGAAGGAATAAGCGCAAATAGATGTGCTAGAAGGAGGGCCTGAACCTCCGACATGTGGTTAATGGCCATGCATAAAAGTGGATGCGCTGCAGTCGTTATTGAGCAGGACTAGAAAACGTGTGGGCATTGCCCGCGTAGGTTCAAAATTTGGTATTGACGCTGGCCTTCTTAAAAACGGAATATACAGAAATAAAAGTACTAGAGGTAGGGCTTAAAGCTCAAACAATGTGGCCAACAAGCACGAACCAAAGTTAACACGTTGGAGTGTTTATCGAGCATGATTAGAAATCATGTTGGTTCTGTCTGCACAGTTTTGAATCCTATTGCTCCTATTCAAAGTGTTTCTTTTAATTACATTTTTCTTTTTCGTAACAAACTTCAAAAAATAAAAAATAAAAGGGATTAAATATTCAAGACGAAGGCTTTGAAGCTCCGACTTGCGTTTAACAACCACGCAAATAAGTGGGCTAGCTCGAGGGGTTATTGGGCAAGACTAGAGGTCATGTGGGCTCTGCCCGCATAGGTTTGAATCCTCTCGCTCATGCTTTTCTTTTTAATGTGTTTCTTTTAATCATATTTTCACGTTATGCAACACATTTCTGAAACATAAAAAAGGAATAAATACTGAAGACGGAGGCTTTGAACCTCCGACCTTGTGGTTAAGAACCTAGCACCAAAGTGGGCGTGCCGGAGTGGTTATCGGGCATGACTAGAAATCATGTGGGCTCTGCCCGCGCAGGTTCGAATCCTGCCGCTCACGCTTTTCTTGTGAATGCTGTTCTTTTAATCACATTTTTTCTTTTTGTAACAAATTTCTAAAAAATAAGAAAAGGAATGAATACCCAAGACAAGGGCTTTGGACCTCTGACCTTGCGGTTAACAACCTCGCACGAAAGTGGGCATGTCGGAGTGGTTATGGGGCATGACTAGAAATCATTTGGCCTAAGCCCACACAGGTTCGAATCCGCCCGTCGATGCTGTCCATCTTAAAGATGGAATAAATTCAAATAAATGCTCCAGATGGAGAACTTGTACCTCAGATATTGTGGTTAGCAAGCACACACAAAAGATGGCAGGCCAGAGTGTTTATCGTCCTTGACTAGAGATGATGTTGGCTATGTCCGCAAAGGTCGAATCCTACTGCTCCTTTTTGAAGTGTTTTCTTAATAGTATTTTTCCTTTTTGCGACAAATCTCCAAAGTGGTTATCGGGCATGACTAGAAATTATGTGGGCACCGCTCGTGTACGTTCGAAACTTTCCGCTCATGCTTTTCCTTTTAATGCGGCTCCTTTAATCCTATTTTTACTTTTAGAAAGAGAGTACTAAAAAAGAAAGTAAAAGAAGGAATAAACACTAATATATGTGCTAGAATTAGGGCATGAACCTCCGACGACATGGTTAACACCCTCGCACCAAAGTGGGCGTGCCGGAGTGGTTATCGGGCATGACTCGAAATCATGTGGGCTCTGCCCGCGCAGGTTCGAATCCTGCCGCTCACGGTTTTCTTCTTAAAGTGTTTCTTCTAATCATATGTTTACTTTTTGCAACAAATTTCCAAAAAATAAAGAAAAAAAGGAATATGTACAAATAGATGTGCCAGAAGGAGGGCTTCAGGCTCTGACTTGTGGTTAATGGCCATGCACAAAAGTGGGCGTGCGGGAGTCGTTATTAAGCATGGCTAGAAAACTTGTGGGCTTTACCCCCACAGGTTCAAATCTTGTTGTTCATGATGTCCTTCTTTAAAACGGAATAAATAGAAATTAAAGCACTAGAGGGAGGGCTTAAACCTCAAACAACGTGGTTAAGAAGCACGAACCAAAATTAGCTTGCCGGAGTGTTTATCAGGGACGACTAGAAATCTTGTTGGCTCTGTCTGCACAGTTTTGAACCATATTGCTCCTTTTTAAAGTGTTTCTTTTAATTACATTTCTCCTTTCGCAGGTTTAAATCCTATCGCTCGTGCTTTTCTTTTTAAAGTGTTTCTTTCAATCATATTTCCACTTTATGCAACAAATTTTCAAAAACAAAAAGGAATAAATACGCAAGACGGAGGCTTTGAACCTCCAACCTTGTGGTTAAGAACCTAGCACCAAAGTGGGCATGCCGGAGTGGTTATCGGGCTTGACTAGAAATCATGTGGGCTCTGCCCGTGCAGGTGCGACTTCTGCCGCTCACGCTTTTCTTCTTAGTGCGGTTCTTTTAATCAAATTTTTACTTTTTGTAACAAATTTCTTAAAAATAAAGAAAAAGAAGGAATAAACACAAATAGATGTGCTGAAAGGAGGGCTTGAACCTCCATCCACGTGGTTGACAACCTTGTACCAAGGTGGTCTCGGCGGAGGGGTTATCGGGCATGACTTGAAATCTTGTGGGCTTTGCCCCCACAGGTTCGAATCCTGCCACTCAAGGTTTTCATCTTAAAGTCTTTCTTCTAATCATATTTTTTCATTTTGCAACAAATTTCCATAAAGTAAAGAAAAAGAAGGAATAAGCGCAAATAGATGTGCTAGAAGGAGGGCCTGAACCTCCGACATGTGGTTAATGGCCATGCATAAAAGTGGATGCGCTGCAGTCGTTATTGAGCAGGACTAGAAAACGTGTGGGCATTGCCCGCGTAGGTTCAAAATTTGGTATTGACGCTGTCCTTCTTAAAAACGGAATATACAGAAATAAAAGTACTAGAGGTAGGGCTTAAAGCTCAAACAATGTGGCCAACAAGCACGAACCAAAAGTTAACACGTTGGAGTGTTTATCAAGCATGATTAGAAATCATGTTGGTTCTGTCTGCACAGTTTTGAATCCTATTGCTCCTATTCAAAGTGTTTCTTTTAATTACATTTTTCTTTTTTGCAACAAACTTCAAAAAATAAAAAATAAAAGGGATTAAATATTCAAGACGAAGGCTTTGAAGCTCCGACTTGCGTTCAACAACCACGCAAATAAGTGGGCTAGCTGGAGGGGTTATTGGGCAAGACTAGAGGTCATGTGGGCTCTGCCCGCATAGGTTTGAATCCTCTCGCTCATGCTTTTCTTTTTAATGTGTTTCTTTTAATCATATTTTCACGTTATGCAACAAATTTCTGAAACATAAAAAAGGAATAAATACTTAAGACGGAGGCTTTGAACCTCCGACCTTGTGGTTAAGAACCTAGCACCAAAGTGGGCGTGCCGGAGTGGTTATCGGGCATGACTAGAAATCATGTGGGCTCTGCCCGCGCAGGTTCGAATCCTGCCGCTCACGCTTTTCTTGTGAATGCTGTTCTTTTAATCACATTTTTTCTTTTTGTAACAAATTTCTAAAAAATAAGAAAAGGAATGAATACCCAAGACAAGGGCTTTGGACCTCTGACCTTGCGGTTAACAACCTCGCACGAAAGTGGGCATGTCGGAGTGGTTATGGGGCATGACTAGAAATCATTTGGCCTAAGCCCGCACAGGTTCGAATCCGCCCGTCGATGCTGTCCATCTTAAAGATGGAATAAATTCAAATAAATGCTCCAGATGGAGAACATGTGCCTCAGATATTGTGGTTAGCAAGCACACACAAAAGATGGCATGCCAGAGTGTTTATCGTCCTTGACTAGAGATGATGTTGGCTATGTCCGCAAAGGTCGAATCCTACTGCTCCTTTTTGAAGTGTTTTCTTAATAGTATTTTTCCTTTTTGCGACAAATCTCCAAAGTGGTTATCGGGCATGACTAGAAATTATGTGGGCACCGCTCGTGTACGTTCGAAACTTTCCGCTCATGCTTTTCCTTTTAATGCGGCTCCTTTAATCCTATTTTTACTTTTAGAAAGAGAGTACTAAAAAAGAAAGTAAAAGAAGGAATAAACACTAATATATGTGCTAGAATTAGGGCATGAACCTCCGACGACATGGTTAACACCCTCGCACCAAAGTGGGCGTGCCGGAGTGGTTATCGGGCATGACTCGAAATCATGTGGGCTCTGCCCGCGCAGGTTCGAATCCTGCCGCTCACGGTTTTCTTCTTAAAGTGTTTCTTCTAATCATATGTTTACTTTTTGCAACAAATTTCCAAAAAATAAAGAAAAAAAGGAATATGTACAAATAGATGTGCCAGAAGGAGGGCTTCAGGCTCTGACTTGTGGTTAATGGCCATGCACAAAAGTGGGCGTGCGGGAGTCGTTATTAAGCATGGCTAGAAAACTTGTGGGCTTTACCCCCACAGGTTCAAATCTTGTTGTTCATGATGTCCTTCTTTAAAACGGAATAAATAGAAATTAAAGCACTAGAGGGAGGGCTTAAACCTCAAACAACGTGGTTAAGAAGCACGAACCAAAATTAGCTTGCCGGAGTGTTTATCAGGTACGACTAGAAATCTTGTTGGCTCTGTCTGCACAGTTTTGAACCATATTGCTCCTTTTTAAAGTGTTTCTTTTAATTACATTTCTCCTTTCGCAGGTTTAAATCCTATCGCTCGTGCTTTTCTTTTTAAAGTGTTTCTTTCAATCATATTTCCACTTTATGCAACAAATTTTCAAAAACAAAAAGGAATAAATACGCAAGACGGAGGCTTTGAACCTCCAACCTTGTGGTTAAGAACCTAGCACCAAAGTGGGCATGCCGGAGTGGTTATCGGGCTTGACTAGAAATCATGTGGGCTCTGCCCGTGCAGGTGCGACTTCTGCCGCTCACGCTTTTCTTCTTAGTGCGGTTCTTCTAATCAAATTTTTACTTTTTGTAACAAATTTCTTAAAAATAAAGAAAAAGAAGGAATAAACACAAATAGATGTGCTGAAAGGAGGGCTTGAACCTCCATCCACGTGGTTGACAACCTTGTACCAAGGTGGTCTCGACGGAGGGGTTATCGGGCATGACTTGAAATCTTGTGGGCTTTGCCCCCACAGGTTCGAATCCTGCCACTCAAGGTTTACATCTTAAAGTCTTTCTTCTAATCATATTTTTTCATTTTGCAACAAATTTCCATAAAGTAAAGAAAAAGAAGGAATAAGCGCAAATAGATGTGCTAGAAGGAGGGCCTGAACCTCCGACATGTGGTTAATGGCCATGCATAAAAGTGGATGCGCTGCAGTCGTTATTGAGCAGGACTAGAAAACGTGTGGGCATTGCCCGCGTAGGTTCAAAATTTGGTATTGACGCTGTCCTTCTTAAAAACGGAATATACAGAAATAAAAGTACTAGAGGTAGGGCTTAAAGCTCAAACAATGTGGCCAACAAGCACGAACCAAAGTTAACACGTTGGAGTGTTTATCGAGCATGATTAGAAATCATGTTGGTTCTGTCTGCACAGTTTTGAATCCTATTGCTCCTATTCAAAGTGTTTCTTTTAATTACATTTTTCTTTTTCGCAACAAACTTCAAAAAATAAAAAATAAAAGGGATTAAATATTCAAGACGAAGGCTTTGAAGCTCCGACTTGCGTTCAACAACCACGCAAATAAGTGGGCTAGCTGGAGGGGTTATTGGGCAAGACTAGAGGTCATGTGGGCTCTGCCCGCATAGGTTTGAATCCTCTCGCTCATGCTTTTCTTTTTAATGTGTTTATTTTAATCATATTTTCACGTTATGCAACAAATTTCTGAAACATAAAAAAGGAATAAATACTTAAGACGGAGGCTTTGAACCTCCGACCTTGTGGTTAAGAACCTAGCACCAAAGTGGGCGTGCCGGAGTGGTTATCGGGCATGACTAGAAATCATGTGGGCTCTGCCCGCGCAGGTTCGAATCCTGCCGCTCACGCTTTTCTTGTGAATGCTGTTCTTTTAATCACATTTTTTCTTTTTGTAACAAATTTCTAAAAAATAAGAAAAGGAATGAATACCCAAGACAAGGGCTTTGGACCTCTGACCTTGCGGTTAACAACCTCGCACGAAAGTGGGCATGTCGGAGTGGTTATGGGGCATGACTAGAAATCATTTGGCCTAAGCCCGCACAGGTTCGAATCCGCCCGTCGATGCTGTCCATCTTAAAGATGGAATAAATTCAAATAAATGCTCCAGATGGAGAACTTGTACCTCAGATATTGTGGTTAGCAAGCACACACAAAAGATGGCAGGCCAGAGTGTTTATCGTCCTTGACTAGAGATGATGTTGGCTATGTCCGCAAAGGTCGAATCCTACTGCTCCTTTTTGAAGTGTTTTCTTAATAGTATTTTTCCTTTTTGCGACAAATCTCCAAAGTGGTTATCGGGCATGACTAGAAATTATGTGGGCCCCGCTCGTGTACGTTCGAAACTTTCCGCTCATGCTTTTCCTTTTAATGCGGCTCCTTTAATCCTATTTTTACTTTTAGAAAGAGAGTACTAAAAAAGAATGTAAAAGAAGGAATAAACACTAATATATGTGCTAGAATTAGGGCTTGAACCTCCGACGACATGGTTAACACCCTCGCACCAAAGTGGGTGTGCCGGAGTGGTTATCGGGCATGACTCGAAATCATGTGGGCTCTGCCCGCGCAGGTTCGAATCCTGCCGCTCACGGTTTTCTTCTTAAAGTGTTTCTTCTAATCATATGTTTACTTTTTGCAACAAATTTCCAAAAAATAAAGAAAAAAAGGAATATGTACAAATAGATGTGCCAGAAGGAGGGCTTCAGGCTCTGACTTGTGGTTAATGGCCATGCATAAAAGTGGGCGTGCGGGAGTCGTTATTAAGCATGGCTAGAAAACTTGTGGGCTTTACCCCCACAGGTTCAAATCTTGTTGTTCATGATGTCCTTCTTTAAAACGGAATAAATAGAAATTAAAGCACTAGAGGGAGGGCTTAAACCTCAAACAACGTGGTTAAGAAGCACGAACCAAAATTAGCTTGCCGGAGTGTTTATCAGGTACGACTAGAAATCTTGTTGGCTCTGTCTGCACAGTTTTGAACCATATTGCTCCTTTTTAAAGTGTTTCTTTTAATTACATTTCTCCTTTCGCAGGTTTAAATCCTATCGCTCGTGCTTTTCTTTTTAAAGTGTTTCTTTCAATCATATTTCCACTTTATGCAACAAATTTTCAAAAACAAAAAGGAATAAATACGCAAGACGGAGGCTTTGAACCTCCAACCTTGTGGTTAAGAACCTAGCACCAAAGTGGGCATGCCGGAGTGGTTATCGGGCTTGACTAGAAATCATGTGGGCTCTGCCCGTGCAGGTGCGACTTCTGCCGCTCACGCTTTTCTTCTTAGTGCGGTTCTTTTAATCAAATTTTTACTTTTTGTAACAAATTTCTTAAAAATAAAGAAAAAGAAGGAATAAACACAAATAGATGTGCTGAAAGGAGGGCTTGAACCTCCATCCACGTGGTTGACAACCTTGTACCAAGGTGGTCTCGGCGGAGGGGTTATCGGGCATGACTTGAAATCTTGTGGGCTTTGCCCCCACAGGTTCGAATCCTACCACTCAAGGTTTACATCTTAAAGTCTTTCTTCTAATCATATTTTTTCATTTTGCAACAAATTTCCATAAAGTAAAGAAAAAGAAGGAATAAGCGCAAATAGATGTGCTAGAAGGAGGGCCTGAACCTCCGACATGTGGTTAATGGCCATGCATAAAAGTGGATGCGCTGCAGTCGTTATTGAGCAGGACTAGAAAACGTGTGGGCATTGCCCGCGTAGGTTCAAAATTTGGTATTGACGCTGTCCTTCTTAAAAACGGAATATACAGAAATAAAAGTACTAGAGGTAGGGCTTAAAGCTCAAACAATGTGGCCAACAAGCACGAACCAAAGTTAACACGTTGGAGTGTTTATCGAGCATGATTAGAAATCATGTTGGTTCTGTCTGCACAGTTTTGAATCCTATTGCTCCTATTCAAAGTGTTTCTTTTAATTACATTTTTCTTTTTCGCAACAAACTTCAAAAAATAAAAAATAAAAGGGATTAAATATTCAAGACGAAGGCTTTGAAGCTCCGACTTGCGTTCAACAACCACGCAAATAAGTGGGCTAGCTGGAGGGGTTATTGGGCAAGACTAGAGGTCATGTGGGCTCTGCCCGCATAGGTTTGAATCCTCTCGCTCATGCTTTTCTTTTTAATGTGTTTCTTTTAATCATATTTTCACGTTATGCAACAAATTTCTGAAACATAAAAAAGGAATAAATACTTAAGACGGAGGCTTTGAACCTCCGACCTTGTGGTTAAGAACCTAGCACCAAAGTGGGCGTGCCGGAGTGGTTATCGGGCATGACTAGAAATCATGTGGGCTCTGCCCGCGCAGGTTCGAATCCTGCCGCTCACGCTTTTCTTGTGAATGCTGTTCTTTTAATCACATTTTTTCTTTTTGTAACAAATTTCTAAAAAATAAGAAAAGGAATGAATACCCAAGACAAGGGCTTTGGACCTCTGACCTTGCGGTTAACAACCTCGCACGAAAGTGGGCATGTCGGAGTGGTTATGGGGCATGACTAGAAATCATTTGGCCTAAGCCCGCACAGGTTCGAATCCGCCCGTCGATGCTGTCCATCTTAAAGATGGAATAAATTCAAATAAATGCTCCAGATGGAGAACATGTGCCTCAGATATTGTGGTTAGCAAGCACACACAAAAGATGGCATGCCAGAGTGTTTATCGTCCTTGACTAGAGATGATGTTGGCTATGTCCGCAAAGGTCGAATCCTACTGCTCCTTTTTGAAGTGTTTTCTTAATAGTATTTTTCCTTTTTGCGACAAATCTCCAAAGTGGTTATCGGGCATGACTAGAAATTATGTGGGCACCGCTCGTGTACGTTCGAAACTTTCCGCTCATGCTTTTCCTTTTAATGCGGCTCCTTTAATCCTATTTTTACTTTTAGAAAGAGAGTACTAAAAAAGAAAGTAAAAGAAGGAATAAACACTAATATATGTGCTAGAATTAGGGCATGAACCTCCGACGACATGGTTAACACCCTCGCACCAAAGTGGGCGTGCCGGAGTGGTTATCGGGCATGACTCGAAATCATGTGGGCTCTGCCCGCGCAGGTTCGAATCCTGCCGCTCACGGTTTTCTTCTTAAAGTGTTTCTTCTAATCATATGTTTACTTTTTGCAACAAATTTCCAAAAAATAAAGAAAAAAAGGAATATGTACAAATAGATGTGCCAGAAGGAGGGCTTCAGGCTCTGACATGTGGTTAATGGCCATGCACAAAAGTGGGCGTGCGGGAGTCGTTATTAAGCATGGCTAGAAAACTTGTGGGCTTTACCCCCACAGGTTCAAATCTTGTTGTTCATGATGTCCTTCTTTAAAACGGAATAAATAGAAATTAAAGCACTAGAGGGAGGGCTTAAACCTCAAACAACGTGGTTAAGAAGCACGAACCAAAATTAGCTTGCCGGAGTGTTTATCAGGTACGACTAGAAATCTTGTTGGCTCTGTCTGCACAGTTTTGAACCATATTGCTCCTTTTTAAAGTGTTTCTTTTAATTACATTTCTCCTTTCGCAGGTTTAAATCCTATCGCTCGTGCTTTTCTTTTTAAAGTGTTTCTTTCAATCATATTTCCACTTTATGCAACAAATTTTCAAAAACAAAAAGGAATAAATACGCAAGACGGAGGCTTTGAACCTCCAACCTTGTGGTTAAGAACCTAGCACCAAAGTGGGCATGCCGGAGTGGTTATCGGGCTTGACTAGAAATCATGTGGGCTCTGCCCGTGCAGGTGCGACTTCTGCCGCTCACGCTTTTCTTCTTAGTGCGGTTCTTTTAATCAAATTTTTACTTTTTGTAACAAATTTCTTAAAAATAAAGAAAAAGAAGGAATAAACACAAATAGATGTGCTGAAAGGAGGGCTTGAACCTCCATCCACGTGGTTGACAACCTTGTACCAAGGTGGTCTCGGCGGAGGGGTTATCGGGCATGACTTGAAATCTTGTGGGCTTTGCCCCCACAGGTTCGAATCCTGCCACTCAAGGTTTTCATCTTAAAGTCTTTCTTCTAATCATATTTTTTCATTTTGCAACAAATTTCCATAAAGTAAAGAAAAAGAAGGAATAAGCGCAAATAGATGTGCTAGAAGGAGGGCCTGAACCTCCGACATGTGGTTAATGGCCATGCATAAAAGTGGATGCGCTGCAGTCGTTATTGAGCAGGACTAGAAAACGTGTGGGCATTGCCCGCGTAGGTTCAAAATTTGGTATTGACGCTGTCCTTCTTAAAAACGGAATATACAGAAATAAAAGTACTAGAGGTAGGGCTTAAAGCTCAAACAATGTGGCCAACAAGCACGAACCAAAAGTTAACACGTTGGAGTGTTTATCAAGCATGATTAGAAATCATGTTGGTTCTGTCTGCACAGTTTTGAATCCTATTGCTCCTATTCAAAGTGTTTCTTTTAATTACATTTTTCTTTTTCGCAACAAACTTCAAAAAATAAAAAATAAAAGGGATTAAATATTCAAGACGAAGGCTTTGAAGCTCCGACTTGCGTTCAACAACCACGCAAATAAGTGGGCTAGCTGGAGGGGTTATTGGGCAAGACTAGAGGTCATGTGGGCTCTGCCCGCATAGGTTTGAATCCTCTCGCTCATGCTTTTCTTTTTAATGTGTTTCTTTTAATCATATTTTCACGTTATGCAACAAATTTCTGAAACATAAAAAAGGAATAAATACTTAAGACGGAGGCTTTGAACCTCCGACCTTGTGGTTAAGAACCTAGCACCAAAGTGGGCGTGCCGGAGTGGTTATCGGGCATGACTAGAAATCATGTGGGCTCTGCCCGCGCAGGTTCGAATCTTGCCGCTCACGCTTTTCTTGTGAATGCTGTTCTTTTAATCACATTTTTTCTTTTTGTAACAAATTTCTAAAAAATAAGAAAAGGAATGAATACCCAAGACAAGGGCTTTGGACCTCTGACCTTGCGGTTAACAACCTCGCACGAAAGTGGGCATGTCGGAGTGGTTATGGGGCATGACTAGAAATCATTTGGCCTAAGCCCGCACAGGTTCGAATCCGCCCGTCGATGCTGTCCATCTTAAAGATGGAATAAATTCAAATAAATGCTCCAGATGGAGAACTTGTGCCTCAGATATTGTGGTTAGCAAGCACACACAAAAGATGGCATGCCAGAGTGTTTATCGTCCTTGACTAGAGATGATGTTGGCTATGTCCGCAAAGGTCGAATCCTACTGCTCCTTTTTGAAGTGTTTTCTTAATAGTATTTTTCCTTTTTGCGACAAATCTCCAAAGTGGTTATCGGGCATGACTAGAAATTATGTGGGCACCGCTCGTGTACGTTCGAAACTTTCCGCTCATGCTTTTCCTTTTAATGCGGCTCCTTTAATCCTATTTTTACTTTTAAAAAGAGAGTACTAAAAAAGAAAGTAAAAGAAGGAATAAACACTAATATATGTGCTAGAATTAGGGCTTGAACCTCCGACGACATGGTTAACACCCTCGCACCAAAGTGGGCGTGCCGGAGTGGTTATCGGGCATGACTCGAAATCATGTGGGCTCTGCCCGCGCAGGTTCGAATCCTGCCGCTCACGGTTTTCTTCTTAAAGTGTTTCTTCTAATCATATGTTTACTTTTTGCAACAAATTTCCAAAAAATAAAGAAAAAAAGGAATATGTACAAATAGATGTGCCAGAAGGAGGGCTTCAGGCTCTGACTTGTGGTTAATGGCCATGCACAAAAGTGGGCGTGCGGGAGTCGTTATTAAGCATGGCTAGAAAACTTGTGGGCTTTACCCCCACAGGTTCAAATCTTGTTGTTCATGATGTCCTTCTTTAAAAAGGAATAAATAGAAATTAAAGCACTAGAGGGAGGGCTTAAACCTCAAACAACGTGGTTAAGAAGCACGAACCAAAATTAGCTTGCCGGAGTGTTTATCAGGTACGACTAGAAATCTTGTTGGCTCTGTCTGCACAGTTTTGAACCATATTGCTCCTTTTTAAAGTGTTTCTTTTAATTACATTTCTCCTTTCGCAGGTTTAAATCCTATCGCTCGTGCTTTTCTTTTTAAAGTGTTTCTTTCAATCATATTTCCACTTTATGCAACAAATTTTCAAAAACAAAAAGGAATAAATACGCAAGACGGAGGCTTTGAACCTCCAACCTTGTGGTTAAGAACCTAGCACCAAAGTGGGCATGCCGGAGTGGTTATCGGGCTTGACTAGAAATCATGTGGGCTCTGCCCGTGCAGGTGCGACTTCTGCCGCTCACGCTTTTCTTCTTAGTGCGGTTCTTCTAATCAAATTTTTACTTTTTGTAACAAATTTCTTAAAAATAAAGAAAAAGAAGGAATAAAAACAAATAGATGTGCTGAAAGGAGGGCTTGAACCTCCATCCACGTGGTTGACAACCTTGTACCAAGGTGGTCTCGGCGGAGGGGTTATCGGGCATGACTTGAAATCTTGTGGGCTTTGCCCCCACAGGTTCGAATCCTACCACCCAAGGTTTTCATCTTAAAGTCTTTCTTCTAATCATATTTTTTCATTTTGCAACAAATTTCCATAAAGTAAAGAAAAAGAAGGAATAAGCGCAAATAGATGTGCTAGAAGGAGGGCCTGAACCTCCGACATGTGGTTAATGGCCATGCATAAAAGTGGATGCGCTGCAGTCGTTATTGAGCAGGACTAGAAAACGTGTGGGCATTGCCCGCGTAGGTTCAAAATTTGGTATTGACGCTGGCCTTCTTAAAAACGGAATATACAGAAATAAAAGTACTAGAGGTAGGGCTTAAAGCTCAAACAATGTGGCCAACAAGCACGAACCAAAGTTAACACGTTGGAGTGTTTATCGAGCATGATTAGAAATCATGTTGGTTCTGTCTGCACAGTTTTGAATCCTATTTCTCCTATTCAAAGTGTTTCTTTTAATTACATTTTTCTTTTTCGCAACAAACTTCAAAAAATAAAAAATAAAAGGGATTAAATATTCAAGACGAAGGCTTTGAAGCTCCGACTTACGTTTAACAACCACGCAAATAAGTGGGCTAGCTCGAGGGGTTATTGGGCAAGACTAGAGGTCATGTGGGCTCTGCCCGCATAGGTTTGAATCCTCTCGCTCATGCTTTTCTTTTTAATGTGTTTCTTTTAATCATATTTTCACGTTATGCAACACATTTCTGAAACATAAAAAAGGAATAAATACTGAAGACGGAGGCTTTGAACCTCCGACCTTGTGGTTAAGAACCTAGCACCAAAGTGGGCGTGCCGGAGTGGTTATCGGGCATGACTAGAAATCATGTGGGCTCTGCCCGCGCAGGTTCGAATCCTGCCGCTCACGCTTTTCTTGTGAATGCTGTTCTTTTAATCACATTTTTTCTTTTTGTAACAAATTTCTAAAAAATAAGAAAAGGAATGAATACCCAAGACAAGGGCTTTGGACCTCTGACCTTGCGGTTAACAACCTCGCACGAAAGTGGGCATGTCGGAGTGGTTATGGGGCATGACTAGAAATCATTTGGCCTAAGCCCGCACAGGTTCGAATCCGCCCGTCGATGCTGTCCATCTTAAAGATGGAATAAATTCAAATAAATGCTCCAGATGGAGAACTTGTACCTCAGATATTGTGGTTAGCAAGCACACACAAGAGATGGCAGGCCAGAGTGTTTATCGTCCTTGACTAGAGATGATGTTGGCTATGTCCGCAAAGGTCGAATCCTACTGCTCCTTTTTGAAGTGTTTTCTTAATAGTATTTTTCCTTTTTGCGACAAATCTCCAAAGTGGTTATCGGGCATGACTAGAAATTATGTGGGCACCGCTCGTGTACGTTCGAAACTTTCCGCTCATGCTTTTCCTTTTAATGCGGCTCCTTTAATCCTATTTTTACTTTTAGAAAGAGAGTACTAAAAAAGAAAGTAAAAGAAGGAATAAACACTAATATATGTGCTAGAATTAGGGCATGAACATCCGACGACATGGTTAACACCCTCGCACCAAAGTGGGCGTGCCGGAGTGGTTATCGGGCATGACTCGAAATCATGTGGGCTCTGCCCGCGCAGGTTCGAATCCTGCCGCTCACGGTTTTCTTCTTAAAGTGTTTCTTCTAATCATATGTTTACTTTTTGCAACAAATTTCCAAAAAATAAAGAAAAAAAGGAATATGTACAAATAGATGTGCCAGAAGGAGGGCTTCAGGCTCTGACTTGTGGTTAATGGCCATGCACAAAAGTGGGCGTGCGGGAGTCGTTATTAAGCATGGCTAGAAAACTTGTGGGCTTTACCCCCACAGGTTCAAATCTTGTTGTTCATGATGTCCTTCTTTAAAACGGAATAAATAGAAATTAAAGCACTAGAGGGAGGGCTTAAACCTCAAACAACGTGGTTAAGAAGCACGAACCAAAATTAGCTTGCCGGAGTGTTTATCAGGTACGACTAGAAATCTTGTTGGCTCTGTCTGCACAGTTTTGAACCATATTGCTCCTTTTTAAAGTGTTTCTTTTAATTACATTTCTCCTTTCGCAGGTTTAAATCCTATCGCTCGTGCTTTTCTTTTTAAAGTGTTTCTTTCAATCATATTTCCACTTTATGCAACAAATTTTCAAAAACAAAAAGGAATAAATACGCAAGACGGAGGCTTTGAACCTCCAACCTTGTGGTTAAGAACCTAGCACCAAAGTGGGCATGCCGGAGTGGTTATCGGGCTTGACTAGAAATCATGTGGGCTCTGCCCGTGCAGGTGCGACTTCTGCCGCTCACGCTTTTCTTCTTAGTGCGGTTCTTTTAATCAAATTTTTACTTTTTGTAACAAATTTCTTAAAAATAAAGAAAAAGAAGGAATAAACACAAATAGATGTGCTGAAAGGAGGGCTTGAACCTCCATCCACGCGGTTGACAACCTTGTACCAAGGTGGTCTCGGCGGAGGGGTTATCGGGCATGACTTGAAATCTTGTGGGCTTTGCCCCCACAGGTTCGAATCCTGCCGCTCAAGGTTTTCATCTTAAAGTCTTTCTTCTAATCATATTTTTTCATTTTGCAACAAATTTCCATAAAGTAAAGAAAAAGAAGGAATAAGCGCAAATAGATGTGCTAGAAGGAGGGCCTGAACCTCCGACATGTGGTTAATGGCCATGCATAAAAGTGGATGCGCTGCAGTCGTTATTGAGCAGGACTAGAAAACGTGTGGGCATTGCCCGCGTAGGTTCAAAATTTGGTATTGACGCTGTCCTTCTTAAAAACGGAATATACAGAAATAAAAGTACTAGAGGTAGGGCTTAAAGCTCAAACAATGTGGCCAACAAGCACGAACCAAAGTTAACACGTTGGAGTGTTTATCGAGCATGATTAGAAATCATGTTGGTTCTGTCTGCACAGTTTTGAATCCTATTGCTCCTATTCAAAGTGTTTCTTTTAATTACATTTTTCTTTTTCGCAACAAACTTCAAAAAATAAAAAATAAAAGGGATTAAATATTCAAGACGAAGGCTTTGAAGCTCCGACTTGCGTTCAACAACCACGCAAATAAGTGGGCTAGCTGGAGGGGTTATTGGGCAGGACTAGAGGTCATGTGGGCTCTGCCCGCATAGGTTTGAATCCTCTCGCTCATGCTTTTCTTTTTAATGTGTTTCTTTTAATCATATTTTCACGTTATGCAACAAATTTCTGAAACATAAAAAAGGAATAAATACTTAAGACGGAGGCTTTGAACCTCCGACCTTGTGGTTAAGAACGTAGCACCAAAGTGGGCGTGCGGAGTGGTTATCGGGCATGACTAGAAATCATGTGGGCTCTGCCCGCGCAGGTTCGAATCCTGCCGCTCACGCTTTTCTTGTGAATGCTGTTCTTTTAATCACATTTTTTCTTTTTGTAACAAATTTCTAAAAAATAAGAAAAGGAATGAATACCCAAGACAAGGGCTTTGGACCTCTGACCTTGCGGTTAACAACCTCGCACGAAAGTGGGCATGTCGGAGTGGTTATGGGGCATGACTAGAAATCATTTGGCCTAAGCCCGCACAGGTTCGAATCCGCCCGTCGATGCTGTCCATCTTAAAGATGGAATAAATTCAAATAAATGCTCCAGATGGAGAACTTGTGCCTCAGATATTGTGGTTAGCAAGCACACACAAAAGATGGCATGCCAGAGTGTTTATCGTCCTTGACTAGAGATGATGTTGGCTATGTCCGCAAAGGTCGAATCCTACTGCTCCTTTTTGAAGTGTTTTCTTAATAGTATTTTTCCTTTTTGCGACAAATCTCCAAAGTGGTTATCGGGCATGACTAGAAATTATGTGGGCACCGCTCGTGTACGTTCGAAACTTTCCGCTCATGCTTTTCCTTTTAATGCGGCTCCTTTAATCCTATTTTTACTTTTAGAAAGAGAGTACTAAAAAAGAAAGTAAAAGAAGGAATAAACACTAATATATGTGCTAGAATTAGGGCATGAACGTCCGACGACATGGTTAACACCCTCGCACCAAAGTGGGCGTGCCGGAGTGGTTATCGGGCATGACTCGAAATCATGTGGGCTCTGCCCGCGCAGGTTCGAATCCTGCCGCTCACGGTTTTCTTCTTAAAGTGTTTCTTCTAATCATATGTTTACTTTTTGCAACAAATTTCCAAAAAATAAAGAAAAAAAGGAATATGTACAAATAGATGTGCCAGAAGGAGGGCTTGAGGCTCTGACTTGTGGTTAATGGCCATGCACAAAAGTGGGCGTGCGGGAGTCGTTATTAAGCATGGCTAGAAAACTTGTGGGCTTTACCCCCACAGGTTCAAATCTTGTTGTTCATGATGTCCTTCTTTAAAACGGAATAAATAGAAATTAAAGCACTAGAGGGAGGGCTTAAACCTCAAACAACGTGGTTAAGAAGCACGAACCAAAATTAGCTTGCCGGAGTGTTTATCAGGTACGACTAGAAATCTTGTTGGCTCTGTCTGCACAGTTTTGAACCATATTGCTCCTTTTTAAAGTGTTTCTTTTAATTACATTTCTCCTTTCACAGGTTTAAATCCTATCGCTCGTGCTTTTCTTTTTAAAGTGTTTCTTTCAATCATATTTCCACTTTATGCAACAAATTTTCAAAAACAAAAAGGAATAAATACGCAAGACGGAGGCTTTGAACCTCCAACCTTGTGGTTAAGAACCTAGCACCAAAGTGGGCATGCCGGAGTGGTTATCGGGCTTGACTAGAAATCATGTGGGCTCTGCCCGTGCAGGTACGACTTCTGCCGCTCACGCTTTTCTTCTTAGTGCGGTTCTTTTAATCAAATTTTTACTTTTTGTAACAAATTTCTTAAAAATAAAGAAAAAGAAGGAATAAACACAAATAGATGTGCTGAAAAGAGGGCTTGAACCTCCATCCACGTGGTTGACAACCTTGTACCAAGGTGGTCTCGGCGGAGGGGTTATCGGGCATGACTTGAAATCTTGTGGGCTTTGCCCCCACAGGTTCGAATCCTGCCACTCAAGGTTTACATCTTAAAGTCTTTCTTCTAATCATATTTTTTCATTTTGCAACAAATTTCCATAAAGTAAAGAAAAAGAAGGAATAAGCGCAAATAGATGTGCTAGAAGGAGGGCCTGAACCTCCGACATGTGGTTAATGGCCATGCATAAAAGTGGATGCGCTGCAGTCGTTATTGAGCAGGACTAGAAAACGTGTGGGCATTGCCCGCGTAGGTTCAAAATTTGGTATTGACGCTGTCCTTCTTAAAAACGGAATATACAGAAATAAAAGTACTAGAGGTAGGGCTTAAAGCTCAAACAATGTGGCCAACAAGCACGAACCAAAGTTAACACGTTGGAGTGTTTATCGAGCATGATTAGAAATCATGTTGGTTCTGTCTGCACAGTTTTGAATCCTATTGCTCCTATTCAAAGTGTTTCTTTTAATTACATTTTTCTTTTTCGCAACAAACTTCAAAAAATAAAAAATAAAAGGGATTAAATATTCAAGACGAAGGCTTTGAAGCTCCGACTTGCGTTCAACAACCACGCAAATAAGTGGGCTAGCTGGAGGGGTTATTGGGCAAGACTAGAGGTCATGTGGGCTCTGCCCGCATAGGTTTGAATCCTCTCGCTCATGCTTTTCTTTTTAATGTGTTTATTTTAATCATATTTTCACGTTATGCAACAAATTTCTGAAACATAAAAAAGGAATAAATACTTAAGACGGAGGCTTTGAACCTCCGACCTTGTGGTTAAGAACCTAGCACCAAAGTGGGCGTGCCGGAGTGGTTATCGGGCATGACTAGAAATCATGTGGGCTCTGCCCGCGCAGGTTCGAATCCTGCCGCTCACGCTTTTCTTGTGAATGCTGTTCTTTTAATCACATTTTTTCTTTTTGTAACAAATTTCTAAAAAATAAGAAAAGGAATGAATACCCAAGACAAGGGCTTTGGACCTCTGACCTTGCGGTTAACAACCTCGCACGAAAGTGGGCATGTCGGAGTGGTTATGGGGCATGACTAGAAATCATTTGGCCTAAGCCCGCACAGGTTCGAATCCGCCCGTCGATGCTGTCCATCTTAAAGATGGAATAAATTCAAATAAATGCTCCAGATGGAGAACTTGTGCCTCAGATATTGTGGTTAGCAAGCACACACAAAAGATGGCATGCCAGAGTGTTTATCGTCCTTGACTAGAGATGATGTTGGCTATGTCCGCAAAGGTCGAATCCTACTGCTCCTTTTTGAAGTGTTTTCTTAATAGTATTTTTCCTTTTTGCGACAAATCTCCAAAGTGGTTATCGGGCATGACTAGAAATTATGTGGGCACCGCTCGTGTACGTTCGAAACTTTCCGCTCATGCTTTTCCTTTTAATGCGGCTCCTTTAATCCTATTTTTACTTTTAGAAAGAGAGTACTAAAAAAGAAAGTAAAAGAAGGAATAAACACTAATATATGTGCTAGAATTAGGGCATGAACCTCCGACGACATGGTTAACACCCTCGCACCAAAGTGGGCGTGCCGGAGTGGTTATCGGGCATGACTCGAAATCATGTGGGCTCTGCCCGCGCAGGTTCGAATCCTGCCGCTCACGGTTTTCTTCTTAAAGTGTTTCTTCTAATCATATGTTTACTTTTTGCAACAAATTTCCAAAAAATAAAGAAAAAAAGGAATATGTACAAATAGATGTGCCAGAAGGAGGGCTTGAGGCTCTGACTTGTGGTTAATGGCCATGCACAAAAGTGGGCGTGCGGGAGTCGTTATTAAGCATGGCTAGAAAACTTGTGGGCTTTACCCCCACAGGTTCAAATCTTGTTGTTCATGATGTCCTTCTTTAAAACGGAATAAATAGAAATTAAAGCACTAGAGGGAGGGCTTAAACCTCAAACAACGTGGTTAAGAAGCACGAACCAAAATTAGCTTGCCGGAGTGTTTATCAGGTACGACTAGAAATCTTGTTGGCTCTGTCTGCACAGTTTTGAACCATATTGCTCCTTTTTAAAGTGTTTCTTTTAATTACATTTCTCCTTTCGCAGGTTTAAATCCTATCGCTCGTGCTTTTCTTTTTAAAGTGTTTCTTTCAATCATATTTCCACTTTATGCAACAAATTTTCAAAAACAAAAAGGAATAAATATGCAAGACGGAGGCTTTGAACCTCCAACCTTGTGGTTAAGAACCTAGCACCAAAGTGGGCATGCCGGAGTGGTTATCGGGCTTGACTAGAAATCATGTGGGCTCTGCCCGTGCAGGTGCGACTTCTGCCGCTCACGCTTTTCTTCTTAGTGCGGTTCTTTTAATCAAATTTTTACTTTTTGTAACAAATTTCTTAAAAATAAAGAAAAAGAAGGAATAAACACAAATAGATGTGCTGAAAGGAGGGCTTGAACCTCCATCCACGTGGTTGACAACCTTGTACCAAGGTGGTCTCGGCGGAGGGGTTATCGGGCATGACTTGAAATCTTGTGGGCTTTGCCCCCACAGGTTCGAATCCTGCCACTCAAGGTTTTCATCTTAAAGTCTTTCTTCTAATCATATTTTTTCATTTTGCAACAAATTTCCATAAAGTAAAGAAAAAGAAGGAATAAGCACAAATAGATGTGCTAGAAGGAGGGCCTGAACCTCCGACATGTGGTTAATGGCCATGCATAAAAGTGGATGCGCTGCAGTCGTTATTGAGCAGGACTAGAAAACGTGTGGGCATTGCCCGCGTAGGTTCAAAATTTGGTATTGACGCTGGCGTTCTTAAAAACGGAATATACATAAATAAAAGTACTAGAGGTAGGGCTTAAAGCTCAAACAATGTGGCCAACAAGCACGAACCAAAGTTAACACGTTGGAGTGTTTATCGAGCATGATTAGAAATCATGTTGGTTCTGTCTGCACAGTTTTGAATCCTATTGCTCCTATTCAAAGTGTTTCTTTTAATTACATTTTTCTTTTTCGCAACAAACTTCAAAAAATAAAAAATAAAAGGGATTAAATATTCAAGACGAAGGCTTTGAAGCTCCGACTTGCGTTTAACAACCACGCAAATAAGTGGGCTAGCCGGAGGGGTTATTGGGCAAGACTAGAGGTCATGTGGGCTCTGCCCGCATAGGTTTGAATCCTCTCGCTCATGCTTTTCTTTTTAATGTGTTTCTTTTAATCATATTTTCACGTTATGCAACAAATTTCTGAAACATAAAAAAGGAATAAATACTTAAGACGGAGGCTTTGAACCTCCGACCTTGTGGTTAAGAACCTAGCACCAAAGTGGGCGTGCCGGAGTGGTTATCGGGCATGACTAGAAATCATGTGGGCTCTGCCCGCGCAGGTTCGAATCCTGCCGCTCACGCTTTTCTTGTGAATGCTGTTCTTTTAATCACATTTTTTCTTTTTGTAACAAATTTCTAAAAAATAAGAAAAGGAATGAATACCCAAGACAAGGGCTTTGGACCTCTGACCTTGCGGTTAACAACCTCGTACGAAAGTGGGCATGTCGGAGTGGTTATGGGGCATGACTAGAAATCATTTGGCCTAAGCCCGCACAGGTTCGAATCCGCCCGTCGATGCTGTCCATCTTAAAGATGGAATAAATTCAAATAAATGCTCCAGATGGAGAACTTGTGCCTCAGATATTGTGGTTAGCAAGCACACACAAAAGATGGCATGCCAGAGTGTTTATCGTCCTTGACTAGAGATGATGTTGGCTATGTCCGCAAAGGTCGAATCCTACTGCTCCTTTTTGAAGTGTTTTCTTAATAGTATTTTTCCTTTTTGCGACAAATCTCCAAAGTGGTTATCGGGCATGACTAGAAATTATGTGGGCACCGCTCGTGTACGTTCGAAACTTTCCGCTCATGCTTTTCCTTTTAATGCGGCTCCTTTAATCCTATTTTTACTTTTAGAAAGAGAGTACTAAAAAAGAAAGTAAAAGAAGGAATAAACACTAATATATGTGCTAGAATATGGGCTTGAACCTCCGACGACATGGTTAACACCCTCGCACCAAAGTGGGCGTGCCGGAGTGGTTATCGGGCATGACTCGAAATCATGTGGGCTCTGCCCGCGCAGGTTCGAATCCTGACGCTCACGGTTTTCTTCTTAAAGTGTTTCTTCTAATCATATGTTTACTTTTTGCAACAAATTTCCAAAAAATAAAGAAAAAAAAGGAATATGTTCAAATAGATGTGCCAGAAGGAGGGCTTCAGGCTCTGACTTGTGGTTAATGGCCATGCACAAAAGTGGGCGTGCGGGAGTCGTTATTAAGCATGGCTAGAAAACTTGTGGGCTTTACCCCCACAGGTTCAAATCTTGTTGTTCATGATGTCCTTCTTTAAAACGGAATAAATAGAAATTAAAGCACTAGAGGGAGGGCTTAAACCTCAAAAAACAACGTGGTTAAGAAGCACGAACCAAAATTAGCTTGCCGGAGTGTTTATCAGGTACGACTAGAAATCTTGTTGGCTCTGTCTGCACAGTTTTGAACCATATTGCTCCTTTTTAAAGTGTTTCTTTTAATTACATTTCTCCTTTCGCAGGTTTAAATCCTATCGCTCGTGCTTTTCTTTTTAAAGTGTCTCTTTCAATCATGTTTCCACTTTATGCAACAAATTTTCAAAAACAAAAAGGAATAAATACGCAAGACGGAGGCTTTGAACCTCCAACTTTGTGGTTAAGAACCTAGCACCAAAGTGGGCATGCCGGAGTGGTTATCGGGCTTGACTAGAAATCATGTGGGCTCTGCCCGTGCAGGTGCGACTTCTGCCGCTCACGCTTTTCTTCTTAGTGCGGTTCTTTTAATCAAATTTTTACTTTTTGTAACAAATTTCTTAAAAATAAAGAAAAAGAAGGAATAAACACAAATAGATGTGCTGAAAGGAGGGCTTGAACCTCCATCCACGTGGTTGACAACCTTGTACCAAGGTGGTCTCGGTGGAGGGGTTATCGGGCATGACTTGAAATCTTGTGGGCTTTGCCCCCACAGGTTCGAATCCTGCCACTCAAGGTTTTCATCTTAAAGTCTTTCTTCTAATCATATTTTTTCATTTTGCAACAAATTTCCATAAAGTAAAGAAAAAGAAGGAATAAGCGCAAATAGATGTGCTAGAAGGAGGGCCTGAACCTCCGACATGTGGTTAATGGCCATGCATAAAAGTGGATGCGCTGCAGTCGTTATTGAGCAGGACTAGAAAACGTGTGGGCATTGCCCGCGTAGGTTCAAAATTTGGAATTGACGCTGTCCTTCTTAAAAACGGAATATACAGAAATAAAAGTACTAGAGGTAGGGCTTAAAGCTCAAACAATGTGGCCAACAAGCACGAACCAAAGTTAACACGTTGGAGTGTTTATCGAGCATGATTAGAAATTATGTTGGTTCTGTCTGCACAGTTTTGAATCCTATTGCTCCTATTCAAAGTGTTTCTTTTAATTACATTTTTCTTTTTCGCAACAAACTTCAAAAAATAAAAAATAAAAGGGATTAAATATTCAAGACGAAGGCTTTGAAGCTCCGACTTGCGTTTAACAACCACGCAAATAAGTGGGCTAGCCGGAGGGGTTATTGGGCAAGACTAGAGGTCATGTGGGCTCTGCCCGCATAGGTTTGAATCCTCTCGCTCATGCTTTTCTTTTTAATGTGTTTCTTTTAATCATATTTTCACGTTATGCAACAAATTTCTGAAACATAAAAAAGGAATAAATACAGAAGACGGAGGCTTTGAACCTCCGACCTTGTGGTTAAGAACCTAGCACCAAAGTGGGCGTGCCGGAGTGGTTATCGGGCATGACTAGAAATCATGTGGGCTCTGCCCGCGCAGGTTCGAATCCTGCCGCTCACGCTTTTCTTGTGAATGCTGTTCTTTTAATCACATTTTTTCTTTTTGTAACAAATTTCTAAAAAATAAGAAAAGGAATGAATACCCAAGACAAGGGCTTTGGACCTTTGACCTTGCGGTTAACAACCTCGCACGAAAGTGGGCATGTCGGAGTGGTTATGGGGCATGACTAGAAATCATTTGGCCTAAGCCCGCACAGGTTCGAATCCGCCCGTCGATGCTGTCCATCTTAAAGATGGAATAAATTCAAATAAATGCTCCAGATGGAGAACTTGTACCTCAGATATTGTGGTTAGCAAGCACACACAAAAGATGGCAGGCCAGATTGTTTATCGTCCTTGACTAGAGATGATGTTGGCTATGTCCGCAAAGGTCGAATCCTACTGCTCCTTTTTGAAGTGTTTTCTTAATAGTATTTTTCCTTTTTGCGACAAATCTCCAAAGTGGTTATCGGGCATGACTAGAAATTATGTGGGCACCGCTCGTGTACGTTCGAAACTTTCCGCTCATGCTTTTCCTTTTAATGCGGCTCCTTTAATCCTATTTTTACTTTTAGAAAGAGAGTACTAAAAAAGAAAGTAAAAGAAGGAATAAACACTAATATATGTGCTAGAATATGGGCTTGAACCTCCGACGACATGGTTAACACCCTCGCACCAAAGTGGGCGTGCCGGAGTGGTTATCGGGCATGACTCGAAATCATGTGGGCTCTGCCCGCGCAGGTTCGAATCCTGACGCTCACGGTTTTCTTCTTAAAGTGTTTCTTCTAATCATATGTTTACTTTTTGCAACAAATTTCCAAAAAATAAAGAAAAAAAAGGAATATGTTCAAATAGATGTGCCAGAAGGAGGGCTTCAGGCTCTGACTTGTGGTTAATGGCCATGCACAAAAGTGGGCGTGCGGGAGTCGTTATTAAGCATGGCTAGAAAACTTGTGGGCTTTACCCCCACAGGTTCAAATCTTGTTGTTCATGATGTCCTTCTTTAAAACGGAATAAATAGAAATTAAAGCACTAGAGGGAGGGCTTAAACCTCAAAAAACAACGTGGTTAAGAAGCACGAACCAAAATTAGCTTGCCGGAGTGTTTATCAGGTACGACTAGAAATCTTGTTGGCTCTGTCTGCACAGTTTTGAACCATATTGCTCCTTTTTAAAGTGTTTCTTTTAATTACATTTCTCCTTTCGCAGGTTTAATTCCTATCGCTCGTGCTTTTCTTTTTAAAGTGTCTCTTTCAATCATGTTTCCACTTTATGCAACAAATTTTCAAAAACAAAAAGGAATAAATACGCAAGACGGAGGCTTTGAACCTCCAACTTTGTGGTTAAGAACCTAGCACCAAAGTGGGCATGCCGGAGTGGTTATCGGGCTTGACTAGAAATCATGTGGGCTCTGCCCGTGCAGGTGCGACTTCTGCCGCTCACGCTTTTCTTCTTAGTGCGGTTCTTTTAATCAAATTTTTACTTTTTGTAACAAATTTCTTAAAAATAAAGAAAAAGAAGGAATAAACACAAATAGATGTGCTGAAAGGAGGGCTTGAACCTCCATCCACGTGGTTGACAACCTTGTACCAAGGTGGTCTCGGCGGAGGGGTTATCGGGCATGACTTGAAATCTTGTGGGCTTTGCCCCCACAGGTTCGAATCCTGCCACTCAAGGTTTTCATCTTAAAGTCTTTCTTCTAATCATATTTTTTCATTTTGTAACAAATTTCCATAAAGTAAAGAAAAAGAAGGAATAAGCGCAAATAGATGTGCTAGAAGGAGGGCCTGAACCTCCGACATGTGGTTAATGGCCATGCATAAAAGTGGATGCGCTGCAATCGTTATTGAGCAGGACTAGAAAACGTGTGGGCATTGCCCGCGTAGGTTCAAAATTTGGTATTGACGCTGTCCTTCTTAAAAACGGAATATACATAAATAAAAGTACTAGAGGTAGGGCTTAAAGCTCAAACAATGTGGCCAACAAGCACGAACCAAAGTTAACACGTTGGAGTGTTTATCGAGCATGATTAGAAATCATGTTGGTTCTGTCTGCACAGTTTTGAATCCTATTGCTCCTATTCAAAGTGTTTCTTTTAATTACATTTTTCTTTTTCGCAACAAACTTCAAAAAATAAAAAATAAAAGGGATTAAATATTCAAGACGAAGGCTTTGAAGCTCCGACTTGCGTTTAACAACCACGCAAATAAGTGGGCTAGCCGGAGGGGTTATTGGGCAAGACTAGAGGTCATGTGGGCTCTGCCCGCATAGGTTTGAATCCTCTCGCTCATGCTTTTCTTTTTAATGTGTTTCTTTTAATCATATTTTCACGTTATGCAACAAATTTCTGAAACATAAAAAAGGAATAAATACTTAAGACGGAGGCTTTGAACCTCCGACCTTGTGGTTAAGAACCTAGCACCAAAGTGGGCGTGCCGGAGTGGTTATCGGGCATGACTAGAAATCATGTGGGCTCTGCCCGCGCAGGTTCGAATCCTGCCGCTCACGCTTTTCTTGTGAATGCTGTTCTTTTAATCACATTTTTTCTTTTTGTAACAAATTTCTAAAAAATAAGAAAAGGAATGAATACCCAAGACAAGGGCTTTGGACCTCTGACCTTGCGGTTAACAACCTCGTACGAAAGTGGGCATGTCGGAGTGGTTATGGGGCATGACTAGAAATCATTTGGCCTAAGCCCGCACAGGTTCGAATCCGCCCGTCGATGCTGTCCATCTTAAAGATGGAATAAATTCAAATAAATGCTCCAGATGGAGAACTTGTGCCTCAGATATTGTGGTTAGCAAGCACACACAAAAGATGGCATGCCAGAGTGTTTATCGTCCTTGACTAGAGATGATGTTGGCTATGTCCGCAAAGGTCGAATCCTACTGCTCCTTTTTGAAGTGTTTTCTTAATAGTATTTTTCCTTTTTGCGACAAATCTCCAAAGTGGTTATCGGGCATGACTAGAAATTATGTGGGCACCGCTCGTGTACGTTCGAAACTTTCCGCTCATGCTTTTCCTTTTAATGCGGCTCCTTTAATCCTATTTTTACTTTTAGAAAGAGAGTACTAAAAAAGAAAGTAAAAGAAGGAATAAACACTAATATATGTGCTAGAATATGGGCTTGAACCTCCGACGACATGGTTAACACCCTCGCACCAAAGTGGGCGTGCCGGAGTGGTTATCGGGCATGACTCGAAATCATGTGGGCTCTGCCCGCGCAGGTTCGAATCCTGACGCTCACGGTTTTCTTCTTAAAGTGTTTCTTCTAATCATATGTTTACTTTTTGCAACAAATTTCCAAAAAATAAAGAAAAAAAAGGAATATGTTCAAATAGATGTGCCAGAAGGAGGGCTTCAGGCTCTGACTTGTGGTTAATGGCCATGCACAAAAGTGGGCGTGCGGGAGTCGTTATTAAGCATGGCTAGAAAACTTGTGGGCTTTACCCCCACAGGTTCAAATCTTGTTGTTCATGATGTCCTTCTTTAAAACGGAATAAATAGAAATTAAAGCACTAGAGGGAGGGCTTAAACCTCAAAAAACAACGTGGTTAAGAAGCACGAACCAAAATTAGCTTGCCGGAGTGTTTATCAGGTACGACTAGAAATCTTGTTGGCTCTGTCTGCACAGTTTTGAACCATATTGCTCCTTTTTAAAGTGTTTCTTTTAATTACATTTCTCCTTTCGCAGGTTTAAATCCTATCGCTCGTGCTTTTCTTTTTAAAGTGTCTCTTTCAATCATGTTTCCACTTTATGCAACAAATTTTCAAAAACAAAAAGGAATAAATACGCAAGACGGAGGCTTTGAACCTCCAACTTTGTGGTTAAGAACCTAGCACCAAAGTGGGCATGCCGGAGTGGTTATCGGGCTTGACTAGAAATCATGTGGGCTCTGCCCGTGCAGGTGCGACTTCTGCCGCTCACGCTTTTCTTCTTAGTGCGGTTCTTTTAATCAAATTTTTACTTTTTGTAACAAATTTCTTAAAAATAAAGAAAAAGAAGGAATAAACACAAATAGATGTGCTGAAAGGAGGGCTTGAACCTCCATCCACGTGGTTGACAACCTTGTACCAAGGTGGTCTCGGTGGAGGGGTTATCGGGCATGACTTGAAATCTTGTGGGCTTTGCCCCCACAGGTTCGAATCCTGCCACTCAAGGTTTTCATCTTAAAGTCTTTCTTCTAATCATATTTTTTCATTTTGCAACAAATTTCCATAAAGTAAAGAAAAAGAAGGAATAAGCGCAAATAGATGTGCTAGAAGGAGGGCCTGAACCTCCGACATGTGGTTAATGGCCATGCATAAAAGTGGATGCGCTGCAGTCGTTATTGAGCAGGACTAGAAAACGTGTGGGCATTGCCCGCGTAGGTTCAAAATTTGGAATTGACGCTGTCCTTCTTAAAAACGGAATATACAGAAATAAAAGTACTAGAGGTAGGGCTTAAAGCTCAAACAATGTGGCCAACAAGCACGAACCAAAGTTAACACGTTGGAGTGTTTATCGAGCATGATTAGAAATTATGTTGGTTCTGTCTGCACAGTTTTGAATCCTATTGCTCCTATTCAAAGTGTTTCTTTTAATTACATTTTTCTTTTTCGCAACAAACTTCAAAAAATAAAAAATAAAAGGGATTAAATATTCAAGACGAAGGCTTTGAAGCTCCGACTTGCGTTTAACAACCACGCAAATAAGTGGGCTAGCCGGAGGGGTTATTGGGCAAGACTAGAGGTCATGTGGGCTCTGCCCGCATAGGTTTGAATCCTCTCGCTCATGCTTTTCTTTTTAATGTGTTTCTTTTAATCATATTTTCACGTTATGCAACAAATTTCTGAAACATAAAAAAGGAATAAATACAGAAGACGGAGGCTTTGAACCTCCGACCTTGTGGTTAAGAACCTAGCACCAAAGTGGGCGTGCCGGAGTGGTTATCGGGCATGACTAGAAATCATGTGGGCTCTGCCCGCGCAGGTTCGAATCCTGCCGCTCACGCTTTTCTTGTGAATGCTGTTCTTTTAATCACATTTTTTCTTTTTGTAACAAATTTCTAAAAAATAAGAAAAGGAATGAATACCCAAGACAAGGGCTTTGGACCTTTGACCTTGCGGTTAACAACCTCGCACGAAAGTGGGCATGTCGGAGTGGTTATGGGGCATGACTAGAAATCATTTGGCCTAAGCCCGCACAGGTTCGAATCCGCCCGTCGATGCTGTCCATCTTAAAGATGGAATAAATTCAAATAAATGCTCCAGATGGAGAACTTGTGCCTCAGATATTGTGGTTAGCAAGCACACACAAAAGATGGCATGCCAGAGTGTTTATCGTCCTTGACTAGAGATGATGTTGGCTATGTCCGCAAAGGTCGAATCCTACTGCTCCTTTTTGAAGTGTTTTCTTAATAGTATTTTTCCTTTTTGCGACAAATCTCCAAAGTGGTTATCGGGCATGACTAGAAATTATGTGGGCACCGCTCGTGTACGTTCGAAACTTTCCGCTCATGCTTTTCCTTTTAATGCGGCTCCTTTAATCCTATTTTTACTTTTAGAAAGAGAGTACTAAAAAAGAAAGTAAAAGAAGGAATAAACACTAATATATGTGCTAGAATTAGGGCATGAACCTCCGACGACATGGTTAACACCCTCGCACCAAAGTGGGCGTACCGGAGTGGTTATCGGGCATGACTCGAAATCATGTGGGCTCTGCCCGCGCAGGTTCGAATCCTGCCGCTCACGGTTTTCTTCTTAAAGTGTTTCTTCTAATCATATGTTTACTTTTTGCAACAAATTTCCAAAAAATAAAGAAAAAAAGGAATATGTACAAATAGATGTGCCAGAAGGAGGGCTTGAGGCTCTGACTTGTGGTTAATGGCCATGCACAAAAGTGGGCGTGCGGGAGTCGTTATTAAGCATGGCTAGAAAACTTGTGGGCTTTACCCCCACAGGTTCAAATCTTGTTGTTCATGATGTCCTTCTTTAAAACGGAATAAATAGAAATTAAAGCACTAGAGGGAGGGCTTAAACCTCAAACAACGTGGTTAAGAAGCACGAACTAAAATTAGCTTGCCGGAGTGTTTATCAGGTACGACTAGAAATCTTGTTGGCTCTGTCTGCACAGTTTTGAACCATATTGCTCCTTTTTAAAGTGTTTCTTTTAATTACATTTCTCCTTTCGCAGGTTTAAATCCTATCGCTCGTGCTTTTCTTTTTAAAGTGTTTCTTTCAATCATATTTCCACTTTATGCAACAAATTTTCAAAAACAAAAAGGAATAAATACGCAAGACGGAGGCTTTGAACCTCCAACCTTGTGGTTAAGAACCTAGCACCAAAGTGGGCATGCCGGAGTGGTTATCGGGCTTGACTAGAAATCATGTGGGCTCTGCCCGTGCAGGTGCGACTTCTGCCGCTCACGCTTTTCTTCTTAGTGCGGTTCTTTTAATCAAATTTTTACTTTTTGTAACAAATTTCTTAAAAATAAAGAAAAAGAAGGAATAAACACAAATAGATGTGCTGAAAGGAGGGCTTGAACCTCCATCCACGTGGTTGACAACCTTGTACCAAGGTGGTCTCGGCGGAGGGGTTATCGGGCATGACTTGAAATCTTGTGGGCTTTGCCCCCACAGGTTCGAATCCTGCCACTCAAGGATTTCATCTTAAAGTCTTTCTTCTAATCATATTTTTTCATTTTGCAACAAATTTCCATAAAGTAAAGAAAAAGAAGGAATAAGCGCAAATAGATGTGCTAGAAGGAGGGCCTGAACCTCCGACATGTGGTTAATGGCCATGCATAAAAGTGGATGCGCTGCAGTCGTTATTGAGCAGGACTAGAAAACGTGTGGGCATTGCCCGCGTAGGTTCAAAATTTGGTATTGACGCTGTCCTTCTTAAAAACGGAATATACAGAAATAAAAGTACTAGAGGTAGGGCTTAAAGCTCAAACAATGTGGCCAGCAAGCACGAACCAAAGTTAACACGTTGGAGTGTTTATCGAGCATGATTAGAAATCATGTTGGTTCTGTCTGCACAGTTTTGAATCCTATTGCTCCTATTCAAAGTGTTTCTTTTAATTACATTTTTCTTTTTCGCAACAAACTTCAAAAAATAAAAAATAAAAGGGATTAAATATTCAAGACGAAGGCTTTGAAGCTCCGACTTGCGTTTAACAACCACGCAAATAAGTGGGCTAGCCGGAGGGGTTATTGGGCAAGACTAGAGGTCATGTGGGCTCTGCCCGCGTAGGTTTGAATCCTCTCGCTCATGCTTTTCTTTTTAATGTGTTTCTTTTAATCATATTTTCACGTTATGCAACAAATTTCTGAAACATAAAAAAGGAATAAATACTTAAGACGGAGGCTTTGAACCTCCGACCTTGTGGTTAAGAACCTAGCACCAATGTGGGCGTGCCGGAGTGGTTATCGGGCATGACTAGAAATCATGTGGGCTCTGCCCGCGCAGGTTCGAATCCTGCCGCTCACGCTTTTCTTGTGAATGCTGTTCTTTTAATCACATTTTTTCTTTTTGTAACAAATTTCTAAAAAATAAGAAAAGGAATGAATACCCAAGACAAGGGCTTTGGACCTCTGACCTTGCGGTTAACAACCTCGCATGAAAGTGGGCAAGTCGGAGTGGTTATGGGGCATGACTAGAAATCATTTGGCCTAAGCCCGCACAGGTTCGAATCTGCCCGTCGATGCTGTCCATCTTAAAGATGGAATAAATTCAAATAAATGCCCCAGATGGAGAACTTGTACCTCAGATATTGTGGTTAGCAGGCACACACAAAAGATGGCAGGCCAGAGTGTTTATCGTCCTTGACTAGAGATGATGTTGGCTATGTCCGCAAAGGTCGAATCCTACTGCTCCTTTTTGAAGTGTTTTCTTAATAGTATTTTTCCTTTTTGCGACAAATCTCCAAAGTGGTTATCGGGCATGACTAGAAATTATGTGGGCACCGCTCGTGTACGTTCGAAACTTTCCGCTCATGCTTTTCCTTTTAATGCGGCTCCTTTAATCCTATTTTTACTTTTAGAAAGAGAGTACTAAAAAAGAAAGTAAAAGAAGGAATAAACACTAATATATGTGCTAGAATATGGGCTTGAACCTCCGACGACATGGTTAACACCCTCGCACCAAAGTGGGCGTGCCGGAGTGGTTATCGGGCATGACTCGAAATCATGTGGGCTCTGCCCGCGCAGGTTCGAATCCTGCCGCTCACGGTTTTCTTCTTAAAGTGTTTCTTCTAATCATATGTTTACTTTTTGCAACAAATTTCCAAAAAATAAAGAAAAAAAAGGAATATGTTCAAATAGATGTGCCAGAAGGAGGGCTTCAGGCTCTGACTTGTGGTTAATGGCCATGAACAAAAGTGGGCGTGCGGGAGTCATTATTAAGCATGGCTAGAAAACTTGTGGGCTTTACCCCCACAGGTTCAAATCTTGTTGTTCATGATGTCCTTCTTTAAAACGGAATAAATAGAAATTAAAGCACTAGAGGGAGGGCTTAAACCTCAAACAACGTGGTTAAGAAGCACGAACCAAAATTAGCTTGCCGGAGTGTTTATCAGGTACGACTAGAAATCTTGTTGGCTCTGTCTGCACAGTTTTGAACCATATTGCTCCTTTTTAAAGTGTTTCTTTTAATTACATTTCTCCTTTCGCAGGTTTAAATCCTATCGCTCGTGCTTTTCTTTTTAAAGTGTTTCTTTCAATCATATTTCCACTTTATGCAACAAATTTTCAAAAACAAAAAGGAATAAATACGCAAGACGGAGGCTTTGAACCTCCAACCTTGTGGTTAAGAACCTAGCACCAAAGTGGGCATGCCGGAGTGGTTATCGGGCTTGACTAGAAATCATGTGGGCTCTGCCCGTGCAGGTGCGACTTCTGCCGCTCACGCTTTTCTTCTTAGTGCGGTTCTTTTAATCAAATTTTTACTTTTTGTAACAAATTTCTTAAAAATAAAGAAAAAGAAGGAATAAACACAAATAGATGTGCTGAAAGGAGGGCTTGAACCTCCATCCACGTGGTTGACAACCTTGTACCAAGGTGGTCTCGGCGGAGGGGTTATCGGGCATGACTTGAAATCTTGTGGGCTTTGCCCCCACAGGTTCGAATCCTGCCACTCAAGGTTTTCATCTTAAAGTCTTTCTTCTAATCATATTTTTTCATTTTGCAACAAATTTCCATAAAGTAAAGAAAAAGAAGGAATAAGCGCAAATAGATGTGCTAGAAGGAGGGCCTGAACCTCCGACATGTGGTTAATGGCCATGCATAAAAGTGGATGCGCTGCAGTCGTTATTGAGCAGGACTAGAAAACGTGTGGGCATTGCCCGCGTAGGTTCAAAATTTGGTATTGACACCGTCCTTCTTAAAAACGGAATATACAGAAATAAAAGTACTAGAGGTAGGGCTTAAAGCTCAAACAATGTGGCCAGCAAGCACGAACCAAAGTTAACACGTTGGAGTGTTTATCGAGCATGATTAGAAATCATGTTGGTTCTGTCTGCACAGTTTTGAATCCTATTGCTCCTATTCAAAGTGTTTCTTTTAATTACATTTTTCTTTTTCGCAACAAACTTCAAAAAATAAAAAATAAAAGGGATTAAATATTCAAGACGAAGGCTTTGAAGCTCCGACTTACGTTTAACAACCACGCAAATAAGTAGGCTAGCTGGAGGGGTTATTGGGCAAGACTAGAGGTCATGTGGGCTCTGCCCGCATAGGTTTGAATCCTCTCGCTCATGCTTTTCTTTTTAATGTGTTTCTTTTAATCATATTTTCACGTTATGCAACAAATTTCCGAAACATAAAAAAGGAATAAATACTTAAGACGGAGGCTTTGAACCTCCGACCTTGTGGTTAAGAACCTAGCACCAAAGTGGGCGTGCCGGAGTGGTTATCGGGCATGACTAGAAATCATGTGGGCTCTGCCCGCGCAGGTTCGAATCCTACCGCTCACGCTTTTCTTGTTAATACGGTTCTTTTAATCACATTTTTTCTTTTTGTAACTATTGGAAATTTTTGTGTTGTCTCCTTTGTTTTGATGATAACAAAATCTTTCATAGTGTTCTAACAATTTTGTTTAGTGTGCAAAGTTTATATTTATTGGAAATATTTTATTAAAGAAAAGTTATAGAACCAACCATAGAACTAGTCATGGAAGCAAGACTTATTTAGGTCATGGAAGTAACATTTTTAATTTTTGTTGAAGACCCAAACAACAAGGTAAGTATAGATTTGGTACTACACTTAACCTATAATTGATTGTAAATGTACACAAAAATGCTCCAATATGAGAACACTTCATATTCCACTACTTAGAAATTTTTCTAAGTATAAAACAATGATCATTTGACCATATTTGGACCTTCATATCTTCATATGTGCTGAACTACTTTCAATACCGAAAATTGTGTTTCAAAGAGGATATATGGAATTTCAAATTCAAGTAATTATAACACTATTATCTTGTTGGAATGGTAGAGAAAATTCTGCTAGAAGTTGTTTGGTCACTCATTTTGCATAGCAGAAATTCTAGACAAATTATGGTTTTCAGTGGGTATTTGGATCTCGATAACTTCACTACAGGTCAAGGACTTATGAGTTTATTTATTCAATATTATTTACTATAGTTGAACATTAAATATGATGATTTGTGACATATTTACCTTGAGATTTTGATGGAGAAATAAATGGGCAAAGTTGGTTAGTTGTTCTGAAAAATTTAGAACATAAGGCAAATTTCCTGGAGCTATTTTCAAATTTTTTGGGAAAGCAATCATCTAGATATAATCCAACCAACTTTTGAATATCTTAGAGAGATGTTTAAACTTCAGAAGAAAAATATTTACTGCTGGTAAACATCATTTTTCAAGAAGAATTTGAAACCTATTTTTCAGGAGGTTGGTGGAGCTGTTGTTGGTAACTTTGGGGTGTTTTTACTGTAGGGATTTGAATTTTGAAAGAGCAGATTTTTCAGCAACAAGGAGCTTTGAAATTCAAGTGAGTTAGAGCATTGAACAGAACACTTTTCAACAGCAACTCATTGAGAGAAAAGAATAACTAAATCTCTGAATTCTGAGCAATAAGTTCTGCATTCTGAACACAAAAATTTTGCTGCTGCATTTCTGATTTTCTACCTTAATATTCATTTGTTTTAAGTATGGTTTAAGTTGTAAAAGTGTGTTGAGTGAGTGAATTATTGTGTGAATTATCTTCTATTGTTGGACGAAAGAATCTTCATGATATGAAGATCAGAAGTCGACAAGTGGAGCGTATGTTGTTGATTCGATCATAGTGGAAACTAGCTAGTGGCTAGACCCCGGCTTGGTTGGTTAGAAGAGTGGACATACGCACAAGGCCGAACCACTATAAAAACAGATTTGTCTCCTTACTCTTATCTCTTTCATTGCATTAGATTGACCATAGGTTTAATTATTGAATCTAGGTGGAGTTAGATTTTTGAAAAGCCAATTTAGGACAACCAATTCAACCCCCCTTCTTGGTTGTCTTTGGAAGCAACAGTTGGTATCAGAGGAAGTGCTCTAGTCCACTAGAGAGACTTTTCTAGAGTAAAAGATCTATGGCTTTACCCTATAATTATGGTCAGGCTGTGAACAAGACACCTTATTAAGATGGTGTAAACTTTTCCCATTGGAAATGTAGGATTGAGACATTCATTCAAGCCACTGATTATGAGGCTTGGGAAGTGATCACTTCTGGAAATTTAGAGGATAAGTTATCCATAATCACAGAGGATGACAAGAGAAAGATGTCTATTAATTCTCATGCTAAACATTTGCTTTTATGTGTAATCTCACTAACTGAATTTAATCTAGTTTCTTCATATGCAACAGCAAAGGAAGTCTGGGACAGGTTGTGCATTACACACGATGGAACCAGCATTGTCAAAGAGACTCGAATCAGTCTCTTGATGCAAGAATATGAATTGTTTTGATTTCAACAAGGAGAAAATGTAAAGGACATGTTTAATAGATTCTCTACAATAACAACGAACTTGATTCACTTGGAAAAAGAATTTGAGATTCAGATCAAGTGAGGAAGGTTCTTTGAGTCTTGCCAAGAACTTGGGATACCAAGAAGACTGCTATTGAGGAAGCACAAGACTTGAACAAGCTGTCCCTCAATGAATTGAGAGGAAAATTGATGTCCTATGAGGCTGAAGTTTTTCATACTGCAGAATCTGAAAATAAGAAGAAGTCCATAGCATTTACGGCTGAAGAAAATGAGAATTCTGTAGAAGAAGACAGCAGTGATCAAGACATCAACATGCTGGCCAAGAAACTCTCTCATGCCTTTAAAAAAGGGGCTAAAAAATTCTTTAAATATAAAAATTTTTAAAACTCACAAAAGTTTAAGTCCAACGTAGGAAAGGATAGCAGAAAAATGGTGCAAAAGGATGATAAAATATGTTATGAATGCAAGAAGAAAAGACACATCAAATATGAGTGTCCAGTGTTGCTAAAAAAGATTGATGCATTCAAAAAGAAAAGCAAAGCCATGATGGTGACATGAAATGATTCAGAAAATGAAAACTCAGATGATGAAAGTTCTAAACTATCAGAGGTGACTAATCTTTGTCTTATGGCAAAGGATGAGGTGATCTCTCATAACTCAATAGATATTGCTGAATCTAACATGTTAAACATTTTTTCAGAACTAAAAAATAAAGTTAACATATTGGGAAATGAGAAGGATTTGTTTAGGCAAACCAAAAACTTGTTGAACTTTGAAAATGAAACCATTAGAGCTGAAAATAAGGTACTAAAAACTGAAAATTGTGGACTGAAAAATGAGATACATATTCTGAAAAATAAAATTGTGAACTATAAAAATTAGTAGACAATACATTTCAAAAGTTTCATGAGAGTGATGAAAAATTAACCAAGTTACTTTCCATACAAAGAATGGATTTTTCCAAGAAAGGTTTAGGATATGTTCATGATCATGATATAGCATCGATTTCTAACAATGGTAGGTTTGTTAAAGCTACAGAAACAGAAAATAACAGCATAGTTTTGCCTGCAGTAAACACTCACAGAAGCTTACAAATGACTGCTGAGAAAACCAAGATTTATGCTCAAAAAATTACCCAACAAACCACACAAAACCTGCAAAATACATACTCACATTTTGCATAATATATGCATAGAAACTTCTCTCAAACTGTGGAAAAATATCATAGAATGACACACAGAAATGGATACAGAAGTATCCATAGAAGTACCCATGGAAATACCCATAGAAGATCTGGTGAAAAATAGTATTTTTACAGAATATTTTATTCTGGATTTAGATATAACAAATTTGACAGTATGCAAAATTATGTCACTTATAGACCTAACTATACAAGAAAGAAAAATAATGGGTCATGTTATATATGTCATAAAATTGGTCATTTTGTTAGAAGTTTTTTGAACAAGCTTAGTGCTCATCAAGGCAAATTTAACATATATACAAGCTTGTCTTCAAAAGGACCCAAATATGTTTTGGTTCCCAAGAACAGATGATGGTTTTTCTTTATGTGTAGGAGCAAGAGACAAAAATCAAAGGAAAATAGTATATTGATAGCGGATGCTCGAGACATATGACCGGTGATGCCTCAGTGTTCAAGAAGCTCGAAAGAAGAAACCATGGAGTAGTGACCTTTGGAGATAATCAAAAAGGCAAAATAATTGGAAAATGCACAGTAAGTATAATTTCTACCTCAATAAAGAATGTGTTTTTTGTAGATTAATTTGTTAAGTGTAAGCTAATTGTGTGATTTAGGTTATAATGTGTTATTCAAAAGTGATAAATGCATAGTGTTAGATAATGAGTCGCATGAACAAATTTTTGAAGGAATAAGATTAGGTAATATCTATATAGTAGACTCTACAATGTTAAATATTTTAAGAGAAAATTGTTTAATGTCATTTAATAATGATATGTTTACATGGCATAAAAAACTAGGTCATATAAATTTCAAGCAATTAGAAAAATTGTCCAAAGAAAATATGGTTAGAGGAATTCTTGAATTTTCATTGAAAGAACCTATAACATGTAGTGCATGCTCTTTGAACAAACAAGTAAAAATATCATTTAAGAGTAAAGATCACATTTCCAAATCTAGACCACTAGAAATGTTGCATATGGATTTATTTGGACCGGTTAGGAACGTAAGTCTTGGAGGAAATAAATATGGACTAGTTATTGTTGATAATTTTTCTAGATTCACTTGAATTTTATTTTTAGCCCACAAAAATGAAACTTTTGAAATATTTAAAATTTTTGCAAAGAAAATTCAAAATAAAAAAGATTTAAAATAGTGAGTTTAAGAACCAACCATGGAAAAGAATTTGATAATTTAGATTTTATACAATATTGTGATAAAAAGGGAATTAATCAAAATTTTTCAGCACCTTATACACCACAACAAAATGGGGTTGTTGAACGTAAAAATATAACCATTCAAGAAATGACTAGAACTATATTAAATGATAGTAGTGTTGGAAAATATTTTTGGGCCGAAACCGCATCTACAGCATGTTATATGATAAATAGAGGTTACACAAAACCTATGACAAACAAAACCCCTATGAAATTTTTAAAGAAAGAAAATCAAATATCTCTTATTTTCATACATTTGGATGCACATGCTTTATTCTGAAAAATAGTATGAATATTATAGATAAATTTGATGAAAAAGCCATTGAAGAAATATTTCTAGATTATTCTTTAAATAGCAAGACTTATAGAATTTTCAATAAAAAGTCTAAAATTGTAGAAAAAACAATAAATGTTCAATTTCATGAAAATGAATTTCAAAATATTAAAATGGAAGATGATCATGAAATCCCCCTTAAAAATCAAAATGCAAAACAAGATGATCAAAATGAACAAAGAGAGGAAATTGTTAGAAGTTGGGAATTCTTATCTTTGATAATGTAATGAGAGATGTAAGTGAAGGAATAAGAACTAGAACAAATTATAAAAATATTGAAAATCAATTCTCTTTAATCTCTACCATAGAACTGAAAACCATAGAAAAAGTCATAGAAAATGAAAGTTGGATAGAGACTATGCAAAAAAAATTAAATCAATTTAAAAGAAACAATATTTGGACTTTAGAACAGAAACCCAAAAATAAATAAATAGTTGGAACTAAATGGGTTTTTCGAAATAAATTGGATGAAAATGGAAATGTTGTAAGAAACAAAACTAGACTAGTTGCAAAAGGATATTCACAAGAGGAAGGAATTGACTATGATGAAACATTTGCACCCGTTGCTAGATTAGAGGCTATTAGACTACTTTTAGCTTTTGCATGTTTTAAAGATTTTAAATTATATCAAATGGATGTTAAGAGTGCATTTTTAAATGGTTACATAAAAGAAGAAGTATATGTTAGTCAACCACCCGGTTTTGAAGAACATAATAAGGAAGATTATGTCTATAAATTGCAAAAAGTATTGTATGGTCTAAAACAAGTACCAAGGATATGGTATGATAGACTAAGTGAATACCTTGTGAAAAATAATTTCCAAAAGGGAAATGTAGACACTACTTTATTTATCAAAGATGTTAATAATGATATTCTTGTTGTTCAAATATATGTTGATGATATTGTGTTTGGATCTACAAATGAGTATTTGTGTGATGATTTTAGTAATATCATGAAGAGTGAATTTGAAATGTCAATGATGGGTGAACTAAATTTTTTTCTTAAATTGCAAATTAAATAATCTTCTCATGGTATATTTATAAGTCAAGAAAAGTATATAAAAGAATCAATTAAAAAATTTGGAATGAAAAATTCAAAACATGTTAATACCCCAATATTTACCTTTATTAAATTAGATCTAGATGAAGAAGGGAAAGATATGAATGAAAAACTCTATAAAAGCATGATAGGATTATTGTTATATTTAACCGCTTCTAAACCCAATATCCTATTTAGTGTATGTCTATATGCAAGATTTCAAAGCAAACCTAAGGAATCTCATCTTAGCGCCACCAAAAGAATTTTAAAATATATATGCGGTACCAAAAATCTAGGAATATGGTATCCAAAGAATTCAAATTTTGAATTAATTAGATATCCGGATGCTGACTATGCCGGTTGCAAAATTGATCGAAAAAGTAGCTCAGGTACTTGTCAATTTTTAGGTGACAAAATCATAAGTTGGGTATCTAAGAAACAAAATTCAGTTGCATTGTCAACAGCCAAATCAGAATATGTCTTAATAGGAAATTGTTGTGCTCAATTTTTGTGGTTAAAACAACAACTTAGAGATTATGGGTTAGATTATAAAAATATTGTCATAAAGTGTGACAATACAAGTGTCATTTGTCTTATAAAAAATCCCATAAATCATTCATGATCAAAACATATCGAAATTAGGCACCATTTTATTAGAGATCATGTTTTAAATGGAGATATAATTTTAGAATATGTAGAGATACAAAATCAACTTACTGTTATTTTTACAAAAAGATTTGAAAACATTAGAAATGAAATAAGAGTGTGCTTTCCATTTTAAAATAAACAAAAAAAAAATTAGAACATAGAAGTTTCAGCTGACAACCCACATAGAGTCTCTACAGCAAACAGTCCCTCTCTCTCTTCGAAAGCCCTAACAAAAATCCCCAAATTTCAAATCCTAAATGGCTACACACAAATCTTCAAGAATCATGGGAATAACTACAAAAAATCCATCTTCTTCACACATCAACATCTCAAGCTCTGATTCTTCAAGCTCTGAATCTTCCACTTTTGATTCCTCAAACCTTCGTTTCAATCGTAACGCTTAGAACCCTAGGTCCAATTCGACACTCTCTCGTGATTCTGATTCTCAATCAACTGAACATCAAGCTCATCACTCGACTCAAGAAACCCATCAAACCATTTCAGAAAATCAGTTTCTTCACCCTCTTCGAATCTAAATTCCTTACACTCCGTCACATCCAATCATGTTTGAAGTTGGCTCCTGTAGGTTCGAAGATTTCAACTATTTTGAGCAAATGGGTTTGGAGATGCAAACTGTTCTTGAGAGGATTAGAGGTGTTGGTTTGTGCAACACAAACCAAAACTGTATAAGGAAGGTAATCTTTGATTTCTACAAGAACTTAGATGCTAAACATTCTAATATTTTAAGATCAAGAATCTTGGGTATTAGAGTTGAGATTACCAAGAATGATATAGCTCATTGTTTGGGACTTAAAAGGACAGATGATTAGTCTCTTGAAAACATGAGGAAAAGATATGTTTATCAATTGTTTCACGCAAATTATAACTCTGAAATTGGATATCTGTATGAGAAGGATTTTCCTTTATTAGTTAGAATACTGCACAAGGTTGTTGTGATATACATAATTCCTAGGTATGAAAGCACAACAACAGTGACTGTGGAGGATGCCAAAATTCTAGTTGCAATGCTTTTTGGGAGAGAACTTGACATGGTTAATATGATACTTTATCACATTCATAAGAACAAAGGCAGCAAACCATATGGAAATATTCTTATGAGGTTATTTGAATTTAAAGGATTTGATTTTTCAGCCCTCAAAGATCCTATCCTAGAACCATCTATCTTAGGAGAATCAATGGTTTCTCATATAGGAATAACCATTTCTGACAGCAATGTTTGGAAAGCCAAGGATAATTCTTTTTGGAAAGGCAAATTTCAAGGAAGTGGTGGTATTGTTTATTCATTTTCTGAACCAACCAATGAAGACATTCCGAGATCCACTTTTGTCCATGGTGAATCTTCAAGGAGGAAGAATAAACATGCTAAGCTTGATGATGATGACTGGAAGGAAAGGATTGAAAAGAAGCTTGATATGTGTCTAGAACAACAAATAGACACTCAATCTAAACTCAGTGAAGTTCTGAATTTACTATCAAAGAATTCATCCTAAACTTAGATATTTCTTGTTTTGATTTTCTAGTTTATAGGACTTCCTTTATATCTCTCTGTTTTCTATCTTCTTCACTATTTTGACAAGGGCTGGCTAAGGGATGGCTTTTTTATGCTTCAATGATGTACTTTTTTGTCAGACTTCAATGAATTTCCTGTTTTCTTCTATCATTGTTATGATTAATCTCTTTTTGATACACCAAAAAGGGGGAGAATAAGGTTAAACAAAAGAAAGACAGCATTGCAAATCAAACTTCTGCCAAATTAACATTTTGCACAAAAGAAAAGAATAAGGTTAAACAAAAGAGAGAAAGACAGTACTGCAAATCAAATTTCTGTACAAAAAAATAAATGAAAGACAACACAAGACAGCACTGTAAACTAAATAAATAGACAACTGCACATATTGAGGGGGAGAACAAAGAACAAATAATAAATCTTATGCTTAAAAGTATAGTAAACAAAGGCATAAACTTAGAAAGAGTTTTGAAGTGAGAGCTGAATGCCATTTTATCATTTGGACAGAAATGAGCTTTATTTTTTTGATGTATTTGAGAAGTGATCTAAATATGCTTTATTGAATTCTTTTGTGACATTTTTTTTAAGATTTTGTTGTCATAAAAAATGGGGAGAATGTTGGAAATTGTTGTATTGTATCCTTAGTTTTGATGACAACAAAATCCTTCATAGTGTTCTCACAATTTTGTTTAGTGTGCAGAGTTTATATTTGCTGGAAAGATTTTATTAAAGAAAAGTTATAGAATCAGCCATAGAACTAGTCAAGGAAGCAATGCTTATTTGGGTCATGGAAGTAACATCTTTTATTTTTGTTGAAAACCCAGCCAACAAGGTAAGTGTAGCTTAGGTACTACACTTAACCTATAATTGATTATAGATATACACAAAAATGCCCCAACATGAGAACATTTCATATTCCACCACTTAGGCAATTGCCATAGGAAACGTGTGGGCATTGCCTGTGTAGGTTCAAAATTTGGTATTGATGCTATCCTTCTTAAAAACGGAATAGATAGAAATAAAAGCACTAGAGGTAGGGCTTAAAGCTCAAACAATGTGGCTAATAAGCACGAACCAAAGTTAACACGTTGGAGTGTTTATCGAGCATGACTAGAAATCATGTTGGTTCTGTCCGCACAGTTTTGAATCTTATTGCTCCTTTTCAAAGTGTTTCTTTTAATTACATTTTTCCTTTTCGCAACAAATTTCAAAAAATAAAAAATAAAAAGGATTAAATATTCAAGACGAAGGCTTTGAAGCTCCGACTTGTGTTTAACAACCACGTACATAAGTGGGCTAGCTGGAGGGGTTATTGGGCAAGACTAGAAGTCATGTGGGCTCTGCCCGCATAGGTTTGAATCCTCTCGCTCATGCTTTTCTTTTTAATGTGTTTCTTTTAATCATATTTTCACGTTATGCAACAAATTTCTAAAACATAAAAAAGGAATAAATACTAAAGACGGAGGATTTGAACCTCCAACCTTGTGGTTAAGAACCTAGCACCAAAGTGGGCGTGCCGAAGTGGTTATCAGGCATGACTAGAAATCATGTGGGCTCTGCCCGCGTAGGTTCGAATCCTGCCGCTCACGCTTTTCTTGTTAATGCGATTCTTTTAATCACATTTTTACTTTTTGTAACTGTTGGAAATTGTTGTGTTGTCTTCTTAGTTTTGATGATAACAAAATCCTTCATAATGTTTTAACAATTTTATTTAGTGTGCAGAGTTTATATTTACTAGAAAGATTTTTTTAAAGAAAAGTTATAGAACCAACCATAGAACTAGTCATGGAAGCAAGGCTTATTTGAGCCATGGAAGTAACATTTTTTATTTTTGTTGAAGACCAAGCCAACAAGGTAAGTATAGCTTGGGTACTACACTTAATCTATAATTGACTCTAGATGTACACAACAATGCCCCAATATGAGAACACTTCATATTCCACTACTTAGAAATTTTTCTAAATATAAAACAGTGATCATTTGACCATGTTTGGACCTTCATATCTTCATATATGCTGAACTACTTTCAATACCGAAAATTGTGTTTCAAAGAGGATATATGGAACTTCAAATTCAAGTAATTATAGTACAATTATCTTCTTGGAATGGTAGAGAAAATTCAGCTAGAAGTTGTTTGGTCACTCATTTTACATAGTAGAAATTCTGGACAGATTATGGTTTTCAGTGGGTATTTGGACCTCGATAACTTCATTACAGGTCATGGACTTATGAGTTTATTTATTCAACATTATTATACTATAGTAGAAAAACAAATATGATGATTCATGGCACATTTATCTTGAGATTTTGGTGGAGAAATAAATTGGCAAAGTTGGTTTGTTGTTCTGAAAAATTCAGAACATAAAAATAATTTCCTGGATCGATTTTCTAATTTGTTGGGAAAACAATCATCTAGATATAATCCAACCAACCTTTGAATATTTTAGATGGATGTTTAAACTTCAAAAGAAAAATATTTACTGTTGGTAAACATCATTATTCAAGGAGAATTTGAAGCCTATTTTTCAGGAGGTTGGTGGAGCTATTGCTGGTAAATTTGGGGAGTTTTTACTACAGGGTTTTGAATTTTGAAAGAGCATATTTTTCAGCAACAAGGAGCTTCGAAATTCAAGTGAGTTGAGAAAATTAAACATAACACTTTTCAACAGCAACTCTCTGAGAGAAAAGAACACCTAATTCTTTGACTTCTGAGCAATAGGTTCTGTATTCTGAACACAAAAATTCTACTGCTACATTTATGATTTTCTACCTTAATATTCATTTGTTTTAAGCATGGTTTAAGTTGTAAAAGTGTGTTGAGTGAGTGAATTATTGTGTGAATTATCTTCCATTGTTGGACGAAGGAGTCTTCATGGTATGAAGATCAGAAGTCGACAAGTGGAGTGTATGTTATTGATTCGATCATAGTGGAAACTAGCTAGTGGCTAGACCCCGACTTGGTTGGCTGGAAGAGTGGACGTAGGCACAAGACTGAACCACTATAAAAACAGATTTGTCTCCTTACTCTTATCTCTTTCATTGCATTAGATTGACCATAGGTTTATTTATTGAATCTAGGTGAAATTAGATTTTTGAAAAACCAATTTAGGACAACCAATTCAACCCCTCCTTCTTGGTTGTCTTTGGGACCAACAGTAACAAATTTCCAAAAAATAAGAAAATGAATGAATACCCAAGACAGGGGCTTTGGACCTCTGACCTTGTAGTTAACAACCTTGCACAAAAGTGGGCATGTCGGAGTGGTTATGGGGCATGACTAGAAATCATGTGGCTTATGCCCACATAGGTTCGAATCCGCCTGCTGATGTTGTCCATCTTAAAAATGGAATAAATTCAAATAAATGCTCCAGATGGAGAACTTGAACCTCAGACATTGTGGTTAGCAAGCACACACAAAAGATGGCCATGCTATAGTGTTATCGTCCTTGACTAGAGATGATGTTGGCTATATCTGAACAGGTTCGAATCCTACTGCTCCTTTTTGAAGTGTTTTCTTAATTATATTTTTCATTTTTGCGACAAATCTTCAAAAACCAAAATGGGATTAAATATGCTAGATGAAGGGCTTGGACCATAAACTTGTGGTTAACAACCACGCACAAAAGTAGGCATCTAGCATGACAAAAAATCATGTGGGCCATGCCAACGCAACTTCGATTCCTGGCGCTCATGGTTTTGAAAAAATATGCAAGATGGAGGTTTTGAACCTCCGACCACGTGGTTAACAACCTTGCATCAAAGTGTTCGTGCTAAAGTGGTTATCGGGCATGACTAGAAATCATGTGGGCTCTGCCTGTGTACGTTCGAAACTTTCCGCTCATGCTTTTCTTTTTAATGCGGCTCTTTTTAATCATATTTTTACTTTTACAAAGAGAGTTCTAAAAAATAAAGTAAAAGAAGGAATAAACTTTCCGCTCTTGTTTGATGCGGGTGTCGCATCATGTATATCCTTTGGCTTGGTAGGAGCCATTGTGTTCAAACGCACCTCCTTTGGAGTTGCGTTCGTGCGAACCTCCTTTGGAGTTACGTCCGCGCGAAATAGCATTGGGACAGCACCACGTTGGCACCCTGCCCACGTTGGCACTTTGCCCATGTGGGCGGGCGCTTTGCCTATGCGGGCGGTCGCTCCTACCCGCGTGGTTGCCCACACATGCAACCGATCGCATGCAAGTAGGAAAGCAAGTGCCCGCACAAGTGCCTGCCTCAGCCCGCGCAGTCGGCAATGCATGCCACACTCACATGCATGGCATATGCCCAAGCGGAGCAAGTGCGCATGGAAGCGCTTGTGTGGACACCTGCCTTTGCCCATGCGGGATCTTGCGCATGCCACCAGCGGGGCAACTACGCATGCCTGCATGAGGCAAGTACGAATGCAAGAGCTCGCATGCATGCCCGAGCATGCCCGCACGAGCACGGGCACCCGTGCATGCCACCGTATCGGCAAGCATGCAAGAAAGTGCATGCGCGGGCGCCCGCACATGCCACCACACCAGCAAGTGCCCGCACGGGCACCTGCCCATGCCCCCGTATAGTAGCCCACACAAGCTACAACACTAGTGATTGCCTGCGCGAGTGCTTGGGCACGCATGCGTGGGCTACCGTGCGGGCTCCAGGATCATGCCGCGCATGCTCGTGCTGGCTACCGCATGCGCGCAGCTACGCGGGCGCCTAGAGCATGCCAAGCATGCATACGCAATGCATGTCCCCAAGTGCCCGTGTGGGTGCCCGCCCATGCCTTACAGTATCCTGCACAGGCCACTGCACAAGGGAGCGCCTGCAATAGCGCTCGGGCACGCATGCATGGGCTATTGCATGGGTACCCATGCATGCGCCCGCACACACAGCATGCCCGTGCATGAGCAGGTGCTTGGAAAATGCCACGCATGCACGCGTAGGCTACCGCACATGCACGCATGTGTAAGCGCCTGTGCAGGTGCCCGGAGCATGCCAAGCATACACACGCAAGCGGCCGCACAGGCTACCTTGCGGGCAGCGCATGCTACCAATGCCTTAATTCTTTTTTTCTCCAAAAAATCTCTCCAAAGGGATTCAAACCCTGAGCCTTTGGAAGGCATTTCAATTGTTTCAACCACTGTGGCACAAAGTCTTATGTTGTTCCTATACATACAAAGTACAAATAAATATATCAACACAAACTCTTACTACGAAATAATATCAAAAGTTCATGCAAATTACTATCATATTAGCTAACTCTAAGTTGACATATGAACCATCCTTTTTCATATGGGTAGTTTTGTACAGTTCAATTTGACTGAGAGTATATCCTATCTCTAGTTCCTGAGACTAACGTGTTAGAAACTAAAAAATACTAATAAATATACTATCAATATATACATTAATTATCAATTCCCCTATCCATCTCACAAATAACTTGAAGTCACAAATGTGAGTATACCTTTGTTCACTACAAAATTAAAACTCTACGCTGATGGTAACATTTATTATCGGTAACTTTTAGTGATGATTTTTTACACCCTATAGAGACGATTTTGATAGAACCATAAGGAAATGTATATATTTTCTTACGAGTATAAATTATCCGTTGGGAAATGTTTATCAACGTCAGTAAAGATAACATAACCGTCTATAAAAATGATGTTCAATTATGACAGTTATCAGTTGTGATAAGTAAATATGGTGGTCTTTGGGGATGGTTTGAAAATATTCTCTATATGACTTATCTTTACTATGCGCTTAATCATACCATCTGCATGCATTCTATATCTATACTAACCCATATAATGCACAGTCATTAAAAACTATATTCAATTATCACGGTTATCACTTGTGGTCAATAAATGTGGCACGGTTTAAAAATTTAATAGTTAAAGTTACTTGCAATATGTAGTGGTAAGTTGGTGATAATTTGGGATAGCATGTGCTAAATTGCGAGTGTGGTGCAATAAGTTGTGATAACTTTACAATAACTAGTGGTAATATAGAGTGTATGGTAAGATTATTATGGTAATATTTGGTAAAATTGGTAACATGATTGGACATTGTAGTTGCGATATCTGGTAGTAAAATTGATATAACAGGTAGTAATAAGTTTGTCATAAAATAAAAGTAGTAAAATTACGAGTAAGGTTGTGAAACAGGTGATATAAATTGGTGATAACTTATGTTTAGTTTGCATGTCACCAGAGTCAAATGCACATAATTGTATGGTTATTAGTAACATGTAGTAATGCATGGTAACATTGTGCTCAATGATATTAATTTTACCATTATAGTAACATTATTAATATATTATTATTAGTATTATTAATATAAACTATTATTGTTTGTAATAAGTTAAAAAAAAATATTTTGAATATTGTTATTTAATTTGAGGTAGATTGGTATAATAGGTAGCAAGTTGTAAATTTACGATAAGTGATCACTGGGTGGTAAGTATTAAGTTTAGGATAAGTGATAACTAGTAGTAATACAGTAGCATGGTATCATCAGGATAACAATACTAAATTTCATGATAATAATGCATGATAACATTGTGCACAATGGTTAACAATTTTACCATTATAGTAACATTATTAATATATTATTATTAGAATTATTAATATAGATTATTATTGTTCTAATAAGTTAAAAAAAATTATTTTGAATGTTGTTATCTAATTTGGGTTAGGTTGGTATAATAGGTGGTAAGTAGTAAATATATGATATGTGATAACTAGGCGGTAAGTAGTAATTTGGTGATAAGTGATTATTAGGTGGTAAATAGTAAGTGAAAACTAGGTAGCAAGTAGTAATTAGGTGATAAGTGATAACTTGGTGGTAAGTAGTAATTAGGTGGTAAGTAGTAATTAGGTGGTAAGTAATAAGAGAAAACTAGGTGGTAAGTAGTAACTAGATGGTAAGTAGTAAGTTTACGATTACTAGGTGGTAAGTAGTAAGTGTTCGATTACTAGGTGGTAATAGTGGTGTGGTAAATTCATGATAACAGTGCTCGTGGTACAACAGATTTCATAATTTTTTTTATTTTTGTTTACACTTCTTCAACATTGCTAATATATTAATAATTTAAATTATAATATATTAACAATTTAAAAAATCAGATAAATAAATTTAAATTATAATATATTAATATATTTAATCACAAATTCTTACCTGTTCAAAATATATACTATTAATAACTCATAATTCATTCATTTTTTCAACAAAACATAATTCAAATAAATAATATTAGATGGTTTGAATATATCAAGTTGAATTTAAAAAGTAAGAAAATTCAAAGAGAATAGAAAAAAAAAACACAAACCCAAAGTGAAGGAAAAAAAATAGAGGTGAGAGTAAGATAAGGAAAAAAAAAGGTGAGAGTGAGATAGGAAAAAAAGAAAAGAGAGTGAGACAAAGAGGAAAGAAGAAAAAAAAACAATACATTGTGGCACAGTGGTTAATACAACTTAGAGTGATCGAAGTCGCAACTTATGGTGATCAAAGTCGCTGGTTCATGTGCTAGCAAATGCTAGCATTTGTTGCTAACAAAAAAAGAAGGCATGCGGCATGCGCGGTGCATGCCCACGCAGCTAGGTCGAGCATGCGTGATGCATGCCCGCGCGGCTAGGCCATGCCCACGCCTTGAACACCAAATTATTAATTTAAATTATTAATATTATTAATAATTTAAATAATGTAATGATAAAAAATTGTTAATTTAAATTATTTCATGACCAATTTCAAGAATCACTTGAAATTGCAAAAAAAAAAAAGAAATACATTTTGCTTACAACTAATCTTAATCTTATATTATGCATTCTATCTCACACAAAAATTAGATTTTTTAATTAGGTTTTGAGATTTTAATTACTTTTTGATGATGAAAATTTAAGTTTATACTATCATTGCAAACAAGGTAATAAGTCTATGTATGAAATGTAGTAATAATAAGATAACAAAGATAACAAGATAACAACTCATTTAAATAACTTAAATAAATAACACATATGGCAAAGATATGAGAATGACACGTCAAGGGTATTAAGATATTAAGGTATTAAGTAAGTATGAAAAAATATGAGGAATTAAAAATAATGCGGATATGTAATGAAAAAAGAGGCGGGAAAAGACTAAACTTTGGAAAAATGTGAAATAAGTGTACGAAATCAACGTAATAAGTGTATGAAATGTAGTAAAAGAAAGATAAGAAGATAACAAGTCATTTGAACAACGTAAATAACACATATGGCAAAGATATGGGAATGACATGTCACGGGTATTAAGTAAGTATGAAAAAATATGAGAAATTAAGAATAATGTAGGTGTGTAATGAAAAAAGATGCGGGAAAAGAGTAAACTTTGGAAAAATGTGAAAAAAAAAATGTGTAATGAAAAAACTACGCTTGTGAAAATGGCAATTAAATAACATTGTCCGATTGGATTAATTGGTGATATCCGACAACAAGCCAAAAACTTACAAAAAATTTGGGATTGGTTTCATGTCATTGGCGTTGCTTTTGAGATTGCATCATGTTCCAATAATATAGTAATGTTAATCTTACATTACTATATAATACATTACTTACTATATATTACTATAAATTAGATTGTCGTAGCAAGACATTATAATTCACTATTCAGCCATTGAATCTCGCATTATCAATATTAACTTGATAACTTAATTAATTATTTAATAATTTAAATAATGTTGAGCAATATTATGTTAGAGGATTATTAGTAATTTTAAATAATATTACATGCGAAATATTAGTGGTTGAGGTGCGATTGGAGATGATCTCAATAAATGGTAGTGGTACATGTGTGAAACTTGTGTGGAGTGTGGAATTCTTTGTGATTATAAATATGAAGGAGATTCTTAGTGGTATCTAGATAAAAAACCCTATCAATACAACAATAAATACAAGTGCTCTTCATTAATTATGCCAACATAATTAATTATACCAATGTTATAATTTCAAATTATAACACTATATTATATAAATTACTAATTTCATAACATTATATTATTTAAATTAATAATAGTAATAATTTTATACTATTTAAATTTATAATATTGATAACTTTATATTGAATTGTCATGCAATTAATCAAATGGGCATATTTAGCACAGCACAGAGTTCATGGTAGGACCGTGCAGACATGCGCTATATAGTAAATGTAGTAATAGCAAGATAATAAGTAGTAAAAATTACATGAAATGAAATGTAGCAAGTGCTTTTTCCAATTGGAAAGACAGTGGCGGTAAAAATTGAGGAATTAAGAATGCGGTTAATGAAAAAAGAGGCGGGAAAAAAATGCAAAAGAAAAAATAGGCAGATTTTGAAAAGGTTTTGAAAATTTGTTGGTAAACATGGTAATTTTATGATAACTTGTGGTAAGTTTATGATAACTAGTGGTAATATAATATAATAATATTATTATTCATTATTCAATGGAGTGAAATATAATAATAATTGGTGATAAATTTGTGATAACTAGTAGTAATATAATTTGATCATATTATTATTCAATGAAAAATAATGATAACTAGTGGTAAGTTTGTGATAATTAGTAGTAATAGTAAATTTGTGATAATTAGTGGTAATATAGTGATAACATGTTTTTATGATAATAGATTTTTATGATAACTTGTGATAAGTTTGTAATAATTAGTGCTAATATAATCTGTTCATTTGAGTGAAATATAATGATAACTCATGATACATTTATGATAACTAATGGTAATAAAATGATATGATGATATTATTATTATCTAGTGGTATGTTTGTGATAACTAATATAGTCTGATAATATTATTATTTATTAGAGTGAAATATAGCGATAACTAGCAGTAAATTTGTGATAACAAGTGGTAATATAGTGATAATATGCTTAATATGTTTTTATGATAACTTGTAATAAGTTGTAATAATTAGTGCTAATATAGTCTGTTCATTTGAGTAAATTATAATGATAACTTATGGTACATTTGTGATAACTAATAGTAATATAATGATAACATGTATTTATAATGATTTTTGGTAAGTTTATGATAATTAGTAGTAATATAGTCTAATAATATTATTAGTCATTAGAGTAAAATATAGTGGTAATATGCTGAAAATAGATGTTTATTATAATTTATTGTAAATTTGTGATAAATAATGGTAATATAGTTTGATAATATTATTATTTATTGGAATTAAATATATTAATAACTAGTTGTAAGTTTGTGATAACAAATGATAATATAGTGATAATAGGTATTTATAATAATTTGTAGTAAATTTGTGATAACTTGTGATAATATTGTTATTCATTGAAATGAAATATAGTGATAACCAGTGGTAATATAGTGATAACAGGTGGTAGACCGTGACTTACGATCAATTATCATGCACTTACAACCTATTATCATAATTTTACTAGTCGTAACTCAAATTCGAATTTATAATAATATTTACACACTTTTATCATCACCTAAGCAAAATTGTAAATGGTAAATTTGTGATATTATTTTTAGTATTGGTGTTATGGCATCTAATTGATAGTAATGGTGGTAAGTCGGAGAAACAGTAATACATATAGTAATAGTAATGGTGGTAAGGGTGGTAACTTGAATTTTAATATATAGTAATGGTGGTAACTTGAATTCGAATATATAATAATATTATCATTACAAAATCTCTCTACAAAATCTCTTTTCTTGGCACAAAAAACAATTTGCTACTAGTGCCAATTTAAGTAAACTTTTTCACACAAAAAACATTTTATTTTTTTATTTTCTTATTTAGCGCCAATTTTTATTTCATTTATTTCTCTATTGGTTTATGCAATTCTCTATGTAATCCTTTTAAAACAATGAACACATAGCCCTTGACTAGTAGTCATGATTCCATATAGCCTGCCTCCTTGGTTTTGCATAAAGTCTACAAAATTGCTTATTTCTGATCCTAGAAGTTATGACATGTATAAATAAAAATTTAAGTGAAAATTAGATTTAAAAATATAATAAACAATTGGTCTAAATAAAATTAAGGCTAACGTGCAAAATACAAACAAATTACAAGTATTCTAAAATGTTGCAAAATACAAACCAACCATGAGACGTAGTAATTGCAAAGTAACACAAAGTAACACGTTATAACAAGTTCTAAAACTTGCATTAGTAAGCATATGAGAAATAACACATATATGGAAAAGAAAGAGGGGTATTGATTAAAAATATCACGTATTGACTAAAACATATAATGAAAAAAGAGACAGTTAAAAAGGCACAGAAAAGAGGTTTTGAAAACTTATGCAATAAAAAAGGAGACGGGTAAAAATGCATTGTCCAAAAAAATTGTGCAATGAAAAAAGGCGCGCAGAAAAAAAGTACGGGTTTTGAAAATTTGTTTATGAAAATGATATATATATGTTCATTTAACTTGAAAGATATTATTGCAGACATTGGATTGGATTAATTGGTAATATGATCTACTGGATTAATGAAAATTTTGAGATTATTTTGAAATACAAATACACTATTTTCCAATAATATAATAATACTAATATTACATTACTATATAATGTATATATATTATTATATATATTACTATATGTATTACTATACGTATTACTATAAAATACATTAACAATCCAATGATCGAAGCAATTTAGGTGATACAATGCTCAAGTTGGATTTGGATATCCTCATGAGTGTATAATATTAGTACAATATAATATTAGTATGTTATATAACTTAATTAATTATTAATTATGATGTTATATTAATAAGTCATAACTCATTTATATGTATCTTGAGAAACCTAATTCAAATAGTAGATGGTTTGAATATATCATCAATGAGAATGAAAAAGGAAAAAAAGAAAAAGAAAAAAATGACCTATAAAAAAAAAGGTAAGAGGGAGATAAGGAAAAAAATTGTGAGAGTGAAATAAAAAAAAAATTAAAAAAAAAGTGAGAGTAAGATAGAAAGGAAATAATTAAAGAGAAAAAAAAAAAAAAAAAAAAAACTCCAACAAGATAGTTTGGCTCAGTGGTTGGCACAAGTTAGGAGGTTCAGAACCTGAGTTTGAACCTCCTGCCTAGCAATTTTTTGCCGCACGGGAGCCCACACAGTGCATCCGCGCATGCCCGCACCTTCCAACTGGGCAAGCAAGCGCGCTGCGCACACATGCGTGAGCGCCCACACATGCCCGTGTGGTGCAACCGCGCATGCTTGTGTGGCTCAACCGCACAAGCATGCGCATGCACGGAGCAGTGGTGATCCTTATGTGTAATGATATTACATGGTAAGAAGTGGCAACTCAGTGATTTATAACAAATGGTAACAATAACAAATGGTAAGATATGGAAACAAGTGGTAAATAAGAGGTGATCCTTATTACATGGTAACTAAGTGGTAACTAAGTGATTTATAACAAATGGTTATAACAAATGGTTATAACAAATGGTAACACATAGTAACAAGTGGTAAATAAGAGGTGATCCTTATTACATGGTAACTAAGTGATTTATAACAAATGGTAACTATAACAAATGGTAAGACATGGTAACAAATGGTAACTAAGTGATTTATAACAAATGGTAATAATAACATACTTTTATTCTTTATGATGTAGGACGTGATCTATAACAAATAACAACAAGGTAACAAGTGCATTTGACAATTGCTCCGACACCTGATAACAAGCTGTAACATAATAATTGTATAAAATTTGTATAATATGGCATGGTAACAGTAACAAGTGACTTTTAATAAATACAAATGGTTATGATAAATGGTAACAAGTACTTTTATTCTTTATCGTATAGGACGTGATCTATAACAAATAACAACAAGGTAACAAGTGCATTTGGCACTTGGTAACAAGTGCATTTGACACTTGGTAACAAGTGGTAAGACAATAATTGTATAAAATTTGTATAATATGACTGGTAACAATCGATAACAAGTGATCTATAACAAATAACAAATAGTAACAATGGTAAGACAATAATTTTATAAAATTTGTATAATATAACATGGTAACAAGTGATTTTTAGCAAATGGTAACAAGTATTTTATTCTCCATCATGTAGAATATGGTAATAAGTGATCCATAACAAATAACAAATGATAACATGTAACAAGTGCATTTGATGACTACAACAAGTGGTAAGGCAATAATTCTATAAAATTTGTATAAAACGTAACCCAACATGGGGTTTAAATTTCTAATGAAAAATGGTGCGAAAAAGGAGAAGGCGTTTTGAAAATTTATTTTCAACATTTGTTTTACGCGTATGATATGTCACTTGAAATATAAACATATGATATGTCACTTGAAACACATTATTGAACCTTAATATGTAGTCTTTTTAGTAAAAATAAGTAAGTGATTTTTTAACTAGAAGTATACGCGGCATTGATTAAAAGTATAAAAGAATGTGAAGAATTAAAAACAACGTGATTAATAAAAAAGAATGAAAAAAGAGGAGGGAAAAAAGGAAAAAAAACGGAAAGAAAAAATGGCACGTTTTGAAAATTTATTTATGAAGATGATATATTATATAAATCATACGTAGGGAAACTTCACCATCAAAGCTTCTACTTCCCTCAAAATCTCTCCTTCCCTAATCTGTCACGCCCCAACCCTCGAGTCAAGTACGCAACAACCGCTACATTATCTCGGCATAAGGGTAGCATCTCCCTATATACCGGGACAATGCAAGGCATTCATCTTCACCTGTTAAAACTTGTTTTTCCTCAAATAATATTTCCCAAGTAAAATAAAATTTTAAAATGCAACATTTTGAATCAATGTATGAATATACAACAATTTCAAGAGTTTCAATTTACATATATAATAACATATTTACAGTCATCCCATAAAATCTACAATGGTCACTCTATGGACCTCAAATATATATACAATGTCCAACTTCATCATAGAAAAATGGTTGGTACCATACCCAAGGCTCGGTATCTCCAAATATATACCCAATGTGTTGAATGCCTCTCGACACGTGTCCCTACCGAAACTATGTCTGTCATCATGGAAAATGAGGGGCGAGTATTATGGAAAAATATTCAGTGAGTAAGGGAATCAACATTATGTTCTCAATAGTAGGTGTAAGCATGGAGTGTCAAAGTACATTCTTAAAACATAATGATAATATAAATCAAGCAGGGCGTTTCCACAAATCATGAGATCATGTATCATACATCAATATATCAACATATACATCCATTTTCATTTCAAAAATCATTTAAAGCTTGCCAATAAAATATTCCCAACAGAAGTCTACCATGACCAATGACGAGCGCATTAGGGTTTTATATGCAAGTGATAAAACATTTAGCTTTATACCCCAATGTTGGCCACGAGCCTTACCAAGGCTAACCCGTGTGTTAGCACACATACATAATCAACCATGTATAGAATCTCGCCCGGTATAAGACAATGGCGTCACACATGTCCTCCTCGATTCGGTTCAACTGGCCGTAACTATACATATGACGTTTGGGGGATATCTCTTGTAGAAGCGTATCCGGACACAATAGGTGCCTCTGCCAACGCCCTTTGTAGCTACGGTAGTCCATCAAGGATATCATCACATCAAGTCTGTCAAGGATATTATCACATCATCACATCATAAGTAGGCATCCGGGCCACACATTTCAATTCGTGTGCCAATGCAATGGAAACATATAAATCATATCAAGTTTCTCAAAAGGTGGCACGATGTCATTTTTTAACGAAATTCATGGATGCATATCATCTAAACAAATCATTTGAGACACTTCCATGATCACAAAAATAAGTATTATAAAATATAATTCAAATGTCATGTTTTCACACATGTAATTAAATATGTCATTCAAAAAGCTATAAAATATGGATTTTTATTCAATCAAAAACACAGTGTCAAAGTCCTACTCACAGTATACGGGAGGATATGTCACTCCCTAAAATGTACCACAATGTGTAGGAATGTACTCTCCTCGTTTGATCACCAAACGTGTTACTACAATGGCAATACATAATATACATAAATAAAATTGAAAATCGCTAAAGTTGGTAATTAAAAATTCACGGTGTCAATTTAGGATTCTCCCTAAAACTCCCTATATATAACTCACCATATATATACATATATGTCTCCAAATTATGTGCTAAACTCATTCAAAATTTTTATCACATTCTATCTCATTGTAGACTCAAAACAGTCCGCCAAAATTCTGCATACAACTTCTACACATACCCATGCTCATGCACATTCCTTCCATTCTCGGCTACTTACCAATTTAATACGCATTGCATCCCATCACCTTAGCACACATATACCAATTATATATATACACACACACCAAAACAACTATACATTTTATCACATTACCTCACCAAAAATTCTGCACACATTATAACCCTTCTTCCTCATAATTCACCTCTCCGTTAGCTAGGAAATGGCTTTACACTACAAAAAAACAAGAATTCAGCGATGAATTTTAATAACGAAAAATATTTGTCACAAATGTTCAACAACTTTAGCAACTAAAAAGGGTATCGTCGCCAATTAACCACGATTTTTTCAACAAAAAAATTTTCGTCGGAAATTTAGCAACAAAAAAAGTTTTTGTTACAAAAGTCGTCGCCAATTTTGGATGAAAAATTTTTGAAGCAAAATTCATTGCCAATTTGCAACGAAAAAAAAAATTTGTCGCTAAATTTGCAACGAATTTCAAAATTCGTCGCTAAATTTGCAACAAATTTATAATTCGTCCCAAATTTTGCAATGAATTTCAAATTTGTCCCTAAATTTGGGATGAATTCGCTTATTCGTCCCGAACGTTTGCGACGAATTTCTCAATTCGTCCCTAAATTTGGGACGAAAATGAATTTGTCCCTAATTTGCGATAAATTTTTAAAATCGTCACAAATTTAGCGACAAATATTTATATTCGTCGCAAAAAATTTAATTATTTGTTGCTAAATTTGTTGCAAATTAGCAACAAATACATTATTTGTGCCAAAATTCATCACTAAAATTCATTTTTCAGTTAACTTGTGTTAGTAACATTTTCTAATATTAAAAAATGATTTGTAAACGGTGATATGCACGAATAGCGTAGAGAATCTTAAGATATTCACAAAACTAATAACTTTTTACAAAAAAATAGTTCATTCATTATCTGGTTATATAAAAGAATGATAATATAATGTAATCTTTTAAATTGGTATATTTATTTTCTGTTTATTCAAATGTTTCATATAATGATAAAAATATACATTAATTTTAGCCAAAATTTTATAAATTTGTTTAAGTAATCGATTCACTAAACTAAGAGTTAAAGTAGAAATACTTGTTAATTAATGATCAATATAATGAATGTTTTTTATAATTATATCATAGTACGCAAATATTGTTAATAGTTTGTTTATTTAGTTTCTATTCTAGTGCATTCAATGAGTTTTTTGTCAGAAACCATAAGTATCATTGTTAAATTCGTTGCAAATTGTAAAGGAAAAAATTATTTATTGCTAAATTCGTTGCAAATTGCGATGAAAATATATATTCATCGCAAATTTAGCGAGAAAACATTCTTTTGTCACAGATTTTAGCGATGAAAAATATTTTCGTCGCTGATTCAGGGATGAATTTTGTTTTCGTCTCTAATTTCCAACAAATTTAGGGACAAAAAATTTTTGTCCCTAATTTCAATAGATTACTTCTTCATTCTCACTCTCACTCACTCTCTCTCTCTCGTTTTGTTCATTTTTGAATAGCCACGAAGGTGGTTCTGCGAAGGGATGGCGGAAGGGATGTCGGATCTATGATTGTGATAGCTAATCTCTCTCTCTCTCTCTCTCTCTCTCTTTCTCAGCCGCAGGAAGCAAGCCGTAGGATCTGCGCTGTAGATGGCAGATCTGGCAGCCAGCCGCCGAATCTGCCCTTCACGGGCCAGTCGCAACCCCTACGCAGCCTAGTCGCGAGAAGGGGCCATTGGCCCCTACGCTGCCTAGCCTCGCACAAGGGCCGCTGCCCGCTGCCCCCTGCCCCTTCGCGTGTGGCCCATGGGGCTGGGCCCTTGCACGGCCAGGGCAGGCCCATTGGGCCCGGCCCTGCCCATCATTGCCACTTTAGATTAGTTAATAGATCAATGTTGTTAAATGTTCAATATTTTATGCTTTATTTGATTATATGATAATATTTAATGTTATTGTAATAATTTAGTTAATTTGTTTGATATTAATTAAGTTTATAATATTATTTATTATTATATTAAATTTTTGTGAAATTAAGGTTAGTATTATTGATGATGTTGAGTTTTGTGAAATTAACGTTACTTTTATAATATTTAATTTATACTGTGAAATTAACGTTAAATTTTTATGTTAATTAACGTTATTATTTATTATTATATCAACTTAGTTGGGATTAATGATGATATTATTATTGATGATTTAATAGTTTTTTTAGTAGTTTTTATTAATATTTTAAAAATTTTAAATTTGGAGACAGGGAAAATGCAGAAAGAAAGAAGTTGGATGTATAAAAAGAACTTATCTGATCGTCGGTGTTTAACTGATTAGTTTATTTTTGGGTTGGAATAATTTTTAGATTTTTCTTGTAGTTATGTTGATTTTATAGATGGGAATAAGCTAAGGTGTCCGTGTAAAAGGTGTCGTAATGGTAAATTTTTGCAATGTGATAAAGTTAAGGAACATCTTTGTAAAATTGGTTTTATCCCGAATTACTATAATTGGACATGTTATGGTGAACCGTTTATTTTTTATGAGTATGGACGAAACAGACAATTCTCAGTTAGTGGGGATTAATGTTATTATGATCTATTGAATCCATATCAGAGGATGGTAATTGATGCAGCGGGTCCGAATTTTGTTCTGAATTTTGTTCCTAAGCCAAGCACTGTAAGTTCTAGCTCTCCTCCAACATTTGAACATGGGTGTACTAGTTATGCATCACCATTGGAGGAGGTAGAAGTACCAGGTGTTGATGAAAATGTGAATAATGAATCATCTCTCCAATTTCAGGAAGTGTTAAGAGCTGCAAACGAACTTTGTGGGCTGGTTGTGACAGCCATACTAAGCTATCTCTAACCGCAAGACTATTGAATGTCACGGCAGAGCATAATGTGTCTGAGGATTATTTTAATGATTTTGTTCAAGTTATTGGAGAAGTGTTGTCGCGTGATCACATTATGCCCAATGTTTTCTATAGTATGAAAAAGCTGGTGAAAGAATTAGGTCTTCCCGTGGAAAGAATTGATGTTTGCAAAGATGCTTGTACGCTATATTGGGGAGATGATAAAACTGCAGAATTTTGTAAATTCTGTAATCATGTAGATACAAGAGTACTAGTAGGTCGAGTTGTAATCATCGGCGTACATCATACAGACAAATGTTTTATTTGCCTTTAACTCCTAGGTTACAAAGACTTTATGCATCTGAGACCACTGCTGAACACATGACCTAGCATGCAAATCGTGAAATAGAAGAGGGGTTAATGTGTCATCCTTCAGATGCAGAGGCGTGGAAATATTTTGATATAACATATCCTGAGTTTACGAGAGAGACTCGAAATATTAGGTTAGCTCTCTGTGCTGATGGGTTTGCTCCATTTGGCAAATCAGGAAGAACTTATTCTTATTGGCCAGTTATCTTAACTCTGTATAATCTTCCACCCGGTATGTGTATAAAGACACCGTATATGTTTTTAACATTAGTCGTGCTTGACCCGCAAAATCTAAAGAAGTTAATAGATGTTTACATGCAACCATTGATTGTGGAGTTGAAACAACTATGAGATGAAGGTGTTCCTACATGTGATGTTCATATTAATCAAATGTTTGTAATGAAGGCTGCTCTTTTTTGGACCATAAATGACTTTTTGGCTTATGGTATGTTATCGGGATAGAGTACCGCTGGGATTTTAGGATGTCCAATATATTTGGAGAGATCAAAGTCATTCAGATTGAAACATGGGAAGAAAGTGAATTATTTTGATTGTCATATACAATTTTTACCATTAACTCATAAATTCAGAAGAAATAAAGAAGAATTCACTAAGAATAGAATTGAAAAAACACCTCCTCCATTGAGATTAACTGGTGAACAAATTTGGCATAGAGTCCTTAACTTTTCATCTATTATTGAAGAGCCACATGGTATAACATATGGCTATGGTCATTCACATAAATGAACTAAACAGAGTATATTTTGGGATTTGCCATATTAGAAGAGTCATTTGGCTCATCATAATCTCGATGTAATTTATATCGAGAAGAATGTCTTTGATAATATGATAAATACAGTGATGGATATCACTGGGAAAACGAAAGACAACTTGAATGCAAGAAAAGATATGCGACTCCTTTTTAAACGACCCACTCTTGATGTCGATGAAAGTAGTAGGGAACCAAAACCGAAGGCAGTTTATATATTGAATAAGGATCAGAGACGGATTGTTTGTGAGTGGTTGAAATCATTGAGGTTTCCTGATGGTTATGTCTCAAATCTTGGAAGATGTATCGATTTGAAGGAATATAAATTGATTAGTTTGAAAAGTCATGATTATCATATATTTATGGAAAGACTAATTCTTATTGCTTTTAAAGAACTCTTACCAAATTTTGTTTGCGGTGCCATTACGGAATTAAGCATTTTCCTTCATGATATTTGCTCGACAATGCTGAGACATTCACACATGGAGATGTTAGAGAGAGATTCCAAGCATTTTCCTTCATGATATGTCCGTCATTTTTTTATTTCATGGAACATCTTTTGGTTCAATTGCTATATAGGGCGAAAGTTGGTTCTGTCCAATTTCGATGGACGTATCTATTTGAAAGGTGAGTTTTTCATTTTTTATATTTCGTTATCAAGGCATATAAAATTACTAATTTCATTACATATAATTTTTTAATACATTTTGTTTTATTACAATTAGATTTCTATATCATTTAAAGAAGAAAGTGAAAAATAAGACATTGTGGAGAAAGTAACAACGTTTGCATCATATTATTTTGAGCCTCACATTCAGTGCAAGAGGCGGAGAGCGGGAAAAAATGATGAGGGTCCTATTGATCCCAATTTGAAGTCATTTTCAATTTTTAACTACCTTGGTCGACCAAGTGGACCATGTAAGCATAGATACTTAACTGGTCAATAATGGTGGGCAGCCCACACATATATTTTACTGAATGTCCAAAAGTGACGCCATATTTCGAGTTAGTATATATTTTCTATTTTATGTATTTCTTATGTCGTAAATTGTTTGTATTAAAATTTATTTTCTTTGATGGTAGGATTTTTCAAAACGTATATTCTGAACTTTCGACACATGAGTTTGATCGTTTCTGCGATGAAGAATTTGCACCATGGTTCAAAAAATATGTAAGTAGACTATAAATTATTTAAATATTTACTTTAAAACATATTAGCATATTTATTTGACTTTAGGTCCATCCATTCACAAGATCTCCTTTTCTTCCTTCCTCCTAGTCTTTGGCCACCCTAGATTCATCAAGTTAGACATCTCCTTTTTACTCCAAATTTATATATGTCATACTAGAGGGTGTGAGGAAGTTACTTACCAAAAATAGTGGATAGATCTTGAAGAAATCCTAGTGTTCCTCCCCCTTGAACTTTTGGGCTATCCTTTGGAGTTCACCTAACAAACCTTCTTGTTTTGCTCTGATTTTTGGATATGTTATACTAGGGTTGATGTGGATTCTATCTATGTAAAAATATTGGGGTAGTGTTGTAGAGATTTTTGGAGTTTCCTTACCTTGAACTTTCGGCCATGAGAGTAGAAAGGAAAGAGTGTTTTGTTCTTGTTTTACCTTGGCTTCTTACGGCTATTTGGAGGAAGAATGAGAAGTGTTTAGCTTGTTGTATTATGCCCTAATCAATTCTAGCCATCCATTTTCCCAAGATCAAATTCTAGCCATTGGATTACATATCTCAAATTAGGTTTTCTCTCTCTACAAAGTCCCTTTCATTTTCTACATACAACTCACCCTCTTCATTAATTGCATGTGGGTCCCACCAACTTAATCTGAAGGTTCCAATTAGTGCACCAAGCCCTAAAGTCATTTTCAACCTTTGATTTTATTCTTCCAAGGTCAAAATTTTCTTCTCTCTCTCTATACACTTGTTTGGTCATAGTTTAGGGTAAGCAAGCATATCAAGTTGGCTAGATCTCCACCATTGATCATTTCAAGATTGATTTCACACCATTGGATCACTTTGTAACAATTAAAAGTCATTTTTTTTTAGTTTTTCAATCCAATGGTTTTAATTTATTTACCAACCAATCAAAGATCCCAACCATTCATAATTTCATAAATTAGCTAATTTCTCCCTATGTTTTAATGAATTACAATTGGGTTCCTTAACTTTTGGAAATTACATTTTTGTCCCCAAAACTTTTCAAAATTTTACATTAGTCCTAAAACCTCATATTAGGACTAACTCAACTGACCTCACATCAAAACGTGGCCGTTTAGCGTTGTGGAACCTCATTTCTGCCCATTAGGGTTTTTTTCGATGATTTTTCGAAAATCTCTAATTTGGCTCTACGAAGCAAGGTTCAATTAAAATTGAGGTGCTTATACACTCTAGAGTCATTTTCATTATGTTTGGACCATTTGTGGTCATTTTGGAAATTTTTTTTTTAATTTCTGACGATTTGGACCGATATTTGTTTGGGGATGGTTGTAACGGAAAATTTTCTTAGTGAAATTTCTATATAGAACATGAATAATATCATATATAAAATGAAATGGAATACAATAATGAATACACTGAGATGCCGGTGTTACATAATCCGTCTAAACCTCTCACTCAGTAGCATCCACTAGAAATGCACATAAAACCCAACCATCATCATCACTACCTTTGACTCCATTCACTCACTCAGTACCAGATCACTATATCACTCCGCTCACTCACTTGACTCACTATTATGCTGGGAATGCACATAAAACCCAACCATCATCATCATACCAACTCCAAAACGGAATATTTTTATTTACCACCATTCGGATAAAGATGTCTTCCAATTGTGATGGTAACATCTTAAAAGATATGCAGTGGTAGGACTTACAATCGTTTCTCTTTTTTTTTTCTTTTTTTTGTTTGGTTCTCTGTCATTTTGCTTAGAAATCAATGTATCATCACATTGACTCCATTCACTCACTACTACCTCCAGATCAATCATTACCTGAATCCACTCACTCATTACCATCCAGATGCTAGGAGTGCATAAAGGATTATGGATAAATATGCCTTCAAATTGTGATGATGGTAACATTTTTTTTGAGTGAATATTTTTGGTTTGGAATATCTCAGAAGACATGCTAAGAAGACATGGAGTTCTAGGATTTTTTTGGGTCTTATATGTATCTGTCATTCTACTTAAAATCAATATATCAATCATTTTTACATTTGCATTATTTTTTGTAATTTCTTTACTTTTAGTAATTCAAATCTACACCATCTAAAAAATCCATTACTATTGATATTGATATCATGTGGTAACAGAAACTTGTAATAATCGATGATAAAAGAGAGTGACATTTTCTAACACATGTGGTAACCGATAATATAAGACAGTAATTGTTACTAACACATGTGATAATTGATGATAAATGACTGTAACTTTTTTCAAGTGCTTTTCTAACCGACGATAAAAGTGGTAACCGATAATAAAAGATAATAATATTTTTAACACTTATGTAACCGATAATACAAGCAGTAATTTATACTAACATATTTGGTAACTGGTAACCGATGATAAGAGTGTAGTTGGTATCTGATAATAAAAAATAGTAACATTTCCTAACACTTGGTAACTGATAATAAAATGTAGTAATATTTCTTAACAGATGTAGAAACCGACGATAAAAGATAATAACATTTCCTAATATATGTGGTAACCGTCGATAAGTAGTAATAACATTTCTTAACGGTTGTAATAACTAACAATAAAATGTAGTAATATTTACAAACTCATATAGTAACCAACAACAAAAGATAGTAACTTTTATCAATATTTTTTAAACTAATGATAAAAGATAGTAATTTTACGAACACCTTTTTAACCGTCAGTATAAATCTTGAACATGCTCCAATGGTGATCAAACTTTGAGGATAGATCTATCCCGACTAGTGTATAGCCAATTGAAAACTCATCCATTGGAGAAGGTTTTGCTGACAATTTTAGTGGGTTTAGCATGCTGTTTTTGTCTGTTTGGATAGAGCATTTATTTTATGATGGTTACAATATATTTTTCTTCCCTGCTTCTGATTGTTCCTACAAAGTATATTGAGTTATTATCATATCGTATTGTAATGATATAAAAGTAATCAATATGGAATTTCTTTAAATATGTTATTACCTTTCCATGCTTTGAATACAATGTGAAACAATAGCTTCCCATTCATGAGGTTGTGACCTTCTAGATATATTTTTTTTCAAAGCATACCTATACTCTTTAAATTTTGTTGAAATTGATTTTAGGACAAATGCATCAATAGTAGCATGATTGTTAGTATTGTACACAAATCTTTGCAGTAAAATTAAAAAAAAAAAACTTAAATGAGAACATATTGCAAGGACTATACAAGGAAGTGCAGAGAGAAAGTATCTTTATGAATGCTTTCTTGTATTCCTTTGATGTCAAATGGATCCTGCACCAATCATATTGACTAAGTTGGCAAAATCTCAAATTTCTAACCACAAGACCATAAAAACCGGATAGTATCTAAAATTCATGTTCAACTGGTTGCATCTCAGTATTGAAGAACACTATAATATGTCGTGATCTTAGATCCCATATATCTTTAAAAGTGGTTGTCTCTTCTACGGCTGCTTCTAACATCATCAGTTGTGAAATATCATGTAATAAACTAAAAATAGATCTTACTCAATATACTTTTAAATAAAAAATAACAAGTATTGCTAAAAGATGATCTCTTGTAAAGTTTTGTTTCTATCAACTGTCCAGCATTCATGAATAGTTGCTCGTGATGTTTCTTCATATGCTTCCACAAGTTTTCCTCTTCCTTGGGACATGATTATGTTTGTTTGAAGTACAACAATTTAAAGTTTTAAACATGTTAGTACGAGATAAATGAATAAAAAATATAATAAACATGTGAACATAGACAGAGGGAACACATCGGAATTAAAAGTTTTAAACGTATTAGTATGAAATAAGCAAATCAAAAATAACATATCAGAAATAACTAAATCAACAAATAATAAGCAGATTATAAATACAAATGCGAAGATTTCTCTTCAAATAAAAGTAAAAAACATATTTTAAATAACAACACATAAACAATTCAACAAAAGTTTGAAAAATACATATGGAGTTAACAAGTTGCTAATCATACATATCTTCTTAAATTCAGCACTCTACCTATATTCGGCCTTAAGAGTTGCCTAACCTTAATGAACTTATTAAATTCAGCAGGTGACTTAGGAGCACCATCGGATATCAAATGTTGTTCTACTTTTCCACGGGATTGCCAATAAACATTATAACACAGTATACAAAGACATGCGATTTTCCTATTTTCCCATGAATTTTTGAAAAAAAAAATCCAGAAATATTTATACTTTGATTTCATACTCTCTACTCAATCTTGACTTTTGCATCTGAAATTTATTTATTTTTAAGATCTATCAAAATAATCGGTTCCCTTTGGTTGATATTTCTGACAAAGTTTTACTTGATATAAAATGAGATTTAGCATAAATAAATGTTTTCATACAAAATATATTGATAGAAATATGATAGAATATTTACATATTACTTGAAACAAAGAGTTCCCATGACTTCATATGCATACCAAACATAGGAATTCGAGAACATATGAGCAACCAAATATAAATATTTGTATGTATGTTTTATATATTAGATTATGAATGATCCAACCAATGGTGGTGCACGTAGGACTCAAAATTCAAATTTGAAATAATGAAAAAAGAGAGCTCCAAAAAAAGTTACAAAATTGAATTTGGAATTTGAAATCGATGGAATATATATGCTTGCCAAACATAGAAAATTGAGAAACATATGAGTAACCATTTCAAATTATAATAACCTTCAAACCAGAACATCAACGTATGATTAACAAAAATTGGGTCAATCAAATTTTATCCTAATTTTAAATGTGACTAACAATAAAGTACCATAATTTTCCCAAATTCTTGTTCTACTAATTAGGTAGAAAATCATATCTCAACACCAACACCAAAATTCATTTCCTATCACACTAATAACGGCATCTACTAATCAAATTCACAGAAAACGGAGGATGAGAGAGAGAAGAAAGAGGGAAGAGAACCTTGACTTCTGTAGAAAAAGAGAGAAGATACACCTCCGATGATGGCAGCAAGGACGATAGCAATAGTGGTAGCAACAAGAAATGCAAATTCAAGAAATGCATAAACCCCCTCAATTGATTTAGAATATATCCATGACTTGTCCATCATATTTACAAATGCGAATGTTTTGCACAAGCCAACAGAGAAAGATTTGCATAAGCCAATAGAGAAAGAGAAATAAATAAAATAAATATACAGAGCAAATAGAGTAGCAAAAAAATGATTAAATTGTCGCTAAATAAAAAAATAAAATATTTTGGCGCAAAATTTTGATTAAATTGGCGCTAAAAGTAGAAAATTATTTTTGGTGTCAAAAGGAGAGGTCATTGTAGAATTGTTTAAATGTTAAAATGAAACAAATAATGTGAAACTAACAGCATAAGCGGCAGGATTCGAACTTGCGCAGGGAAGCCCAAATGATTTCTAGTCATGCTCAATAACCACAGTGGCATGCCCACTATAGTGTGTGGCTGTTAACCACAAGTCGGAGGTTCAAGCACTCCTTCTAGCACATTTATTTGTGTTTATTCCTACTTTTTCTTTATTTTTTGGAAATTTGTTGCAAGAAGTAAAAATACGATTAGAACAAATACTTTAAGAAGAAAAGGTGAGCAGCAACATTCGAACCTGCGCGGGCAGAGCCTACAAGATTTCTAGTCATGCCCGAGAACTACTCCAGCATGCCCACTTTAGCACGTGGTTGTTAACCACAAGTCATAGGTTCAATCCCTCCTTCAAGCACATTTATTTGTGTTTTTTCCTTCTTTTTTTATTTTTTTGGAAATTTGTTGCAAAAAGTAACAATATGATTAGAAGAAACACTTAGCAGTAGGATTCGAACCTGCGTGGGCAAAGCCCACAAGATTTCTAGTCATGCCCGATAACCACTTCGGCACACTGATTTTGGTATGCAATTGTTAACCTCAAGGTCGGAGGTTCAAAGCCTCCATCTTGGGTATTTATTCCTTTTCTATTTCTTGGATATTTGTTGCAAAAGGTAAAAATATGATTAAAAGAAACGCTTTAAAAGAAAAGGCATTAGTGGCTAGATTCAAACTTGTGTCAGCCAATAGGATTTCTAGTCTTGCTTGATAACCACTCCAGCACGCCCACTTTTGTGCGTAGTTGTTAACAACAAGCCAGAGGGCGTATTTAATACTTTTTTATTTTTTTGAAATTTTTTGTAAAAAAGAAAAATATAACTAAAAGAAACACTTTAAAAAGGAGATAGGATTCCAAACTATGCGAACAGAGCCCACATGATTTCTAGCCATGCCCGATAAACACTCCAGCATGCTAACTTTGGTTCATGCCTATTAACCTCAATGTCTAAGGTTCAAGCCCTCCTACTAGTGCATTTATTTGTATTTATTCCCTTTTTAAGAAGGCCAGCATGAGCGGCAGGATTCAAACCTGCGTGAGCAAGACCCACATGATTTCTAGCCATGCCCAATAACCACTCTGGTATACTCAATTTAATGTGTGGCCATTAACCACAGGTCAGAGGTTGAAGCCCTCCTTCTAGCACATTTATTTGTGTTTATTCCTTCTTTTTCTTTATTTTTTTGGAAATTTGTTGGAAAAAGTAAAAATATGAGGACAAGAAACAATTTAAGAAGAAAATCGTGAGTGGTAGGATTCAAACCTGAGTGGGCAGAGCCCACATGATTTCTAGTCATGCCCGATAACCACTCCGACAAGCCCACTTTGGTGCAAGGTTGTTAACCACAAGGTCGGAGGTTCAAAGCCTCTGTCTTGTATATTTATCCTTTTTCATCTATTGGAAATTTGTCGTAAAAAGTCAAAACATGATTAAAAGGGACACTTTAAAAGGAAAAGCATGAGCGGCAGGAATCGAAGCCCACATGATTTCTAGTCATGTCCGATAACCATTTTGGGATGCCCACTTTTTTGACTGGTTGTTAACCACAAGTAGGAGGTTCAAAGCCTGCGTCTTGCGTATTTATTCTTTTTTTATCTTTTGGAAATTTGTTGACAAAAAGTAAAAATATGATTAAAATGAGCGGCGGGATTCAAACTTGCATGGGCAGAGCCCACATGATTTCTAGTCATGCCCAATAACCACTCTAGTACGCCCACTTTTTTGCACGGTTGTTAGCCACAAGTCGGAGGCCCAAAGCCTGCATCATGCGTATTTAATCCTTTTTTATTTTTTTCAAATTTATTGCAAAAATGAAAATTTTAATTAGAAAAACACTTTAAAAAGGAGTTGTATGATTCAATCTAGTGTAGATAGAGCCCACATGATTTCTAATCATACCCGGTAAACACTCCAGCATGCAACTTTGGTTCGTGCTTTTGAACCACATTGTCCATGGTTCATGCCCTCCCTCTAGCACATTTATTTGTATTTACTCCATTTTTAAGAAGTACAGCGTGAAGCCCACATGATTTCTCATCATAGCCGATAACCACTACGGTACATCCACTTTAGTACGTGGCTCTTAACCACAAGTCGGAGGTTCAAGCCCTCCTTCTAGCACATTTATTTGTGTTTATTCTTCTTCTTTATTTTTTGGAAATTTATTGCAAAAAGTAAAAATATGATTAGAAGAAACACTTTAAGAAGAAAAGCGTGAATGACAAGATTCGAACATACATGGGCAAAGCCCACATAATTTCGAGTCATGCCTGATAACCACTCTGGCTTGTCCACTTTGGTGTTAGGTTCTTAACCACAAGGTCAAAGGTTCAAAGCCCCCGTCTTGCGTATTTATTCCTTTTTTTTATTTTTAGGAAATTTGTTGCAAAAAGTGAAAATATGATTAAAAGAAACACTTTAAAAAGAAAAGTGTGAGTGGCAGGATTCCAACCTGAGCGGGCAAGCCCACATGACATCTAGTCTTGCCTTGTAACCATTCCAGCTCGCCCACTTTTGTGCGTGGTTGTTAACCACAAGTCGAAGGTTCAAAGCCTTCGTCTTGCAAATTTAATCCTTTTTTTTTTTTAATTTGTTGCAAAAAGGAGAAATGTAATTAAAAAGAAACACTTTAAAAAGGAGCAATAGGATTCGAAACTGTGCGAAAAGAGCTAACATGATTTTTAGTCTTGCCCGATAAATACTCTAGCATGCAAACTTTGGTTTGTGCTTGTTAACCACATTTTTGAGGTTTAAGCCCTCCCACTAGCACTGTTGTTTGTATTTATTCTTTTTTTAAGAAGGACAGCCTTAACGGAAGATTTTGAACTAGCACGGGCAGAGCCCACATGTTTTCTAGCCTTGCCCGATAACCTCTCCAGCACACCTACTTTAGTGCGTAATAGTTAACCACAAGTTGGAAGTTCAAGCCATCCTTCTAGCATATCTATTTGTGTTTATTCCGCCTTTTTCTTTATTTTTTGGAAATTTGTTGCAAAAAGAAAAAATATGATTAGAAGAAACACTTTAAGAAGAAAAGCGTGAGCAGCAGGATCCGAACTTGCGCGGGCAAAGCCCACATGATTTCAAGTCATGCCCGATAACCACTCCGGCACACCCACTTTGGTGAAAGATTGTAAACCACATGGTCGGAGGTTCGAAACCCCCGCCTTGCATATTTATTCCCTTTTTTTTTGGAAATTTGTTGCAAAAAGTAAAAATATGATTAGAAGAAACGCTTTAAGAAGAAAAGCGTGAGCGTCAGGATTCAAACCTGCAGGGGCAGAGCCCACATGATTTCAAGTCATGCCTGATAACCACTCTAGCATGCACACTTTGGTGTAAGGTTGTTAACCACATGGTCGAAGGTTCAAAACCTCCATCTTGCTTATTTATTCTTTTTTCAAATTTTTTTGAAATTTGTTGCAAAAAGTAAAAATATGATTAAAAGAAAATCTTTACAAAGAAAAATGTGAGTGGCAAGATTCAAAGCTGTGCTGGTGGAGCCCACATGATTTTGAGTCATGCTAGATAACCACTCTAGCATGCCCACTTTTGTGCCTGGTTGTTAACCACAAATCGGAGGTCCAAACACTTCATCTAGCATATTTAATCCTATTTTGTTTTTTGGAAATTTGTCGCAAAAAGGAAAAATATAATTAAGCAAAAACACTTCAAAAAGGAGAGGAAGGATTCGAACTTGTGTGGACAGAGCCAAGATGATCTCATGTCATGCCTGATAAACACTACAACATGCCAACTTTTGTGTGTGCTCGCGAACCTCAATGTCTGAGGTTCAAGCCCTCCACCTAGAGCATTTATTTGTATTTATTCCTTCTTTAAGACTAATAGCGTCCGTAGCTTGATTTGAACCTTGTGGAGAAAGGCCACATGATTTCTAATCATGCCCCATAACCACTATGACATGCCCACTTCCGTGCAAGGTTGTTAACCACATGGTCTGAGGTTCAAAGCCTCTGTCTTGCGTATTTATTCCTTTTCTTATTTTTTAGAAATTTGTTACAAAAAGTTAAAATGATTAAAAGAACTACATTAAATAGAAAAACGTAAAGGTAGGATTCAAACCGGCACAGGTAGAGCCCTCAAGATTTCTAGTCATGCTCGATAACTACTCCAACACGCCCACTTTTGTACGAGGCCATTAACCACAAGTCGGAGGATCAAGCCCTCTTAGCATATCTATTTGTGTTTGTTCCTTCTTTTTCTTTATTTTTCAAAATTTTGTTGCAAAATGTAAAAATATGATTAAAAGAAACACTCTAAGAAGAAAAGCGTGAGCGGCAGGATTCGAACCTACACGAACAAAGCCCACATGATTTCGAGTCATGCCCGATAACCACTCCAGCATGCCCACTTTGGTGAAAGGCTATAATCCGCATGGTCGGAGGTTCGAAACCCCCATCTTACGTATTTGTTCCCTTTTTTAATTACTTTTTGGAAATTTGTTGCAAAAAGTAAAAATATGATTAGAAGAAACGCTTTAAGAAGAAAAGCGTGAGTGGTAGGATTCGAACATGCATGGGCAGAGCCCACAACTTTTCGAGTCATGCCTAATATCCACTCCAGTATGTACACTTTGGTGCAAGGTTGTTAACCACATGGTCAGAGGTTCAAAACCTCCGTCTTGTGTATTTATTCCTTTTTAATTTTTTTCAAAATTTGTTGGAAAAAGTAAAAATATGATTAAAAAGAACTCTCTACAAAGAAAAGCGTGAGTGATAGGATTCGAAGCTGCGCTGGCAGAGCCCACATGACTTTTAGTCATGCTAGATACCATTCTAGTATGCCTACTTTTGTGCCTGGCTGTAAACCACAAGTCAGAGGTCCAAACCCTTCGTCTAGCATATTTAATCCTATTTTGTTTTTTGGAAAGGAAAAATATAATTAAGAAAAAACATCAAAAAGGAGAGGAAGGATTCGAACCTATGCGGACAGAGCCAACATGATCTCTTGTCATGCCCAAAAAACACTACAACATGCCAACTTTTGTGTGTGCTTGCGAACCACGGTTCAAGCCCTCCACTTGAAACATTTATTTGTATTTATTCCTTCTTTCAGACTGATAGCGTCAGTAGCTTGATTCGAACCTTGTGCGCAATGGCCACATGATTTCTAATCATGCCCCATAACCGCTCCGACATGCCCACTTTCATGCAAGGTTGTTAACCACAAGGTTAGAGTTCAAAGTTTCTATCTTGCGTATTTATTCCTTTTCTTATTTTTTAGAAATTTGTAACGAAAAGTAAAAATATGATTAAAAGAACCACTTTAAACAGAAAAGCGTAAACGGCAGGATTCAAACCTACATGGTAGAGCCCTCAAGATTTCTAGTCATGCTCGATAACCACACCAGTACGCCCACTTTTGTGCGTGGCCGTTAACCACAAGTTGGAGGATCAAGCCCTTCTTTTAGCATATCTATTTGTGTTTATTCCTTCTTTTTCTTTATTTTTTAGAAATTCGTTGTAAAAAGTAAAAAAATGATTAGAAGAAAATCGTGAGCAACAAGATTCGAAACTGCGTGGTTAGAGCCCACATGATTTCAAGTCATGCCCGATAACCACTTTGGCATGCCCACTTTGGTGCAAGGTTGTTAATCACGTCGTCGGAGGTTCAAGCCCTCCTTCTAGCACATCTATTTGTGTTTATTCCTTCTTTTTCTTTATTTTTTATAAATTTGTTACAAAAAGTAAAAATATGATCAAAAGAACCACATTAAAAAGAAAATCATGAGTGGCAAGATTCTAACCAGTGTGGGTAAAGCCCACTTGATTTCTAATCTTGCCCGATAACTACTCCAATACAACCCACTTTCGTTCTAGCTTCTTAACCACAAGGTCAGAGGTTGAAAGCCTTCATCTTAAGTATTTATTCCTTTTTTATGCTTTAGAAATTTGTTGCATAACATGAAAATATGATTAAAAGAAACACATTAAAAAGAAAAGCATGAGCGAGAGGATTCAAACCTAAGCGGGCAGAGCCCACATGACTTCTAGTCTTGCCCAATAACCCCTCCAGCTAGCCCACTTATGTGCGTGGTTGTTAAACACAAGTCGGAGCTTCAAAGCCTTCGTCATGAATATTTAATCCTTTTTATTTTTTATTTTTTGAAATTTGTTGCAAAAAGGAAAAATGTAATTAAAAGAAACACTTTGAAAAAGAGCAATAGGATTCAAAACTGTGTGGACAGAACCAACATGATTTCTAGTCATGCTCGATAAACACTCCAACATGTTAACTTTGGTTCGTGCTTGTTAGCCACATTGTTTGAACCTACGTGGGCAATGCCCACACATTTTCTAGTCCTACTCAATAATGACTACAGTGCGTCCACTTTTATGCATGGCCATTAACCACAAATCGGAGGTTCAGGCCCTCCTTCTAGCACATCTATTTGTGCTTATTCCTTCTTTTTCTTTACTCTATGGAAATTTGTTGCCAAATGAAAAAATATGATTAGAAGAAACACTTTAAGATGAAAACCATGAGTGGCAGGATTCAAACCTGTGGGAGCAAAGCCCACATGATTCCAAGTCATGCCCGATAACCACTTCGGCGTGACCACCTTGGTGCAAGGTTGTCAACCACGTGGGTGGAGGTTCAAGCCCTCCTTTTAGCACATCTATTTGTGTTTATTCCTTCTTTCTCTTTATTTTTAAGAAATTTGCTACAAACAATAAAAATATGATTAAAAGAACCACACTAAGAAGAAAAACGTGAGCGGCAGAATTCGCACCAGCACGGGCAGAGCCCACATGATTTCTAGTCAAGCTCGATAACCACTCCGGCATGCCCACTTTGGTGCTAGGCTCTTAACCACAAGGTTGGAGGTTCAAAGCCTCCGTCTTATGCATTTATTCCTTTTTTTTTGAAATTTGTTGCATAAAGTGAAAATATGATTAAAAGAAACATTTTAAAAAGAAAAGCACGAGCGACAAGATTCAAACCTGCAAAAAGGAGAAATGTAATTAAAAGAAACACTTTAAAAAGGAGCAATATGGTTCAAAACTGTGCAGACAGAGCCAACATGATTTCTAGTCGTACTTGATAAACACTCTGGCGAGCTAATTTTGGTTCGTGCTTGTTAACCACGTTGTTTGAGGTTTAAGCCCTCCCTCTAGTGCTTTAATTTATATTTATTCCATTTTAAAGAAGGACAACATGAACGACAAGATTTGAACCTGCGCGGGTAAAGCCCACAAGTTTTCTAGCCATGCTTAATAACGACTCCCGCATGCCTACTTTTATGCATGGCCATTAACCACAAGTCAGAGCCTCAAGCCCTTCTTCTAGCACACTATTTGTACATATTCCTTTTTTTTCATTATTTTTTGGAAATTTGTTGCCGAAAAGTAAACATATGATTAGAAGAAACACTTTAAGAAGAAAACCGTGAGCGGCAGGATTCGAACCTGCACGGGCAGAGCCCACATGATTTCGAGTCTTGCCCGATAACCACTCTGGCATGCCTACTTTGGTGCGAGGGTGTTAACCATGTGGTCGGAGGTTCAATCCCTCATTCTTGCACATCTATTAGTGTTTATTCCTTCTTTTACTTTATTTTTTAGAACTCTCTTTCTAAAAGTAAAAATATGATTAAAAGAGCCACATTAAAAAGAAAACCATGAGTGGAAAGTTCTGAGTGTACATGGGCAGAGCCCACATGATTTCTAGTCATGCCCGATAACCACTTTGGCATGAACACTTTGATGCAAGGTTGTTAACCACGTGGTCGGAGGTTCAAAACCTCCATCTTGTATATTTATTCCTTTTTTTTTCAATTTTTTGTAAATTTGTTTCAAATTTTAAAAATATGATTAAAAGAAACTCTTTACAAAGGAAAACATGAGCACCAGGAATTGAAGCTGCACTGGCAGGGCCCACATGATTTTTTGTCATGCTAGATGCCTACTTTTGTGCATGGTTGTTAACCACAAGTCTATGGTCCAAGCCCTTTGTCTAGCATATTTATTCCCATTTTGGTTTTGGGAGATTTGTCACAAAAAAGAAAAATATAATTAAGAAAACACTTCAAAAAGGAGCAGTAGGATTCAAACCTGTGTGGACATAGCCAACATCATCTCTAGTCAAGGACGATAAACACTCTAGCATGGCCATCTTTTGTGTGTGCTTGCAAACCACAATGTCTGAGGTTCAAGTTCTCCATCTGGAGCATTTATTTGAATTTATTCCATCTTTAAGATGGACAGCATCAGCGGGCGGATTCGAACCTGTGCGGGCATAGGCCACATGATTTCTAGTCATGCCCCATAACCACTCCGACATGCCCACTTTCATGCGAGGTTGTTAACCACAAGGTTAGAGGTCCAAAGCCCCTATCTTGGGTATTCATTCCTTTTCTTATTTTTTGGAAATTTGTTACTGTTGGTCCCAAAGACAACCAAGAAGGAGGGGTTGAATTGATTGTCCTAAATTGGCTTTTCAAGAATCTAACTCCACCTAGATTCAATAATTAAACCTATGGTCAATCTAATGCAATGAAAGAGATAAGAGTAAGAAGACAAATCTGTTTTTATAGTGGTTCGGGTTTGTCCCTACGTCCACTCTTCCAACCAACCAAGCCAGGGTCTAGCCACTAGTTAGTTTCCACTATGATCGAATCAACAACATACAATCCACTTGTCGACTTCTGATCTTCATATCATGAAAATTCCTTCGTCCAACAATGGAAGATAATTCACACAATAATTCACTCACTCAACACACTTTTACAACTTAAACCATGCTTAAAATAAATGAATATTAAGGTAGAAAATTAGAAATGCAGCAGCAGAATTTTTGTGTTCAGAATGCAGAACTTGTTGCTCAGAATTCAGAGATTTAGTTGCTCTTTTCTCTCAGAGAGTTGCTGTTGAAAAGTGCTCTGTTCAATGCTCTCAACTCACTTGAATTTCGAAACTCCTTGTTGAAAAATCTGCTCTTTCAAAATTCAAAACTCTGCAGTAAAAACTCCCCAAAGTTACCAATAACAGCTCCACCAACCTCCTGAAAAATAGGCTTCAAATTCTCCTTGAATAATGATGTTTACCAGCAGTAAATATTTTTTTTCTGAATTTTAAACATCCCTCTAAGATATTCAAAAGTTGGTTGGATTATATTTAGATGATTGCTTTCCCAAAAAATTCAAAAATAGCTCCAGGAAATTAGCCTTATGTTCTGAATTTTTCAGAACAACTAGCCAACTTTGCCCATTTATTTCTCCACCAAAATCTCAAGGTAAATGTGCCACGAATCATCAAATTTGCTGTTCAACTGTAGTATAATAATACTGAATAAATAAACCCTTAAGTCCCTGACCTGTAGTAAAGTTATCGAGGTCCAAATACCCACTGAAAATCATAATCTGTCCAGAATTTCTGCTATGTAAAATGAGTGACCAAGCAACTTCTAGCTGAATTTTCTCCACCATTCCAACAAGATAATTGTACTGTAATTACTTGAATTTGAAGTTTCATATATCCTCTTTAAAAAATAATTTTCGGTATTGAAAGTATTTCAGCATATATGAATATATGAAAATTCAAACATGATCAAATGATCACTATTTTATACTTAGAAAAATTTCTAAGTGGTGGAATATGAAGTGTTCTCATGTTGGGGCATTTTTGTGTACATTTAGGATCAATTATAGATTAAGTGTAGTACCCAAGCTACACTTATCTTGTTGGCTGGATCTTCAACAAAAATAAAAAATGTTACTTCCATGGCCCAAATAAGCCTTGCTTCCATGACTAGTTCTATGGTTGGTTTTATAACTTTTCTTTAATAAAGTCTTTCTAGGATCTTCAACAAAAATAAAAAATGTTACTTCCATGGCCCAAATAAGCCTTGCTTCCATGACTAGTTCTATGGTTGGTTTTATAACTTTTCTTTAATAAAGTCTTTCTAATAAATATAAACTCTACATACTAAATAAAATTGTTAGAACACTATAAAGGATTATGTTATCAATAAAACCAAGGAGACAACACAACAATTTCCAATAGTTACAAAAAGTAAAAATGTGATTAAAAGACCGCATTAACAAGAAAAGCGTGAGCGGTAGGATTCGAACCTGTGCGGGCAGGCCCACATGATTTCTAGTCATGCCGATAACCACTCCAATACAACCCACTTTCATTCTAGCTTCTTAACCACAAGGTCGGAGGTTCAAAGCCTCCGTCTTAAGTATTTATTCCTTTTTCATGTTTTAGAAATTTGTTGCATAACGTGAAAATATGATTAAAAGAAACACATTAAAAAGAAAAGCATGAGCGAAAGGACTCAAACCTATGCGGGCAGAGCCCACATGACTTCTAGTCTTGCCCAATAACCCCTCCAGCTAGCCCACTTATGTGCGTGGTTGTTAAACACAAGTCGGAACTTCAAAGCCTTCGTCTTGAATATTTAATCCTTTTTATTTTTTATTTTTTGAAATTTGTTGCAAAAAGGAAAAATGTAATTAAAAGAAACACTTTGAAAAGGAGCAATAGGATTCAAAACTGTGCGGATAGAACCAACATGATTTCTAGTCATGCTCGATAAACACTCCAACGTGTTAACTTTGGTTCGTGCTTGTTAGCCACATTGTTTGAGCTTTAAGCCCTACCTCTAGTGCTTTTATTTCTATCTATTCCGTTTTTAAGAAGGACAGCATCAATACCAAATTTTGAACCTACGCGGGCAATGCCCACACGCTTTCTAGTCCTGCTCAATAACGACTGCGCACAGCAGCGCTCAAACCACAGTACGAGACAATCAAGCAGTCACATGCCAAAGGACACGACCATTCGAGCAAAGGTCGCGACCCTTTGTGCAACATCAAGCAAACATCAAGCAATTGTCTCTAAGGAAGCAAAGCAAGCTATTACACATCCAAAAGAGCAAGGAAAGGACACCAAGCGAAGAGGTGCCATTGCACGAGCAGACAGTACATGCCTATGTGCCATTGCACGAGCAGCCCATGCAGGAGAATGCGCCCATTCCTAGCAATGCAATGCCATTGCATGTGAATACCATCTTCAGCCCATGCCAAGAGATGCCAAAGCATGAAAAGGTGTGATCCATAGTGCTACCATATGAGTAGCATGGCATGGAAGACAAGGCAATGCACTACCATGTCTTAGTGCGCCACAAGCATGAAGATGTAAGCAAGGAAATGCATGCAGTCAAGCAAGCAAGTGAAGAGACATCATTTGGAGACACATGGCTCGAGGGAACAGAGAGAATGCTCGAGGAAAATGAGCCATGGCCTCAGGAGACAGCACCAATGCACGGGCCAGCGCACACCAGTGCATGAGCAGCGTGCGCCAGCACGTACCAGCACGTGCCAGCAAGCACCAGCACGTGCAGGCAGCACTAAAGCCCAACAAAAGGACTCTTGTTCTCCCATGCAGTAATTGTTTTTGTGAATAAATTCCATCTATATTTATAAGGCTTTCATTAGGGAAATAAGAGCAGTTACAACTGCCAAATAGTTATCTTGTATTAGGAAACTTTTCATTCTAAAAGTTGTGTAATAAGGCCCTTTCATGCCCCCTCTACTTCTATAAATAGGGCAGGCCTTCCTCATTTGTACCAAGCAGTTTTTAAGAAATAAAATATTAGAATTCAGAGGAAGAAAGTTTCTTCTCCAACGTGAGAAAACTATCTTAGGGCTTAAGGGTGCCAAAGTCCCCTTGAGTAACATCACCTTTGCGTAATAAGTAGGGCTTAAGGGTAGACGTTTTCTCCATAGGTTACATCACCCCCACATGATATATCGAATCTTGTACTTGAAAACGCATCAAGGCAAGTTCAAATCATTTTCCATCTTCTCCATCTTTTACTCTTTTCCCTTTTATTCTCTAGGAATAAGGCCTTATGCATTGGGCATTTTGGTACCTTGCACAAAGGAAGAACCGAAGCCATCTACTTAAGCCTCCCCAACCCCCTTAACCGTGCATGAATCAAAGGCATTCTCGGCCGTTGTGTGCCAAGCAAAGCATTCTACACACCTCACAGCCCCTGCGTGAGGAAAATACCTTGTGTTGTGGACCCAACATCGAGGGAACATGACACGCTGCCCCTGTCTTGAGTGGCATATTGTTAATTTAAATTATTAATATTATCTATTTAAATAATATAATGATATGAATTTATTAATTTAAATTGTTAATATTATTAATTTAAATAATCTAATGATATTAAATTAGTAATTATCAATATTATATAATTTTATATAAATTAAAAAAAAAAAAACTAACAACAATAATATTAATTTATTTTAATTCACACTTAATTTACAAGATTTACTCTTTTAACATTTTCAAAAATCCGAATGATATTTCTTTTTTTGGCACCAAAAATAATTTTCTATTTTAGTACCAATTTAATCAAATTTCTTTTTTTCCCACTTTGTTTCTTTATTCTCTTAGCGCAATTTAATAACACGCCAAAAACATTTTCTTATTTATTTCATTTATTTGTCTTTTTTTTTCTATTGCTTTGTTTCAATGCAAATTTGTGCAAATGATTTGATTTGTATTTAATATGATGAACAAATATTCTAAGGAAATAATGAATATATTGGTGGGTGATTGTACTTCTTGAATTTGCATGTGCAAATATTCAATCTAATAAAATACAATAAGATTTCCTACACATACAGTTTTCAACCATATGCACATGGTTTTCAATCACTTGTTAAACATGGAGAGAGTAATGAAAATTTATATGGATCTAATGTATCTAACTATATGATAATTTTTTGACCATGATATGTTTGGCATGTATGATTCATTCGTAGATTTACATAATCATTCACAAATTTGTATAATCGTAGATGATCCAACTTCTCATGCATTTAATGTGGATGAAGATAAGTTTTATGAATTATTTCAGAATGCAAAAAAATCAATATATCCAAATTGAAGTGCACTATACTAATTTTAAATAATGTCACATGTGAAATATTAGTGGTTGAGATATGGTTGGAGTTGGTGGTACATGTGTATGTGTGTGTGATGTGTTGAAATTGTGTGTATGGAAATTGTGTGGAGTGTGAAAAAATGAAAGATTAAATTTTTATTCATTACGGATCATACTTTGTAATTATAAATTGTGATTGAATTTGAGATCCAGTTTCTACCGATCCAATAGATACAAGATTTAGTGTTCTTCATAAATTATACCAACATAATTAATCAAACCATTACATACAATTACATTACATTGTCATATTTTCAAATTATACTCAATAAATTTTCAAAACTATAATATTATATTATATAAATTATTAATTTCATATCATTACTTTATTTAAATTAATAATATTAATAAGTTTATTGTCATCGAATATAGAATATACATTATGTTTTATTAATCAAATGGATATAATTAACATAGCACAAAGGTTATGGCAAGGGATTGCGCATGCGCTTGCATGAAATGAATGAAATGTAGTAACTAGTTAGTAAATAGTTTGTTAATGAGTAGTAAAAATTATAAGTGATTTTTTCAAGACGCATATGAAAGACACATGGTGATATTGATTAAAAGTATAAAAAAAATTGTGGGGAGTTAAGAAATGCGGTAATGAAAAAAAAGGTAGGAGAAAAAGCGTGAAGGTGGGGTTTTAAAACTTCATTTGTGAAAATGATATATTATAAATCATACCCGGTCGAAAGCTCCACCATCAAAGTTTCTTCATCCTTCCTTTGAAAGCTCTTCTCCCCTAATCTATTTAAATCTCTCACTCACACTTTGCAAAGTTTTATCAAAAGTTAATCACGTTGGGTATTTGAAAGATTTGGACGAACGATCGATGAGTATTGTATGAAGAATCACAATTATTCCAAGAAAGAACAAGTTTAGTCAAGCAACCTCAATCATCCAAGATATTACCCATGTTTTAAAAATAAACATATTATTTTCATTTTAATTTGAGATTTACCATTTTTAATTTTCTATTTTGAACAGTTGTGAAAAAATATAGATATCAATGCTATCAAAATGTTTTGAATTTAGAGAAAGGAATGCTTTCTACTCTCTTCTCTGGTAATATTTTCATTTACAATCATTATTTATTATTTGCAATGATTTCACGATTTCACTATTTCACTATTGATTTTTAATGAATAGATTGACAAGAAAGATTGTACATAAAGATGTTTTCAGAAACTGTGATGAACATTTTTTGTTTGGAACATCTCAAAAGATATGTTGTTGTGGGACCTGTAATCTTTTCTCTTTTTTTTGGTCTTATATGTATCAATCATTATATTTTATATCAATTACAATTCTTATTACATTTATATTATTTTTGTAATTTCTTTATTTTTTAATCTTTTAATTTACCTACCATCTTAAAAAGAAACCGTCACTATTGATATTATGTAGTAATCATGTGGTAACAATGGTAATGGACAGTAACTTATTGGTAACCGATGATAAAAATAATAATTTTTTTTGACACTTGTGTGATAACAGAGGATAAAAAAGAGTAACATTCCTAACTTAATATGATGATAAAAGAGAGAGAATAACATTTTCTAACACTTATGTAACCGACGATACAAGACAGTAACCATGACAATACAAAACAATAACCATGTAGTAACCTACAGTAACTTATACTAACATTTTTTGACCCGACGATAAAAACAATAATTTTTTCTCATTTGTGGTAACCGATAATACAAGTAATAACTTATACTAATGTATGTGATAATTGAGTGATAATCGATGATAAAAGATAGTAATATTTCTTAATATATTGTAATCGATGATAAATAGTAGTAACATTTCTTAACAGCTGTGGTAACTAATGATAAAATATAGTAATATTTCCTAACACATAGGATAATCGACGATAAAATATAGTAATTTTTACCAATATTTTTAAAATCAATGATAAAAGATTGTAATTTTATTAATACTTTTCTAACCATCACTATAAAGCAATCACATGCTCCAACAGTCATCAAAACTATCGAGATAGATCAATCCCGACTGGTGTATAGCCGACTAAAGGCATATCCGTTGGAGAAAGTTCTAAGGATAGTTTTAGTATGTTTAGCAAACGGTTTTCATCCGTATGAATAGTGTATTTGTTTTGTTGTGCATATACCTTAAGAAGACCACTAATCCATTCCCAAAAAAAAAAAAAAAAACTGCTCTTCAATATGTACTCACCCGCACCTCTAGAAGACCCACAATTCGTTCTAAAGCACATGCCACTAGAAGAATTCTAGTTTGTTCTCAAAAAGCTGCTTTTCAATATGCACCCGCACGTGCCTCCAGAAGACCCGGATCCATTCCAAAAAAAATTGCTCATCAATATAGGTTACAGTAGGTGCCCAAGATAACCATTCACACACTTGCACACACCTCCAAAAGATCCCTTGTTTCTTTTGGAAAAAGTTGTTCTTCATGTTGCAAAAATACGTTTTTAGTCGCATCAACATACACCAGTTGCCTCTTTCAAAATCAAGTGGTTTTCACTGAACCACATTTTATTTGAGAAGATATTAGGAAATATATTATATATATCAAAATCAAATCAATTGATTTGATTTAGATACATATTTGATTTTTCTTATTTTTCTTTTTTTATATTTATAATAACGATTTTATATTTGTGATAATAAATTTTCTATATAAGTCCAAGTTATTATAATAATTTATTGAAGTGATGAAATATAGGGTTTATATTATTATATTATTCTCCATGTTTAACATGAAATTAAAGACATATTTATCGATCTTTCATATTTATATTGTTTTTATATTTTAACATATTTTATTTTGTTTTGATTAAAGTGACACAATTTTAATAAAAAAATATAAAGTTCTATAAAAACAAATTAAATTATCGATAAAGATGATTTAAATAATTATTCTGTTAAATAATTTTTTCATTGAAAAAATGACCTAATTTCCGTAGTCTAATCTCTATAAAAGACTCAAATATATCAAATTTTAATAGTTTCATTCTCACATACTGTTTGTTGTGAAATTTTGTATTCAAGCCTTGGACATTGCGACCCCCTTTGTGAGGAGGCACCCATTCTTTCGAAGCTATGGGGGCATTTGTTAAGTTTCTTAGAGAAAGTTGCCTGAGACCCCTAGGCAATCTCTACCTACCCACCCTTTTGTTAACAGTTGTTCGAGAATTTTTTTTTTTATAAGAAATTCTTTATATATATATATATATATATATATATATATATATATATGAAAACTCTTGTAATTATGTTTAAATGTAGCAACAGTAACTATGTCGGTGATATAATTCTTGAAAATAGCCAAAAATAATAATTAAAATAAAATTGTAATTATTTTTTTGTATAAGTGGATTTTTCCTACCACCAACTAGAATACGAGTTTTGTCCGACTAATTTGGTCTGAGTACTATAAAGTCCATTAAAGGGTTAATTCTCTAAAATCTTATTTTTTTTATTTTTATGGTTTAAACTTGAGATCTCTAATTAAGAAAGTGTAGTGTCCTATCACTACACCTATCGGAGTTTGGTAAAATACAAGTATTTTCATTTCATTGGACAAAACAGCCCATATTTTTCCTTACCGCTTGTGATCTATCCTTTTTTCTTTTTTATATAAATTGTTAACTTTTCAACTAAAAAATTTTGATCAAATAAAAAGTTTGGAAAGCGGAAAATAACTTTTTTTTTTTTGTAAAATTATAATTTTTTACATACAAAATTATTTATATAATTTTAATAATTTCCTCTTTGGTGCAAGCATTGACGTCTGACAACCTCACTATTCATCCCGAGTCCCATTTATTGAGAGTGTGTAGAATGTTAATTCAGAAGCTATCCGTTCATGATGTTCAGCATGTTCCGAGACAAGGAAATTTTTGTGCCAACGCTATTGCGAAGATAGGTCGCCCCCCTCCACCCAAAGTTTTAATTTCCCACTAGTGAGGTGTATCGGCTCCTTTTGAGGGATTTGAGAGGTTTGGCCTTTTCCAGAGGCTAGTTTATTTATTTTCTCCTTTTAACCACAAAAAAAAAAACAAAATGATCTCTAAATACTTAAAAAACAAAACAACACAAAATCACATCCTCCACCACACCTGAACCGGGGGTAACATGGTGAAATGGGCAACTAAGTGGGGCCTACGTCGTCCTGACAAATTTGGTAATAATATTCCAATTGTTTCTTGAGAGGCCACAAATAGACCATGTCCTCTCTTACATGATCCATTGATCCCTCCAGAAAATTCTTCTTTGGGGCCCTAGAATTAATGGCACATGCCGGCAGATCAGGCGGCACGTTGGAATTCCAATTGCCCATATTTTAGAAGAAACGGCGCATGGTTAGACTTTCAACTCATCAATTGTCTTGCAAATTTTGTTTTGTTTGATTCCTTATATGTCATGGAGTCAACATTTTATCATTTTGTATGCTTTAAGAGTACCTTAAAATTGTTGTTTCATCTTGAATTGTGATATATTGAAACAAGATTTTCTATGTTTTTTCTTTGTGCTTTTTTCATATCTCACATCTTAGGTTTGTGTTTAAAATCTTTTTCGCTAGATCAATTTGAATCAATTCAACTCTATTTTCTTCATATATATAATATCTTTAACTAAGTAAAAAATCTTTTAATATAAAATATAGGATTTATGAGTAAAAGTTAAATTTTATTAATAAAAAATTGAATTAACATTAAATTAATAACTTTATATACCAAGTTATACTTAATTTTAACTTTCACTACTTTAAATTGACTTTCATTGTCTAATTTTTCAAAGTGGGCTAAACAGAAATTTTAAAGAGAGAGAGCAGACTAAATGATCAACCATTTAAAGTTTAGGGGCCGAAATTTATTAACCCCATTTTTATGGGGGTCAAAATTTAAAAGTTTAGTAGGCGAAATCAAGCAAAGAGATAAGCCCAAAAACTTTTGTAGTGACATATACAAATATGCAAACCAACACTTGTTGACGTAGGTGAAATTGGTATTTTCGTCTTTTAACTAAGTCGAGAGTTCAACTCCTCCTGGATACAGAAAAAACAATATTGGGAAACCGCCTCCACAAAGTGAACCCTGCAGCAGTCAATCCAGATTAATCAGGGTGAAATTTCAGCTACTGGATGATAGCCAAGTCATGGTACAAAAAAAATTATACAAATATGCAGAGGCAATGGTAACCAAGGTGGGCCTGCCGGAGTGGTTATTGGGCATGACTTGAGTTTTGAACTTGTTGCCCACCATATCCATTTCCAAATAATGAAAAAAGAAAAAAAGAAAAACACAAATAAAAACGCTAGGAGGGATAGGAGTGCTTGAATCTCGGACCTTGTGGTTAACAACTTCACACCAAAGTAGGAGTGCAGGAGTGGTTATCAAGCATGACAAAAAATCATGTAGGCTCTGCCGGCATAGGTTTGAATCCTATCGCTCACATTGTCCTTCTTAAAGTATTTCTTTCAATTATGTTTTTACATTTTGTAACAAATTTTCAAAAAATAAAAAAAATAAAAGAAAAACACAAATAAATTGAACCAATGACCCAGCCATGCACCAAAGTGGGCATGTCGGAGTAGTTATCGGGCATTACTAAAAATCGTGTGGTCTCAGCCTGCGTAGGTTTGAATCCTGTCGCTCACATTGTCCTTCTTAAAGTATTTCTTTCAATTATGTTTTTACATTTTGCAACAAATTTTCAAAAAAAAACAAAAGCACAAATAAATTGAACCAATCACCCAGCCATGCACCAAAGTGGGCATGTCAGAGTGGTTATCGGGCATTACTAAAAATCGTGTGGTCTCAGCCAGCGCAGGCTTGAATCTTGCCACTCATGCTGTCCTTCTTAAAGTATGTCTTTTAATTATGTGCACTACAAGGAAGGCTAGAACCTCCGACCTTGTGGTTAACAACCTTGCAACAGTGCGCATGCTGGAGTGGTTATGAGGCATGACTAGAAATCATGCGGGCTCTATCCATGTAGATTCCAATCCTGCCTCTCACGCTGTCTTCTTAATTATGATTTTACTTTTTAAACAAATTACCAAAAAATAAAAAGAAGGAATAAACACAAATCGCTAGAAGGAGGACTTAAACCACCACGCACCAAAGTGGGCATGCCAGAGTGGATATAGGGCATGACTAGAAATCATGTGGGCCCTTCTCACATACCTTTGAATCTAGCCGCCCACGTTGTCATTCTTAAAGTTACAATTAAATGCACCAGAACAAGGGTTGGAACATCCACTACAAAAAAACACGGTTTTAGCCACGGATTTTCGCGACGAAAAAAATTTATCGCTATTTTGCGATAAATTTTAGCGACAAAAACTTTTTCGTCTCTAATTTGCCACAAAATTTGCGACGAAAAGGAAATCGTGGCTAAATTAGTGACGGACACATCATTCGTAACTAAATTCAACGCTAATTAGTGACGAAAAAATTTTCGTGACTAAATTCGTTGCTAATTGGCGACAAAAAATTTTTCGTTGTAAATTTCGTCGCAAATTAGCAACGAATAATATTTCGTGACTAAATTTATGGCTAAAAGACTGTTTTTTTGTAGTGATCCGAGCTTGTGGTTAACAAATGCACACCAAAGTGGACGTGCCGGAGTGGTTATCTTGCATGACTAGAAATCATGTGGGATCTACCTGCACAGGTTTGAATCATGCTGCTCACACGTTGTGTTTCAAAAAATAAAAAAGGAAAAACTCAAATAAATCCATTAAAAGGAGGGCTCGATCCTATGACCCAACCACACACCAAAGTAGGCATGTCCTTCTTAAAGTATTTCTTTTAATTACGTTTTTACCATCGCATCAAATTTCCAAAAAATAAAAAGGGAAAAAACATAGATAAATGTATTAGAAGGAGGGCTTGAACCTCCGACCTTGTGATTAGTAGCCATGCAACAAAATGGGTGTGCCGGAGTGGTTATCAGACATGACCAGAAATCATGTGGGCTCTGCCTCATGCTGTCTTTTTAATTTTTACAACAAATTACAAAAAAATAAAAAAAGGAATAAACATAAATCGCTAGATGGAGGGCTTGAACCACCACGCACCAAAGTGGGCATGCCAGAGTGGTTGTTGAGCATGACTAGAAAACATGTGGGATCTTCCCGCAAAGGTTTGAATCCTAGCGCTCATGTTGTCATTCTTATAGTGACAATTAAATGCACTAGAAAGAGGGCTTGAACCTCCGAGCTTGTGTTTAACAATGACACACCAAAGTGCGTGCACTGGGATGGTTATCAGGCATGACTAGAAATCATGTGGGCTTTGCCCAGTTACGTTTGAATCCCGCCACCTACACTATCCTTCTTAAAGTTTTTTTTTTAATTATGGTTTTACTTTTTGCATTAAATTTTCAAATAATAAAAAAAAAAAGAAATAAACACAAAAAAATGTTCTAGAAGGAGGACTTGAACCTCTGATTTACACCGATTCAAAGTGGGAGTGCCGGAGTAGTTATCAGGCATGACTAGAAATCATGTTGGCTCAGGTTGCATAGGTTCGAATCCTATCGCGTATGTTGTCCTTCTTAAGGTATTTCTTTCAATTATGTTTTTACTTTTTGACTAGAAAGAGGGCATGAACCTATGACCTAGCCATGCACCAAAGTGGGCGTGCCAAAGTGTTTATCATGCATGACTAGGAATCATGTGGGTTCAGCTTGCGTTGGTTTGAATCCTGCCGCTCATGTTGTCATTCTTAAAGTATTTCTTTTAGTTATGTTTTTACATTTGCAACAAATTTCAAAAAATAAAAAATAAAAAAATGGAAAAAACTCAAATAAATGCACTAGAAGGAGGGCTTCAACCTTCGACTTTGTGGTCAATAGCCATGCACAAAGTTAGCATGCTGGAGTAGTTATCGGGCATAACTAGAAATCATGTGGGCTCTGCCTGTGTAGGTTCAAATCCTGCCACTGAGGCTGTCTTTTTAATTATATATTTACATTTTGCAACAAATAACAAAAAAAAAAGAAGGAATAAATACAAATTGCTCAAAGGAGGGCTTCAACCACCACGCACCCACCAGAGTAGTTATTAGCCACAACTAGAAATCATGTGGGCTCTTCCTGCATAGGTTTGAATCTTGCCGCTCACATTGCCATTCTTAAAGAGACAACTAATTGCTCCAGGAGGGCTTGAATCTCCAAGTTTGTGCTTAACAACCATAGACCAAAGTTGGTATGTCAGAGTGGTTATCGGGCATGGCTAGAAATCATGTGTGCTCTGTCTGCACAGGTTTGACTCCTGCTACTCACGCTATCTTCTTAAAGTGTTTTTTTTTTAATTATGTTTTGACTTTTTGCAACAAATTTTGAAATAATCTAAAAAGGAATAAATACAAATAAATGAGCTAGAAGGAAGGCTTGAATCTCCGATTAACACCCAAGGACCAAAGTGGGCATGCCGGAGTGGTTATCGGGCATGACTAGAAATCATGTGGGCTTTGCCTACATAGGTTCGAATCTTGTCGCTCACGTTGTCCTTCCTAAAGTATTTCATTCAATTATGTTTTTGCTTTTTGCAACAAATTTTCAAAGAATATAAAAAGGAAAAACACAAATAAATGCGTTAGAAGGAGGGCTTGAAGGACTAGAAATCATGTGGGCTCAACCCGCATAGGTTCAAATCCTCACGCTGTCGTTCTTAAAGTATTTGTTTTAATTAGGTTTTTACTTTTGTTCCAAAAAATTAAAAAAAAAAAAAGGAAAAAACGCAAATAAATGCAATAGAAAGAGGGTTTGAACATCCGACCTTGTGGTTAACACCCACGTATCAAAGTGGTTGTGTAAAAGTGGTTTCTGGCATGACTAGAAATCATGTGAGCTCGGTTTGAATCCTGCTACTCATACTGTCTCTTTTTATTATGTTCTTTTTTTTTTTTACTTTTTGCAACAAATTACCAAAAAATGAAAAAAGAAGGAATAAACACAAATTGCTTGAAGGAGCGTTGAACCACCACGCAAGTGGCATGCTAGAATGGTTATCAGGCATGACTAGAAATCATGTCAGCTCTTCCCGCACTGGTTCTAATTCGGCCGCTCACATTGTCATTCTTAAAATTACAATTAAATGTGCTAGATGGAGGGTTTGAACCTTCAAGGTTGTGGTTGACAACCACACACACCAAAGTGGCCATGCCGGAGTGGTTATCGGACATGACTAGCAATCATATGGGCTTTGACCATGGAGGTTCCAATCCTACTGCTCCCGCTGTCCTTCTTAAAGTGTTTTTCAATTATGTTTTCTACTTTTTGTAACAAATTTCCTAATAATAAAAAAGGAATAAACACAAATAGCACATGATCAAGTCCTCTCTTAAGATGTGAGAGGTCACTATGAACCATGTCCTCTCTTACATGATCCATTGGTCTGTCAAATACTTCCTCTTTGGGGCCTTGACTTGATAGTACATGCCGGCTAAGGCTGCCCTTTGGGATTCCAATTGGTCGTATTTTAGACAAAATGGCGTATGGCCTAGACTTTCAACTCATCAACTCACTTTCAAATTTTGTTTTGTTTGATTCCTTATATGTCTTGCGGTCAACATTTTATCAATTTGCTTGCTTAAGAATACCTTAAAGTACATTGTTGCTTGGTCATGAATTGTGATATATTGAATCAACATTTTCTATATTTTTCTTTGTACCTTTTTCACATCTCACATCTTAAGTTTGTGTTTAAAAACTTTTTTTCTAGATCAATTTGACTCAATTCAACTCTATTTTCTTTATGTACTCAATCTTTTAATTGAAGCAAAAATCTTTTAATATAAAAAATAGGATTTAGGAGTAAAAGTTAACTTTTTTTATATAAAAAACGGAATTAATATTAAATTAATAAGTTTATATATCGAATTATACTTAATTTTAACTTTCGGCACTTTCAATTGACTTTTAGTGCCTAATTTTTAATAAAAAATTACAAAGTGGGCTTAATGGAAATTTTGAAGAGTGAGAGCAGACTGAATGATCAACCATTCAAAGTTTAGTGGCCGAAATTTATTAACCCTCTTTATGGGGTCACAATTTAAAAGTATAGTTGAAGAAGTCAAGCAAAGAGATAAGCCCAAAACTTCCGCAGTGAAATATGCAGAAGAAGTAGTAACCAAAGTGGGAGTGCCTGGTTACTCATCGGGCATGACTAGAGTTTCGAATCCTATTGCTCATCCATCCTTCTTAAAGTGTTTTTTTTTAATTATATTTTTACTTTTTACAACAAATTTTCAAAAATAAAAAGAAGAAATAAACACAAATAAATGCCCTAGAAGGAGAGATTGAATATCTGACCTTGTGGTTACACCTATCCTTCTTAAAGTGTTTCTTTTAATTATATTTTTACTTTTACAAGAAATTTTCAAAAATAATTAAAAAAGAAGAAATAAACACAAATAAATGCGCTAAAAAGAGGGATTGAATCATTGACCCTATAGTTAACAACCACACACCAGAGTGGATGTAAAATTTCCAAACAATAAAAAAGAGGAATAAACACAAATAAATGCACTAAAAGGAGGGACTGAACCTCTGACGTTGTGATTAACAGCCATGCATCAAAGTGGGCATCTCGGAGTGGTTATCAAGCATGACTGGGATCTTGTGGGCTCTACACTTGCAGGTTTGAATCCTCCCGCTTACACTCTCCTTCTTAAAGTATTTCATTTAATTATATTTTTACTTTTTGTAACAAATTTCCAAATAATAAAAAAAGAAATAAATACAAATAAATGTGCTAGAAGGAGAGATTGAATCTCTAACCTTGTGGTTAATAGCCATGCACCAAAGTGGACGTATAGGAGTGGTTATCAAGCATGATTTGAAATCATGTGGGATCTACCCACACATGTTCGAATCCTATCATTCATGCTGTCCTTTTTAAAGTATTTCTTTTAATTATGTTTGTACTTTTTACAACAAATTTCCAAATAATATAAAATGAATAAACACAAATAAATGTGCTAGAAGGAGGGCTGGAACCTCAAACATTGCGGTTATAACAATACAACAATGTGGGCATGCCGAAGTGGTTATCGGGCATGACTAGAAATCATGCAGGCCTTGCCGACATGGATTCGAATCCTGCCACTCATGCTATCCTTCATAAAGTGCTTTTTTTTTAATTATGTTTTTACTTTTTGCAACAACTTTCCAAAAAATAAAGAAAGTGGGAATAAACACAAATCAATACACTAGAAGGGGGTATGAACCTCTGTCTTGTGGTTAATATCCACGTACCAAAGTGGGCGTGCGGAAGTAGTTATCAGGCATGACTAGATGAAGAACTAGTTGTTTACAACCTAAGGGGGGTAAATGATTGTTTTGGCACTTTTTAATAAGAGATTGAGAGAAGAGATATAAGAAGAATGAACATTCAAGATTCATAGTAGTTCCACCGTCTCCGATGTCCTAAGCTGCACCTAGATTTTCAGTTCACTATTTTTCAAAAATCATATACACAAGGTTAATCAGATGTTAGTTAAACTTTACAATGTTTCACTCGAACACTTCTCATTAGCTTTGTACACGAGCTAACAAATCTAAATCTCTCATGTTTCACTCAGCATTGAGAATGCCTAGACCAAAGGAGCCCTTCCTTCTAATATTTTACAAGATTTAAAAGAAAAACAAAGAATACAAGTTGAAACTTTTACTTCAAATTAATAGTTAAACCTCAAACAAAAAATACAACACAGAAATGAAATGAAGCACATAGAAGATCATTGTTCAAAAATGTTCAAAAATTTCAAAAGTTGTTGATCTTCTTTTGATGTGTTGTATTTAAGCTTGTGAAGTTCAAAGAGTCATTGGGCTTCAATTAATGTTCTAGAGATAATCGTTGAAGGTAGTTGAGACTCAGTAATTGTTCAAACAGCTTTTCTGAACAGCTAACCATAAAGTCTTGGCTAGTTCAAGACTTGGCTGGTTCAAGTCGACTCCGTATGCATGATATGTCAATTTATGATGTATTTGCTTAGGTATTTGTTCTTTGCTCCTTAGACAAGTTGGTTTGTGCACTCTTCAAGTTAACTTATGCTTGTCAATACTTGAAAATTTTCAAATTATGGCTTATGCAAGTCAATTTGTTTTGATCTTGGGTCGACTTAAGTTATTGTTTTGTATAGCTCAGATTGATGTCATTCGACTGGCTTTGCTATCTGGTTGACTTGTGCTTGAATCTCGTAATGTTAAAGCTTGTGCAAGTCAACTTATGCAATGTTCAAGTCGACTTGGTGTAAACTTGACTTAGCAAATCATTCATTGTGGCTCATGCAAGTTGACTTGTTGATAGTTGTAGTCGACTAGTGAAAGTGTTCTGTGAAACCTATACATTGTGGAGGTCGACTTGAACAATGGTGAGGTCGACTGTGCTTAATAGTCTTTGAGCTTTTCATTGTAATGAACATGTATAGGTCGATTCCTTATAATGTCTAGGTCGACTTGAGGTCAGTGACACAAAGTCCAAAATGTTCAAGTTGACTTGTACAATGTGTAAGTTGACTTCATCTAGAGTTTTCTTCACTAGTATCCTAGCTTCGGCTTGTGATCTATTTTAAAGTGTTCCACAGATTTTTCTAAGGATTGAAGTGGTAGATTGGCTTGAGCTTAGTGTATTTTGTCCTAATTTCAATTTGACCGTTAACCTTTTAAATTTCGCCCTGTAGAAGTTCAAATTTGTGACTTCTCTAACTCTTGTAAAGAACAAGTCAACTTGTGCTTTAGGTATGCTGACTTGTTCTTTAGACTCATATTTAGGTTTATTCATAGGTTGTTTTCCAAGTTGACTTAATTTTTAGATGAGTCAACTTGAGTAATCTTATGTTTTGTTGTTTACTTGATCCTTATATGAGTCGACTTGTCCAAATCTACAACATAGATAAATGACTCTACACATTCTCAAACTTGATTTAATCTCTTGATTTTGTTCATCATCTAACTTAGTTTTGCTCATCATTAAACTTAATTTTGCCCATCATCGAAATATATTTTGTCAACAATCTCTATATTTTTTATGATGACAGAACATTCTAAACTTAGTTTATTATGAAGTTTCAAATTTTGTTCCCCTTTAATCAATGCACTCTCCCTTTTAATTTATGCATTGCATACATTTTCCCCCTAAATCTTCTCTCCCTATGTGTATGTGCAAATGTGCATATCTTTCCCCCTTTTTGTCATCAACAAAGAGGGTAATAATCAAAAAGACAATTGTAGATAAACAAAGCATAAATGAACATGAACTAAGTATACAATCATAAGGAAATACAAAGGCAGCATATGTTCATTTCTGGAAAGATAACACATGTCTTAATTGTTCATTACACAATCAAAGATAAGTCAACAAAGATAAGTAATACAAGAGCACAAAACATGCATAAATGTAGAATCTCATGACTAATAGCTCAGTAAGATACATCTCTGGCTCTAAACAAAGCATCCACTTTGCCTTCTACTCGATCAAACTACTCTTGAATGCTTTACAGACATCCCTAGACATCTCCAAAGTCAGAAGCTATGAAGATATGCCATGTGCTCTACCAACTCTAGCTCCTCCATGATATATAGCTAATGCTAAGGGTTGGGACATGTCAAAGTGACTAGGCTCAATAGACTCGAGCTAGATAGGATATGCAGACTTAGTAGGTTGTGTGGGCTTAGTATCTCTAGTGCCAGGCTCTCCAGCTCCTTCTCTTTCTTCCCTTTCTCCTTTCCACTTCCACACTTCATCATTTTTTACCCATTTTTCTTTGATTAGTAAGGAGGCTCCTATGCGAGTTTAAGTCTACCCCAATCTCCCCATTAGGATTTATGTGATACATAGTTAGGAGATCACCAATCAATAAGGGGTAAGAAACGTTTCCACTCTAGGAGGGGACTAAGAAATGAACGCTAGGGTTTTTATTTTGTATTATGCAGGCCATGAGACAAAAATTCTCTCTAGTAGTGGTAGTATGGTTCCCTACCATGGATCTCTAAACATGGGTGACAATGAGGTATAGAAGTCTCCCATGTAGGTCTAATTGTGTAGCATTGGTGTTCACTACCTCTGGATGAGGGTTTTTTAATACAACCTAGCATTATCCAAAGACTCTGTGTCCTCACATTGATTGTAAGGCACCCAGTTTTGATTATTTATCCTACACAAGATTTTGGGGGGACCCCAATCTCCATCCCACAATTATAGCTTTTGAAAATGTACTTTTAGGTATGGTCACCTATGGTAATCTCAGTTTCAGGTACTTCTACACTTTCCTTTGAGTTTGTCTATGTTATTGTAGAACAATCTAACTAGCCTATCATAGCTTGTGGTTATGGGGGTGAAAAAGGCTATTCGATGATTAATGGTTTGGTTGCAAAAGTTTTGCTTGAAAGACTTACATTGAGCTAGGGATTAGAAATCCTCATGAATAAACCTTAAGGATTCTTTGTTCTTGGCATGTTTGGTGGTTTACTTAGGGCTTTCCAACGGTAGGCTTAGGGTTAGGTTTTGGAAGGTTTTGCAAGTCGCCTTAGTCTCCTTTCGAGTTGCTAGAGAAAGAGAGAGAGAGAGAGCAGCTAGGGTTTAGTTTAGAGTTTAAGTCATGGTTTTTATTATCGCAAGTTGACTTGAATGCCTTAACAAGTCGACTCGTTGTGTGTTCTATCTTCCAATATGCAGTTTTAAACTGCTGCAAGTTGACTTGTTGTCTTAACAAGTCATTGAACTAACTTATATGCAGTTTCTGAACTGTAGCAAGTTGACTTGTAGGAAGAACAAGTTAACTCCTTGAGTTCAGACTTATATTTTAAATCTAAGGTCCTATATGTAAGTCCTTATATATCAGATAGGTCAACTCATTAAGCCTTAACTAACATTTGAACTTAAGTTATTAAGAATTAGTGGACTCATAACATGAAGGTTCTATGTTGTAAGTTACCCAGGTCAACTTGCGACTCGAACAAAGTTGACTCATAATGTCCTGAATGAAATCCAAAACCTTGAGTTATGAAGTCAAGTTGACTTGTACACTAAAGAAGTCAACTTGCTTGTCTCAAAGTTCATTGTTAATGTCATTTGGTTGAATACAAGCTGACTTACACTTTAAACAAGTCGACTTGACATTTTCAAATTTTCAAATTTTCAAATTCATGTACAGACAAGCAAGAATCAAGCAAAAACATCTAGCATGCTTTTCATATCTATCAATCAAGGTTTATTCTTCATAGTTCATCATTCCTAATTCCCTCCTTGAGCTATAAAACCTATTTTTATCTAGTAGTTTTGTGAAAATGTCTATGATTTGTTTCTCTATTTTAGTATACTCAAGAATGATATCATTTTTTAGTACATGATCTCTAATGAAATGATGTCTCACTTCTACATGTTCGATCTTTGAATGATAAACTGGATTCTTAGTTAAATTGATTATACTAGTGTTATCACATTTTATAGGTATACATTCTAACTCTAATTCATAGTCCTTTAACTAATACTTTATCCATAAAATCTAAACACAACACCACACTGACTGGCTGCAAGATACTTAGCTTTAGTGGTGGAATTGGCAACATTTTTTTGTTACTTAGATGACCATGATACTAACATATTATCAAGGAATTAACATGTGCCACTTATATTCTTTCTATCTAATTTACGCCAACAAAATCTGCATCAGAATAGCCAGAGGAATTCTTATCATACCATAGTCCTAAGTTGTATGTATCTTTCAGATATCTAAAGACCCTCTTCTCTATTGCTAAATGTGACTCCTTAGGATTCGATTGAAATATAATACATAAGCATACATTATATAGTATGTCAGGTCTTGGAGTAGTTAAATGCAATAGTGAACTTATCATACTCCTATAAAGCTTTGAGTACACATGTTTTCCTTCTTCATCTTTATCCAGTTTTGCTGATGTGTTTATAAGGGTTGCATTTCCTTTAACTTCACCTAGTCCAAATTTCTTAATAAGTTTTTTAGTAAATTTGGATTGACTAATAAAAATTCTTTTTTCAGTTTGCTTGATTTTGTAATCTTAGGGAATAATTCAATTCCCCTATCATACTCATTTCAAATTTAGTATGCATGGCCTTAGCAAATTCGTGGAAAAGGTTTTCATTTGTTGCCCTAAATACAATGTCATCTACATAGATTTAAACAATTGATAATTCTTTGCCTTTCTTTTTAATGAACAAGATTATGTTAACCTTGTCTCTTTCAAATTCATTATTTGTTAGGAAATTCCTAAACCTTTCCTACCAAGCTCTCAGAGCTTGTTTTAGATCATATAAAATTTTGGACAGTTTAAACACATGGTCTGGATGTTTTGAATATTCAAAGCCAGTGGTTGCTTTACATAAGCTATTTCATTGATTACACAACTTAAGAATGAGCTCTTTACATCTATTTTGTATAATTTAAAATCCATGAAACAGGAGAAGGCATGTAGTATTCTTATTGCTTCTAACCTTGCTACAAGAGTATAAGCCTCATCAAAATCTATCCCTTCCTCTTGACTATATCCCTGAGCTGGTTCCATGTTTTCCAGTTTATTTCTATACACCTATTTCGCTCCTATAACTGAATGCTCCTTAAGCCTAGAAACAAAATCCCATACTTTATTGCTTTCAAACAAATTGAACTCTTCTTACATGGATTCTATCTAGTTTTCATTACCTAAGTCTTCATCAATGTTCTTAGGCTCTATTTGAGAGATGAATGTCACATATTTACATTAATTTTAAAAAGCAAATATTTGTCCTCACACCAGACTCTAGATTTCCAATAACATTATCTATATTTTCACTTTTTTTTACTACAGGAGATCTTCTTTCTTGCTCTTCCTGAGTCTATTCATCATTCTTGATCTCTTCTTCTATTTCATCTTTGGTTCTTTGAATTTCTGTTACAATTTCTTCTCTTATAGTTCATCTATCATCTTATCATCAAAAATTTTCTTAAGGATCACCCTCATCAAATTGAACATGGATGGATTCTTCAGCCGTCATAGTTCTCTTATTGTAAACTCTATAGGTTTTGTTATTGGTTGAATATCTAAAAAGATACTCTCACCACTCTTAGTATCAAACTTTTTTAGGGAATCTTTTCTACTATTTAATACAAAATATTTGCATCCAAATATATGAAAATATCCTATATTAGGCTTTCTATATTCATAGAGTTCATAAAGGGTTTTCTTTAGAATTAGCCTAATCAATACTCTATTTAATATACAACATACTGTATTTATAATATCTACCCAAAAATTTTTGGCTAAATTGTTTTCGTACAATATTATCCTATCCATTTCCTTTAGAGTTATATTCTTCCTCTCCACAACACCATTTTGTTGTAGAGTCCTAGGGACTAAAAAGTTATTGTTAATTCCAATTTCTTCATCAAATTCTTGCATTAGCCTATTCTCAAATTCTTTGCTATGATCACTTCTTAAGTTAGTAATTGTGTAACTTTTTTCATTATGATTTATTTTTTGCACTACTAGCCTCTTCTTTCTTTGCTAAGAAAAGCACCCAGGTATACTTAAAATAGTTATCTATTATTACAAAATCATAATACTTTCCTCCTAGACATTGGGTTTTAGTTAGTCCAAATAGATCTATGCAATGTAATTTTATAGGTCTACTGGTTGAGACTAAGCTCTTCGGTTTGAAGGAAGATCTAACTTGTTTCCCTTTCATGCAAGCATCACATAGTATTTCTTTCTTAAATTTTAGTTTTGGTAAACCTTTAACTCTAAATTTTAGTTTTGGTAAACCTTTAACTCTGTCTTTCCTAAATAGTTTTGAAATTAAGTCCATGCTTGCATGTTTTAGTCTCCTATGCCATAGTTAGGTATTGTCATGGTCTATTGCCTTTAAGTATGCTTCATCTATTTCTTCTATGCTATCAAGATTGATTACATGGATATTTATTTGCCTAGTTCTTGTGAATGTTACTTCTTTGGTTTATTTATCGATTATTTCACAGCAATCACAATCAAACACAATAACATAACATCTATCTTATGGTTGGCTAATGCTTATAAACTATGTTTTAAACTTTTAACTAGTAAAACATGTTCGATTTGGGTAGAGGATTTACCTATACTCTCTATGCCGATGATCCTACTTTTGGAGTTGCCTTCAAAGATAAACTTGCATCCTTTTTCTTCAAGCAGCTGAATTTGTTGGAGTCTCCTTCCATGTATTTAAAGCATCTACTACCCAAGAACCAAGTGTTCCCTAGAATTTTGACCTTTAACCAAGTCTATACAAAAACTCACTTAAGTCTTTGCCTTTGGTACTCAAATCCTTTTGGGTCCGTTACTATTAATCCTCATTAATCCCTTTGGAACCCATTTTAATTTTGTTTTACCTGATGAGTTATTCCTAAGCCAGCATTGATTTATGCTATGTCCATTCTTAAACTAGTACATGCATTTCTAGTGAGTTACTAGTCTTTTGGATTTGTTGTTGGCCTAGTTCTTGAAGATTGCAATGATCTGCGGTATTGCCAAATTTCATGCAATGATAATACCTAGTTTCTGGTTTAGGATTCTTAGAACCAAGAATAAAGAAACTATATAATTTCTTTTGGGTTTTAATAGGATTATATCTCAAACCTACGTTATCAAATATAGCTCACATTGAGTCAAGTTTTTCTTGATCTTGAACAACGTTGGATAGCAGAGAGCTCAACTTCATGTTCTTTTCTTTCCAATATTCAAGTTCTTTTTCCTAATTTTCTTTGCCACTTTTATCATTGAAGACATTCAATATTTTAGTTTGCAGTTTATTTACCTTTTCAGTTTCATTTATAATTTGAGCATGCAAACTATTCTTTTCTTCTTTTAGCAATGCATTTTCTTCTTTAATCTTTTCGTTTTCTCGTGTTAATCTATTTGATTCTTCTTCCATGCTAGTCATTGATTTCTTTGATGAGGAGTTTTTATGCTTCATCTTTTTAAGTTCCTTAAATGCTTCCAATAATGTCGCATGCATTTCATTCATGAAGAATTCATCATCAAAATCAGAAAAATCAGAATAAGAAGAGGAGCTTACTTCATCATGTTCCTCCTCCACTGTCATGAAGCATAGATTGGCCTGATCTTGCTCGTTCTCCTCATCACTTGAGCAACTATCCTCATTACTCTAGGCTTGTAGCGTTTTCTTCTTTCCCTGGACAGTTAGTTTTTATATGACCAGACTTTCTTGTACTCATAGCATCGATCTCTTCTTTCTTTTCAGATTTGTTGAATTCCCTTCTCCCCTTGTTCTTCTTCTCATCTTAAACCTTTTAAATTTTATGGTGAGGAGTGTCATATCTTCATCATCATCATCACTTGAATTGTCTTTATCATACATAATTTTAAGAACTGTTGTTTTGCCCTTCTCCTCATTTTCTACTCATTTGGAGTTTCTTTTCATCTCATGGGTTGTTAAAGATCCTACCACCTAATCTATGGTTAGAGTTTCTAAGTTTCTCTCATTTTGAAAACTTCGTACTCTACTTTAACATCTTAATCTTATTTTTCCTAACTTGGTAAGTCCCTTCATAAGTTGTCTCTAATTTTTTTCTAGATTTCTTTGGCAGTTATGCATAAAGAAATCCTATTCATTCATACCGGGAACAAGGTGTAGTAAGTTCACCGTAGTTTGCTTAGTAGGCTTTTTTTCTCCTGTGTAGTCATATTCTTCATCTTCACTAAGACTTTGACTCCATCAATCGGCTCTATTGGGAATTCAATTACCTCTTCTATGATCTCCCAGGTTGTCTCAACCTGGGCAATGATGAAGTTCTTTATTTGCTATTTCCAATAGCTATAGTAAATTTTGTTGAAGAATGGAGCTCAGTTGGTTGATAGGACGCTATCACCATTAAGTGCCATTGTTGATCTTTACTTTTGAGCTTGTTAAACCTTTCGCCAGAAGACCTACTTTGATACCAATTAAAGAATCTAGATGGGGTGAATAGATTGTTTTCGGTACTTTTAGGTTTTTCTGGGTTTTGAGGAGAGATTGAGAGAAGAGATAGAAGAAGATTGAACACTTGAGATTTATAGTGGTTCCACCCTTTCTGGCGTACATCCACTCCTAAACTACATCTAAATTTTTAATCTACTATTTTTTAAAAAATAATACACAACTAGCTTACCTAGGTGCTAGTTAAACATTACGGTGTTTTACCTGAACACTTCTTATTAGTTTTGTACAGAAGCTGGCAAACCTAAACCTCTCATGTTTCACTTGAATAATGGTCAGGTTGACTTGTGCTTAATAGCCATTGTGCTTTTCATTGTGATGCACATGTATAGATCAACTCCATATAGTTCCTAAGTCAACTTGAGATCGGTCACAAAACAATCTAAGTCTCGAATGTGCAAGTTAATTTGTACAATTGTAAGTCGACTTGATCTAAAGTTTGACTTAAACTCTAAGTCTTGGCTTGTGTCCAGCTTTGGCTTGTGACCTAACTTGAAATGTTCCATAGATTTTTCTTATTGAAGTGGCAAATCAACTTGTGACTATACTAGCTCGACATGAGCTCAGTGCAGTTTGTCTTAAATTCAATTTAACCATTAACCTTTTAAATTTTCGACTGTTAGAAGTTCAAATTTGTGACTTCTCTATTGCTTTTATAGGACAGTTTGACTTTTGCTATAGGCAGGTCGACTTGCTCTTTAGACTCATACTTAATTTTATTCACATATTGTTTCCCAAGTTGACTTGATTCTTAGATTACTCGACTTGACTAATGTTCTATTTTGTCTAGAGTTTGTTACATACTTAGCAAGTTGACTTGATTCCTGACTAAGTCAAGTAACCTTTTCTTTTGTTTAGAAGGCTAATCTACACTTGGCAAGTTGAATTGATCCTTACATGAGTCGACTTGTCCAAGTTTGCAATTTCAATAAATGACTTTTCACATTCTCATACTTTATATAACTTCTTCTCAATTGATCTATTATCAATCTATCGTGGTTTTGCTTATCATCTGAGCTAGTTTTGCTCATCATCAGACTTAATTTTGCTAATCATCAAAACAAATTTGCCCAACACTAGAAATCATGTGGGCATTGCAGGCATAGATTCAAATTATGACGCTTACGTTATCCTTCTAAAAGTGTTCTTTTAATTATATTTTTACTTTTTGTAACAAATTTCAAAAATAAAAAATAAAAGAAAAGAAGGAATAAACACAAGTAAATGGGCTAGAAGGGGGGCTTGAACCTCCGACTTGTGGTTAATAGCCACGCACCAAAGTGGGCATGCCGAAGTGGTTATCAAGTGTGTCATGTGGACTCTACACACACAGATTTGAATCCTGCCACTCATGCTATCCTTTTTAAAGTATTTCTTTTAATTACATTTTAACTTTTTACAACAAATTTCCAAATAATAAAAAAAGGGAATAAACACAAATAAATATGCCATAAGGAGGACCACGTCTGACTTCGTGGTTAACACCCACGCAGCTAAGTGGGCATGCTGGAATCGTTATTGAGCATGACTAGAAGTTATGTGGGCTTAGCCCAAGCAAGTTCGAATCCTGCCACTCACATTGTCCTTGTGCTTGAAGCTTCGACCTTGTACTTAATAGTCACGCATCAAAGCGGGCGTGCCGGAGTGGTCTCAGGCATGACTAGAAATCAAGGGGGCTCTGCCCACACAGGTTTGAATCCGCCGCTAACACTGTCTTTTTAATTATGTTTTTGCTTGTTGCAACAAATTTTGAGAAAGTTAAAAAAAAAAAAAGAAATAAACACAAATAAATGGGCTAAAAGGAGGGCTTGAACCTCTAGCTTATGGTTAACAACCACACACCAAAGTGGTGGTGTTGGAATGGTCATTAGGCAAGACCAAAAATCATGCGGGCTCTACTACACAAGTTTGAATCTTGTCGCGCACATTGTCCTTCTTATAGTGTTTCTTTTAACTATGTTTTTACTTTTTGCAACAAATTTCAAGAAAATTAAAAAAAAAAAAGAAGGAATAAACAAAATTAAATGCACAAGAAGGAGGGCTCGAACCTCCAACCTTGTGGTTAACAACCATGGACTAAATTGGGCATGCTAAACTGGGTATGAGGCATAACTCGAAATCATGTATGCTTTGCCTGTGCCGGTTATCCTTCTTAAATTGTTTCTTTTAATTATGTATTTACTTTTTGCAACAAATATCCAAAAAATTTAAAAAAAAAAAAAAAAAAAAAAAAAAAGAACGAATAAGCACAAATAAATACACTAGAATAAGAGTTTGAAACTCCAACCATAAGGTTAACAGCCATGCACCAAAGTGGGAGAGCCAAAGTGGTTATTGGGCTTGACTAGAAATCATATGGGCTCTCCCCAAAAATTGTGCTGCTCACACCATCATTCTTAAAGTGCTTCTTTTAATTACATTTTTACTTTTTACATCAAATTTCCAAAAAATAGTAAAGGAAAAAAAGAAACGAATAAACACAAATAATTGTATTAGGAGGGCTTGAACCTCCAAGATTGTGGTTACAAAGCCCTGCTCCAAAGTTGGCATGCCGAAGTGATTATCAGTCATGACTAGAAATCTGTGGGCTTTGTCCGAATCTTGCCACTCATGGTGTAATTCTTCAAGTGTTCCCTCTAATTATGTTTTTACTTTTTGCAAAAAATTTGCAAAAAGTTAAAAAAAAAAAAAGGAATATACCCAAATAACTATGCTAGAAGGAGGGCTCTTATGGTTAATAGCTATGCACCAAAGTGAGCATGCTGGAGTGATTATCAAGCAAGATTAGAAATCATCTGGGCCCTGCACGAATCCTGCCACTCATGATGTCCTTCTTAAAGCATTTCTTCTAATTTTGTTTTCCTTTTTTGAAACGAAAAAATAATAAAACAAGGAATAAACACAAATAAATGTGCTATAATGAGAGCTTGAGCCTCCGACTTGTGGATAATAGCCACGCACCAAAGTGGGCATGTCGGAGTGGTTATTGGGCATGACTACAAATCATGTGGGCTTTGCCCGTCACATTGTCCTTCTAAAAGTGTTTATTTAAATTCTATTTTTACTTTTTGTTACAAATTTGAAAACAATAATAAAGGAGTAGGAATAATAACAAATAAATGTGCTAGAAAGAGGGATTGAATCTCTAACCTTGTGGTTAACAACCATGTGCCAACGCGGGTATGCTAGAGTGGTTATCGAGCATGACTAAAAATCATGTAGGCTCAGCCCGTGTAGGTTCGAATCCAGCCACTCACGGTGTACTTGGGCTTAAATCTCCGACCTTCTGGTTAATAGCCACACACCAAAGTGGGTGTGTCGGAGATATTATCGGGCATGACTAGAAATCATGTAGGCTTGGCCCGCATAGGATCAAATGTTGCCGCTCACAATATCTTTTTAATTATGTTTTTTATTTTTTGCAACAAATTACAAAAAAAAAAAAAAAAAAAAAGTAAAAAACACAAATAAATGTGCTAACAGGAGGGTTTGAACCTTCGGCTTATGGCTAACAACAATGCTCCGAAGTGGGTGTGCTGGAGTGATTATCAAGCATGACTATAAATCACGTGGGCTCTGCCCACTCAGGTTGGAATCCTGCAACTCATGTTGTCCTTCTTAAAGTGTTACTTTTAATTATAGTTTTACTTTTTGTAGCAAATTTTTACAATATTAGAAAAAAAAAACAGAGAAGGAATAAACACAATTAATTGTGCTAGAAGAAGGGCTTGAATAAATTATGTATTTACTTTTTGCAATAAATTTTAAAAAAAATAAAAAGAAAAAGAAAAGAATAAGCACAAATAAATAGACTTGAATCTCTGACCTTGTGGTTAACAACCATGCACTAAAGCGGGTGAGCAGTGTGGTTTTTGAGCCTGACAAGAAATCATACAGGCTCTCCCTACACAGGTTCCAATTGTGGCGTTCACACTATCGTTCCTAAAATGTTTCTTTTAATTATGCTTTTAGTTTTTGCATCAAATTTTCAAAAAATAGGGGAAAAAAAGAAGAAAGACAAATAATTGTATTGGAAGGAGGGCCTAAAACTTCATGATTGTGGTTAACAGCCTTGCTCCAAAGTTGGCAAGCGAGAATGGTTATTAGGCATGACTAGAAATCATGTGGGCTCTGTCCAAATCTTGCTACTCAGTGTCATTCTTAAAGTGTTTCTTCTAATTATGTTTTTACCTTTTGCAACAAATTTGCAAAAAGCAAAAGAAGAAGGAATAAATACAAATAAATGCGCTATAAAGAGGACTTAAACCCGACTTGTAGTCAATAGCGATGCAAAAAAGTAGGCATGCTAGAGTAGTTTTCGAGCATAATTAGAAATCATGTGGGCCCTACCTGAATCTTGCCACTTACGGTGTCCTTCCTAAAGTGATTCTTCTAATTATGTTTATATTTTTTGCAACAAATTAGCAAAAATAATAAAAGAAGAAATAAACACAAATAAATGCACTCCAATGTGGGTTTGAACCTCTGACTTGTTGTTAATAGCCATGCACCCAAGATGGCATACCAGAGTGGTTATCGAGCATGACTAGAGATCATGTGGGCTTTGCCCATGTAGGCTCAAATTCTACTACTCACTTATTCTTCTTAAAGTGTTTCTTTTAATTATACTTTTACTTTTTGTAACAAATTTCCAAATAATAAGAAAAGGAGGAGAAACAATCACAAATAAATGCACTAGGAGGGATTGAATATATGACCTTGAAGTTAACAGCCATGTACCAATGTGAGTGTGTTGGAGTGGATATTGGGCATGACTAGAAATCATGTAGGCTTAGCCCGCGCATTTTTTAATCCACTGCTCATGTTGTGCTTGAGCTTGAACCTCTGATCTTATGGTTAACATCCATGCACAAATGTGGGCAAGTAGGAGTAGTTATCGGGCATGACTTGAAATCATGTGAGCTCTACTCACACCACCCATGCCCCCAAAGTGCCCACGCAGGTTCGAATCATGCCGCGCACGTTGCCCTTCTTAAATTTTTTCTTTTAATTATGGTTTTACATTTTGCAACAAATTTCTATAAATTAGAAAAAGAGATGGAATAAACACAATTAAATGCGTTAGAATTGAACCTCCAACCCTGTGGTTAACAGCCATGCATGAAAGTTGGTGCGCCTGAGTGGTTATCGGGCATGACTCGAAATCATGTGTGCCTACCCACACAAGTACGAATCTTGTTGCTCACACTGTCCTTCTTAAATTGTTTATTTTAATTATGTATTTGCTTTTTGCATCAAATTTCAATAGGATAAATAAAAAAAAAAATTAGTAAGGACTAATAAATGCACTAGAGCGAGGGCTTAAACCTCTGACTTGTGGTTAATTGCTATGTACTGAAGTAGGCATGCTAAAGTGGTTGTCAGGCATGATTAGAAATCATATGGCCTTTGACCTAATCCTGCCACTCACCAAATAATTGTGCTTAAAAAAGGGCTTGAAACCGTAACTTGTAGTTAATAGCCATGCACCATAGTGGACGTGTTGGGGTGGTTATCAGGCATGGCTAGAAATCATGTGGGCTTTGCCAATGTAGGTTCGAATCCTACAGTTCACGTTGTCCTTTTTAAAGTGTTTCTTTCAATTATATTTTTAGTTTTTGTAAAAGATTTCAAAATAATATAAAAAGGATTAGGAATAATCACAAATAATCCCTAAACCTTCTTAAAGTGCGCATGCTAAATTGTTTGTCAGGCATGATTAAAAATCATGTGGCCTTTGGCCTAATCCTGCCACTCACTAAAGTGGGCGTGCCGGAGTTGTTATCGGGCAAGACTAGAAATCATGTGGGCTCTGCCCGTGTAGGTTCGAATCCTACCGCTCACGTTGTCCTTCCATTTTACTTTTTGTAACAGATTTCAAAATAATATAAAAAGGATTAGGAGTAATCACAAATAAATGTGTTACAAACAGGGATTGAATCTCTAACATTGTGGTTAACAACCAGGAACTGAAGTTGGTGAGGCGAAGTGGTTGTTGGGCCCGACTAGAAATCATATGGGCTCTCCCCACACATGTTGGAATAGTATCGCTCACGCTATTGTTCTTAAAGTGTTTCTTTTAATTATGTTTTTACTTTTTGTATCAAATTTCTAAAAAGTAGAAAAAAAAAAGGAATAAACATAAATAATTGTATTAGAAGGATGCCTTGAAACTCCAAGATTGTGGTTAATGGCCATACTCCAAAGTTGTGATGCCGGAGTGGTTATCGTGTATGACTAGAAATCATATGGGCTTTGTCCGAATCTTGCCACTCAAAGTATCATTCTTAAAGTGTTTCTTATAATTTCATTTTTTTTTTAACAACAAAATTGCAAAAAGCAAAAAAAAAAATAAAGAATAAACACAAATAAATGTGCTAGAAGAAGAGATTAAACCTCCAACTTGTGGTTAATAGCTATGTACCAAAGTGGTCATGCTGGAGGGGTTATCGAGCATAATTAGAAATCATGCGGGCCCTTCCTGAATCCTGCCACTCATGTTGTCCTTCTTAAATTGTTTCTTCTATAAACCTCCAACTTGTGGTTAATAGCTATGTACCAAAGTGGTCATGCTGGAGGGGTTATCGAGCATAATTAGAAATCATGCGGGCCCTTCCTGAATCCTGCCACTCATGTTGTCCTTCTTAAATTGTTTCTTCTAATTAACTTTTTTATTTTTTGCAACAAATTTGTAAAAAATAATAAAAGAAGGAATAAACACAAATAAATACGCTCGAAAGAAGGTTTGAGGCTCCGACTTGTGGTTAATAGCCACACACCAAATTGGGCTTGCCATAGTGGCTATCGGGCATGACTAGATATCATGTGGGCTCAGCCCACATAGGTTTGAATCCTACTACTCACACTATCCTTGGGCTTTAACCTCTGACCTTGTGGTTTACAACTACACCCCAATGTCAGGGTGTTGGAGTGGTTATCCTGCATGACTAAAAATCATGTGGGCTCTTCTTGTACAGGATTGAATCCCGCTACTCACACTGTCTTTTTAATTATGTTTTTTCTTTTAGCAACAACTTACCAAAAATGAAAGAAAGGGAATAAACACAAATAATGTGCTAAGAGGGCTTGAATCTCTGACTTATGATTAAGAACCACGACTTATGGTTAACAACCACACACCAATGTGAGCATTCTAGAGAGGCACGACTAGAAATCATGTGGGATGTGTCCATGAGGGTTCAAATTCTACTGCTCATGCTATCCTCTTAAAATGTTTCTTTTAATTTTGCAACAAATTTTTATAAAATTAAAAAAAGAGATAGAATAAGCACAATTAAATGCACTAGAAGGAAGGCTCGAACCTCCGACCTTGTTGTTAGCAACCATGCACCAAATTTTGGGTACCGAAGTGGTTATTGGGGTTGGTTGAAATCTTGTGTGCTCTGCACAAGTTCGAATCCGCCGCTCACAATGTCCTTCTTACATTGTTTCTTTTAATTTTGTATTTACCTTTGCATCAAATTTTGAAAAAATAAAAGAAAAAGAAATTAATAAGCATGAATAAATGCGTTAGAATGAGGGCTTAAAGGTCAAACTTGGGCTTAATTGCTACGCATGAATAAATGCCCTAGAATGAGGGCTTAAAGGTCAGACTTGGGTTTAATCGCTACGCATCAAAGTGGGCTTGCTAGAATAGTTATCAGGCAGATCAGAAATCATGTGGGCTCTGCCCAAATCTTGCCACTCATGGTGTCCTTCTTAAGGTGTTTCTTCTAATTATGTTTTTTATTTTTTTTCTGGAAAAAAATAATAAAAGAAGAAATAAACACAAATAAACATACTAGATGGAGGTTGGTTAATTTCCAAGCACTAAAGTGGGCATGCCAAAGTGGTTATTGGGCATGACTAGAAATCATATGGGATTTGCCCACACAGGTTCGAATCCTCTCCCTCACATTGTCCTTCTTAAAGTGTTTCTTTTAATTATATTTTTACTTTTTTGTAACAAATTTCAAAATAATAAAAAAAGAGAATATGAATAATCAAAAATAAATGGGTGTGTCGGAGTGGTTATTGTGTATGACTTGAATTCATAGGGCTTTGCCTGTACAGATTCGAATCCTGTCGCCACACAGGTTCAAATTTTTTGCATCAAATTTCAAAAGGAAAAAAAAAGAATAAACACAAATAATTATATTACGAAGGCTTGAACCGTTGAGATAGTGGTAAAACAGCAATTCTCCAAAGTTGGCATGCCAGAGTGGTTATCAGACATGACTAGAAATCATGTGGGATCTGCTCAAAACTTGTGACTCACAATGTCATTCTTAAAGTTTTTTTTTTAATTATCTTTTTACCTTTTGCAACAAATTAATTTTTCAAAAGTAAAAAATCAAAAAAGAAGGAATAAATGCAAATAAATGTGCTAAAAGAAGGGCTTAAATTCTGACTTGTGGTTATCAGCTACGCACCAAAGTGGGCATGCTAGAGTGGTTATCAGGCATGATTAGAATCATGTGGACTCTGTCCAAATGTTGTCACTCATGGTGTTTTCTTAAAGTGTTTCTTTTAATTATGTTTTTATTTTTCACAACAAATTTGCAAAAAAAAAAGAATAAACACAAATAATTATATTACGAAGGCTTGAACCTTTGAGATAGTGGTAAAACAGCAATTCTCCAAAGTTGGCATGCCAGAGTGGTTATCAGACATGACTAGAAATCATGTGGGATCTGCTCAAAACTTGTGACTCACAATGTCATTCTTAAAGTTTTTTTTTTAATTATCTTTTTACCTTTTGCAACAAATTAATTTTTCAAAAGTAAAAAATCAAAAAAGAAGGAATAAATGCAAATAAATGTGCTAAAAGAAGGGCTTAAATTCTGACTTGTGGTTATCAGCTACGCACCAAAGTGGGCATGCTAGAGTGGTTATCAGGCATGATTAGAATCATGTGGACTCTGTCCAAATGTTGTCACTCATGGTGTTTTCTTAAAGTGTTTCTTTTAATTATGTTTTTATTTTTCACAACAAATTTGAAAAAAAAAATAATAATAAAAGAAGGAATAAACACAAAAAAATGTGCTAGAAAGAGGGCTTGAACCTGTGACTTGTGGTAAGTAGCCATGCACCAAAGTGGGCATGCCAAAGTGGTTATCAAGCATAACTAGAAATCATGTGGGTTTTGCCCGTGCAGGTTCGAATCCTGCCACTCACGTTTTCCTTCTCAAAGTACTTCTTTTAATTATATTTTTTTTGTAACAAATTTCCAAATGATTAAAAAAATGAATTATTTATAGGTTCAGGGGTGGGGAGGTCTAAGGTCTTATTATTTATGAGTCATACCTCTAAAATGGCCCTTAGAATTCACAACTCTTAGAATTTTAGCATGTGTTGCTTGTGCTCCTACCTTGTCATTTTAGTAGCCTTGAGTCCCTTAGCTTTCTTAGAGCTCTCTAGATTCTAGCTTGTGCTCTTGTTTTCTCGGCTACCTCGGGCCCCTTCAGCTTCCTAGGAAACTTTCTTGGCATTCGGCTCCTTTCGGCTTGTGGGCTCAACCTTGGAGGTAGGGGCTTTGGTGTGTCCAAGATGAGCTCTCAAACCTCTAAGTGCTTAGGCTCATTGTGCGTGGCTTCCTTGGGCTTGACCTCTTCTTGGTGCACCTCATAGGTGCTCAGTCAAGTGCTGGATCCTTCGCAGGCTCCCAATGCTTCATCTCATGCACGCCTAGCCATGGCATGCTTGGCTCTATTGTGTGCATTGCGCAAGGCCTTCTTTAGGTCTACAACAGCATGACAAGAAATCATTTGGGCTCTGCCGACGTAAGTTTGAATTCAGCCGCTCACCTGTTCTTCTTAAAGTGTTTCTTTAGATTATGTTTTTTACTTTTTGCAACAAATTTTTTAAAACATAAAAAAAGAAGGAAGAAACACAAATAAATGAACTAGAAAGAGGGCTTGAACCTCCAACTTGTAATTAATAGCCATGCACCAAAGTGGATGTGTCAGAATAGTTATCAAGCATGACTATAAATCATGTGGGGTCTACTCGCGTAGATTCAAACCCCACCCCTCACGCTGTCCTTAAAGTATTTCTTTTAATTATGTTTTAACCTTTTACAACAAATTTTCAAAAAATAAAAAAGGAAAAAGCATAAATAAATGTGCTAGGAGTGCATGAACCTCCAACCTTGTGGTTAATAGTTATGCACGAAAGCGGTCGTGTTGGAGTGGTTATCGCGCATTTCTTGAAATCATGCGGGCTCAGTCCGTGCAGATTCAAATCCTACCACTTATGCTGTTTTTCTTAAAGTATTTCTTTTAGTTATGTTTTTTACTTTTGACAATAAAATTCCAACAAATTAAAAAAGGAATAAATACAAATAAATGCACTAGAATGAAGGGTCGAATGTCCAATCTTCTGGTTAAAAGCCATGCACCAAAGTGGGTGTGCCGGAGTGGTTATTGGGCATGATTAGAATTCATGTGGGCTATACACGCTAAGATTTGAATCCTGCCACTCAAGCTGTCTTTTTAATTACGCTGTTATTTCTTGCAACAAATTACCAAAAAATTAAAAAATAAATAAATAAAAGGAAAAGGAAGAAAGATAAACTAATTGTGCGGAGGACTTGAACCTCAGAGTTGTGGATAACAACCACACACAAAAGTGGGCATGTTGAAGTGGTTATTAGGCATGATTAGGAATCATTTGGGCTCCCGTGCAAGTTCAAATCCTGCCACTCACGATGTCATTAAAATGTTTCTTTAAATTATGTTTTTATTTTGTGCAACAAATTTCCAGAAAATTAAAAAAAAAAGGAATAAACACAATTGGCCTTGAACCTCCAACCTTGTGAGACATGCTGGATTGGTTATCTAGTATGACTCAAAATCATGTGTCTCTACCTACGCATTTTCGAATCTTGCCGCTTGTTTTGTCCTTAAATTGTTTCTTTTAACTATGTATTTACTTTTTTACAACAAATTTCCAAAAATAAAAAAAAAAGGAATAAGCGCAAGTAAATGCACTCAAAGGAGGGCTTGAACCTCAGAAAACATCTGACCTTGTGGTTAACAACCACGCACCATATTGGGGGAGCTGGAGTAGTTATTGGGTATGACTATAAATCATATGGGCTCGCTCCAAACAAGCTTGAATCTTGCCATTCACGCTGTTGCTCTTAAAGTTTTTCTTCTAATTATGTTTTTACTTTTTGCATCAAATTAAAAAAAAAAAAAAGGAAAAAATGGACACAAATAAATGTGCTAGAAGGAGGGCTTGAACCTCCGAACTTGTGGTTAACAGCCACCCTCCAAAGTTGACATGCCAGAGTGGTTATCGAGTATGAGTTGAAATTGCCAGGTTCAAATCTTGCCACAAATGTTTCTTTTCATTATATTTTTACTCTTTTCAACAAATTTCTAAAAAAGAAAAAAAGGAATAAACACAAATAAATGCATTAGAAGGAGGACTTGAATCTTGGACTTATGGTTAATAGCCATGCATTAATGTTGGCATGCCATAGTGGTTATTGGGCATGACTATAATTCATGTGGGTTCCACCCAAATCCTGCCACTCACGGTGTCCTCAAAGTGTTTCTTCTAGCTATGTTTTTTACTTTTTGCAACAAATTTGCAAATAAATGCCCTTGAAGGAGGGCTTAAACCTCCAACTTGATGTTAATATCAACGCTCCAATGTGGGAATGCCGGAGTGGTTATCGAGCTTGATTAGAAGTCATGTGAGCTCTGCCCAGAATCCTACCACTCACGGTGTGCTTCTTAAAATGTTTCTTCTAATTATGTTTTAACCTTTTGCAACAAATTTGCAAAAAATAATTAAAAAAAGGAATAAACACAAATAAATATACTAGAAGGAGGGCTTGAACCTCTAACTTGTGGTCAATAAACATGCACCAAAGTGTGTATGCCGGAATGGATATTGGGCATCACTAGAAATCATGTGGGCATTGCCCACGCAAGTTTGAATCCTGCCATTCATGCTGTTCTTTGTAAAGTGTTTCTTTTAATTATATTTTTACTTTTTGCAACAAATTTCCCAAAAAAAATGAAGTAATGAACACAAATAAATGTGCTCGAAGGTGGGACTTGAATCTCCAACCTTGTGGTCAAGAGCCACACACCAAAGTGGGTATGCCGGCGTGGTTATCAGGCACGATTAGAAATCATATGTTTCTTTTAATCCTGGGGGCAAGGAATAAACACTAATAAATGCACTACGGGGGTGAACCGTTGACCTTATGGCTAATAGCAACACGCTATAGCCAGTTGAGCTATTCCAACAATTTGTCTAGCATTGTATTCCTTTATCCAATGAAGTTAGTATACATTCTGTGAAATTTGTTAGGTCTTGCTGTGAAAAGTGAAAAGAATGCGTAGCCATAGAACACATATTCATGTTTTCCTTTCTATATTCAAATTACAGCCTCCACTAAAAACATAGGAGACCTGATAATCATACATATCAATGACTAGCCAAAAAGTACAATAATGAAAAGCAAACCTCCTAAAAAGGCAATGCTCTCTCTATTGACATTGACATACAAATAACAAAAAGAAAAATTTTGATTTAGAAGACATCTACGATTAGACATTGCATAATGGTCAATTCATAATCAAATAAGAAATTCCAACAATATGAAATTATTCATTTTGCTACAAGAAACGCTTCCATTACACTACAAAAAATACGGTTTTAGCGATAAATTTTAGCAGCGGAAAAAATTCGTTGCAATTTTGCGAAGGATTTAGCGATGAAAAATTTTTTTGTCGGTATTTTGCAACAAAATTAGCTAGCGACAAAAAAGTATTCGTTGCTAAATTAGCAACAGATATATTATTCGTGACTAAATTAGCATCAGATACATTATTCGTAACTAAATTTATCGCTAATTGGCCATGAAAAATTTTTTATGACTAAATTCATCGCTAATTGGTGATGAAAAATTTTTCGATGTAAAATTCATTACTAATTAGCAACAAATAGTAATTTCATAGCTAAATTTTGCTACGGATACTGTTATTCGTCGCTAAATTTAGCGACGAAAAATTTTGATGGTAAATTTTGTCACAAATTAGCTATAAAAACTTTTCGTCGTCGCTAATTAGTTACGAAAAAAATATTTGTTACAAAATTTAGCAACAAACTTCAAAATTCGTGACTAAATTCGTCACAAATTAACTATAAAAATTATTCGTGATAAAATTCGTTACTAATTAGTCACAAAAAATATATATGTAACTAAATTTATCGTTAATTTATTACCGGTATTTCAACATTCATGGCCAATTTTGAAACAAAATTTCTTCTATACTCTATTAGAAAATATTTTTAACCGTATCTCTCTTTTTAATATATTCTAAATAACGAAATAGAATTAAATATATAATGGATATTACAATTCTCACCAATTTGATAATTTTCAATAATAAATAATTTAATCAATATGTAACAAACAACTTTCAATTAATCGCAGTTGTTGAGTTCACCATTCGTGTTTTTTGTCTTCTACATCCATTCGCTTCTCTCATAAAATTCAATCGTTTTTTAAAATTCAGTTATTTATCTTCATTCGTTATTATTATCAGCAAAAAAACATAATAGATCATACATTCACGTTTGACGATCTATCGCATCTGGCAAGTACATCAAAAATAGTTTTCAGACGATGATGGCAGTGAGACGGATGACTACTAATTAGCGGCTGTCCATTTATAAGCTATTCTATTCTTTCAAAAAAATAAAACAAAAAAGAATGAGAATGAGAAAATAAAATATAAAATGTTAATTTGAAATAATTTAGTGACGGACACAAAAATTCGTTGCTAAGTGAATTTTTTTAAAATTAGCATTTTATATTTTTATATTTTATTAATTTATATTAACTAATCATATTTATTGTTTTATAATATTTTAAACAATTATTTTATTTTATCATAATATATTTTTATTTTTAAAAAAATAATATTATTTTATTTTTTAAATATTTTATTATTTAGTGACGAATTCTAGATACATCGCTATGCTTAGGGACGGATTCCGAAATTTGTCGTTAAATTTAGCGACGGATTCGGAAATTCGTTGCTAAGTGAATTTTTTTTTTAAATTAGCATTTTATATTTTTTAATATTTTTAATTTATATTAACTAATCATAATTATTATTTTATATTATTTTAAATTCATATTTTCTTTTATTATTTTTATTTTTATTTTTTAAAAATTTTATTTTTAAAAATTTTATTATTTAGTTATGAATTTAGCAATGAATTCTAGAATCGTCGCTAAGTTTGACGATGAATTCTGAAATTCGTCCCTAAGTGAATTTTTTTTAAATTAGTATTTTATATTTTTTATATTTTTTAATTTATATTAACTAATCATATTTATTATTTTATAATATTTTAAATTATTATTTTCTTTTATTATTTTAAATTATTATTTTTTAAAAATAATATTATTTTATTTTATAACTATTTTATTATTTAGCGAGAAATTTAGTGACGGATTCTAGGTTCATCGCTAAGTTTAGCAACAAATTTCGGAATGCGTAGCTACATTTAGCGAAAGATTCCGAAATGCGTCGCCAATTTTAGCGATGGATTCGGAAATCGTCACTAAGTGAATTTTCTTTTAAATTAGCATTACATATATATATATATATTTTAATTTATATTAATTAATCATATTTATTATTTTATAATATTTTAAATTAGTATTTTCTTTTATTATTTTATATTTTTAGAAAGATAATATTATTTTATTTTTTCAATATTTTATTATTTAGCGATAGATTCGGAAATTTGTCGCTAAGCGAATTTTTTTTCAATTAGCATTTTATATTTTTATATTTTTTTAATTTATATTAACTAATCATATTTATTATTTTCTATACTTTAAATTAGTATTTTCTTTTATTATTTTATATTTTTGTTTTTTAGAAGATAATATTATTTTTTTACAATATTTTATTATTTAACGATAAATTTAATGATAGATTTGAAAATTCATTGCTAAGTTGATTTTTTTAAAATTAGCATTTTATATTTTTTTTTTATTTTATTAATTTATATTAACTAATCATTTTTATTATTTTATAATATTTTAAATTAGTATTTTATTTTATTATTTTATTATTTTATTATTTTTAAATAATATTATTTTATTTTTAAAATATTATTAAATATAATCATATTATTTTTTAAATAATATTTTATTATTATTTACAAAAAAATATCATATTTATTATTTTTAATTAATATGTTATATTTTATTTTTATTTTATATTTTTTAATAATATTATTATTTTAATTTTTTAATGCATTTTTTATTTTATTTAAAGCTAGCATTTTATTTGTTTGATAAAAAATTATAATTTTTTAATTAATATGTTATATTTGATTTTTATTTTATCTTTTTAAAGCATAGTATTATTTTATTATTTTGAAATCCTTTATTCTTTTATTTTAAACTAAAATTTTATTATTTTATAACAAATTATTACTTTATATGATGTTATTATTTTTCTAAAAATGTTAGGGTAAGATAATAAGTGAAAAAAAAGAGTAAGATAAGATAGTTCATTTGGTCCGGTAGTCGCGTGTTCTTATGATTTCATGCGTGCGTTGGGGCACTGGCATGGGTGCGGGCCTGAGGCAATAGGGCGGGTGCCCGTGCAGTGCATGCTGCGCGTGAGCAGGGTCCAGCATGTCTGGGGCACATCATGTTTGAGGTACGTGCAAGCAAGTGATTGGATGGCAGAGGGGTTAGTGCATGTTTGCTTGCTTCCACGTTAGCGACGAATTTCAAGATCCGCCATTAAATTTAATATTTAATTAAATATAATATAATATTAATATAATAATTAAATAAAATTTATAAAATATAAATGAAATAATATATATAAATTATAAAATATAATATTAATATAATAATTAAATAAAATATAAATTATAAATTTAGTGACAAAAATTTCATATTTGTCATTAAATTTAGTAACGAAAATTAAGTATCCATCGCTAAATGTAGCGACGGATTTGAAATTTTTATCACTAAATCCGTCGCTATTTTAGCGATAAATTTATAGTTTTTGTCGCTAAATTTTTGCCACACGTTATTAGTGATGAAAAATTTTTTTTCGTTAAATCTGTCGTTAATGTTTTTAGCTACCAATTTTTCTAAAATTTTTGTCACTAAAATTATGCTTTTTGTAGTGTTATATAAAGTAAATCATCTTCTTTTTAATCCAGATTTCTTTGGTCAGTGTGGAAAGCACATCTCCGCAACTCTTTAACCAATTTCAACTTCTTTTGCCACCACAACATATTGCCAACAAGCTCCTAGGATGTCAAACAATCCTCGCCCCACCCTAATATATGTGTGTGTGGGTGGGTGTGTAAATTACAACATACAAGAAGAAAAGCTATATGCACAACTAATAAAATAGGTTACTGAATTCGCCTCAAAGAAGAGTAAGGTGAAGAAAGAAGATCAAGGTATCGGGCCATTAAAAAGTCTGGTCTTCAATAAAATAAGAAACACCATAAAATGCACAACCTCTATCAATCACCTTCACCAAGAAAGTGCCATCGGCAAGGGAGAGCCCACCAGAGAGAATGGCAATTGAACTTCTAACTATAACCTCTTTTTTCTAAATGAGTGTAGCATTGGTCAGAATTATCAATTAAGATATTGAAATACAAGCTATAGGGGTGAATAAGTTGTATGACAATATTTTCGATGCTTGGGAAAGCTTTACAATTTGATGAGAGTAGAGATAAAATGAAGAAGCCAAAGAATGATAGAGAAACAGAGTACACCCAATTTTCATAGTGGTTCTATTAAATTTGGTATACATCCACTCTCACACTCTTCCTGGATTTTCAATATTTACAACTCTAATAGTACAACAAACTTGTTTTTAGGTGCATGTCAGACCTTTTTAGTATTTTCTCTCAAAAAACATCCAATCTCTCACAAGTTGTTTCTTTCTCTAAATCTCAGAACGAGAAACCGTCCTAGTTTTTAAAACTTTTGAATACAAGAGATGTGGAATGTTACAATTAATGAGGATTACATACTAAGAATGAAAAGAAGTTCAACAAAACCGTTGAGTTGGTAGATGTATTTCGAATGTTGCTTATTAATTGTTCATTAATGTTTCTATTGTTTCTTCTTAAATATTTTTGCCTATTGCTATCCCTTGACAAATAGGAACTTGGTTTTCTTCTTTTAGACAGTCAACTTCTGATTTTCAAAAGAAAATGTATGCTTTTCCTACAAATAGCTTGTTAGATCTCAAATAATATAATTTAATCCTTAAATTTGATTGGATCATTTGATTTGGGTCCAGTGATTATGTGTTAAAACATTTTAAACAAAAATGTATCTACATTAAGGTCAATCTGAATATATGTCGGGTCGACTCAAATTTAAAAATTCTAGTCATTGACACACAAATATACACTACTAGAAAATGACTTTCAGCGATTGAAAAATCTATCCCTGAAAGTCCATTTTCCGTTACTGAAGAGTATCAGCGACGGATTTTTTCCGTCGCTAAATCTGTCGCTGATAGTAACCCTGCTAAATATCAGCAACGGATTTTTTTTCCGTCAGTTAATATCAGCAATAGAAAAAATCTGTCATTGATATTAGCGATGAAAAAATATCCGTCACTGAAATAGAAAAAAAAAATCAGCGACGAACTGGAGTCCGTTGCTGATTTTTGAGTTCTGAAAAAAAAAAAAAAACTTGCAGCTCCAGGTAGCCCGACCCACCAGCCTACACAGCCCCGCCTTTAATTTGTGAAAATTGCCTCCGGTGCGTTTCGAACTCTCTCTCAAGTAAAATGATGAGAATAAGCTAGCCACCAGACCATGTATGATATCTAATTATATATATTTTTTTTACTTATTATCTTTTTCTCATATTTTTTAATAATAATAAAATAATATAAAATTATAATTTATTATAAAATAATAAAATAAATTTATTTTAGCTTAAAATAAAATAATAAAAAATTTGAAAAAAATAAAATAAATTAAAAAGAATTATTAAATAAAATTAAAAATTTTAAAAAATTAAAAAAATTAAAAAAATTAAAAAAATTAAAAAAATTAAAAAAATTAAAAAAATAAAAATAAAATAAAAAAATCTGTCGCTAATCCGTCGGTAATTCACCACTAATCCGTCGCTAATATTTGCATCGCTACTCCGTCGCTAATGACCGTACATATATTTTTTTTAATTTTTTTTCCTTTACCGATTCACACATGAATTAGCGACGAAAATATTCCGTCGCTAAAAATTCCATCGGTAATCTGTCGTTGATAATTTTACAATTTTGTTTTTAAATTTTTTTAAGGGTTTAGCGACGGAAATATTTCCATCACTAATCCGTCGATATTCAGTCCGACGTTAATCCGTTGGAAATCCGTCACTATTATCGATGAATTTTTTTCTGTTGATATTTATCCGTCGTTGATACTGTTTTTTTTTAGTAGTGATAAGTAAGGGTCGGCCTATTGAATAGATGAGTTGAGCAAATTAGGTTTGGGTCAACCTGTGTTATGTTTGGTTCAACTTGATCTAGGATTTGAGTCGACCTTTCCTTGTTGGGTTGACTTGAATTTCCTAAGAATTGACTTGAGCTATTGTTTGGGTCAACCTAGAGTCTCCTTACGTGCACCGTGACTCATGCTTAGGTCAACCTGAGTTCAAGCTTAGGTCAGAACATCTTGAATCCACCTAAGAACACTCGGGGTCCACCTAAGCTCATGCTTGGTGATAGCGCTTAAATGAATGTAATATTTATAATTGATTTTACTTTATTTTTGAATAAATATTATACTAATATTTATATTTTATGACATTTGACATGTTAGGATTGATGGAGAATGTTTATTAAGAAAAGTGAAGAAAAATAAGTTAAATTGAAGCAATTATACAAAATATGAAAAATTGGAAAGCAATACTCTTTCGTTAACATATGGACACGTTGATTACAAGGAGGCAATACAAGATTTTGAAAATTTATTACAGTAAAATTTCCTTTCACAATTGCACATTCAAGAGAAAATTGGAATGGAATTGGAAATATTAAAGATTTTTATTCTATTTCTAATATTTAAAAAAATGAATTTTTGAAAATATAAATTTCAAATCATTTTATCTTTTAGGAAATTTTTTTATTATCTTTTAGGATTTTTCCTTTCCTTAAAATAAATAAAAATATTTTGTTAATTGAAAAAGGAAGAGACTCCATTTTTTTAAGGGTTGTACTCCTATATATATATATATTTATAGGAGAGTTACATAACATTGTTGAGGTGTGGTGTGTAGCCCCCAAAGGGGGGGGCCAGCCGAGCCGGCAGCCTTGAAAAAGGGTATTTTCTTCTTGGCTTGGGAGATACATATACTAGAGAGGAAGAGCAACAGCAGGGCTGCACATTCTTTTGTTCCGCCTTGTTCCATTCAATTTCCAGCAATAATAAAATCATTTTTAGTGAGCTTTCTTTGAATTCATTTAAATTTATTTTTTTAGTCGAAAGTTTATTAAAATCTTGATTTTAAATGATTATAAGATCTTTTTGAGTAAATTAATTCAATATATCATAGATATTTATTTAATTTCTGTAATTTATGGATCATGATTTTATAGGACTTATCGAATAAGGGCTAATGTTTAATAGTTCTAAAATAATTTACAACCAATTAAAACGATAAATTTGTAATTATTTATTGTTTTAATTTAGTGGTGAATGACATCTATATAATGGAATTGAATAGTCTAATCTCAACAGTCTTGTTATGTGTTTCCCAGTTAAAATTGGGTCTCTTTCAATTTTAATACTATCGAAACTTTAAATTCTAAGAGATTCTCTAAATTTGTCTTTCGGTTAGAGAAATAGTTAAAGAGATTTTTTTAATTATCGATAAAGTAATAAGAGATTGGTTGCTTGACGTTTATTGAACGACTATAACCAATTTATCTATGGTTATTAAAATGTTTAGATAGATCAATGATTAATCGAATGAAATCAAGATAGAAATAATTTCTTTGGTTAGAATTTCTTTTCATTGATTTTTTCTTTTTGAATTGATAGCATTTAATTTTTTTACTTTAGTTAATTTTATTTATTTGTTAGTTTTAGATAATTTTTCAAACATCTCACATCCATATTTTCCTTAAAAGAGATAAATTCATCATTTCTTGTGGATTCAACCTTACTTATACTATACTCATATTATTTGAAATAGAAAAAATTTAATTTTGGTTGAATTGACACCCACCACTTGGGTTGACCTATCTTGTTCTTTGGTCGATCTTTTCTTAGTTTTGGGTCAATCTAATTTGGTTTTGGGTTCAGAGCTAATCTTATTTATTTTGTAATAATCATTTAAGTAAATGTCCCCCTTTTATATTTGAGTTTTTACATTTTTATTTACTTTATATGTAAATAAGGAAATATCATTTATTTGAATTCAATAAAAATTATTTCAAAACTTAATTTCTTAAGAATAAAAAATTAACTTTCCTTTTAAAAAATAAATTTTAGTTTTGATTTTTGGATGATTTTTGTTTCGAAAAGTTAATAAATTAAAAAAATTATGAAAAAATAGGTTTTAAACTAATTGATATGTGAGAAACAAATACTATCATTTTTATTCTCATTTTTTTAATATTTTAAATACTCATATTAATATTTAGTTTTAGGTGAATTAGTCAAATCTGGGTTTTCAACATTCTAACTAACGTATTTTCTATCCAACTCGCTTGTTAGAGTAGCACTATTATCCATTATTAGTAGTGGGTTATTTCTTCTTGTTTGTATTTGTTTTTCAATGTATATCAGCAAACTTTATGTCGACTAACTTTACATATTTTGTCTATGCGTATTACTATCTTTTCCTTTTACTTTTAGTTAATCGATTATTCCTTATGTTTCGATCACTAGTTTTTAAATTCTATTTTTAATCAAATTTTATTTATTATCAAAATATATCAATATGTGAATAGTTATAAAAATTGATCGCGACGAGAATCATCAACACTCCTGGTGCTGATGATTGCCATCATTGACTTCTCCGGTATCACAAGTTCCTAGTTCTTCTCTAATCTACAAATCACCGAAAAATGAAAGTTAAGGCAAGTCTGAGAGTATCAGAGCACATAGATCCCACCAGATAAGGACAAGCCTTTCCCGTCAAAAGTATTCATGAAAATCAACCTTCCGTGCCTACAAACACCCCCCAAAAAGTAAATCATCTCACTTCAAATATAATATTTTAGGTGTTAATTTGTGCTCGGAAAACTCATATAGCTTTGGAGGAGTTGATTTTCCTTTCTGGACCTATGAAAATGTGAGCCCAATATCCATTTTTGAAACCCTAGATTAGGGTTTTCCTACACCCGGTGGAAATTATGTCCCAACATTTGGTTTATAGCTTAATCCTAGCCTTTGTTCCACAATTGATCTCCACCCTTTGTTTAGATTGGATTAAAAAATTGCTCTTTTTAACCAGGTTGTTACATATTTTCTCTTTTACTAATAATAAATTATGTTTAGATTTTGATAATAATGTATAAAATATAGTTATTATTATTTTTTAATCAATTACATAAATATTATAATTTTTATATTTATAATTATAAGATTTTAAATTCATTTAAATTACTAAAGATATGATATGATAGATAAGGAAACAATAGATAATATCTCCAACATGTGAAATAAGTATCCCCAGAATCTCCCCATCCAAATGTCGATTACTCATGCATGACTAATCCCCGGAGCCACTTAAGTTTATGATAACTAAGCTACAAAGGCTTAACAAGGAAACAACAAAGGATTTGAAAAAGTGCAGCTGGAGAAGGAAATTAATCTCCTATTAATCTCTATCCTACCAAATCCAACCATTTTCACTGGGCCATCTCACATCTTCTATTTTGTTTATTTTTCTAAAATTGGTTTCTTTTAATTTTGTGTGACAAAATATAACTCTACAATTTCAATGTGTCGAATACGAGGTCTTTTTTTTTTTTTTTTTAATTTTCAGGGGATGGGAAAAAATTACGAAGAAAAGAGCTGGTGGACTATACTGAATCGCCCTAAATTTTTAATCTTTCTTATGGATGCAAATAAAACAATTACTATTTTCTAATTTGTGGATATTTTATTACGATAAAAGTTAAAAAGGTTTTTTTTTTCTATTTTTTATTATGATATATTTTTAATAATAAGAAAGTTTAGATGGGGGCGGGCAGACAATCCGCCTCTCTAATTATAAACCTAATTACAAGTTAGTAGATATTATGCAACCTAATTTTTACCCAAGAGATGTTGTCGTTGATGAACAAGCACAAGGCAATAATGGTCTCTCTCCTTCAATTCCAAAGTTCATGGTGCTGCCTCATGTAGAGGCACCATCCTGAAAAGGAAATTGAAGAACCTGGAAAGAAGTTGGTGGCAATTAGATTTCATAAGTAATAGTGAACCATAAGTTGCTCACCATCATAGGTATCTAAGACTTTCTTTCATCTATTTTTCTTATTATGTGAGAGAAGTCAAATCTAATCTTAGAAGTTAATTACTAAGTAAAAGCGAAAGAGTTTCAGATTCATATGCCACACTCGAACATGAGAAAAGTTGTACAAGGCCATTGGAGATTTGAGGGATTTCGGAAAACCATCATTCCAGACATGTAAAGTTTGCTAGGGGAGACATCGAACAAATAAGCCATTCATTTGAGACAGCTGGTGCCTTCAACAACTGCAGAATAGAGCGGGGTGATTTATGTGGGCATTACATTAACCCAGATTAGTGTAAATTAATAAATAGTTTCTTTGATTCAAGAAAAAAAAATGTAGTTGGATAACAAGGAAAATAATTGAGTACTAATATACTCTTTACAAACAAGAGTAATAGCAGACAAACGCAACTCTAAAACTCCTCTCTCTAAAAAACAAGTCAATTGTGATCTAATCCACGAGCATACATTCTAATTGAAAGAGAGAGAGAGAGGGGATGGGATTTTCAATAATCAAATTTGAACCCAGGTAGGAGTGATTTTAGAGGACTTACCTTCAAAGTGGGGCTCTATGCATCCATATAAATGCCCATATCTTTGCCACTGCCTCTCGGAGTACTTCTATAGGTTTCTCCATTATCATCAGTATAATATATGCAATCAGGCTTGCATCTTGAAGATCCAAGGCATCTACTGAGAAGAGTTGGGGCCCGACAAGATTGCCTTATGCCCTAAGTTCTTGACCTCCGCCCAATTCCCATTACCACTATGACTAAGATCAATTTTGAATACTCTGAAACCGAAAAGTCCATAAGAATAGTCATCATTTAATGAGAAAACCAAACCTCTATTTTAATGAGAGTATTCACTTCCTGCAAACTACGGGCAGCATCATTTTTGTCCACAGGCAAATCATTAGAGAAGGCTGCACCTAGCAATCCATGTTACGGAGAGTTTTTGGTCATGTATGCGGGCACAAACTTTCAGAAGGTCTATTGTGTAAAGGCTGGAAAGAAAATCTGTTACATCAGAGGGTAAGAAAAAGAGTATCAACCAATATGGGTTGACTCAACTGGACGTGGGGTTAAGTACCCTTAAATATGATCGAGATTTGACTCCCGTCGGGAGTATCGGGCCCTCGTATGTATGGAGCGTTCCCCGTTGAGAGATCCGCCCTCCAAAAGGAACCACTGTAGCAGTCGATCCGGATTAATCGAGATAAAACCCTAGATATCGGGTGGTGTCCAAGACATGACACCAAAAAAAAAAAGAAAAAGAGCATCATGCAGCTTTAGGCAAAACATCCCACTTTAGCTCCCACTTGTGTATGTTACTCCTTGTGCTCCACAACAAGAGGAATGGGAGCCAGGATCAAAATATCAGTTTCATTTGTCCCAACACCTAGCCAACCGTGGCAAGGTGTCCTCTTTGGTGTAAAACTGGAAACGTTTTGTCAAACCTCAGCAGATGGAGGAAGGTCTGCTCTGCAAAACAAGACTCTAGTCATTGGAAAATAATTTTGAAACCAAAATTAAAGTAAGAAAAGCATAATGTTTAAAGGATGAAAAAGAAACTTTTTTTTGGGGGGGGGGGTGGGGGAGGGGGGAGGGGGATAGGCTATGAGTCCCTGAAGATGCATATCTTTCAGACCATCATGAGGAAATAGAGTCCTCTCACCAATATTGGTTATTGATTTCTGGTACGGTCATCTCATTTCATCAAATGCCACAATCACAGAAGCATGTAGATTACAAGTTAACAACAAACCTGGTCTTTCATAAAATATTTATGCTTAATTGACAGTCCCATCTAAGTTAGCTGGCTAAATGGGTTAGGGAGCTATTATTGCAAATAGAATTTGCAAAACCTTTTAAAAAGAGGAACGATAGTTACCCATATCAGCATCCATGGCTGCAGGTTCTTCATTAGGGCCTGGAAGCTCCTGAACTGGTGATCTCTCAGCCACAGAAGATGGTTCAGCATGGTTTCATCTGCAGCTTCATTCTGTGGCGCATTATCGTCCTTCAACAAAGCATACAAGAATCATTATAACGATTATAAATTCGGCATCTAAGAGTACATAGACAGATACAAATACATCAAACTTATTTGCAAATTATAACTACATTTACCATCAAGTTTATCATATCTTGGCCTCCACATCCAAAATCGCAACATCATGCAATATGCCCCAATAGAAGTTAGGACAAAACTAATCAGGCTAGGAAACTTTTCAAATTCAAAAAACTTTTGACTTCAAAATTTTAGAATTCACTTAAAATTCGATAAATTTTGAATTCGATAAATTTTGAGAGAATTGGAATACCAAACGAAAAGAAAAGGGTTTTTATCAAATAAATTTCTAAAAATGATAAAATGATTTATAAAAAGATGTTACCTTGGTAGCTTTTCAAAGAATCTAGGTAGGAGAACATACTTATTGGAATACTAACGATGAAGTTATTTGCTAAGAATGTCGTAGACATTCAATTTAAATTGGGAGATGATTTTTGATAAAAAAAAATTAATCTAGCCGATTGATAGGGTTTTTCCATACGTACTTCTCAAGCTCCGTGACATGTGTACATTTCTATCAATTTTTTAATTTTTTTTAAAAAAATATAAATAGTATGTGATCAAAATGAGAAAATATATTTACTCTTAATAATTTGAATAAGCGCTATTATTAATTTTATTTAAAAAATATATTTACGGCGGCGCCTCATTTCCTGATAAACATTGACGAATACATCCGCCATTGATAGTCCCATCTTAGATACCAAGACATTCGTACACGTGAAAAGCTCTTGCCTTGAACAATGGGGAAGGGGGAGTTTTGGATATGTGAGTTTTGATCCAATTCAATCAAAGATTGTTCTGGGCACCGACCATCGCAAACCCTAGTCTCTCTTCTCCCCAAAAGCTGTGATGTCGGATATAGTGAGCACAAGCCACCCTCCACCATCAGCCCCACAACCAGAAGCGGCGGATGTTGCAAACCAGCAGCTACAACAACAACTGGCGACTCGGAGTAATCACTTTCACTTTGACCTTTTGAACATTTTGGCACTTGTATTGTCGTTTTTGGCTTTTAGGTTTGTTTTTTGGTTTCTCTGTGCCTGAATTTCAGTTTCTTGTACAGTAAACAAGTCTAACCCCCAAAACTATTCACTTTTGTTGATTCAATGTTCTTCATGATGCCATATTTTGGACTTTCCTCTTGGATTTCGTGATCATGGGAGCAGACTTGGATTTTTCTCTTCAAGAACTCTGCTCATTACACTTATAAATTCCGTTCCTTCTTTCTTTCTCTCTCACTTTTGGGGGTTGCAGCAAATTGGTCAATGCTGTTGGTTCTCTAAATATTTTTTTTTTGCACAACTATTGTAGATTAGGATTATGAATAACAACATAAACAAACAACAAAGATGTGCGCGAGAAAAATGAATAATGCCTAATGAAATGATAAAACTATGAGTAGCAATAATTGGGCAAGTAGGGATGGTTATGTCGAACCTTCTCTTTGCGAATATTACATATACTTTACTCGGTCGATGAGTTGATGGTTAATTATTGTCTTTGCCTATGATTACTATGTTTTCTATCAATGTATTGTTGGTCAAGTGATTGGACAATGGTATTCCTTTAAGTAAGATCTCATGTTTGAGTCTTGTGAATGGTAAAAACAGGTGTTGGGAGAGTTTTGTTTCTTAAGGGTCCCACCCGGTTCGAATTGAATTTTGTTGGACCCAACATGCTTACCGGATATCAATGGTTTATATATATATATATAAAATATTATTATTTTTTTAAAGATCTCTGAAGTTAAGAAAGAGAGAAGAAGTTACACTTTAGGGAGGAGAGTTAGAACTTTTGCTTCATTAGTGGAATGCTTGGAGCTTGAGTCCCCTATTTCTTTTTAAGCCCTTGCTTGGATGCTACAAATAGGGATTTCAGGATTTAGGAACCACTGTTGAAAAATCTGTGGCCGTGAACTTGATTAACTCTTATATTGAACACTCTCTCTTTCTTTTCTTTTTTTTTTTTTTTTTTTTTGTGGGGGAGGAGGGGAGGGGGCTTGGGGTGGTATAGATATATAATTTCCTTTGCTCTTTTCCGCCGCCCTTAAATTTTGTTGTTAATAAGATAAGGAGGGCGGAGGCTGCATAGGAGGGGTTGCTTTTTGTGCAAAATAGTCTCTATTCATTTCTAATTGGTCTTTGGATCATCTCCTTAACCTTGTGCGGGGGTTCAATTGAATGGAGAAGCTTATGGCAGATTGTCATTGTTGCCTGTAGAAGATAGCGTGTGGAGATTTTAGGGAGCTTATTAAGAAGGTTGCAGTTCACATGGCTGGCTAAATAATGGACTTGTAGTGGAAAATGGGAACTCTATTTGTTGTTGGTTAGATTAATGTTATAGTTTAGAGGAGAATCATGTGGATCTGTAGGAGAATACCAACTTTTTGAGGTATTTAGCTGGAGATAATGCTTTCTATATAAAGAATTCCAACTCTGTTTGTTATTGGTTGGATTAATGTTATAGTATAGAGGAGAATCATGTGGATCTGTAGGAGCATACCAACTTTTTGAGGTATTTAGCTGGAGATAATGCTTTCTATATAAAGACTTTCCTTTCTTATTCCTCCTATGTAGAAGGGATATAGCTTCTTTCTTTTGCTTAGCAGCAGGAAGGTTGGAGGGATAACAGTGTACATAAAAAAATATCATGCGCCAGATTTCTAATATGACACACACACATACACACAGACACAAAAAATTATATATATTTATAATATTACTACTTTGTCTAGGGATTTGGTAACACCTTTATGGGCATAATACCCCCCTTTAGAGGAAAAAGAATGTGCAAAGCTCCACAGAGATTGATGCTGTTCTTCTAAAATCTGCCCCTTTCCTATCCCCTTGTACCAAATATGCTTTCAATATATATAGCTCACGTGGACCAAGGGCATGGCCTTAATGGACATCTCTTTGACCTGAAATCCTTAGTTGTGATAAAGGTCAAGGGTTTTGTGCATTCTGATGTTTCTGAACCTTTTAATATGAAGTGGTTGATGCATTATATTATATAAGAGATGAGTTTATAGTGCTGAAGTATTTATTTATCAATAAGATACCATGCTCAAGCAATTATTGTGCCTTTTGGGCAACCGTGTCTGACATTTAGATATAGTTCTCTTCTTGCTTATGCTTGCAACTTTAGCTTTTGACTTGCACAATATGGCATTGTTTGTCCTAGAATGTTTTCCTCATAATCTTCTCTCAACTTAGGTGTTTTCATTTCTATTATTAATGATGATTTTGGTTATAATGTTCATCGGTTTGATGTTGTTTAGACATTAGACAACAGTTATTGCACAAGAATCGGTTGCAACAATACACCCAAAGATCATCCTTACCGTTTCCAACATACCACACTGTCAATGAAGGTTCTCAACATGCACCGAAATTCAGGTCTACAGTGTTGGTTGCCGGAGCAATGTATACATCTCCAAACACTTTTACTAATCGTAAGGCAGCGGAGCAGGATGTTGCGAAACTTGCAATGGATGGGATAACCGAAAAGATCAGGAATGAGGGATGTCCTCTCATTAGTCAGGTTTGTAGATTTTTTTCTTTTTCTTTCTTTTTTTTATTGGCTATCTAAATGCAATATTTATTACATTTAATTGTCTGAAATAACTTTTGTTGCTTTTTTATTTATTTCTATACTCCAATTTCCGGTTTTTAATCATTTAGTTGGGATTTGCATGTTTGGATATTGTTGACACTGTTATTTGGCCTATAAATAAAGAGTAAATAGTAACCGGTGGCTATGATACATAATTGTGGTGTTATCTTCTCCTTTTGTCAAGCTGTTGTTATTCTTGTTTTGTGAACGTTGATTGATCAATTTTTTGTTTATGCATTGGAAAATTATTTCATTTGTTGCTATTGATCTGCATGTATAGAAGCCTCTTTTGTTTATTACTGTTGTTGTTATTATTTATCATGATCTTTTCATTAATAAATATTTATTTTATTATTAAAAGTTATATTTATTTATAAAAAATAATTTAGTTATTATTATTATCTTGTTTTGGTGAGGGTGGGCATAAGGATATCTCTCAATCATAACCTTTCTCATCGGTGGTTTATTTTATCACCAACAGATTTTGGTTATTGTTAATCACTATTTAGCTGTCTTTAATATCCCCTTGTGCTCTAAGAGGCATTGTTTTCTTATTGTGGGCTAATTGGGTTTAGTTGTCTATAGAATGGTTGCCTTATTGAATGATTTATGTTAGAATAAAGAAAATTAATTTTGAATAATTTTAAAAAATTATTCAACTTGACTTCTGTACAAGAGGGATTTATCGGTACAAGAGGGAGGAGTTATTCTAGAACTTAAGATGGAATATTCTAGAATTATTCCTTAACAAGCAGGATTGAAGTCTCACGGTTGTACTAAAAGTTTGATAGAGATTCTTGATTATGACATGTTCCAATCTTGCATATGCCAGCCTATATATGTGTACACGACATATGCCTATATCAAAGAATCTAACAAAAAAACAAAACTATGAACCAACCTACACAATTCTCTAAGTTAGAGTTTTCAAATGATCAACATTGAAAATCCAAGAATCTCAATCTTCATTTGACTAGTCTTCGATTTAAAAGAAAAAAGATTATCATTTGACTGGTCATGGTTAGATCTGCCAAATAAAGTTATAGGCTCGTAGATGGATCATCTTGTGGTTCCCGCAAGCAAAGTGGAGGAGCTTTCCAATGGTGCTATTATCTCAGTTGCTTTTGTCTGGTTTAGGGGAAATAAGGAGTATTTTTGGGGGTCATGAGGTCATCCCTTGGGTTCATTTACTTTTGGTTTCAGAGACTTAGGTTCTGGTACGAGAGTTTATTGGTCTGGACAAGTTCTTGTAGATGGTTTGCACATGATCTTACATGCTGCATTATGTGCTCATTTTATTTCTTTCTTCCTCTACATTTCTTTGTCCAATAAAAGAGAACATTTTGGAGGGAGAGGAAATCAGCTCTTCTCATTGCTTTGGCAAACATTTCTTTTCTTGGTTCCCTTCAGAAAACATTCCTTTTTTTTGTTCTCATTGGCACCACTTCTAGTGGTTGCTCCCGCCCATTAGTTCACCCATTACAATTTTAGTCGGCACTTGATTGAAGTGATAATTTTCAGTTTTGACTTGCCAGTTTTTAGGTATCAATATTGTATGATTTAAGCTGTGAGGGCAATGCTGCTGTTGGTGAGTGAGAAATTGCAGTAGAAAGCTGCTTTTATTTCTGTTCAGATTGATAGCTGGCAGAGAATATCTCTGTTGCCCTGTTTTATCATGGGAGTATCAATTTGCATATTTCCATGCTTTGGAAGTTCTAGGTCTCTATTCTATTAAAAAGAAAAAAATTGTTGGGCTCTATCAAGACCATCGTTGCATAATTGAGTAATGTTGTGGGTTCTTGGCTGCCCACTAAGAAGGACTATGCAACCCTTCGATGCCTTTCATGTTCCTTTAATATGTGGAAAATTTTCAAGGATGGGAGTCTGCAAACTTGAAATTTCAGTGTATTCTCTATGATCTTTGAATTCCTTTGTATCTAGATGACATGGAGCATCATTGAGAGGTCATGAAAATTTTATCCTCGATGCATAGTACTTAAAAGCAAGACAAAGCATTCGAAATTTTTTTTTTGAAGAGATACTGCATTAAATTTACGAATTCTAAAACTAGTTGAAGAGTCTGCAAGTTCTGTATTTCAGATCTAAATATGAGCCACTATCTGATTTTTTTTTTTTTTAATTTTTTTTACACATCAATGAGCAAAGAGAAAATTGACATGCAATGAGAGTGGACTTGACAATTTAATCAAGCCTTATTTCCCTCCATGGGGGATTAAAGTGTGTAGCATCCAATTTGGAGTTACTCTACCCTCTCCCCTGTACTATTCTCATGACTAACGGAGTAAAGGAGGATTCCACCATCCATCTCCCTGAATATAAGTTTATTTAAGGGCTTATCTATCATTGGCTAAACTTGTACGCCTTTTCTACTAAATAGCATGTCTGAAAGGGTTACATTAATTCATGACTGAAATTTCAATTATTAATTTCTGAGATGGAGAGCTGATTTTTTTATGATAGCAACATTGTTTATATCAATCTTGGTAGCTAGTTAGTTATTTTGTGAAACATTGTTGAAAATTGTTCAATCATAATCTCCAGAAGTAGATCAGAAATGCATTGAAAAGATTTTTCCTTGTCTTGATAAGCCTTTTATCGAGTTTCTATTCTGGATTGAGAGTTGAGTAGAAGTTGAGTTCAATGCAGTGGCAGAACTCTAAACAATCTTTCTACCTGTTTCAGAAATCTAACAGAATCCTCTTGATCGTTGAAGTCTGAAATATGTTCCCTTTATTTTAATTCCTCTTCCACCTATGAGAAAATGCTATGTATCACGTGATTCCGGACTTTGAAATGAAAAGGGCAGAATGGTGCAGCAAGGATGTAGGAAACAACACAGCATGACAATATATTTCAGAAGATTTTTTCATTGAAACATGTAAGGGTCCGGTGAACAGCTTATTATTGATGGTTGATCCTATGGATATAGAAAGCCTTTATCTTTGTAAGCAGCTTTGGACATTTGGCTGCCTGTTGAGGAATTTAATGTACACTTAGTATGATAATCATTGAATTTGCTGGATCTCTAGAGCAGAGCTGATATCTGCGGGCCTCTTTGGTGAGAGTTGGATTTTTGACACACACACACACACACACACACACACACACACACACACACACACACACACACACACAAAAAGCAGACAGACAGAGAGACATGTATATCTATGCGTATGCTATATGAAATTATATGTGAAATGGATTTTGATATCAGCCAAATGAATGACAAAATCTAGGCATCAATTGTCAAATCATGATTTGGTACACAAACAAAGCTGGAAACTCTCAAAACCTCCTCTTTTAATTTCTCAGATGACATTTCCTCTCCTTTTTCATTTTTCTCTTTATTAAAAATTATTCCAGATCTATCAGTTAAAACATTTCTAATAGCCTTGATATTGTATGAATGCTTGTGGGAAAAGAAGAAAAAACCCAGAATGTGAAGAAGCATGGCAACCCTGGAGCCTGGTTGGGGGGGGGTGTTATGACTGGAGATACAGCAAGGGGATGTGGCTGCTGAGGTGGAACCTAGAGAGCATGATGTGCTGGCTCCCAAGATGCTGCAGGTTTACAACTGCCGGAAGAAGAAGGAAAATGTGATTGCTGACATGGAATAACAACCCAACCGAAGAATCTAAGAGGTTAGAGGGTGCTAGAGGTGTATAAATGTAAGGGGGGGAAAAGAGAAAAGGAGGCAGGAAGGGAAAAATTAGTTGTGAACTTTGGCTTTGCTGGGCAGTCTTGCTTTGTTGCAGACTGATTGTTTTCTGTCTGGTTCTTATCAATGAAAAGAGCAAATCGTGCTCTATCTTTCCAGTAGTTCTCTCTCATTATTCAATCCCTCTTTAAATTCCCAACTTTGTGTGTAATATTTTGGTCCGACTTGCCGGATCTTCAAAACAGGGAGCATAAGGTGTGTTGATGCCTCAAACTAGAATGGAGTCTCGTATTGAGGTTGTTGAGAAAAGTGTAACATGCATTTTGGACGAATTGCTCCACCAACGCTCTCGCTTGGACAAGCTCGACAAACTGGAGGAGATGATTTTGACATGGTTAAAGCATAGGCCAGCGGAGAAGGAGGAAGCTTGTGCCTCAACAACGCCTGCAAGTGGAATCGACAATGGAACAGCAGTAAAGGAGGGAAGCATACCAATGATGGAGGTAAAGGGCGTAACTCCCAATTCAGTCCAAATGATACCCATTGACGACCATTCGATTTCTGCGAAGAAGGTGGAACTCCCGAGCTTCAACGGTGACGATCCCGCGGCATGGATTGCTAGAGCAGAACAGTACTTCTTTAGTCATAAAACTAAGAAGGAAACGAAGGTGAATTTGGCCTTGGTGTGTATGGAAGGATCGGCCTTGCATTGGGTAAGATGGCTACACGAGCAAAATCTGAACATTTCTTGGACTGATCTGACGGTGGAGCTGCTAGATCGCTTTGGCAACGGCTTGATCGCAAAGCCCTACGAAGGATTGGCTTTGACGAAACAGCTTGTCGATGTGGAAGATTACATCACAGACTTCGTGGCTCGGGCGGCTCTCGTGAAGGGACTCAACAACCAACTTTACCTAAGGTTGTTACTCAATGGCCTCAAAGAGGAAATTAGGGTGAGGATTAGAACTCACGAAACCCTAAACTTGGTGTAGACAATGAAGTTGGCGAGAGAGATTGAAAGGGAGCTCAGGTTTGTGGCGGGTGAGACAAATGTTGGGCGCGATTCATGGCTAACAAGTTCATCGGAGCAAATTATTCGAGCGGATCTGGAGCAAACTACATTCGACCCTCCACAAAACCCGACCCAAGAACACTTAAATATCTCACTTCGTCCTCTACAAAAGATCCTTATTTCCCAAATCTCCTGAACCCTAATTCCTCCTCTAGCGATCGAAACCATCTCTCCACTCTCACTGAAAACGATAAAACCCCCTACAACCCTAATCTTTCTACGAACGACCGAAACCCCTCAAATCCCTACAACCCTGACCTCTCTACAATCAATCGAACCCAATAACCCAACCAATGACCATCGACCACATCTATTAACAGAGGTACTTGTCAACTCACCCATCAGAATTACTTGGAGTTGAAATCGAAGGGACTTTGCTTCAAGTGCCGCCAACCCTACCACCCTCTGCACAATTGTCTGAACAAAGGGCTGCGAGCTTTGATTCTGGGAGATGACGAAGATCACACTCTCTGCGGTGAGCTGGAAACCATGGAAGGGTGTAGCGAAGAAGCAGCGCCCTGTTAAGAGAAGAGCCTTGAGGACAAGGCTGTGGTTTCAGTAGGGGCAATGTTATGACTTGAGATACAGCAGCGGGACGTGGCTGCTGAGGTGGAACCTAGAGAGCATGATGTGCTGGCTCCCAAGATGCTGTAGGTTTACAATTGCTGGAAGAAGAAGGAAAATGTGATTGTTGACATGGAATAACAACCCAACCGAAGAATCTAAGAGGTTAGAGGGTGATAGAGGTGTATAAATGTAAGGGGGGAAAGAGAAAAGGAGGCAGGAAGGGAAAAATTAATTGTGAACTTCGACTTTGCTGGGCAGTCTTGCTTTGTTGCAGACTAATTGTTTTCTGTCTAGTTCTGATCAACGAAAAGAGCACATCGTGCTCCATTTTTCCGATAGTTCTCTCTCATTATTCAATCCCTCTTTAAATTCCCAACTTTGTGTGTAACAGGGGGGGTTTGGTTGGAAGATGGCTGTGACATTGGCCACCTAATTGTTATCTTGCTACCATTTTAATAATGCCAATGCTTTATTCTGGCTTATGAAATAAGATGGCTGTCTTTGCACGGTAGATTGCTATTGATTTTGTGAAACTTGAGAGGTTTGATGGGATGGATTTATGACAATGAGAAGAGAAAGTCAACCTCATACCTTTGACACTTAAGTAGCACATGTCCTTGCAACTCCAAGCTTGGAGGGGGGTAACAATGGGTCCCTTGAGCAAATTGCATAAAGTAAATGTTGGATGAAGATAAAACATTTTGGAAACAAGTTTCTCAACTCGACAGCAGTTGCACAGAGGAGTATCATTCAAAAATGACAACAAATGAGATGCACAAGTTTCAAAGTATCTGCACTATATGAAGGAAATGAATCTAAATGCTATAATCATTTCTCAAAAGCCAAATTAGAGAAAACCAATAGAAGTGCCAAAACCTAAAATAATGGGAAAAAGAATGGAAGAATTGTTTTCCAAGAAAAAGCGATTTTTTTCCAGAAAAGGAAGAAAAAGGCACCTGAAGAGGAGAATTTGTGGCAATGCGACATGAACATTCTTGAAGATGATAATGTGGAGTGGATTGATCCAGGTGCAGTGAGGCATGTGTTCAAGGAAAACTTGTTAAGGACTTGCAGGTAAAGTGTGGGAGCATTCTTTATATGGCCTACTCTGCCGCTGTGTAGTTGAGGAGAAAATGGAAAGAGAAATTGAGTTCATTTGTGTCTTATGTACTAAAGTTTTCTTTTTTCTTTGTAAAAGTTTGGACCTGAACTTGTACATGAGGCCAATAAATTTTTACTTGAAGCAAAGGAAAAGTTGAATTGGAGTTCATTTGTTAAAAACTTATGCATAACATATATCCACATGCACATATATGCGGGAGTTATTATTATTATTATTTTTATATTATTGTTTTATGCCTTATCAGGTTCAAGTAAAAGGTTTGAGTTGTGAGACACCTATATGTCTGCATGAATTATTCAATTCTATTGGAGATCGCAAAGTATTTAACGGGGAATTTTGAGAGCTCAATTATCAGAATATTGAGATGTTGGTCTCATCAAATGAATGTCAAAAGCCAATTATTGAGGGACATAAGATAATGATCATTAGAGAATAATGAAAAGTTGTAACCATTGAATGAAAAGAAAGAGCAAAGCATTGATCCTGGTTTTTGACCTGGACACCTGGTTGGCTGGTATTGGTTATAGGATTGGGCATCATTATTATATGATTGGTTTTACATCTTGCTCCTAGGATTAATTGCTATGATGACCTTTGAGACTCTCTGAATGGAGTTGCAGGGGATGCTAGATGTTCAGAAGCTGTTTTGCATGGACATGTTTAAAGGTTAGCAATGTCCATGTGATGTTTGGGGGAACGTCCCTTGGACATGGCACGATATAATATTTTGCAGCTTATGATAGTGCAAAAGTTTTATAACTTTATGATGTTGCTAGGTCCATGTCTTGCATTTGTGTCCATGCTTCATAGTTCTAAACTTAATCTGTTTTAAGTTCCACAAGTGAGATATATTAATTAGACTAATTCATGCCAAAATTACGTATAGTTTCAGTACCAACAAGTTTAAAATTTGATATGAATTGTTGTAAAAGTGTGCTTTGAAGTGTTATTGATAGCCTTTATAAAATCTGAGTACTCATGGTGTACATACCGATAAATATGCTTACACAAGAAGCGCATTTATTTTGTCTTAATGCATGACTAACAGGTGGATTAGGTTTGTGGGGCTCTAACTTGTAGATTCACATTCCTTGGCCCTATGCATTTGGTCAAACTGACATTTTCAGTTATCGGAACAAAATGCTGACCGTCATGGTCTATTTACTATTCCAGGATACAGTATTTTGCAAGTCTATTTTGAATGAATATGCAGTGAAGATAAATAAGGAAAAGCCAACCTATAATACTGTTCAACCACAAGGTCTACTTCCTATCTTCGTTTCTTCTCTGGTTTTTGACGGTGTTAGTTATACTGGTGAACCAGGCAAAAACAAAAAGGAGGCTGAGCAATTGGCAGCAAGATCGGTTATCCTCTCTATATTAGGTACTGTTTCATGATGCTTTTATTGCATTTAAGTTAGTGGTGTTCTCTCACTTCCTCTCTCCATATGTTACTGCCATGCTTGTGTAGCTTTCGTGTTTGTTTCCATGCAATCTTAATTGTTGTGTCACAGGCTATCCTTCATCTGGAACTCTTTTATCAGAGATCATTATGTCCAAACTAAAACTTTATGCAGCATTGCATAAATTCAAGGAACCACAGCAGGCCCTTAATACTGCTACGCCTATTAGATGGGGTCCCCTACATGTCTCCACTAATTCAGTGATGACAGGACATGAAGGTCATGTTACTATTGGTACCAATGATATGGCCACTGCATTTCCAGCTGGCAGCTCAAGCCATACTGCTAATGTACCAGTAGTTAATCAGCCTCCTGTTTCAAACAATTTAACAGCAACTGCCCTTCCTTGGGCCACTTCAATCCATGCACCGGCAGCAAATCAGTCTCAACCTAGCTCAGGCAGTAACTCTAATGCAGAAGTCCTGCATCAGCCTCGACATGTATTCAGAGCACCAAAAAGTGAAGTAGCAACTGACAAAGTTACTCCAATTCAATTTGTGCTTTCAAGTCTTGATCAATCAGGTTCTGGTTCAACTTCCGGAAAGAAGCGAAATCGGAAGAATAAGAAGAAAGCTCAGAAGAAAATGCGGCTTAATCCTGAGTGAGTTTCAGTTTCTTACTATTTAATCTGTGCTGATCTGACTGGTTGACTCCATTTTGTTTCCTTGATTTGCACTTATTTTATTAGTTTGAGAATGATTTTGCACTCACTGATGCTTGCATTGTGTAGATTGTGCATTGTGCTTGCTGCTCTGTGCGATTGCCTTTGTTGTGTCCTTTTCTGGGTGGATTAATAGCCTTGTATTATGGTGTGTTCTGTCTGAGTTTCTGTAAGCAACTGTTGGGAGCATTTTGCGAGTGTGCAGGACAGGACACCAGCTCACCTTGTTTATTGGTTTCACAGACACACACACTGGCTGCATACATGCAAGAACACAATTTAGTGCTTCATCTGACTTTTTGTGTTTGTGATTTCTCCAATTGCCTATCTGTTTCCCTGTCCTTGTTCTCTTTTCTGCTCCTCTCCCCTCCTTCTGGCATTGTAGATTTTTTAAGTAGACTTGCACTAGGAGGTTTATACTGCTTGTTTTGTGAATGTTTTCTTTCGGAAAATTGCAGGTCACAACCAGCAATGTTGCCAACGAATCAAGTCGCACCGTGTTCCATAGCTGAATGAGTTGTTCCCATCTCTCCATATTATCATATTTCTTGTAGTTCAAACTCTTTTTTTAGCTTATTCTCCTGTTGTAAGGTCTATCTTTGCACCCATATCTTTTTTGGGTTACCGAAAGACAAATGGAAAGAAACACTTGATTATGTTTATTGCAACCGAGTTTGTTTTTCTTCTATCTTAGCTGCCATTAATTGACACCCAAAAGTGTACAAGAGAGGTACTACGAATTTTTACTTGGTTGTGGATCACACTCACGGTTCTTTATTTAATAGTCTGGTTATAATTTGAGATCATTTGTTAATTAGGTTTGGACTCTGGTTTTCTCTATTTTGAATTACCAAAAATAATTCATTTACCTTGCAAATGGGTGAGAGATTTGCAAAATTAGGAGTCATTGTGGTTCAGATTTTGACGTTTTAACCTGGATGAGTACTTTCATGGTTATGTGCAGAGAGCATAGTTATGCCCGTGTTTTTTCATCCTTTATAAAAAGTGCATCAAACCAAAACATTTTGAATCTGAAAACCCTAATATTGAAGGGGTGGCCAGGTCAACATGCTTTAGGAGACCAAATTATCTCAAGAGATCCTTGGGGTCCTTATAAAACCCTAAGAAGTTGAAAACACATGTTTGGTTAACATCGACAAAGGGATTGAGAGAGAGGGAGGAGAAAGGGATTTACTCTTTCTTACTCTCAAATCGAAGGTATGGCACGTGCCATGTGTCATGGACCTAGCTTTTCCCTCGAGCTAAACGCATGTATACACATGCCATGCGTCATGATCTTTGGACACCACCACCCAAATGCATTAGCCAATACATGCCATGTTGTGTAATGCATTTATATCTATATTAAATAATACTTCCAAAAAGTAACGTTTTAATACTCGTGACTGAATTTTGCAAGCCTAGGTTTGCTAAGATCATACTCATGTGATCATACTGCAAAAAAGGCCGAGATTGATCTTTGCCAAAATGCCTGGCACGAGTAAATATTGAAATGATTGAGGAGACGTGTGGGACTTTTTTGGAGTTGGGCATTTTTCCTCCCTCTCAAACTATGCACTTTATTATATTAAATAATGATATATGCTATACATATATTTTTGGATTTTTACAATCTCTCCCCAGCTCTTTAAAAATTACCTGAAGTAAAATACACATAAAAATGAAAAGCAGCCAAACACTTGGATTTGTTCCAAAATCAACCCACTGCCACAAAGGACTACTCCTAAATAGACTAAATTCCAAGTTTTAGGAGGAAACTTATTGCGGTTGAGGCGTGACGGCTTGTCAAAGTTGGTGTAGAATTGCATACCATTACATTCTCCCCCACTCAATTTGTTGCCGTCCTCAGAGACAAGATATGAGCCTTTACCGTTCGGTTGAATTCATCAATCTGGTCTTGAATATTGTGTAAATAATTTGCATTTTTCTAACCGACTTCTGTAACTCCCAAGCCTTTCCACTTGATTGAGTGATGTAAATTTGAACGGCGCATCCTCTGCACCATTGTCTCTTCTACTTCTTTCACAAAGAAATTTTTCATCTTCGTTGGAGCTCTCTTTGGCACGTTTCGAGTTGAATCTTCTTTGTTTGGGTGATAGGCCTTAAACAATTGACATGAAACACAAGATGTACCTTCATCCAAGGTAGAAGCTTCAATCTGTAGGCTCTTGTCCCCACTTTCTTGATCACTTCTACTGATCCTTCAAACTTCTGAATAAGCCTCTTGTCTTTTCCTTATAGTTTTCTGAAGTGTTCTGGCATGAACTTTGTCTCCCTCTTGAAACTCCAATGACCTACGGCCATGATCTACCCATTTCTTCTTCCTATGTAAGGCTTTCTTCAAATAAGAGTGGGTAATCTTTTTCACTACCAGAAAAACTAGCATCAGCACGGATAATACCGACGGAAAAAAATCTATTGGTAATATCGACGGATTTTCGACGGATTAGCGACAGACTGAATGCCGACAGATTAGAGACGGATTAGCGATGGAAATTATTCTGTCGCTTAACCAAAAAAAAAAAAATTATAAAATTATTAGTAACGGATTATTGACGGAATATTTAGCAACGGAAATATTTCGTCGGTAATCCGTCGATGAATTGGTGAAAGAAAAAAAATTAAAAAAAATACACAATCATTAGCGACGGAAAATTAACGACGGATTACTGATAGAAAAATTAGCGATGGATTATTTTATTTATTTTTATTTATTTTTTAATATTTTTAATATTTTTAATATTTTTAATATTTTTAATATTTTTAATATTTTTAATATTTTTAATATTTTAATTTTATTTAAAAATTTAATAAATTTTATTTTTATTTATTTTGTAGAATAATAATATTATTTTATTTTTTTCAAAATTTTTATTATTTTATTTTAATTATAATTTTATAATCTTTAATTTTATTATAATTTTATATAATTTTATTATAATTAAAAAATATGAGATAAAGATAATATGTAAATAAAATAAAGATATATGATTAAAAGATAAACTTGGTTCAGTGGTTAGTGCTCTCTCTTTGTTGCTCTTGTGCATGGGTTCAATGGGCAGTTTGAGGAGGTTCTTGAGCTTTCTCTTGTTTTTTTTCTTTTTCAAAATTAAAAAAGAGGCAATTTTTCAAAATTAAAAAAGAGGCAATTTGGGTTTTTTCAAAATTAAAAAAGAGGCAATTTGGGGGGCTCCTGAGCTTTCTCTTGTTTCAGAATTAAAAAATTAAAGATATATATATATTTTTGTTTTAGCGATGGATTTGTTTCCGTCGCTAGTATCAACAACAGATTTTTTCCATCACTAATCTGACATTGATATTTGCCACAGAAAAAAAAATCCGTCATTAAAAATTAACGGGGTCACTTTTTACGACATATTTAGCGACGGAAAAAATCCATTGTAAATACTTTTCAGCGATGGAAAATGGATTTTTAGCGATAGATTTTTTCGTCGCTAAAAGTCCGTTTTCTAGTAGTGTTTGTTTTGTCTCCATTTCTTCAAATAAGTGTGGGTAATCTTGGTGTTCCGTGGGTGAGTTGAGCCATGTAGTTTGAACAACTTTGACAAAAAATTTCCCGTGAATCTTCCATCCCAAATCAGTTACAATATTTCGCAATACTCCTTAATACCTCATGACATGCTTGAAGAATAATTGTGTGGTACTTCTATCGAACAATAAGTTGGCATCAAAATGAAGGTTGCATACTTTTCAAACTTGTTAATCAGCCCCAAGATACCACGCAACTCTATCACCTTGGGTAGTCCCATGATAAAATCAAGAGACACTCTCCCATGGTCTTGTAGATACTGAAAGTGGCTCAAGTAATCCTATCGCCTTCCTCCACTCTACCTTGTCCTGCCGGCAATTGAGGATAGTGTGAGTATACTCTTGGACATCATTGTTCATGTGAGGCCAGTTGTAACTTTGCCTCAGTAGAGCAAACATATGTTCCCATCCCAGATGTCCAGTCCAGAAAGTACGTGACACTTGCATAAAAGTGTCCTTCGAAGATTACCAGCTTTAGAAATATACAATCGATTTCTGTTTGCCATCAACAACCCATATGTGTTGCAGAACCAGCGAGTGTAATCTTTATTTGCTAGCTTGAAGATTGTCTGAGCCATAGGGTCCTTCTCTAAATTCTCTTTAATGTGCTCTCTGATAGTAGTAGTCATTGTGCTAGCAGTAAGGTGAGCCACCTATTTCCAAACTGCGATTTTGGCTTTTTAACTTAAAGCATCAGCCACCCTATTGGTGCACTCCATCTCCAACTCCAATACATAATCGATCTCTATTAAGAACTCCTAACATCTCGTTTGCCTTGGTGCTAACTTGGGCAGAATTAGAAAATGACTAACCATGACATTATCTGTCTTCACCACAAACTTCAACCCAAGAAAATAGTGTCTCCACACCCGAAGACAATGTATAACAAGAAGATGCCTTTCTCTTGAGTGGTGTACCTCCACTTTGTATCACAGAGCTTACGTTTCTCATAAGCTACAGGATGATTATCTTCTATTATAACACCCCTAAGAGCAAAATTTTAAGTATCGGTCTGTACTTCAGAGGGTTTTTGTCATTTAGAAAGGTAAGTACCTAGTCACTTGTTACCTTCTATTTCAGCCCCTCGAAGGCTTCTTGGCACTTATGTGTCCAATTCCCACCCATTATCTTTCTTTAATAAGTCGGCTTATGGTACTGCTTTCTTCAGTGCCCCTTGACAAATCGCCAAAATTGTCCAAGCCAAGAAACAAATGCAAACTACCTCAAGTTGCATGGGTTTCCCACTCTTGGATAGCCAATAACTTTCCCATACCCATGCGGATCTAACATTATTCAATAATGTGACATAAAAACTACATGCTCTCTTGAGCAAAGGAGCAAATTTCCCTCTTCACAGAGAGGTGATTCTCTGTTAGTCTTTGAAAGACTAATCTAATATGCTCAATCAGTTCCTCCAACTTTTGGTTATATACTATTATATCGTCAAGATATACCACGACAAACTTATCAAGATATTCTTGAACATTTGGGTCATCAAGGTGCAAAAAGTGGCTGGCACATTTCTTAACCCAAATGGCATGACCAAAACTTCATGAGCACTATACCAAGTTTAGTTTTCTTCTCATCTTCTTGTATAAATGTTCAAATAGATCTGGTATCCGTAGAATGGGATTGGTGTTTCTTATGGTCACCTTGTTTAACATCGTGTAACTGACCAAAAACTCCCATCATAATTTTTCCTGAAGCATCACTGGAGCCCCAAACAGTGCTTTGGATAGTCTAATGAATAACTCATCTAATTGTCTATGTAATTTGGTAATTCTAGAGGTGCCATCTAATATGGCTCTCGTACTGGTGGTTTCACACTTGGTACAAGTTCAATCTCTGATCCACAGTTTTTCATGGTGGTAACCTATATAGTAGTTTTTCTCGTATCATATCTTGGAACTCATCCAACACACACCACACTGGGTCTCGGAATGTTTAGATTATCCATGTCCTCCTTTTATACCTTGTTAGACTTTGTGACTCAATCATGCAGTGGAAGCAATAATAAATAATTTTTCGGAATTGTAAAAGTCAAGTTCACGGTATACCTCAATCGATGATGCAAAAAATCTCAGAAACCGCAAATTCTGAACACGAACAACTCGTAGTCGGGATGATAGTCACGTATAACGAACTGTCAACACGATATGACAACGTTCCAATCATCAACCTGATGATTTTTACGTCGATCGGAAAACCCTCTTTAATTGAGAAATCTTACACTCTCAATTTTGTGTTCTCTGATTCTCTCTAAATCTCTTTTCTCATTATTGAATAGTCTATATTCCATCAAATGAGTTATAATTCCCATAGGAGTCATGTAGAGAGATAATAGGGGAGAGTGGGTTATGGGTAACTACCCATTACCCCATTTACTTTGAAATTTTAAAAGTTTTTACTAATGGTAAAACTTGCCCCATGTGGGCATTAACCAATATCTCCCACTTACACACGAGAGCATTTTACTTCCTTCATAAAATCACAACTTATGCGATCCACCATATCACCCTACAAAGTTTTCATACAGGGTTAGACGTCGTGCGACTAGCGAGTATACCTGCAAACAAAGACTCCTCGACTCACCTGTTAGGATGATCGAATAGTCACCGTTAGTATCAAAAGAAAGCTCGCTATACCCCAGATCCAAGACTAATTACATCCATCGAGTTACTTTTCTCATCGAAAGTAATCTCCAGATATCGCTCGACTATGTATTCACTATTATGTTCAAATCCCTACATGGACGAATATAAAAGACCGGTCAGTGAATAGAATACAATGATACAATGTCAATTGGTCTTCCTTTTCCCGAACTCGAATCTATCGATCTCAATTCAGCTGCTTTCCTAGACCTGTCCCTCATACCTCAATTTATCTTCTGGGCCATCGGTAAACAGACTAAAGTAGCAAATACTGAATCATGACCTCAAGAGATAGTTGAAAGTAATAAGGGTACAAGAGATCCCACCCAATGGATTTCGGGTCTCACACAGTGGGGTTTGGGGATAAATTTTAAGTTATTGTTTCAAGTAATATAACTTCCACTTTCCCAAGTCGTCTTTTCACACGTGGTATGAAACACGTGCCACAGTGTTACTCTACCATCTCTCAAAAGGACATATGTCACGCCCCGAACCGGGATCGTGAACAGTCGCCCGTTGCCTCTGGATGCTGGCTATATTTTTATAGAAAATCGAGCAGAACTTCCCCATAAATCGGAGGTTTTCCATGTACAATTTCACCTGTATATGACATTCATCCTGTAAAAATAACCAATTGGCCATCCCGGCCTCTCCAAATTCAACAAATACCACAGCCAACATCCAAAACAACGCAAGACTATAAAGTTTCTAGCAGTCCTAGCAACAGACCTCTACTGTCATGCCCAACTAGAGCATGAGCAGCCGCCACACCGAGCGGACTTAAATTCTACGCATATATAAAATAAATTCCCAAGTTATTTTTAAATATTTACAAATACCTCAATGCAATGAAATAAATCAATACGAGAGTTTCAAGAATAAATGTCCATAATTTATACAGTCATCCCAAAAAATTTATATAAATACATTGGTCAAACTAAAATCTCCGATACATAATAATATCACCAATCATCGTAGCGGAAGAGATGGAAAATATTCATACCCAAACCCAGTGATATCTCCTCGGTCCAACACTAATCTTGTGGGAAAGAAAGTGAGGGGTGAGTATCTATGGAAGGATACTCAGTAAGTGAGGAGATTGACAACATACTATCAATATCTAGGGTGAACTTGGAGTGTCAAAGCATAAGAAAATATCCACAGTGTGTAAACCGATCATGTTATTTCAAAATCATATATAATACGCACACATCATAAAGCAAGATATGCATCCAATATTTACATAATGTCGTGAAGAGCCGGCCAATGAAATATTCCCGACAATGGTCTACCTCGACCAAGGACTGCGCATTGGGGGTTTTTCCAAATGTAAGTATTAAATAATGGCTCTCTGTCCCAATGTTGGCCACAGGCTACCCCAACTAGCCTGCAAATAATAATAATGTACATATAACTAGTCGGCCGTGTATGGTGCCCCCGCCTGGTGCTAGACGGAGCCGTACTCAACGTCCTCTCCGATGAGGGTCAATCTGGGACACCCATACACACAACGATCTGGCGGATACCTCCGGCCGAAACGTATCCGGGCATAAGGGGTGCCTTTACCAAATATCTTTCGTAGCTACGGATCACAATATCATATCGGCCGGGCACGTAGTCCCATGCATCCCATCACGAAGTTGGCCGGGCATATAACCCCATGTATAATATCATAACGTCGGTCGGGCATACAGCCCAAATGCATAATATCATAAAGTCGGCCGAGCATACAGCCCAAAACATAATATCATAAAGTCGGCCGGGCATACAGCCCAAATATGTAAGTAAATCCATTTAAAACTATGTGCCAATGCAGTGGAAGTATTAAAACATATCAATATGTCGAAATTATGGCACAATATTCAATTATCAAAACTCATGGATGCATATCAATAAAGTTAGAATTTAAGACACTCCAAAGATCACAAAACATTTCATCAAATATTTGAAAGTTCTAACAATCATACATTTACAGAAATATGTCATTTAAAAGTATTTTTGAAACATGGTTTTCAATCAATAGCGAATGTTAAAGTCCCACTCACAGTTCTAGGGGAGGGAAGTCACTCCCTACTGACAAGCCAATTCGGATCTGACCGCTCGAGTCTCCAAAAGATCAACCTAAATCAGATTATCAACTTGAATATCAACTTCTCAAGCATCTTAAGGGTTTATCCGAAAAAAACATGAAATGTACAATATCTTCTACTTTACGGCTCATTTCATCCCAACCCTACAATCCAGATACTTGCATGCATATTTCAAGGTTTAACTCTAAAGGAAACTATTCGAATTCACTCGACATGATTTTGTGATTCTATAATACGCTTCTTTCGTATCAGATCATCTAGTTTCTGTAACATTCTATACTTAACCTTCAATTCATATATAATCATTTCATAATTTGTATTCTATTCGCATTCCACTTACACTCTAAACATATACATAACCTTTCATCTTAGATTTAATCCTAGATTCATTGAATGTATCAGTTAGAGCCAAAATCTCCTCACCTAGGGTTTTCTCGGAGTGCCTAATCTCGTCCGAAAGTCGCTTCGGTCACGCCAAAGTCTGTAGGGTTTCCTATCAAAACAAGATTTATTTGTTAAATCTAAACATATAGATCCGAAGCAAAACCCCAAGTCATTTACCTGCGTGGAGATTCGTGGGCTGTCACGAGCTCACGGGCCGTCGCGGGCTCGTGGGCTACAGCTAGCGGGCTGGCGGGCCTCTGGCTGATGGGCCTGCAGGCTGGCAGGCCGATGGGCTGAACTGGGCCGTGGGCCGTACTAGACCTACGGGCTTCGACGGGCTGTCGGGCCTGGTGGGCCCGTAGGCTTGCTGCTGATGGGCTTGCGGGCCGACAGTGGCTCGTGGGCTGCAGTGGCTCGCGGGCTGGTGCTCGACCGTGCGCTGGTGCGCTGTGCTGGTGCGTGCTCGTGCGTCGGCTCGCGTGCGCTCGTATGTTGCTAAGCACTGGGCCGCGTGCCCGTGTACACTCGTGCGCTGGGCCACGCGCCCGTGCGCTGGCTCGAGCTCGCGGCCTGGGCTCACGCTCGCAGCCTGGGCTCGTGCTGTGGCTGGGGGATCGCGTTGCAGAAGGCGCTGCAGTCGCATGTGGTGGCGGAAGGCAGTGCTCGCGGAGGCTCGTGGCGTGCGGTGGTGCTCGATCGTGGCTCGCGGCGGTGTGCGGCGAGGCGGAGAGAAGGCGATCGTGGGAGATCGCGAGAGGGAGAGAAGACAGAGTGGGGCAGAGAGAGAAACCGAGAGGGAAGAAGAAGGAGAAGAAGAAGAAGAAGAAGAAGAAGAAGAAGAAGAAGAAGAAGAAGGAGAAGAAGAAGGTGAAGAAGAAGGCGGCACCGCGGTGGGAGAAGAGAGACGAAGGGTCAGGAGCAAGAGAGAGAGAGAGAGAAAGAGAGAGAGAGTGGGAGAGTGGGATTAGGGTTTCCAACCCTAATCCCCAATTTGGTGACGCAGCGTTTTGCCCCAAAACGCTGTGTCTCCATATTTCCTTCTTTTTTTTTTTTTTTTAGCTTGGTGTTACAACATATGTCAGATTTTTCTAATACTGTGCAGGTATGGGGATTTAGTTTACACATAAAACTTTACTCAGAGATCTTAGAGAGAGTACCTAAGAGACAATATTACAAATAGCAAGTGATATCTGAGATCTCAAACGTGGCTACTTACAGGTAACATGGATGTGGGTACTTTCATGTCGGTTATATCGCATGACCTTATCCTGAATACGTATCAGGGTGACTTATATTCTAGTAGGGCCACTCTCAAAACCTCTTACTGCTAGAAACCGTCTCATCTCCACTCACTTAGAGTTAGAAGTGGTCACTCGTGTGAGGGAGTCGTTCTCGCCTACCTGACATATCTATTATCACATCACAGAGCATATATATGATAATCAAAGTAAGTGCATTAAATGAAAATATAACACAAAAAGTGACTGAAAAATGCACTATACTCATATATATAGAAAATCAATAAGTATCAATGTCATCAATAAGTACAAATTGAAAAATATCAGAAAATACTCAAACCCAATGACTCTCTATACCCTAAAAAGGAGTCTCTAGTGATGGGTTTGGTGAAAGGGTCAGCCACCATGCTGTGTGTTGAAATGTACTTGATGGTCACTTTACCCTTCTTGATGATGTCTCTCACGTAATAGTATCTGGTGTCGATGTGTTTGGTCCTACTATGAAACTTAGGGTCTCGAGTGTAAGCGATAGTGACCTGATTATCACAATAAATCATTACTGGCTTCCCACTATCTGCTACAATCCCTAAGTCATCCAGTAGTCTCCGGAGTCAAACATTCTCCTGAACTGTAATTGAGCATGCCACGAACTCAGCTTCTAGCATAGATAGAGCAACACAGGTTTGCTTCTTGCTACTCCATGAGATGGCCCCACTATTGAGCAAGAAAGCAAAACCCGATATCGATTTGTGCTTATCCAAATCGCCTCCCCAGTCGGCATCCGAATAGCCCACAAGGCGCAAATCGCCTCCTCCATAACACAAGGAAAAGTTTGCAGTTCCTTTTAGATATCGAAAAATTCATTTCACTACTCTCCAATAACCCCTTTCAGGATTTGCCTGATATTTGCTCACCAGACCAATTGCATAACAAATGTCCGGTCTAGTACACAATATTGCGTATATTAAACTTCCTACTGCACTGGAGTAAGGTATTTTACGCATTTCCCTTACTTTTTCCTGAGTTTACGGACACATTTCCAGGTTCAGGCCTTCACCTTTGGCGATTGGAGTTTATATGGGATTACAATTACTCATCCCAAAATGCTCAAAAATTTTCCTAATGTATGTCTCTTGTGAAAGAGCCAACATCTTTCTCGAGCGATCCCTCTGGATCTTAACTCCGAGGATGAATTCAGCTTCACCCATGTCTTTCATGTCGAAGCTGGATGACAACCATGCTTTGAGAGTCATTAAATACTGAATGTCATTCCCGACTAACATTATGTCATCCACATATAATGACAGAATCACAAAAGAGTTATCGGACCGAATGAGATAGACACAATGATCCTCCTCGACCATTGTAAAACCGTAAGATATCACCTCCTTGTGAAATCTTAGATACCACCTCCTAGATGATTGTTTTGGGCCGTATATCGACTTTCGAAGTCGATAGACCTTGTCCTCTTGACCTACCAGAATGAACCCAAGGGGCTGTTCCATGTAGATCTCCTCATCCAGGCTCCCGTTAAGAAAAGTGGTCTTAACGTCCATCTGGTGTAACTCAAGATCCATACTAGCGACAATCGCCAAAATTAAATGGATCGAAGTAAATTTGACTACTGGGGAGAAAGTTTCATCGTAGTCAATGCCCTTAGTCTATTTATAACCCTTGGCTAGCAGACGGGCCTTGTATCTCTCAATCGACCTGTTGGCATTTCTTTTAATTTTGAGAACCTACTTGTTCCCATTGACCTTTCTTTCCTCAGGTAAGTAAACTAGCTCCTAGATTTCGTTGACTCTCATTGATTCCATTTCCTCGTGCATGGCCTGCAACCATTGGTTCTTTGCTAAACCCTCGAGAGCCTCCTATGTAGTCCTCAGCTCTTCATCGCTCTCAGGAGTCCCAATAAAGATCTCATCCTCAATCGAGAAACGGCGACGTGACACTTATCCCCGACTACTCCTTCGAGGAGAGAGAGGTTCCACACCTTCAGATGGATCGTTCCTACTAAGACCAAGATCCATAATCGGCTCTTGAGTCCCGTCACTGGGTTCGGTTGAGCCACTAGGCTTATCCATCTCATAAAAGGTGAGGTCTCGATTGATTTCTCATCTCTTAAGGAAATCACTCTCGAGAAAGGTGACATCACGAGACTCTATCTCAGTGACAGTGCCGTCCGTATGTTCTTATAGGAACACATATCCTTTGGAGTATTTAGAGTATCTAATAAAGATACACTTCTTTTCTTGCGGACCTAACTTGCCGTACTGATACGAGGAATCACGAACATACGTAGCGCAATCCCATGGCCTCAAGTGACTAAGGTCAAGCTATCTCCCTGTCCAAAGCTCATGTGGGGTGCTGACTACAGATTTTGTCGGAACATGGTTAAGGACGTAGGCAGCAGTCAACAACGTATCCCCCCAATGGGAGATAGGTAGGTTGGCCTGTGCCATCATCGACCTCACCATCTCCAACAGAGTTTTATTCCTTTTCTCAGCTACTCCGTTCTGCTGAGAAGCAGGAATAGTCAACTGTCTCGTAATGCCTCTATCGGAACAAAGCTCTTTGAATTGCTCAGACAAATACTTGCGCCCCCAATCCGTTCTGAGAGTTTTCACCCTCAAGTCTAGCTGATTTTCAACCTTACTGATAAACCTCCTGAAGCACTCTAGTGCCTCAGACTTGTGCGAGATCAGGTAGACAAAACCGAAACGCGTGTAGTTGTTTATAAACGTAATAAAATACGTGGCTCCGTTTCGAGCTCTCACATCCATGGGTTCACAAATATCGGAATGGACCAATATGGAGTCCTAGCTCTCCTTGCTTTCCCAAATAGTTTTTTAGTGGCTTTGCCCGCAAGACAAACTTACATACGGGCAACTGGACCTTGGTTAGTGGGCTCAACAAGCCACTCGTAGCTAACCGGGCCATTATCTCTTGCCCTATGTGGCCAAGCCTACTATGCCATACATTTACATCATCCACTATAATATCAGATGTAAAAGCAATAGTAGAAGAAGAATAAATCTCATAGAATGAAATCATATCCAGTACATAAAATCTCTCATGGACCAAACTGGAATAAATCAAAGAAATGTCATAAGTAATGGAAACTCTAGAATTTTCCAACAGCATAGAATATTCTAACAAATCTAAACATCGGACAGATACTAGATTCCGCGTAATCTCAGGAGCATACAAAATGTCATGAAGATATAAGATTTGGTCACTTCATAGCAATAGCTTGCAAGTGTTAATCCCTTTCACTTCTACAAATGCTCCATTCCCCATATACTGTCTTCTCGCTTGGGGACTTAAATGGCGAAACTCTACGTACACGCTCCTGTCCCGAGTTACATGGTCTGTGACTCCTGAGTCTACAATCCATAAAGGAAAAGAGTTAGTGAGCATCACACTAGATGACACGTAACTCAAACCATATAAAGAAGAAGGATATACCTTTCGCTCGTCACACTCGCGTGCGAAATATCCAAACTTGCCACAAATATAGTATTGGACTTTACTCTTATTGAACTCTTTCTTCTTGTGCTTCTGTCCTTTGTCGTCGGTCTTGGTAGGTTGCTTCTTCTTACCTTAGCCTTTGGCCTTCTTCTCATGCTTGCGCCACTTGCGCTTCAAAATCCCGGGAGCCCTTACTGGACCCCGCAATATTAGCATGAGCAAAAGAAGACCTAGCCACCTTCGACGCTCCTCTTCGAGCTCACAGTGCCTACTCACGTCCATGAAAGTACGAATACTCTCAGTATGCGTGAAATAGGTTTTAACCACATCCCAAGAGTCAGGAAAGGATTGGATCACACCCAGTACCTGAATCTCATTAGACATCGACTCCCCCATATTCTTTAGAGAGGCGATCATACTCGACATGTGCATTAAATGCTGTGTCATGATATGATCGTGCCTCTTCTTATAAGTGATGAATTTATAGGTCAACATTCTCAACTTTGGAGCTGACGGGGCATCATATTGCTCTCTTAGAGCATGCCAGATCGACTGTACAGTAGGATACTGCTCGTAAATCGGAATCAGCTCATCGTGCATGCTGCTAAGAAGGATCACCCTCACTTGGCCATCCTTCTTTTTCCAAGCATGATACACCTCCTGATCACGTCGTGCTTGTTCCGTGGTACCCTCCCCGGGGTCCACCATCTCGTTTTGAAGAACTTGCCCGAGCTCTTGTTCCTAAAAAACAAACTAAACTTTTTGGTACCAAATATCATAGTTGTCACCGTTCAGCTTGTCTCCGTTAACGAGATCTAGAACGACAGTTTTCGTTGCCGCCATGTCTCTATAACACAGAAAAAAGAGACATTAGTGATAATTGATACTTAAATTCACAATTTTATATACCCTACGAATCACTAATACTAAAAAGACTTGAGTACAGACCCCAAGACGAGCGTTTGAGTCAATGGATACCATACACCACAATCTGGGATTGCCTCTCACCATTTAGATTAGGATTCGGTACATAAAAACCGACAATCACTAACAAAAATTGGAAAAATCCAATTTTAGACAAACCTATGTGCCGCGGGGAGGGTCTATGCACCGCCATACTTGGCGGCGCATCTCCATGCGCTCTCATGCGCCAGGAAGGCGCCTCGGCACGTACTAGATGCGCAGCGCATTAGGCACGCGCTTGCACGCCCCCGCTGTGCATTGGACCACGCGCCTTACGTGCGGGTGCACAGGCGATGCGCCTGCACTCGTGCAGCCCGCGTCACCGGGTTAGTTCTGGACGCGGGCACTGGTCGGAACTAGAACCCGGTCCGAATCCCGGTCTCGGGTCTGGTCTAACCCGGTTCGGTCCAGACCCGATTTGGACTTGGAGTCTCATGCGCCAACGCGTGTGTGAAAGCCCCGCACCAGCGGCTGTTGCACAGATGCGCCTCTGTGCACGTGTTGTGCATGCGCCGCACTGTTGGGCCTTCGTCTTCACCCGAATCTGTCTACAACTCGGTTTTTTCGACCCGTTTCTAAAAACCTCACATTCTGGTATAAATAACATGCAATATATATATATATCAAAATGTAGATCTAACAGAGACAAACACAGATCTACCATTTTCACACTCTGATTTGACCTAAAACTCGCCAAATCTGGGGTTAAAGGGTTCGATCACTATTCATGACCGAATGTTTCAACCGGAATTTTCTTGGTTTAATCGTGTTCAGAAAATTATGAAAAAATTATTTTCGTGTTCTATGTGTGTTGGGTAACACAGTGGTATAAATGGATTCACGAAACTCATTCGTGATCTGAACCATAAATTTTATACCCTATATTTTTATACCCAAATTTAATTCTGAAAAATCATTAAAAATATATCTAACACTCTCTGATCCTAATGTTAGACTTTGTGACTCAATCACGCAGTGGCAGCAATAACAAATAATTTTTCAGAATTGTAAAAGTCAAGTTCACGGTATACCTCAATCGGTGCTGCGAAAAATCTCGAGAACCGCAAACTCTGAACACGAACAACTCGTAGTCGGGATGACAGTCACGTATAACGAACTGTCAACACGATGTCACAACGTTCCAATCCTCAACCCGATGATTTTTATGTCAATCGGAAAACCCTCTTTAATTAAGAAATCTCACACTCTCAATTTTGTGTTCTCTGATTCTCTTTAAATCTCTTTTCTCATTATTGAATAATCAACATTCCATCAAATGAGTTATAACTCTTGTAGGAGTCATGTATAGAGATAATAGGGGAGAGTGTGGGTTATGGGTAGCTACCCATTATCCCATTTACTTTGAAATTTTAAAAGTTTTTACTAATGGTAGAACTTGCCCCACGTGGGCATTAACCAATATGGCTAAAGTAGTAACATAGGTTGGCTACCCTCTCACCAAACCATTCTTCAACTGTAAAGCTAATAAAAACTTATCGGTTGAAAATTCATTGATAACGAGACTAAACACAGATTATCACCAAAAATCCACAAACATCTGATAAATGGAATCAGTATCACTTTGTTGTCAAACAAGAAGTCAATCCCCAAAATGATCCTAAAGTCATCCAAGAAGTTCCTCTTTCCTTCCCCTTCCCGAGCTTCATTGTCACCCCATGGGCTACTCCATGCGTATGGATTGAGCTTTAAAGTTAATTGCTATGATCTGGTATGAGTGTTTTTCCTACTTCAAGCCTAGACTTTCTACCTCACGGTCTGAAATGAAATTGTGATTGCCCCGGCATCAATCATGCGTGGGTCTGTTTATCATTTAAGCCAAGCTCCACAAACATGAGCTCCTTACTTGGTTTCCTCTTAGGCGTAGCTTGCTTCTTAATGGCGAGCAAATGGATGGCCCCTACTCTTGTGGTAAGTTCTTTATCATTGTCCTCCTTTTCTTTCGAGGATGATAGTGACACTGCCTCTACTACAGTTAATGCTTGCTTGTATGGGCATTCGATCTCTCTATGTGCTCCTTTGTATAAAAAATAACCTTATTGCTTTTGTTTGTTCTTGCCATGACTTGAGATAGAACTCTTCGACGAGGCCAAAGCATTCCTAGAATTTGATGGCTTATCAAAGGTTGCCCCTTTCTTGGGTTTGCCCCTGGTCAAACTTCCTTCCACTATTGTTTGATAAAGAAGGATTATACTTCTTAGTGGGGATTGGAGTGCGGTAATCTGTAAAGCGCTCCGCAGCCTGAGCTCCAGACAATTCCATGATACGTTGTCTTTGTAGCTCTATTCTAGCCCAAGACTTCAATCCTTCCAAGAAATAAAATAGTTTGTCCTTTTCTAACATGTCCCATATGCTTGTCCCCATTTGTTTTAGACCCCATAGTTTCAAGCGACTATGGTAATCCACATTTTTAGGGAGAAATCGAGTTTTCAACTCATTCTTGAGGTCCTCCCTTGTATTCATGGTACACCAACCTTGTTCCATCTTGACATTCTTGGTGTGCTATGACAGCTTTGCATCACCCATCAGATACATTGATGTTATAATCACATTTACTTCCTCCAAGTCTATTCTTACGAAATGAAAGTATTGTTTGACATTGAACAAAAGAAATTCTCCAGTTCTTAGCATTCCACTCACCCCCATAGGGTTACGAGCCGAAGGTGTTTGGGCCACTCATGCCTAATGCATGCACCACCAAGTTCAATTTGAATTTTAACTCCTGCATCTCCTCATGGAGAGTGTACACCATTGCTAAAAAATTTTTAGTCGACAAAATTGTTTTTAATACCATCTACTTGATTGTGGAGGACCACCTACCTGATTGTGGGGGTTATTTATACTTTCCGCTACTTTGAGGAAGTGTGATGTGTGCTCCTCAAGGTCATCCAACCACTCTCAATTGGAAGAACCCATTATCATTGCACCACTTGTAATTCCGCCAACTTCAAGCACTCACTTGAGTCTAAGCTCTAATACCAACCATCACGGTCCTAGCTTTTCCCTCAAGCTAGACATGTGCGGCACACCATCACCCAAGTGCATTAATCAATCAATAATGAAGAGTGTGTTTATATATATTGAGATTCATTTACGACAATCACATTGTAAGTAAATAAAATAAATGAAAGTAGTCACATGATTATACATAAAAATAGTTTTATTAACTAGAAAGAATATACACAACTTGCTAGCAAGAGGGCTCTTAGATGGTTACTCCATGGGTCGAGAATCTGTTCATTAGATATATCATGGATTCTTAACCCCTAATGAGCTTTTTAACCACTTGTGGGACTAGTACGAGAAAATATTGAAATGTCAAGTAACATTATGAAGCCATTTCGGAGTTAATACATTTTACCTCCCTCTCAAACTTTGTATGCTATTACAATAAGTAATGGCACAAGCCATTCCTAACTAGCCTTGTTATGACACCCGAGTCGAGCTCGGGTATCACAATTCCCAAGCTCGGCTAGAGTCTAGGGCAGGTGAACTCGAGCTCAAACTTGTCGAGTCTGTCATTCTAGAGTTCAAGCTCGACTCGAAATGTCATCGAGGAGCTCGAGCTTGAGTGTCGCGGGCCTCGTGGGGAAAGATTGAGCCCGAACTCGAGCTCGAGATAATACCCCAACCCGAGCTCGAAACCGAAACCAAAACCGAGATTAGAGGAGAGAAAATCTAAAAAAAGGGACAGAGAGACAGAGAGAGACAGAGAGACAGAGAGCAAGAGTTTACCTTCGAGGAGACGAAAGGCGAGACGCGAGAGTTAGGCTGAGAGGTGAGAGATTCGTCAAGATTGATCGTCACACATAGAGATTGAAATATGATTCAAGGTCGAGAGGAGAAGGAGACCTTCAATCACTGTTGTAAACAGAAGGAGACCTTCGATCGCCATGGTGAGAGATGAAGACCTTCGATCGTCGTGGTGAGAGGAGAAGGAGACCTTCGATCGATCGCCATTGTGACAGGAGAAGGAGACCTCTGCGGTTGAATGAGGAAACGAGAATGAAACCTTCGATCAATCTCCGTGGTGAGACTGAGAGGAGAAGGAGACTTCTGCAGCTGAATGAGGAAAGGAGAATGGGTAAGGGGTAGGGTAAATGTGAGATAAGACACCCGGATAGCTCGACGAGCTTCGAGCTTGATAGAATATGGGCTCGAGCTCGAGGCAGGACTCGCTGAGCTCGAGCTCCCTGTGACACTACTTGAGTATCATAATAGTTCTATTCCTAACTCTCTAAAATTTGCATAAAGTAAAATATATATAAAAATAGAAAATAGTCAAGCATTTGACTTTATTCCAAAATAAACCTACACAATAAAAAATACTCCCAACATTACAAAAATTCAGATTTTTAATGACGTTTATTTTGACAAGACTCGATATTTTATAAGCGTCGCTAAATGATAGAGCAATGAAAAAGAAAACATTGCTCTATCCCTCCAAAATAAACCTACACAATGAAAAATACTCCCAACATTACCAACGTATAGTTGACTTAGTAGAATGTGGCATTAAATCCCTTAACCAAGTTCCCGAATTCGACTCGCGGTTTGATTATAAAAAAAATTACGTTAGGAGAATAGCCCTCTTAAATGGGTCACTGCAAGTCCCGAACTGAATTAGTCGGAATATAATTTCAAATATCGGTTGGTATAGTATCAAAAAAAAAAAGAAGAAAACATCAAGGAAAATGTGGTCGGGAAAAATTCTGACGTTTTACGAAAAAGAGTAGGGCAAAACATGAACCTTTCCCGATATTTTTCATATTTAAATGTCAGGAAAAACTATTCCTTTCCCGACATTTGCTCCTTTAGATAACGATAAAGGGATATTGATTATTGACGTGTAAGAACAAAACGTTGGCAAATGTTGTCCACATTGTTGATATTTTACTCTTAAACATTGGTAATAATTCAGATATTTGCCAATGCTTTATATGCAAAAATATTGACAAGTCTTGTGTATTTAGAGAAGTTTTTCTTGGTAAACATCAACAAAAGTTTGTCTTCTTTCAACAACTTTTGTTTCATTACAATTGGTTCAAAAGATCTTCTTATCAAATACTAATATCCACAATTTATTTCAAATTCTCTCATAATTTCTAACATCTATACTTAATCCATACACAATACTTCAAATATCAAACAATAATACTCCAAACAAACATCCAAACATCCAAACATCCATCAATCACAAATATAATATATAACTCAGAATATTCATAAAGTACAAATATAATGTAAATTTAATTTCAATAATAAAAATAAAAAGATCACGAACAATCATTTGATTAAATTAAATAAGTTTATATACAATAGTTATAATATTTCCATACTAATATCTCATAAAATAAATTACACACAATGTACCATATTACAAAAATTAGTCTCAAGATATATGACTCCCTTATACAGATGAAAAGCCACCACCAACTATATTTTTGCACTTATCAACAATTGTTCGTGGTGCGTTTTTAGACACTTCAACAATCCTTGCACCTTTTAATTTTCGTCTTCCTTGCAACATGATTATATCTATTTAAAATACAAAGTATATAAGAATTATAAAAAATATGTGAACATAAATAGAAGAAACATATCAAAATAAAAAGTTTTAAACATATTAGTATGAAATAAGTAAATCAGAAATAGCCAAATCAACAAATAATAAGTAAATCATAAATATAAATGTGAAATTTTCTTTAAGATAAAAATAAAAAATCTGAAGGACGTTGGGGTTGTGAGACACTAGATGACGAAGGATATGATTGTCCCATTCGCATGTGAATTTTCAAACGTAGAGTCCAAAATTTTTGTATTTCAATTTTATACTCCCTACTTAACCTTGACTTTGGCATTCAAAATTTATCCCTTTTTTTTAATCTATCAAAACAATCGATTCCCTTTGGTTAATATTTCTTCAGAGATCTACTTGATAAAAAAAGAGATTTAGTATAAATAAATGTTTTCATACAAAATATATTGATAGAAATATGATAAAATATTTACATATTACCATAAACAAAGAGTTCCCATGACTTAATATGCATGCCAAACATAGAAATTCGAGAAACAAATGAGTAATCAAACACACACACACACACACACACACACACATATATATACATATATACATAATGTTTTATATATTAGGTTATGAATGGTCCAACCAACCGGGGGTGCACAAGGGGTTTGAAATTCAAATTTGAAATAATGAAAAAAGAGAGATCAATAAAGGTGCAAAATTAAAATTGGATTAGCACCTCTGATGACGGCAGTAAGGTCGACGGCAACGACGGTAGCTGCAGCATAGTGAGGAACCTCTAACAACCAACGGCAAGGGAGAGAGAGCAACCATGAGCAGTGGTAGGACAGCTCCGAGGCAGCAAATTGCAAAGAAAGACAGCAGTTGCGGCGGAGGAGAATAGAAAAGAGAGGAGAGAAGAGAGAAGAGATTAAAGTTATAACTTAACTTGCCGACATTTACCTAACAAATGTCGGTAAATCAGTAGAGTATGTCGATATTTTCACTAGAGAAAGCACAACGTTTTTGTACCAAAATATTGCACTTTCCCCGCCCCCTCTCTCTGGTATCTCTCTTTACTTTCTCTCTACCTTTTGCCGATGTTTCCTCCCATAAACATCAGCACTTTACAAAGTAAGTTTGACATTTTTGCACCAAAATGTCATTCTTTCCCTAACCCCTCTATCTCTATCTAGTATCTCTCCCTACTATTTTTTTTGGGTACCATATCTTGGACACCGCCCGATATTCGGAACTTTGCCCTAATTAATCCAAACCGACCACTGAAATAGCTCCTTTCGGAGGGCGGGTCTCCCAATGGAGAACGCTCCATACACATAAGGGTCCGATACTCCCAACAGGAGTCGAATCTCGGTCATGTTTAAGAGTATTCAACCCCACATTCAGTTGAGCCAATTTATGTCAGTCTCTCTCTGCTATCTTTTGCTAATGTTTGATAAGAAAATGTCAAAAAAGCTTTGGGTTTTGCCAACATTTCCTCCAATAAACATCGACAAGGTTAAAAAAATTCTGGCCACTCCTCATTTTTTCGCATCATTGTTTTGGGATAACGTTTTTTGTTTAAAACATTGCCTTAATATACTTTTACTGATGTTTAGGTTAGAAAACGTTGACAAAAGAAAATGATGGCGACTCTGTGCTAAAACATTGAGAAAAAGGTGTTAAGAAAATTTAAGATTTTTATAATGTAAATAGATTAAGTAGTGAATTTTGCAACGAAAGCTCCTGCCACTGAGGTGCGACGATGTGTCAAAGATGGTGTTGAATTGCATATGGTGACACATAGAAACAAAATGCAATAAAAAAGAAAAGAATTTATCAAAATTCGGAAAAATCTATTTTCTCCTCCAGGATATTCATATTGAAGATTGCAACTAATATTAGCTTCACTTCGCAGCTAACGAATAGAATTAAGATTCATGAAGTTGTTTTCCATCGATAGGGAACAAAATACAATAAAAAAGAAAAGAATTTATAAAAAACACAGAAGAATTGGGGAATAAATCTTTTTTATGTTGTCTTGATATGCATGCTGAGCCTCATTCATTTTGCCCATAGTTTGAAAAGAGGCGGTCATAAATGAAAATGTGGTGAGCCCATCCTCAATTATATCTGCAAGCATGCGTGTATGCACATGAAGGACGCCAATATTGAATTCTTAGCATTTGGCATCTTTAATTTTCGTCCTTTAAAACAAAACCTACTTAGGTATCACACATCACAATCAATTCAGCATCATGTCTTTAACACTTCACCTGGACAGTCGATACAATGGCTAAAAATATTAAATCTTTTAACTAAAGTTTGAATTCAGAACTTAGAAATAAAATATACTAAATTGGAAAAACTTTTCTAAATTGAATTCGACAACATTTTAATCAGATTAATCGTAATATATCTCTGGATATCGATTGATTAAAAAAAAGTCTTTAGCACTCACTATTACAATTTGATGAGAGCAACTAATTCACTTAAATCTTTATATTTGTAAAAGAAATAAAGTTTTTGCATTTTTTGGCCCCTTTTTTGCTTACTTAAAAGAAGTCAAGGGCCATATTTTCTTTAGCATACATAATTAGTATTAAGAAGTATCTCAATTTTTTTTGTTCTATTGTTGGTATCCGAAATTATATTTCGACTAATCCGATTTGAGTGTCTGCAGGGCCCATATTTAGAGGACAACTCTTTCGATATAGTATTTTATATTCTCAATTTGCGAACTCAATATTTGGTAAAGAAACCTAACATTCCATTCTACTAGATTGACTATCTATTGATCTCTCTCCGATTTTGGTTAAAAGCACATGGGCAAGTTAATATTATATTTTGCATGTTTTACTCCAATCAAACTTTTAACTTCAAGTGGCATTTTGAATTTTTTTTTATTCCCGTGTCATTTTAGAAAATAAAAAGCTATTAATTATTTTTTAAACTTTGTCCTTATCTCTTATTCTCAATACTAAATGTTCAATTCAACACAGCGAAGTTCACTTTTTAAAAAATAATTTAATCAATTAATACTATCATTATCAGCGACAAATTTAATCCAAAAATAATTTAATCAATTTAAAAAAATCCGTCGCTGATACCCTTCAGCAGTGGATTTCTGATTTTCAGTGATAGATTTTTTTGTCACGTATTTTCTAGTAGTGTATTTTTTATTATTTTGTTGTTCGATTATTTTCTTAGCCATTGTATGAATGAGACTTGAAATGGTACAAATGGAGTACCACTTTTTATGATGCTTCGTGCTTTCTCAATTATAGTGTTTGGATTTTCCGAGAGTTCCCCTTTTATTTATTTTTTATTTCATTTTTAAATCATAGACCACAACATCTTGTAACTATATTGCACAAAAAAGGCATTGATTAAGGGAAAGCATGTTTTTGTTCCCTGTTAGAAGAGTATCTACATATTACTATATGCATTACAGATGCACGACTATGTATCATAATTGAGAGAGAGAGAGAGAGAGAGAGAGAGAGAGAGAGAGAGAAATTCAACAAAAAAAAAAAAACAGAGAGAGAGAGAATCATAGTTGAATGAAGAAATGGGATGAATTTCGTCTTCCTCATGCATGCATGCATTTAATATTTCAGGGCAGTTTAAGTCTACTACTTTCGAGTTTTGAAGGGCTAGCAACAACTGTCCGAAACTCCTCCAACTAGCTCCATAAAGGTTTTATTGCTTCTACGTATACGTGTGCAGTGCCTTTATATAGCAATAATATTTATTATCTATAATTTTGAATTCATAGTAATATATTATTTGTTCTTATAAGTCTATTCTAATAATTTGGATGTGGCCTGGGAATTGACAAGTGGTCCAACTTTTAATTAATGCCCTTATTTAGCATTGTCATTAGTTTAACTAATCTGCCAGGTGGGAAGACAAACTACCCAGGGCTGTTTAAGATTATATAGCATTATTAAGATTTGTAAATAAGTTTATTTTAAGATTAGAAGCAGTGGAGTTTAAGATTTGTTGTGATGAGAATAGCTAGCTTTCATATGTTCAATTCAAGGAACAAAACACAACCTCCTTGAGACATGGAATTTCTCTTCTTCCAACGCCAGCCCTTTTCTATTCAAGATTTTTGAAAATTTTGTCATCTCTGTATGTACAAAAATAATACATTGTTGGATATTTTTGATGATGCTGATCTTCCTCGGGCTTCCAAAATTAAAGATACTTTAATGCCCTTAATTCATCGGCAGCCATTAAATATATATATATATATATAATTATCTCTGTCCAATAATTACAATAAAAACTGTCAAAATTTTAAACTTTGTACATATTTGATTATTTTTTTTATGCCATTGTGAACCAGAGACTCCATCATCTTTATAAATAACTGAAATTTTAATCCTTTAATGCTCCTGTATTAAACCTGCGAGAAAAATAAAAGTAAAAGAAAAGGGTTGTTTTCAAGTTATTTACTGAGTTTTTATGAGTTTCGTTCTTCCATAATCATTGGGCAAGAGAAGTCGCATAATGAAAAGTGGTCGAGTGCATTCAAGAAAGTGAGACACATTAGTAAATGATGCTGGCTTCATGAATAGTTCAAAGGCAACTTCAGTTTTTATCGAACGTGAGAGTGGTCCTGATAAATAATATTACTACTTCCTATTATAATTATTATACCCGATCTATGTGTTGATCAATTGTTTCAAAAAAATAAATTTCTTTTACACATTATATCGATATAGTGAGGTTTTGAGAAGGATTGGATGTACAGATCCTTAATTTATGAGTGTAGAGAGCTTAGTTTGGTAATCATGTATGATTAGTTGGTTAATCTTCTCTACTTGAAATGCATACAAAATGCGTCTTTGTAGGGATATCAGAATGATAAAAAGTTATTGTTTAATTATTTTCTCTGAGATCGAGTACTTGAATCTTCATGGACACGTCCATTTTTATAATTTTCATGGTTACTATACATATATATATATATATATATATATATATATGTATAATGTATTCAAAACACTCCTTATTATACAAACCATTGAGGTATGGCATCCATGTTTTGATTGTTTATGCAAACCATCGCAAACTACTTTGGTGTCCTAAACGGTTTTTGTTTGCCTAGCCAAACTGGAAGGGTAAATAGGAAAAGCGTATAACATTTACACACAAACTAAACCCTAATTTCTTGAGAAATCCTAATTACTGGGTTAAACCTAAAGTAACTCCATTTTGGGGTCCTTTGTGCTCAATTTGTTATTGTTTGTACAAACCATCAAAAACTACTTATCGTACAATTTTTTATTTTTTTAATAACAATTTGAAACCATTATTAGTATGAAGCTTTTAGACTTTTCATATTATATCAATTAAACTAATTTTAATTTTTTAAAAAAATTTGACCATCTTTTCTTTAAATAAAACTATTTAAAATTTGTTGTTTTTCTTATACGTTTTTTAATTTTTTTTTAAAAAAATAGCACTTACACTTACATGAGCGGTCAAACCCAAAAACTGAAAATAATTTGTAAGAGGCATGAAAATGGGGATTACTTAACATTTTAACTCTATAATGAGGTTTTCCTCTTAATTTCTTACTTCAAAAACTTATTTCATTTGGGCTTCTTAATATATTAGCACATCAATCTACTATTTATGCAATATAGCATAAAATCGCATTTAAAACTCTACAAGAATTCAAATCCCAGCAGCACTTACTATTTAAAATGTGAGAGATACAACTGGAAAACTATTCTCTATGTGCTTCAAAGTTTTGTAGTATAAAATGGTTCATGTCCAAGATTCAAAAGTTTGGCTCAACAAGTGCAACATGGTCACGAGGGAATGCGTCCATGACTTAGCTTCCCGACCTGTATCTATATTGAGATATTACAAATACAAAACTATATATTAAATAATGAAGGTTACACGTGCTTTGGGTTATGAAAGTAAGAAACAAAATGCAGGTAAGAACTAGCTTGGAAGCTCCCCCCCCCTTGATATGGGGTCCAGCTTCTTTAAAGAAAGAGAGAGGGAGAGAGAGAGATGGATAGAAATTAAATGAGGAATCTGAGACGTGGGATGGCGAAAGATCCGCCGATGCTTTTGCTTCATTGCTCTTTTAATCTATTCTCTCTCCTTACATTTACAATTTATGTGTAAGCCTAATTCATCACTCTTCTTCATTGTGCCAGCTAACAAATCCCAATGAAAACATATATAATAAATAATCACATAATTGCTAGTCTTTAATTCATTTACATCCACATTTAATATATACTTATTACAATGTTTCTTCTTCCCACACCTTTCAAACTTTACAATTGTCTTCTCATTTTACACACAGACACTTTATTTACTATCTCTAGTTAAATACTAATAATGCAATCAGGCCCATCACCATTAAACCTAACAGCACATTAAGTTTCTATGTCTACATATACCCTTTTTTCTCTTCTTAAGGAGATCTATCTTTCTTCCAAAAGAGAAGCACTTACCCTCTTTTTTTTGTGCTTCAAACTTTGATTTTGTTTTGTTGCTTGCTTATTGAGCGAATGTCACTTGCAAGAGCTTCTGATCTTTCACCACCACTAGGGTGTTGCACCTTAGGTAACGTCAATGAATCTCCAAAAGATCATCTTGTTCATGAAGAGACAAATTGTGGAGATGGATCCGAAGAACAACAATTTGGGCTTGTTCAAAACTTCTCTGCTAGCCATTCTTCATCACTTTCCACTCCAAGCAGCTCAAGCTCGAATGGGTTTTCTTATCTATCTGCAGAAGAAGCTCGTTCTGTGATAAGTTTCAAGAACAATAATGGTCATGGACATGAAAATTTTATGTATAGCAATGATGGTTCTTTTCTTAGCTTTCAACAAAATGGATTGTCGATGCCTTCAAACATGCACCACAAAGAGGATCATCATCATCACCACCACCATTTGTCTTGGAAAGATCATAACAACAATCTGGGGCAGTTGTTTTACCCAGGGAATAATCATCAAGAATTCGGTAGCAGTCAACGTCTGCATGAGAATTTAAATTGTTTTCACAATACAAACAGCTCGTCAAAGGAAAACCACAATCATCATATGGAGGAAACTTTTGGATGGTTATACCCAGAAACTGGTGCATCAGTCATCACAACTGAGTGCAACAACATTCAAGAATCTGCAGCAAAAGAAGCAACTTCTCTTAAGCGTCCTCATGTGGTATTAATCACAAACCCTAATTGCATCAACATATTTACTACGCTTAGAATTTAGCATCACAGTAAATATCACTATCCTTCTCTCTACAATTCACAGAGAAGAAATAAATGAGAGAGTAAATTGAGGGATTTTATAATGTTGAGGAAGTTTTTTGGTGGTGCAGGGAGGGAACATGCAAGCACTAAAGAAGCATTGCACAAGTGCAGCAAGGAAACCAAAGCCAAAGTCTATCCCTTCAAAGGATCCTCAAAGTATTGCAGCCAAGGTAGTTTTTTCTTCTTTTAGAAGTTTAATTTTTAATTGTTTGATTGCATTTTAAGCATGAATAAAGGAAAAACTTTAGCTCTAAGTAAGGGATGTTTGTATGTTCTCAGAACCGACGAGAGCGGATTAGTGAAAGGCTTAAGATACTTCAAGATCTAGTCCCCAATGGCTCTAAGGTGCACATTGAAAATTTTACTTGCACATGATCTCAATTGGGTTTGTCATAGTTTAATTGTTTTTTTGACTTAAATACATGATGCCCCAGCTAGCAAGGAATATTGTTTTCATTTTTTTATTTTCTTGGAACAGGTTGACTTGGTTACCATGTTAGAGAAAGCCATAAGTTATGTCAAGTTTCTCCAATTACAAGTGAAGGTATGAATACTTCAATATTTTGTTAAACCTCTTACACATAATTAATTATCATGTATAGCATAACACTTGACACAATTTTTTCCCCAAAATAAAGGTGTTAGCTACAGATGAATTTTGGCCTGCCCAAGGAGGAAAAGCTCCTGATATTTCTCAAGTGAAGGAAGCCATTGATGCCATTCTTTCATCTGAAAAGGAAATGTCAAAATCAGGCTCATCAAAGTAATGGAAGGACAAACCCCACGCAGAGAAGCAAAGTTATTTTAGAAATTATAGAAGAACAACACATGGCATGCACAAAGAAAAATAAATCTTTATTTGAAGTCCCTGGACTGGAATTTTAAAACATTCTGCATGGAAAAATAATATAACATATATCATGATTTCTCTTTTTATGTGAATTTTATGAAGCCTTTTGTATTTCCCCCCCTCTTTTCTGCTAAATTCTGATAGATGTACTAATCAAAACTGAGGCAGCAACTTTGTCTCTGTTTAATTTATAGAAAATCAACCATTTTCTTTTTCCATTATATCCTTTTCTTTATAATATTACTCTTGTATTCAATTTTTAGATTGATATTTGAATTTGGGAAATTAATAAACCTGTCAATTATCATTTCGGATCAATAACTACAGAATCTCATATGCTGGTATCTAGGATTGTTCTCCCCAAAGGCTCCTCTAAGGTACCGAATAAAGAAATTAAAAGAATAAACATCTCACCGATGACTTGTGGATCTACTAGTAGACACTAAATTATTTTAATCAACATCGCAAACTCAAATCTTAGAAATAGAAAAAAAGTAATGGGAGAGTCAGCTCATAATTAGACTCTATACTGCTTGAAACAAATTAATCGGGTTTCTAGATACCAGCTGTCAATTAAAAAAAATTAAACATCTCAAAGAATGTTAGAACAATATTTTGATTAAAAAAATACAAATGATAACGAGGCACGAGAATGGGATCACGTCTTCTGTTTTGGGACTTCAAATTCCTTTCATCCTCGATAGGACCTAAATGAGTGTAATATTTGTGATTGATTTTGAATTATTTTTGAATAAATATTATACTAATATTTATATTTTGTAATATTTGACATGATAGGACTGATGGAGAAAACTTATTAAGAAAAGTAAAGAAAAATGAGTTAAATTGGAGCAATTATTGAAATGATTGAAATTTGGATAGCAATGCTCTTTCATTAACATGTAGGCACGCGGATTTCAAGAGACAATGCAAGTTTACTATAGTAAAATTTTCTTTTTCAATTGCACATTCAAGAGAGAATTGGGATGAAATTAGAAATATTAAAGATTTGGAAAATTTTATTTCATTCATAATATTTAGAGATAGGAAAATTTGAAAATTCAATTCTCAAGTTATTTTATTTTTTTAGGAACTTTTCTTTTATTTCTAGGATGTTATCTTTTAGAAAGTTTTATTTCTTCTTAAAAACCAATTAGAATATCGGAAAAAAGAAGGGATAACTCCACTATGTTCTAGGGTTGCAGCTGGCAGCACATAGGGATATAAATACATATGTTTTCTTGACTTTGAGACACTTTTGGAGAGGAGGCTGCCCAAGGGGGCAGCAGCCCCACGTCCATAGGCAGCCAGCAGCCATAGTGAAGGACATTTTCTTGTAGTTTCAATATTATTTTTTTCAGCAATAATAAATCCTTTTTTTGAGTTTTCTTTTTCTATGCTTTATTTTTAATTTAATTTTCTAGTTAAAAGTTTATTGAAATCTTGATTAAATCATTTGTGTGTTTGGCACTTAGAATCGGATTTCTCTTGATCTTAATGTTATCGAAACTTTAAATCCTAAAAACTTCTCTAGGATTGTTTTTCAATTAAGAAAATAGTTAAAAAGTTTCTCTTAATTATCGATGAAGGAGAGATTGTTTGTTCGGCATTCGTTGAATGAGAATAACCAATTCATCTATGGTTGTTGAAATTTTTAGGTAAATCGATAAACAATCGTATGAAATCAAGGTGGAAATAATTTTTTTGGCTAGGACTTCTTTTCATTGATATTCTCTTTTAATTGATAATATTTAATTTTCTTATTTTAGTTAATTTTATTGATTTTGTTAATTTTAGATAATTTCTCAAATGCTCACATTTTTATTTTTCTTAAAAAAGATAAATCTGTCGTTCCTCGTGGATACAACCCTACTTGCACTATACTCATATTATTTGAAGTAGGAGAAATTTATTTTTGGTTGGATTGACACCCATCAAATTTTTGCACCGTTTCTGGGAAACGGTGTTAAATGATTTATTTCTTTTAGGTTTTGTTTTGCCCTTGTTTTCAAAACTAACCCTTTTATAGGGAAATTACCAAAAATTGTTAGGGACATAGAAGAGAAGGACTTTAACTACAAGATATAACCACCTAAAAGACTTAAAGGGAGTTATTATTCTCTAACACTACAAAAAAACACGGTTTTGACGACGGATTTTAGCGACGGAAAAATTTTGTTGCTATTTTGCGACGGATTTAGTGACGAATATTTTTTTGTCACTAATTTGCAACGAAATTAGCGACGAAAAATTATTCGTGGCTAAATTTCCTACGGATAGATTATTCGTGACTAAATTTGTTGCTAATTGGAGACGAAAAAATTTTTGTCGCTAAATCCGTCGCCAATTGGCGACGAAAAATTTTTCATTGCAAAATTTGTCACTACTTAGTGACGAATAATATTTTCATAGCTAAATTTTGCCACGGATACTCTTATCCGTCCCTAAATTTAGCGACGAAAATATTTCGTCACAAATTTCATCACTAATTAGCTACAAAAATTTTTCGTCGCTAAATTCATCGCTAATTAGTCACGGTAAAAATATTTGTCACAAAATTTAGCAACAAACTCTAAAATTCGTGGCTAATTTCGTCACTAATTAGCCACAAAAAAATATTCGTGGTAAAATTCATTGCTAATTAGCCACAAATAAAATATTCGTGACTAAATTCGTCACTAATTTATTATCGGAATTTCAAAATTCATGAATAATTTCCGAACAAAATTTCTTCTATACTCTATTATGAAATTTTTTTAATCGTATCTCCCTTTTTAATATATTCTAAATAACAAAATCGAATTAAATACATATTAAATATTACAAATCTCATCAATTTGATAATTTTAACAATAAATAATTCAACAAATCTATAACAAATAATTTTCAATTAGTCACAGCTGTCGATTTCACCATTCGTGTTTTTGTCTTCTATATCCATTCGATTCTCTTATATAGTTCAATTGTTTGTGAAAACTCAGTTGTTCATATTCATTCGTTATTGTTATTAGTAAGAAACACAATATATAATACATTCACTTTCAACGTTCTATCTCGTCTGGCAATTAGATCGAACAGTATTTTTCGGAGGATGGTAACAGTGAAACGGATAACTACTGATAAACGGTAATCCATTTATTTTATTTTATTATTCTTTTATTTTAATAATTTATATTAACTAATCATATTTAATATTTTAAAATATCTTAAATAAGCATTTAATTTTATTATTTTATATTTGTACTTTTTAAAGACTAAAATTAATTTTTTTAATATTTTATTATTTAGCGACGGATTTAGCGACAAATTCGAAATCCGTCGCTAAGTTTAGCGACGAATAAAGGAATCCGTCGTTGATTTAGCGACGGATTCAATGATCTGTCGCTGATTTAGCGACGGATTCAACGATCCGTCGCTAAACTTAATTTTTTTAAAATTAACATTTAATAATTTATTTTTTTTGTTATTTTATTAATTTATATTAAATAATCATATTTATTATTTTAAAATATTTTAAATTATCATTTTATTTTTTAATATTTTTAATTTTTAAATAATACAATTTTTTAATATTTTATTATTTAGCGACGGATTTGACGACAAATTGAAATCCGTCGCTAAGTTTAGCGACGAATAAAGGAATCCGTCGCTGATTTAGCGACGGATTCAACGATCCGTCGCTAAACTTAATTTTTTTAAAATTAACATTTAATAATTTTTTTTGTTATTTTATTAATTTATATTAAATAATCATATTTATTATTTTAAAATATTTTAAATTATCATTTTATTTTTTAATATTTTTAATTTTTAAATAATAATATTTTTTAATATTTTATTATTGAGCGACGGATTTAGCGACAAATTCGAAATCCGTCGCTAAGTTTAGCGACGAATAAAGGAATTCGTCACTGATTTAGCGACGGATTCAACGATCCGTCACTAAACTTAATTTTTTTTAAATTAACATTTAATAATTTATTTTTTTGTTATTTTATTAATTTATATTAAATAATCGTATTTATTATTTTTTAATATTTTAAATTAGGATTTTATTTTTTTCTTTTTTATTTTTATTTTTTACAGAATAATATTTTTTTAAAAATATTTTCTTATTTTATTTTTTAAATCTTTTTAAAGAATAATATTTTTTATTTTTTAATTAATTTATTAGTTTATTTTAATTAGCATTTTATTATTTGATATAAACTTTTATTTCTTTAATTAATATTTAGAATTAGATAATAAGTAAAAATAAAATAGAAGTATATTAAATAATCGAGGGATTTTAAAATTCATCGCTAAACTTAATTTTTTAAATTTAACTTTTAATATTTTATTTTATTTTGTTATGTTATTAATTTATATTAAATAATGATATTTTTTATTTTTTAATATTTTAAATTAGCATTTTATTTTTTTTCTTTTTTCTTTTTATTTTTTACATAATAATATTTTTTTATTTTTTAAATATTTTCTTATTTTATTTTTTAAATCTTTTTAAAGAATAATATTTTTTATTTTTTAATTAATTTATTAGTTTATTTTAATTAGCATTTTATTATTTGATATAAATTTTTATTTTTTTAATTAATATTTAAAATTAGATAATAAGTAAAAAGAAAATAGAAGTATGATTAAATGTAAGATGTGGTCTGGTGGTTGGGTATACTAACATTTTACTCTTGTGCAGGTGTTCGAACCGGGCTATAGGCATTTTGAGGGTTTTTTCAAGGAATTTTTGCAAGGCATCAGGGGCCAACAGGCTGGGGCAGGGCAGGGTGCAAGGGCGAGCGAGCTGGGTTGGGGCGAGCAGGCAGGGGCGAGCTAGGGCAGGACAAAGGGCGAGCGAGCTGGGTTGGGGCGAGCAGGCAGGGGCGAGCTAGGGCAGGACAGGGGCGAGCAGGCGTGTGCAAGGTAGGGGTAGAGGCTGGTGATGCGGGCGGGCGGTTGGGCTCATACGCGGGTGGGGCCCAAGGTGGGCCGGGTAGCCTCGTGAGTTGGAGCAATGACGCTCGTGCACGGGATCCAGGGGCTTAGCGACGGATCAAGCATTCGTCGCTAATTAAATAAAAATAAAATATTAATATAATAATTAAATAAAATGTATAAAATAAATAACAAATATAATTGTATATAATATAATTTAGCGACGGATTCATGGATCCGTCGCTAATTAAATAAAATAAAATATTAATATAATAATTAAATAAAATATATAAAATAAATAAAAAAATAATTATATATCATATAATTTAGCGACGGATTTCTCGGATCCGTCGCTAAATTTAGCGACGGATTTTGAATTTCCGTAGCTAAAATTAGCAACAGATTTTTTGTATCCGTCGCTAAATTTAGCGATAAAAATTTTTCGTCGCTAAATTTGTTGCTATTTTAGTGACGGATTTCTGTTTTTCGTCGCTAAATATTTGCGACGCGTCATTAGCGACGGAAAATTGTTTGTCGCTAAATCCGTCGTTAATGTTTTTAGCGATGAATTTTTCTAAAATTTTCGTCGCTAAAACCGTGTTTTTTTGTAGTGTAATTTTTATGAAAGTTTTTTTGTAGTGATTTTCTGAATGTGACAGCAGATGCACTACAATTTGAGGGACAACAAGATGTATCAAAAAGTATCAATGACATAAGTATTTCATCCCTTGAATACAAGTAGATTCTCTAATTTCGATGGTGGAAAGGTTGGTCGTAGGACAGGTACAACAAGTGAAGGCATGTGGAATTTGCTCGAATATGGGTCACCCAAACGACATATGCCCTTTACTTCAAGAGGAGATTAATGAACAATGGAATATTATAGGTGAATTTTCATGGTAGTTTCAAAGAAAGTACGATCCTTACTCACACATATACAACCAAGGTTAGAGAGATCATTCAACTCTAAGCTATAAGGCTAGACCACAAGAATTTCCGCAACAATTTTTTGAAAACCACCATTTCAATCTCTACAAAATCGAGTATCATACCTTGAAGATCTTTTCAAAAGTTTGATGCAAGAAACAAGAACAAACTTTCAAATTCTCGGTATTCGAATTTCACAATTGACAACGGCAATAAGTAAAATCGAAACTGATCATGAAAAATTGCATCTCAAGTTGAGGTTAATCCAAGGGAGAATGAAAGTGTTTTGCTACTCAGAGATGAAAAAGAAGTGCAAAATTCTTCATCAAAGGAGATACAAAAGGAGGAAGAAAATGAAAAAGAAAACAATACCTTTTGATGCTACACCAAGAAAGATAAGTGAGGAACCGAATAACTCAAATTCAAAACTAACTATTTCTCCTCCTTTTCCTAGTAGGTTGGTATGTTCCGAGGAGCAAGATGACGAGAAGGAGATGCACTTCATTATACATGATACTTTTGTGCAAAATGAATTGGGTTTTGTGTTTAAAGAGAATTTGATAAATAATTTTGTACAATGAGATAAGTTTTTCCAACACAAACTCTCATACCTAAATCAATCCACGATAGGCCAAAAAGTCCTGCATTTCATTTCAAGATTGAAATTTATGCCAGACAAGTTGAAATCTAAATGAATTGAACCGATATTTAAGCGAGATTGAAACGAGGAGATCATGTTGAGCCAAAGACACTAAACGAAGGCACTTATTGGGAGGCTACCCAATGCAGGATAGCTTATACCCATAGCTTATACATGGACAGCTTTACTCTCTGTTTAGGGCGTGCCCACACCTTAAACTAAGTTTATTTCTGAAAAAAAGGTTTCAAGGATGGAAAGAAACACTTTTTCGTTTAGGGCGTGCCCACGCCCTAAACACACTTTACTTCTTTTAAAAAAAACGAACAAAAAAAAGACAAAAAAAACCAGAAGTGCTCCTTGCTTAAGGCGTGCCCACGCCTTAAGCCAAATTTATTTCTGGCAAAAAAAAAAAATTAAAAAAGAAGAGAGAGATATGATTGAACTTAACTTTTCACATTTTGTCTTTCATTTTTTTTGGGTTCTCTCTCCACATTTAAACCTCAAGAATGGACGGAAGTGCTTGATATTTAAGGCGTGCCCACGCCTTAGCTCTTTTTTCAAGTTCATTGGAATTGATTCTCCTTTCACCACTCCACCCTAGGGGAGTATTATTCTCATCTTCCTCTTTTATTTCTTTATCTTTTTCTATTATGTTGTTTGATTGATTTTATGCATTAATTTTTTTATCTCTCAACTTGAACATATATTAGGGACAATGTATGAGTTAGGTATGGGGAGATGTTAGATGTTTTCTTCTTTATTTTTGATACTATATTTGTTTTCTTTACTATATTAGTTTAGATTTTTGTTTCTTCAAAAATAAAAACTAAAAATAAAAAAATAAAAAAAATGATGAAAAAAAAAATTCTAGATTTTCCTAGTTGATATATGTTATTTGGTTGATTAGAGATGTATGAAAAATGGCTTATATCAATGCTTTTTTGTACTTGAAATGGCTATTATTGTCTTTAATAGTTTCCTTGGACTGATGAACATGCAAAATTTGACACAAAACCTACTTAAATAGTGAGATTTTGAGTAAAAAACAAGCAATTTTATTATTTGTGCTTGAAATTCTTTTTCTTGATGAGTGATTATCACACTCGGAATGTACATTCTAGAATTTGCTCTGTTATACATATCGTGACCACATTTCAGGATTTTGTGCATTGAAATGGCATGACATTTAGGTTTTACCCCCTTTGGTTTTCTGAAAAATCTCTATCCTAATTTCCAAAACTCGTAGTTAATCCAATTTGAGTCTTTACCCATTTTTCTTCTTTAAAACCCTTTTAATACAACACTAAACCTTTTATTTAAGCTTTCGTTTCAAACTCTTGTATCAAAGGTATATATAGTTAATTGCATGATTTTGGTTTTAATTTTTCCTTAATAGGAAGAAGATGATGTTGATGGTTTCATATTTCAATCGAAAAAAAGGGAAAATAAAGGAAAAAAAAACAAATGAAAAAATGATGAAAAAAATGAAAGAAAAAAAAAAAGAGAGAGATGAGAAAGAGAAGTGTTACACCTTAATTGAAATTTCATTCATTTACACTTCAATTATGAAAAATTGAGAAATCATTTGATATTCTTGTATGCTGTTGACTATGAGCTATTCATTTATATTTGAATAGCAAGAAGTTATTTTTTGTATCGTTTGCTTGAGGCAAAAATTGTTCAATATTATGAAAATTGTGTGGCTAGTTATATATAGTATTTAGTACATTTTAACTGTCAAATATCACCTTATCATATCCTTTACCCAAACCCCATTACAACCAAATAAAAAACCTTTAGATTGATACATGAAATTCAAATTTTTAAGTTGTGAAGATTTGATATATTTGCAAGCATATGGTAATGTCATTCCATATTATTGATTTGAGAAATATATACATTCTTTACTTTTTTTGAGTACATTTGAGTGACCCATTGGAGATGATTGTCGAATCTTGCTGTTTAGATTTCATAAGAGGCTATTGGGATATGTAATGGTTATTTTAGTACGGATCGCTACGAAATACTTATTGTTTCGATTGTATTTTCAGTTTAACTCTTATGGCATATATTGATTTGGGAATTTGAAAGAAAAAAATAGGTTGGTTAATTTAATTTTATTTGAGTTAGGGATGCTTGAGTACAAGTATCATTTAGGTGTGGGGGAATTTGATAGGGCTTAAATTAGAGTAATATTTATAATTGATTTTGTATTATTTTTGAATAAATATTACACTAATATTTATATTTTGTGATATTTGATATGCTAGGATTGATGGAGAAAACTTAATAAGAAAAATGAAGAAAAATGAGCTAAATTTGAGTAATTATGTAAAAGATCGAAATTAGGACAGCAATACTCTTTTATTAGCACGTGGCCACACGGATTTCAAGAGATAATGCAAGATTTACTGCAGTAAAATTTTCTTTTAGAATTGGGATGGAATTAGAAATATTGAAAATTTTGAAAATTTTGAAAATTTTGTTTCATTCCTAAAATTTAGAAATAAGAATTTTGGAAATTCAATTCTCAAGTTATTTTTTTGTTAGGAACTTTTCTTTTATTTCTAGGATGTTATCTTTTAGAAAGTTTTATCCCTTCTTAAAAACCAATTAGAATATTTTGTTAAGGAAAAAATAAGTGATAACTCCACTGTTTTTTATGGTTGCAGCTGGCAGCACATAGGGATATAAATACATATGTTTTCTTGACTTTGAGACACTTTTGGAGAGGAGGTTGCACAAGGGGGGCAGCAGCCCCACGTCCAAAGGCAGCCGGCAGCCATAGTGAAGGATATTTTCTTGTAGTTCCAACATTATTTTTTTCAGCAACAATAAATCCTTTTTGTGAGTTTTATTTTTCTATGCTTTGTTTTTAATTTAATTTTCTAGTCGAAAGTTTATTGAAATCTTGATTTTCAATAATTGTGAGATCTAATTTGGTAAATTAATTTAACATATTATAGGTATTTATTTAATTCATTTACTTCATGGATCATGATTTTTTAGAGTTTATTGAAAAGTGACTAATATTTAATAGTCATAGAATAATTTACAACCAATTAAAACGATAAATTCATAATTGTTTGTTAGCTTTAATATAGTGGTAAATGACATTTATGTCATGGAATTGAATAATCTAATCTCAGTAATTCCGTTGTGTGTTTGCTATTTATAATTGAGTTTCTCTCGATCTTAATGCTATCGAAACTTTAAATCCTAAAAGATTCTCTAGGATTGTCTTTTGGTTAGGAAAATAGTTAAAGATTCTCTAAATTATCGATGAAGTAAGGAGAGATTGGTTGTTCAGTGTTCGTTGAGCGATTATAACCAATTTATCTATGGTTGTTGAAATTTTTAAGTAAATTGATAAACAATTGCATGAAATCAAGGTGGAAATAATTTCTTTGGTTATGACTTCTTTTCATTGATATTTTCTCTTTTAATTAATAGTATTTAATTTTCTTGTTTTAGTTAATTTATTGATTTTATTAATTTTATATAATTTCTCAAATCCCCCACATTTTTATTTTTCTTAAAAAAGATAAATCCGTCGTTCCCTGTGGATATAACCCTTCTTGGATTATACTCATATTATTTGAAGTAAGAGAAATTTATTTTTGGTTGGATTGACACCCACTGATCCTCTTTTTTGTTAAAAAAAGATAGTTTCCCTATTCTCCCTGTTGACTAAATAGTTAATACTTTGAGATATTATAGAATGAGGGAGGAGAGATATTTATCATGTCTTAGGGGAAAAAACATAGAAAATAATTCTTGCGAAAGTTTGTTAATTTCCATGATATACAAGAATTTGATGGATCTAAGAACTCTTCGTACTTTTCTTGCACCCTCTCCATATAAGAAGTGCAAAGTGCAATTTATACCTCAGCATTGATATAAAAATTAATGGGGAAAAGGTGAGGAAAAAAAAAACTAATGAAGATTTTATAGGCCTTAAGTTTCAAAATCAAATTAGGACATGTAACTTTTAAATTAGATTGAGAAATTTGGTAATAGCATGTACTGCTGTTTGGCCACTTGAAAGGTTGTGAGAAAGAATATTGCTTTTGCCTTTTTTTATTTTTTTGGGAGAAGGGTGTTTGCAATTAGAGTCCCCAACTTGTAATGAAATAATGGGTGGACTTTTCTAATTTGACTTAATAAGATTTCACCTAATTTATTACTATAGAAATGCCACTAAAACGATGCCTTTGTCTTTATAACTCATGTTTATTGAACTTAAGTTTCATAACCATCACTACTAGAAAACACACCTTCAGGGATGAAAAATTACCGACATAAAAAAATCCGTCGGTAATAGCGACGGATTACCATCGGATAGTATATTAAGAGATTAGCGACGAAAATATTTTCGTCAGAATCTATCGCTGAAGTTAAAAAAAAAAGATATATATATATATGAAAATTTATTAGTGACGGATTAACGATTGAATTTTTAGTGTCAGAAAAATTCCGTTACTAATCTGTCGCTGTAGTGGTGAAGGGTTTAAAAAAAAAGAATTGTATGGCTATCACCGACGGATTAGCGACGGAATTTTTTCGATGGATTACCGACTGAAATTTTAGCAACGAATTACCGACGGATTTTTTCTTTTAATTTTTTTAATATTTAGTTTTTAATTTATTAATTCTTTTTATTTTTATTTTATTTTGTAGAAAAATAATAATATTATTTTTTAATTTTTTAACCTAAAATTTTATAATTTATTATTTTATAATAAATTATCAAATTGTTTTATTATTATTAAATTTAATGACATAAAGATAATAAATTAAAAAAAAAGAATAGAGCAAGGTAGTAAGATGTGGCTTGGTGGTTATGATATCCTTGTCATTTTGTTCGTTCCAGGGTTTGAGCAGCGACGGAGACTATAAGGATTTTTCACACATTAAAGGAAACGGGGCTAGGAACCATACGCTCTAAACAATGTTATACCCTACAAAACACTCCAATCCTTTTATAATGGTAAAAAATTTAAGTCATTATTGATTATGCACCAGAAACCATACGCTCTAAACAAATACAATTATTTTCAGAAGTCTCTCTCCGTTGATTTTTAAAATCTAAATTTAAAGATCAAACTTAGAAAATATATGTTTCCAATCTATTGATCTGGAATTAATTAAATACATCCTAGAAAACACTTTAAATTCTAATGGAACTATGACATCAATAGTCACTACAAAAAAACACAGTATTAGTGATGGAAAAAATTCGTCGCTATTTTGCAACGAATTTAGCGACGAAAAATAATTTCGTCACTATTTTGCGACAAAATTTCTGACAAAACTGTAGTCGTGGTGAAATTAGCAACAAATACCTGATTCGTGACTAAATTCGTTGCTAATTAGCGGCAAAAAATATTTTTGTTGCTAAATTCGTTGCTAATTAGCGACGAATAATCTTTTTGTTGCTAATTTTAGCAACCAAAGATTTTTTTGTGGCTAATTTGGTTGCTAATTTGTAAGGAAAATATTTTCGTTGCAAAATTTGTCGCTAATAAGCAACGAATGTAAATTTCGTGGCTAAATTTTGCCACAAACCAATTATTCGTCACAAATTTCGTCGCTTATTAGCAACAAAAATTTGTTGTCGCCAAATTCGTCGCTAATTTAGTTACAAACTCCAAAATTTGTGGCAATATTCGTCGGTAATTGATAATAAAAAAATATTTGTGGTAAAATTTGTCGCTAATTCCAAACACATTTCAAAATACATGACTAATTTCGTAACTAAATTTCTTTTACAATTTATTGTGAAATATTTTGAATCATGTCCCTCTTTTTGACCATTTCTAAATAATGAAATCGAGTTCAATACATATTAAATATTATGGTTCTCAACAAATTTATAATTTTTATTGATAAATAATTGAATCAATCTCTAACAAATAATTTTTCATTACACGCTGTTGAAGACTTCACCCTTTGTGTTCTATCTTCTCTGCCCATTCGCTTCTATGATCAATTGTTGAATCGCCTTCAAAAGTTCAGTCGTTATTCTTCAATTGTCATGGTTATCAGCAAGAAAGACAATAAATCGGAACTCTACACAGGTTTTTGAAACGATGGAATAGTTGATCGGACATCTATGTCTAGTGATCCAATCTCTCCCGAAAGTAAATTAGACAGTAGTTTATGGGGAATAGGAGCATTGAAATAGATAGGTAATGAGAGAAGGTCATCCATTTATTAATTGTCCTAAGGTTTGGAAAAGAAAAAAAAATAATAATAAAATAATAAGATAATAAGATAAAGGGAAAAGTAATAAAATAAAATAAAGAAATCATAAAATCATAAAATCAAAAGACTTGGCGACGGATTATCAAATCTGTCGCTAACTTAGCTACGAAAAATGAAATCTATCGCTGACTTAGAAACGGAAAAATAAATCCGTCACTAAGCGCGAACTTGAAAATCTAGGGTTGTTCTTATTTTCGTTTCTCTTTCACGACTCTCCTAAGTCTTGCCGCCTCTCCCTTAGCCGCTTGGTCCGCTTTGCATCTTCTCTCCATCGCATCGCATCCTTCATCCCTGACCATCGTCTCTTCATCACATCTTTGCTTGTTGCCACATGCTCGACTTTGCTAACTGTCGCAACAACCAGCTCCCACAACCAACAACCTTCTAAGAGGGAAATTAGTGAAATCTGCATATTCTCTTGAATTGACAGCATGTCTAAGAGGTAATAAAAATCTGCATATTAAGAATAAAAATCATGATTCATATTTGGCCAATCTTGAAAATTAGTGAAATCTACACAATAATGAATCTCTTCTAGAAGTCCATTCTAGTGAAGGACACACTGCCTTCTCTCTCTCCCTGCCTCTCAGCTTCATCTTCATACAAATCGACGAAGGACGACTCGTCTCCATACAAATCGACGAAGGCTTTTCTCTCTTCGGCTCATCTCTCAGGTTCGTCTTTTCTCCCTCTCTCTTCTCTTCTCCACCTCATCTTCTGAATTGTTTTGGATGGAAATATAAGTCAATCCAATTGGTCCGATCAGATGTTTAGTGGTAAATAAGGTAAGTGTATGAATAATGCATGAAATATGTTCGACAATATGCCTCTGAGAGTAACGTCATTTTGTCTTTTGAATGGTTGTTGTATGTTTGTTATGCTGAATGGCAAATAAGATTACTCAACTAAAAGCAAATGTACTTTAGATATTTTAAAGGTAATTCGTGAATTCACATATTCCAAGATGAAGGCAGAAACAATCAAGTTACTCCCAATGAACAAACATGTTGAGTTCTTAAAATTATTATAATGTTCAGGTGCAGAAATTATATTAAATTTTATGTATACACAGATACAGACACAGACACAGACACAGACACACAGACACACACACACACACACACACACACACACACACACACATATATATATATATATATATATTACAAGAACAAGATATCAAAGTTGACCTTTGGTTAAAATTTTGGGTTGAATTTAGGTTTGTAGTAGTTGTTGCCTCCCCCTAATATTTAGACAACTCTCAAGACTACACCAAGAAGGTGAACCATTGATAACCCAGGAGTCAAACAACAAACCTTCAAAAGACATCATAAGTCTTCCATTTTGAAAAACTGAGGAGGACCAAAACTGAAGGGGTTTACACCACTAAAGAATCTCTTTGTACTTTCATTACCTAAAGATATTATTATCTATGTATGTTGTATGTATTTATATATGTGTTGTATGTGTATTTAGTATTCTTACATTTTTGCTATCACTGTTGTGTTTCGTTTTCTTGGTGGTTTGAACTTCCAATCATTGATACGTTCAGATAAGCATCATTTTCCTATATAGTCTGGCTATCAAAGTCTTCTCTTATCTAACTTGCTTATTCATATTATTATTATTTTTTTAAATTTTTGAGTAGAGGATATATAAGTTCTTGTCAAATTAAGGCTGTTGTAATCCTTTTGTTGCCCAATACAACAACGACAGTTCAGGTGCTAGACGTGGTGGTGGTGTTTTTGTTTGTTGTTTTTTGTTTTTTGTTTTGTTTTGTGTTTTTTTTTTGGTACAACATGCACCCAATCTGAAAAGGGTAAAGTAGTGATATGTGCAAGGCCCCTGCTCTAGGATTTGGGCAGGTAACAAATGTATTGAGGACTTTGAGAGTTTTGAAGCAATGAATTATAAGGCATACTGTGTCCAAATGACTTCCTCGTTCTTTCTTGGTAAAGCTAATTCATTTGGTTGGGTAGCATAAAAGAGACAGAGGAAAAAGGGATTTGAGAGTAGAACATTTGAAAGTCAAAGTGGTTTCCTAAGTTGTACATTATCTTACATTTAAATATGCAAATGGTTTTAATAATTTTTGTTGTGTTTGTTCCTACTATTAATTACACTAACAACATGATATGAACATTCTTTTGTGCTAATCTACTTGCTAATATTAGTATCATGTGTGCCATTGAAGTTAGAAAATGTCAGCATCTCAGCTTACAATTTCTATCTTTATAGTTTCTCCCAAATGCACAGTTTTGATTTAAATCATGTTGAGGAGCATAGTTTTGTTTGCCTTAGCCATTTTTTTCTCTTTTGGTCGGAGACCAGGGGGATACCAAGTATGCAGTTGCAAAGCAATAGAATAATTAACATTATTGTACTGAGATAAAAACACTATAATTCTTACTGCTTTATTCTTATTGATATATGTAATTAAAGTAGTAGAATGATGTCTAGAAACACATATATACATCATTTCTTCATTAAATGCAGGACAGACAGCTACCAAGGCCACTTTTAAGAAATGTAGGACAGACAGTTACCAATGCCACTTTTCTTGCAATTAGTTGAATTCATGACCTTGTAATTATTTATTCTTACTGTTTTATTATACTTTTATTTTGATTCCATCATAATAATGTAGGAAAAATAAAATGAACTTCTGCTAACTAATTCGAGTAGTGCTAATCATGATGGCTCATCTAAGCCATCCGTTGATAGTATGGCTTTGTGGTTAGAGGCATCTGGTGGGATAAAAAAGGGAAGAATACTTGGGATGGGATCGTTGAGCAGAATGTACACACTTGGCCCATCTTTGTCCACCGTGATCACTTCAAGAAAAGAAGTGCAACTAGATAAAGAAGTGCTTAACCTCAAAACGTAACTTGCAAAGAAAGATGAAGAAATCAAAGAAATCAGACAATCACTTGAGGTAACGCAACGACTTATTTTACAACACCTCAAATTGGATGCAAGTCAGTTTCTTCCCTCGCAGAGTCTGGTTCCCCCTTCTATACCTCTACCTCCTACTGATGACCCCAATAATATAATGAAGATCAAGATAATGACTGATGGTTGTTCGTTGGATGTTATTATTGGATATTGGATGATATTGATATTATTACTATCTTCTTAGATATTAAATATTTGACTATATTTATATTTATTTGATTTTGTTCGTATTAACATTTTGTTAGACGTACAAAAATTTATGAACATTGTCGATTGATTAGATCCCTTTCGGATGTTATTGACATTTTGGATTTTGATATCTATGTTGCTTGGATTGGAAAAATTTTAGATTTTTTGGATGAATGTCGATAGCTTATTGGTTGAATTGGATATTGATGACTTATTGGTTGGATTCCAAATAATATTGGATTGGATGGATATTGATGACTTATTGATTTGATTGGATTAGATATTCCAAAAGATATTGAAAAATATCAAAATTTTTTTTCCTAAATTTGTAGACCCATCGCTAAATTCGTCGCTAATTTAGCCACGAAAAAAAATTTGTCGCTAAATTTGGCGACGAAAAAAAATCCGTTAGCGACAGAAAAAAAATCCATTGCTAAATTTAGCGATGAAAAATTTTATCGCTAAATTTAGCGCTGAATCTCTCATATTCGTTGCTAAATTTTTGCGACGAGTTATTAGCGACGAAAAAATTTGTCACGAAATCAATCGCTAAAATGGTGTTTTTCTGTAGTGAGTGTTCTTATGTGCAAATCGGCTGATGAAGAATTGAATATTTTAAAACATTGTGCTGTGTATGTCCATTTGATTAATCGCATGAGTATCAAGTTATTAATATTATTAATTTAATTAGTATAAAATTATTAATATTATTAATTTAAATAATATAATGATATAAAATTAGTAATTTATATAATATGGTTTTATAGTTTTGAAAATTCATTAAACCAATTATTAGATAATATAGATAATATAATGTTATAATTTGAAATTATGACGATGGTGTAATTAATTATGTTGGTATAATGAATGAAGAGCACTTGTATCTGTTGTTGTATTGGCAGTGATTTTATCTCATCCCTATTTATAATCACAAAGGATCAAAAAGGTGAATAAATAAAGAATTTAAACTTTTACATTTCCATACTCAACTCAACTTCCACACACATAATTTTCACACATGTACTGCTTCCAACCCCACCTCAACTGTAATATTATTTAAAATTACTAATAATCGTATAATATAATATTGCTCAACATTATTTAAATTATTAGATAATTAATTAAGCTATGTAATGATAATTATATTATTTAAATTAATATGGATAATGCAAAATTCAATGGTTGAACAATGAATTACAATGTCTCACAACGATAATCTAATTTCTAGTAATACAAATAGTAAGTAATATATTATATAGTAATGTAAAATTAATATTACTATATTATTGGGCAATGATGCAATCTCAAAAGCAATGCCAATGGCATGAACCAATCCCAAATTTTTTGTATCACCAATTTATCATTTAACTGTCATTTTCGCAAACAAATTAACAAATTTTCAAAATCACTTTAGCACACTTTTTTTATTACACACTTTTTTCATATTTTTCCAAAATTTAGTCTTTTCCTGTCTCTTTTTTCATTACATACCCACGTTATTTTTAATTCCTCATATTTTTTCACTCACTTAATAGTGGTGATGTGTCATTCCCATATTTTTGCCATATGTATTATTTATTTAGGCTATTCAAATGAGTTGTTATCTTGTTATCTTATTGTTACTATATTTCATACATAGACTTATTACCTTGTTTGCAACGGTAGTATTCACTTAAATTTTCATCATCAATGGTAATTAAAACTTCAAAATCTAAATAAAAAACCTAATTTTGTGTGAGATATTAGATGTAAGCAAAATGTATTTCTTTTTTTTTGCAATTTCAAGTAATTCCTGAAATTGGACATTAAATAATTTAAATTAACAATTTCTTATCATTACATTATTAAACTAATAATATTAATAATTTAAATTAATAATATGGTGTTCAAGGCGTGTCGACTATGCTAGCCATATGACATTCTTGCATCGCTTACCAGCGCCTCGTGCTTGCCGGCGCGATTGAGCCGCATGGGCAACGAGCATGCTGCGTGGGCATGCGAAACCCGTGGAACCCCCATGCACATTGCGCATGGTGGTGCACGTGGTTCCACCATGTGGCATGGGTAGTAGAGCTGCGCAGGCATACACCATGATGCTGCATGGTGCAAGCGCGCTCGCGCCCCGCACATGTGTGGTGCGCCCAGGCATCCCGACGCCCCACTCATGCACAGTGCGCATGGCTCCACCACGCGGCAGCATGCGTGGTCATTTCTCTCAGGCTCGCCCGCACCCAGCACACGCTCCCAGCACGCATGCACCGCACATGGCACATTTTTCCCATGCCCAGAACAAGCGCAGTGTGCACGGACATGCACCGCACATGGCACATGCCTTGCCGCCCGGGCATGCACATGGTGCATACCTTCCCGCACCCAGCACAAGTGCGGTGTGCCCAGGCATGTGTGTGTGTACGGGAAGGAGCATGCACCACACATGGCGCATGCCTTCCCGTGCCGAGCACAAGAGCAGTGCGCGCGGGCATGCACGTGTCCCATGCATGTGCGGCCCAACTCGCAAGCATGTATTGTGCATGGCGCATGTTTTTTTTTTTGGCAAAAAATGCTAGCATGCAGGTTTGAACTTGTGACTTCGAACCGCCTATACCGAACCACCAACATGAGTTTTATTATCCACTGTGCCACAATATATTATTTTTCTTCTTTCTTTTCTGTTCCACTCTTTTTTTTTCCTATCTCGCTCTCATTTTTTTTTCCCTTATCTCACTCTCATGTCTATGATTTTCCTGAATTTTGGGTTTGTGTTTTTTTATTCTATTCTTTTTGAATTTTCTTACTATTAAATTCAACTTGATATATTCAAACTGTAACACCGATTTTCGATGATTATGTATCATGTATCACTCCTCATGATTTTATATTTATAAGCATCCTTTTGAGACATATAAAATGAAAATTTATTTATCTATTTATTTATTTTGAGGTTAACCTCAAAATACTAAAAACCAAAAATTTTATCAGTAAGCTGAAAACCTTCTCGACAAGTGTCGGCAAGACCTAACGAAGTAAAAAATGGCTAAGAGAAGGCCTACACACTAAAATAGAGATATTTAAATGAAATTTCACATATTTAAGAAATTTCGAACAAAATTTCATAAGGACTAAAAATGTAAAATTTTAAAAGGTAGGGGTTTAAATGTAATTAAGAAAAGTTAAGGGACTAACTTTTAAACCACTCAATGATAGACAATTGGAGCCAAATGATTGTCAAGAGGGAAGCAAGGTTGGTTAGTGGCCACATAGGATTTTTTCACATTCAAAAAAGTTTATTGGATAGAAATTTATGCATGAAAACTTATTGGATAGAAATTTTTGCATGAAACCTAACTAGAATAGCTTGTTCTGGTTTGTGACACATCTCCCCTTGACAAGGACATTCAAAAGATACCTAATAGAGTGCATGGAGGTTGTTTGAATAAATAATTACATGGTTTAAGTGTTAGGACAAGTGGAAGGTTGAGATGATGCATGGAATGATCCAATGGTCAAGGATATTTGGCTAGGTTTATAAAAGAACTTGTTTAAGAAGAGTTTGACTCATTTTCTTCATTCAAACCACCCCTTGCATGAAATATATAGAGTCTATTTCCATTTTTGAGTTCAACTATGGAGCCAAAGAGGTAAGAACAATTTTGAAAAATTCTTAAATTTCAATTGGAAGTATAGAAGTATTGTGTAGGAATTTATGTTCATTGTGATTTGATAAGGTGAAAAAGAAAAATTTCAAGGATTCAAAGGAAATGCTGGTATTATTGATCAAGAGATCTTACAAAGGAGGTAACATGTCCTAACTTATGCTAAGATTAAATTATTTGATGAATAGTTACTTTGGCATCCATACTAGCATACTAGATAGTGATTTTTAAGTTGAGTCTTATATAGTTTAGCTATGATATCTCATTCTGTAGAAATAAAAATTTTGAGATATTTATTTTTCTATAAACCAGACTTCCTTAGCTTTAAAATGGCATATCATGTGAGGTATTTCATGAAGGAATCGATTTTTGGTGATTTTTGGAAGTTTAGCATGCGTCACCAATTTTGTTTCATGTCCTGTGTACGACTAGTTACTTATGTAAATTTTTAAGGTATCATCTGTATGGAATTTAGAGAAATGTTAAACAAAAAAGTTTTAGATATCTCTCTTATCTTTAATATGAGATAAAAAGCACTTGAATCGGAGTTGTAGAAAGAAAGTTATAGTGTTTTTACTAAAACTGTGCGGAAGTAGTTTTAAAACCGGAACTGAGATTAAAAAGGAATTTAATAAAATTATATGTTTAAAATTTGAGAATAGTCTAAACTAGAAAGTTTTAGATCTGTGTTGTATCTTCAATCTAAGATAAGAATCACTTAAATTGGAGAATCACTTAAATTGGTTTTAGGAATTTAGACTGAAAAAGTGATAAATTTTTTCTAAATTCGTGTGTTTAGAATTTGAAGTTGGTTTGAACATAAACGTTGGAAATATATTTCGTAACTTTAAGAGAAAATTTAAATTATTTGAATCCGATCAAGATTTTATAAGATATCGTGATTTTACTAAACATGCGCATGATAGGTTTTGTAGAAAGTTTTCTCTAAGTATGAAATTTGAGATTTAATCTTATGAAAGAAAACATTTCTCTATGCATCTTGTAATCCGACGATATAACATTGAATTGATAAATGATGCATATCATTTAAACTTAGGCTTAGGGTTTGAGGGGTGACTCGTTTTAGAAACATGGACAGTTAGAGGAGTGCGTACCCTCCCCAGTCGAGGTGAGTGGGATGAACTATATTGATTTTAAATAAAAAATAGTTTTGATCATGATTTTATGAATGGATTTTGAAATGTGACTTAGAAATGTTTTAGTATTTGTGGCATGTTTTGAAATGTTGTTCGGTAAAAATTTACATCCTCATATTATGGTTACTTGATAGTGCCTTATTTTTACGAGTAAAGATTTATGAATTATAACATATGGCACATGTCTATGATTATGTGATAGTGTATAGTGGCTATAGCATACTCTCTACCATGGTATTGAGCGTTTACCGGACAGGGTGACGTGGTAGGTTTACACGAGAGCAGGGGTTTTAGTCCCATGTCTCTCTCCAACGGGTTTGATCCAACAAACGAGCACCACGTGAAGACCGTGTCAATACCAAGGGAAGGGGGAAAATATAGGTGTTTTATTCTTATAACATTTTAGTTACCTCTCGGTGGATTTTACCCTAATTAGGCCAAACTATGAGTATAATGTGTTTTTGACACCCCATTGATGTATGAGTGATGATAAGGATGACTATTATTTGAATTACATGATATATTTGCAAATGAATGAAATATAAATTTGAAAATGATATTTTGATGTGTCACTCTCACAAATTCATTTATTGTCAATATATAGTCATTGCAGCTCACTTACTGAGTATGTAGATTATACTCACCCCTCATAATTACATTTTCAGCTTGTACTGTGTTGACTTACATTGAAATACTGTACCACAAGCTTTACCAAGAGATACTATCGGGTATGTGTTTATACCCACCCTTATTTACCATTGGATCATGCATATAAATTTTATATGTAAATTGGAGGCAAATGTTTTAAAAAAATTTTCTAAAGATTTTTTTCTTCTTTCACTGTATGATTTGACTTAGGATATTGAATAGGGTTGTGATATTAGACATAATATTGGTCTTGCGTCACCTCGATATGTGAGTAAGGCATACTCGTGCTTCGAGGAGTCGTGGCGATCTGTTTGCGTACTTGACATATGGGTCGGGGCGTGACACAAACCATCTATTATTTATTTGAATTATGTTTTGTTGAATAAATAAATGAATTATGAGTTATTAATAATATATATTTTGAATAGGTAAAAATTTGTGGTTAAATATATAGATTTTTAAAATTATTAATATATTATAATTTAAATTTATTTATCTGGTTTTTTAAATTATTAATATATTATAATTTTAAAAATTAAAATTATTTTGATCAGCGGGACAGGACGTGACAGATTTAGGTGGTGTCAGAGTGCTAGGTTCTGTATCCATTCTATTTCGTTTCAAATGTTTGTAAAATGATTTTTAAAGAAATTACAATTTGCCTCCTATGGTCCTACAACGTCAATCCTTATTAGGGGGTTAAGTTGGCACCTAACCCTTTGCTTTTCTACTCTTAAGTACTAAGTGTGATCCTTTATATAGAACTATGCATCCCCGAGGGTGACCAAGACATCTACCAAGACCCCGCTCAAGGCCACATCATCACCTCAAGTGCCTCAGGCCCCTCCTGCTAGAGAAACACCTCCGCCTCCACCGTACCCCACACTCCAGGAGATGATTGGAGTGGTGGACGGCCCACCGAGACCAGATGAGAGCACCACCTGCACCGGCGGTTGAGACTCCGCCTGTACTCAAAGCAGCACCAGCGCCCACTCCTATGCTGACGACTACACTGGCTACTCGACAGATGACAGAGGTCTCCACTTTGCTCAGAGAGGCTAGGAGTTTAGGGAATGAGTCCTTCTCTAGGACCCAGGACCCCGTTGTGGCCAGGAAGTAGCTTAAACGGATCAAAGAGGCTATAGAGGACATGGGCATTGAGGATAGATTCAAGCTGGTGATAACAGTCAGACTGTTAGAAGATGATACCTGTGACTGGTGGGACGACGCCAAGGATAGAGGAAATGAGCCACTGATTTGGAGTGACTTTCTGAGGGAGTTTGATTTCCAATATTACACGATGTTCGACCGTGACATGAAGCTGCGAGAGCTCCTGGAGTTGAAGTAGGGGCAAAAGTCTGTGTCAGAGTATGAGACTGAGTTCCGCAGACTAGCGGCAATTTTTCCAGAGTTAGTGGCGACTAAGGAGACCAGGAGATTCAAGTTTGAACATGGACTAAATCTCGCCATCAGAGACCGGATGACAGTCTCCAAAGAAGAAACATATGTTAAAGTTCTGTTATAGGCACTGAGAGCAGAACAGAATATCAAAGAACAGAACAGACTCTGCGACTAGAAGACCAAAGGATGAGGCCTGGATTTGGGCAGGGATAGAGCTCAAAGAGGAGTAGAGGCCGAGATTCATTTAGCGAAGGCCCTAGACAGGGGCCCAGGACCACACCTTATGGGCAGTATGGTAGCCATTAGCCCTGATGAGTATACTGGGAGGTAGCTTGGGCATTACACCATGGTTCGGATGAGCACAGAGAAGGTCTTGCTCGATTTGTAAAAAGGCACATCCAGTGCCATATCGATTCTCTGGTAGATGTTATCAGTGCGAAAAGGAGGGATACTTTAAAGACCGATGTCTTGATCTGCGAGCTGAGAGGTGCAGTCATGCTCGAGATCAGAGCTTTCTTTATGGCCCCAGGGGCAGCTCAGTACCTTTTACGACATCTTCTCATAGTACCGCAGGGAAGTCTTTCATTGGGAGTAACATGCCTGGTCCACCTCCTTGTCAGTAGCCCAGGATACAGGCTAGACTATATGCTATGACCGACGAGGAGCCACAGGCCAGTCCAGATATAGTAACAGGTGTTTCCCCTACTCCTCATCCTGATGATGTACAAGAACTTTAGACTGTGTTGTATTTTGGTGAATTTTGAAAGATGATATATATATCCTTTTTGAGGTTTTATCCTTAAATAATTTTCAATTATTTTGATGATATTGGATTAATGGACTTTATAAATTTGGGTGATAGGCACTATGATTATTTTCGGAAGAGACGTCCATGTGTTGGTTGACACTAGGGCGAATGTTCATTTATGAGCATGGACTTCGCTCACTATACTGACAAGGTTCTAGTACCATTGGATAAAGTACTGTTAGTCATTACTCCCTTGGGGGAGCAGATTGTCAGGAAAGTGGTGTATCGAGACTGTGGAGTTGAGGTAGAGAGCATAGTGTTGAAAGCAGATCTGATTCCACTAGACATACGGGACTTTGATACCATCTTAGGTATGGATTAGCTATACCGGCATAGAGTTTTAGTGGACTGTTTTGCTAAGACAATCGAATTTTAGAGACCGGAGTGTCCAGTATTGGCTTTCCATGGAACCAGACGGGTTCTCCCAAATTGTGTGATATCTACTTTGGAAGCCCATAGATTGATGAATAAGGGTTGTACAGCATATCTGGCGCATGTTGTGGATACCACAGTAGAGGGACATAAATGATGTTCCAATGGTGCAAGAATTTCCTGATGTATTCCTTGAGGAGCTACCCGGATTACCTCCAGTCCGGGAGTTTGCTTTTGCTATTGATTTGATACCAGGCACTACGTCTATCTCCATTCAGCCATATAGGATGGCCCTTGTAGAGCTGGAAGAGCTAAAAGTCCAGTTGCAAGAACTGTTGGATAAAGGTTTCATCATACCAAGCACTTTGCCTTGAGGAGCTCATGTATTATTTGTCCGAAAGAATAATGGCACTCTCAGACTATGCATTGATTATCGACAGTTGAATCGAGTGACCATCAATAATCGATACCCGTTACCTTGGGTTGATGATTTGTTTATACCAGTTGCAGGGGGCCCGGGTTTTTTTCTAAGATCGATCTAAGATCTGGATATCATCAGCTACGGATCAGGGAAAGTAATATTCCCAAGACAACCTTCAGGACCTGGTACGGTCACTTTGAGTTCTTGGTGATGTCGTTTGAGCTGACTAATACCCTGACAGCTTTTATGGACCTGATGAATCGGGTATTCAACTCCGTTTTGGATAGATTTGTTATCGTCTTCATCAATAATATTCTTGTGTATTCGAGGAGTGATGAGGAGCATTTCTAGTACCTACGAGCTGTATTACAGACACTCCGTGAGAAAGAACTATATGCCAAATACTCCAAGTGCGAGTTTTGATTAAGGAAGATTGACTTTTGGGTCATGTGGTTTCTGCTGATGGGATCTTTGTGGACCCAAAGAAAGTTGAAACTATTCTAAAATGGGAGCAACCAAGGAGTATTACGGAGGTACAGAGTTTCCTTGGATTGGCAGGATATTATTGGAGGTTTGTAGAGGGATTCTCCAAGATTGCCACTCCACTCTCCAACTTGACGTGGAAAGAGGTCAAGTTTGTTTGGGATGACCGCTGTGAGGCAAGTTTTCAGGTGCTCAAATAGCAACTAACGTTAGCACCCATCCTTGCTTTCCCTACTAGTGATGGAGAGTACGAGATATACTGTGATGCTAGCCGACATGGACTAGGTTGTATCCTAATATAGAAGGGTCAAGTCATCGCTTATGCCTCCCGACAACTGAAAAGGCATGAACTGAATTATCCTACCCACGACTTAGAGCTTGCTGCTATTGTGTTTGCTTTGAAGATTTGGCTACACTATCTATATGGGGTTAGTTGCCGGATGTATACAGATCACAAAAGTTTAAAGTATCTACTCACTCAGAGGGAGCTCAATCTCAGGTAGAGGAGATGGTTGGAGCTTCTAAAAAACTATGATCTGATTATCGACTACCACCCGGATAAAGCAAATGTTGTTGTGGATGTAGTAAGTTACAAGTCATCATCGTCAGCACCCACCGAGAGTTCTTATCTTTTGTGTCTTATTGGACTCCACTCCCTAGGAGTCAAACTGGCCACAGATGATTTTGGAGCACTTTTCGCTAGATTTGAGGTTAGACCAACTCCGTTTGACCACATTCGAAAACTTCAGTCTACTAATGAGGAGCTTCAAGGGATTGTTGAGAGGATTAAGAAAGGGGAAGACGGAGACTTCAGAGTCAGGGAAGATGGCCTAGTAGTTTTTGGGAGACCTATCTATATTCCAAAGGATGATAACCTTAGACGTGCCATATTAGAGAAGGCTTACTCTTCAGCCTATGCTATGCATCCCAATAGCACAAAGATGTACCGGATGATTCGAGAAAATTACTGGTGGGCAGGTTTGAAGTGTGAGATAGCCAGTTTTATTACTCGGTGCTTGGTATACCAGCAGGTGAAGACTGAGCATCAGTGACCCGCCAACACACTACAGCCTCTTCCCATTCCTGAATGGAAGTGGGAGCATATCACCATGGATTTTGTAATGGGTCTTCCACGGACTTCAGCACGACATGATACTATCTGGGTGATCGTAGATAGACTTACCAAGTCTACACATTTCCTTCCCATTTGCAGCAGTTATCCACTAGAGGGTTTAGCCAGCCTGTACATCAGTGAGATAGTTCGACTGTATGGAGTTCCAATAGCTATTGTATCGAACAGAGACCCATGTTTTACTTTCTGATTTTGGCCAAAGTTGCAAGAGGCCATGGTTACCCGATTGAAGTTCAATACTACATTTCACCCCCAGACGGATAGTCAGTCTGAGAGGACCATTCAGACACTAGAGGATATGTTGAGATCTTGTGTCATGGATTTTAAAGGAAGTTGGGACCAGCACCTCCCGTTGATCAAGTTCGCCTACAACAATAGTTACTAGGCTAGTATTGTGATGCCACCATACAAAGCCTTGTACGAGTGAAAGTACTGGACACCCTTATGTTAGGATGAGGTCGGGGAGAGAGCTTAGTTGTATAGATTTGATTAAGGAGACCTGAGAAAAAGTAAAAGTCATCTGTGCTCGGATAAAAGCTGCCCAGGATAGGCAGAAAAGCTATGCAGACAAACGACGATGACCTTTGGAGTTTGGGGAGGGAGACATGGTGTTTCTAAGGGTATCCTCTTGGAAGGGGATGATCTGATTTAGACAGCGGGGAAAGTTTAACCCCAGATACATTAGACCTTTTCGAGTCCTTGAGAGAATTCGGAAAGCAGCATACAGACTGGATCTGCCTCTTGAGTTATCACGGATTCACTAAATATTCCATGTTTCGATGCTGAGGAAGTACCTTCATGATCCTTCCCATATACTGGAACCTCCACCGATAGAGTTAAGCGATGACTTGAGTTTCCCCGTCCAGGCCATAGCTATCTTAGACAGACAGACCAAAAAACTATGGAGCAAGGAGGTCCTCCTGGTCAGAGTACTTTGGAGGAATGACCAGATCAAGGAGCAAACATGGAAGCCCGAGGATGCTATGAGGAGACAGTACCCCCAGCTATTTGATATATAGTTTCAGTTTAGTTTCGTGAACGAAACCTTTTATTAGAGGGTTAGGAATTGTAACACCGATTTTCGGTGACTATGTATCATATACCACTTCTCATGATTATATATATATAAGCATCATTTTGAGATATATAAAATGAACATTTATTTATCTATTTATTTATTTTGAGGTTTGACCTCAAAATCACTAAAAATAAAAAATTTTAGCGGTAAGCCGAAACCTTCTTGGCAAGATCCGACAAGGCATAAAGAAGTCAAAAATGGCTAAGAGAAGGTCTATACACTAAAATAGAGATATTTAAATGAAATTTCACATATTTAAGAAATTTCGAACAAAATTTCATAGAACCAAAAATATAATTTTTTAAAAGTTAAAGGTTTAAATGCAATTAAGGAAGTTAAGGGACTAAGTTGCAAACCACTCAAGGATGGACAATTGGAGCCAAATGATTGGTCAAGAGGGAAGCAAGGTTGGTTAGTGGCTATATAGGATTTTTCCACATTCAAAAATACTTATTGGATATAAATTTATGCATGAAAGTTTATTGGATAGAAATTTTTGCATGAAACCTAACTAGAATAGCTTATTCTAGTTTGTGACACATCTTCCCTTGACAAGGACATCCACAAGACACCTAATTGAGTGCATGGAGGTTGCTTGAATCAATAATTGCATGGTTTAAATGTTAGGACAAGTGGAACATTGAGATGATGCATGGAATGATCCAATGGTCAAGGATATTTGGCTAGGTTTATAAAAGAACTTGTTTAAGAAGAGTTTGGCTCATTTTCTTCATTCAAACCACCCCTTGTATGAAATATGTAGAGTTCATTTCCATTTTTGAGATAAGCTATGGAGCCAAAGATATAAGAACAATTTTTGAAAATTCTTAAATTTCAATTGGAAGTATAGAAGTATTGTGTAGGAATTTATATTCATTGTGATTTGATTTTGTTAAGGTAAAAAAAAAAATTCAAGAATTCAAAGGAAATGCTGGTATTATTGATAAAGAGATCTTACAAAGGAGGCAACATGTCCTAACTTATGCTAAGATTAAATTATTTGATAAATAGTTACTTTGACATCCATACTAGCATACTAGATAGTGATTTCTAAGTTGGGTCTTATATAGTCTTACTATGATATCTCATTCTGTAGAAATAAAGAATCTAAAATATTTGTTTTTCTATAAACTAGACTTCTTAAGCTTTAAAATGGCATATCATGTGAGGCATTTCATGAAGGAATCGATTTTTGGTGATTTTTGGAAATTTAGCTTGTTTCACCATTTTTGTTTCGTGTCCTGTGTACGACCAGTTATTTGTGCAAATTTTTGAGGTATCTTCTGTACGAAATTTAGAGAAATGTTAAACATAAAAGTTTTAGATTTCTCTCTTATCTTTAATGTGAGATAAAAATCACTTGAATCAGAGTTGTAGGCAGAATGTTATAGTGTTTTTACTAAAACTATGCGGAAGTAGTTTTAAAACCAAAATTGAGATGAAAAAGGAATTTTATAAAATTATACGTTTAAAATTTGAGAATGGTCTAACAAGAAAGTTTTAGATTTATGTCTTATCTTCAATCTGAGATAAGAATCACTTAAATTGGAGAAGTACATAGGGAGATATGGAAATTCGGCCAAAACTATGCAGAACTGGTTTTAGGAACTTAGACTAAAAAAGTGATAAATTTTTCTAAATTTGTGTGTTTAGAATTTGAAGTTGGTCTGAACATAAAAGTTGGCGATATATTTCGTAACCTTAAGAGAAAATTTAAATCATTTGAATCTGATCAAGATTTTAGAAAATATCATGATTTTACTAAACCTGCGCATGATAGGTTTTGTAGAAATTTTTCTCTAAGTATGAAATTTGAGATTTAATCTTATGAAAGAGAACATTTCTATATGCATCTTGTAATCCGACGACATAACATTGAATTGATAAATGATGCATATTGTTTAAACTTGGGCTTAGGGTTTGAGGGGTGACTCGTTCGAGAAACAAGGACAGTTAGGGGAGTGTGTACCCTCCTCAGTCGAAGTGAGTGGGACGAACTATTTTGACTTTAAATGAGAAATAGTTTTGATCATGATTTTATAAATGAATTTTGAAATGTGATTTAGAAATACTTTAATATTTGTGGCATGTTCTGAAATGTTGTTCGGTAAAAATTTGCATCCTGATATTATGGTTACTTGATAGTGCCTTATTTTTATGAGTAAAGATTTATAAATGATGACAAATGGCACATGTGTATGATTATGTGATGGTGTATAGTGGCTACAGTGCACTTCCTATCACGGTATTGAGCGTTTACCTTACGAGGTGACATGGTGGGGTAACACAGGAGTAGGGGTTTAAGTCCCCTATCTCTGTCCAACGGGTTTGATCCAATAAACGAGCACCACGTAAGGACCGTGTCAACATCAAGAGAATGGGGTAAAATATATATATTTTATTCTGATGACATTTTAGTGGCCTCTCGGTAGATTTTACCCTAGTTATGCCAAACTATGAGTAGAATGCGTTTTTGATACCCTATTGATACATAATTGATGATAAGGATACCTATTATTTGAATTACATGATATATTTGTAAAGGAATGAAACATGAATTTGAAAATGATATTTTGACTCGCCACTCTCACAAATTTATTTATTATTATTATATTGTTATTGTAGCTCACTCACTGAGTATGGGGATTATGCTTACCCCTCATAATTACATTTTCAGCTTGTACTGTGTTGACTTACGTTGAGATAGTGTACCACGAGCTTTACCGAGAGACACTATCGGGTATGTGTTCATACCCACCCTTGTTTACCATTGACCATGCATATAAATGTTATATGTAAATTAGACACAAATGTTTTAAAGTAATTTTCTAAAGATTTTTCTTCTTTTTTCACTGTATAATTTGACTTAAAATATTGAATAAGATTATGATATTAGACAAAATATTGGTCTTGCGTCACCTCGATGTGCGAGTAAGGCATACCCGTGCTTCGAGGAGTCATGGCGATCTGTTCGCGTGCTTGACTTACGGGTCGGGGCTTGATACAAACCATCTATTATTTATTTGAATTATGTTTTGTTGAATAAATAAATGAATTATGAGTTATTAATAATATATATTTTGAACAGATAAAAATTTCTGATTAAATATATAGATTTTTTAAATTGTTAATATATTATAATTTAAATTTATTTATCGGGTTTTTTAAATTATTAATATATTATAATTTAAATTATTAATATATTAGCAATGTTGAAGTGTAAACAAAATAAAGAAATTATGAAATCTGTTCCACCTCGAGTACTGTTATCATGAAGTTACCACACTACTGTATTACCACTAATTATCGCTTATCGTAAATTTACTACTTACCACCTAGTTTATACTTGCGATCTAGTTATCATTTATCACATATTTATCATTTATCACCTAGTTACTACTTGCCACCGAGCTATCACTTAATGCTTACCATGTAGTTACTACTTACCACATTGTTATCACTTACTACTTACTATCTAGTTATTAGTTATGACCTAATTACTACTTACCACTAAGTTTTCACTTATTATAAATTTACTACTTACCACCGATTATATCAAATTAGATAACAACATACAAAATATATTTTTTAACTTATTAGAAACAATAATAATTTATATTAATAATTCTAATTATAGTATATTAATAATATTACTATAATGGTAAAATTCTTACCATTGTGTACAATGTTCCCATGCATTATTATCATGAAATCTGTTGCATGCGAGCACTATTATCATAATGTTATCACACCACTGTATTACCACTAATTATCACTTATCCTAAACATACTACTTGCCATCTAGTTATCATTTATCGTAAATTTACTACTTACCACCATTGTACCGACCCACTTCAAATTAGATAACAACATTCAAAATAATTTTTTTTAACTTATTAGAAACAATAATAATCTCTTTTAATAATATTAATAATAATATATTAATAATGTTACTACAATGGCAAAATTCATATCATTGTACACAATGTTACCATGCATCACTATATGTTACTAATAACTATACAATTATGCGCATTTGACTCTGGTTACATACAAACTAAGCATAAGTTATCACCAATTTATACCACTTGTTTCACAACCTTACTTATAATCTTACACTTTTATTTTATGACAAACTTACTACATATTATATCAATTTTACCATTAGATATCGCAACTACAATGTATAATAATATTATTAATTTTACCAGACATTACCATACACACTATATTATCACTAATTATTGCAAACTTATCACAACTTATCGCAACGCACTACACCACCTATTATAGCAATTTAGCACATGTTATCCCAAATTATCACAAACTTACCACTACATATTGTAAATAACTTTAATTGTTAAATTTTTAATCTGTCCCACATTTATTGACTACAAGTGATAACCATGAGAATTGAACGTAGTTTTTAATGATTGTTCTATATATGGGTTAGTATAGATATAGAACATATACAGATGGTATGATTAAGTGCACAGTAAAGATAAGTCATATAGAGAATATTTTAAACCATCCCTAAAGACCGTCATATTTACTTATCACAACTGATAACCATCATAAATGAACATCATTTTATTGACGATTGTGTTATTGTTATTGACGGTTGATAAATATTTCCCAACGGACAATTTATACCCATAAGAAAATGTATACATTTCTTCACGATTTTGTCAAAATCGTCTCAATAGAGTATAAAAAATCATCACTAAAAGTTATTGACAATAAATGTTACCATGAACATAGAGCTTTAATTTTGTAGTGACGGAAACATATAAAATTAGAATTTCAAGCAAATTTTATTAAAAAAATTAAAAAATAAATAAGGTTGCCCATCAAATATATCCTGCGAAGGAAATGGCATTTTTTTCTTATGTACTACAAGAGTGAATTAAAATTTTAAACAATTAATATTGGAGTTACTTGATAATATCACCATAAATGCACCAGAAATTCATTTTAGTTTCTTCATTTATAAAATTTAAGAATAGTTGGTACAGGTTCAAATCAAGTAGGATTTTTTTTTTTGTATAGAGATTACGAAAATATATGCATTCACTAAAATTTTAATATAATATCTTGGAGAAAATTTTGAGTAAAAACTCTTTATCAGTCGACTATCACATCAAGTGAAATGCTATTAGATAAAGTAAATGTCACATGGAACTCTCTCTCTCTCTTGGTTTTATTGGGATTTGAATTCGAGATTATCAAATTGGGAAAGTTGGTTATAACCACTAAACTATCCCTTAGGAACAACCACCCCTCTCTCTCACTCAAGCCAATAGCAAGGGTGCTCACTTATGGAATGCAATCACCGAGAGAGAGAAATAAACACCCAATTGAAAACAAATCCAAATTGATTGCATGGTTCTACCAAGAAATATAAATGAGCAGTAAATAAGAAATTATTGCCTACTTTATTCAATACTTTTTGTTATGAAGCCGAGATCTCTCGGTCGGATATTGATTGAAAATTTTTTTATACCGATTTCACGTAAATAATGTATAAAACTAATGAAAATAAGCATAAAAATAAGATTCATTATTGAAAAGAAGTTGATAGACCCGCACCAAAAGCAAATTTTAGACTCTCTAGGAAAGATGACTTGGTGTTTGCCGATGTGGCACCGTAGATGACGTAGTAAAGACATCGGAGAGAAGCAAGTGATGTGGCAATGAGACATCTACTCCCTTTTTAGCCTCTAGCAGGTGATGAGTAGACCAGGCACATGCAGGTGTAGACCAGCTCCATTCACGACGGTATTGAATCATAAATTGAAGGAATCTTTGAGCCCAAACATTTAGGTCCAATTGAATGTCCTTGTATTTGACCTTTTATTTTGCGTTACATTTGATCTAATGTCAATCATACCATATATTATATATATATATTTTCTATAAATAGTGAAATATAATTACCCAAAATTAGAACAAAATCATTCTCTCAATAAGTTCTCTTTTAACTAACATGGTATCAGAGCCACATTAAAAAAAATATATATAGTCTCCCTCTCTTGGTCTTCCACTGCCAAAGAATTGTCTAACTCCAGTATGCTTTGCACTCGCCTCTTATAAGAATCCTATGCATCAGAATGAGTCAAGTTATTTTTTTTGGGTATTCAAAAATAACTCTAATCGAGATTATTTCTTATAAATCTCTCAAATCTAATTCAAAGAGAAAATCATTACATTTTTACTTTCTTTACCGTCACATTTATTAGCAACATCAAATCTAATTCTTATGAACACCTTTCTCTCAAATCTCTCACAACACCATTCTCTCTAATTCAAAGAGAGAATCATGCTACCCGTTTTCACCCCATTTTCCCCGATCTTTCTGGCACATTTATTGATTTCTTTGGATACATCTAATTTTGTAGCTTGAACTCTTCATGAGATTCAAACTTCTTGCATTTTGGATTGTTCATTTGCAACATCATTCTCACAACATCAACTCATAAAAAAAAATGTAATCCCTCCTGTGGATTCCGCATGACCAGTCGATTTCAATTGTTGCCATCATTGTCAACTTCAACCATCATCACCACAGAACTAAGTCCTCTATGCCGCAACTTAGATTTAAACGATCCCTTTCCTTATTCAAGATCCTCGATCTATTTTTGGAATGATTTGTCTCAATTGAATGCATTATCATTTCCGATCAATCCAGTTTTTGTTACCTCAAATCATCATCACTTGCCATCTTTGGAAAATCACCGGTGGCCTTTGAGTTTGCCTTTGTTTGCCGAAACCCTAGAGAACTCAAGTCATTTTTTGAAGCCTAGATGAAGAAAGCATTGACATTGGGAGGCCATTGTTTTTTTTTTTAAAAAAAAGGGTCACACAAAAAAGGTACAAAAAGGAGTGACACAAAAAAAGGATACAAAAAAAAAGTTACAAAAAAAAAGCATGCTATAGTTGGAACCCTCACACAATCTCTATCCAGTTTTCCATCTGACTTTAGGCCTTCTCCCTTATGGCACCAAACAACATTGATAAACCCTCTCCTCTCTTTACCCACCATGTATACAGAATTAGCAATATTAAGGCACGTGTCCCCCACCATTCTTGATTTCAATAATCCCATATACGATAACTGGTAGCATTACACACATCAAATGCCAAAAGTGTTGGTGTCATACCAATTAACTCTAAACTCTAATCATCCTTATTTTAAGATAATCTTAGTGTAGAGTCTTGTAGTTAATTGAATAGTTTAAAACCATTCATATGGGAACATCTACCTTCACAAAATACTACCAACGAGTTGAATCGCTTGCTAATCATTGGAAGACGTTGAAAGCCCAATAACAGAAAACACCCTTGTCCTTCAACTCCGACATGGCCTTAATGAACAATATAACACCCTTGTTAATATCATCATCGTTTCTTAAAGCTCATACCATGTCTCTCATCAAAGAAGTTTGTCTCTCAAACATTGTCAATCCCTCTTCTTATACTTTTCCTACCGTTCTCCTCACACCACCACATAAACAGACGTAGACAAACACTATAAAAAAATAGTATATTTGCAACAAATTTTGTGACAAAAATTGGAGAAAATTTCATCTCTAAATAAATTTGCAACGAATTTTTCGATAAAAAATCGTTTGTCACTAATAACTCGTCACAAATATTTGCGACCAAAAATATCATATTTGTCGCAACATTAGGGACCAATAATATTTTGTCACAAAATTCATCGCAAAAATTAGCAACCAAAATATTTTTGTTGCAAATTTCCGACACATTTTGCGATGAAAAATATCTGTTGCAAATCTATTTGCCGCAAAACTCGTCAGAAAAATTAGCATAAAAATTTCTTGGTTGCAATTTTGTGACCAATTTTGCGACGAATGTTATCTGTCACAAATTAGTGACAAATAATTATTTGTCACAAAATTCGTCAGAAAAATTAACATAAAAAATTTGTTTGTTGCAATTTTGCGACCAATTTTGTGACGAATATTATATGTCACAAATTAGCGACAAATTATTATTTGTCGCAAAATTGGCAACGAATTTTTTTGTAGCTAATTTCGTCAGAAATTTGCAACGAAATATAATTTCGTCAGAAATTTGCGACGAAATATAATTTCGTCAGAAATTTGCGACAAATTGTTATCGTCACAAAAGTGCAACGAATATTTATTTGTTGTACAATTTGTCACTAATTTGCGACAAATACGGCAATGAATTTAGTGACGAATGTTGCGACGAAGTGTGGAAAATTTAGTAACAAATTTTACAACGAATATCAGAATCAGCAACAAATTTTGCGACAAATCTGGAAAATTTGCGACAAAAAATTTGGTTTGTTTTTTTTTTTTTTTTGCAGCAATTTTCCCTATATATCATATTCCTCTCTACTCAGCCAATGAGTTTATGAACAAAACATCCAACATCATCATCAACAAGCCATCTAGGGTACCATCTAATAGCCAATAATATGAAATTTATTGAGTCTCTACTCATCTAAACAACTAACCATCTAATAGTATCAATCAAATAATAATTGTAAAAGCACTACCATCGTCATGAAATAATAATAAAGAGTAATAAATGTGTAACAGAATATCAAATATCTAGCAGTACGAACCAAGTAATAATAACAACCATATTTAAATTAAACATGAAAAAATAAAAAACAATCTCAAGAAACATTATCACCATCACCGTCACCAGCACCATCATCATCACCAAATATGTTATAATCATCACCATCATGTAGAGGAGATTGAAAAGGGGGAATTGAACTTGAAGCGAATACTAACTAAAGATGCTGCATTATAAACCTCTGTTGTGTGCAAAACTCTTCAAATTTATTGTCTCTTCGCCCGAGTTCTGCGTGCATGGCTTGAAGTTCATTGTCTTTTTGTGCTAACTGCTCCTTCGAGTGGCTCAGCTCTTGGTTCATTTGCATTAATTCTTTTCTTACTGGTGTCTGGGTGGAAGAAGATGACCACTAATTCTACAAGTCCTGCTCAACGAGTCCATCCCAAGTACTCTTTCCTGTTTCGCTCCACCAGTAGCCTCGAGCCATAAAGCCATATTATTAACAGATGGCTCAGACGTAGCAGCATCATCACTACCACTGGAATTTCTCAGTACAAGCTGATCATATTTTTCCTGCATTGTCATAAGAGAAATTAAAAGAAAATTAAAATAACAATATAATAAAATATCGAACAAAAGAAATACAAGTGTCAATTAACAGTTTAACAATGTAATAAAACATCGAACAAAGAAAATAAAAATACAAAATTGTATTCCTTATTAATTAAGTAATTGACAGTAAACAATAAGATACAAAAATTAATATGTGAATCAAATTTTACAAATTTAATAGACTTATGGAATTGAAATTAAATATACTTCTATTTATGTATTTAGTTGCTTTATCCATGAGAATGATACTTAGATAATGAGGAGTGCTCTAATTGAAATTAAAATTCAACTACTATTAAGAGTTTGAAACTATAACAAATCGAATAAAGGAAAAAAATTATACTAGTGCGTAACATAATGAACCAACCATTCGGAAATAACGTAACAAAATTGATATTATGTATTCCCTAATTTTAATTAATAATGATACAAAAAAGTATAAATTAGAAATGAAAAAATCAATTTAAATAGTGAAAAAAAAAATTTGTCTAGATAAATCTAATAAATTCATCTTCTAATGTTATTATGACAGATTCAGTATAATATGCTAAAATCTTTGTTGCAAAGTGTCTATAAAACAATTAAAAAATTTGAAATTACATACCAAAACCGCTCTAGCTCTCTCCCCACTCCAAGTCTTGTCTTTTTTCTGGAAAGTCCATGTGAAAGTCTCTATAAATGATGGCTGGTATCCCATTTCCATGGCCTAAAAAAACCACCGTTCAATATAATGAAATAATGAAAAAATAAATGAATTAAATTCGAAAAAATAGTAATTTAACCAAATTACCATTCTATTTCTAAACTCATCAATATTGATAGAGCCTCCTGCATAAATAGCAGATGATTCCGTAGAATTATAAGATCGATTCTTTTTATTCTGCTCACTCCTCCGTCAGCTCTCATCGGAATCCTAGAAGTTTAAAATCCTAAGCCAATTATCTTCGGTTTGGCTTCTTTCGATTAGTTTTTGCATGATTTAGTACACCTCGGATGTAATGACCACATTTTTTATTAAAAATTATTCTTATTTCAAGCTCCTCGGTCTCATCCCAATTGAACTTTCGCTGCAATAAAAAAAATACAATTAGTTATATTTAAATCATACACTTATTTTTATATTTAAACTTAGAGATCTTATTTACCTTGAATTCTCTCCACCATAACTCTTTGATATCATATGGAGTACTTGTGTAAGACATCGATGCCCCTCCCCAATGGTTGCTAATGATTGTATTCAGCTCATGAATAATACACACAGAATTTGTGAATCTATCATAAAATTAGAAACAAAAAATGGTTAGTAAAAAAATAGTTAAACAAACTAATTAGGTATAAGAAAAAAACTTTTGTGATAATAATTCAAAATTTACTACTTACGAATCTCCGCAAGGGGATATCACCTCTCACATATCTTCCCCCTCAACGTGTGAATCTTGCATTGAAGGTACAACCGAAGGTGTAACTGATGGAGACAGTGAAGGTGCTTCAAGAGAAGGCGAAGGGGCATGGGAAGGTGCAGCTGAAGCAGACGGTGGCGCTAAAGAGTTTGGTCTTGCATCAGAAGATCGTCTATGCCCTCCACGTCGATACTGTCACAAGAGTTTGATTTTGCAAGCAATGAAAATTGCATGTTTATAAAAAATATAATAGAGTATTTGAAGAAACATACCATATTTAAATTGTCGTCTGAAATGATCTATAAAAAAAAATACAGCGTATTAGCAAATAATTTTTTTGAAAATGAAACATGAGGCACTAAATATAACATACAAATTGAGAAACAAATATGCAAATCTAAATGTATTTTCGCATTCAAACAATTAAATAAAATTTAATATGGTATTAGTAAATTATAATAAATCTTAAAAACATAACACTCACCGACGATAAAAAATCTAAGTCATCATTGTCATCATCATCCTCATTATCAAATTCTTCAATATCAAATTCATTCTCATCTTCATCTTTATCTTTATCATCTGTCTCAAAATCAAATTCTTCATCCTCAACGTCATGAATTTCAATTTGATCCACATCTGTCACTACTCCACGTGGATCTCGTAATGTTGGAATAAGATATTCCTCAATCTAAACATGTTTGCAACTTCATCTTGTTGATATGCTATGTCTTCCCAATGTACCTCAATTTTTTTTCGTGCTTTCATTTTACAAACAGCCCACCAATTAATTTTGTCACGTTTCAAACTAGGATATGATGCATAATACACTTGAATCGCTTGTTGTATCAATATGAATGGTTCATATCTTTTATAAAAAATTTTTATGATTTATTTCGACCAAATTAAACTTTGGATGCACATCCATCCCTTTTACGGGGTCAAACCATTGGCACATAAATAAGACGACCCACAACTCTGCTCCAAGGTACTCTACCTCAAGAATTTCATCCAACAAACCATAAAAATCATCTTTTACACCTCCATCGTTGGATGACTGAACACAAACACCACTATTCATTGTAGCTTTTCCGGTTCCATATTCTTGAGTGTGAAAATTATATCCGTTTATAAAATATGATGGCCAAGTTCGTACTGTTGAGTTTGGACCCCATGACAGATGAATTAACAATTCTTGATTACATTGAAACTAAAGTAAAATAAATGTATTAATTTTTTATTAATCAAATATTTATAAAAATTCAAAACTTACATATGTTTTGAACCATGTTGCAAATTTTTCATCGCACACACGATTGAACTCATTCATCGATAGTTCAGACCGTGAATGTTGAAAAATGTTATAATTAAAGAAGACGATTTATGTCAAAAATTTTAACAATACAGATAATACATTTATTTGGAAAAAAGTACTTACTCGAAGTATGGCGTAACTTCTGGATAGTTCAGTAAAATATATGTATGGGTTGTTTGCCATTCTTTATCAGTTAAGTATCTAACCTTACATGACCCACTTGGTTGACCGAGATAGTTGAAAATAGAGAATGAATTTGAGTTAGGATCAACAAGACCCTCATCATTTCTTCCCGCTCTCCGTCTCTTACATTGGACATGAGGCTCGAAATAATATGAAGCAAAAGTTGTCACTTCCTCCGCAATGTATGCATTAACAATCGAGGTTTCAACCCGTGCCTTATTTTTCACTTTTCTATTCAAATGATATAGAAATCTAATTGTAATTAAATAAAGTGTATCAGAAATTGATATATAATGAATTTAGTAAAATGACATGTACTCTAAATGTTGCTATGAAGAGAAGGTACAAAATTTACCTTTCAAATGAATATATCCATCGATATTGGATGGGACCTACAACTTTGGCCTCATAAGGCAAGTGAACTAAAAGGTGTTCCATGGAATCAAAAAATGATGGAGGAAATATCTTTTCTAGATTATACAAAATGATAGGGATATCTCTTTCTAATTTTGCCATATGTGATTCCTTCAACACTGTTGAACAAATATCATGTAGGAAAATACTTAATTCTGTAAGACGCCCATACAAAATCTGGTAAAAGTTCTTTAAAAGCAATAGGAATCAATCTTTTCATAAATATGTGACAATCATGACTTTTCAAATCAATCAATTTGCATTCTTTCATATCGATACATCTCCCAAGATTTGAGGCATAACCATCAGGAAATCTCAATAATTTCAACCATTCACAAACTTTTCATCTCTGATCCTTATTTATTATCTAAATTGCCTTTGGTTTTGGTCCCTTACTGTTTCCATCCACGTCAAGCGTAGGTCGATTACAACAAAGCTACATATCTTTTCTCGCTTTCAAGTTATCTTTATTTTTTCCAAAGACATCCATCAATGTATTAATCACATTATCAAAAACATTTTTCTCAATATGCATCAAATCGAGATTATGATGAATCAGATGGGTCTTCCAATATGGTAGATCCCAAAATATACTCCGTTTCGTCCATTTATGCACACTTCCATATCCATATGTTGTACCATGTGGATCTTCAATAACAAATGGAAAGTGAGACACTCGCTCCCAAATTTGATAACTAGTTAATCTCAACGGATGAGGTGTTTTTTCAACTTTATTCTTCATAAACTCTTCTTTATTCCTTCTAAATTTATGATTTTGTGACAAAAATTGTCAATAACAATCAAAATAACTCACCTTCTTACCATGTTTCAATCTGAACGACTTTGATCTCTTCATTGATATTGGACATCCTAAAACCCCAGCAGTACTCCATCCTAATAACATGCCATAAGCTGGAAAGTCATTATCATCCAAAGAAGAGTAGCCTTCATTATAAATATCTGATCATTGTTAACATCATATGTAAGAACACCATCATCCCATAATTGTTTTAACTCCGCAATCAATGGTTGCATATAAATATCTATCAACTTCTTCGGATTTTGCGGGCCAGGTATACCAATGTCAAAAACATATAGGGTATCTTCATATACATACCCGGAGGAATATTATACGGAGTTAAGATCACTGTCCAACATGAATAATTTTTCCTGATTTTCCAAATAGAGCAAACCCATCAGCATAAAGACCTAACCTAATGTTTCGAGTATCTCTTGCAAATTCAGGATATGTCATATCAAAAATTTTCCATTCCTCTGCATCCGAATGGTTTAACCCTTCTTTTGTTTGATGATTTGCATGCCAAGTCATATATTTAGCAGTAGTTTTCGATGCATAAAGTCTTTACAATCTAGGAGTCAAGGGCAAATAAAATATTTGCTTGAATGGTTTAGGTCGCTAATTACGACCTGATCTCCTAGTACTCTTGTACCTACTTTGGTTACAGAATTTATAAAATTCTACATTTTCATCAGCTCCCCAAAATAACATGCAACCATCTCTGCATACATCAATTCTTTCCACCGGAAGACCCAAGTCATTCACCAAACTTTTCATACTATAAAAGTCATTCGGTATTATATGATCACGAGGCAATACTTATCCCATTACTTGAACAATATCATTGAAGCAATTCTCAAACAAATTATACTCTGTCTTGACATTCAACATTCTAGCCGTTAATGATAACTTAGTGTGGGTGTCACAACCAGCCCATAAAGGTTCATCTGCAGCTCTCAACATTTCTTGAAATTGGTTAGACAAATAATTTTCATCTTGCACATTCTCATCTACATGTTACTTCTACCCCTTCCAATGGTGATGCAGTATGTACATCTTCATTTGTTGGTGCAAAACTAGAACTTGCATAGTTTGATTGGGGGACAAAATTTTGACCCGCTGCATCAAATTCCATTTATTGATATGGATTTAACTGATCATAATAATTGTGATCCCTTCTAACTGAAAAATATTTTGAACATACTCTTCATCAGATATAAATGGTTTACCATGATAAGTCCAATTATAGTAATTTAGAGTAAAACCAAATCTACAAAGATGTTCCCTAACTTTATCACATACATGAAATTTACCATTACCACCCTTTCTATACAGACACCTTAACTTATTCCCATCCATAAACTCAACTCTACTAGTAGCGAAATTCAAGAATTGTTCCACCCCACAAATAAACTCATCAGTTAAACCACGACAATCAGATAAATTCTTATTATACATCCAACCTCTTTCGTTTTGCATTGTCGCTGCTTACAAAAATAAAATTTATAAAATATTAATAAATAAAAGTATTCACAAAATGTAGATGATATTGAAAAAAAATGTTAATAAGAAACAATTAACATCTAATAACAAAACATTTATAAATTATTAACATATATTAAGATAATTTAACAAATATAAAAACGTTAATAGAAATTATTAACACATACTATTTACGCAAAATAATAAAAAATAAATATAATATTTTTTACATTTGCTCGCAAAAAAATGTATAAATAATTTATAACTATTGCAATTTATGAAAATACAACATACATGCATGGATACTAGGAACAAGGGATAAAAAAAAATGAAAAGAAAAGAATAAATGTGATGAAAAAATATATACCTCAATCGCTTCAATATCTACTTTTCTCCCCTCTACTTGAACAACAGGTCCAATCAAAGCAAACACATCTACAACACAAAATCTTTAATGTTATTTATAATAAATCTAATGTTAAAATATATAACAAAATATTTGACATTAATTAAAATAAAATACAATAAAATACAATAAAATATATCACTACAAAAAAAGACATATTTTGCGCCAAAATTTGGGACAAATTTGTAAGAAACATTCGTCGCAAAACAAATTTGCGACGAATTTTGCAAAAAATATTTTTTCGCTGCTAATAAGTTTAGCAAAATTTTGGAATGAAAAATTAAATATTCGTCGCAAAAATTTCCAACAAAAAATTAAATGTCGCAAAATTCGTCACAAATTTGCAACGACTTTTGCGACGAAAAATTTATCGTCGCAAATCTGCAACAAATAAAATATTCATCACAAATTCTGCAGCGAAACCATTTTCGTCGCAAAATTAGCGACGAATAAATTTTTCGTCCCAAAATTTGCAACGAATAAATTTTTTGTCGCAAAATTTCCAACGAAAAACAATTTATTGCAAAATTTGCGACGAAAACCGTTGCGTCGCAAAATTCGTTGCAAAATTTGCGACGAAAAAATATTTGTCACAAAATTTGCGACGAAATAATATTCATCACAAATTTGGTGACGAAAATGCATTCGTCGCAACTTTTGCAACAAATATTTTTTCGTCGTTGATTTGCGACAAAAAAAATTTCGTGGCAACATTTGCGATGAATATTTTTTCGTTGCAAATTTTGCGACAAATTTTGCGACGCAAATTTTGCGACGCAAATTTTATGACGCAAATTTTGTGACGAAACAATATTTGTGGCTGATTTTCCAACAAATAAATTATTTGTGGCAAATCACCAATGAAAAATAATTTGTCGTAAATATGCGACGAAGGTTTTTCGTTGTAAAATTCATCACTAATCAAATGAGCATAGTTTTCAGGGACAAATTTTGTAACGAATATGTATTTTGCTATGAATAAAAATTTTATGAACATATTTGGACAAATTTGCCTGCTCACCCAACCTCATCAACAATTAATCATTCAAATCGTTTTTAATATCAAATTTAAGCAATCTATACTCATAATTATAACTAACTATTCAATAAGATCAATAAATTAAAAATTTAACAAGAAATCGTATTTATAATATCAAACAAAAAAGCAACATCAAAACTAAATGTTAAAATATCAATAACCGTACATAAAAAAAAAAATCAATGTAACAAATATCAAAATGTAACAGTAAAATAACAGTTCACAATTTCAAGTATGACCTCCACCATCAACATCATCATCATCATCATCAAAGAAATCATCACCCTCATCACCATCACAAGCATTATCAGGAAGAGAAATAGAAGGGGGAATTTGATTCAGAGCGGAGACTAACTGAAGATGCTGCGTGATTAACATTTGTTGCGTGCGGACCTCGTTCATTTCTTGCGTGTGCTTTGCTTGAAGTTCACTAAATTCCTGATCTCTTTGCAGTAGCAACTCCTTCAAATGGCTCACCTCTTGATTCAATTGATTTATTTCTACTCTAACTGCTGGTGGGGCGGAAGAAGATGAACCGGCGATTTTGTATGTTCTGCTCAAAGAACTTAGCCCAACTACTCTACCCCCTTTTCGTCCACCAGTCATCTCGAGCCATGTATTCATGTTATCAACAGATGGCTCAGATCCGCCAGCATCATCACTAGCACTCGAACTTCTGCATGATAGCTCATCATATTTCTCCTACATTGTCATGAGAGAAATTAAAATAAATTTACAATAACATTATAATACAAACATATATAATCTTGATTATATATATATATATGAAGGAAAATAATTTTGTATCATAAATCATGAGACCATATAGGATCTAAATTATAAACATTCATATTAACATTGAATAAGTTGAAATTTTAGGAAAAAAATAGAAAAGAATCTCTAGCAAGTAATTCATTAGAAATCAAAGAATCAAGTCAGCAATAAAAATAAACTTGGGAGAGACTAACATAAAGAATTCGTCTTCCTACATTGTTATGATATGTTCAACATAATATGTTCAAATCAACATTGAAAATGTTCATAAAATAATTGGAAAATTTGAAATTACAAACCTTAAGTGCTTTAACTCTCTCCCCGCTCCAAGTTTTGTCTTTTTTCTGAAATGTGCGCGTGAAAGTATCTATGAATAAAGGCTTAGTCCCCACTTCGTTGGCCTAAAATAAAAAAACACTATTAGAAATAATGAAAGAATTTAAATTAGATAAAAAAATTAGTGTTTCTATAAAATTACAAATCTATTTCTATGTTCACCGATAGTGATCAAGCCTCCCGCATACGTCGCAGACGATTCCCCTGAATTATAAGTTCGGTTTTTTTTATTCTGCTTAGTCCTTCGTTTACTCTCCTCCGATTCCCAAAAATACAGAATCCTGCCCCAATTTTGCTCGGTGATGCAGTTGGGCTTTTTTACATGTCTCTTTGCATGATTTAGAATGTGTCGGATGTGATCGCCACATTTTTTCTTGAAAATCCTTCTTGCTTCCAACTCTTCAGTCTCGTCCCAAGTGAATACTCACTGCAATGGAAAAAAACCAATAGCTTATAAAGCTATTAACTTATTTTCATATATAAACTGATTGAGATAACTTACCTTGAACTCATTACACTATAGTTCTTTTGTTTCATCCGGAGTGCTTGTGTAAGACATCGAAGCCCCTCCCCAATGATTATTCACTATTTTATTAAGCTCGTGAATAACATATGCAGAATTTGTAAATCTATCGTAAAGTTTCAAACAAACAATGTTAAATAAATAAGATAGTTAAAAGAAGAATTTATTTTATAAATAAAAGAAATAATACATCTATAATTTTAAAATTTAGTACTTACGAATCTCCATAAGGGGCTATTAACTCTCGATTGTCTTCTCTATCTGCAAACGAGTGTTCCACCGAAGGGAGTGGAGAAGGTACATTGCTAGCAATGTGTTGAGAATGCGAAGGGCCTGCAACAGAAAGGGGAGGCGAAGGTACATTGCCGGCAATGGAATGAGATTGTGAAGGTGCCGAAGCGGACTGCGATGGTGAAGAGCGTGAATTTCTATCAGAATTTCGTCTATAGCCGCCACGTCGAAACTGTTAACCATAATATATTTTAAACAAAAATAAAAAATAAAAATTGCATATTCATCATATGCATAATGAAGAACATGAATAAACTTACCATATTTAATTTGATAAATTATTTGCGACGAAACAAGGTATCAATATGTGAAGAAATTTTCTCTAATGACCTATAGCAAAAAAAGATAGTATATTAACAAATCCAATATATAAATTTAAGAGTGAGACAGTAAATAAACAAGAAATTGAGTAACGAAATTTGCAAATTATATGTGTCGACTAACTTACCCACTTAAGAAAAATATATTATCATATATCAAGATAAATATCCGATTTTTATTATATTAAGAGAACAAAACTTACCCGACATCAAAAATCAAAATCCTCATTGTTATCCTTATCCTCATCCTGCGTCTCAAAATTAGACTCTTCAACATCATTTTCATCATCCTCATCCTCATCCTCATTAGAATCTTCATCCCCATCCTCATCATTTGTCTCAAAATTAGATTCTTCATCGTCTTCTTCATGAATTTCACTTGCATCCACATCTATCACAACTCCGCTAGGATCTTGTAATGTTGGAATATTATATTCCTGGTCTGAACTGTATTGGCAACTTTCTTTTGTTGATATGCTATCTCTTCCCAATGTTCTTCAATTTTTTTTCGTGCTTTCGTTTTAAAAAAACCCACCAATTAATTTTGTCACGTTTCAAACTAGGATATGAAGCATAAAATACTTGAATCGCTTGTTGTGCCAACACAAATGGTTCATATCTTTTATACAATTTCTTATGATTTATTTCAACCAAATTAAACTGTGGATGCACTTTCATCCCTTTGACAGGGTCAAACTAGTGACACATAAATAAAACAACCCGTAATGCTGGACTAGGGTACTCTATCTCTACGATTTCATCCAACAAACCATAAAAATTATTTTGACCCCCACCATCATTGGAAGACTGAACACAAGCCCCACTATTCATTGTCGTTTTCCCCACTCCATATTCTTCAGTATGAAAATTATACCCGTTTATAAAATAGGATGGCCAAGTTCATACCATTGATTTTGGACCCCATGAGAGATGGATTAACAATTCTTGTTGAACTTGAACTTGATTATCATGGACCTAAAGTTAAATAAATATGTTAATATGTTTTAAAGTAAATATTTAAATAATTTATAGTCTACTTACATATTTTTTGAACCATGGTGCAAATTCTTCATTGCAGAAACGATCAAACTCATGTCTCGAAAGTTAAGAATATATGTTTTGGAAAATTCTACCATCAAAGGAAATAAATTGTAACACAAATAATTTATGACATAAAAATTACATAAAATAGAAAATATATATTTACTCGAAATATGTCATTACTTCTGGACAGTTCAGTAAAATATATGTGTGGGCTACCCACCATTCTTGATCAGTTAAATATCTACGCTTACATGATCCACTTGGTCGACCGAGGTAGTTAAAAATTGAGAATGATTTCAAATTGGGATCAATAGGACCCTCATCATTTCTTCCCGCTCTCCGCCTCTTGCACTGAACGTGAGACTCAAAATAATATGATGCAAACGTTATTACTTCCTCCACAATATATGCATTGACAATAGAGGCTTCAACACGTGCCTTATTTTTCACTTTCTTCTTCAAACGATATAGGAATTAATTGTAATAAAACAAAATGTTTTAGAAAATTATATGTAATGAAATTAAAAATTTTATATGCCTTGATAACGAAGTATAAAAGATGAAAAACTCACCTTTCAAATGGATACATCCATCGAAATTGGACAGGACCTCCAACTTTCGCCTTATATGGCAAGTGAACCAAAAGATGTTCCGTGGAATCAAAAAATGACGGTGGAAATATCCTTTCTAAATTACACAAAATGATTGGAATCTCTCTCTCTAACATCTCTATGTGTGAATGTCTCAACACTGTCGAGTAAATATCATGAAGGAAAATGCTTAGCTCCGTAATGGCACCCCAAACAAAATTCGGTAAGAGTTCCTTAAAAACAATAGGAATTAGTCTTTCCATAAATATATGACAATCATGACTTTTCAAACCAATCAACTTACATTCCTTTAAATCGACACATCTTCCAAGATTTGAGACATAACCATCAGGAAACCTCAATGATTTTAACCATTCACAAACAATCCGTCTCTGATCCTTATTCAATGTATAAACTGCCTTCGGTTTTGGTCCCCTACTACTTTCATCGACATCAAGAGTGGGTCGTTTACAAAGGAGTCGCATATCTTTTCTTGCATTCAAGTTGTCTTTCGTTTTCCCAGTGATATCTATCACTGTATTTATCAGATTATCAAAGACATTTTTCTCGATATGCATTACATCAAGATTATGATGAACCAAATGAGTCTTCCAATACGGTAAATCCTAAAATAAACTTCGTTTAGTCTATTTATGCGAATGTCCATAGCCATATGTTATACCATGTGGCTCTTTAATAATAGATGGAAAGTTAAAGACTCTATGCCAAATTTGTTCACCGGTTAATCTCAATGGAGGAGGTATTCTTTCAAATCTATTCTTAGTGAATTCTTCTTTATTTCTTCTGAATTTATGAGTTAACGGTAAAAATTGTCTATGACAATCAAAATAACTCGCTTTCTTCCCATGTTTCAATCTGAATGACTTTGATCTCTCCAAACAAATTGGATATCCTAAAATCCCAGCAGTACTTCATCCCGATAACATACCATATGCTGGAAAGTCATTTATGGTCCAAAGAAGAGTAGCCTTCATTACAAACATCTGATTAGTATGAACATCATATGTAGGAACACTTTCATCCCATAGTTGTTTCAACTCCGTAATCAATGGTTGCATGTAAACATCTATTAACTTCTTTGGATTTTGCGGGCCAGGCACGACCAATGTTAAAAACATATACGGTGTCTTCATACACATACCGGGTGGAAGATTATACAGAGTTAAGATAACTAGCTAACAAGAATAAGTTCTTCTTGATTTGCCAAATGGAGCAAACCCATCAGCACAGAGACCCAATCTAATATTTTGAGTCTCTCTCGCAAACTTAGGATATGTTCTATCAAAATATTTTCACGCTTCTGCATCTGAAGGATGACACATTAACCCCTCTTCTGTTTCATGATTTGCATGCCAGGTCATGTGTTTAGCAGTGGTATTAGATGCATAAAGTCTTTGTAACCTAGGAGTTAAAGGCAAATAAAACATTTGTCTATATGATTTACGCTGCTGATTACAACCCGACCTCTGAGTACTCTTGTATCTACTTTGATTACAGAATTTACAAAAATCTGCATCTTTATCATCTCCCCAATATAGCATACAACCATCTCTGCAAACATCTATTCTTTCCACCGGAAGACCTAATTCTTTCACAAGCTTTTTCATATTGTAAAAATCATTGGGCATAATATGATCACGCGGCAATACAATTTATTGCCAAAATTTGCAACGAATAAATTTTTCGTCGCAAAATTTCCAACGAAAAACAATTTATTGCAAAATTTGCGACGAAAACTATTGCGTCGCAAAATTGGTCGCAAAATTTACGACGAAAAAATATTCGTCGCAAAATTTGCGACGAAGTAATATTCGTCACAAATTTGGCGACGAAAATGCATTCATCACAACTTTTGCAACAAATAATTTTTCGTCGTTGATTTGCGACGAAAAAAATTTCGTGGCAACATTTGAGACGAATATTTTTTCGTTGCAAATTTTGTGATGAATTTTGCGATGCAAATTTTGCGACGAAACAATATTTGTGGCTAATTTTGCAATGAATAAATTATTTGTGGCAAATCACCAACGAAAAATAATTTGTTGCAAATATGCGACAAATGTTTTTCGTTGCAAAATTCGTCGCTAATCAAATGAGCATAGTTTTCAAGGACAAATTTTGTGACGAATATGTATTTTGCTATGAATAAAAATTTTATTAACATATTTGGACAAATTTGCCTGCTCACCCAACCTCATCAACAATTAATCATCCAAATCATTTTTAATATCAAATTTAAGCAATCTATACTCATAATTATAACTAACTATTCAATAAGAACAATAAATTAAAAATTTAACAAGAAATCATAATTATAATATCAAACAAAAAAGCAACATCAAAACTAAATGTTAAAATATCAATAACCATACATAAAAAAAAAATCAATGTAACAAATATCAAAATGTAACAGTAAAATAACAGTTCACAATTTCAAGTATGACCTCCACCATCACCATCATCATCATCAAAGAAATCATCACCCTCATCACCATCGCAAGCATTATCAGGAGGAGAAATAGAAGGGGGAATCTGATTCGGAGCGGAGATTAACTGAAGATGCTGCACGATTAACATTTGTTGCGTGCGGACCTCGTTCATTTCTTGCGTGTGCTTTGCCTGAAGTTCACTGAATTCCTGATCTTTTTGCAGTAGCAACTCCTTCAAATGGCTCACCTCTTGATTCAATTGATTTATTTCTACTCTAACTGCTGGTGGGGTGGAAGAAGATGAACCGGCGATTTTGTATGTTCTGCTCAAAGAACCTAGCCCAACTAGTCTAGCCCCTTTTCATCCACCAGTTACCTTGAGCCATGTATTCATGTTATCAACAGATGGCTCAGATCCGCTAGCACCATCACTAGCACTCGAACTTTTGCATGATAGCTCATCATATTTCTCCTACATTGTCATGAGAGAAATTAAAATAAATTTACAATAACATTACAATACAAACACATATAATCTTGATTATATATTTATATATATATATATATATGAAGGAAAATAAAAAATTTTGTAACATAAATCATGAGACCATATAGGATCTAAATTAAGAACATTCATATTAACATTGAATAAGTTGAAATTTTAGGGAAAAAAATAAAAGAGAATCTCTAGCAAGTAATTCATTAGAAATCAAAGAATCAAGTCAGCAATAAAAATAAACTTGGGAAAGACTAATATAAAGAATTTATCTTCCTACATTGTTATGATATGTTCAACATAATATGTTCAAATCAACATTGAAAATGTTCATAAAATAATTGGAAAATTTGAAATTACAAACCTTAATTGCTCTAGCTCTCCCCCCGCTCCAAGTTTTCTCTTTTTTCTGAAATGTGCGCGTGAAAGGACCTATGATTGAAGACTCGGTCCCCATTTCCTTGGCCTAAAATAAAAAAACACTATTAGAAATAATGAAAGAATTTAAATTAGATAAAAAAAATTAGTATTTGTATAAAATTACCAATCTATTCTATGTTCACCGATAGTGATCGAGCCTCCCGCATACGTCGCAGATGATTCCCCTGAATTATACGCTCGGTTTTTTTTATTCTGCTCACTCCTTCGTTTACTCTCCTCCGATTCCCAAAAATGCAGAATCCTGCCCCAATTTTACTCGGTGATGCAGTTGAGCTTTTTTATATGTCTCTTTGCATGATTTAGAACGTGTCGGATGTGATCACCATATTTTTTCTTGAAAATCCTTCTTACTTCCAACTCTTCAGTCTTGTCCCAAGTGAATACTCGCTGCAATGGAAAAAAACCAATAACTTATAAAGCTATTAACTTATTTTCATATATAAACTGATTGAGATAACTTATCTTGAACTCATTCCACCACAATTCTTTTGTTTCATCCGGAGTGCTTATGTAAGACATCGAACCCCCTCCCCAATGATTATTCACTATTCTATTAAGCTCGTGAATAACATGTATAGAATTTGTAAATCTATCATAAAGTTTCAAACAAACAATGTTAAATAAATAAGATAGATAAAAGAAGAATTTATTTTATAAATAAAAGAAATAATACATCTATAATTTTAAAATTTAGTACTTACGAATCTCCATAAGGGGCAATTAACTCTCGATTGTCTTCTCTATCTGCAAACGAGTATTCCACCGAAGGGAGTGGAGAAGGTACATTGCTAGCAATGTGTTAAGAATGCGAAGGGCCTACAACAGAAGGGGGAGGCGAAGGTACATTACCGGCAAGGGAATGAGATTGCGAAGGTGCCGAAGTGGACTGCGATGGTGAAGAGCGTGAATTTCCATCAGAATTTCGTCGATGGCCGCCACGTCGAAACTGTCAACCATAATATATTTTAAACAAAAATAAAAAATAAAAATTGCATATTCATCATATGCATAATGAAGAACATGAATAAACTTACCATATTTAATTTGATAAATTATTTGCGACGAAACAAGGTACCAATATGTAAAGAAGTTTTTTCTAATGACCTATAGAAAAAAAAAGATAGTATATTAAAAAATCCAATATATAAATTTAACAAATCCAATATATTTTTCGTTCAGGGACGAAATTTTTTTTTCATCCCTGAAAAAGGGACGAAATTTTTTTTCGTCCCAGAATCAGGGACGAAAAGTTTTTTCGTCCTTGAATCAGGGATGAAATTTTTTTTTCGTCACTGAAACAAGGACGAAATTATTTTCTCGTCCCTGAATCAGGGATGAAATTTTTTTTTCGTCCCTGAATCGGGGATGAAAACTTTTTTTTGTCGCTAAATTCTATGACTAAAGAATGGTTTCATTGCTAAATTTCTGATAAATATATGTTTTCGTAGCAATTTGTAGCAAATTTAACGATAAATAATTTTTTCCTTTACAATTTAAAACGAATTTTGCAACAATACTTATGGTTTCTGATAAATAACTCTTTGAATACATTAAAATAGAAACTAAATCGATAAACTATTAACAATATTTGCGTACTATGATATAATTATAAAAAAATATTCAATATATTGATTAGTAGTTAACAAGTTTTTCTACTTTAACTCTTAGTGTAGTTAATCGAATATTTAAACAAATTTATAAGATAGAGTTATCAGTGCTGGGAATGGAAACTTAAACAGATAATGAATAGAAAATGAATATACTAATAATATTCTTTTGTAATAATTTAAAAGATTTGTAAAGTTCTAGAAAATAAATGTACTAATTTAAAAGATTATACTATATTATCATTCTTTTATATAAATAGATAATGAATGAATGATTTTATATAAGGTTTTTTGAACATCTTAAGATTTTATACGCTATAAGTGTATAACACCGTTTACAAATCATTTTTTATATTAGAAAATGTTTATAATACTAGAAAATGTTTCTAATGACTGAAAAATGAATTTTAGCGATGAATTTTGCCACAAATGTTATATTTGTCACTAATTTGCAACAATTTTAGTAACAAATTATCGAATTTGTTGCGACGAAAATAAATATTTGTCGCTAACTTTGCGACGAATTCAAAATTCGTCGTAAATTTAGGGACAAATTCATTTTCGTCCCAAATTTAGGGACGAATTGAGAAGTTCGTCGCAATATTTTGGAACGAATAAACGAATTTGTTCCAGATTTAGGGATGAATTTCTATTTCGTCCCAAAATTTTAGGACAAATTTTTTTTCATCCCGAATTTAGGGATGAATTTTTTATTCGTCGCAAATTTAGCGATGAATTTTTCATTCGTCGCAAATTTTGGGACAAAGTTTTTATTCGTCGCAAATTTTGGGATGAATTTTTTTTTGTCCCAAATTTAAAGACGAATTTTTAATTCGTTGCAAATTTAGCGACGAATTTTGAAATTCGTTGCAAAATTAGCAACGAAATTTTTATTCGTCGCAATTTTGCAACGAATTGTGTTTCAAAAAATTTTCGTCAAAAATTTGCGACGAAATTTGTAATGAAAAGTTTTTTTGTTGCTAAATTTGCGACGAAAATATTTTTGTTGCTAAAATTATGGCTATTTTGCGACGGTAGCATTTTTTGTTGTTAAATTTGTTGCAGATTTGCGACGAATATTTGTCGTTGCTAAAATTCGTCGCTAAATTCTTGTTTTTTTGTAGTGTATAATTATAATGTTAATGCTAGAAAAAATATTTAATGCAACATAAAATTTTGCTTTATATAAATTATATTTAATTACCACTATTTAATATATATAATAGAATATTATACATAATATATATTATTAAATATATATAACATTACATATAATAATATATAAAACAATAATAACATATATTATATAACATTAACTATTTATTATACATAAACATTATATATATTATATATTGCTAAATTATATAGAACATTAACATTAAGATTATATATAATATATATATTACACATTAACATAATATAGAACAATAATATTAGAATTTTACATATAAGATCTAATGTTTAAAATATAATATATATACATTATAATATATATAATATATTAAATTATATATGTTAAATTAGATATTAAATTTATAATATATAATGTTATAATATTATTAAAATTATAATATATAATATTTTATAATAAATAATATATAAAAATTATATATATATATAATATAAAATTTATAATAAAAAATATATTATAAAAAAAAAATCGGTCCGGCGGCTACTGTCGCTGGACCTGGGGATGGGGAGACGCTCCCCTGCCGAGATCTGGAGGTAGCACCACTGGATCGGGGGAGGGGGAGGACCCTCCCCCCGTGGGCCTCGGCGAGGTCCTTCGTCAAGGCCCGTGGGGGAGGGAGCCTCCCCCACCCAGATCCGACAGCGCTGCCCCCGGATCGGCGTCAAGGGGGAACCCTCCCCCGTCTGTTCACCGAGGCGGAAGGGGGGAGGCCCTCCCCCGATCCGGCCGCTACAGCCAGATCTTGGGGGAGGCCTACCGCAGATCTTGTCGTTGCTGTCGGAACTGGGGGGAGGCCCTCCCCAGATCCGGCCGCTGTGGCCGAATCTCGGGGGGGAGGTGGCACCTCCCCAGATCTGGCCGCTACGGCCGGATCTAGGGCGGAGGCGGCGCCTCCCCCTACGTTGCCTCTGCGGCCGGGTCATGGAGGGGCAGAGCGCCCCTCCCTGCCAGAGCGAGAGAGAGAGAGAGAGAGTACCTTCGTACTTGAATCCGTGAGAGAGAGAGAGGTGCTGGGGAGTATGGCTTCAAATTGCAGAAGATTGGTGTTTAAAAAACTCAGTGACCAAATGAGCAATAAACGATTGTTCGTCGTTGAAATCAGCAACGAACCCCGGGTTCGTCGCTAAAATCAGTAACGAAAATTGGTTCGTCGCTAAAATCAGTGATGAACATGTTGTTCGTTACTAAAATTAGCGACAGAGAAAATATTCGTCGTTAATATGCAACAAATTATTTTTTTGGTTGCAAAATTGGCAACGATAAATTTTGATTTGTCAAAAATTCGATGACGAAAAAGTATATTTGTTGCAAATCTGCAATAATGTTTGCGACGAACATTTAAATTTTTCTACGAATTTAACTAAAACACTATAAATTCTTCTATTAAACATCTAAATGAGATGCAACTTATTAATTACAAATTTAATAACATTAAATAACAAAATTATTGACAAAAATATTTTTATCTTATTAATTATACTTTCCATTCTTTACATATTTATAAATGTAAAATGCTTTCAATGTCAGTCATTATTAAATTCTTTTATTTATATCAATAAAATTTACTATCGCAAACAAAAGTACTTAATTACAATTTTTTATATAAAATGACAAATTAGACATAAGTATTATTATTATGAAAAGTGACTATGACAAGATAATACTCATTTATTATGTATCGAAAATCTATTTCATTACTTTAAAAATGTTAGAAAATTGGGACAACTTGAAAAAGTTACATATGTAAGTGAAGTAGGAATTGATTTACAATAGAAAAAATAGAATGATACAAATCAGGGATGAATTTAGCAACAAATATCTCATTTGTGGCCAATCAGCAATAAATTTAGCGACAACATATAAAAATTTTGCAACGGAAAGTGTATTTGTTGCTATTTAGCGACAAATATGCCGATCATTTTTTTTCGTCGCACTATTAGCAACGAATTCTAATATTTGTTGCCAATTTAGTGGCGAGGAAATTTTTTGTTGCAACTTCGCGACATATTTTGTGAAAAACATTACTGTTGCTGATTTAGCATCAAATTATTTTTTGGTCACAAATTTAGTGACCAAATTATCTTTTGTCACTAAATTAGCGACAAACTTTCTTTTTTGTTGTAGATTTAGTGACGAATGTTTTTTTTGTCGCTAATTAGAGACGAAATTATTGTTTGTCACTACTCTCTCACGAATTTTGTGACAAATTTTTATTTGTCTCTAATTTAGCAACAATTTTTTTTTGTTGTAGAATTTGTTGAAAATTTGCGACAAATGTAAATTTTGTTGCTAAATTCGTTGGAATTTTGCGACGAATAGTATTTGTCGCTAAATTCAGTTGTTAAAATTGTGTTTTTTTTGTAGTAAAGATTTTGGTCATACAAAAGGTTAACAAAATATGCAACATTAGTATGGTCCAACATCAAGCAATTTTGGATACTAGTCTTGTCTGATCTGCTTACAACCCTCTTTTGGTCTACTCGGGCCCTTGTTTGGCCCACTAGCAGTTAGCCCATTAATACAACTGGAACCAATCTTGTCATCAATACACCATGGGCTTTGGTTCATGGGTCAACCCAACTTGTGCAATTTACTTTGCAGCATCCACAAGGTCCATAGATTTTTTGTGTCGGTCCACAAATTTACTACAAGTCAGAAGTTCAAACCCTCCTTCAAGTACATTTATTTGGGTTTACTTCTTTTTTTTTTCATTTTTGGAAATATGTTGCTAAAAGGAAAAACATAATTAAAAGAAACACATTTAGAAAGACAACATGAGCGACATGATTTAAACCAACATGGCAAAGCCAACATGATTTCTACTCATGCTCGATACTGCTCCAATATTTTCGCTTTGGTGTGTGGTAGTTAACCACAAGGTCAGAGATTCAAGCTGTCCTTTTACTGTATTTATTTGTGTTTACACCTTTTTTTTTCTTTTCTGAAAATATGTTGTAAAATGTAAAAACATAATTAAAAGAAACACTTTTACACCCACGTGATTTCTACTTATGCTCGATAATTGCTCCAGCACACCCGCTTTGGTATGTGGCAATTAACCACAAGGTCGGGGTTCAATCCCTCCCTCTACTGCATTTATTTGTGTTTATTCATTTTCTTTTCTATTCTTATTGGAAATTTGATGCAAAAAGTAAAAACATAATTAAAAGAAACACTCCAAGAACTATAACGTGAGTAGCACAATTTGAACCAGTGCGGGGAGAGTACATATGGTTTTGAGTCATGCCTGGTAACCAATCCAGCCCCTCCACTTTGGCATGTGGTTGTTAACTACAAGGTTGGAGTTTCAATCCATCCTTCCAGCATAGTTTTTTGTGATTATTACTTCTATTTTTTTTATTTGGAAATTTGTTGCAAAATGTTGGTACATAATTAAAAGAAACAATTTAAAAAGGGTAGCGTGAGCGGCACTATTCGAACCTGCGCGGGCAAAGCGCGCATGATTTCGAGTCATGCCCGATAATCACTGTGGCACGTCCACTTTTGTACATGGCTGTTAACCACAAAGTTGGAAGTTTAAGCCCACCTTCTAGTGCATTTAATTGTGTTAATTCCTTCTTTTTTTATTTTCTAGAAATTTGTTGCAAAAGGTAAAAGTATAATTAAAAGAAACACTTTAAGAAGGATAGCATGAGTGCAACATTCGAACCTGCGTGGGCAAAGCCCACATGATTTCTAGTCATGCCCGATAACGACTTTGGCGTGCCCACATTGGTGCATGGTTGTTAACACAAGTGAGAGGTTCAAGCCTACCTTCTAGTGCATTTATTTGTGGTTATTCCTTTTTCATTTCTTTTTAAAATTTGTTGCCAAATGTAAAAACATAATTAAAAAGACAGCAAGAGCAGCAAGATTCAAACCTGAGCACAGATGATTTATAGTAATACCCGATAACCACTCCATCATGCTCACTTTGGTACATGGCTGCTAACCACAAGTTCAGAGGTTTAAGCCTTCATTCTAGCACTTTTATTTGTGTTTTTTCTTTTTTTTTTTCTTCTTATTTTTGCAAATTTGTTGCAAAAAGTAAAAGCATAATCAAAAGAAACACTTTAGGAAGGTAAGCGTGAGTTCAGGATTCAAACTTACACAGGCAGAGCCCACATGATTTCTATTCATGTCCGATAACCACTCTGACAAATCCACTTTGGTACATGGCTGCTAATCACAATGTCAGAGGTTCAAGCCTTCCATTTTGCGCATTTATTTGTGTTTTTTCTATTTTTTATTTTCTAAAAATTTTTTGAAAAAAAATGTAAAAAAAAACAAATAAAAAAAATATTTTAAGAAGGTAGGATTTGAACATGCATGGGTAGGGCCCACAAGATTTCTAGTCATGTCCGATAACCACTTCGGCATGCCTACTTTGATGTGTGATTGTTAACAGCAAGTTCAGAGGTTCATGCCCTCTTTCTGGCCCATTTATTTCACTACAAAAACCACGCTTTTAGCCACGGATTTTTACGATGGAAAAAATTCATTGCTATTTTGCGACGAAAACTTTTTTGTAGCTAAATTGTCACAAAATTTGCGATGAAAAGGAAGTCGTGGCTAAATTAGCGATGGACATATCATTCGTGGCTAAATTCGTCGCTAATTGGTGACAAAAATTTTTTTGTTATAAATTTTGTCGCTAATTAGCAACAAATAATATTTCGTGGCTAAATTTTGCCATGGATACAGTTATCCGTAGCTAAACTTAACGACAAAAAAAGTTTGTGACAACTTTTGTCGCTAAATTTAGCAACGAAAAAATTTCGTGGGAAATTCTATCGCTAATTAACTACAAAAATTTTTCGTTGTTAAATTCGTTACTAATTAGCCACGAAAAAATATTTGTCTCTAAATTTAGCAACGAACTCTAAAATTCACGACTAAATTCGTCACTAATTAGCCATAAAAAATATTTATAGCTAAATTTGTCGCTAATTAGCCACAAAAAAAGTATTCGTGACTAAATTTATCGCTAATTTATTATCTATATTTCAAAATTTAAGACTAATTTCGTAATTAAATTTTTTCTATACTTTTACAACAATAAATAATTCAATAAATATATAACAGACAATTTTAAATAAGTCGCGGTTGTGGAGTTCACCATTTATGTTTTTCATCTTCTATATCCGATCGCTTCTCTTATATAGTTTAATCGTATTTGAAAGTTCAGTTGTTCATTTTCATTTGTCATTATTATCAACAAGTAAGATAATAGATGATACATTCGTTTCGTTTGCCAAGTAAATCAAACATTAGTTTTCAAAGAATGGAGATAATGATACGGATGGCACGGATGGCTAGGTTATGCGGCTATTGATTTTTAAACTATTCTATGAATTCAAAAAAATAAAATAAAAATGAAAAAGAATAATAAAATAATAAAATAAAAGAAAAAAGAAGATAACAAATATAAAATACAAATTTATATAAAAAAAGATTAAATTAGCGACGGATATAGATATCCGTCCCTAAGTTAGGAACGGATCGAGAAATCCGTCAGTAACTTAGTGACGAATAAAGAATCCGTTGCTAATTTAGCAACGGATTTAGCGATGAATTTATCCGTCGCGAATTTAGTGACCGATTTAGTGATGAATTTATATCCGTCGCAAATTTAGCGACACATTTTCATATCCGTTGCTAACTTAGCGATGGATTTAAAATCTGTCACGAAATTTTATCTTTTTTAATTAGAATTTTATTTTTTTGTTTTTTTATTTTATTAATTTATATTAACAAATCATATTATTATTTTATTATATTTTAATTTAACATTTTATTTTATTATATTATATTTCATTTTTTTAAAAGAATAATATTATTTAAATCTTAAAAAAAACCATATATTTTATTTTATTTAAATTATAATATTTAAAACCATGAACAAATCAATTTATTATGTTATAATATTTTAAAATAGCATTTTAGTTTATTTTTTTATATTTTATTTTTCTAAGAATAATATTAATATATATTTTAATTAATTTATTATTTTATTTTTTTCTTTTTTTTATAAAATATTTTTTATTATTGTATAGGTATCTTTACTTTATTTGTATTATTTTATTCAATAATACAAATCAAATTATTATTGTTTTATAATATTTTTTAATTAATATTAATCTAGCGGGGCTGCCTGGGAGCGCCTGCCTAGGTGCGCACCTGAACGGGTGCCCGCGTATGCACGCACGGGCCACGGACGTAGGGCGCAGGCAGGCGCTCCCGCGCAAGCGCTCGCGCATGAACACACGGGTAGCCGGCCCGGGCGCGCCTGCCTGGGCGCATGCTCATGCACGCACGGGCACCGGGAGTAGGCAGGCCCGTGCCTGCGCGGGCGCCCGCCCTTCATTTTTTTTATATCATTATAAAATGATTTTTTTCATTATAAAATGCTAAAAAAATGCTATTGAAGAGATTTGAACCTTAAAATGGAAGACATGTCAACCATTGCACTACCACTAAGCCTTGTGTGATAATTTTTTTTTTTCTTTCTTTCTTCCTCTTGAATCTCATTTTTTTTCTATTCTCACTTTTTTTTTTCCTTCCTCTTACTCTCATCTCTATTTTTGGGTTTTTTTTCCTTTCTATTTTTATTATTGAAATTTCTTATATATTCAAACGAATAAAAATATTTTGTGAATAAATATATAGATTTTTTAAATTATTCATATATTATTATTTATTAATAATTATAATTTTATATTATTAAGATGTCGTCATCCATTTTTAAACTATGTATTAAAAAAATAAAAATGAAAAAGAATAATAAAATAATAAAATAAAAGAAAAAAGAAGAAAACAAAATATAATATTAATATATTTTTTAATTAATTTATTATTTTATTTTAAATTAGTATTTTATTATTTTTTATTTTATTAAAAATTATCATATTTATTATTTTTAATTATTATTATTTTAGGTTGGTGGTTTAAGTAAAAAAAGTTATTATATTTATTATTTTAAATTGTTGTTATATATTATTTTATTATTATTAGAAAAATGAGAAGAAAAGATAATAAGTAAAAAAAGAAAAAATTTATATCACATACTAACATTTGGCTCGGTGGTTAAATGCTTTTACGGTTTATGCGTGTGCAGGAGTTCGAACCATAGTGGAGGCAAAGCGGAGGCAATTTCCAACAATTAAGTAAGGAGGGCTGGCACTGGAGCGGGCGTGTGGACGGGCGCGCTTGCAGGCAGGGGTGCGGGCTCGGGCGGGTGAGTGCGCTTGTAGGCAGGTGGTGGCTCGGGCGGGTGGGCACGCTTGCAGGCTAATGCTGGCTCGGGTGGGCAGGGCCCATCCAGGCACGTTTGCTCCTTGGGCATTTTGGATTCCGACAAATTTGGAATCCGTTGCTAAAATCAGCGACGGATTTTTTTATTCGTCGCTAAATTAGGGATGAATTTTTTTTCGTCGCTAAATTAGCGACAGATAATTTTTCATCGTTAATTTAGTTAATTCAGTGACGGACTTTTTTTTGTCACTAAATTATTCGTCGCTAATTTAGCTACGAATAATTTTTTCATCGCTAATTGAGCGACGGATAATTTTTTGTTACTAAATTAGTGATGAAAATTTTCTGTCGCTAAATTTAGGGACGAATTTTAGATTTTCATCGCTAAATTTAATAACGGATTTTTTTTTGTCGCTAAATTTAGGGACGAAATTTAGATTTTCGTCCCTAATGTTTTTAGCGATGAATTTTTTTAAAATTTTCGTCACTAAATTTGTGGGTAAAAGCGTGTTTTTTGTAGTGTTTGTGTTTATTCCTTCTTTGTTTTTATGGAAAATTTGTTACAAAAAGTTGAAATATAATTAAAAGAAACAATATTAGAGAGGATAGCATGAGTAGCTCGATTCGAAGCTGTGCAGGGAAAGCCCACATGATTTCTAGTCACCCCCGATAACCACTCCGGCATGCCCGCCTTGGTACAAGGCCATTAACCACCACTTAGAAGTTCAAGCCCTCCTTCAAGCGCATTTATTTGTGTTTTTTTCCTTCTATTCCTAGTTTTATTTTTTTTTTAAGTTGTTGCAAAAAGTAAAATAATAATTAGAACAAGCCGTTTAAAAAGAACACCATGAGTGGTACGATTTGGCAGAACCCACATGATTTCTAGTCATGCCTAATAACCACTCCGGCACTCACTCTATTTGGAGCATGGTTGTTAATCACAAGTTGGAGGTTCATTCAGGAAGGACAACATGAGTGGCAAGATTTAAACTATGCATGCAGAGCCGACATGATTTCTAGTCATACCTGATATCTACTTCGGCATGCCCACTTTGGTGTGTGGCAGAGGTTCAACGCATTATTTGTGTTTATTCCTTTTTTTCATTATTTGAAAATTTGTTGCAAAAAATAAAACCATAATTAAAAGAAACACTTTAAAGAAGAATAGCCTAAGAGGTTGGACTCGAACCTGCTAGGCTAGAGCCCACATGATTTCTAGTCATACCCGATAACTACTCTAGCACATGGTGCATGGCTATTAAAGATGATGATGAGTGCATGGCTATTAACCACAAGTTGACATTTCAAGCCCTTCTTCAAGTGCATTTATTTGTGCTTTTACTCCCTTTTTGTTTTGCAAATTAATAGCAAAACATAAAACATAACTAGAAGAAACGCTTTAAGGACACCAGGAGTGGTTGGATTTAGGCAGAGCCCATATAATTTCTAATCACGCCCAATAACTACTCTGGCACACCCACTTGGGTGCAAAGTTGTTAACCACAAGTCGTAGGTTCAAGCCCTCCTTCTAGCGATTTGTGTCTATTCTTGATTTTTTTTTTTATTTTTTGTTAATTTGTTACAAAAAATAAAATCATAATAAAAAAGATAGCATGAGTAGCAGGACTCAAATCTGCACGGGCAAAAACCACATGATTTCTAGTAATGCTTGATAACCACTTCGGCATGCCCACTTTGGTGCATGGTTGTTAACTACAAGGTTAAAGATTCAAGGCCACTTTCTTGCGCATTTATTAAAGTCTTTTTCTTTTTTATTTTTTGAAAATTTGTTGCAAAAGTAAAAACATAATTTAAAGAAATACTTTAGGAAGGACAATGTGAGTGGCAGGATTCAAACCGACGCAGGCTAAGGCCACATGATTTCTAGTCATGCCAAATAACCACTCCAATATGCCCACTTTGATCCATGGTTGTTAACTACAAGGTCGGATGGTCAAGCCCCACTTCTAGTGAATTTATTTGTGTTTTATCATTTTCTTTATTTTTTGAAAATTTATCGTAAAAAGTAAAAACATAATTAAAATAAATACTTTAAGAAGGAGAGCGTGAGTAGTAAAATTTGAACCAAGGTAGGCAGAGCCCACATGACTTCTGGTTGTGCTCGATAACCACTCTGACGAACCAACTTTGGTCTGTGGGTGTTAACCACAAGGTCATGGAAACTGGTTGCACAAAGTAAAATCGTTTCTAAAGGAAACACTTTAAGAAGGATAGCATGATCTGCAAGATTCAAACCTGCACAGGCAAAGCCCACATGATTTCTAGCCATGCTTGATAACCACTTCGGCATGCCCACTTTGGTGCATGGCTGTTAACCACAAGTTTGAAAGTTCAAGCCCTCTTTCTAGCGCATTTATTTCTGTCTTTTAATTTTTGGAAATTTATTGCAAAAGTAAAAACAAAATTTAAAGAAATACTTTAAGAAGGACAGCGTAAGTAGTAGGATTTGACCCTCCGTAAGTTGAGCCCACATGATTTCTAGTCATGATGAATAACCACTCCAGCATGGCTGCTTTGGTGCGTGGCCATTAACTATAAGGTCAGAAGTTCAAGCCCTCCTTCCAATGTATTTATTTGTGTTTTTTTTTTTATTTTTTTTGAAAATTTGTTGTAAAAAGTAAAAAAACAAAATTAAAAAAAAAACTTTAAGAAAGACAGCATGAGTGACAAGATTCGAACATGCATGGGCAAAGCCGACATGATTTCTAGTAATGCCCGATAATTACTTTGACATAACCTCTTTGGTGTGTTAGTGTTAACCACAAGGCCAGAGGTTCAACCACTTCTTCTAGCATATTTATTTGTGTTTATTCCTTTTTTATTATTGGAAATTGGTTGCAAAAGTAACTTTATAATTAAAAGAAACACTTTAAGAAGTATAACGTGAGCGGCAAGATTTGAACCTGTGCAGGTAGAGCCCACATGATTTCTAGTCATGCCCGATAACCACTCCAACATGCCCACTATGGTCCATAGCTATTACCATTTCTTGTGGTGGAAACACTTATCTAACCAAATCTTCATCTCCTTTCCATCTTAAATATCTTAGTTGTGCCTCATATCATTAAAAATCTCATCTCTGTATGCTAATTTATAAAAGATAATTTTTGCTTTAGAGAATTTGATCCATTTGGTTTCTCTATGAAGGATCTTCGGACAAAACATATCACACCCTGGTGCAAAAGCTCACGAGATCTTTATCCAATAACTTATTCTCATGCTTTTTCTCCTTCTACTACTTTGACTGTTTCTTCTTGTACTACTTGGCATTGGTGCCTTGGTCATCCAAGTGCACATACCTTTTATTACTTGTTATCAAAGAATTTAATTCTATGTAATAAAACCACTTATCCAACTTTTTGTCAAGCACGTCAATTATGGAAGCATGCTAGACTTTCATTTTCTACTTCAAAATCACTTAGTATTGCCCCCTTTGATATTGTCCCCTCCGATCTATGGACGTCACCTGTATTTAGTGAAAGTGGTTTTCAATACTATTTGATTTTCCTCGATGATTCTTACATTTTGTTTGATTATATCCTCTGCGTTCTAAATCCCTTGTTTTTGAAATGTTCCTGCACTTTCGTGCATTTGTTCACACCCAATTCGACACTAAACTTAAGATACTTCAATATGACAATGGCATAAAATTATCAACTCCCCTTTTGTCTCCTTGTTTGCTAATCATGGCATCTCTTCTCTTGTCCAGATACCTTACAACAAAATAGCAAAACTAAACGTATGCTATACACCATCAATGATATTGTATGTAGACTCCTTTTTCGAGCCCATATGCTACCATCACACTTGGTGGAGGTATTGCACATGGCCATACATCTACTTAATATTCGACCCACAAAAGCACTTCATAGTCTTATAGCATTTCAAACTTTTTTTCACAAACCACCACATTATACTCAAGTTCGCACTTTTGGGTGTTTCTGTTACCCAAACATATCTCACTTTGTACTACACAAATTACTTCCTCACTCTACGCTATGTGTATTCCTTGTCTATCCCCAACATCATCATGGCTATAGATGTCTTGACATCACTATTAAGAAGATAATCATTTCTCACAATGTTACATTTGTTAAGTGGAAATTTCCTTTCGCATCACAACAAGCACCTAGTACCACATAATACAATTTCCTCAATCCAATTGATGACACACCATCTCCTTTGTTTCGCCAAATCCTTCCCTCTTCATTATCTTCTATCCCTATGGCAACTCCGTCTTCTTCTACAATCTCAATGACCTTTCCACTTTCCTCTCTTGCCTCAACCTACATACCAGCACCATCTCCCTCACCTAATCCTCCTACTCCCCCTCGTCATCACACGGTCACATATAGTCAATATAGAATATTCAAATCAAAGCAACTGCTTTCCCTTCATATTCACACTAACTCCTCCATTCCTCATAGTTACAAACACGATCTTCAAGATCCAAACTAGCAATAAGCCATGCTTAAAGAATATTATGCTCTTGTTAAAAACGATACTTGGGTTCTTGTTCTCCAGTCTTTTGGTTCTAACATTATTAATTCTCAATGGATTTTTAGAGATAAATTTGATTCAGATGGTAATCTCATATGCTATAATGCTTGTTTGATTGCTATTGTTACTTCTCTGTAGGCTAATCTAGATTATGATGAAACTTTCAGTCCTATTGTCAAACCAGGCATTATTTATACAGTTTTGAGCCTCGCAATCTCCAAATCCTAGCTTATCCACCAACTAGACGTCCAAAATGCCTTTTTGCATGGATATCTTCAACAACCGGTATACATATGCCAACCACCTAGTTTTGTTAGTGACACTCATCGAGATTATGTTTGTCATCTCAAAAAGTCTCTTTACGAACTCAAACAAGCTCCACAAGTATGGTACCAAACATTTGCTACTTTTATCACATCCATCGATTTTGTAAGCGTTGATCTAATACATCACTCTTTGTGTATCGTCATGGTAGGGACATAGTCATTCTCCTTCTATATGTTGATGACATCATACTGACTACATTATGCACTGTTGTTCTATTCTCTATTACAACCTTTTTAGGCAAAGAGTTGGTCATTACTGATATGGAGCCACTATACTATTTTTTGGGTATCTCCATATCCCACACCAAGAATTGATTGTTTCTTTCCCAATGCAAATATCCTTTGGAAATTCTCGAACACGCTAAAATGGGCTCTTGCAATGCCTCTATCACTCCTACAAATACAAAAGCCAAGTTATCGAGTTGCAATGGCTCTCCAATCTCTAATCCATCTCTATATTGTTGTCTTACCGAAACTTTTCAATATCACACCTTTATCAAATCGGATATTACTTATGCGGTTCAACAAGTGTGCCTTTTTATACATGATCCCTAAGAACCTCACTTTGGAACGCTTAAATGTATTTTGCAATACATTCATAAAATACTTGATCATGGTTGATAGCTATACTCTTCTCCTATCAATGGTTTGACTACTTATTCAGATACAGATTGAGGTGGTTATCCCAAAACTAGGAGTTCCACATCTGGCTACTATGTTTTTCTCAGTAGTAACTTAATTTCCTGATCTTCCAAATGGCAGACCACTATTTCTTATTCTAGTTCTGAAACTTGGTATCGCAATGTTGTCAATATAGTATCAGAGACCTATTGGCTATGAAACCTTCTTCTTGAACCACTATCCATTATCTAAAGCTACATTGGTTTAGTATGATAATGTTAGCGCCGTTTAATTGTCTAATAATCTGGTCAAATATCAATGTATTTAAAAACATCAAATTAAATATATATTTTATACGAGAAAAGGTAGTTTTGGGACAAGTTAAAATGTTTTCATGTGCTCTCTACTTATCAGTATGCCAATATCTTCACAAAAGGTCTATCTTCATCACTCTTCCTTGGTTTTTGGTCCACTTTAAATGTATGGCCTCCTCCAATCTGAATACGGGGTATGATAGAATCTTTAACCCTAACATTTAGTCACAATCGAATGCCTTTGTATTTAGTTTTTTATTTTTCCTGAGATTTAATCTAATGTCAATCATACCATGTATTATGTATATGTACCTTTTAGAAATAGTGAAATACAATTGCCCAAAATTGGGGCAAAATCATGCTCTCAATAAGTTCTCTTCTAACACAAACATCACGGAATTAAAAGGGGCGATCGAAGACACAATCAAAGACATAGACTCAAACCGATGGAAACAAAGGCAAGCAACTGCTGTTCACTAGGATTGGATGTTGGATTGATGAGCTCTATGAAATTGAAGCAAGTGGTGACACATTTCAAGTAATCATTTTGTTTTACGTAAATGTGAATGTGTAAAATCCAGTTCATAATATGAAAAAATTTAATCGTATTACTTTTTAAAATTTTGAATCTTTTATTTTAGAAAACTGAAATTAAGGAATTCAATTTTGATTTCAAAATAAAGTTTAGTGATGGTATATATAATTTATTCTAGATTTTATGGAGTAAGCATTAGAAAAATTTCTAATTGGTTCTCGGATTTAGAAAAAAAAAAGAATCCTTCTTATAGGAGACTCAACAGGAAATTTTTTGAAAACAATTTGTTGGAGTGGATCATAGCCTTGAAATTAAGTAGCACTCTGGAGGTAAATACGAGCCAAGTCAAAAACTTTTAGAAAATTCGATTTGAAATGAGGGAGAAATTTTTTTATGGAGACAAATTGAAGGCGAATAGACAAAAGGTAACAATTATTATTATTATAGGATAAACAATATTTGGAATTTTAATTTTTAAAATTATATATATTAATTTCTTTTTTTTAATTTCAAAGGGCAATTGTTTTCTCCGCTATACCCCCCGTTGCCTTCGCCTTGAGGTAGGTGTTATTTTCCATAGAGCAAACTCAAGAATTGTTAGTATTTTAAGAAGCAACTTGCTCTAATTAAGATAAGGGTTATAACCACTAAATTGTCCCCTTCTCGACAACCCCCATCTCTCTCACTCAAACCAGTAACAAGGGTGCTTACTTATGGAATGCAATCTCCAAGAGAGAAATAAACACCCAATTAAAAACAAATCCAAATTGATTGCATGGTTCTACTAAGAAATATAAATGAGCAGTAAACGAGAAATTATTGCCTACTTTATTCAATACTTTTTGTTATGAAGTTAAGATCTCTCAATTGGATATTGATTAATTTTTTTTTTAGTTTGCCTTACATTTGATCTAATGTCAATCAAACCATATACTGTGTATATGCATTTTCTATAAATAGTGAAATATAATTGTCCAAAATTAAAACAAAATCATTCTCTCAGTAAGTTCTCATCTAACTAACATGGTATCAGAGTTACATTAAAAAAAAACAAGCTAGTCTCCCTCTCTTGGTCTTCCACTGCCAAGAATCTTTCTAACTCCATTATGCTTTGCACTTGCCTCTTATAAGAATCCTATGCATCAGAATGAAACAAGTTAATTTTTTGGGTATTCAAAAATAACCAGTCTAGTTTATTTCTTATAAATCTCTCAAATCTAATTCAAAGAGAAAATCATTCCATTTTTACTTTCTTTACCGACACATTTACCAGCAATATCAAATCTAATTCTTATGAACACCTTTCTCCCAAATCTATTACCACATCATTCTCTCTAATTCAAAGAGAGAATCACAACCTTTCTTGCAACCTGTTTTCACAACATTTTCTCCAATCTTTCCAGCACATTTATTGTTTTCTTTGGATACATCTAATTTTGTGGCTTCAGGTCTTCATAAGATTCAAACTTCTTGCATTTTGGATTGTTCATTTGCAACATCATTCTCACAACATCATCTCAAAAAAAATGTAATCCCACTTGTGGACTCCGCATGACCAGTCGACTTCAATCGTTGTCATTACTATCGACTTCAATTGTCATTGCTACAGAACTAAGTCATCTTCACCGTATGTTAGATTTCTGTGATCCCCTTCCTCATTCGAGATCCTTATTTTATTTTTTTCAAGATTTGTCTCGATCGAATGCACTATCACTTCCAATAGATCCAGTTTTTGTCACCTCGAATCAACATCACTCGCCATCTCTAGAAACTCACCAGTGGCCTTCGAGTTGGCCTTCATCTGTTGAAACCCTAGACAACTCAAATTGCCATTTGAAGCTTAGATGAAGAAAGCATTAACCATTTGGAGACCATTGTTTTTTTATTTATAAAAAAAGGTCACACAAAAAGGTACAAAAAAGAGTTACACAAAAAAGGATACCAAAAAAAAAGTTACACAAAAAAAAAACTTTGCTATAGTTAGAAACATCCCACAACCTCTATCCATTCTTCCATTTGGCTTTAGGCCTTCTCCTTTATGACACCAAACAACATTGATGCTCCCTCTCCTCTCTTTGCCCACCATGCATACGGAGTTGGCAATATTAAGGCACAAGTCCCCTACCATTCTCGATTCAATAATCTCAAATACAATAACCGGTAGCACTGCACACATCAAATACCAAAAGTGTTAGTGTCATAGATTATCTTGATGACACAATAAAACCTAAAGATGCCCATGATACTCAATAGACTCTACTTGATGCACTTGCCTCATCCTGGATCTATCAAACTATTATCGATAATGATTTTAGCATGATCTTAGAAACAAATAGGACTAATATTGCCAAAGAACTCTAAACTCTAATCAAATCCTTATTCAAAGACAATCATAATGTTAGAGTCTTGCAGTTAACTAAATAGTTTAGAACCATTCGTACGGGAATATCTACCATCACAAAATACTACCAACAAGTTAAATCACTTGCTGATTCATTGGAAGATATTGATAGCCCAATATCAAAAAACACTCTTATCCATTAACCCCCAACATGGGCTCAATGAACAATATGGCACCCTTTTTAATATCATCAAGTACCAAGAGCCATTGCTATCGTTTCTTAAAGCTCATTCCATGCTTCTCATCAAAGAAGCCCATCTCAAACATTGTCAATCCTTCTTCTTATACTTCTCTTACCATTCTCGACACTCTCATACCACCACATAATTCTTCCTTCCCTCATTGTCATAGTGGTGGACGTCAAAATCACCACCAACACCCTAGTAGAAACCATGGTCGTGGTCACAATCATAATAATAATAACAGACGTGGACAACATTATGGTCATGGAAAAGGATGACAAAATATGAAACATTGAACATTAAGCAATTTTGGATACTAGTCTGGTTTGATCTACCTACAGCCCCCTTTTGGTCTACTCGGGCCCTTGTTTGGCCCACCAACAATTAGCCCATCAACATAGCTGGACCCTGTCTTGTCATTAGTGCACCATGGGCTTTGGGTCATGGATCAACCCAACTTGTGCAATTTACTCCGCAGCATCTGCAAGGTCCACAACCTGTTTTAGGTCGGTCCTCAAATTTACCACAAGTCCGAAGTTCAAGCCCTCCTTTGAGTACATTTATTTGTGTTTACTTATTTTTTTTTTTCTTTTTTGGAAATATGTTGCAAAAAGTAAAAACATAATTAAAAGAAACACATTTACAAAGACAGCATGAGCAACAATATTTAAACCTACGTGGGCAAAGCACACATGATTTCTACTCATGCTCGATACTGCTCCGATACATCCACCTTGGTGTGTGGCAGTTAACAACAAGGTCAGCGATTCAAGCTCTTCTTCTAGCGCATTTATTTGTGTTTTCACCTTTTTTTTTCTTTTCTGAAAATATGTTGCAAAATGTAAAAACAAAATTAAAAGAAACACCTTTAAGCCCACATGATTTCAAATTATGCTCAATAATCGCTCTAGCACACCCGTTTTGGTGTGTGGCAATTAACAACAAGGTCGGAGGTTCAATCCCTCCCTCTAGTACATTTATTTGTGTTTATTCCTTTTTTTCCTATTCTTTTTGGAAATTTGATGCAAAAACTAAAAACATAATTCAAAGAAACACTTCACTTCAAGAACTATAGCATGAGTGGCACAATTTGAACCTGCACGGGGAGAGCAAATATGGTTTCTAGTCATGCCCGATAACTATTTCAGCCCCTCCACTTTGGTGTGTGGCTGTTAACCACATGGTCAAAGTTTCAATCCCTCCTTCTAGCATAGTTATTAATGCTTATTACGTCTTCTTCTTTTTTTTTTCTTTGGAAATTTGTTTCAAAATGTAGATACATAATTAAAAGAAACAATTTAAAAAGGACAACGTGAGCGGCAGGATTTGAACCTGCGCGGGCAGAGCCCACATGATTTCGAGTCATGCCCAATAACCACTCCAGCACACCCACTTTTGTGCATGGCTATTAACCACCGAGTTGGAGGTTCAAGCCCACCTTCTAGTGCATTTAATTGTGTTAATTCCTTCCTTTTTATTTTCTAGAAATTTGTTGCAAAAAGTAAGAGTATAATTAAAAGAAATACTTTAAGAAGAATAGCATCAGTGCAGCATTCAAACCTACGTGGGCAAAGCCCACATGATTTCTAGTCATGCCTAATAACCACTCTAGCGAGCCTACTTTGGTGCATGGTTGTTAACACAAGTGAGAGGTTCAAGCCTACCTTCTAGTGCACTTATTTGTGTTTATTCCTTTTTCATTTTTAAAAAATTTGTTGCCAAATGTAAAAACATAATTAAAAAGACAGCAGGAGCAGCAAGACTCAAACCTATGCAGGCAGAGCCCACATGATTTATAGTCATGCCCGGTAACCACTCCATCATGCTCACTTTGGTGCATGGCTGCTAACCAGAAGTTCAGAGGTTCAAATCTTCATTCTAGCACATTTATTTGTGTTTTTTCTTTTTTTTTCTTATTTTTGCAAATTTGTTGCAAAAAGTAAAAGCATAATCAAAAGAAACACTTTAAGAAGGAAAGCATGAGTTCAAGATTCAAACTTAAACAGGCAGAGCCCGCATGATTTCAAATCATGCTCAATAACCACTCCGACATGTCCACTTTGGTACATGGCTGTTAATCACAAGGTTGGAGGTTCAAGCCTTCCAATTGGCGCGTTTATTTGTGTTTTTTCTTTTATTTTTTTATTTTCTGGAAATTTTTTTGCAAAAAACATACAAAAATAATTAAAAGAAATATTTTAAGAAAGTAGGATTTGAACGTGCGTATGCAGGGCCCACATGATTTCTAGTCATGCCTGATAACCACTTCGGCATGTCCACTTTGATGTGTGGTTGTTAACAAGTTCAGAGGTTTATGCCCACCTTCTGCCCATTTATTTGTGTTTATTCCTTCTTTGTTTTTTTGGAAAATTTGTTACAAAAAATAAAAACATAATTAAAAGAAACAATATTAGAGAGGATAGCATGAGTAGCTCGATTCGAAGTTGTGCACAGAAAGCCCACATGATTTCTAGTCACACCCGATAACCACTCGAGCATGCCCACTTTGGTACAAGCCCATTAACCACCACTTAGAGGTTCAAGCCCTCCTTCATGGCACATTTATTTGTGTTTTTTTTCTTCTGTTCCTCTTTTTTTTTTTTCAAATTTGTTGCAAAAACTAAAATCATAATTAGAAGACACCCTTTGAAAAGAACACCATGAGTGGTAGGATTCAGTAGAACCCACATGATTTCTAGTCATGCCTGATAACCACTAGAGCACGCCCTATTTGGAGCGTGGCTAATGATCACAAGTTGGAGGTTCAATCAATAAGAACAGCATGAGTGGTAAGATTTGAACCGGTACATGCAGAGCCCACAAAATTCTAGTCATACCGAATAACTACTATGGCGTGCCCACTTTGGTGTGTGGCAGAGGTTCAACGCATTTATTTGTGTTTATTCCTTTTTTTATTATTTGAACATTTGTTGCAAAAAGGTAAAACCATAATTAAAAGAAACACTTTTAAGAAGAATAGCATGAGCAGCAAGATTTGAACCTACTCGGGACAAGCCCACATGATTTCTAGTCATGCCCGATAACCACTTTGGCATACCCACTATGGTGCTTGGCTATTGAAGATGATGATGGGGTCATGGCTATTAACCTTAATCACACCCGATAACCACTCTGGCACACCCACTTTGGTGCATAGTTGTTAACCACAAGTCGAAAGTTCAAGACCTCCTTCTAGTGATTTGTGTCTATTGCTTCTTTTTTTATTTTTCTGGTAATTTGTTGCAAAAATTATAAACATAATAAAAAAGATATAGTGAGAAGCAGGACTCGAACCTATGTGGGCAAAGCCCACATGATTTCTAGTCATGCCCGATAACCATTTCAACATGCCCACTTTGGTGATGGCTATTAACCACATGGTTAAAGATTCAAGGCCTCTTTTTAGCACATTTATTAAAGTCTTTTCCTTTTTTATTTTTTGTAAATTTGTTGCAAAAGTAAAAGCATAATTTACTTTAGGAAGGACAATGTGAGCAGCAGAATTCAAACCTATACAGGTGGAGCCCATATGATTTCTAGTCATGCCAAATAACTACTCCAACATCCCTACTTTGATGCATGGCTGTTAACTACAAGGTTGGAGGTTCAAGCCCCCTTTTAGTGCATTTATTTGTGCTTTTTCCTTTTCTTTATTTTTTGTAAAAATAAAAACATAATTAAAAGAAATACTTTAAAAAGGAGAGAGTGAGTAGTAAGATTCGAACACAAAGTGCACATGACTTCTAGTTATGCCCGTTAACCACTCCGACACATGAACTTTGGTCTGTGGGTGTTAACCACAAGGTCAAAGGTTCAAGTCCTCCTTCTAGCACATATATTTGTGTTTATTCCATTATTTGTTATTTGGAAACTTGTTACACAAAGTAAAATCATAATTAAAAGAAACATTTTAAGAACGATAGCGTGAGCGGCAGGATTTGAACCTGCGCAGGCAGAACCCACATGATTTCTAGTCATGCCCGATAACCACTCCAGCACACCCACTTTAGTGCATGATTGTTAACCACAAGGTTGAAGGTTCAAATCCTCTTTCTAGTGCATTTATTTCTGTTTTTTCCCTTTTTTATTTTTTGGAAATTTATTGCAAAAGTAAAAACATAATTTAATGAAATACTTTAAGAAAGATAGCGTGAGAGGTTGGATTTGAACCTCTATAGGCTGAGCCCACATGATTTATAGTCATGTCGAATAACCACTCCAGCATGCCTACTTTGGTGCATGGCTATTAACTATAAGCTCGGAAATTCAGGCCCTCCTTCTAGTGCATTTATTTGTATTTTTTTTCCTTTTTTATTTTTTGAAAATTTGTTGTAAAAAGTAAAAAACAAAATTAAAAAAAAAAAACATTAACAAGGACAGCATGAGTGGCAAGATTCAAGCATGCGCGGGCAGAGCCCACATGATTTCTAGTGATGCACAATAACCATTCCGACATAGCCACTTTGGTGTGTTGGTGTTAACCACATGACCAAAGGTTCAAGCACTCCTTCTAGTACATTTATTTGTGTTTATTCCTTTTTTTTATTATTTGGAAATTCGTTGGAAAAAGTAAAATCATAATTAAAAGAAACACTTTAAGAATGATAGCGTGAGCAACAGGATTCAAACCTGTGCGGGCAAAGCCCACATGATTTCTAGTCATGCCCGATAACCACTTTCACTACAAAAGAACACGGTTTTAGTCACGGATTTTCGCGACGGAAAAAATTCGTCACTATTTTACGAGAAATTTAGCGACAAAAACTTTTTTGTCGCCAATTTGTCACAAAATTTGCAACGAAAAGAAAGTCGTGGCTAAATTAGTGACGAACACATCATTCATAGCAAAATTCATCGCTAATTAATGATGAAAAAATTTTCGTGGCTAAATTCGTTGCTAATTGGCGACAAAATATTTTCGTTGCAAATTTCATCTCTAAATAGCGTCGCTAAATTTTTTATATATAATTAAACAAAATATAATATTAATATAAAATTTAAATTAAAAAATTAATTTAACAACCACGAAATATATCAGTTGGTAATTTAATTTAGCGACAGATTTTCAAATCCGTGGCTGATTCAGCGACGGATTCCAAATCCGTCGCTGAATAATTAGAATTTTATTTTATTTTTATTTTATTTTAATAATTTCAGCGACGGATTTTTTCTTTTAATTATAATTTTATTTTATTTTTATTTTATTTTATTAATTTATATTAACAAATCGTATTATTATTTTATAATATTTTAATTTACATTTTATTTTATTATATTATTTCATTTTTTTACAAGAAAAATATTATTTAATTCTTAAAAAAACCGTATATTTTATTTTATTTAAATTATATATATTTTTAATTAATTTATTATTTTTTTTTTCTTTTTTTTGATTTAATATTTTTTATTATTGTATAGGTAATTTTATTTTATTTGTATTATTTTATTCAATAATATAAATTTTTTAATTAAATATTAATCGAACCTGCGCGGGCGCTGGCCCATGCACGCATGGGCGCATGCCTGCCTGGGCGCCCGCGCGCCTGCTGGGGTGTGCCTGCCTAGGCGCCCACGCGCCTGTGTAACGGAACAGCCAATAGCCATGAGCAACGCGCGAGAAGTTCACACGAAAGGACAAGAGCAAAAGGTGTGAATGAAAGGTCACGAGTAAAAGGATGCAAAGGAACCAGCACAAGCGAAGGCGAGCAGCGCACTAGCAGAAGCACGCACAGCCCGAGCAACCGCGCACCAAAGGACGTGACCCTTCGAGCAAAGGTCACAACCTTTCTTGCAAGTCTGAGCAATCATCAAGCAATTGACTCCATGGACATTGAGGAGACTGTTGCTTATGGAAAAGAGCAAGCAAAAAGGTTATCGCTCAAAAGGACACCATGCGACGAGGCACCATCGCACGAACAGCCCGCACATGCCCATGAGCCATGCCATGAGCCACCTTCCTATGCACACATGCAAAGCAATGCACGAAGAGACAGCATACAACCCATGCCAAGAGACCCTATTCGTGAAGAGGTGCATTCCATAAGGCAACCGAAGGAGCGAAGGCTCGAAGAAGACAAGGCAATGCACTATCTTGCCTTGGTGCACCATGAGCATGAGCGAGCGACCGAGCAAACATGTGCAATCAGTCCAGCAAGTGAAGAGACTCAACTAGGAGTCATAATGCATGAGAAGACAAGGCTATTGCTCTAACCACTAGAGCCATGGCCTGATGGGTGCACAGCAGTGCACCAGCAAGCATGCACCAGCGCACGAGCAGCGTGCAGTAATGAGTAGGACAGTACCAAGCCAGCGCACAGGACAACATGCTATACTCCTGCACGACCTAGCACTTGCACATCAGGAAGTGTGCCATATCCCAGCACTATTTCACAAGCTAGGGAGCGAGGAACAGGGGCGCTGCATGAGCCAGCACATGCAGTGCCCATGCAGGGCACAGGCAGCGCACAGGCAATGCACATGCACTGCACAGGCAGCGCACAGGCAGTGCACATGCAGTCCAAGGGCCACGAATCCCTCCATTCAATAACTGCTTTTATGAAATAATTCCATGTATTTTCCAAGTGTTCTAGGTATGTAATAAAGGCAGGAAACTGCCTAGTAGTTATTATTGTGATTTAGGAACCCTTTAGCATGAAAGGTCTTGAGTAGTGAGACCTTTAACTTCCCTGGCCTTCATCTAAAAATAGGCAGGGCATTTCCAATTTGTAACAAGCAATTTTTATGAGAAATACATATCATTTTCGTCCCTTTATGTCTCCATGAGAGAATGTGAGAATTAGAGCATACGATCCCAAAATTAGGCCGCTGTCTTTGATGCCCTAATCATCCTTTGTTCGACGCAACTCGAGTGATCTTTAGGTGCAGAGTTGTAAGGCCATACAAGTGATCCCTGCGGTGCAGTGTGGCAAGGCTTCCAACCATTGAAGAGCAGTCCTTTGTCCAAGAGATCCCTGCGGTGCAAGACAAGTACTCTCCCAACAAATGTGAGTCATATCCCTTTATTTTTCTAAATCTACCCTCATTCAAAAATATCAAAAACATTCTACCATTATTTCCTATCTTTTCCTTAGTTTCCTAGTCTCTTTTTCATTCCCATTTACTTCCATTAGCGAGCCATCCCTTGTGCATAGGACATAGGTGCCGTGCAGCAAGGTTACTCCCCCATTTCATAGGTTCTCTAGCCTCCCTTAGTCAAAAAAATCATAGAATCCATTGGAGGACAACATTGGGTCCCTTCCAATTTGGTGCTTTCATTGAGAGTCGGATCCATTCGGTCCCTTCAGCCCTCTTTTCATTGAGAGAATTCCGTTGGGAGGAATTTCATTAGGACTATTTCATCCAATTCTATCATTTCGTAATTTTTTATTTCTTTTGCTTTCTCCTGGACAACATTCTGTCCATTTCTTCCATCAAGAGATCCTTATGATCCCTTGAAAAATATTCCACCCATATTTTTCCAAAAAATGATTTCAGTTTTTCTACCATCCATTTTTATTTTTCTCTTTATAAGTAATTTAGCCATCAACAAGTGGAATCCACTTGTGATTGAGTCATTAGTCTAGTCCCACCCTTTTTCTCATATTGAAAAGAATTCTTCATTTCCCTAGTCGTAGTCCCCTTGTTTCCTTAAAAAAAAAACAATCTGTCCAATTTTGTTCCACTCCCTCATGACTCAACAAGAGAGACTTCCACACGGCAAAAGACTTCAACAAATCATGAAGGATTCAGTAGATTACTTGGAACACAAAAATCAGTGTATTGACCGCATGATACAAGGCCTTACCACCATGAGAAGCATAGTTCAAAGTATGTCACAGGATGCATCACCATCTGGGCAAACCAATGACCATAATTATCACCACGTCAAGCCATATCCTTGCCATGAAGAAGTGCCACAGCCATCAACTTTCTGGAGCATAACAAAACCTGCAGTAGCATCCACAACAAAGAGGACCCACAAGCAAAAATTCTGGGGCAAAACCAAACATGCAGTAGCAGCAACAATGAAGCAGTCCATGCTGTAACAAACCAACAAGCAACCAGCAGGAGGCATTCCCGCAATTCCATGGTGCAGAAATCAGCAAGCACTCCCATCCAAGAGTCACATTCGCACCACAAAACCATGGACAGCAGTATACAACCTTGGAACCACAAGCCAAGAGCCATGATCCAAGCAACCATACCAAAGGTCATGGACCTCAAACCCTTCAACCTCTATCCTTCACACCCACTCAACCTAAACATGTCCCTTCCTTTCCTTACCCCCAATTCTCACCCTTTCAACCTTCCATCCGAAAATACACCCCTTCATTTCACTACCCAAACTAATACCCATCCATTTTCCTACCCAAATACACAACCTTTCATGATCCCAACCAAGTATACACCCTTTCATCCTTATACCCCAACATATGACCTTTCGTCTTATGTCCCTTATACACAACCTTTTATTCTCCAAACCCAACACTTACCCTTCTATCCCTTTAGCCCACAACCACATTCATATGTCCCTTCGATCCCTCACCCAAACGCTCACACCATTCTACCCCAAGTGGAGACATACACCACCAACCTTCACAATTCTCATTTGGCCAAGAAGGTACCTATCAAATGGAAACCACATGATCTTGAGGCCACAAAGAAGATGAAGCAACCAGCACATCAGCACGTTGCTCAAACCAAAAAAGGCTCATCACACTCCACAGCCATGCCTCACAAGTTGCAGCCCGAGACACACCATCATCGCCAAGAAGCAACTATCAACGAAAAGAAGCAATTGGCATCCAGAAAGAAGCCCATTGATGCCAAGGAAGACACAGACCAGCAAGATCCAGAGTTATTCATCCATGCAGAGAAAGGAGCAAGGCAGTCCGAAGTTCATTGTCCCAAGGAGTTGATCACAAATGACCACAAGTGCAACCAGCCACAACCATTCATCAATGAGCATAGTAAAGACGAAGAAATGCAACTTAAAATGGAGTCATTTGAAGAAGATCTAGACGAAGAGCCACCAAGTGATGAAGTACCATTCCTATCCATCCATGCCTTAGCCAAGATTGAAGATCCAAAGACTTCAAGAACCCCGGCTCTAATTGGGCAACAAGAAGTCACCATTTTGATTGACAATGGTTCACCACTCAACTTCATCAAACAAAAGACAGCAAGAACTCTACAACTACACATGGAGCAAGTCATACCATTTGAAGTCCAGACCGCAACCAGAGAAAGAACTCGATGCTCAAAAGTTCATTGTGGGATTACCATCGAAACTCAAGGGTACATATTCCAAACTGATCTTTATTCACTTACTAAGATTCAGATTGATGTAGTTCTTCGAGTATCATGGCTCACAACATTTGGACGAGTTGTCATCAATTACCCAAAGAAGCAATTGGAGTTCATGCATAAAAATTGATGGATCACACTTGAGATGCAGCCACATTCCAATCCTAAAGGCTACCAATCCACCAACATGAAGCAGCCTATCCAAAGAAGCAACAAAAGGCAGCCCAAAGGGTACAAAATTTCCCTGCAGCCTCCATCACAAAGCAAAGGACAGCAGCCACATCCAGCGCACAAAAAGACACCATTTCATGCGCCAAATAAAAGGACACCATCAAGCAAACAAGCAAGCAACCTTGGAGCAGCAACAAAGAAGTTTATTGATGTCCCTTGGAAGAAAACGGTGCAACCACCAAAGAGTAACCAGCAAAGGCCACAAGCAAAGAGGCAAGAGTTCGGTTTTCAACAAAAGCACAAGGATCCCAAAGCAAGCACAAGAAGACAGCGAAGAAGCCACTTCAACAAGAAAAGACATCACTTAAAAGGGAGCCATCCAAGCCAAAAGATCAAGGCAAAGAGTCATAACCTTGAGGACAAGGTTCGTCTCCAAGGAGGGACGAATGTAACGGAACCACCAATAGCCATGAGCAGTGCGCAAGTGAAGACAAGACTATTGCTCGAGCCAATAGAGCCATGGCCTGATGGGTGCACAGCAGTGCACCAGCAAGCGTGCACCAGCAAGCATGCACCAGCGCACGAGCAGCGTGCAACAATGAGCAGGACAGCACCAGCCAGCGCACAGGACAGCATGTTATACTCCTGCACGACCCAACACTTGCACATCAGGAAGTGTGCCATGTCCCAGCACTATTTCACAAGCCAGGGAGGAGGAACAGGGGCGCTGCACGAGACAGCACATGCAGTGCCCATGCAGGGCACAGGCAGTGCACAGGTAGTCAATATGCACTATACAGGCAGTGCACATGCAGTCCAAGGACCACGAATTTCTCCATTCAATAACTGCTTTTATAAAATAATTCCATGTATTTTCCAAGTGTTCTAAGTATGTAATAAAGGCAAGAAACTGTCTGGTAGTTATTATTGTGATTTAGGAACCCTTTAGCATGAAAGGTCTTCAGTAGTGAGACCTTTAACTTCCCTGGCCTTCATCTATAAATAGGCAGGACATTTCCCATTTGTAACAAGCAATTTTTATGAGAATTACATATAATTTCGTTCATTTATGTCACCATGAGAGAATGTAAGAATTAGAGCATAGGATCCCAAAATTAGGCCGCTGTCTTTGATGCCCTAATCATCCTTTATTCGACTCAACTCGAGAGATCCTTAGGTGCAGAGTTGTAAGGCCATACAAGTGATCCCTGTGGTGCAGTGCTTCCAACCATTGAAGAGCAGTCCTTTGTCCAAGAGATCCCTGCGGTGCAGGACAAGTACTCTCCCAACAATTGTGAGTCATATCCCCTTATTTTTCTAAGTCTACCCTCATTCAAAAATACCAAAAATATTCTACCATTATTTCCTATCTTTTCCTTAGTTTCCTAGTCTCTTTTTCATTCCCTTTTACTTCCATTAGTGAGCCATCCCTTGTGCATAGGACATAGGTGCCGTGCAGCAAGGTTACTCCTCCATTTCATAGGTTCTCTAGCCTGCCTTAGACAAAAAATCATAGAATCCATTGGAGGACAATATTGGGTCCCTTCCAGCCTGTTGGGGCGTGCCTAGGCGCCCTTCATTGTTTTAATACAAAAAATAAATTTGTAGTTGAAGGGATTTGAACCTTGGATCTTGGATTTAATAAAAGACATATTACTACTACACCACCGCTTAGTGTTAGTGTTGTGTGATAAGATTTTGTTTTTCTTTCTTCCTCTTCTTTGTTTTCTATTCTCATTTTTTTTCCTTATCTCTATTTTTGGTTTTTTTTTTCTTTCTACTTTCATTTCTTATATATAATAATTTTGTTATAATATATAATAATTTTATTATAACGAATAAAAATATTTTGTAATTAAATATATTGATTTTTTTAATTATTAATATATTATAATTTATTGATAATTATAATTTTATAGTTTTTGAGATATTGTAATCCATTTTTAAATTATGGATTAAAAAAATAAAATAAAAATGAAAAAAATAATAAAATAATAAGATAAAAGAAAAAAGAAGAAATCAAAATATAATAATAACATATTTTTTAATTAATTTATTTTAAATTATTATTTTATTATTTTTTATTTTATTAAAAATTATCATATTTATTATTTTAAATTATTATTATATATTATTTTATTATTATTAGAAAAATGTGAAATAAAGATAATAAATAATAAAAAAGAAATTTATATCATAATAATATCTTTGGCTCGGTAGTTTACAGGTTACGTGTGTGGATGCAGGAGTTCGGAGTTCGAACCATGGTAGAGGCAGAAAGCGCGGCATTTTCTAGTAATTGAGAGTGCCTATGCGGGGGTGCTGGCTTGGGCGGGCGGGCGGGCAGGTTGCAGGCTGGTGCTGGCTCAAGTAGGCAAGGGTGGCACGTGCGTTGGCTCGGGCGGGCGAGCAGGTTGTGGTGTTGGCTCAGGTGGGCAAGGGTGGAACGGGTGACACGTGCGCTCCCTGGACATTTTGACAGAATTTGAAATCAGCGTCGGATTCGAAATCTGTCGCTGAATTTAGCGACGGATTCCAAATCTGTCGCTGAATTTAGTGACGGATTTTTTTATTATTATAGATTTTTTCCCCTAAATTAGCGAAGGATTTTAGAAACAAAAATTATCTGTTGCTAAATTTAGCGACGAATTTTAGATTTTCGTCACTAAATTTAACAACGGATTTTTTTATATCGCTAATTTAGCAACGGATAATTTTTCGTCGCTAAAGTTTGTGACGAAATTTAGTGACGGAAAATTAGTTTTCGCTAAATTTAGCAACGGATTTCAATTTTCATCGCTAAATTTAGCGACGGATTTCTAATTTTCGTCGCTAAATTTTTACGACGCGTTATTAGCGACAAAAAATTTTTCATCGCTAAATTTGTGGCTAAAAAGCTATTTTTTCGTAGTGTTTGGCATGCCCACTAAACACATCTTTAACTCATTTCCATCATAAAAATATCTTAGTTGCACCTCATATTATTAAAATTCTCATCTCTATATGCCAATTTAAAAAAGATAATTTTTGCTCTACAGAATTTAACCCATTTGGTTTCTTTATGAAGATCTTCAGACGAAACAAATGACACACAGGTGCAACAATTCGGGAGATCTCTATCCAATAACTCCCCATACTTTTTCTCCTTCTACTACTTTGACTGTTCTTCTTGTACTACTTGGAATAGGTGTCTTGGTCATCCAAGTGCACATGCCTTTCGTTACTTGTCTTCAAAGAATTTAATTCTACGTAATAAACCATTTCTCATACTTTTTATCAAGCGTGTCAATTATAGAAGCATATTAGACTTTCATTTTTTACTTCAAAATCACTTCGTATTACTCCCGGATATTGTCCACTCCGATCTATGGACTTTACCTATATTTAGTGAAAGTAGTTTTCAATATTGTTTGATTTTCCTCTATGATTTCTTACATTTTGTTTGATTATATCCTTTGTGCTCTAAATCCCTTCATTTTGAAATGTTCCTGCACTTTTGTTCATTTGTTCACACCCAATTTGACACTGAACTTAAGACACTTCAATGTGACAATGGCACAAAATTTAACAATTCCCCTTTTGTCTCCTTTTTTGCTAATCGTGACATCTTTTACCAATTCTCTTATCCAGACACCTCACAACAAAATAGAAAAACTAAACATATGTTATGTGCCATCAATGATATTGTATGTACACTCCTTTTTCAAGCCCATATGCCATCATCACACGGGGTAAAGGCATTGCATATGGTCGTGCAACTACTTAATATTCGACCTATAAAAGCACTTCACAATCAAATAGCATTTCAAACTCTTTTTCACAAACCACCAAATTATACTAACATTTACACTTTTGGGTTTCTCGTTACCCAAATGTATCTTCCTCTGCACCACACAAATTAGCTCATCACTCTACTCTATCCACCCCATCATCATGGCTATAGATGTCTTGACATTACTATTAAGAAGACAATCATTTCTCATAATGCTACATTTGTTGAGCAGAAATTTCCTTTCGTATCACAACATACACCTAGTGCCACATCATACAATTTCTTCGATCCAATCGATGACACACCATCTCCTTTGTTTCGCGAAATCCTTCACCCATCATTATCTTCTATCCCCATGGCATCTCTGTCTTCTTCTTCTATCTCAATGACCTCTCCACCCTCCTCTCTTGTTGGACCCCATATGTAACACCGACACTGCGGTGTCTGTAATATTGTACCATTTTCAAAATATATATATATAAATAAGATATTCTTCAATTTATTTATATAGAGAGAAATTTTATTTATTTAAATTGATTTTTGATTTTTGGGGTATTTAAATTAAATTTTTGGTATATTTTAATTTGTCGAATCCGCAAATCGAAGTAAACCTCATTTGTACAAAAAAATTTAAATTTTAGTGAAGTGTGGGTGTGAAGATATATATATATATATATATATATATATATATATATATATAAATACAAACTTAAAAAAAAAAGAACCCAAATTTAGGAATTAGGGTTTAAAACCCTAATTCCTCTCTCTCTCTCTCCTCGACTCTTCATCTTCCCACGACCGCCGCTCTTCTCCGCCACTGTCTCGCTCCTCTCCATCGCAACCCACCACCACCCAACGGTCGTCGCCACTCTCCCTCTATCTTCTCTCTCTACCTCACTCACGGTCTCCCTTTCACTGTCGCTCGCTCTCTCTCTCTTCGGCTTCGCCTATCTCCGCCGCTCTTGCCGCTGCTCGCACTCCACCGCGATCCACCACCCTCCACTACTCTCTCTCCGCAAGCACGATCCTCCCCTACTCGAGCACGCCACAATGCGATCTACTCTGCGCGAGCGTGCCACAGTGCTATCCTCCCCTACGCAAGCCCTCCACAACGCAATTTCCCCTGTGTAAGCACCCCATAGCACAATCTCCCCCACGCGAGGGTGCCACAATGCGATCTCCCTCGCGCGAGCACGCCACAACGTGCAACCTCTCACGAGCGTGCCGGCGCGCAACTTCCCGCAAAAGCCACAGCACGCAACTGCCTGCAGAAGCCACAGCCCTCTCCCTCCAATGCGCGCAAGCTCTGCAATAGCGCCCCAGCCCACGAGCGTGACTGCTCACGAGCGCGGCCTTCTCCAGGGCGCGCGAGCCCACTATAGCCACGTGCCCAAGACAGCCCATGAGCCCACAATCCCACAAACTTCTACGTAGGTAATTGACTTAGGGTTTTGATCCTGATCTAAGTATTTATGACCTAACTAATAAATTTTATGTTGATATGGAGCATTGTAGATTTTAGAGTAATCAAGGAGACATTCGAACGAAGGTATGCGCTCTGAGAAAACCCTAGGTGAAAATTTTCTTACCCATTTGATTTATTTGAATGAATGTTACAGTTAAGTTTAGAAATGAAGAGAAATGGTTGGCCTGCGGGCGCTGCGTGCCCTGGGTACTGCGCAAGGGCGCTACGCGCCCTGTACATGGACCCTAAACACGGGCACTGCGCACCCTGCACATGGTCGCGGTGCGCTGCACAGAGGAGCGCTGGGCTGTGGCCCTACTGGCCCTTAGGTGCGAGCGAGCGATTGGATTGGTGTGAGCATTATGTGGGATTGGTTGAGTACCAATACTTGAGTCTTGTAGACATATTGTATGCATGAACAAAATATGAGGAATTAGGGTAGGGTTCTAAAGGATTCGAACTACCTGATTTGCATACATGTATTAGAAGTGATAGCCTATTTCCTACAAGTACGTAGGTTTGAAACTTGCTGATTTTATATATATATATATATATACATTCTTAGGCGTTGGGTGCCTTGATTTAGAGGAGCACTTTTCTTCGCTTCGTGGTATTATTGGGGAGTGCGCTACCCTCCCCCATATAGTGAGTGGAACTTTGACGTCTACTATTAATTGAAAACTATTTTTTAAAAAATGCTTTTCAATAACATAATTCTACAAATGTATGATTATTAGAGTTTTGAATAATTTATGAAATATTTTTGTGACCATCGGAGTGTCCCAACTACTGATTTATTTGATATGCATTCATGAGTTTAATAACTAGATATTGTGCCATCTTTTCGACATATTGACATGTTTTAAATGCTCCTACTGTATTGGTACATGGTTTTGAATGGATTTATATGTACTATTTGGGCTGTATGCCCAGCTGACATTATGATACGATGCATGGGGCTGTATGCCCAACCGACATGATGATGTGATGCATAGGGCTACGTGCCCGACCGACTTGGTGATATTATGATATGCTTCCTATAGCATTCCATAGCTACGAAGGGCATTTGGTAGAGGCACCCCTTGTGCCCGGATACATTTCGGCTGGAGGTATCCATCAAATTATTATGTGTATTAGCGTCCCAGGTTGACGCTCATCAGGGAGGACGTGAATTTATATTTATTTAGCACTGGGCAGGACACCATACACGGCCGACTATATATATATTATTAATATTATTTACAAGCTAGTTGAAGTAGCTTGTGGCAAACATTGGGGTAGAGAACCATTATTTGATATTTGCATAGTGAAAACCCCCAATGCGTACATCCTTGATCGAGGTAGACTATTGCCGGGGTTGTTTGTTCGGTCGGCTCTACATATGTAACTTGATACATGGATGGATGCATATGTTATTTTCCAATGTGTGCCTTGAGTTATGTAAAATTTCACACTATTTTTGCACACTTGATATTGTATTACATACTTTGACACTCCAAGTTCACCCTCGATATTGATAACACAATTTCGTAAAATTTCAATCCTCTCACCCCTCACTTTTTTTCCCACAGGATTAGTCGTGGACTGAGGAAGAATTATTGTGATTGTATATTGGCGACGTGAACTTGATAGCACCGGGCTTGAATATGGATGTTACCATATCTTCCGTTACGAATATTAGAGATTTTAGTTTGATCAATGTATTTATCTATTTATTTTATGGGATGACTATATAAATTATGGACATTTATTCGTGAAACTCTCATAGTAACTCAGTTCACTTGTATTGAGGAACTTGTATGTATTCAAAATGTTAACTTGGGAATCTATTGTACATGTGTATAAAAATTTAGGTCCGCTCAGTGTGGCGGTTACTCATACCCTAGTTGAGCATAACAGTAGAGGTCTGTGGTTAAGACTGCTAGAAAATTTTATAGCCTTGCATTGTCTTGGTTGTCTGCTGTGGTTTCGTTAAGGGTTGTGAGGCCGGGATGACCATTTATTTAAATTGACAGGATGGTTGTGAATTATGTAGGTTAAATTGTATGTGGGAGACCTCCGAAATATGGGGAGATTCTGCCCGATTTTTTGTAAAAATGTAACCGGTATCCAAAGCAACGGACGACTGTTCATGACCCCGATTTGGGGCATGATAGTTCGGTTGGTATCAGAACCAAGTTAGGCAAAGGGTAGTAATAAAAGTATTCCCAAGTTCATTTAAAAATCCTCAATATATTAGAGTGTTTCATATAGTCATTTAAAGTCCCCTACATAGTCGTAGACCAATAAATTCATTCATTTTAGGGGGTTAGTCACTACGTAACTAAGCCAAATTTTTAAATCATGCCAAACGCTAGAGTTATATCTAATGAAAATTTTTTCTTTACAGAATTATGCCGCCTAGATGCGGTAGACCATCGGGACGCGGAGCTAGACTCGTGCCACCCGAGACTCCTCAAGTGCCCAACCCTCCGAGGAAACCTGAGACCCTTGGAGTGCCTGAGGCTACTTCCACTTCACGGGCGCCCCCTGCAGCGCCTACTCAGCCGGCTGCTCCAGCCGAGATTCCACCACCGTCGCTTGAGGCGTTTAGGTAGGTGTATAAGTGGTACACCTCCCACGGGGTTCAGATGCCACCCCCACAATCACGACGACAGTGCCAACTCCTACGGCCGTGCCAACTCCTACGGCCGTGCCACCTCCACCAGTACTGATGGCCGCGCCGACTCCTATGGTCGTGCCACTTTCAATTGTATCAAATCAGCCCCCAGGTGTTTATCCTTCCACTGTTTCACTACCTCCTCCACCTTGAGGTGTATTCATGAACTCACCCAGCTGGTGAAGGAGGCAAGGCAGTTAAGCTGCACGGAGTTTACGGGAATGGGTGATTCCACAGCAATGAAGTACTGGATCAACCGCACCCGCACAATTTTAACTGATCTGGGTTTAAGCAAGGATTACCGGCTTCAGATAGCGGAGAGACTCTTGGATGGCGACGCCCTCACTTGGTGGGAGGTGATTTGTGACAATGCTACCGAGCCGCTGCGATGGGAGGACTTCCTACGGGAGTTCGATCGCAGGTACTTCTCTAAGTTCCAGCAGGACCGCAAGAGGGTAGAGTTTCTGTACTTGAAGTAGGGAACTAGGACAATGACAGACTATGAGATGGAGTTGAGGCAACTAGCCGCTTTCATTCCAAACTTAGTGATGTCAAAACAACTACGATTCAAGTTTGAGGATGGCCTCCATTTGAAAATCAAGAGGTATATGACAGTGACTCCTAGTCTCTCCTTTGTGGAGATCGTAGACTCAGCACTTAGGACGAAGGAGATCGTCTGTGCTAAGGGCAAACAACGGGAGTACAGAGAGCAAAAAAAGAAGAGATCTGGGGTTTCTTCAAGCTAGGACTCGAAGAAAGGCAGGACTTCAGGATATCAGAAAGGCTCTTCTCAGTCGAGATAGGCACATACTGGGCAGGAATCGTGACCTTAGGGGTTTAGAGCACCGGCCCCTAGTGCCACTACAGCTCAGCAGCACCCCTTTTGCCGCCAATATGGTGGACACCACCCTTTTGGAGAGTATAGGGTGCCTGTTACATGCTTCCGGTATGGGAAGCCAGGGCATATCAGAAACGCTTATTCCGAGTTGAGATTAGGAGGTCAAATAGCTGCAGGACACTCAAGTGTTTCCCGAGGAGGACAGTAGGGAGCGCCTGCACATTCAAATCACACTACTCCGTGGATGGTAGCCGCGAGCAATACGGTACCAGGACCATCCCGACAGCAACAGAGGACACAAACCCATGTATACACGACGACGCAGGAGGACGCTCAGGCAAATCCTGATGTGATTATTGATACTCCTCCCACTGATCCCCATGTTTAGAGATGTCCATGTACTTTCTTTTGAGAACCATCACTAGTTGAAGCCTTAGAGGCTTAACTAGGTTGGTTTGTACATACATTTTGATATATATATATATATATATATATATATATTAATAAGAGAATATTTATGAAGAGGAATAAATAAATAAATGAGTTACCAAAATAAATGGTAGACAAAAATAATTAAACATATAAATAAATAAGGACCAAGAGTAATAGGATCCTTGGGCGGCAGAGCTGACCGCTAATCGCCACACTCTGGAAAAACAGAAAAATAAAATATGGGATCCTTGGGCGGCAGAGCCGACCGCTAATCACCACATGAGACTAAATAAATAAATAAATAAGAGAAGAGGTTAGTGAGGCGGCGTAGCCAGCCAAGCATATAAAGATAAATAAAAATAGGACCAAAGATTTATGGGCGGCAGAGCCGACCGCACTCTGGAGAGAGAGCCAGGAGAAGAGAAGAGTTAGATAACATAATGAAATATAAACAATTTATTCATAAAAAATAAATGATTACATAAGATAAAGACAAGGAGCTTACATTTTAATACTTGCACCTTGGTCTTGGTGGGGTTTTACAATAAATAAGAAGGGAAAGAGAGGGGACACTCAAGAGATTTGCATAATGCTCCCAAAGCTTTTCCTTCCAAGATTGTGCTCTCAAAGATGTTTTGGTGTTTTTCTCTCCAAGTGACCACCTCTGAAGACCAAAGAGAAATGGCTTCATTTATAGAAATTTAGAAGGTTCCTGTTACTGCACGGATGAACAGTGTAGTTTACTGTTACAACATGGGTGAATAGTACTGTATATGTGAATAGTGCCAAATAGTACCATGTGAATAGTACCGTATACATGAATAGTGTTTTACAAGCAGAGACTGTACTAAATACAAGAAATGGTACTGATTTTGGTATGCCAGTTTTGAGATAACTGATTGATCGATAACAAAGTTTTATCAGTTTTAGGGCAACTGATTGGCCACTATTTTATTAATTTTGTTGGAGATGCCCTTTCGGGTTTTCATTCCAACTTAATGCTCTAACTTTTGCATAGGATGTTTTTAGGGTTTTCATCCTATCGAGCTCATAGCCGATTTTGCATGGAAAAGAAGTTCCATCCAGCTAAATTTTATTTTATTTTTTTTTTTTTTTAAGTTAACAAGTCATCATTATCTAGATCTATTATAGGGTCTGACTCAGAATCAGATAATGCAGATTTGGAAGATGATCCTCGTTCACTTTGGAGCAACTGCTCCATGATTTGGAGATACTCGTCTTTAGATTTGGCTGCAGCAAGAAGAGCCTGAACATGAGATTTTTGGGCTAAAAAGGTTTGATCAGAAGAATCAGGTTTTAGAAGCCCATGAGTTTTGAGCCAAACTGAAACAGCTGGTTTAAGGATTTTATCAGGGATGCGAAAGGAATTCCACCATTTAACTTTGAATTTACGGATAAGGATGGTGGATCCGTCAGAAAAGGCATAATCTAAATACCATTGGCTAACTCATGGTACATAGAATTTGGAACAGAAAAGACAGAGGTGAAAACTTCTTTTCTACCTCTGAGGGTTTGTATTGGGTTTTAAAGAGGCCAAAGGATTCTTTGACCGATGGAACAAGAATATCGGGCAAGGATCCAAAAAATTTCCACCAATGGGGAAACCATGCCGGGTATTTATGAATTTGGGTTTTTTCATGGAAATAAAAGAGCCATGAATGGGTCCTTTTACTGTTTTGGATAAGAAATGTGTTATACCAGGCTTGAACATAATCCCAGTATGAGAAAATAGGACAGAAGTTTATCTTGGTTTTAAGGTTTACCGGAAAAGTTTTAGGTTTGGAAAGTTCCTGTCCCCAATCAGAAGGATGGATGACTTTCAAAATTTTACAAGTGGAATAAGAGGGAAACTGTTGTTCTGAGGAGAATTTAAAATGTTTGAATTCAGCACTTTCCGTTAATTCCAAAATGGTTTGATAATAATCAATTGTTTTGAATAAATCCCAAGGTTTATAAAACCAATTTTTTAGAAAATACCCCTCCATAGTCTGGAAATGGTCCTTTTGGGAAAATCCTTCGTCAATAGTCAAAATGTTTTGAGAATATACTTTCTCAATAAAACTAGAAGATTTTAAAGATTTTGGATCCGTTAAAACTAGGGTTTTACTACTGGTAGTAGTCAAAATTTTAGGATCCGCTTGAGACAAGGTTTTAGAAGATGAATCTCCTTTTTCCCTGCTGGAAGGGATAATAGAAGTTTTACCTGTTTTACCTGTTTCCTGAGTCGGGATTAAACTCAGGGTTGCTTTAAGGGTTTGGAACAAGTCAGGGCTCCATAAGTTTGGTTGAGCTGGAACCGATTCGACCCATTTTTGGATTAGGGCGAGTCTGTCTTCAGACTGGGCTGCTGTTTTAGATGGGTTTTGGGCTTCAGCCCTGTTCTGTGAGGCTTCCTCTTCGATCACCATTTCATACCATGATTTTATTGGTTTAGCCGAATCTATACCGATTTTTGCTTTGTCTTTACTAGTAGTTTTTCGTGGCATTTGATCTGCATAGAATAAACAAGATAGAGTTTAGAGATTTTAAAGAGCAAATTCTTTCATTCTTAGCCTAATAAGCCAGATTCTGGTTTTATTGTTTTCGATGTTTGCACGAAGAATATTGCGATGTGCCTATCGCTGTTCGTGTTTTAGCTGTTCTTTTAAGAGTTTGATTTCAGCGTTATAACGATGTATTTTATTCTTCATCTCGAACAAGGTCTTCCAATACGCCATCTGCAAAAGAGGTTATAATAGTTTTATCTATCCTACAGAAATTCTCTGGTTAAAAAATCAGGCAGAGAATTACTATCACCTTTAATATATTCAATATCAAAGTCAAATATAGATAATATGGCTTGCCATCTTGCAAAAATTTGTTTAGAAGCAATGTTTTGGACATCCTTTTGCAAAATTTCTTTTGCAGATTTACAATCTATGCGTAATAAGAATTTTTGATTTAATAAATCACTTTGAAATTTTGTAATGCATAAAACAATTGACAAAATTTCCTTTTTTATAGTAGAATAGTTTTTCTGGGTTTGATTCCAGTGACCAGAGGTATATTGGATTACGACTTCCTTGTTATCCTGTATCTGTTTTAGGATTCCTCCATATCCTAAATCACTAGCATCGGTTTCAACAATTTTTGGGAGGCTAGGATTGGCAATATGAAGACAATGAATTTCGAAGATCTGTTTTTTAATGAGTCGGACAGTTTCAGTGTGTTCATCCGTCCAAGGTTTAGGGTTTTTCTTCAATCTGTTATGAAGAGGTTGTGCGATTTTATTGATATTTGGAAAGAAATCTAGGACATAATTTAGACTTCCTAGAAATCTCTGAAACTGAGTTTTATCAAGAATTTTATCTGGAAATTTGTTTGCAAATTCCAAAGATCTTTCTATTGGTTTTATGGTTCCACAAGTTATGTGGTGACCTAAAAATCTTATTCTTGTTTGGAATAAAGATATCTTTTTCGCTGATAAGACCAGACCATTCTTTTTACAAACACAGAAGAATGTTTTGAGATTTTTAAAATGTTGTTCTATCGATGAGGAGAAGATAAGTACATCATCAATATAAACAATGCAGAATTCCGAGTATGGGTTGAATATATCATTCATAATTCGTTGAAATTCTGAAGGTGTATTTTTTAAACCAAATGGCATAACATTCCATTCGTATTGTCCAAATGGAACAGTAAACGCCGTTTTATATCTATCTTTAGGATGGATTTGGATTTGCCAAAATCCTGATTTCATATCGAATTTTGAAAATATGTTGGCGGAATTTAGTTTTTGTAATAAGTCTTTTTTGTTAGGGATTGGATAGCGGATCCATTTTAAAGCTTCATTTAGCGGTTTATAGTTTATGACAAGTCTAGGGGTAATAAGATTGATAAACAGAGTTCCCAGTATTACTCTTTGTCGGATGTCAGAAACTAGGACGAAAGTTGTTTTAATTGTGAATTTTTCATTTTGGATTCCTGCATCTAGTTTGGCAATTATATGTAATTTGGAACTATTTGCCGCAGACAGTTTTTCGCTAGTTTTTTCATGAAATCTTTTTGGAATGAGATCTGCTTTTATGCAATTTAAGTCAGCTCCGGTATCGAATAGAGCGACCGTATCAATTTTAAAATTTTTGGATAATCTAAGTGTAATTTTTATAAGGTATTTTCGGGAAGTAATTTCCTTTAGAACGAAAAGGATTTCTTCAGGAAAGGTTTTATTGGATTTTACGAGATGTTGGATGGTCTGAGGATCTAAAGGATCCTCATCCGAATTTTCTTCATCACTGCTTGAATCAGTAACTACATTTTTTGCTTTTATTTGAGATAATAAGATCGAAATGGTTTTAGAATCTTCCTCTTGTTTGTGTTTTAATTCTTTTAATTCTTTTTTGATTGTTTTTATTTCTTCTTACAATTCTGGAATGGTTGCAGAGGATTTTTTATTGTATTTCTTTTTATTTAGTATGGAGGTAAGATTATACATACCAGTGTTTATATGAGGAGTACTAGAAGGATTTTCAGAATTTCCTTCTAGAGATTGTTTTAATTGATCCAAACATTTTTTCTGGATTTCCTGATTGTTTATATGTTGAATGGCTTCCAGAATTAAACTTTGTTCTTTGGTTATCATGTTTATGTGTTTTGAATCTGAAGAGTCAGAATCAGATTCTGTTTTACTGGAACTGGTTATGAGCTCATCAATTTGAGGATTACTAGTAGAAGTTTCTGAACTGATTGTATCCGTATCAAAGCTGTCTACTAATAAAACTGAGATTTTATTTAGAATTTCTTCATCCAAATGGAGTTCTCTAATCTTTTTAGATACTCTGCAATATTTGGAAGTATGTCATTTTCTTCCACATTTGAAACTGTTATATCTTTTAATGATTTTGAGGTTGAAGGTTTTTAGGTTGAAGGTTTTTCTTCCTTTTTGTATTGCTTAGTTTTACGAAATTTTTTATAAGGTTTTTTATAATAATCCTCTTTATATTTTTTATAAGGTTTGAATTTCTTAGGATATTCTTTTTTAGAGTATTTTTTGGATTGTTTCTTACTGCATTCTCCATTGCAGGTTTTATGTTTATTAAGATCAAACTGATCACAGAATGATCCTAATTCTTTTTTGGTTTTCTTCATTTCCCATTTTAGATGTTTTTGGAGTTTTAAATCTTGACAGATTTTAAAACCTTCTTTTTGTGTGAAACTGACTAATTCACCATAAGTAAGCTGGTCATATGGAATAATTTGTTTTCCAAAGGTTTCATGAATAATATTCCTAACCTTTTCTCCCAATAAGGTGGGAAGTCCGGCAAGGAATTTTTCTTTCCAGAAGGGTTGATTAGAGTCTTCTCGAAGCATGACTCTGGATAGAAAGGTTGTTTTATACCATTGAAAGTCACTGAGTTTTTTACATCGGAGGTTGGATAATAGATCGGTATTTTTGTCTTTTAAATGGGATGAGTCGCCAATGAAATGAAGTGATATAGTAAATATTAGGGTTGCGACAGCATCTTGGATTGGTTCACCCAAATGATTTAAAATTGGTTCGCCTTCTTCACCAATTTGAATTGCATTTAAAATACTCAATTGTTGTTCTTTGGTGACATGGAAATCCCACCATCCTTTTAATTGACCAGAAAATCCTGCGATAAGGAGTTCTGCGACGGTTTTATCGGTTGTACCTTGTTGGGTTTTATAGGCATTGGATGCCATTGTCATTTGTTGTAATATATTCAAGATTTGGTATTCACTCATTCCATCTATATTCCATACATAGATAGAATTGGCGTTGTATTTTGGTTGGACCAGTATCTCAGGTTGATTACCGATTTCTAATTCGAGTAATCTGGTTCTAACATATTCGGATTTAGGAGTTTTCCAAAGAAGTTTGTTTATCTCAGGATCCTGTTCCTGAAAAGGTTCTTCTTCATCCTCATCTATCTCGGATGAAAGGGTTTTATTTAAGACTGTAATATCTTGATTTACAGATTGAGGAGTGTCAGGGACAATAGGATTGGACTGTCCTGAAAATGACTCGATTTTACTGAGTTGAAGTTTTATGGCTTCCAAGAATTCTTGTTTATTGGTTTTGATTTCTTGGTTGGCTTGGTTCGAAATTTGATAGGGTTTGAAAATAGGGTCTTTTGATTTTTTAAGCTTTTCTATTTTATTAGACTCAGTAGGTTCCTTTTGTGATTTGTCGATTTTGGAAAGTTGTTTTCCAATTGTATGTAAATGTGCATTTGTATAATTATTTTGAATGATGATATTTTTTAAGTTTACAGAGTCATTTTCCTGAGGTTTTTTATAAGGACTAGCCTCAATGTTTTCTGTACCTACAGTGATTTTGATCGTCCGAAGAGGTGGATGATCAGACTCGATGTTTTCACCATCTTTGGTTTCCCATGAAGGTTTTTTATTTCTTTTTGTGATGGGATTGGCTGTTTTGAATGGATATTTAATGTTATGTTTTTTAGTATACGTTTCAAGCCATGTGAAAAATAAAATATTTATTTTATTTTTTCTACAAAACTTAAAATGTTTATCTTGTATTTTAAAAATTTTTTCTCCAAAAGTTTTAAAAAACCAATTTCTCTTTTCTTTGTTTTTATCTGAGAAAAAATCATTTTCGAAATATTTTTTGTTTATTTCAAAATCATCTTGGGTTTTTGAAATATCATTTTTAATGAAAATATTGAGTTTTGTCAAAATCTCATTTTCATCATATGTTTTACCAAAACCATTTTCTTTTTCTAAAACGTTTAATTCATTTTCTCTACCAATGTTTTCTGTTATAGCTGAAGGTGTTGGAGAGGTTGGTTCTGAATCAATTGAGTTTTGTTCTTCTGTTTGAGAGCGTGTATAGACCGGTTGTGGGATTGTTTTTCCTAATACGATGTTTTTTAGAGAGGTCGTCGGAATATCTGAGGTCGAATACCTCGGAGGTTTAATTGGGCTTTTATCATGAAGATTTATAATGGATGGTAATTTTGAGATTCTTCCCAGATTTATATATTCAGACAATGTTGTTGATGTATCCGAAAATCTGGAGCTATAAAATGGTCTATCAAAACTTATTTTGACATTACCATCTGTATATTGTGTTATTTGTTTTATTCTGGTACTTGGTTCTGGAATGTCATTGTTTGATTTTGGTTGAACCGCTCCTTCCAACATCCAATCTTCTGGAAGGGTTATTTCTTCCCATATGATGGGTTTTGGAATAACCAAATTAAATTTTGTAATATCGGTTTGGAGAAGAAGAGTTTCTCCTTTTTTGTGTTGGATTTTGTGTTTTGAGCCGAAGGCTGTTGTCATGGCTTTATAATGTATTTTATATATTAGAGCGACCAGAATTGATCCCTCCATCATATCATAATTATGTATTTTAACTTGTAAAATAAGGGATTTTAATATATTTTTATCATTTAAGGAGATTATAAGATTCGGAAAACAGTCGAAGGAAACTGGATCTTTACATAGACTAGATTCGACAGTTCCTAATAAGGAATCAGAAAAGTTATTATGTCTGGCATCCCTAAGAGTTACCAGAATAGAAGTGTTTAAACCTTCTCTTGTTAATGGTCTAAGACCGATTTGGACTAATCCGATATGGACATATTTATATCCTTTGGACATATGTTTTTCTAAAGATTTTTTGGAAAATAGTTGTATAGTCTCAAAAGATTTTAAAAGTTGAATATCTCTTTCTTCGGTTTTAATGGTATAATCTGTTTTAAAGAAACTGATCTTGGGTGTTTTATATATTTGGTCTATACTTATTTTGGGTATCTCCCATTCATCTATTCCTTTTTCAAAATCTTCAATTGTTATTTCTTCACTGTTTATTATATCTTTAGTTCTTGAAGAACTTGACATAGAACTCGAAGAGCTAGTAGTTCTACAGAATATAGGGTTCATCGTTTTGATTCTGCACTGCAAATCTAAATATATACCTACGGAACACTGGGTTGTCCAACGGCCTTACTGCCCCTCCTGGGTCTTACTTCGCCTGGACCACCGGTGTCTAAAGGACTCGGTATATAATCAGATCTGAAGTTTAGAACTTCAAACAATTAAATCTATATGCTGTATAATACTATCCCCCCGTGCTCTGATACCAAGATGCCCCAGGAACTTGGGGATATATATAAGCAGTGAATAGTAATAGGACCAAGAGGTGGTCACTTGGAGAGAAAAACACCAAAACATCTTTGAGAGCACAATCTTGGAAGGAAAAGCTTTGGGAGCATTATGCAAATCTCTTGAGTGTCCCCTCTCTTTCCCTTCTTATTTATTGTAAAACCCCACCAAGACCAAGGTGCAAGTATTAAAATGTAAACTCATTGTCTTTATCTTATGTAATCATTTATTTTTTATGAATAAATTGTTTATATATATATATATATATATGTGAGTATATATTTTCTTTCACATTTATCAACTGTTATAAAAATATGGGGAGTCGACGCTTGTGTCCTCATAGACACAGGGTCAAATTATTCGTATGTGAGAGCGTCTTTTTCCTACGGGTTGGGTAAGCCTTTGTCGCCACTTGATGAGAAGATATTGGTCATCACTCCTCTCGGTGAACAGATACTTAGAGATTCCGTCTACGGATGGTGCAAGGTCATGATCGGAGATGCGGTACTTGAGGTAGACCTGATTCCACTTGAGATGACGGATTTCGATGCTATCCTAGGGATGGATTGGCTAAGCATGCATAAAGCCTCACTAGATTGCTTCACATAAGTGGAGTTTCGGAGACCCGAGGGGCCGTTGTTGAGGTTCCCAGGCGAGAGGCGAGTGTTACCTCGCTATGTTGTACCTGGCTCATGTTATTGACACCACAGTGGAAGGGTCGAGGCTTGAGGAGGTCCTAGATGTATTTCTCGAGAAGCTACCCAGACTACCCCCAATTCAGGAGTTTTATTTCGAGATTGACCTAGCTCCAGGGACTACTCCCATATCTATTCTGCCAAACAGAATGGTGCCAGCTAAATTTAGAGAGCTCAAGGTCCAGTTGCGTGAGTTGTTGGACAAGGGTTTTATCCATCCGAGCACTTCACCTTGGGGTGCTTCGGTATTATTCGTGAAGAAGAAGGACGGGACTCTACGATTGTGTGTGGACTATAGGCAGCTAAACAAGGTTTCCATCAAGAATCGGTACCCTCTGCCTAGTATTGATGATTTATTTGATCAATTCCAGGGTGTACGGGTTTTCTTTGATCTAGATATCATCAGTTGCGGATCAAGGCTGAGGATGTGTCCAAGACCGCATTCCACACCCGATATAAATATTACGAGTTCGTGGTCATGCCGTTTGGGCTGACCAACGCACCAGTAGCCTTTTTGGACCTGATGAACCGAGTTTTCCATGATTATTTGGATCGGTTCATCATTGTATTCATCGACGATATCCTCGTATATTCATAGAGCAATGAGGGGCATGCGCAGTACCTGAGGTGGTCTTGCAAATTCTCCGTGAATGGCAATTGTATGCCAAATTCACCAAGTGTGAATTTTGGCTTAGACAAATCGGATTTCTTGGCCATATTGTTTCTGCAAAGGATATTTATGTTGACCCGCAAAAAGTTGAGACCATATTAAGGTGGGAGCAGTCACAGACAGTGACCGAGGTGTGGAGTTTCCTTGGTCTTACGAGGTATTATCGGCGGTTCGTGGAAGGATTCTCCCGGATCGCTACTCCTCTTTCCAGACTGACGACGGCACCAATATTAGCTCTCTCCACTAGCAGCAGGGAGTACGTGGTATACAGCGATGCCAGCAGACAAGGATTGGGCTGTGTACTAATGTAGGACGGTCGAGTAATTGCTTATGCTTCCTGAAAGTTGAAAAAACATGAGCTAAATTATTTGACGCATGATTTAGAGTTAGCAGTCATAGTCTATACATTGAAAATATGGTGGCATTATCTTTATGGAATGAACTGCAGAGTCTTCACAAACGACCAGAGGCTAAAGTATTTGTTCACTCAGAGGGAGCTGAACCTCAGAAAGAGACGATGGTTAAAGTTGCTGAAAGATTATAATCTGATTATAGATTATCATCCGAGTAAGGCGAATGTTGTGGCAGACACTTTGAGCCGGAAGTCATCTTCAACTTTTTCTTCTCAGGCAGCAAAAAGAGCATATGTTTCTTGCATGGTGGGACTCCGTGCTTTAGGAGTCAGTTTAGCTGGTGACAATTCGGGTGCACTGCTAGCCAGATTGAGGTGCGACCTATTATGCTTGATCGCATCAGGGAGCTTCAAGATTCTGATAAAAGACTCTAGGGTATTCACGATAGGATCCGCAGAGGAGAGGATGGAGACTTCATAGTCCGTGAGATGGACTCGTGGTATTCAGAGATAGAGTGTGTGTTCCAGTCAATAGTGATTTTCAACGTGCTATCCTTGAGTAAGCACATTCTTTTGCATATGTTATGCATCCCAGGGGTACAAAAATGTACCGGACCATCAGAGGTAACTATTGGTGGTCAGGAATGAAGCGGGAGACAGTAGAGCATGTGGCACGATGCTTGGTGTGCCAGCAGGTGAAGGCCGAGCATCAGCATCCAGCGGGCATACTGCAACCTCTTCCCATTTTTGAGTGGAAATGGGAGCATATTACTATAGACTTCGTGATGGGGTTGCCACGGACTTCTACACGGCATGATGCGATTTGGGTGATTGTCGATCGACTCACCAAATCTGCACATTTTATCCCTATCCATGGTGACTATTCCTTCGAGGCGTTGGCATGTCTCTATATTGATACCATAGTTCGGCTTCACGGGGTGCCTGTGTCAATTGTTTCAGATAGGGACCCCAGATTCACGTCTAGATTTTGGCCCAGGTTGCAGGAGGCATCAAGCACTAGGCTAAACTTTAGTACGGCGTATCATCCTCAGACGGATGGCCAATCAGAGAGGACGATTCAGACACTTAAGGATATGCTTCGGGCATGCATCATTGATTTTCATGGTAGCTAGGATCAACACCTTCCATTGGTAGAGTTTGCATATAACAACAGCTACTAGGAGAGTATCGGGATGCCTCCGTATGAGGCATTGTATGGGAGGAAGTTCCGTACCCCGATATGCTGGGATGAGGTCGGAGAGCGACGTCTCAACAGTGTTGAGTTGATTGAGGAAACGAAAGATAAACTTAGGGTCATCCGTGAGTGGATGAGAGCTACCCAGGACAGGCAGAAGATATACGCCGATCGTAGACGGCAACCTCTTGAGTTTGTCAAGGGAGATATGGTTTTTTTGAGAATATCTCCTTTAAAAGGAGTTATACGGTTCAGGTAGTGAGGCAAGTTGAGCCCAAGATATATTGACCCCTTCCGTATCCTTGAGAGGGTCGGGAGTGTAGCATACAGATTAGAGCTACCAGATGAACTATCCTGTATTTGTGATGTCTTTCATGTCTCAGCACTCCAGAAATATCTAGCTAATCCTTCTCATATACTTGAGCCTCTACTTGTTGAGTTACGAGAAGACCTCAGTCTTCCGGTTCAGCCTGTGGCTATTCTAGATCAGCAGGTCAGGAAGCTGCGGAGCAAGGAAGTCTCGTTGGTCAGAGTCTTGTGGAGGAGTGACCAGGTCGAGAAGGAGACCTGGGAACCTGAGCAGGTTATGAGGAGACAGCACCCCCATTTGTTTGCTATTTAATTCTCTTTTAGTTTCGAGAACAAAACTTGTTTTTAGGGGGTTAGAAAATGTAATACCGACATTGCAGTGTCTATAATATTGTACCATTTTTGAAATATATATATATAAATAAGATATTATTCAATTTATTAATATTGAGAGAAATTTTATTTATTTAAATTGATTTTTTATTTTTTGGGTATTTTTTGTATATTTTAATTCGTCGAATTTGCGAATCGAAGTAAACCTCGTTTGTACAAAAAAAATTTAAATTTTAGTGAAGTGTGGGTGTGAAGATATATATATATATATATATATATATATATATAAATATATAAATACAAACCTTAAAAAAAAAGAACCCAAATTTAGGAACTAGGGTTTAAAACCCTAATTCCTCTCTCTCTCCTCGACTCTTCATTTTCCCGCGAACGCCGCTCTCCTCCACCACTGTCTCGCGCCTCTCCCTCATGACCCGCCACCACCCAACGGCCATCGGCACTCTCCCTCGGTCTTCTCTCTCTACCTCACTCACGGTCTCCCTCTCACTGTCGCTCGCTCTGTCTCTCTTCAGCTTCGCCCATCTCCACCGCTCTCACCGCTTCTCGCCCTCCATCGCAATCTACCACCCTCCACCACTCTCTCTCTGCAAGCACGATCCTCCCCTGTGCAAGAGTGCCACAGCACGATCCTCCCCTACGCGAGTGCCCCACAGCGCGGTCTCCCCCACGCGAGCATGCCACAGCGCGATCTCCCTAGCGCGAGCATGCCACAGCGCGTGACCTCTCGTGCTGATTTAAATATATATATATATATATATATACATTCATAGGTGTTGGGTGCCTTAATTTAGGAGAGCACTTTTCTTCACTTCGTGGTATTATTGGGGAGTGCGCTCCCTCCCCCATACAGTGAGTGGGACTTTGACGTTTGCTATTAATTGAAAACTATATTTTAAAAAATGCTTTTCAATGACATGATTCTACAAATGTATGATCATTAGAGTTTTGAATATTTTATGAAGTATTTTTGTAACTATTGGAGTGTCCCAACTACTGATTTAATTTATATGCATCCATGAGTTTGATAACTAGATATTGTGGTACCTTTTCGATATATTGACATGTTGTAAATGCTCCCACTATATTGGCACATCGTTTTGAACGGATTTACATGTACTATTTGGGCTGTACGCCCGGCCGATGTTATGATACGATGCATGGAGCTGTATGTCCGGCCGATGTGATGATGTGATGCATGGGGCTACGTGTCCGGCCGACTTGGTGATATTGTGATATGTTTCCTATAGCATTCCGTAGCTATGAAGGACATTTGGTAGAGACACCCCTTGTGCCCGGATATGTTTTGGTCGGAGGTATCGTCAAATTGTCATGTGTATGGATGTTCTAGGTTGACCCTCATCGGGATGAACATGAGTTTATCTCTATCTAGCACTGGGTGGGACACCATACACAGCTGACTATATATATATATATATTATTAATATTATTTACAGGCTAGTTGGAGTAGGATGTGACTAACATTGGGGTAGAGAGCCATTATTTGATATTTGTATAGTGAAAACCCCCAATGCCCCCGTCCTTGGTCGAGGTAGACTATTGTCAGGGTATTTGTTCGGCCGACTCTACATATGTGACTTGATACATGGATGGATGCATATATTATTTTCCGATGTGTGCCCTGAGTTATGTAAAATTTCACACTGTTTTTGCATACTTGATATGGTATTACATGCTTTGACACTCCAAGTTCACCCTCGATATTGATAGCTCAATGTCAATCCCCTCACTTGTTGAGTATCCTCCCATAGATACTCACCCCTCATTTTTTTTCCCACAGGATTAGTCGTGGACTGAAGAAGAATTATTGTGATTGTATATTGGCGACGTGGAGTTGATAGTACCGGGCTTGGGTATGGATGTTACCATATCTTCCGCTATGAATATTAAAAATTTTAGTTTGATCAATGTATTTATCTATTTATTTTATGGGATGACTGTATAAATTATGAAAATTTATTCGTAAAACTCTCATAGTGATTCAGTTCACTTGCATTGAGCCATTTGTATATATTTAAAATGTTAACTTGGGAATCTATTGTACATGTGTATAAAAATTTAGATCCGCTCGGTATGACGGCTGCTCATGCCCTAGTTGGGCATGACAGTAGAGGTCTGTGACTAGAACTGCTAGAAAATTTTATAGTCTTGCGTTGTCCCGGTTGTCTGCTGTGGTTTAGTTAAGGGTTGTGAGGCCGGGATGGCTATCTATTTAAATTGACATGATAGTTGTGAATTATGTAGGTTAAATTATACATGGGAGACTTCCAAAATATGAGAAGATTCTACCCGATTTTCTGTAAAAATATAGCCAGTATCCAGGGCAACGGATGGCTGTTCATGACCCCAATTCGGGGCGTGACACCACGACCAACCCCATCTCCCTCACCTAATCCTCCAACTCCCCCTCGTCATCACATGGTCACACATAGTGAATATGGCATATTTAAATCAAAGCAACTACTTTCCCTTCATATCCACACTAACTCTTCGATAGGGTTTAAATATATGTAATATTTATGATTGATTTTGTATTATTTTTTAATAAATATTACACTAATATTTATATTTTGTGACATTTGATTTATGAGGAGATTTATTATGGAAAGTGAAGAAAAATAAGCTAAATTTGAGCAATTTTGCAAAGCATAAAAAATTGGACAACAATGTTCTTTCATTAGCACGTGGGCACATGGATCTCAAGAGGCAATCCAAGATTTACTGTAATAAAAAATTTCTTTCCCAATTGCACACTCAAGAAGAATATGGGATGGAATTGGAGATATTGTAGATATTTATTTCATTCCTAATATTTAGAAAAATGAATTTTAAAAATATAAATCTCTTAGAATATAAATTTTTAGGAAGTTTACTTTTTACTTTTTTTATTTATTTAATAGTAGTTTAGGGTTACACTCGTATATATATAGGCGTGTTACACATTGTTTGGAGGAACTTTTGGAGGTGTGCAGCCCCAAGGGGGCAGTAGCCACCATCCACGTTAGTAGCAGCCGGCAGCAAGACATCTGGGATTCTTCCTCCTGTAGAGCATTACTTTTACCATCTGAACCTCATGGCTGCAAGTACCCCTCTTGTCCAACACTTTTGACAATTTTCCACCATATTAATTCAAGCAATTTTTCATTTATCTTGTGAGTTTCTTTCCTTCATGTCTTTATTCTAAAATTCTTTTCTTGTCAAGGATTATTGAAGTCTGGATGAATGAAAATTGTGAGATTTAAGTGATGTTATTTGTTTGATATTTGTGGGTATTCATTTAATCTTTATATTTAATATTTATGATTGTTTTGTGATTATTAAATAGAGTGTTATATTTAATAACCCTAAAATAGTGTACAACCGTTTAAAAATAGTAAGATTTGTGTGTTTTTAATAGAGTGATAATTGACATAGTTTTATGGTCTCGCAAGCGGTAGGATTTATATCGAGAGATTAGATAATCTAATTTAAATAAATCCAGATTGAAATTTACTGATTAGAATTGAGTTTTTCTAGATTTTAATGTTGTCGTAACATTAAATCCAATGAGGGTCTCTTAGGTTGTCTCTCGATTAGGGAAATAATTAATGATGGTATCTTGATTACCGAAAAATTAAGGAGAGATTGGTCGTTTTGTGTTAATTAACGGCTATAATCAATTTATTCAATATCGAGTAATTTTTGTATCGATAATTTATCAAATATATCAAGGTGGAAATAACTCCTTTGGCTAGATTTTTCTATCATTGACGTTCTCTTTTTTTAATTGGCATTATTTAGTTGTTTTATTTTAGTTAATTTTCATTGAATTATTTATTTTTGTTAGATTTAGATAATTGCTCAAACCTCCCATATTTTCATTTCCTTGAAAGAGATAAATCCATTGTTCCCTGTGGATTCGACCTGCTCACCCTAGACTCTTCTTAGTAAAATAGGTATTTCATTTTTGGTTGTTTGACGACACACCAAATTTTGGCGCCGTTTTTGGGGAGCAGTGTTAAGTGATTTATTTCTTCTAAGTATTGTTTTCCTTTTCATTTTTGTGACTAATATTTGCAGTGAACTTACTGGAAGTTTGTCAACGACATAGAAGAGAAGGATTTTAAACATTCGGACATGGTCGGTTAAAAGACTTTAAGGGAGTTGTTATTTCATGATTTTAATGAACATGCTTTTTGTAGTGATTTCCTAATATTGAGACTCCCCAATAATTTGGAATAGGGCAAGAAGTTCCAAAGAGGGTCAACGAGATAAGTGATTTTTCCCTTAGTCAAGAATTGAAAGAACTAACTTCTCTTATGCATAATTTTATTATAGGATAAAGGCGATCGGTACAAACTTTTGGAATTTGTTCAAAGATGGATCATCTAACCGATAAGTGTCTCATTCTTTATAATTATCCATATTTGAACATCTACAACCAAGGATTGTGGGATCAACCAAACTTCAATTATAGAAATTGGCAACAAGTGTTCCCACAACAACCACATTGCCGACCATAATTTCAATCTTAGCAGCACTCTTTGAATCAAGGTATTTCTCTAGAAGAGATTATTAAAAGTTTGGCTAATAGCACTCAACAATTTTAGCTAGAGCCGAGAACTCACATCCAAAACTTGGTAAATCAGATGTTGCAATTGGCAACGAACGTGAGTCAAAGGGAGAAAAATAATCAAGAAATATGTCATTTCAAGTTGAGGTTCATCCAAGGGAGAATGAAAGTGACATGTTGTTCAAAAGTGAAAAAGAAGTTCATAATTCTTCATCAAAAGAGGCACACGAAGAAGAGAAAAACATAAGGGAGACAACGTCTCTTGATGCCACACCGAAAAAGGTAAGTGAGGTACCAATTAATTCGAATTCAAAACTAACTATTTTTCCTCATTTTCGTTGTAGGTTGGCGTGTTCCAAGGAGCAAGATAGTGAGAAGAAGATGCACTTCATTGTACATGATACTTTTATGCAAAATAAATTAGATTTTGTGTTTGAGAAGAATTTTACAAATAATTTTGCACAATGGGATAAAATTTTTTCAAAACAAACTTCCTCACCGAAACAACTTCATGGTAGGCCAAATAGTCCTTAATTTCATTTCAAGATTGAAATTCATGTCCGGCAAATTGAAGTCAAAATGAATTGGACCGATGTTTGAACGAGGTTGAAACGAGGAGCTAATGTCGAGCCAAAGACATTAAACAAAGGCGCTTATTGGGAGGCAATCCAATATTTTCTTTATGATTTATTTATTTATTTATTTATTTATTTATTTATTTATTTATTCTCATTTATGTTAACTTGATTTATGATTGATTCTAAAAAAAACAAAACAAAGAAGCACTCTTCATTTAACGCGTGCCCACGCTCTAAACACACTTTACTTCTGAAAAAAAAGAGAGAGAGAGAGAGAGAGAGAGAGAAACAATTGAACCTAATTTCTCACATTTGTCTTTCATTTTTTTTTTCGGGTTCTCTCTCCACCTTGAAGCTTTAAGACTAGAGTGAAATGCTTAATGATTACAGCGTGCTCATGTCATAGCTCTTTCTTCGAGCTCGTTGGAATTGTTCCTCCATTTTCCACTCCACCCTAGGGGAGTATTGTTCTCACATTTCTCTTTTATTTTTTTGTTCTTTTCTCTTTTATTTTGTTTGATTTATTTTTGCATATTTTTTATCTCTCTTAACTTGAGCATACATCGGGGACAATGTATGATTTAAGTGTGGGGGATGTTAGGTTTTTCTTTTTTTTTTTTGTTTTTCACTCTATATTTATTTTCTTTATTACATTAGCTTAGATTTTGTTTCTTCAGAAATAAAAAAAAAATTAAAAAAATAAAAAAAAAATTGAAAAAAAAATTCTGAGTTTTCTTAGTTGATGTATACTATTTGGTTAGCTGGAAATATATAAAAAATAGCTTATATCAATGGTGTTTTTTGTGCTTGAAATGGCTACTCATGTCTTTAATAGTTTTCTTTGAATGATGATCATGCAAAGATTTGACACAAACCGCATTTAAAAGTAAGGTTTTGAGGTTAAAACGAGCAAATTAATTCTTTGTGTTCTAGATTATTTTTTTTATAAGTGATTATCACACTTGAATTGCACATTCTAGAATTTACATTGTTATGTATATTAAGACCACATTTTAGGATTTCATGCATTGAAATGATAAAGGCACTTAGATTTGACCCCTTTTGGCTTTCTAAAATCCCTACCTTGATTTCATAAACCCGTAGTTAACCCAATTTGAGTCTTTTACCCATTTTTCTTCTTTAAAACCCACTCAATATAATAACAAGTCTTTATTTTAGCTTTCGTTTCAAACTCTTGTAACAAAGGTATATATATATAATTGTATGATTTTGATTTTATGTTTGCCTTAATAAGAAGATGATGATTGGGAGTTTGATACTGATATTTTCATGGAGATGATGTATGATCAAAAAAAAAAAGAACAATGAGGACAAAAAAAGGAAAAAAAGAAAAGAAAAAAAAGTGGATGAGAAAGAGAAGTGTTGTATCTTGATTGAAAATTCATTTACACTTCAATTATGAAAATTTGAGGAAGCATTTGACATTCTTGTATGCTATTTACTATTGCAAATTTATTTGAAGAGCAAGAAGTCACTTTTTTTTTTACTGTTTGTTTGATACAAAAATCGATCAATGTTATAAAATTGTGTGGTTAATTATATTTTTCCTTTTGTACGTTTTAACCCTTAAATGTCCCTTTTATCCTACCTTTTACCAGATCCTCATTATAACCAAATAAAAGACCTTTCGATTGATGCATGAAATTCAAATTCTAAGTGGTGGAGATTTGATATATTTGCAAACATATGGTAGTGTCATTCCATATTGTTGATTTGAGAGATATATATATTCTTTACCCTTTCGAGTGCATTAGAGTGACCCCTTGAAGAGGATTATCGAATCTTACTATTTGGATTTTATAAGCAACTGTTAGGATATGTAGTGGTTGTTTTAGTACGGATCGCTGTGAAATACTTGTTGTTTCGATTATGTTTTCGATTTATCTTTTATGGTATTTATTGGCTTGGAAGCTTGGAAGAAAAAATAGGTTGAATAGTTTTAATTTTATTTGAGTTAGAGATACTTGAGAATAAGTATCATCTAAGTGTGGGGGAATTTGATAGGGCTTAAATGTATGTAATATTTGTGATTAGTTTTGCATTATTTTTAAATAAATATTACACTAATATTAATGTTTTGTGATATTTGATTTAGGATGAGATTTATTATGGAAAGAGAAGAAAAATAAGTTAAATTGGAGTAATTTTGCAAAACATGGAAAATTGGACAGCAATGATCTTTCATTAGCACGTGGGCACATGGATCTCAAGAGGCAATCCAAGATTTACTGCAGTAAAAAATTCCTTTCCCAATTGCACACTCAAGAAGAATTTGGGATAGAATTGGAGATATTAAAGATATTTATTCCATTCCTAATATTTAGAACAAGAAATTTTTAAAAATATAAATCTCTGAGAATGTTATTTTTTAGGAAGTTTACTTTTTACTTTTTTTTTTTATTTATTTAGTAGTAGTTTAGGGTAATACTCCTATATATATATAGAAGTGTTACACATTATTTTGGAGAGCACACTTAGAGGCCCCCCCAAGGGGGGTAGCAGCACTATTCATGTCCAGGAGATTGGGCTGCAGCCAGTAGCCTTGAAACAAAAGGGTATTTTCTTTATTCTTGGCTTGGAAAAACACACATTTGTTGGGAAGAAACGGAAGTAGCCGAGAAGCAATGTAACTTAACATCTTCCTTCTATTTTTTTTATTTACTTTAGTGAGTTTTCTTTAATGTTTTATTTTTAATTTATTTTTTTAATCAAAGAATTATTTAAGTCTTGATAAATAAGGATTGTGAGATCTAAGTGATGTTCTTAGCCTGATATTTGTGGGTATTTATTTAATTCTATACTGAATATTTATGATTGTTTTAGGATTGTTAAATAGAGCGCTATATTTAATAACCCTAAAATAGTTTACAACCATTTAAAAATAGCAAAATTTGTGTGTTTTTAATAGAGTGGTAATTGACATAGTTTTATAGTCTCGCAAATAGTAGGATTTATGTCAAGAGATTAGGTAATCTAATTTAAATAAATCTATTTTAGAATTTACTGTTTAGAATTGGGTCTCTCTAAATCTTAATGCTATCAGAACATTAAATCCAACGAGAGTTTCTTAGGTTGTCTTTCGATTAGGAAAGTAATTAACGATGGTATCTTGATTACCGAAAAAATAAGGAGAGATTAGTCGTTTCGTGGTATTTAATAGCTATAATTAATTTATTCATATAATATTGAGTTATTTTTGCATCGATAATCAATCAAGTATATCAATGTGGAAATAACTCATTTGGCTACATTTTACTTTCATTGACAGTCTCTCTTTTAATTGGCATTATTTAGTCGTTTTATTTTACTTAATTGTCATTGATTAATTTATTTTTATTAGAGTTAGATAATCTTTCAAACCCCTCATATTTTCATTTTCCTTGAAAGAGATAAATCCGTTGTTTCCTATGAATTCGACCATGCTCACCCTAGAGTCATTTTAATGAAGTAGGTATTTTACTTTTAGTTGTTTGATGACATACCACTCCTCTATTCCTTATAATTACAAACACGCTCTTCAAGATCCAAGCCGGCAATAAGCCATGCTTAAAGAATATTATGCTCTTGTTAAAAATGATGCTTGGGATCTTGTTCCCTAGTCTTTTGGGGTTAACATTATTAATTCTCAATGGACTTTCAAAGATAAATTCAATTCAGATGGCAATCTCATATGCTATAAGGCTCGTTTGGTCATTGTTGGCACTTCTCAGTAGGTTAGTTTAGATTACGATGAAACTTTCAACCCCATTGTCAAACCTGCCATTATTCATCAAGATTATGTTTGTCATCTCAAAAGTCTCTCTATGGACTCAAACAAGCTCCACGAGTATTGCACAAACATTTGCTACTTTTATCACCTCCATCAGTTTTGTGAGTCATCGATCTAAAGGTAGGGACATAGCCATACTCCTTCTATATGTTGATGACATCATACTGACTATATTATCCACTATTGTTCTATGCTCTATTACAACCTTTTTAGGTAAAGAATTTGTCATTACTGATATGGAGCCTCTACACTGTTTTTTGGGTATCTCCATGTCCTGCACCAAGAATTGATTGTTTCTTTCTCAATATAAATATGCTCTAGAAATTCTAGAGCATGATCAAATGTGTCCTTACAATGCCTCTATCACTCCTGTAGTTACGAAAGCCAAGTTTTCGAGTTGCAATGGCTCTCCAATCTCCGATTATCTCTTTATTGTTGTCTTACCGAAGCTCTTCAATATCACACCTTCATCAGACTAGAAATTACTTATGCGGTTCAACAGGTGTGCCTCTTTATGCATGATCCCTAAGAACCTCACTTTGGAACATTTAAACTTATTTTACAATACATTCATGGCACACTTGATCATGGTTGACAACCATACTCATCTCCTATCGATAGTTTGATCACTTATTCAAATACAGATTGAGGTGGTTGTCCCAAAACTAGGAGTTCCACATCTGGCTATTGTGTTTTTCTCAATAGTAACTTAATTTCCTGATCTTCCAAATGGCAGACCACTATTTCCTATTCTAGTGCCGAAAGTTAGTATCGCAATGTTGTCAATGCAGTAGTAGAGACCTACTGGCTATGAAACCTTCTTCTTGAACTTCACTGTCCATTATTTAAAGCTATATTGGTTTATTATGATAATGTTAGTATCGATTACTTGTCTAATAATCTGGTCAAATATCAACGTATTAAACGCATTGAATTAGACATACATTTTATATGAAAAAATATAGTTTTGGAACAAGTTAAAGTGTTTCATGCGCTCTCTACTTATCAGTATGCTGACATCTTCACAAATGGTCTATCTTCATCACTCTTCCTTAGTTTTTGGTCCAGTCTAAATGTACGACCTCCTCCAATCTGACTTCGGGGTATGATAGAATCTTTAACCCTAACATTTAGTCCCGACTGAATGCTCTTGTATTTAGTTTTTTACTTCACCTTACATTTAATCTAATGTCAATCATACCATGTATTGTATATATGTACCCTTTATAAATAGTGAAATACAATTGTCCAAAATTAGGGCAAAATCATGCTCTCAATAAGTTCTCTTCTAACATAAACATCACGGAATGAGAAGGTGGATAGTTTGTTTCTAACGACGATGATGATGGTAAACTTTGATGAACACGATGAAGAAATAACCTCGAGTGGAAAAATTGAAGACAAGATGCGGTGACCATTGAACAGCAAGCGACGACAATAATGATTGGATTTGTAGTGAAGATGAATTGAAGTAGTTGTTGAAGATTGAAACTAAGACCATGATAAGGGGCGATCGAAGACACAGACTCAAACCGGTGGAAACAAAAGCAAACAACTGTTGTTCACTAGGATTGGATGTTGGATTGATAAGCACTACGAAATTGAAGCAAGCGGTGACACACAGCAAGTAATCATTTTGTTTTACGTAAATGTCAGTATGTAAAAATTCAGTTCATAATATGAAAAAATTTAATCGTAATACTTTTTAAAATTTTGAATCTTTTATTTAATAAAATTGAAATTAAGGTATTCGATTTTGATTTCAATATAAAGTTTAGCGATTGTATATATAATTAATTCTAGATTTTATGGAGTAAGCATCAGAAAAAATTCTAATCGGTTCTCGGATTTAGAAAAGAAAAGAATCCTTCTTAGAGGAGACCCAACAGGAAATTTTTTGAAAACAATTTGTTGGAATGAATTGTCATTGTCACTGTGGCAAAGAGACCATTAATTATTGCAACAGTGAGCAACATTGAGAAAAGAGTTGAATTATTTGGTTGTAATTCCTTAGGTGAGAACTCAACCTTCAGAAAGAGCCTACTGAATTTCGCGGAGTTCACGTTCCATCTTAGCCATCGTCGTGGAAAGCTAGAGGGAGAGAGAATGAATTGCTTCTTCACATATATCCAATGGCACCAAAAGAGAAACCCCTATATATGGTATTGACTTACAAAAATTAATAAAATAATTTCCTTAATTAGTGCTAGTTAATTTTGAGTCTCAAAAGTGTTTGATACATGCCCCAAGTGTCCAACACATAGAAGTACACGATTTTGTATGCTTCATAAATTCCTAGGATTAAAATAACATGCTTAGATAGTTAAAATTATATTTTGTCAATACACCATGCTCCATTCAATCGTGGTGGCCTATCATTCGCATGCAGCAAAATGTGAAGGGTCTGTACATACGTTACGATTTGTATCCATGAACGAGCAAAATTTGAATGTCTTGGTACAAACCCCTGAATCTCTACCTCTCTCGGGTCTCATGGGCCACGTGTGGCTTTTATTATGGATCAAAACTCACATGGGGCATTCACATGCAAAATCCCACAAAGAGCGCGGTTGTACATTTCCAAAAACAGAACCAAATTAAATGAACAAACCTCATGTCCCTAATATCCACAAATTAGTGAGAATTTAAACTTTACCACCATTGTATTCTGGCACCCCAATTTAACTAAATAATATTGCAATATCATATAATATTGTATCCAATAATGAAAACTGGGTAGCACATCCTGAAATTATGCCACGTCGAAAAACAAGTTTTTAGATTATTATGACTTGTAAACCTAATAGCATGTGGGAAATCGATTAGCCTTTGACACATGACAATATTAAGTACATTTTATTTCGTAGTTTTAGCATTAATAATTTAAGTGTAAATGTACTTCTTTTTGAGAAAATTATTTTTCAATTTATGAATTTTGCATGAAATTTACAATTAAATCACTTAATTTCAAAGCGAAAGAATTGAATATTCGAATTTCAAAAAGTACGACAAACATATCTTTCCATCACTAACGGCTCCACATTGACTATTAAATACTAATATGAAATGACGTTTCAACTAAGATGCAACCACACTTTTTGATTTGGCATTATATCTCAAAATTTGTTAGTGGGGACCATGCCACATTGGCACAGTACCACTCATACATCCCACGTAGATGAATTATTAATATGACATATGCCGCATCAGTACTGTCGAAACTTATACATGCCACATATATGAATTGCTCTATCACATTAGCAATTCGCTAACTTTTTGAGCCATGCCAATAAAGTTGGTTCCGAGATTGGAGTCAGGTTTTCCCTTCGTATACAAATAGAATAAGAGAGAGAGATAAAGAGGGGGGAGAGTTTGGCATGATATATCAGATGAGTGAGAAAAAGAGAGAGAATTAGAGTGAGATAGAAAAGGGTGAAGGCAACCCTTCTTCAACAGATGCGAGCGTAATGTGAGCTTTGGTCTCCCTGTGCTTCTCTATTCCCATTTCATCAGATCTCATCTTTCTTTCCTCTCCTTTTTAAATATTTTGAATCTCGAATGTGGAAGAAGGTATGTTGAAATGTAGATGCGAGCTTGATATAGTATTGGTGACTTTCTAGATTGCTCAAAATCCCTCATGAAGGTTCTATAGCTGCCCTATTTTCTGGGTATCACTAAAATTTAGTTTCCTTCCCAAATTTAAATTTTGGGTATTTTAAACCTTGAATATGGAAGAAGGTATGCCAAAATTTAATTTATGACGTAATTTCTAGCTGCCCTAAAATGTTTTGCGGATTTCCCAAATTAATGATTTTTTGCGAGATGGTAATGCTTGTGATTTTTTTCAATGGTATGATCCACTATTGTGTGACCGAGCTACTGTGGTCATCCATGGTTTGAAAAAGAAGATTAATGGGTAAAAAACATTCTACATTTCTGTTGTTGCTGATTGGAGGTTAAGGATAGAGGCAGCAAGTAATACCATTGATGGGTTGAAGGAGCACAATAAGTGTCTGGTTACCTATGTTTACACTTTGACGAAATGAATTAGCTAAACATTAAAGTTATCAATTATGCTGCCACAAGATTACTGTTCAAGTCGAAACTTTACTACTTGAATTAGTTAAACAACTTGTTGGAATAAATGATAAAAACCAATGAACATTTTAAATTATTGTAGTAGTCGTAAAAAAATGCTATTTGTTTTTTAATAATTACAAAAGTAATTGGTGTTTTTTTCCCCAAATTGTGACAATTTGAGGACGACAGTTTGAATATATAACAATTCCTCTTAGGCATGTAAATTAGGCATGCTCAAGGTTTTGGTTCTGAACAAAAAACTGAACTGGAAGCAAAACTTGTACAACCAAATAAAAACTGTAAAAATGGTTCAAATTCGATTCTGAAACTAAAACCACAAAGCAATAGATTCGGTTTTGGTTCTTGACTTTTTGAACCATAACCTTTAAACAATTTTAAAACTAGAATTAAGGATCGAACCTTGAAATACCACAAAACAGATGCATATTATTTTTTTAAAAAAAATTTGTGAATGAATTAAAAACTAGAATCGAAACTATTTTGATCTAGAATTAAAATTGAACCAAAATAATGTGGTACTAAAACTAGAACTAAAGCCACCATTATCCCAGTTCCAATTCTAATTTTTTCCTACTTGATAAAGATAGGTGTGGGTTTACTCCACAGAAAAAGCTATTCTTCCGACCCGAAAGGAGAACCAGTGTCGATGTGTCCGCTAGATCTTTGTGGATAGAAAGACATGCAAAATATCCACCGGAAGTAGTCCGACAAAGAAAGTTCTAATGTTTAAGTCAAAAAAAGTAATAATAAAAAAGAAAACAGACTGAATAGAATCTTAGTTTTGCCCTGTGCTTCCTCTATGTAATATGTATATCGAATGTGGAAAGAACATAACTGGTGGATCACTTTACTCAGTATATATAACATGTGTATGCATAATAAGTCTCATGTTTAAGGGTGTAAAAACCTTAATAACCTTATGGAGAGATCGCCGGTGATTTTTCGAGATTACAAGGACTGTAGTAAAAAATTTTTAGAAGATTTAGGATCTTACTAAATTAAGGACAGTTTAAGTTGTCATGGAGATTTCCCTCCTTATCGGACGAGATTACTTCCGAGATTAAAGGAAGTTTATCTCTTATGTAATCATGATCTTGATTCACTTAGCAAAGACGTTGTTTGGTGGAAGATCACTCAATAGTAACTGAGAGGCTTAACCGAGTGTTTAACCAAGCAGTGACCAAAGGATTTAACCGAGAGTGTCTGACCAAGTAGTTGCTTGGTCATCTTGGGTGCTCACCAAGCAGTCTGTGGGTTTTGCGGTTATGGTCTAGTAGACTCGATAGTTTCTAGGTTTTAAGGTTATGGGTAGTTGGATTCTGTACTATCATTTGCCTCATTAGGAGTAGAGTTAGAAAAGGTAGAAATTCAAAAATGGGAGGAGGCACGTGAAACGTATTGTTTCGATTTCTGTAAATCATGTTCGATACACTTTCTAATATTTTTAATTGCTTAAAGATAGTATGGCACCTCGTTAATTTGCCTATTGAGATAAAATTTGGGGATTTAGGTTTTGCAAATTTTTTAGAGAGCAGCGATGACAAAGGGTTTTGAATCATAAACTTGCTGTGATATCAGCCAAATTAGGAATACCATGAGTAAGAAAGAACTGCAAGAAATGGTGAATGAGGTTGGATTGGGTGACGATTATTGGTTGTGGTTGCCCACGAATGAAGAAAGGCCAAATGAAGTACCAGAGGGGTGTATCTCCGTGTATAAGGAGTACGTGAGGTGGGAACTTCAAGTACCTTATATGGGTCCTTTGGTTGGAGCTTTGAAAGGTTGGAATATATTTCCGACGTTTTTTATCCTCAACGCCTAGCGTTTGGTCATAGTAGTAGTGAGCTTGCTGATCTGTTGTCATTTGAGTTTTGATTTCGATATTTTGTCATCAATATTTGGTCGGGTTTGTCGAAACCCTCAAATTAATTCTGATTCTCTCAATACAACAATTTTGTAACAATAATGGTACCAGATCGAATTCCACGGGAACTATATAAACTTAATTTCTTAATGATTGTCAAAATAAAATGAGAGGATTTATGAAATAAATTTCTAAGTCAAAAAAACCTAAAATTAAGAAACAAATCAATAATGCGAAAATACTAAAAATTATAAAAGAAATTTAATATGCTAAACTCCGATCCAAAGGTTAACATATTCGATTGTTTCACTGATCATGAGTTAAAAATATTACTCTTATTATTCAAGCATTTAATCTTAGATTTATTAAAATAGGCATAATAAATTTTTCGTTTTCCTAAATTAATTGACCAAACTCAGCACCCAATCAAAATTTATCATTAATCGACTGGGCACAATCGCATTGCATATCAATATAATGATAGTATTAAATTCTGTGAAAACAGTTAAACCAAAATATAAATAACCGGGATAGTCGCACAATTATTTAATTTTATTCCATCGATTCCTTAGGTTAAAATAAATATTAGTAAAAGACCCATAAATATAAATAACCATTTGCTACTTATACCATTCATTCATGATAATTACGGATAACTGAAATCCTAAATAGTAATAGAAAATTTAATATTGAATTAAATTGTCAAATTAACCGATATCAATCTTTCATGTAAATAAATTAAGAATCGATAAATACCAGAATTAAAAAGGCAAGAAATTAAATGAATCACTCAAATGAAATTTCCCCTTGAATCAGAAGAAAAGAAACTAGCTACTCATGGTGGCAACCGTGTACTTGAGATCAATAAAAGAAAAGAAAAGTGTTCTTCAAAGAAAAGAAAAAGAAAAAAATAAAACTTAAAACCTAAAAGGGAGAATGTGTAGCCACCACCCACGCCTTGGAAATATATAGTGGGGACTCCTTCTTTAGTACTCTAGGACTCCAAGATTCTTCCAACAAAATAATAAAGAAAAAATCCACTAAAATAAGAAAATTAAGAATTTTACTCTTAACAACAATTCTATTTAAAGTAAATTTTATAAAATAAAATCTTCCACTCTTTAGTGCTTCTTTCTTTCCTTTCTAAGCCCAAATAATATCTTGAACCATTTAGCTCCATATTTATCTCATTAATCTCATTTTGATCCAATCACCAAATGTGATTCCCTAAAAATAAAAAGTCATAAAAAACATCCATTAGAGTACTTAACCAATCCAAAATCATACTATAATATCAATAATAAAATAGACATTTTGTACATTATCAAATTCCCCTATACCAAACCAATACTTGTTCTCAAGCATTCACTAGATTAATACCACACAACTATTCTCTTTTTCAGTTCTTCCCCTCCTTCAATTCATTTTCAAACAATCCAAATCAACACATATCGAGAAATTTAAATCAAAATAACAATCCAGAGAACAAGTGATCATAGTATCATAACTCTAAAAGAAAAGACAATTATCCCATCAAACTCAATAATGTCATCAAAATTCGATGTATCAAGATCCAATACTTTCATAAGGAATTCACTCTATACACTCAAAATATTTAAGGAAATTTATCAATATCTCTCAAAATTAAATCAAAACATGTCATTATCATAAATTTACTTATTTATCAAATTTTCACCACTACTTATATGAATTCAAAATAAAAATCCGAAAATCTTTACAAGGGTTGTAATTGCGTTTAGGTAAAGATAGAATAAGAGAGTAAATGTGATGTGTAATGAATATATCGAAAGAAGTATATTAAGAGTCACAAGACTAATTCCCACTATCAAACATATCCTATATCATGAAAGATAATCAACCCAAAAGAAAGATACTCCAATCAAGATCATCTCATTTTTCAATCAAAACTTTTGAATTTCTCCAAATTCCCCAATTTCAAATTCTATGAATTTTTCTTCTTTTTCTTTTTTTTCTCATTGTCCTTTTTTTCGTCTGCCCTTTTCTCTTTTTTTTTCTTTTCTTTTTTTTTTCCTTTTTTCTCATCATCATTTTTTTAAGACAATCAAACTTGATGATGAATGAAAATGTGGAGCTTACACAAATTACCCCAATCATATGATTAAATCCCTAAAAATAATCCCCATAATAAAGTCACCCCATTCCCTTTTACAAATAACCACTTAATTTTTGCTCTAATCACATGTTTCTTTGATATAATGACCAAAAAGAAGGTTAAACTTAAAAAGAATGCTATGTGTCAATTAATGAGCTTATAAATAAAAGAAAATAGGTATAATCTCAAATGGGTCACTAAGGTGAATATTCTGCGCGGGAATGTCTTTTTTCGAGAGCTAAAAGGGGTAAACCTAAGTGTCCCCATCATTTAAATGCATGAACTCATGGATATGGTCTCGAAATGCATAGCAAATCAAGTTTTAGAATAAATATACTATGATTAATAAATATTCATCAAAGAAAATTTAGAGTAAAGATGATGCATACTCTTAAGGCTCAAAAAGTCACGGAAGTGTTTAATTTTGCATCAAATTTATCATATCTTCATTTGATTCAATCATCAAGATCAATGGTACACTTAAAACAATTTTATCCAAAAACAACCATTCACGCTTGTCTCTTTTATGCATTTCAACTCAAATCACAATGCATACTAACTCAAAATTATTATCAGACAAAAATCAAAAGAGTACGAAGTTTCAAAGAAAATAAAAGAAATGACATTGGCATGAAAATCCTCTCCCACACCTAAATACTGCATTGTCCTCAATGTATGCAAAAGGTAAGAAACTGATGCACAAAACCTAAGCAACTCACAACTAGCACAATTGGAAACTAGTCTCAGAAATGAAAAAAAAAATGCTAGTCAATGAAATAGGACAATGAAAAGAAAAATATAGAACTAGAAAACTCCACTCAGATGATGGCAGGAATGAAATGCGATTATGGTTGTTGTAGAGAGGCCGCAGGGGTTAGTGGGGGATGATTGCATGGAGGAGGTTGCTGAAGGAGACGGTTGATCATCAAAGGAGAGTGAAATTTTGGACTTGCGCTCATTGAGATGGGGCTTTGCATGAGGAAGAAGCAAGTTGTCATCTCAAAGGTCATACCTATGTTCAGCAACCCTCTTCTGTCCCATCGATGGATTTGGTCGTGGCAAAATCGAGAGTACGAGAGCAGACCTTCAATTGAACCAGGATTAGTGATGGAGAGACACAAGACAAGCCTAGGGTTTCACAAATGACTGCAAAAAGGGGAAAACGTTCAAGTGATTTGGGGTGGTGATCAATAGATGAATGGACGAAACAAAACCCTTTGGTTGATGATGTTGCTTGATTTAGGTAGGTTAGGGTTTTTGGTTTTTGGCTCAATTTGGGGAAATCGAAAGAAAGGGGAACAAAGTAATGGAAAACTTATTAGAACAGCCCCTTTTTTTTTACCCAAAACTGCATGATCACGCCTTAGCGGGGAGATTGCTTCTGTCCGAGTTTTGCACTTCATTTTGAAAACCACGTGATCACGCCTATATGAGTAGACTACTTCTACCTACTTTTTGTCTCAATTGCTTTGTCTGTCTTTTGACTTGGATAACTGCAACTCTTTGAATTCTCCCTCTTAGGTACCTAAAAAAAATTAAAAGAAGAAACTAATGACACTAATCGAATACCCCTAATTAATTAAGAAATCAAATAACAAACTAATCAAACTCAAAAAAAAATATTGGGTTGCCTCCCAACAAGCGCAATTATTTAACGTTTTTATACTCGACGTTCTCTATTTGTTTCTCTTCAAGGAGGCTTCAACTTCACCTAGGGCAGCTCATATAATTGTCCTTCCGTATCTAATTGTGTATTCAATTTAAAATCAATATTACATTTTTTTCACAAATTTCTTGCACAATTAAATCAAAAATATCAGCAAAACAAATTGATTGACACTCATTTGGGTATTTCATAGGATCAAAAATAATAAATTTAACAATTTCGTCATCAAACTCGACGGAGAGAGTACCATCATCCACATCTATTTTAGTTTTTGCTATCTTCATGAATGGTCGTCCTAATAGAAGTGGAGCGAAATCTATGATAGTGTCTTCTTCCATTTTCAAGATGTAAAAAATAGTTAGAAAAATTAATTCGTTAATTTGCACCAAAACATCTTCAACAATCCTTTCTAGGTAAATATAAGAATGGTCAGCTAATTGAATAACAACCCCAGTTTCTTTTAAGGGACCCAATTTCAGAGCATTATAAATTGAGTAAAGCATGATATTAACAGGTGCTCCTAAATCTAGCACGGCATGCTCCATGTTTTTCTTATCAATAATACAAGGTACAATGAACATAACTAAATCCGTACATTTTTCAAGTAGAGTTCTCTTGACGATATTGAACAAATTCTCACCCATCTCATCACCTCTTATCTTCCTAACTTGCTTCTCATATTCTTCTATGTTGTATTCCTCAAACCTACAAGAAAAAAGTAGCGCAATTGTTCTAGAAGCAATAGGCAAAGAAGATTTGGATGTTACATTGATTGAATTTTCATGCTTGTATTCATCTTCTCTGTCTATATCCTTCCCTTCATCCACCTTCTTAGATGGAGTGAAACTCAAATAAAGTTCCTTCACATTTCTCAACATTATTGCAATGACGTTCTCTTTGGGATTTACCACCATTTGTAAGGACAATTTTTCAAAATTTTGTATCTCCAACCTGCTAACTAAGGTCGCTAGTTGGGAAATCTGGTATTCGAAATTCTGTATACTCGCTCTTGTTTCCTGTTGAAATTGTTGAGTGTTAGTTGCGAGAGTTTTTACAATATCCTCTAAAGACATACCAGAATTAAAAGATTGTGAAGGTACTAATGGTGGTCTATTGAAATGTTGAGGTAGATATCTTGTCTATTCTCCTTGGTTTCCATAGCTCAGATTTGGAGGATCTCTCTATCCAGGGTTGTAATGGCTAGAGAAAGGATCATACGTACATTGAGATTGATCAGAAAATCCTCCTACGACATTTACTTGTTGAATGGAATCTTCTTGTAAAGATAGACACATATCTGTAGGATGCCCTGCAATTGAGCAAACTCCACAAACTTTGGTTGCCTGCATTTGCCCTATAGCCAGGACCAAAGCAGTGAGTTCAGAAATTTGATTTTCAAGATTTGAGTGATTTACCTCAAGAGCTGGGTAGTCGATGCACAAGGGTTGTTGGTCCAAAATTGGTACAGCTGATTCCTTCAAAGTTCTTTTACGATCTTCCATCTTTTTCTCTTCAAAAATCAGTAAACAAGTGAAAAGTACAAACTAAGAAATTAAAATAGTTCCCGAGCAATGGCACCAAAATTTGGTTGGATTTGTCGAAACCTTCAAATTAATTCTGATTCTCCCAATGCAACAATTTTGTAGCAATAGTAGTACCAGGTCGAATTCCACTGGAACTATATAAACTTATATTCTTAGTGATTGCAAAATAAAATGGGGGGATTTATGAAATAAATTACTAAGTCAAAAATTAAAAACCTAAAATTAAGAAAAAAATCAATAATGTGAAAATACTAAAAATTATAAAAGAAATTCAATATGCTAAACTCTGATCCAAGAGTTCATACATTCGATTGTTTCACTAATCATGAGTCAAAACTATTATTTTTACGATTCAAGCATTTAATCTTAAATTTATTAGGATAACCATAATAAATTTTGTATTTTTCTAAATTAATTGACCAAATCCAGCATCCAATCAAAATTTATTATTAATCGACTGGGTACAATAGCGTTCTATATCAATATAATGATAGCATTAATTTCTGTGAAAATAGTTAAATTAAAATACAAATAATCGGGATAGCCACACAATTATTTAATTTTGTTTCATCGATTTCTTATGTTAAAATGAATATTAGTAAAAGTCTCATAAATATAAATAATCTATTTACTACTTGTACCATTTAATCATAACAATGATAGATCACTAAAATCTTGGATAGCTATTGAAAATTAATATTGAATTAAATTGTCGATTAACCAATATCAATCTTTCATATAAATAAATCAAGAATCGACAAATATCTAAATTAAAAATGCAAGAAATTAAATGAAACACATAATCTCATATTGAAAACATTCAAATGAAATTTCCTCTTGAATCAGAAGAAAAGAAACTAGAAACTTATGGTTGCAACCATGTACTTGAGATCAATAAAAGAAAAGAAAAATGTTCTTCAAAGAAAAAAAAAAGAAAACAATAAAACTTAAAACCTAAAAGGGAGAATGTGTAGCCGCCACCTACACCTTGGAAATATATAGTGATGTGAATAGTGTTTTCTGGGATAATGAAGAGACTCCTTCTTTAGTACTCTAGGTTTCCAAGATTCTTCCAACAAAATAATAAGGAAAAGATGTACTATAATAGGAAAATTAAGAATTTTACTCCTAACAATAATTTAACTTAAAGTAAATTTTATAAAATAAAATCTTCCACTCTTTGATACTTCTCCCTTTCATTTGAAGGCCAAATGATATCTTGAACCATTTGGCTCCATATTTGTCTCCTTGAGCCCATTTTGATCAAGCCGCCAAATTTGATTCCCTAAAGATAAAAAGTCATAAAAAAAACCATTAGAACATTTAACCAATCCAAATATCAATAATAAAATAGACATTTTGTACATTATCAATCTTTTCTTTGAAGAGATGTGTTTTTGGAGGTCTGACGGAGGGTTGGTTTTGCCTTCAAACAAGACCAAAGTCGAGGTGGAAGTTCTTCCACAAGGAAACTATTGATAAGAATTGGATGGAAAAGTTCTTTTTTGTAGAGTTTGAAAATAAGGAATCGATGTCAGTGTTGCTGGATATTAGGGTAGAGCCTTTTGTGGGGTTGAGGCCTCTAAAATCCACTCAATTTTCAAGTTTCATCCATTCTATTAGGAATTTTTATTAGATGAGAAATAGAGCTATATGTGTGGAGGGCCTCCTAGATGATGAAATTTTGAAGCTAGCAGGCTTGTTGGTGGATGAGAAGGTACAAATTGAGAGGCCCCTTTTGGTAGAAAAGAAAGCAGTAAGGCTCAATGCTACTGATTTTGCAAGGGGGACGACCTCATAGAAATCACCAATGATAGACTAATGAGTGCCAAATCAAAGAAGAGTGTCGAGAAAAAGGAGAGCACATCGGAACAAGGTGCTCCATTAGTGGACACTCTTCCCACTTTGATTCCGAGGAGGAAGGAAGAAAGGTACAAATACCAAGCCCAAAAAGTAAGGAAGTGGAAGAGGATAGAGAAGGAGGCTCAGCGGGCGCATCTGCCACGCCTCGGCTAGAGACAGTAGAACAATCAATAGGAAAAGAAGGTAAGGCTGGAGGAGAGCTTGTTACAAGAAGCTAGTGATGCTGATTCTAATGCACCAGGTCCGAGCCTAGTTGGTGCTCCTGTTGATGATTTCTCTCATGAAGCAATTAATGTAAGCTCTCATGTCACCACTCTCCGAGCCAACTTCGAATCCTTATGGCAGAAGACTCTTCCCCCTTCTTCGTCTCCTTCATCATGACCCCTCCTTTAAGCACTGTATGGAATCCCTCTTCTTCTCATGTACTCTATTCCAATGTACTCTGCCCCAATTTTGTATGAACCTTGTCTCCCTTTGTTGTATCTCGTATGTGTAATACATGAAAATTTGAATGAAAAATTATATAGAGAACTGGCTTTTTTGTGACTATTGTGTTCTCATTATCTTATTGATCAGGTGTTGAAATAGAGTAATTGAAGTACTGAGTGGTCTTCGAAGGCATTATAGCCAAGAAAGGATGTTAGAACCCTTTTAGGTGTTAAAGTCAAGAGGATGGGAGTTTGATCCCACTCAGGTGTTTGGGATCCAAATGATGTGTAGAGCCGGGAGAGTAAGTGTGCCAATCGGCTCGGGTGTTAGGACCTATATAAGGCGTAGAACAGAGAGAGTGGGTGCGCCAACCCACTTAGGTGCTAGGATTCATATATAACACACTACTGAGAGAATGGGAATTAGACCCTATTTGGATGCTAGAACCCATATATGGCATAGAACCGAGAGAGTGGGTGCACCAACTCGCTCGGATGCTAGGACTTGTTTATATCACACTACTCAGACAATGGAAGTTAGATCTCACTCAGATGTTTAGACCCATATAAGGCATAGAGCCAAGAGAGTGAGTGTGCCTACCGACTCAAGTATTAGGACCCGTATATAGCACGCAACAGAGAGAATGTAGTTATATCCTACTCTGTTGCTCGGACCTATAAAGGCATAGAGCCAAGAGAGTGGATGCTCTAACTTGCTCGGGTGCTAAGACCCATATAGGGTGTGTTGCTAAGATAATGGGTGCACTAAATTGCTCAGATGCTAGGACCATATAAAACGCGCTACTGAGAGAATGGAACTTAGATCTTGCTTGGCTGTTGGGACCCATATAAGGTGTAGAGTTGAGAGAATGGATATGCCAACCCATTCGGGTGCTAGGACCCATATAGTGCATCGCTAAAAGATTAAGTGAACCAACCCGCTTGGATGTTATGACCCATATAAGGCACGTTGTTAAGAAAATAGGAATTAGATCCTGCTCAGGTGCCAAAACCCATATAAAGAATAGAATCAAAGGTGCTAAAATCCATATATAGCATGCTACTAAGAGAATAGGAGTTAGATCCCTCTTGGGTATTGGGTCCTCTATAAAGCTAGCCAAGAGAATAGGTGCGCCAACTGCTCAGGTGTTAGGACCCATTTTTAGCATGCTATTCGGAGAATGGAAGTTAGATCCCGCTCGATCGTCGGGATCCATATAAGGCGTAAAGCCGAGAGAGTAGGTGTGCCAAACCACTTACGTGTTAGGACCCATATATAGTGCGTTGTTGAAAGAATGAGAGTTAGATCTCACTTAGGTGCTGAGACCTATATAAGGCATAGAGCTGAGAGAGTGGATTCACCAACCTATACAGGTGGTAGGACCTGTATAGGACACATTGCTGAGTAAGTGGGTGCACCATGAGTGCTAAGACCCCATATAAAACGCATTGCTCAGAAAATAAAAGTTAGATCCTACTCCGATGCTAAGACCCATCTAAGGCGTAGAGCTGAGAGAGTGGAAGCACCAATCCACTCAAGTATTAGGACTCATATAAGACGTGTTGATGAAAGAAAAGGAATCCTACTCAGGTGTTTGGACCAGTGTAAGGCGAATAGCCGAGAGAGTTGGCATTATTTTCTGGAGTCACTGAACAAAAGGGTGCTTCTAACTGTGTTACAACCTCCTGAAAGTTATTTCTTATTGTTACACGATTGACATGATCAACATATTATAAAAAAGTCACAGAGCATGTAAAATAGAGCTATTATTGTAATGATAATTATAAGACAGAGTTCCAGATCAAAATTATTAGTTACCAGTACTAGAACAAGTAATGGTAGGTGGTGGACAAAAATTACTAAGTCGAGGTAGTCAATAGATCAAGATCACAGTTGAGTACTCCAATACCAAGTGGTGTCCTAAACTTAACTTTCATGTGCTTGGTACCAAACCATCCAAACTAGGCTGACCTAAGATGGTTTTGTAAGGCGATAACAGCTTGACCACATTGAAAGTAGTTATAGTAGTAGCGTAATTGGATTATTTGCAAAGTCACTGAGAGTGAGATAATGCCCTTAGAGTATAGCCATACGCCTAAGAATTCTCTCAGAGGTTCGACATGGGGTTAAAGATGTGCTTGGCTAAAGTCCATTTGTTGTAAGATGTCCAAATAGAGGAGATTGCAGTTTGCCCCTTGGTCTACAAAGATTCTCTTCATGATACATTGGCATATCTTGGTAGTGATCACCAACGGGTCATGTCATTTTGAATTTACTCCTACCAGATCGTTGTTGCCGAAACCAATCATTGGTCTCTTCCTTTTTGGTCCCTTCTTGATACGAGCAGCAAGAACTTTCTTAGAAACGGATGCCTCTGTCCTTTGGAATATCGGGGTAACCATGACCTGGTGTTGCCATGTTACTACTTGGCTAGCCAAACTTCTAGTAAGAGAAGAATTACAGAGAGTGGGGGTGCCAAACAGTTGTATGACAAGGGGTTTCTACTTTGTATGTGAAGAATTATTCCATTTGCTTGGTTCTAGGCGAATCCTGCTGCCAGGGGCACGTTTGGTTTCATAGGTTTATCCTCTATCCCGCCCCTTGCGTTGGATCCTTGAGACGTTGACTCTCTCATTCCATGCTAATAAATCTCTGGAGTCTGTCATCTTGAGCTAAGGTCTCTAGCTCGTCCTTCAGCCTTCAGCAGTCATCCGTCAGGTGGCCGTAGTTTTTGTGGAATTTCCAATATCATATATCATACTTTTTGGAATCATCTCCCATTGGGTGAGGGGGCCAATTAACACAGGTTTTATTTCTGATTTGTATCAGGATCTGGCTAGGTTTCATTTAGAAGAATGTAGTTAGTAAATTTGTGAAGGGGCGAAGGTCCTGCTTGAATCCTTTTAGGTGAGGACTCGTACCATGGGGAGCGACTGTGTTCATTTATTGTTATTCTACCTCTGTGCCTGTTTAACATCTTAGCATCTTCTATAGCAATGGACTTTTCTACCCAAGTGTATAATTCCTGGATTATGATCGGAGGATTTTTCGTTATCAAGGTCTTCATTCTTGAAGGTAGCAATCTAGTGAGTAGCACTACCAAAGCGATGGAATAGTTCAGGCCAAATATCTTCATCATCTCAGTCTTGAACTTGTCAAGGAAGTCCTTCATTCACTTGGCATCTCTTTATTGCAGGGATAAGAGGAAGGTAGGCTTTCTCTTAGTGCTTTAACTGATCATGAAGTAGGACTTTTGATGTTAAGCGAAAGAAGTGAGGAGAACCACATCTGTACGTTACCCTTCAAGGTTGTAGGAAAATGTTTGCATATGGAAGCATCTAACATATCCCTCGAGATCATGACTATCACAAAGTGTGTCACATAATCTTGAGGGTTGGTGGTACCTTCGTACTTCTCCATATGGGGAAGTAATACATCTTGTAACATCGGCTCGGTGGAGATTTTGGATCAAATGGCAAAGGAGTAGTGGTTTGTTGGATGGTATCATCCTGTCTTATGCCAAAATATTTAAGTTCAATGGCTTCAATTTCTTCAACTTGCTTCCTTAAATCATCTAGATCTTGTCGAGAGATCACTAAGGGTTCTCGGTGTCCTTGAGCCTGAAGCCTGTGCAAGTGTGAATGCCCTAATCTCTTGGAGGAGGATGAAACTTCTTGTCTAAGAGCACAACTAAGTTCTTATAATTGTTTGCTCATGCCCTATATCTGGGATTCTAGTCTTTCCATTTAGGGGTGATTGACTCGGTTGAGAGTTGGGATAAGGGGAGGAGTCAGCCAGCCTTGAGTTTGGGTAGTGGGCAGTTGGGGATTTCCTGTGAGGGCAGCTCCGCTTGACATGGTGAGTGGATGATGGAAGTATCCAATTAATTAGCTAGAGCTACTGGTGGAGGAGGGTCTACGGAGTCAGACGCAAAGGATACAAAGTCTTAGGCGGCAAGGTGATAGAAAAGATAATGAAAAAGGATGCAAAATCCCTTTGGCTAAACGGTTAGTTTGTTCCCACAGATGATGATAATCTATTTAAGGTAGATTTGCAAAATAGATAAAATTACTCTTCCGACCCAAATGAGAAACTGGTATCAATGCGTCTGCTAGATCTTCAAAGAACAAAGACACATAAAGTACTCGCCGAAAGGGGTCCAGCAGAGAAGTCATGACACTTAAGTCAAAAAGAGTAATAACAAAAGAGAGAACAGACTAAGTAAAGTCTTAGTTTTGCCCTATATTGTCTCTGTATAATGTGTGTATGGAATGTGAAAAGAATATACCTAGTGAGTTGCCTTTACTCATTTTATATAGCATGTGCATACATGACAAGTCTCTCTCTTAAGAGTGTAAAAACTCTAATTATTTTGATGAAAAGATCATTAGAGATCTTCCAAAATTATATATACTGTAGTTAAAGATCGTTGGGAGATTTAGGATCTTATGAGATTAAAGGAAATTCAAGTTATTACGAAAATTTCCTTCCTTATCGAACAAGATTACTTCCGAGATTAAGGGAAGTTCATATCTTTATGCAATCATGATCTTGATTTGATTGGTGGAGACGTTGTTTAGTGGAAGATCACTCATTAGTAGTCGACAAACTTAACTGAGAGTGTTCAATTAAGCAATAACCGAGGGGTTTAACCTAGAGTGTTTGACCGAGTAATGGCCAAGAGACTTAACCGAGAGTATTCGACCAAGTACTTGTTCGGTTGTTTGGGGTGCTTACTAAGTGGTCTATGAGCTTTGTGATTATGGTCTAGTGGACTTGATAGTTTCTAGATTTTATGGTTATGGACAGTGGGTCCTATACCATTAGTACCAAATCAAAATCATCTAATTCGAAACCTTAGAAAATATCATGTAAATTACATTTTCCCCCTATGACTTTGCCGAAATCCACATACCTCCTCTATGGATGGAAAAAGTCATAAATAATGGAGGTTTAATGGGATCTTGTAAAATACCGATTATACCCCTTTTAAAATTTATTCTTTAAGAAACCCTAAAATACACTTTTTTTTCCATTATAGAGAGAGAGGGAGAGAGAGGACGAATAGCGATCAAACATTTTGAGTGAGGGGATTTTCCATTTGAGGAAGGGGATAAGATCAAAATTTTTTTGAATTTACAAAGGGAGATCGAACTTACTATCAGATAAGAAGTTGTTGTTGTTATTTTTTTTTCCATTTAGGGTTTCTCTTTTTTGTAAATTTGAATTTTTAGTAATAGAAATAAAATGTTTCGAATAACTTCAGTGAGTGGGATTGTTGTTTCTATGTTTTTTTGTTTTTCATATAAAGCACATTTTAGGCACTGGTGGGAAATTTAAGGGTTGATTTCAACAGGATCTAGTGGAGGAAGATTGAATGTTAAAATTTTTTGAAAAGTGTAGATAAATCTAGTAGAGAGATTTTTTCCCAATTTCTTAATTTTTCTGTAAAACACTTTTAGAGTTTCGATGGATTATTGTTTTAAATGTGGAATAATATTTGAATTGCACATGTTGTATGATGATGTGGGGTTGTTCTCATATGTAGAACGTAGGATAATTTTTTTTATCTGAACAGTGGATATATCATATCGTAAATGTAGAATTGTAGTGTTTTTCTTTGTTTTGATGTGTTGAAAAGATGCCATTTTTTTCTGTAGTATTTATTTTGTTTGCAATTGTATTAATATTTATATATATTATTCTTTTTTGTCTTTATACAGATTATCCTATATCAAAATGGGCAAAAGACTGGCTCTTAGAATTATGCTTAAAATAATAGATGTTACGTTTCAATATGGAGGGAGATTCTTATGGGAATCAAACCCATTATTCTGAATAAAATACACAGGAGATAGATTTGTAGTGTTTAATAGCTATCCTAGAAATAAGTTATGTTAAAGTGAGTTAGGTATTATTCGTAATTCATTTTATGATAAGGATCCAATTGAAATTAAATTGTACTTTAAACTTTCATCTTGTGGCATAGATATGGGTGTAGTTGAGATAAATAGCGAGGATAACATTGAGACTTTTTTTTTTTGCTTACATTGGAATTTGAACCCAAAATTACGAGATTAGGGGAAAGGATTGTAACCACTAGGCTATCCCCTTCAGGACATAAAGGTTATGTTAGAAGCACATAAAGATAAATTTGAAATTAACTTATATGTAGAAAAAGGGGTAGAAAGCAAGCGAGTTGTGTCACACTCTTGTGGGTCCAAAAGGAAGAATTTTAGGGCAAAACAAGTTAATGCCGGTCAGGGGAATGATGCATGTGGGCCTTCTAGAAATAATCAAAGTGGTCCAAAAAATATTGGGAAAAATTATTAAAAAAAGAAAGTGTCAATAAAAAATCCATAGAAAGTGATGATGATGATGTCAATTCCAAAGTTTATGACAAAGCATCTTGGTTGGAAAAAAGGTTTGAATGCTCGGAAGATGAGGATATCTTTGGTAGTTTAGCAAAAAATTAGGAGTCAGATGTTAATGAGTCAGACCATGTAGATGAAGGAACCCAGCCACAACAAGAGGTGGGGACTGATGGGTTAAATGAAGCATGGAATGACACTGATGATCTAGATGAGGAAGATTTGCTAGATAAAGTCACAAGTGATGCAAATGCTACATATACAAGTATCATAAATATGACACTAATAAAATCACTATAACATGCAAGAAGGGTTGTTCTTAGAGAATGCATGCTAGTTAAATTTAAAAGGAGAAGACTTTTAATTCAGATTTTGAGAGGTAGTCAAGAATGTGGAAGAGAATATAAAAATGGTCATGCAAATGCTAGATGTGTAAGCAAGAAATTTCAGTGTTATATTAGAGATGATCCAAGCTACAGTTTCAAAGGGTTGTAAAACACTGTTAGGAGAGAACTAATGGTAAATATAAGTCTGAGACAGGCCTATAGGATGAAGAGGTATGTATTGGAGGACATCCATAGTGTTGATATTGAGCAATATCACAAGGTCAGAGCCTATGCCTAACAAGTATTGCGTGATACGCCTGGCAATCATGTTACTATTAAAGTGGAAAGATATAATGACCATGACTTACCCACATTTCAAGGGATGTTTTGGTGTTTGGATGCAATAAGGAGAAGATTTCTTGAAGGATGCAGGCTCATTATTGGTTTAGATGGGTATTTCTTGAAGAGTCCATTTGGTGATCAACTACAAATAGCAATGGGAAGGGATGGCAATAAGAATATGTTTCTACTTGCCTTGGCTGTGGTAGAGTCAAAGAGATTTGAAAGTTGGCACTAGTTTCTAGTTGAGTTGAAAAGTGTTATTGGTCTTGGCAATGAATGTCCTTGGACATTCATATCTGATAGAAAAAAGGGGTTGTTCAAATCACTTGAAGAAGTGTTTCCACATTCTGAGCATCAAGTATGTGTGAGACATCTATATCAGAATTTCAAAGAAAAGTTCAAGAGAAAGGAATGTCAAGGACTTTAAAGAGCTTTGGATAACTTGGAGAAAATTGAAAAAAATATAGCAAGTTGGCTAAAAAGGTACCACCCCACCTATACTCAAAAGCATACTTTGGTCATGCAATTAAGAGTAATATACTTGTCAACAATATGAATGAAAGCTTCAACAACTACATATTTAAGGCAACATCAATGGCCATTGTGGAAATATTTTACTAGATAAGAAAGAGGCTTATGAAGAGAATACAAGTTAAGAGAGCGGGCTTGGAACACTATAAGAGAAATATCTATCCAAATATTCATCAAAAAGCGGAGAAAAATAAGATACTTAGCGGATTTTGTATTGTTACTTAGTCTAGTAACAATGAATATAAAGTAGACTGTGCAACAAGGACATTCAAAGTTGACCCTGAGACTAGGACCTGCACTTGTGGCCTATTCTAGTTGACTGGAATTCCTTGCCCTTATTCCATAGTAGCCATTCACAATGCCACCAAAGTTGTGGAGTCATATGTTCATTCTTGTTATAGCAAGGAAATGTACTTAAGGTTCTATGCTTACAACCACAACAAGACAAATGCTCTATCCAAACGAACAAAAACCGTCTGCTAAACCAATTAAAACCATCAACAGAACCTTTTCCAATGGATGAGCCTTCAATTGGCTATACACCAGTCGGGATAGATCTATCCCTATAGTTTTGGTAACTGTTGGAACATGTTCTAAATTTATACTAACGGTTAAAAAAGTGTTTATAAAATTACTGAATTTTATTATCGGTTTCAAAAGTATTGGTAAAAGTTACTACATTTTATCGTCGGTTACTATATGTGTTAGTAAATGTTACTATTTTTTATCATTAGTTACCAAAACCATTAAGAAATATTATTGTTATTTATCATCGATTACTATATGTGTTAGTAAATATTACTACATTTTAGCATCGGATACTACAGTATTAGGAACTACCCTTTTATCATCGGTTACTATATATATTAGTATAAGTTACTATTTGTATTGTCGGTTATACAAGTATTAGGAAATATTATTATTTTAATTATTGGTTATCACAAATATTAGGAATCGGTTAGAAAAACGTTAGAAAAAGTTACAGTCATTTATCATCGATTATCACATGTGTTAGTAATAGTTACTATCTTATATTATTGGTTACCATAAGTGTTAGGAGTCGGTTATCACATGTACTAGTAACAGTTATTGTTTTGTATTATTGGTTATCACAAATTTTAAAAAATATTACTCTCTTTTATTATCGATTATGTGTCAGAAGAAGTTGCTACTTACTACGTGAGTAACGGTTTTTTTATAAGATGGTATAGATTGAATTACTAAAAATAAAGAAATTATAAAAATAATGTAAACGTAAAAATGATTTATACATTGATTTCTAAATAGAATAACAGATACATATAAAACCTAAAAAAATAACATATCCCAGAACTACATATCTTCTGAGATGTTCTAAACCAAAAATGTTTACTCACAAAAAATATTACCATCATCACAATTTGAAGGCATCTTTATCTACAATCCTTTGTGTACTCCCAGCATCTTGATGGTAGTGAGTGAGTGAAGTTAGGTAGTAATTGATCTAGATAGTAGTAATGAGTGAGTAGAGTCAATGGTAGTGATGATGATGGTTGAGTTTTATGTGCACTCCCAGCATCTGGATGCTAGTGAGTGAGAGATTTATATAGGTTAAGGGAGGAGAACTTTCAAGAGAAGGTAAAGCTTTGATGGTGAAGTTTCCCCGCTTATGATTTATATAATATATCATGTTCCTAAATAAATTTTCAAAACATCTTCAAAACCCGCCCATTTTTTCTTTAGCACTTTTTTCCCACCTCTTTTTTATTACTCGTGTTGTTCTTAATTTCTCACATTTTTTTATACTTTTAATCAATATTGTCACTGCCTTTCTGGTTGAAAAAATCCATTATTGTAGTTCATGTAATTTTTACTATTTGTTACCTTACTATTACGATATTTACTACATAGCACATGTCTGCACGATCCCCTACCATGAACTCTGTGCTGTGACATTGAAACAATGAATATGAGAGTTGTATTAATCACCGTACCACAATGTGTTGTTTTGTTGTTTCGTTTTTTTTCCTCTTCTTTACTCTCTGTCTCACTCTCTTTTTCTTTTTCCTATCTCACTCTCACTTTTTTTTTTCATTATCTTACTCCCACCTCTATTTTTTTCCTTCACTTTGGATTTTTTTTTCCTATTCTCATTGAATTTTCTTATTATTTAAATTCAACTTGATATATTCAAACCATCTATTACTTATTTGAATTATGTTTTGTTGAATAAATGAATGAATTGTGAGTTATTAATATATATTTTTTGATCATATAAAAATTTATGATTAAATATATAGATTTTTTGAATTATTAATATATTATAATTTTATTTTATTTGTTTAGTTTTTTAAATTATTAATATATTATAATTTAAATTATTAATATATTAGCAATGTTCAATTGTAAACAAAAATAAAGAAATCAAGAAATCTATTACACCCCGAACACTGTTATCATGAAATTGTCACACTACTATATTACCACTAATTATCACTTACCGTAAACTTATTACTTACCACCTAGTTATTATATTATCATGAATTTACCATACTACTATATTACCACTAGTTATCACTTATCATAAACTGACTATTTATCACTTAGTTATCACGTTACTTACCACCTATTATACTAACACACCCCAAATTAGATAACAACATTCAAAATAATTTTTTTTTAATTTATTAAAAACAATAATAATCTATATTAATAATGCTAATAATAATATATTGATAAGATTACTATAATGGTAAAATTCTTACTATTGTGCACAATATTACCATGCATTATTATCATGAAATCTGTTGCACCCGAACGCTGTTATCATTAAATTATCACACTACTTTATTACCACTAATAATCACTTATTGTAAACTTACTACTTACCACCTAGTTATCATGTTATCATGAAGTTATCACACTAGTTTATTGTCACTAGTTATCACTTATCGTAAACTTACTACTTACCATCTAATTATCACATTACTTATCACCTATTATACCAATCCACCCCAAATTAGATAACAACATTCAAAATAATTTTTTAACGTACTAAAAATAATAATTATCTATATTAACAATGCTAATAATATATTAACATTGTTATTATAATAATAAAATTCTCACCATTGTGTATAATGTTACTATGCATTATTATCATGAAATTTGTTGAGCCGAGTAATGTTATCATGAAGTTACCACACTATTGTATTACCACTAGTTATCATTTATCGTAAACTTACTAGTTATCACCTAGTTATCATATTATCATGAAATTACCATACTACTGTATTACCACTAGTTATCACTTATCATAAACTTACTACTTACGACCTAATTATCACGTTACTTATCACCTATTATACCAACCCACCCCAAATTAGATAACAACATTCAAAATATTTTTTTTAACTTATTAAAAACAATAATAATCTATATTAATAACGCTAATAATAATATATTAATAATGTTACTATAATGATAAAATTTTTACTATTGTACACAATGTTACCATGTATTATTATCATAAAATCTGTTGCACCCAAACTCTGTTATCATGAAATTACCATATTACTGTATTACCATTAATTATCAGTTATCGTAAACTTATTACTTACTATCTAATTATCACTTACCGTAAATTTATTACTTATCACATATTATACCAACCCACCTCCTATTAGATAACAATATTCAAAATAATTTTTTTAACTTATTAGATACAATAATAATTTATATTAATAATACTAATAATAATATTACTATAATATTAAAATTCTTACCACCATTGTGCACAATATTACCATGCATTACTATATGTTACTAATAACTATACAAATTATGCTATGATATCATGCAAACTAAGCATAAATTATCACCAATTTATACCACCTGTTTCACAACCTTACTCGTAATCTTATAACTTTTATTTTATGACAAACTTGCTACCTGTTATATCAATTTTATTTACCACTAGATATCGCAACTACAATATATAATAATATTACCAATTTTACCAGATATTATCACAATAATATTACCGTACACACTATAATACTACAAGTTATTGCAAACTTATCACAATTTATCGCAATGCACCACACCACATATTATAGCAATTTAGCACCTCACCACATATTATATCAATTTAGCACCTGTTATCCCAAATTATCACCAATTTAACACTACATATTGCAAATAATTTTAACTGTTAAATTTTAAACCGTCCCGGTACTCAGTAACCATCCCACATTTATCGACTATAAGTGATAACTGTGAGAATTGAATATAGTTTTTAATGACTATGCAATATATGGGTTAGCATAGATATAGAACGTATGCAGACGGTATGATTAAGCGGACAGTAAAAATAAGTCATATAGAGATATTTTCAAACCATCCCTAAAGACCGTCATATGTACTTATCACAACCGATAACCATCATAATTAAATATCATTTTTACAAATAATTGTGTTATCTTTACTGACGGTTGATAAACATTTTCCAACGGAGAATTTATACCCATAAGAAAATATGTTCGTTTCTCCACAGTTTTGTCAAAATCATCTCTATAGGGTAAAAAAATTGTTACTAAAAGTTACAGAGAATAAATGTTAATGTCATCATAGAGTTTTAATTTTGTAGTGAACATTGCTACCATGATTTCTATGCATTATTGGGATAATTTTGAGAGATTATAACAAGTGAATCCTCCTTTCATTAGAAAGCAACCAGGGAGGCCTAACCCATCCATGAGAAAAGGTCTACCAAGTCACTGCAAGAGGTGTTTTCTGGCAGGTCATAACTCTAGAACATGCAAGAATTCTACTCATCCTAATAGCAAATTTAACAATGTTAGCAGATTCTATTTTAATAGTATTTCATTCAATTGTTTTATTATTGATATCAATTGTATTGGTTTAAGCACCAACTGGGTCCACCATCTCTCAGCAAGTTGGGAGTAGCTTCAATGATGGGGATAGAATTTAATATGCATCCAGGATTCCTGTGTCACAAGCAAGTGTTAATAAATTTGGACTATCCAGACAATTGCATAAGAGTACAAGGATTACGAAAACACCAAATAGATCCCCTAAATTCATTAATCTAGTAGCCTAGTTTGGTATGCTTGAATTGCTATATAGTCTGTGATGTTTTCTTAAATTGAGCTATTTAACAATTGGTATATGTAACTAAGATGTTACTGATATTTAGAACTTGTATTTGATATGAATAACTTGTATTTGGAACATGTATTTAATATAAAATTGGTGTTGTTGATTTGTAAGTGTACATGTATGTGGAATACTTTTGTACTTCTATGCTACTTGATATGAATAATATGTATGTGGAACATGTATTTGATATATGTGGAATACTTCTATGCTAATAGTATTTACAAGTATACATGCATGTGGACACAAATATCCTGGTGTTGGATACAAGTACCCTCGTGTTGGATACAAACACTCTTGTATTGGACAAATATCCTTGTATCGACATAACTCAACTTCTGTTGACACAAACACTCTCATGTTGGACACAAATACTCTAGTGTTGGATACAAACACTCTTGTGTTGGATACAAACACTCTTGTGTTGGACATAAATATCCTTGTGCCAACACAAGCACCCTCATGTTGGATACAACCACCCTCATGTTGGATACAACCACCCTCACGTTAGACACAAATGCTCTTGTATTGGACACAAACGTCCTTGTGTCGACACAATGCTATTTATGTCAACACAAATACCCTTATGTCGATCCAATCCAATTTGTGTCAACACAAGCACCCTCGTATTGGATACAAACACTCTTATGTTGGACACAAATATTCTTGTGTCAACACAAATACTTTCGTGTTGGACACAAATACTCATATTAGACACAAATATCCTCATGTCAACACAACCCTATTTGTGTCGACACAAACACTCTCATATTGGATACAAGCATCCTCATGTTGATACAAACACTATTGTATTGGACACAAATATTCTTTTGACGACAAAACCATATTTGTGTCGACACAAACACTCTCATGTTGGACACAAACACTCTTGTATTGAACACAAATATTCTTATGTTGACCCAACTCCATTTGTGTCGACACAAACATTCTTGTGTCAAGCCAACCTTATTTGTGTGGACACAAACACCGTCGTGTTGGATACAAACACCCTTGTGTTGATACAACTTCATTTGTGTTAATGCCAACTCACTTGTGATGACACAATTGACAAGAGAAAAGGAACACTTTCCTTACAATTGACAAAAGAAAATGAATGCTTTACTATATCAACTAACATTCAAATTACAAAAGAAAACAACTAACAGAAGACATTACAACTCAAACTCACAACAGATAACAGCCCATTCACTTTGCACAATACATTTCAAGTCACAGGAGATCCACTGCAATGGAGACAACCACAGGTCTTTTGATCAGTCTCAAATTCATTTCCACACCTAGCATCCAAGCTAAATCATTTCCAACTTCATGTATTGTACATCAAAATTGGGACTCTCGAATGTGCTACCAGTACTCCAAGTTTGTCTATCCATTACATTTGCTCTGCTGCATTGCTTCTGAATCCTTTCTCCTTCTCTGGTTATCGGCAGCACCACGCAAAAAACTCACATTCATTTCTTTCACAAAACATTGAAGGTTTCTCATATTCCACTATCTTTAGGATGGCCGTGTTGCTACAATCACACTTTCAATAATGGTACCTAGGTTCTCTTGGTCCTCTACCCATACTTGAAAAGGGCATTCTGAATTTGTTTAAAATATATATATATTACACCACAAATTGGAAGAAAAAAAAAACTGGGCATAATATGAAAACGGATGTTGATGAAAACATATGCAACTCAAATTTTTTCAAATCGAATATAGGATGAAACTAAAATTCAGATTTTGAGCGTAACAAAAAATCTAGGAATAATATGAAAATGGATGTTGAGGAAAACTTAGTTATAACCCAAAATTTTTCAAATCGGATAAATGATGCAACTATAATCTATGTTTTGAGTTATAAAACACAAGAAGATTTGAAAAAAAGTGTAAACCCCCCAAATCTCAGTATTATATTTTATATGAACAAGTAAAAATCTGGGGATGAGACGCTACCTTCTTGGATTTTGAAAAAATGTTTCTAAAATTTGAACAAAATATGTTTAGATTTTCAAGAAATGTTTAGAAAATTTAAAAAAAAAAATAGGATACCTTTGCTTAATTTCAAAGGAACAAGTTTAGTTCTTCCAGTCAAAACATTTTATTTCGAATTGAGAGTAAATTTGTGATTTAAATTTGCAATGTTGATCATCTGACACAAAAAAACACACATGAGTCACAATCTCCTTTACAACCGTTCAGTTCCATCCGTATTCCACATTTTTTAAAACCATATGGGATATAAATTGACATTTTTTTTATCATAAGGGAGGTATGTGGATTTCAACCAAACCACACGGAGGATAGGGATAATTTACCTAGAAATATCTTCACGCAATGATCTACAAACCATTAGCTCGGAAACAAACAAGCGCAATAGGTAAATCTTGTTGTCTAATTTTTCTTTCTTTCTTTGTAATACATTGCACATCACTTAAGCCAAGGGTACTGTTTTTCACACTTATATGCCTTTGACCATTTTATTTAAATAACATTACTCTATTTAAATTCTATAATTACTATTAACATAAATTTCATATTTTTGGGGTCAATGAATATCTCTAAAGACTATTAAAATGGGTGTTGGTCGGCTCCGGAGAGGGGAAATAAATGGCTTCTGTTCGGTGGGCATTACATACCATTACTATCCTTACACTTCTCCATTCTCTTTTCTTCCCAAATCTCGTATTAATTTATTATTCAATGATTGAGAGCTTATCTTTTTAACTCTAACCAGCAACGATAACACCATTTATTGTTAAGCACAGAGTATCATCTTTTACATCTCAAATCAAACCTGAACTCCTTCCCTCCTCCCACAAATAAATAATAATAATAATAATAATAATAAAGATGATGAACGATGATATAAGCACCATGATTTTGAATACATGTTCATTTTATTTAGTTTTCTGTTCTTAAGAGATTTGAATAAATATTACTATTACATTTATTATTATAATTTATAATATTTATTTGTTAAAGCAAAAAATGTAAAATTTCAGAATTTTTTAAAAAAGATTAAGGTTATTATAATATTAATAAATTTTTTACATTAAAAACTCACCAATCTTAATAGAATTTAATTTCAAACTTTTCTAAACACCCGCGTGATTTATCAAGAACTTTTGAAAAACGTAATGGCACAAGCAGAGTGAGGTGTTGGAGATGGAGAAATTGAGGAAGAAGATGATCATGATTGGGAGTCATGTGATTGAGGAATGACAGTGATGATGATGATTGGGTGTCATGTGATTGAGGAATGACAGTGAGGATCTTTGGTTTTGTTATTTAACAAAATTAAGTGATGGGTGGCCAGTAAAATTCTCAACTCACAACTCACAGTACTCTGTCTAGAGTCAGCGCCTGCACGTGTTTAAGTTCCCATGGATGGTTTTGAATGATTATCCCGATGCATGCATACATCTGACTTGCAAAAGATTTTTGTCTCCCCCCACCCCCCCCCCCCCCCCCGCAATACGTACCGCAAAGAAAATTGCCATTTGTTTGGTCGGGGCCTTGATTTGGTTCCAAACCAATCGTTGTCCATAGTACCTCTTGTAAAAATAAAAACAAAAATAGTATAAAAATAAAATCAAAATGATCTTTATACATAGAATCTCTTGTAACCATATTATTTTTCTCATTTAATTTCTGGGTTCTCTATACATGGCCAATTTATTAGATTGTATAAATAAAAAAATTACAAAAAGATAAAGCTAAATTCCAACAAATCATATTGGACCATGAGAAAATTCCCCAATTTTGTATGTGCTCAATGACAAAATGCGTATGGACACAATATGTTTGTATGTGTGTTGTTTAGCTTCGGTGGTTGGGAATGTGGGAAACAAACTAGCACGGGGAACCAAAATTGATTACATGAAATTACAGGATTTTCTATTAATTTATTAAAAGATTATATAGCACCGCCCCGGGTGGGACAGAATGAAATTACGAAGAAAATCTCACGTCTAAATTAGAGCTAGATATGCAAATGAACAATCACTTTATACCAGTAGTATGCAAGAAAATTCTAATTACGGGGTTAAAAAATAAAACACTCTTTTTTTATATACAGATATATTTTTTTTTGACAAATTGTTTCCGCGGATCAATTATATAATTCTACTTTTTCATCCGCATGTTAAACCTATTATCAAACTCCAACCCCTAAAACAGGAAATGATTTACAAAGTATCCAAAACAGGATTATTTAATTAAGATTTCTCGGATATATCTCGTCTTATGGCAAAGACACCCGGTTTTAATCAAATAAATACTTTAAATCTGAACTAATTTTAGATCAATTTTTTGATGCACATGATTCATTAAGTATTATACATTCTCAATAAATCACTTAGAAAACCAACTTTTGTTGTCTCAATGAGAAAGACGCTAAAATCCCTTAATCATATCTGGGTTTGACTTTGTATATAAACGGAAAAAATTATGTTAGAAGATCCTTTAAAAATGGATCTGACAGTGATTCAATTCAGACTAATTGGGACAAAATCTTAAAAACTAAATAATGACTCTGGTCGAGGTATCAAAAAATAAATAAACAAATCACTTAGAAAGAGTAACGAAGAAATCCCGCCAATCTAAACAAAAATAAAAAAATGGGTAGAGCTAGATATCCCCATTTGTCGATGTCTATTAAATCAACACAACATGATGTCTATTTCCCTTTGGTAATGGCCAATATGGGTCGGTGATGAAGTGGGGATTTGATGGGTGAATTTGGACCACTTGCTGTCTCCCTTTCCGTGATGTTTCGATTGGTCACTCGGGAGTCGGGACAGCAATGAGTGTTATGTTTGAACTAACTATCCTTAAATTCCTTCACCACCCTAAAAACGTAAATAAATAATAATAAATTAATTAATTAATAATGGGCAGAGGGAGATGAGAATTGCAACCTATTTAATAATATATGTTTTAAGGTTGTATATAAGAGCGGTTTGGATTACACTTTTCCACTAGTTTTCGTACCTGATAAATTCCAATTTTTCCTTTTTTTTTTCTTTTCTTAAAATTCCCCTTTTTTCCACTAATTTAAAATAATTTTTATTTTATATTCATTTATATGGTATTATGATTATAATAATTTTTAAGTTATATTTATCTATAGCAAATTATGAATTTTAAAAATTTACATTTTTAACATTTATTTATGATGAAAAATATTACAAATATAATAAAATAAAGGATTTAAATAAAAGTGGAAAATACTCAAACCCCCTCCTTTCCACTCTAATCATTTCCATTTGCACATCCACAAGGAAGAAAAAAACCGGGGAGGCCCAAGCTCAACCCAAAGCGCAAAAGAAATGAAATCCAGCATTCCAAGAGCAGAAAAGGGACCACCCACATACAAGTTTTCAAACAACTTGGACAGAAATGCACCCCAAAAGAGGCGAACTCCAGCATGGTAATCTTTTAAATTATGAACAAAGGAACCATGATTTAGTTTTTTTTTTTAAATGCTTAAAATGCGTGTATCCACGTCCAAAATAAAGCCATTATCTTGCTATACGGTTCTCTCTCTCTCTCTCTCTCTCTCTCTCTCTCTCTCTCTCTCTCTCTCTCTCTCTCTCTCTCTCTCTCTCTCTCTCTCTCTCTCACACACACAAATTTTCCTTTCTTCAAACCAATGTTTTTAAAAATGAACCGGACGGCTGGTTTGACCGATTCGATCGGAACCGTTTCATAGTCCGATTCAATTTTTATTGTTAAATCTGCTGAAATCAAATCATTTAAAATCGATCATAATCAATAAAATTGGATCGAATCAATCGATTTTTCATTCCAAACAGAATTTTTCATGTATCATTGATAAAACAAGATCACTTTTTTAAAAAAATATTCGGATTTTATTTTATTTTTAAACATATATAATATACAAATTATATATATAACATCATGTGATGTTATTCGATTCGTAAAGTGATCTAATCGATCTGACCAATAAATCAATGAATTGATAAATTGGCTGAGTTGTTTCTTGACTCGCTTTTAAAAACATTATTTTAAACCACAACACACTCGCATTAAATGCACCCGTTACACTTTAATACCTTTTGGTTTCAAAGAAAAAAAAAACGTGAACAACCTGTAGTTGTTAACTCAAAAGTTAGTATCCCGAATTGGGATCAAAAAGTTAGGCCGTTAACTCTACCGTTGAATTTAAATTTTGGGTTTAAATACTAGGTCAACCCAAATCAAAATTCATATTCTTAATCCATCTAAATTCATACTATGTTTTAATATCATGCCTTTTAATTTCTCCTTAAGCATAACATATGCAAATTGTATTACATTTAAATTAAAATTTCAAAATTTCTTAAAGGCTTTAAGGTTCATGGTCTAAATTTTTCAATACCAAATCCACCCTATATAATACAAGATACTAATTCAATTAGAAATCAGTTTATGGTATTATAAGTTCTACCCCTACAAAATAATAATAATAATAATAATAATAATAATAATAATAATTGTTCTTGAAATTCTCTAAATGTCACTCTCAAACAAGTGAGGGAATTGTCTACACATTCGATCCTCCGATTCTCATGTTATTTCTTCGATTAGATCGTTTCTCCATAATATGTAACACCAGAAATTTCGATCGTAGTGTTGATACTAAAAGGGATAATTTGAGATTGTTACAACTTTGTGAAATATAGGAAAATAATTAATTTTTTATGTAAACGTGGATCATGTTCTTTGGGTTGCACAGAAACTTCCTTAGGCTCTCGGTTGATAAACTTTTAATTTTTAAATGTTCGGTAATTAGACTAATCAGTACTTGATAGAATTTTATGTGAGTTTAATATTCGGTTACCAAGATTCTTTATATTTGATAGAATTTGACTCCCCCGGTGAGAAGTCGATTTACTAGCTCTCCGTAGCAATTCTATTTTTATCTCTCTCATGGTATATGTGCCTCTTAGTCTTCTTGGTGTTGGAGCAATTCCATACTTCTCAGAACTTGTATTAAATTCTGGTCTCTCTAGGTATACTATGAGACCTATAGCCCATTGTTACATTCTTCCATTTCCCATTTCCTGTCGACTCCACTAACTCTTGATACTTTCAATTTTTCAGTTCTTCTTAGTACCATCCAAGAACCTCTCGGTATATTTTTATCCATTTGCTATCAGTACACTTTAGTTACCTGTTAGTGATGGCTAAAAGTATCTCCATTATTCTACAATTTTCATATATGTGTCATTGATTGCGCAAGCCTATCGGTTGAACCTCTTTCTGTCAGTACTATCCAAGAAGCTCTCAGTATATTTTTATCCGTTTGTTGTCAGTACACTTCAGTTACCTATCGGTGATGGCTGACAATATCTCCATTGTTCTACAATTTTCATATATGTGTCATTGATTGTGCAAGCCTATGGGTTGAACCTCTTTCTATCGGTGAATATTGAATTTGCTTCTTGGTAGCAACCTCGTTAGTGTATCCCATTGTGAACTATTCGATATACCTCTTTAAGTCTTGCCCAAATAAAAGCCTCTCGGTATTGTGAATTTGACTTCTTATCCATACCTTGACAATATTCCCATATGTTTCTCAGTTGTACCATTTGGAATTGAACCCAAGACCACCAAATTCCCAGAAAACTCTTTACCACCATGCCAAGCAAACTCTCTAATCATATAATACTTCATTTGTATTATATCCCATATTTTGAAGTATTCCAAATTTTTAATAATTCTAATTTATTTTCCATAAGTTGCACTTTTATTCCAACTTTTTTAACTCATCAACAAACACCTCTTCCTCAATAAAACATAACTTTTAGTACTTAAATTCTTAGGGTGACCTTCCCAAGAACCCAAGAGAACACGTTGGACATTTATGCAATTTAGAAGTGAAAGAGGACTACTAAGCAAATATTAGAGATGGATTTGAGGATAAAAAGGGAAGTAAGACTTTAGAACCTATGAGACCCAAATTTCTTCTCTTTCTAGACCATTCTTCTCTTTCTCTCTCACCCTCCCTAGATTTCACCCAACCCACACCCAAAATCAATTGTTGGAACCCCTAGAATAAAACCCTAACGAGAAATCTAAAAAGTTTTAAAGAGAGAAAATCTAAGCTTTTGAGAAATTGAATTTTGGACGAGATTGGTTTATCAAATCAAGGTAATAACCTCTTCCCAATATATATTTGAGTTATTTATGGTTGTATTGATTATTAATTCAATTTTTGAAAATTTTTGTTAAATTTTCTTCCTCAACTTAGAATTTTGTTAATTATGCAAGTATTTAAGTTCTAGAACAAGAATGAAATGAAAGTCATGAATGTTCTAAGCCAGATAACTTTAGCTTATTGTGATTTTTCGACCATAATTTTTCTGCACAATAATAAATGAACTAAGGCTTGTTTCTACTGAAAATAGACTTCTAAGGTTTTAAATGACATACCGCAATAGATATTTTGATGAGAATTGAATTTTTGTGATTTTTTTAGAAAGAATCTATTTTGTAGAAATCCCCTATTTTTTGTCTTGTTCTGGCCGTGGGATTTGTTGAAATTTTTAAACTGTTTTCTAGATTGAATTAGGCCAAAACCTAACTACGAGAATTGTAGATTCGTGTCTAATTTTAAGTGAAAATTTTTTAAAATTAAGATTTGTGGAATATTGAGGAGAAATAAATTAGCCAAATGTTGATTTATGATTTAATAATTTATTTGGTACTTAATGTCTTAGGTTAAGGCATTCAAAACCCAAGGAGGGCATTGGATTCCGTTTGGCTTGGAATTGGGAGTAGCTACTCTTCAAAGAGGGGAGTAGTTGTATACTTACAATTAAATAAGAAAAATATTTTTATTGAATTTTCTAAATGATTTTCAAAACTTGATTTTATATGTTTTTGTGTGTATAGAATATCCAAAAAACTGAATTTAAAACACCTACATATCCTATCTATTTAGAATAAACAAATGTACCATGTTGATTTATTGATATTGAATGCATTATCATATTGACTGCTAATAACCAATTGCTAAATTGATGGCATATGAAATGGATATATGAATGTTGAGAAATCGTACATATGATTTGAGGTATTAGTGGACCCAAATGCTGACAAATATTGTAACTATTTTGGAAATCTATTTTATATTATATCTATTTTGTTTGGAATTTGGCTATAGTTTTGCATGCCTAAAATGAGAACCTTGTTTTATATCTTTGAAATTATGTGGAAATTGCTTATGATAAAAACAAAAATGAATTGTGATGAATTGAAAGACTAATTTGGATGGCCAAGTTGGCCTTTTGATATTAAGATTTGAAAAGAAAGGTCTTGCTGGCAAATTGGTGATTGGCACTTATTTGGAAATGATTAGTATATTAATAATTGTCTTGCGGTATTTTGGAATATGGATTAAGTTTACCTGTATTCTAGGGTAAGACAGTAGTTGTCGTGTGTTCGATCCGAAAATCAGAGCGTGACACAATACCTTAACTATCGTACCTCCTTGTTTCTTAAAATTTTTACCGGACGAAAGAAAACTATAATCGGCTTAGTCTCAAAACTGAAATTTTTTCTCAAACCAATTGGAAGCTTTTCAAGAATATATTACAGGTTCGGTACATACTTCTTGAGTATGGACACATGGAACATGTTATGGATTTTTTTCAACTCCGGAGGCAACTTAATCTATACATTATATTTTCGATTCTCTCAATGATCTTATACAGACCAATATATCGAGAGTTTAACTTCCCTTGACTTCGAAATGGATCACCCCTTTTCAAGGCAATATTTTCAAGAATACCATATCACCGATCATAAATTCCAATGGTCTTCTTTTTTTATCGGCATAGATTTTCTAACAATCTTGTGCCACTTTCATTCTTTCTCAAATTATCATAACTTTCTCAAATGTAGCATTAATCAACTTCAAGTTTCAATCTTTATTTTTCTGACTTCATCCCAATATAATAGAGTTTGGCATTTTCTCTTGTATAATGCTTCATATGGTGGCATCTCAATACTAGACTGATAACTGTTATTGTAAGAAAATTCCACTAGAAGAAAATGCCTACCCCAATTGCCCGAGAAGTCAAGTACACATACTCAGAGCATATCCTCCAAAGTTTGAATCATTTTCTTAGACTGGCCATCAATCAAAGGATGAAACGCTATACTGAACTTCAACTTAGTCACCAAAGACTCCTGTAGTTTCAGTCAAAACCGAAAAGTAAACTGTGGATCTCTATCTGACATGATAAACACTAGCAATCCATACAACCTCACAATCTCATCAATATAAATCCTCGCTAGTTTCTCTAACAATTATATAGTTCAGATAGGCAAGAAATAAGCAAACTTAGTAAACTTATCCACAATTACCTATATGGCATCATGCCTAGTCTGAGATCTCAACAATCTAGTGACAAAGTCCATCGTTATCTGTTCTCGCTTCCACTCGGAAACTGGTAGGGGTTGGAGAACTCCAGTAGGCCTTTGATGTTCCACCTTTATTTGTTGGTATACTAGGTATTTAGCTACATAACCAACTATATTCATTTTCATTCTGGGCCACAAGTAGCTCTTTCAGATCATTTGGTACATTTTCATACTCCATGAATATATAGTGTAAGCAAAATTATGAGGTTCCTCTAGTATGGCATTTTGAAGACCACTATCCTTCATAACAGAAATTCTATCTTTAAACATCATTATTCCATCATCTCTTAATTTGAGCTCAGTTTATTCCTCCCTCTGAATCTTTTCAAACTCTAATTTCAACCTAGCATCCGATACTTGTAGTTCCCAAATTCTATTTGCCGGTCAGCCCTACTTCAAATCTCACCACAAATGCACCATGTTCATCACAAACAAGCCTTAGTCCAAGGGACCGATGCTAACAAAATAGGAGAGAAAACTACTTTTAATACTTCTCAAACTTGTTGATGACTTCCTACTCAAAGCATCTACCACCATATTCGCTTTGCTCATATGATAATCAATAATAAATTCATAATCCTTAATAAGTTTCAGCCATCTTTGTTGTCTCAAATTTAATTTCTTTTGAGCAAGCAAATACTTCAGACTTTTATGATCTGTATAGATTCGACAGGTCTCACCATATAAGTAATGTTTTCATATTTTCAAAGAAAACACTATTGCAGCTAACTCCAAATCGTGGATGGGGTAATTTATAGGCTATCACTTTGTCTCCTTGCATCAACACACACCACAACCCTTACTTGCTATCATCATTGTACATAACAAATCTACCACTACTCTTAGGGAGTGAGAGAATGGAAGCAGAAATCAATTTTCTCATAAACTCTTAGAAACTTACCTCATACTTGTTACCTCATTCAAATTTAACACCTTTTCGAGTTAAGCTCAACAATGGAGCTACTATCGATGAGAACCCTTTGACAAATCTCCAATAGTATCTCGATAGTCCTAAAAAACTTTGAACTTCAGTGACATTTTTTAGTTGCTCCCACTTAAGGATTGCTTCAACCTTTTTAGAATTTACAAAAAATTCCTTCACCGAATATAATATGGCTAAGAAAACCAAACTCTCTCAACCAAAACTCACATCTGGGGCGCTTTGAATATAACTATTTCTTTTGAAGTATCTGAAATACAATCCGAAAATGCCTTCCATACTCTTCACCACTCTTCAAATATACTAGAATATCATCTATGAAAACAATTACAAACTTATCCAAATACAAGTGGAAGACTCAGTTTATAAAATCCATAAAATCAACTGGGACATTAATTAGGCCAAAAGGCATCACTAAGAGTTCGTAAAGACCATACTAAATCCAAAAAACAGTCTAATGAATGTCACTCTCCTTGATTTCACACTACTCCAATCCAATTCCATTATGCACCTCTCATGCTGCCCTTCCCTTAGTCGGTCCATGAGTGAACAATAAAATATAACAACTGCACGTACAATCAGTTATCATAAAAATATTTTTTTCGTTCACAATTAAATTCCAAATCATTTTACAACCCATCTTCATTTTTATCTCGAATGAACATATAGCAAACATGAAATGAAAATCAATTTTCAAGGCATTAACATGTCAAATTCACATTTCTATTATCATAATTTCAAAGAGAACATATCACACTCAAAACTCAATTATAAAACTATATTTCAAAATAAGGGTGCATAACATAAAACACCATATCTTATTAACAAACACATAAATGTTACACTCATAGTTAGGGAAAGTTTGCACTCAGTGATCTAAATCATCGGCTTGATCCCTGGTTGAAAGGTCTTCACCTGATTTTATATGTACCATGACAAAAAGGTAAAGTTAGACACCAATTAATGCCAATATGAAACTAAATGCATAACATACAAATGTGACTATTCCTATCTAGACATGATTTTCATTTTTGAGACTATCCAATGGCATCCATTAAACTCCTACTTATTGTTCATTTTCATTCCAAAATCATCAAATCTAACTAATGTAACAAATTCTCAGCACATACGTGTCTTAGAAAAAAGTTTATATCTTGAACTATAATTATCAAATTATGATAATTCCAATTATCACTTATGATTAGATATAAAGTTATGACCTTTATGTTTATGACCAAACTTTATTCTAATTACACAACAATATCCAGATCAACCAATATAATAATCCTGTTCTCACGACTTAACATGCGTAGTCACAGAAAATTTGCTATAACTTTTAATACACATATTGGATTTAAGTTATTCAAGTACCAATTTAAAGATAAGACATAAAATTACAATGTTTATGTGTAGGATCTAGGCTAATTTTACCTATAAGACAGCTTAAGCTTGAAACAAAGTATAGAATCAGAATAGAATAGAAATAGAGTATTTTGTATTGAATATGTCTATTTGAAAAATTACTAAGACTCCAATTCTCAATGAAATGTTTCCCACAATATGGCATTTTAAAGTTTTAAAAGTCTAGTTTTATTAGACGAAAATGTAGTTCAATTTGCAGTTATGTAGAAAGAGTTATGATCTAAATACTACAATAAGATCAAGCTATCAAGATTTGTAAAATCACGATTTTCCTTCTCATTCTAATTTTATACCCATACTCAAGTGGACTCAAATCATCAACTAAACCATTCATCAAGATTCAAATAATAAATCAAAATCTAAATTCTTGAATTAAACTTATCTTGCATTGGGTTCATGAGATTTACATCTATCCCCAATGTGATCCCTCATAGATGCAAACTTCTTGATCCAACATGATAAAACCCCAAACTTTCCTCACAATCAACTCAAAAATTGTTAGAAATTATTGAAAATAAGTCCAGAGGGTTTAGAAATCAATAGTGCTATTGAGCAATTGTTTGGATGATTCAAATGGTTTAAAGGAGAGTACAAGAAAGTGTGAAAAAAAAAAGAAATTCAAAAATCTCCCCCTGCTCTCTCTCTCTTCCTGTTTTTCTCTCTATCACAGACACAAAACCCACTCAAGGAACCTTCAAGAGTATGGTTCTCTCTCTCTCTCTCTCTCTCTCTCACTACCAGAAAACACGGCAATAGCGATGAAAAATTACCGATGGATAAAAATTCGTCGCTAATAGCAACGGATTTACAACGGATTATCGTCGGATAGAATACCGACAGATTAGCGACGGAAATATTTCCGTCGCTAAACTCTTAAAAAATTAAAAAAAAAATTATAAAAATATTAGTGACAAATTACCGACAGAATTTTTACCGACGGAATATTTCATCGCTAATTTCCATCGGTGAATTGGTGAAGAAAAAAATATATATATATATATATATATTACAGCCTTCAGCGAAGGATTACTGATGGATTACCGACGGATTATCGACGGAAAATTAGTGATGGATTTTTTTTATTTTTTTATTCTTTTAATTTTTTTAATTTTTTTAATTTTTTTAATTTTTTTAATTTTTTTAATTTTTTTAAATTTTTTTAATTTTTTTAATTTTTTTAATTTTTTTAATTTTTTTAATTTTTTTAATTTTTTTAATTTTTTTAATTTTTTAATTTTTTTAATTTTTTAATTTTATTTTGTAGAAGAATAATATTATTTTATTTTTTTCAAAATTTTTATTATTTTATTTTAATTATAATTTTATAATTAAAATTATTTTATTATTTTATTATTTTATTATAATTTTATATTATTTTATTATTTTTTAAAAATATAAGATAAAAATAATAAGTAAAAAAAAGGATATAAGATTAAAACATGAACTTGGTTTGGTGGCTGGCATTAGACTTGTAAACGGGCCGGATCAAGGGCGGTTTCAGGAACCGCGGGCCGGGCTGGCTGCTGTTCCTAGGCCGGGCCGGGCCGGCTCCAAAAATTTTTTTAGTTGAATCGGCCTAGCCAGTTTGGCCCAAAAAGGAGGAGTAAAATTGGAGGAAAAAAAAAAAAAAAAAGAGGTACAAGGAGTCGTTGGAACTAGCCGGGCCGGGGCGGTTCCATGCCCGGGCTGGTTCCGTTTCCATGTTCGGGCCGGTTCCCAGTTCCAACATCTGTTGAACTGGCCCGGACGGCTACAGTACCCGGTTCGGGCCGGGTTACTGTTGCTCATGTTCGGTTCACGGGCCGGCTTTTTCCGGGCCCGTTTTTGGGCCCAAACGGCCCGGGCACATCTCTGGCTGGCATGCTCTCTTCATGTAACTTGTGCGTGGGTTCGATTCCTAACAGAGGCAAAAATCACAAATTAATGGTCTAGGCCCGGGCTCCTCTTTCTTCTTTTTTCAGAACTAAAAGATCAGCGACGGACACCCAGTCCGTCGTTGATTTTTTTTTTTTTTCTGTTTCAGCGATGAAATTTTTTGATCGCTAATATTAACGACGGATTTTTTCCGTCGCTAATATTAACGACGAATCAAAAATCTGTCGATAAAAATTAGCGTTGTGTCTTTTTCTGACAAATTTAGCAACTGAAAAAATCCGTCGCTGATACCCTTCAGCGACGGAAAAAATCTGTCGCTGATGCCCTTCAACGACGGATTACAGGGTATCAACGATAGATTTTTTCGTCACTGAAGGCCTGTTTTTTAGTACTCTCTCTCTCTCTCTCTCTCTTTTAACTTAAAAGTTGTGGTGTCAAATTGGGTTTAAAAATTTGGATTGTTCACTCAAGGGTAAAACTTAAAATTTGAATTCAAATATTAGTTCAACCCAAACCCAAATTTTTATTCCTAATCTATCCAAATTCATACTATATTTTAATATCATGCATTTTAATTTCTCCTTAACCATAACATATGTGAATTGTATTACACTTAAATTAAGGTTTCAAAATTTCTTAATGGCTTTAAAATTTTTGATCTAAGTTTTTCAACACCAAATCCACCCTATAGGATACAAGACACTAATTCAATTTGATATCAGGTTCCGATATTACACATACTATCAAAAGGGATACATTTGTTTAGATTCTGAAACTAATAAGGTATACACATTAAAAGATGTAACATTCATAGAAAAAGTTTTATTTTGCATGTTCAAAAAAGAGAACTTGCAAGTAATCCTCTTCACACCATAAGTAATGAGTGGTCCCTCTCAAGAAAACTCAGAACAAAGGAAAGAGGAGCCTGAGAAGAATAGAGAAAAATGGAGAGACCATAACTTTTTTCCCTCAAAACAAGAACAGAAAACCAGAAATTTACCACCATCTTCACCTCCTCTCAGAAGATCATTATGGATAAGACTCCTATTTAAATGGGCATACCAAAGAGTATATTACAACTCAAATGTTATCTCTTATCCTATATCTAAATTTTATACAACTGCTAATACCTCTATAGGTCACTAGGTTTTCTTGAGTGGCATAGATCAAGTGCATGAATCTAGAAGTTTTAATGAAGTTAAAGAGCATCTGGAGTGGAGAAATGCAATGAAATGAGTTAGATGCCTTAGCCAAAAACGGAACCTAGGAACTCACCTCACTTCCAAGAGGAAAGAAAGCAGTAGGATGTAAGTGGATATACAAGTTCAAGCACAAATGCGATAGATCAATTGATTGTTATAAAAGCAGACTTGTAGCCAAAGGGGTTCACATAGACCTACAGAGAGGATTACCTGATGATCTTTGCTCCGGTAGCACAGATACATATCATCAAGGTTCTAGTGTCTTTTGGCACAAATCAAAAGTGGACAATATGCCAAATGGACGTGAAAATTGACTTCTTCCAAGGAGAGCTGGAAGATGAGATATACATGCACCTACCTCGAGGGCTATATCTAGAAAAGGAAAGGCAAGTTGCAAACTGAGAAAAACCATCTGTGGCCTTAAGCAAGCAATCCCCAAAAGCCTGGTATGCAAAAATAAGCTTTGTCATCCTCAGCAACAATTTTAGTAGTGCAATGATGATAGCTCTTTATTCACTAACATCAATAATAAGAAAATCACTATTGTGTTTATCTATGTGAATAACATAATTGTTACTCGGAATAATATGAACCAAATTGATCAAGTTCATAGTTTCGTTAAATCCAAATTTGAGGTTAAAGATTTAAGGTTACTAAGCTATTTTCTAGAAATTGAGTTTGTCTACTCTTATAAGAGGCCGGTTCTATCACAGAGAAAATACACACATGATCTTCAACCGGACAGAGGTAAAATGGGAGCTAGACTAGTAGTTAGCTCTATCTCAACTGCTAATGGATGGAAAGATGATGACCAAACTTTCACAGATTTGCAAAGATATCATAGGCTAGAATGAAAGATCATCTATCTTACTATCACTAGGTTGGACATCGCATATACTGTGAGCTAAATTAGTCAGCATTTGCATGCTTCTACAATTGGGGATTGGAGAGTTACTAAAAGAATCCTAAGGTATCTTAAAACTTCTCCTGGAAGTGGAATCTGGATGAAAAATAATCAAAATTTAGAAATCAAGAAATACTACGATGCAGACTAGGTTGGTGACACAAAGGATAGGAAATCCACAACAAACTGCTACATATTTGTAGAAGCAAACCCAGTATCATGAAAGAGCAAAAAGTAATCTGTGGTGTCAAGATCGAGTACAGAAGTAGAATACAGAGTCTTTGGTAACAGCAACTAATAAAATTGTTTGGCTAAAAGCTAGTCAAGAAATTGGGATTTTTAGTTCCTAGTCCCATCAAGCTTCATTGCAACAAGCAATCGGTGATTCACATTGTTTCAAATCCAGTCTTCCATAAGAGAACAAATCATATTGAGTTTGTTTGACAAAAGATAGAAGACAAGACCATCACCATCCCTCACATAAGAAGCAATAAGCATTAAGTTGATATCTTCACAAAAGGAATGACAGCCAATTATCTCCTAGACATCCTTGCCAAGTTTGACTCCAATGACATCGAGTCAACAAACTTGAGAGCAAGTGTTGGAAATATTAAACTCATGGTGCAATCAAATTAGGCCATGATCTTCAGTCCATAAAGGGCTTTTCAAATCTCCTCCAAGTAGCCGTTATGTTAAAATATTTGATTGATTTAATCAATTATTATGATTGATTTAGTCAATCATTTAATTATTACAATTGATTTGATCAATTATTATATTTGGTTTAGTCATTTGATGATTAATTTATTCAATCACTATATATTTAGATAACTGACTTTATTCTGATTATTTTCCTTCTCTTTGACATTATTCCGATTCCTTTCTTTTTCTCTACTATCTAGTTCTTATATAAATACGATCTCTCTCCACACTTTATATGAAAGCAAGTACAGACAATCATCTTTGTTGCAATTAGACTTCTTGTAGAATTCTAAAGAGATAATCTTCCCTCTTGTAATGCTCTTTAGTAATCAATGCAAAGAAACTTCTTTCTTCATTCTCTTTTTCTTCCTTGTGTTCTTGATATTATATCCTCAATTTTATTTTAGTATAATTTTTCTACATAAGAAAATTTTTGTTTAGGCAATTAGCTCTTAAAAGAGACCATTATGACTTCAACAATTTCCTCATAACTTACTTGGTATGATCGACCATCCACCACACGAGAAGTCTAATACCGATATCAAAATTTTTCAACACTTGAGAATTTGTATGAATGGAAAAATGTCCAAAAAGGCCTTTATGATTAGGTGGCTCATAAACCTAAAACATAATGATGGATAAAATGCTTGGGAGCACTTGAACAAATTTCATGAAATTCTGAATCAATTGACCATGACAAAAGTTGTCCCGGGTGATAAGGTAGAAGCATTAGTCTTGTTGAGTTTCTTGCCGGACAATTAAGAGACTTTGGCATTTTCTCTTGGTAACTCGGATCCAGAGGGAAAACCGATTTTATCAATTGTCAATGATAGTATACTTAATAAGGAGCATCGAAGGAAGAAAGAAGGTTTATCGGCTTCAGGTGCTAAGGCTATAGTGACTCAATATAGGGGAGCAGTAGGAACAAAAACAAGAAAGGGAGCAATGATAATGAATCTCAAGAGAGAAAAAATGGTGGAAAATTTAGAGGGTGGTTTAAATCAAGAAAAGAGATCATTTGTCATTGTTATGAAAAATTCGGACATTTGAAGAGTGAGTGCTAAAAATATAAGCGTGATCAAGGAAAAGCGAATATTAGTGAGAAAACAAATGGTTGGCAAAATGAGAACACAACTGCTACGACATCTGATGAATCTTTTATAATTTGTGAAGATAGTGTTGTCAATGCTGTATGTGAGGACTTTACGTAGATTGCAGACTGCCACATTGTGTCATGTTTCTCCATGAAATGATATTTCCTGCTCATATTTTTTGTGATTTCGACTATTTGAGAATGGGAAACAAATCAAAGGCCAAGATTGTTTGTATGGGTAATACCGTGTTGAAAACCAATGTTGGGAGCAAGTTGCTATTCAAGAATGCGAGACATGTTCCAGAGATTCGCCTCAACTTAATTTCTACAAGTGTCTTAGATTATGAGGGGCTATCATAATTTCTTTGGTGATAGGAAATGGAAGCTTAACACAAGTTCAGTTCTTTCAGGAAAAAAGGAGGTGGAAAAAAAGGTAGTCTTTACAAGACGGATAGTGTTCATTGTAAAGATGAAATTAATGAACTTGAGAAAAGGTTTTCTACCGATCTTTCGTATAGGAGATTTGGGCATTTGATGGAGAAAAATCTCTAAATCCTTGCAAAGAAGCACCTAATTCCTCCTATGTCGGGTATACTCCAACCTTGCACTCATTTTTTAGTTGGCAAAAACCATAGATTTGTATTTCATACATTTTCTCAATACTGAAAGTATCACATGTTTGATTTTATTCACACTGATGTATGCTACATGAAAGACGTATCTACTGGTGGGTGTTTCATATTTTGTTACCTCAATATTGATTTAATTTTTTCATTGTCTTCGGTGGATTATTATGAGGATTCCCAACGTTCATGCTTACATTTTTCTCAAAATTTCATTAACTTTGAATCAATGCTTAAAGAAAAATATTATTTCTCTAAAATATTATTATGAGGGGCTTTCCCAATGTTCATGCTTATATTTAATTTAATAAAGTTTCTTGAATCAATGCACAGAATACATGACAATAGCTCCGACAAGGGAGAACCCAAACGTGACATATTTTTAGTGGTCATATGGTTATCCTTATCCATGTTCACTAACACTAAACAATACAAAACTAAAAACAAACAAAACAGTTTTGCCTTAATTCCTAAATTAGTATCATCCAACCATCAACTTGGGACCTCGGGTGGGCTTTTTAAACGGTGTTGTAATTGGGCTTTGTCTCATCGGGTGACTTCGGATATTTTGTTTTTTTTTTTTTTTTACAAAAATTTGAATTTAGGTTCACCAAATTGGAATAAAAGGGTTTGTACTACTAGACTGTCCCCTTGAGACTGGATCAAATTTTTTTGTTGGTTTTAAACTCGTAAAAATGGTTGTAAACTCGTGATTTTACGGTTTTTAACATTAATTTTATCAAATAAGGAGTTTATGGATGCATTAGCACATTGAACCTATATTGAAATATAAAATACTAAAAAAAACCTAAAAGATATGAAGAATAAACCAAAAAATACCATCAACGTCTTGTAAGTTTAATAACTAAACACTTAACTCTCTTAATCAAAATCTCGAGTTTGACTTTTATTTTTGAAAAAAGAAAAAAAAAAGCACTAGAAGAATCAATCCCTAAATTAAGTTTTACAGTGTTCAAATAAGATAGTGTGATCATCGAATACCAGATTGGTTAAAAAAATAATATATAAACTAAAAGAGACCTAAAAGCTAGAGTAAATGAAGAGCTGCAAAAGCATTTCACGAGGTTGGCCTCTTTCTTTGAAGAGCCCCAAACTTTAATCAAGTAAACCAATGGTTGAGATGAAAAGGATAAGTACATACTAGGTTTCCAAATTTTTACTCTAAAATTCAATTTTATATCCCTAAATTCATTGTCACAATATATTCAAGGGAATAGCTTAAAGGCTATAAGCCCTCTATTAATCCAATTTTGGATTTAAATCTTCACGTAACCCAAAAAAAAAATTCATTGTCACGACATTAATTCATAAGGTTTTTTTTTGGTGGAAATTAATTCATAAGTTTAGATATTTGTAAAAATTGGATCCTTGAGCTCACGACATTGATGTAAACTTTTATCTACTAACGAAGCACAGTTAATTGATAAGTGGCGTTGACGTGAACCTTATGCGTCAACATGTCAATTGATATGATAAAATTTCAATCCTACTTGTCAATATCATTTTGCCCCAAAAAAACCAAAGGTGGGTTGAGTTGTTGAGGCACAGACGCAGTTTCTTGTTCCTCTCTCTCTCTCCTTTTTGAGTGAGCAAAAACTGAACCCTAAAAATAAAATAGGACACAGATATTTGGGTCACTTGATATTCAGACGAAGAAAGGATCAACATACCCTCATCTAATTTCATCATAAATCACAGTGGAAATTTTTTTACACTATCATAATTACATATATATATATATATATATTTATGTATCGATATCATTTGAAGTGAACATAATAATTAACGATCGTAACTACAAAATATATATATATATCGATATTTTAAGATCGTAACTAATAATTTTTTTAAAATATCAATTATCTTTTCTTTTTATTTTTCTTTAAAATTTACATTTTTAAAAATAGACTTTTTTTTCTAAACATTTCAAAGATGTTGACCTTGTCAACCATTAATTCTGCGGCATCTAATCATCTCCTATTTCCCTTCTGTTTTTATTATTACCTTCTCCATTTTCTCATTACTATTGTTTTATTTTCATATAATTTTCTTTTTGGTTCATCTAGAATAGAAGGCCAAGTACCCTAAGCCCAAAAATCTTCTCATCTCTTTGTTTCCCTGCAAGGTGAAAAGCCAAACTCCATGTCCTTAATATGTATCCTCAATCTCTGGAACTCAAAACAAATCCAAAACTAAATTAATTTTCTCTGTTACTCTTTTTCTTTTTGTTTATAATATATTTTGATTTTCAGACAAAAAAAAAAACAGAGAACAAAAATCGCTTGCTCTTCTAATATGATGAGAGGCACATAAGCCTTTCAAGGACCACATATATCCGCAAGCAATGAACAAAGAAAGATAGATGAGATAAATTGATCTTTAGGAAAATAAATTTTCAGATGCCACAGTGGGCTCCACCGTTCTAGGGACAGAAAGAGATCTGCACTCGATCTACAGAGAGAGACAATAGAAATATTTTCTTTAAATTGTTGGAGTAGTTTGAAAGTTAAAACTCGAGATCTTTGATAAGAAAGAGGGGTGTTAGTTGACTTATAAATGGTTGCAGATTTTTAAGTCTTTGCAAGCCCAAAAGGATGAGCTATTAATGGCGCAGTACAAAACGTCTATGGTTGGAGATGGGCAATCTGGTGTGGTCTTAACGTAAGCCACTGTTTGTTTTATGTCTCATTCAAGCCGATGGATACGTAACAACACCATACCAATAATGGACTTAGGTCCCCTTAGAACAATTAAATTGTCTTAATTGAGGTTAGATGAGTTATTCAATGTCTGCAATTTACTAATATCTTAATATTTTGACTTTTATTTTAAAATTTTAATATTTTTAATCTTAAACTAAAAAAAAAAAAATATATATTATGAATAGAATAAAACAAACTATAATGAGACAAATTTAAAATTTTTCAAATACCATTGCATGACTTGATTTGCTCGTGTTATACGGGAATTCAATTTTTGAACTAAATCATTTGACATATGATTTAATTTAAAAAAAGAAAAGAGAAAAAGCCATAGACACATGAAATTTCCTAAATCCTAATGTCATATGTCGTACAAAATAAATAAATAAATAAACAAAAGAGAAGAATGTTAGTAGTTATAACGTATGAACAGTTTTTTGGGCGCATAACCTAAAGATTGAACTAGGAAATTTTCATCAATTTCTCTTTGAAACACTTTGCCATATTTGATTTACAAGAGTTGAAAAAGGATTATATTAAATAATCAAGGGCGATAGAGTATAGTTGGTGACTTATTTAAAAATAAGATCATAAAATGGGCAGTCGTGTTTTTTTTCTATTATTCCTATCATGGGTATTCAAAATTATATTTCGATTAATCTGATTCAAACGTTTACGGGATCCTGTCTAGGGGCTAGTCATGATTTCTAGACTCTTGTTATTATTGCATAATTTAACTTTGCATCACAATTGTCATGGGATACAGCAGCTTTTGCCACTTTATGCCATACGTTTTGTCACGCATCCAAAAAGAAAGTGAAACAAATAGCAGAACTCACTACACTCTAGCAGGTAAATAGTATTGGCATTTTACAATTGATTAATTATTTACAAATATGTTTGTTCTTATTTAATTAAATAAAATATTTGTGTTTATTTTAGTTGTAGTCCTCATATTGGTCATCTAGATAGGAACCTTAACTCATTCCGACCTCAATAATTTGGAAAATTATCCTTTAGGTCTTAGCCATGTAAGGTTTCTTACTCTTCGTTACCAAATTATCTACTATAGTTTTAGGAGAAAAAATAAATTTATGAATACTTGTAGATGGAAATATAAACGCTTTTGAGTTGAAAATCTAGTTGGAAGTATACAATTCCATAGAGATCAGCAGAGCCCTAATCAGGTAAAACATTTTAGATTGACTTAAACCACTATTACGTTCTAAATTTCTTTATACTGTTAAATATTTAATAAACTATTTTCAAATGATTTGGCAAACCCACTTACTTGATATATTCCAAAGATTGCAACATTTTTGTTTTTGTGGTTAGGCATCCTGACGATCTATTAGCTGATATGTTTTGATGCTACTGAATGGCACCTGCCTAACCAAGTTGTCAAACAATTTGGGTTGCACCAACTCATTTCTCGCCTTGTGACACTTTGAGAGAGTTGCATGAGATAGATAAATGATTGGAAGGGTAGGCGATAATTGGGAGGTGACTCATCGATGGTTTAAAGATTTCAGAGTAAATTATCATCAGAAGATAGCTAAGTGTGCGTCTTATACACGGCCATGAGTCTAGATACTCCATATTTAATGCGGTAATGGAACATCACGCCTCGCATAGTTATTGATGTTAGAGGCGTTATTTGTAAGGAGTCAATGCATTTTCATCCTCTAGAACAGATTAATTTCGTACGGGTTGGTCTCACAACTGTTGCTCATCACTCTACATTAGAATCACATGGGTGGATTATGATGAAGGAGATCTGCATGAATTGGATACCATATGGGAGATTTCCATCACCTAGCTTCAGTACAGACATGTGAATCCAACACTTGCACGGGACCTCCACCACCTATACGACATGCATATGCTTGTCATGGTAAATAATTTGGTCAAGATTTTATAGCAGCACTTCAAAGAAACCTTCTCAACCTTAAGCTTCAAGAATTCCAAAGGTAAGAATCCGCAATACGCTTTACGGTACTAGAAGTCATTTCTTGTCTTGAAAGTAATACTTCAGAGGTCGCGTTGATTGTGGTTTCTAAGTGTTGCAGCTTGTCAGTAACACTTAACTCCATCCTGCTAAGTTGGTCTTGGAGTCCTCCAAGCATTGCCTCCAGGTTCTCAATTCGTTCCTTGTTGGTTGTCATGTCGTATAGCTGTGATACCATTGATAATCAAAGCTAACAATTTTAAAAAATAGATTCCCACTTTAGGGGAAAAAATAACCTAAGAGATTTAATGCTATTGTATTACCGATAGCTAGAATTTAAGTGGAAACATGATTCAACCATTTTTGTATTCTTTAGTACTCAACAACTACTGGATAAACAAATAGCAAAGAATTATTCAAATAATTAAAAACTAATTGACCTATTTCTATAGCAATAAAAATAGTAAAAATAGCCAACAACACTGTTATAAGACTAACTGTTGTTTGTAAGACTATGTCTTAGGCCACAAAATCTTCCCCATATGCATGGGTGTGCATGTGCATACTTGAATCTTCTCGATTTCTATATCTTGAGTTTGGTATTCTATTGGATCTTTTAGGTTTATCCCAAGATACTTTGTGGGAAGAGACAGTACCATTTTCCTTCTTTTGCTTGGTCTCTTGTTGTGGCTATGGGTGGTTGGGCTCGATGTTCAGAAGGTCATGGAGTACAAAATCCCTCTCGTAGCACTTATGTCACACGAAAGTGTTGGTTTGGATGGATGTAGTTGCATTATGGTTAGAGTTAGGGTTGATTGTTGTGTCTTTCTCTCTCACTCATGGCTTGATTGAAAGGTTCACCTTTCTGCGCCTGAGAATTATTCGAAAGGTGGCGTCACTTGAAAGGCGGCGTGACAAAAGGAAAAATAAGTCACCTCCATGCTCCCAAGAAAAGTCCTTGAAAGAAGAGTTTAACTTGATAGTTTATCGAAGAAAATCAACTTAAAAGCTTTGATATTACATTGGGCCTCCTTAGGTACTTGCGGACTAAGTTATACCTTAAAAAGGAACACCTAAAGTAAAACTCTAATAACTAAATCCAAACTTAGATCTGAATTTAAATCAATCATATCCAATCTAATCTCCTAATTAACTAAACTATTCATCAAGACTTCTAATTTAGGTTACTTTGTTAAGAGTTCAACTTAATCTTAGAATTGCATCATTTAATGGATTAAAACACTCTTTTCTTAAATAATAGTCTCCTTTGGGACTTAGAACTCTCTTCTGCCTATCATTTATATCCTGGCTTGGGTTTGCTCTCCGAACTTAAGGTTTCGAATTTCATCAGGCCACTGTCTTTTTTATGCCTGATTTTCAATTTCCTTGAGCGATTTTCAATGTTATGCTAATTGCTTAAATCACTTTTATCAATCGTAATAGTCTGTTTGGAGATCTTTAAGAAATCCGAATATGAACAATGCCTCATCCCATACTCTACTAGAACTCATGACTACACTGAGCAAATCTTTTCTGATTCTCGTGATTTTTTGTTTTCTCAAGCATTTTCCTTAATAATCTTGATTGCTCGAGTTAGAATATCATTTCCATTATGTTTGCTCGAAGGTCCTAAAGGAGTTGTGTCCAGGTAGGACACATTGGTGCACTTGCTGGCATGGGCTCTACATGCCATAGCTAATCCCGACTCCATTTTTGTATGCTTTCTTGTGCCTTTTAGGATTTCTATGTGTCATGATATCTCTAAAACTCCTCTGCTTGTGTATGGCACAATGATGGCATTAAGGTGCTCATTACCTAAGTTCTATATGCATGTGCTGCCTGCATGTATTGTGACCTATGCAGCTGGCTTAATGGCTCCTATAGGTTGTTGCCTTGCTGCTGTTCATTGAGATTTTACCACAGCTTCTCTCATGGCTTGTCTTAGGTTCATAACAATGACCCCCTGGAGAATAACCTTGCCCTCAACGTTAAATGTGGAAAAGACTCGGTTGAAGTAATTCATATTTTTCCACGTGTCATCTTCCCCTCCAAATTTTTTCCATTTCACCAAGACTTCATATCACATCTGATCTGCATGTATAACCTCTTGGCTGCTCAAGATATCTTCTGATTGCATTAACACATCCCCATCCTCGGTGTAGGAAGATAAATCCAGTGGTATAGTCTTTGACTCTAAAGTGATTTGCTTAGACCTATCCAAAAGAGTATTGATGTCTTTGGGGGTTAAAGGGTCATCCTTGGATGGTTGAGTAGCCTCCTCGAACACAACTTTGGTGGCTGGCTGAGGTAAGATTTGGATAGCAAAGATCTGGCCTCCTTTTTTGACAATGGACTGCACGTGTGCCATCTACATTCCTTTGATCATTGCGCAGTACTCCATCTTAAGTTTAATCTATTGACCATTGTGCAAGAATTCCATCTCCATGCACATGTAATTAGCAATAATTTGTCCTAATTTCTCAAGTCATTGTACTCCTAAAACAACATCTATTCCAACTAATGGTAGAGAATAGAGATTTACCATTAGTTCCAATCCTTGGATCTCAAGATTGACTTGTCTATGCACATCTCAGCACTTTTACTTTTCTTCATTCGCTACTCTGACCTTAAACTCTTCTAAACCTTCCCTAGGTAGTCCTAAAGATTTGGCAATCCTAGGATTGATAAAATTGAGAACAGATTCGTTGTCGGTCAACTCGGTCACTTCCCTCTTGCCAATGTGTGCATGGATGGTAACCAATGAATCCTCCTCATGATTCTCCTCCTCTTTAGCTATAGTGTCATAGGGAAAGGCTCTTGATTTGCTGAATCTATGGGTTGTTTGGATTCCTCATCACTTATGGGCTCTACCATGTAGATCCACGAGGTTTTATAGTTGAAGCTGGGCTAATACTTCTCATCACTTTTAAAATAGAACCATTTTGCTCTTCTAACCTCCATCTCTACATAAGATAACCTCCTGACTGATGATGGTTGGGATTTGGGGTGACTTGACTTGGCTGCACTTGCAGCTGGTATGCCGAAAGGCCACAGTATGTTGCTGTGAGCTTGTACAAAGTTGCAGGCTGCCATGGCATTTTGCGGTTTTGCTGTCCGTGGGATATCCTACAACTAATCTTCTTTGAGTCTTGCAATCTTCAAAGTATGTATTAATAATTTGGGATGCTGTAACTTATTCTTAATAGCTAGCTCATGTTTGAGACAAGCCATAAAAACTCCAATCAATGCTTTCTCGAACCAATCAACATGGGTGCATAGTTTTAAGAATTCCTCTTGGTAATCCCTCAAGGAGCCTATTTATCTTAACTTCAAGATGGCGTCATTATAATCAACATAACTTGTGTTACCAAAATGTTTCATCATCCCTTTGATAAAACAATTCACAATAAGTTTTTGTGACTTGCATAGTACCATTCTTTGAGCTATAACATCTATTGTTGTGATTCATATTCGAGGTTGAATTCAGTGATTCTAACCCTTTCATATTTGTTTGCAAGATAGTAGCTGAAGTAGATCTCAACTTTAGACACCCATACACTCGAATCTCCCCCATGGGACTTGGGAAGTTCGAGCTTATATGCCGCTATCCGCTACTTTTGTTCTTGGTGGCTTCTCCTCCTTTCTCTCAGCCAATCATTGACTTCTTGGGCAATAGGCATGATGTGCTCTTCTTCCCTACTGCTAGAGATTTCAGATTTAGTCTTGTTAGGATTAGATATAGACTCCTCATTACTAGTTATGGATTGGATAGTGCAAGAGGTGGGTAGATCTCGGCCATAATTTCATCTCCTGCATTCAGCACTTGATCCGGACTACATATTTCACAGCATCTCTATCATGGTTTGCATGTTTTGCTCTAAATGAGTCACACGTTCATTGGTTTCTTGCACAATGGTGTTGGTTTGGACTAGTTTGTTGGTATTTTGTACAATCTGGTTCTCTACGGCATCAAGACACTCTCGTTGAGTGAGTTGCTTTGCTTGCTCGGGCATGAGATGTTTGATGTGTTCTTCCCCCTTTGATGGATTGGATGCTATCCTCTCAATGAAAGCACCAAATTATTAAAGCTATGGGTAGTTGGACTCGATATTTAGAAGGTTATGGAATGCAAAAAAACTCTCGTAGCACTTATATCACACAAAAGGGTTGGTTTGGGCGGATGTAATTGGATTAAGGTTAGGGTTAGAATTGATAGTTGTAGCTTTCTCTCTCACTCATGGCTTAATTAAAAGTTTCACCTTTCTGCACCTAAGAATCACTCGAAACATGGTGTAACACTAGAGAAAACAAGTCTCCTTCGTGCTCTTAAGAAAAATCCTTGAAAGAAGAATTTAACTTGAAAGTTTATTGAAAAAAATCAACTCAGAAACTTTGATATTACATTGGACCACCTTAGGTATTTATAGACTAAGTTATACCTTAAGGAGGGACACTAGAAGTGAAACTCTAATAACCAAATCTAGATCTAGATCTGAATTTAATGAAATCTTATCCAATCTAATTTTCTAATTAACAAAACTATTCAATCAAAACTCCTAATCTAGATTACTTTACCAAAAGTTCAACTAAATTTTGAAATCTCATCCTCAATGGATTAAAACACTCTTTTCCTAAATAATAGTCTCCTTTGAGACTTAGAACTCCCTTTTGCCCATCCTTTATCTCCTCACTAGGGTTTACTCTCTGAACTTAGTGTTTCAAACTTCATCAAACCACTGTCCTTCTTCATGCCTAATTTTCAATTTCCTTGAGCTATGTTAAGTGTTATGTTAATTGCTCGATCCACTTTTGTCAATCGTGACAATCTACTCGAAGCTCCTTAAGAAATCCTAATATGGACATGCCTCATCCCATGCTTCACTAGACTCTTGACTCCACTGAGCAAATTTTCTTCGATTGCCATAATTTTTTGTTTTCTTCAGCTTTTTCCTTAATAATCTCAATTGCTCAAGTTAGAATATCATTTCCATTATGTTTGCTCGGAGGTCTTAAAGGAGCCGTGTCCTGGTAGGACACCTTGACGCATGGGCTGGCATGGGCTCTACGTGCCATAACTGATCCCAACTGCACTTCTACGTGCTTTCTTGTGTCCTTTAGGATTATTAAGTGTCTTGATATGTCTAGAATTCCTCTACTTGTGTGTGGCATGGTGATGGCATTACGGTGCTTATTGCCTAAGTTTCGTGTGCATGTGTTGCATGCATGTGTTGTGGCCTGTGCAGCTAGCTCAATGGCTCCTATGGGCTATTGTCTTGTCGTTACTCATCGAAATCTTACCCTACCTTCTCTCATCGCTTGTCTTAGGTCCGTAGCATCTCTCCTCATTTTCAGTTTGCATTTTCATTCTTCTTCTTTCACCCCATTAAACTAAACCTTAGTAAACTCAAAACCACCATAAACACTCCTGAAAATTAGCTCCAACCATATATGATCCACAGCTAGTGATTAGAAGAAAGTGATTATAGCTTGCTAAAGTTACTAAAAAAAATGGTCTTTTGTGATCAAAAATTAAAAATTGACACTAAAATCTGGTACTAAATTTACCTTTAGTGAGTAAAACGAAAATCGTAACTAAATAATAGTCACCATTAAGTTTAGTGACGAGAATAAAAAAGTGGTCACTAAAAGATTCTCTAATCACATTTAGTGATGAATTTTTTTTGTTATTAAATGTGTATAATTGTGGTTAAATGAATTTGTGGTCATTAGATGTGTCTGACGACTTTTACTTATGAGCTTTTTTTAATGACTGAACTTGTGGTCAATGAATATATCTGATGACTTTTAGTGACAACAATGGTCGTCACTAAATGTCTATAATTGTTGTTACTAAAGAAGTCATGATAATCTTCCCACATAAGATGGCAAAACAAAATTCCCATTACATATAAATATCCTTACATCAATACTTGTTGACGAAAGTAGCATGGATATTTTCGTCACTTAATCAGGTTGGGAGTTCGATTCTCCCTGAATACGGAAAAAATAATATTAGGAGATCCACCCCTAAAATAAGCTCTGTATCTGTCAATCCAGATTAGTCGGGACGAAATTTCGGATACTGGATGATGGCCAAACTATGGTACAAAAAAAAATATATGTATATATATATATATCCTTGTAGTCACTTGAATTGGACAGTATGGATACCAGCCCAATCACCCTGTTTGGCCTCAGCCCAAACCGGTAGACTTCTGTTGGTTCTCACAATTTTGACAGCTCTGACGGTGGTTCCACCATTTTAAATAAACCACCGATTAAAATCGATTCAAGTTAAATTATTTAAAAGATAAAACTTTTTAATATTTTTTTATTATATATAAAATTTGAATTCAAAATTTATCGAAGAGTTATCGTATAAGAGAATCTAGACATTAAGAGAGGTATGTGTTGAAGGAAAAATTATTTGGAATTCAAGAAAAGAATTCCTCATTTTTTTAAACTCTTAGGCTTAGGTTTGCTGTACGCACCGAACTTTCCTTATAAGAACAAACATGGGAGCGCAATCATGCCCTTGCACGGGATTGGAGGGTTCACTTTGCATATGAAGATAGCAATTAAATCACGTTTCTAGCACGTGATTTGTGGTCAGAGACGAATAAATTGGCCTAACAACCGGCGAAAAATAAGACAAATAAATTATGAACATGAAATGATTTGATGTCAGACCTCCAACAACTTGGGTGGGGTTTGAAGGAAATGACATCAAGAACCAAATTTAAAATTATATAAATTATTTAAATTAATAAACCAAAAATAAAGATTTAAAAATAAAATCTTTGAAATAAAAAATTTGTGAAATTCAAATAAAAATATGGGTTTTATAAAACTTATACCAAAATTTTTAATATAAACCAACCGCTCCTAAGTTAAATCATAATTTTAATGAATTGAAATCAATATTTTTCATAAGAAAGCCATAATCTTTTTACTTTTTCTTTAATTATCAAGACTGCTAATTTGTACAAAAAAAAAAGAAATGGGTGTATTTCATAAAATTAAAAATATTTTTAATAAAATTATTGATATAATTATAGTATTAATTTTTATTTTTCAAATATTAAGAATAAATATATGAATTTCTTAATGAAAAGTTTCTAAATTGTATTTACTAGTAAAAAAATTGTACTTGTTCAGATTTTTAAATTATGGTAGAATAATTGGTTCGCATTTTTTAAATATTAATCTATAAATTAATCGGGCAAGAAGAATCCCATGAAATAAATAAATCTAGAAAAATAAAAGTATATATAGACACGTGCAATGAATAAATAAATATTATTTTTATAATGATTAATATTTTAAATTTCGCAAAAAAATAATAAAATTGATAGAGCTAATAAATTAATAATATAATTTAATACTTTAATCCAACGAAATGATAAAATTAATAATTTAAATCTCCTTATAGCAATGAATCTTAATATTTCATAATTAATGGGCGGTCGATATAATGAGATAAAATAGTAAATCATTTAATCAATTATCGGGTTTAAATTAAAAAAAAAAAAAAAAAAAAAAAAAAACCCCTATACCAAAAAGTTTCTCTCCGAAATAGGATTCTCACGGACAATGTTTTCAAAATCAAATTGGACAAATTGGTTCGACTGGTTCAATAGGAAACAAGTCCACCTTTTTTATGTATTGTTGAAAGAATAAATTTATTTTTCATAAAAATATATAGATTTTTTTTTATATTAAAATATATAATATACAAATTATATATATAATATCATGATAATATCATTCGTTTCGTAAAATGATCCAATCGATCTGATTAATAAATTAATAAATCAATAGCTTAATCAAATTATATAATGATTTGATTAAAAAAATATTATATCTGAATATCTAAATTGAATTAATTAAAATATAATTAAATATAAAATAAAAATCATATATTTCATGCAACAACGTCCATGAAAAGTCGTCCCCGTGACGCATAGTGTTTTGAGCTCTCTTTTCGAGGGTACTCGCCCTTTGGGTTTCCTTCCCCAAGGGTAGGTGCCCTTTTGTGTGGAGACAGAAAGAAATGGAAAAAAATACGTAATATATAGGAACATGTGTGTGTATAATGCTAACCAAAAATAATGGAATGGGTAAGCTCACACTTTCAAAAGATGCAAAAACCTTGTCGTGTCCTTTTTGTACCAATATGCCGGCCATTCCCTTCTTTATATTTTCCTTTACCAAATCTTTAAAGCCTTATTAGGATAAAAGCCATGATAAAGGTAAATTAAAAAGTTTAGATATTGAGAAAATTGGACAATTACCTCATAAATTGCTTTTTCTAGTCCAAGAAAATATCACGTAGAGAATACTAAATTTAACATTGTACATACTTTGAAAAATATAAGATAATCCTAAGATTTCTTTGATGTATTATTTACTAAATTTAGTATTAAAAATATGAATTATGTTTATTTAAAATCACCTTTTAAATTATTTTCTAATAAAAAATTTTAATTGATTATATTAATATCGTGTCAACACTACGTCAGTGCCACATTTGTATCACGTGAATTCTTTTAAATTATTTTTTATCGAAAGGGTTTACCGATTATACATAGCGGACTTTATCGGTCAAATTCTTTTTATCAAAAATAACTTAGAGATAATTATAAAAATATGAATTATTTATATTTTTTAAACAAAATTAAACAAACCGCTGAGTTTTTTTTTTTTTTTTTTAAATTATCTCCGACACATAAAAAGGTGTTTCCTTATGTGGAAATCTTCTTGACTTTAAAATAAAGGGTGAAAATGGAGTTAAAGTAATAATGGGAGTGAATCAAAGTACTTGAACCAATTCGAAGGCAACCCCAACTCCCCAACTTTGAATTGGGTCCGGTCTACCATTCGTCGCAGACGTTGTTGGTTGTTCCTTTCATAATTACTCAATTACCCCTATTTTTATTATTTCAAAAATAAGTACAGCATGGGTAGCATTGTAAATTTAACTCCATCCTTCTTTTTTTTCTTTAATAATTCTCACTTTTTTACCGAACACGTCAACCGTCGAATTTAGAGGCCGTTGAATCCCCCCCCCTTCCTTTTTCTCACTCAACTGTTGCTTAACGCCACGCCCACATTTCCCCTTCACCTTACGTTTCTCTCTCTCTCTCTCTCTCTCTCTCTCACTTGGAAAAAAAGTTAAAACCGCTCAGATTTTTCCCATCTCTTTCTCTCTCTGTAGAGTGCGATGGAGTCGGAAGAGGGACAAATTCAGTACTCGAGTACTGAAGCAGAAGCAGAACCCTCCTCACGAAATTCCTCAGCCGTCCATCGCACCCTCCAGCTTCTCCAATCCGACGGTTCTGATTCCAAAATTGAAGCCGCTAAAGAGATCCGACGCCTCACAAAGACCTCTCAGCCCCGCCGCCGACAGCTCTCCTCCGCCGTCGGCCCTCTCGTTTCTATGCTCTCCTCTTCCTCTCTCGACGCTGCCGAATCTGCTCTTCTTGCTCTCCTCAATCTCGCCGTCAAAGACGAAACGTAACACTCCCTCCTCTCTCTCTCTCTCTCTCTCTCTCTCTCTCTCTCTCTCTCTCTCTCTCTAGAATTTATGGTTCTATATTTGATGTGAATTGTGATTACCTGAAACGTAAATCTCTCTCTCCCTCCCTCCCTCCATCCCTCTCCCTCTCTCTCTCTCTCTCTCTCTCTCTCTCTCTAAGATTTGATTGTTTTTCGTATTAATTTGGGTTTATTTTGGAAGGTTTGAGTTTAATTTGTGTTTTTCGGTGAGGATTGGAATTTTACTTGATGCTTTGCTTGAGAAGCAATTTTTGTCGTTTTCCTTCTTTTGATTTTACGGACTTTTCGGTAACTTTTTGCCTCGGATTCATGAATGTGATAGCGAAAGAAAGTTGATCATGTTCACACTCTCTCTCTAGGGAGAGAAATGCGACCCTCTCTCTTCTTCTTTTTATTTTTTTTCATTCCTATCCTTTAAATATATCTATAATTTATACCATTTCCTTTTTTAAGTTAGGTTTTTGGATTTCATTTCCAGAAATTAAATATTTGGGGGAAGTGTCCGACTAGTTTGTGTTGTTGAAGTTGACGAAATTGGAACTGAACAAATCATGGAATTGACAAGAATTTTTAGGAGAAGCTCTGTTTCTGTGCTTAATTCAAATTATGGATTTGGGATTTCGAGTTTTTTGATCCGTGTAATTCTGCAATTGTTATCCCCCCCAAAAAAAAAAAAAAATCTCTCATAATTGAATCGTGGGAACATTCACAAAATTGGAAAACTTGAGTTTTCAATTGGGTCTTTTTACCCATTATAGATGGTGGACATCAGGAAAAGAAAAAGGTTCACTATAGAGCTATGATTGTCTCAAGAAATAAGTTTTGCACTTTAGAAAAGAAGTAGATGCTTTATATCTCAGTTATGTTGATCTGAAGGTTCGTCTAATAATATATACACTCTTTCTAGCCTCTGCTTTTTATCAAACTTCTACTTGAAGCTATAGTTGGTATTTTTTTCCCTTTTTTTTTGGTTGAAGGAGAGATCATAGGCCCACTTCATGGTTATCTATTTTTATTTATTTTTTCTTTTTTTAGAATTTCTATTTCTTAGTATGTTTTGGAATCAGGATCTCCTGTGCGTATGTTTCATTGATAAGAATATCCCCTGTGATTTTTTTTCAAACGAGATTTAGATAGGTATTCATGAGTATTTTTATTGGAGGAAAGAACTTTTGCATGGATTAGTTTGGATATTGTATTGCCAACTAAGCTTATACTGAATAGTCATAATCTTTTCTCCTTACCTTACACTGCTTTAAATAATTGGTCGCCTATGTTTTCTAGGAGGATGAGATATGCTTTTACTTTTTTAATATACAAAATATTTTCTATAAGACATGCTTAGAAGCACAATTAACGACTAGTGAAGATTTATGCAAAGTATGTTGATATTCTTTTTTATTTCACTTTTTTCCTTCTCATGTCATGACTCAATAATTTTGTGTTTCATGTTCAACTTCAATTTTTGGCTTGGATTAATTGACTAGGTTTCTGTTCTATATGAGCATATAATTAAATCATGATAGAATTCCTGAAATGGTCTTGCTTCTTAGGACATAGTATCTGTGCGAAGCCCATGCTTGGAATTTAGATGAAATCATGCAACTTACTAAGCTGTTATAGTTCTAGCATCCATGTTGTTCTCAACTTATCTTTTGCCAATTCTATCGGGTCATGCTGCTCTTTCGATCTTATCAATTCTGGGACCCCATGGCCGTAGAAAGCCCAATCTTGATCTGGTGGTTGTGTTTTTTATATAACTCTGGTGGGGAATCCCCCCCCCCCACCCCGGGGGAGTTTGTTTAGAGAGAGCACTTTTACTTGCAGATTGGGTGAACAAGTAAGAATTCATTCATTCTATTCTATTCTGTATTATGATTTCTTTGTGTTTTCTGCAGAAATAAAATTAACATTGTGGAAGCTGGTGCCCTTGAGCCAATCATCTATTTTCTTCGGCCCCAGAGTACAGATTTGCAGGAGTATGCGACTGCATCCTTGCTAACACTGTCTGCTTGCTCTGTTAATAAGCCAAAAATTGGTGCATGTGGTGCAATCCCTCTTCTTGTGGAGATCCTGAGTAGTGGAACTTCACAAGCTAAAGTTGATGCTTTAAAAGCTCTTTATAATCTTTCCACACATCCAGATAATCTGAAAATCATCCTTGAAATGAAGCCCATAACTCCCATAGTTGACTTGCTCAAATCCTGTAAAAAATCTTCAAAAACAGCAGAAAGGTGCACTGCTCTTATAGAATCCTTGGTTGGCTTCGATGAAGGTAGAAAGGCATTGACCTCAGAAGAAGGAGGGGTGCTAGCAGTGGTTGAAGTTCTTGAAAATGGAACACCACAAAGCCGAGAGCATGCAGTTGGTGCACTGTTGACCATGTGTCAAAGCGACCGATGTAAATATAGGGAACCCATTCTTAGGGAAGGAGTTATCCCAGGTCTTCTTGAGCTCACCGTGCTGGGAACTCCCAAGTCTCAGCCAAAAGCACAAACACTCCTCCGCTTACTTAGGGAAAACCCTTATCCAAGATCCGATCTTCAACCCGATACCTTAGAGAATATTGTGTGCAACATTATCTCCCAAATCGATGGAGAGGAACAATCAGGGAAGGCCAAGAAGATGTTAGCGGAGATGGTGCAGGTAAGCATGGAGCAAAGCCTAAAACATTTACAGCAGAGGGCCCTGGTATGCACTCCTACTACTGATCTGCCCCTCAATAGTTGTGCTTCTGGAGTTTCCTCAAAGTAATCTAGCTTTCGCTAAGCCTTACCTCCTGTGACTAATTTTCTGTTGTAGGAATTCATAATCTGAAGATGTAGAGAAAAACGAAAACGAAAAGGAAAAGAAAAGAATGCCAGTCCAGGCCGTAGGGTTGGTATCAGGTGACTGGTAATTGTCAATAAACAGGGGAAATGTTGATGTTGAAAAGGTAGTTGTTTGGTAGCCTGTAAAATAAGAGGTTTTTCTTTTTGTTTGCTTATAAAATAAGTAAAGAGTTTTCGCATTCTGGTTTATGATGGCTTTACCCTTTCTAAATTCTGCTACTACAAGACGAGATACCTTGAGCCCTTAAATCCCAGCAGTTGTCAACTAAGCTTGACATAGGTTACCAGATAAGTGGTAGCCCATTTAGTTAAGGCTTTCAACATCCTCGTTCGAATCCGCTAGCGTTAGTATGTGAATCAAATAATGTCCAAGATAATCGTTGTCAGGGATTCAGTTTTGTGATGCTAGAATGATGGGCTCAGCTTGATTGTGCACATTAATTGAGTAGTTATGATTCAATTCAAATATTTTTCCAACATGGAGAAATACTTATGGTCATCTCCAGATTGCCCCTTACATTTTCTCAAAAGCCAGAATTGGGAAAAAAAAAATTTTATAAAAATTCACATTGCTAGGAGCCCCGAGTTTTATTTTTGGTTCTGGTGGAGGGCTACTACAACCCAGGAATACAGTGTTGGGGGACGTGAGCTCTAAACATGGGTTGTACCCTTTGCATAAACCTTGATTTGTTAGGTGAAGTGGTTAGAATTAGGCATCAATCAGCTGAATTTTGAAAATTATCCTTTTTTTTTTATTATATCCATCGGTATCCGGAATCATATTCCGACTAATCTGGTTCGAAATTTACAGTGATCCATTTAAGGGGACTACCATCCCAATATAATTTTTTTTATGCCCAATCCGTGAGTCGAACTCGGAAACTTGATTAAGGGAGTTAACACCACATCTCACTAGATCAACTGTCCGTCAATTAAAATTATCCCATTTGAACCGCCATAAGGTGGTAACTTGGACAAGTGAGCGACGTGAGATTTTCACATACTTAACCAATTTCAAAAAAAGGAATGATTGGTAGATACCAGAAAAGAAAGATTAGAATTAATAGAAGAATATAAGTTCTCTCACTGCCTTTGATGTGGAATATGGTCACAAAAATATTACCGGTGACTGGCCGCCATGGCGTGGGTAGTTGCATATAAAGTTATGAGATGGAAGGAGAGTCGACATCAGTGTTGGAGAGTTGCTGCTTTATCTTTGCTGGTGAAATTGTATACGAGTTGATACCTTAGAGGGAGAATAGGTTAGGTTTTGTTTTTTCTTCTTTGTCTAGATTCGGTGTTGGATGTCATCTGTGCAAGTTTTTGAGGACTAGATTTTTGGTGTAACTTCCTTTTGTTGACTAAAAACCTTAACAATTTTTTTTTCTTTGATTTGGAATTCCATTCATATTCAATGTCCATAGGCCGAAAGCGAAACGTCCTCCTTCGTCTCTTTTGCCATTCAACGATTTGGTTCGAGAGAATCAGACATCATGCGGGTGATTGATCTTTAATAAAAATTTATTAATATTATTAGAAAATATCATATGATTTTAAGAATATTTGATTTTTTTTATTTTTATATTTTTAGTAATTATTTTTATATTTGTATCAATATGTATTTTTTATAAATCCAACATATTATAATATTTTATTAAAATAATAGAATATTAGGGTTTTATACTACTATATTATCTCTTGATCCATTTCCAAAAAAAAAAAAAAAAACAGCACATCAATATTGGCTATAGTTAGGGTTCAAAATAATCACACACAAGTCCACACGTGCCTGTAAAAGACTCTTGGTTCGTTCCCAAAAAAATTGCCCATCAATATAGGTTATAATTAAATTTCAAAACAACCACTCACACGTGCATGTAGAAGACCACCGGTCCCTTTAAAAAAAAAAAAAAAAAAAAGCTCTTCACTATGGGTTACAATCAGAACTCAAAAAAACAACTTACGTATCGCACGAGCTAATCAGAATATCTTGATTCATTCCGGAAAAATTGTTCTTGTTATGGTCAAAGTTCAAGACCATTCACACGCTTCCAAAAGATCCCTACCCTATTGACTTCTCCTATTTGATGATTCTGTCGCTCGATTCCAGAGGAACACATGGTCATTAGTCTTCATTTTAGAAAGAGACTTCAATTTAGCGAGACATATTCCGAAATAATACAGAAAAAAAAAATTTAAAATAACCCGAACGAAAAAAAATTTCCCCAAATAACCCGAATTTATCGGGAGTTGAAAACACGACACACTGTGTCACATCTTTAACCCGCAACAAGATCCACAGAGAGAGAGGAGTCCGCGGGGGGAGAGGGGAGGAGAGCGGCAGGGGGTGAAGAGGGGAGGGAGGAGCGCGGCGGGGGGCGGCAGGGGGAAGGAGAGAGAGGGGAGGACCGTGGCGGGGTGCGGAGGGGGGAGGGAGGGAGAGAGAGAGGGGAGGGCCGCGGAGGGGGGGAGGGAGGGCGGCGGGGGGTCCGCCGGGGGAGGGAGAGAGAGAAAGAGGGGAGGGGGGCGGCGGAGGGGGAGGGAGAGAGAGAGGGGAGGGGCGCGGAGGGGGCAGGGAGAGAGAGAGGGGAGGGCCGCGGGAGGCGGAGGGCCGCCGGGGGGGGAGGGGGAGAGAGGGGAGGGCGGCGGGGGGTCCGCCGGGGGAGGGAGAGAGAGAAAGAGGGGAGGAGAGCAGCGCCGCCGCGCTCCTCCTCTGGCTCTATCTCTCTCTTCCTCCCCCTCCGCCCCCGTCTTCCCCTCTGTCTCTCTCCTCCCCCCCTCCGCCCCCCGACTCCTCCCCTCTTTCTCTCTCTCCCCTCCCCCTCCGCCCCCCCGGCCGCGCTCCTCCCCTCTTTCTCTCTCTCTCCCTCCCCCTCCGTCGCCCGCCGCCCGCCCCCCTCCCCGCTTTCTCTCTCTCCCTCCCCCGGCGGACCCCCGTCGCCCTCCCCTCTTTCCCTCCCTCCCTCTCCCCTCCGCGGCCCTCCCCTCTCTCTCCCTCCCTCCCCCCTCCGCACCCCGCCATGATCCTCCCCTCTCTCCTTCCCAATGCCGCCCCCGCCGCGCTCCTCCCTCCCCCCTCCGCCCCCCGCCCCCCGCCGCTCTCCTCCCTACCCCCACCGCTCTCCTCCCCTCTCTCCCTCCCCCACGGACTCCTCTCTCTCTCTCTCTCTCTCTCTCTCTCTCTCGACCTTGTCACGGGTTAAAAATGCGACACAGTGTGTCGCGGGTTGAAGACGCGACACAGTGTGTCGCGGGTTGAAGACGCGACACAACTATTGACAAATTCAGGTTATTTGAGAAAATTTTTTTCCATTCGAGTTGTTTAAAAAAAAAAATTTGTATTATTTCGGAACATCTCTCCAACTTAGCACAATATGTTTATTTATCTTTTTATAATTTTTTTTAAATAAAACAAAAAATTTAATATTTTTTTAAGTTTTAATAGTAAAATCCAAAGCCCAAACTCTTCTGGAAGACAAAAGTTTTGTTTATGCTTATGTATGCATATGGATACTCATCAATGTTTCTGATAAACCTAATTTTCCACGCACTGCCATGTGTGACAATGTTTGAAATATTAATGTCCAGGTGATTCAGTTTAAAAGTATAATCCAGTTCAAATCAAATTTAGTCTGATTCAACATGATAATCAGATATTTATAATTTATTAAAAAAAATATTCAAAGTATTTTCTTTTTCCTATGACCGCCCATCCAGCTTGTATTGTTTAGTGATAAATTACTTAATTCGGGAAAATGAGGGAGTTGGACGACCGACTTAGCAGGCCTTAGCTTCATTTGGGGAATTTGAATTTGCCTCAAGTTGATTTTATTCTACTTATGTTAAAAGTCTCACTTATACCATATAAAATTTTGTACAAGGTGTATAAATAAATTATTATGCATTATAATTTGATTAAACAAAATTTTAAGCATCAGATATATAAGTTCTCAGGTCATGTATTGAGTAATATTAAAGGAAAAACTTATTATAATGATTAATAAAATAATTTTTCAATGAATACAGGGGTAACCACATATATATATAATATGATACCCATACCACCAATAATGACACACAACAGTCAATAGATTGTCGATGATCTGGCCACCCATACATACAGCCATGGCCACCCCCCTAATTTAATTTGAAACCTTAATTTAATTAAAAATCTTAATTCAATCCGAGATCCTAATTAGGTTTAAAACCCCAATTTGATTTAAATCCCTAATTTAATTTAAAATATTATGTTCATTCAGAACCTTGATCAAAATTGAAATTCTAGTTTGTTTCGAAATCTTAAATTAATTCAAAATTGTTTTTTACTATAAATCTCTAATTTAAATTAAATTGAACTAGAGATTAAATTAAATTGAGAATCTGAATTAGATTAGGGTTTACATTTAGGATTTTCAAATGAAGTTAAGGATTTTAATTAATTTAGGATTTTAAATGAAATTATGATTTCGATTCGAATTGATTATGAATTAAATTGGGCTATTTGAATTAAATTAAGATTTCAAATTAAATTGTTGAATTAAATTTAATTAAAAATCCAAATTTAATTCAAACCCACAATACAATTTGAAACCTTAATTTAATTAAAAATCTCAATTCAATTTGAAACCCTAATTTGGTTTAAAACCCCGATTTGATTTAAATCCCTAATTTAATTTAATTTGAAACACTAGTTTGATTCAAAACCCTAATTTAAATTGTAATTCTAGATTATTTTGGAATCTTAAATTCATTCAATATTTTTATTTGTTATAAAACTCTAATTTAAATTAAAATGACTTAGAGATTAAATTAAATTAGGAGTTTAAATTAAATTAAATTAAATTGAGTATTTGAATTAAATTAGGGTTTAAAATTAAGGTTTTTAATTAATTTTTTGTTTTGAATTTAGGAATTTTATTACAAATAAATTATTGTTTTCATATAAATTAATATTTGAAATTTAAAGTTAGTTACACGTATGGTCTCTGAATTTTGCATCTTCTCAGAGTTAGGTCCAAGCACATTGGTTAGCTGTTGACTGAGCCTCGATGAAATTTCTTGTGCGAAGAGTCGATAGGTGGGGAAACCTTTCCGACACTGTTCCCACTGATAGGCTGTCACGCCCCGAACCGCGATCGTGAACAGCCGCCCGTTGTCCCTGGATGCCGGCTGTATTTTTACAGAAAATCGGGCAGAACCTCCCCATAAATCGGAGGTTTCCCATGTACAATTTCACCTGTATATGACATTCATCCTGTAAAAATAAATAATTGGCCATCCCGACCTCTCCAAAATCAACAGATATCCCAGCCAACATCCAGAACAACGCAAGGTTATAAAGTTCATAGCAGTCCTAGCAACAGACCTCTACTGTCATGCCCAACTAGAGCATGAGCAGCCGCCACACCGAGCGGACTTAAATTCTACGCATATATAAAATAAATTCCCAAGTTATTTTTAAATATTTACAAATGCCTCAATGCAATGAAATAATCAACACGAAAGTTTCAAAAATAAATATCCATCAATTATACAGTCATCCCAGAAAATTTATATAAATACATTGGTCAATCTAAAATCTCCAATATATAATAATATCACCAATCATCATAGCGGAAGAGATGGAAAATATCCATACCCAATCCCAGTGGTATCTCCTCGATCCAATACTAATCCTGTGGGAAAGAAAGTGAGGGATGAGTATCTATGGGAGGATACTCAGTAAGTGAGGGGATTGACATCATGCTATCAATATCGAGGTGAATTTGGAGTGTCAAAGTATAAGATAAGAAAATATCCATAGTGTGCAAACTGATCATGTTATTTCCAAAATCATATATCACACGCACACATCAAAAAGCCAGATATGCATCCCAAAATTTTACATCAATGTCATGAAGAACCGGCCAATGAAATATTCCCGGCAATGGTCTACCTCGACCAAGGACTGCGCATTGGGGGTTTTTTTTTTTTTTTTTTCCAAATGCAAGTATTAAAAAATGGTTCTCTGCCCCAATGTTGGCCACAGGCTACCCCAACTAGCCTGTAAAAAGTATATAGTGTACATATAACTAGTCAGCCGTGTATGGTGCCCCCGCCTGGTGCTAGACGGAGCCGTACTCAACGTCCTCTCCGATGAGGGTCAACCTGGGACACCCATACACACGACAATCTGGCGGATACCTCCGGCCGAAGCGTATCCGGACACAAGGGGTGTCTCTACCAGATGTCCTTCGTAGCTACGGATCACAATATCATATCAGCCGGGCACGTAGCCCCATGCATCCCATCACCAGATCAGCCGGGCATATAGCCCCATGCATAATATCATAACGTCAGCCGGGCATACAGCCCAATGCATAATATCATAAAGTCGGCCGGGCATACAGCCCAAATCATAATATCATAAAGTCGGCCGGGCATACAGCCCAAATGTGTAAATAAATCCATTGAAAACCATGTGCCAATGCAGTGGAAGTATTTAAAACATATCAATATGTCGAAAATGTGGCACAATATACGTTTATCAAAACTCATGGATGCATATCAATAAAGTCAACAGTCAAGACACTCCAAAGGTCACAAAACATTCATCAAATATTCGAAAATTCTACCAATCAGGCATTTGCAGAAATATGTCATTTAAAAATATTTTTGAAACATGGTTTTCAATCAATAGTGAATGTCAAAGTCCCACTCACAGTTCTACGGGAGGGAAGTCACTCCCTACTGACAAGCCAAATCGGATCTGACCGCTCGAGTCTCCAAAAGATCAACCTAAATCAGATTATCAAATTTCTGTAACATTCTATACTTAACCTTCAATTCATAGATAATCATTTCATAATTTGTATTCTATATGCATTCCACTTATACTCTAAACATATACAAAACCTTTCATCTTAAATTCAATCCTAGATTCGTCCAATTTATCAATTAGAGTCGAAATCTCCTCACCTAGGGTTTTCTCGAAGCGCCGAGTCTCGTCCGAAAGTCGCTTCGGTCACTCCAAAGTCTGTAGGGCTTCCTATCAAAACAAGGTTCATTTGTTAGATCTAAACACATAGATCCGAAACAAAACCCTAAGTCATTTACCTGCGTGAAGATTCGTGGGCTGTCACGAACTCACGGACCGTCACGGGCCCTCGCGGGCTCGTGGGCCACAGCTAGCGGGCTCGCTGGTCTGCGTGCTACGGGGTAGCGGGCCGGCGGGCTGGCGGGCCGATGGGCTGAACTGGGCCGCGGGCCGTACTGGACCTGCGGGCTTGGACGGGCTGTCGGGCCTGGTGGGCCTGCGGGCCGACAGTGGCTCGCGGGCTGGTGCTCGCCCGTGTGCTGCGCTGGCTCGTGCGCGCTCGCGCGCTGCTGCGCGCCCCTGCGCGCTCTGCTCGCGCTCTGCTCGCGCTCGTGCGCTGGGCTGCGCGCCCGTGCACACCCGTGCGCTGGGCAGCGCGCTCGCGGCCTGGGCTCTCGCTCGCGGCCTGGGCTCGCGCTCGCGGACTCAGTCCTGCTCGCGGCCTGGGCCCGCGCTGCGGCTGGGTCCTGCTCGCGCGCTAGTGCGCTGAGGCGCGCTGGTGCACGCCCGTGCACTGATGCACGCCTATGCGCTGTGCTGCTACGCACTCGGTGGCTCGATCGCGCGAGGAGGCAGCAATCGCACGCTGTGGCGTGCGGTGGTGCTCGATCGTGGCTCGCGGCGGTGTGCGGCGAGGCGGAGAGAGAGCGATCGTGGGAGATCGCGAGAGGGAGATCGCGGGGAAATGAGCTGCGGGAGAAAGAAGAAAAAGCAGAAGAAGAAGAAGAAGAAGAAGGAGAAGGAGAAGAAGAAGAAGATGCCGGCGGAGCTTGCGGTGAAGACCAACGCCGCGGTGGGGGAGGGAGGCGAAGGGTCGGCGGAGAGAGGGAGAGAGAGAGAGGGAGAGAGAGAGAGAGAAACGAATTAGGGCTTCAGCCCTAATTCAATTGGGGGGAGGGCCAAAACGCTGCATTTTGGCTCTCCCTCTTTTTTTTTTTTTTTTTTTTTTTTTTTTTTTTTTAGGCTTGGTGTTACATTTTCTAACCCCCTAAAAACAAGTTTCGTCCCCGAAACTAAAAGAAAGTAATACGCTGAACAAGTGGGGGTACTGTCTCTTAAGTCTCTTAATAATCTCTTCGAGCTCTCAGGTCTCTTCCTCGACCTGGACACTCCTCCCCAAAACTCTGACCGATGAAAGTTCTTTGCTCCGTAGCTTTCTGACCTGTCAATCTAGAATAGCTACGTGCTGAGCTAAAACACTAAAATCCTCTCTGTCTGGCCGTCCCTCATCAGCCGTTGTTCGAGCTCTTGAAAGCTCGTCTCACAATGATCGTCCCACAAGAACTTGACGCCCTTCGTATCAATCTGGTATGTATAGCGACGATCTGAAAAAAAAATCCTTCTATGAATCGCCGATAACACCCCGCAAGACCAAGGAAACTTCGCACCTCGGTCGCTGTCTGTGGCTGTTGGTGTGTTGGTCAGCCCAAATGGCATAACCACAAACTCGTAATGTCCATATTGATTGCGGAATGTGGTCTTCGGCACATCTTCAGCCCTGATCCGCAACTTATGATATCCAAATCGAAGATCAATCTTTGAGAAAAGCACGCGCACCTTGGAACTGCTCAAATAAATCATTAATATGCGGCAAAGTGTTCCGATTCTTGATGAAAACCTTGTTTAGCTGTCTATAGTTCACACACAATCTTAGAATCCCGTCTTTCTACTTTACTTCACGAATAATCACCGGAGCACTCTAAGGCGAAATGTTCAGACGGATAAAACCCTTGTCCAGTAATTCCCGCAACTAGACCTAGAGCTCTCTAAACTCCACTGGTGCCATTTTGTATGGCAGAATAAATATAGGAGTGGTCCCTGGAGCTAGGTAAATCTCGAAACCACACTCCCGAACTTGGGGTAGTCCGGATAGTTCCTCGGGAATATATTTAGGAAAGCCTACACCACTGGGACCTTCTCAAGCCTCGGGTCCTCAACAGTGGGGTCGATAACATGAGTTAGGTATGCCGTGCAACCTCGCGACACGGCTTACCCAACCCGTGGGTAAAAGGCGCTTCTCACATACGAATGGTTCGACTCGGTGTCAAATAGGACACGAGTGTCGACTTCTCATATTGCCATAACTCCTAATGTGAGGAAATAAAAGATCAGTCGATAAATATAAAAGAAAATATCTATAGATATATATATATCAAAATGTATGTACAACCAACATAGTTAAGCATCTACGGCTTTAACTAGTGATGGTTCTCAAAAAAATACATGGACATCCCTAAACATGGGGATCAGTGGGAGGAACACCAAAAATCTCATCAGGACTCGCCTCAGCGTCCTCCTGCGTCATCGCATATACACGGGCCTGTGTCCTCTGCTGCTGTCGTGATGGTCCTGGCACCGTGTTGCTCCCGGCTACCGTCCGTGGAGCGGTGTAACTCGAGTGCACAGGTGCTCCCTGCTGTCCTCCTCGGGGAACACTCGAGTGTCCACTAGCTGTGTGACCTCCAAATCCCAACTCAGGGCAGGTGCTCCTGATGTGCCCTTGCTTCCCACACCGGAAGCACGTAATAGGTATCCTACACTCTCCCAAAGGGTGGTGTCTACCACATCGGCGACAAGAGGAGTGCCATTGATCTGAAGTCTGAGTAGTGGCGCTAGAGGCCTGTGCCCTAAATCCCTGGGATGGTGATCCCTGTCCGGGATGTGCTTGTCTCGGCTGAAAAGAGTCTTCCTGATATCCTGAACTCCTGCCCTTCTTCGAGCCCTGGCTCGAAGAAGCCCCAGATCTCTTCTTTTGCTCCCTGTTCTCCCGCTGTCTGCCCTCAGCACGGACGATCTCCTCCGCCCTAAATGCTGAGTCCACAATCTCCGCAAGGGAGAAACTAGGGGTCACTGTCATGTACCTCCTTATGTTCAAGTTGAGGCCGTCCTCAAACTTGAACCGTAGCTGCGTCGGCGTCGCTAAGTCTGGAACAAAAGCAGGTAGTCGCCTCAACTCCATCTCATACTCTGTCACTGTCCTGGCTCCCTGCCGCAAGTGCAGAAACTCTGCCCTCTTGCGGTCCTGCTGGAACTCAGAGAAGTACCTGCGATCGAACTCCCGTACGAAGTCCTCCCATCGCAGCGGCTCGGTAGCATCATCACAAATCGCCTCCCACCAAGTGAGGGCGTCACCGTCTAAAAGTCTCTCTGCTATCCGAAGCCGGTAGTCCTCGCTCAACCCCAAATCAGTCAAAATCCTGCGGGTACGGTTGATCCAGTGCTTCGCTGCTGTGGGATCACCCGTCCCTGCGAACTCTGTGCAGCCTAACTGCCTCGCCTCCTTCACCAGCTGGGTGAGCTCGTGAATACGCCTCAAGGTGGAGGAGATAGTGTCGCTAGGTCCCGACACAGTAGAAGGATCAGCAACTGGTGGCTGATCTGGTACAACAGAAGGTGGTACGGCCGTAGGAGTCGGCACGGCTGTCGGTGGTGGTGGTGGGGGTGGCATCTGAATTCCGTGTGAGGTGTACCACTCGTACACCTGCCTAAACGCCTCAAGGGACGGTGGTGGAACCTCGGCAGGAGCAGCCGGCCGAGTAGGCGCTACAGGGGGCGCCCATGTAGAGAAAGCAGCCTCAGGCACTCCAAGAGTCTCAGGCTCCCTCGGAGGGTCATGCACGTGAGGGGTCGCGGGTCTAGCTCCGCGTCCTACTGGTCTACCGCGTCTAGGCGGCATAATTCTGCAAGGAGAGAACTTTCATTAGATATACTTCTAGAGTTTAACATGATTTAAAAATTAGGGCTAGTTATTCGTAACTAACCCCCTAAAATGAATGAAGTTTTGGACCTCAGAATTTAATCAATTAGGTTAGATACTAATCGTATCTAACCCCCTAAAATGAATAACTCATATGTCGAAAACCATGTATGGGATATTAAATGATTGCGTGAAACTTCCAATGCATTGAGGACTTAAAATTAAGTTACTTGGGAATGTTTTCAAATCATTTTATAAAACATAGCTCTAAACCAAGAGCTCTGATACCAACCGAACTGTCACGCCCCGAACCGGGATCGTGAACAGCCGCCCGTTGTCCCTGGATACCGGCTGTATTTTTACAGAAAATCGGGCAGAACCTCCCCATAAATCGGAGGTTTCCCATGTACAATTTCACCTGTATATGACATTCATCCTGTAAAAATAAATAATTGGTCATCCCGGCCTCTCCAAAATCAACAGATATCCCAGCCAACATCCAGAACAACGCAAGGCTATAAAGTTCATAGCAGTCCTAGCAACAGACCTCTACTGTCATGCCCAACTAGAGCATGAGCAGCCGCCACACCGAGCGGACTTAAATTCTACGCATATATAAAATAAATTCCCAAATTATTTTTAAATATTTACAAATGCCTCAATGCAATGAAATAATCAACACGAAAGTTTCAAAAATAAATATCCATCAATTATACAGTCATCCCAGAAAATTTATATAAATACATTGGTCAATCTAAAATCTCCAATATATAATAATATCACCAATCATCATAGCGGAAGAGATGGAAAATATCCATATCCAATCCCAGTGGTATCTCCTCGATCCAATACTAATCCTGTGGGAAAGAAAGTGAGGGATGAGTATCTATGGGAGGATACTCAGTAAGTGAGGGGATTGACATCATGCTATCAATATCGAGGTGAATTTGGAGTGTCAAAATATAAGATAAGAAAATATCCACAGTGTGCAAACTGATCATGTTATTTCCAAAATCATATATCACACGCACACATCAAAAAAGCCAGATATGCATCCCAAAATTTTACATCAATGTCATGAAGAACCGGCCAATGAAATATTCCCGGCAATGGTCTACCTCGACCAAGGACTGCGCATTGGGGGTTTTTTTTTTTTTTTTTCCAAATGCAAGTATTAAAAAATGGTTCTCTGCCCCAATGTTGGCCACAGGCTACCCCAACTAGCCTGTAAAAAGTATATAGTGTACATATAACTAGTCAGCCGTGTATGGTGCCCCCGCCTGGTGCTAGACGGAGCCGTACTCAACGTCCTCTCCGATGAGGGTCAACCTGGGACACCCATACACACGACAATCTGGCGGATACCTCCGGCCGAAGCGTATCCGGACACAAGGGGTGCCTCTACCAGATGTCCTTCGTAGCTACGGATCACAATATCATATCAGCCGGGCACGTAGCCCCATGCATCCCATCACCAGATCAGCCGGGCATATAGCCCCATGCATAATATCATAACGTCAGCCGGGCATACAGCCCAATGCATAATATCATAAAGTCGGCCGGGCATACAGCCCAAATCATAATATCATAAAGTCGGCCGGGCATACAGCCCAAATGTGTAAATAAATCCATTGAAAACCATGTGCCAATGCAGTGGAAGTATTTAAAACATATCAATATGTCAAAAATGTGGCACAATATACGTTTATCAAAACTCATGGATGCATATCAATAAAGTCAACAGTCAAGACACTCCAAAGGTCACAAAACATTCATCAAATATTCGAAAATTCTACCAATCAGGCATTTGCAGAAATATGTCATTTAAAAATATTTTTGAAACATGGTTTTCAATCAATAGTGAATGTCAAAGTCCCACTCACAGTTCTACGGGAGGGAAGTCACTCCCTACTGACAAGCCAAATCGGATCTGACCGCTCGAGTCTCCAAAAGATCAACCTAAATCAGATTATCAAATTTCTGTAACATTCTATACTTAACCTTCAATTCATAGATAATCATTTCATAATTTGTATTCTATATGCATTCCACTTATACTCTAAACATATACAAAACCTTTCATCTTAAATTCAATCCTAGATTCGTCCAATTTATCAATTAGAGTCGAAATCTCCTCACCTAGGGTTTTCTCGAAGCGCCGAGTCTCGTCCGAAAGTCGCTTCGGTCACTCCAAAGTCTGTAGGGCTTCCTATCAAAACAAGGTTCATTTGTTAGATCTAAACACATAGATCCGAAACAAAACCCTAAGTCATTTACCTGCGTGGAGATTCGTGGGCTGTCACGAACTCACGGACCGTCACGGGCCCTCGCGGGCTCGTGGGCCACAGCTAGCGGGCTCGCTGGTCTGCGTGCTACGGGGTAGCGGGCCGGCGGGCTGGCGGGCCGATGGGCTGAACTGGGCCGCGGGCCGTACTGGACCTGCGGGCTTGGACGGGCTGTCGGGCCTGGTGGGCCCGTGGGCTTGCTGCTGATGGGCCTGCGGGCCGACAGTGGCTCGCGGGCTGGTGCTCGCCCGTGTGCTGCGCTGGCTCGTGCGCGCTCGCGCGCTGGGCTGCGCGCCCGTGCACACCCGTGCGCTGGGCAGCGCGCTCGCGGCCTGGGCTCTCGCTCGCGGCCTGGGCTCGCGCTCGCGGACTCAGTCCTGCTCGCGGCCTGGGCCCGCGCTGCGGCTGGGTCCTGCTCGCGCGCTAGTGCGCTGAGGCGCGCTGGTGCACGCCCGTGCACTGATGCACGCCTATGCGCTGTGCTGCTGCGCACTCGGTGGCTCGATCGCGCGAGGAGGCAGCAATCGCACGCTGTGGCGTGCGGTGGTGCTCGATCGTGGCTCGCGGCGGTGTGCGGCGAGGCGGAGAGAGAGCGATCGTGGGAGATCGCGAGAGGGAGATCGCGAGAGGGAGATCGCGGGGAAATGAGCTGCGGGAGAAAGAAGAAAAAGCAGAAGAAGAAGAAGAAGAAGAAGGAGAAGGAGAAGAAGAAGAAGATGCCGGCGGAGCTTGCGGTGAAGACCAATGCCGCGGTGGGGGAGGGAGGCGAAGGGTCGGCGGAGAGAGGGAGAGAGAGAGAGAGAGAGAGAGAGAAACGAATTAGGGCTTCAGCCCTAATTCAATTGGGGGGAGGGCCAAAACGCTGCGTTTTGGCTCTCCCTCTTTTTTTTTTTTTTTTTTTTTTTTTTTTTTTTTTTTTTAGGCTTGGTGTTACATAGGCTACCATATCACAGTGAGGCACGTCAGCCATAGTCTAAATGTTAAAATTGAAGCAAGAATGTAGGTTAATTAATTCATATTTTAATGGGATTCGGTTTAGTGTGAGTAATGAATGATATGTAATGATATGTATGTGTATTGGCTTGCAACTAGATTTTTTGTTTCTGGGAAACATTTAGAAAGATAAAAAGCTAGGGGAGAATATTGTTGAGGTAAAACAAAAGGCCAAGTCATCGATCCTTACAGTGCCTAAACCTCTGGTATTGTTTCGGACAAGACACCAGGACTATCCCTCACGTCATCCATCATAGGATTTTTCTGAGCATGAATCTGCTCCAAAAGCTTAGTCAGCATTTTCTTTTTCTCCTTCGCCTGATCCAAGGTGAGGTCATCATCTAAAGGAGCCCAGATATTTTCAACCTGGAGTTGATTCACTATCACCTCTCCTCTCCTCTCCTCTCCCTTTTTCAGCTTCAATGGCATTAAGCACATTGATTATCACTAGCCTGAGCCTTTGATGAATTTTCTTGTGCAAAAGAGCCAATGGGTGGTGAGGATGCTCCATCTGCAAACCCATCCAATACTGTTCCCGTGGATGGGCTACCATATGAGAAAGGTCTGCCACTTGGGGAAAATGCAACAAGAGCCACATCAGTCTTGCATACCGTGGCTAGCTTGCTAGCCTTCTTAAAGAGGCCATTCTTGCATGTGGAGAATGTGATACTCCGAGCAGCAGCATTTTGAATCATCTCCATTGGTAATCTTTATTGTCCTTCGGTCTTCTTTCCTTCAATTGCAAAACTATAACAAAAGAAATCGAGATTTTTTTTTTTTCGTTACTTTTTTTACTTACCACATATATTACTCTGATTTGAAAATATCTCCTCAAATCTTTTCTATTTACTCTAAAAAAATGGATATTTTCTGGTTCATATCAAAGACAGGTAATACAAATTTCTGTCGAACCAATCATATAGTACTTAAGATTTTCCTTTCCCGATCTTGCAAGATATACTCATCAACAAACTCTGTGAACCAAAAGACAACAGTTTTGCTACCCAAATCCAACAAATCTAGAAATGACTTTTACTTCCTGTGGTCTTTCTTTAAAACATCTCAACAAGTATAGTAATAATAGAATTGTATTATTAATGTCTTAATACTTTATGTCACTTGTGGGCAATTCGTGCGTTATAAGCGCGTAAAGTGGATACCAAACGAAAGAAATTGTTAATGTGTTAACATGGTTGATTGGACTCGAAAATAGGATCTTTCACCACACCATGTGAAATAATTGATTCGTTTAAAAATTAAAGTTGAAGAATTGATTATAGGGTTCAATTTTAAAGTGAGTAACGAATGATATGGACGACAGTTGATTTTTTTTTTTTTTTTACCTAATTTTTTCTCTCATTGAGAAATTTATTAAGAGGAAAGTTAGAGGAGATTAGTGTTGAGTTAAAATCAAAAAAAATAAAAAATAAAAAATCTAGTCATTATAAGCTTGTCCATTTGTAGATTAATAATAACCTTTACAATGCCTACAAAGCATACCACCGCAAAATGACAAGATTATTGCTGTAGAGTCCCCAACCCCCTCCTCAAACAAGAAATCCTCGGACATTGTTTCAGGACGAGATACCATGAGTATCCCCCACACCATCCGTCAGAGGCTTCTTCTGAGCATGAATCTGCTCCAAAAGCTTGGTCAGCATTTCGTTTTTCTCCTTCAACTGATCCAAGGTGATGTCATCATAGGAAGGAGCCCTGGTACTTTCTGCCTTGAGTTGGTTCGCTATCTCTTCTCCTCTCTCTTTTTGTGCTTCAATGGCATTTAGCACATTGGTTAGGTTTTGACTCAGCCTTGTTGAACTTTCTTCCGCGAAAAAGTCAATCGGTGGTGAGGGGGCTCCATCTACAAATCTTTCTAATACTGTTTCGATGGATGGGCTACCAAATGAGAATGGTCTGCCACTTGGTGAAAACACAACAAAAGCCACATCAGCCTTGCATAGTATTGCTAGTTCGCTAGCCTTCTTAAAGAGGCCATTCTTGCGTTTGGAAAAGGTGACATTCCGAGCAGCTGCATTTTGAATCATCTCCATTGGTAATGTTTGTCGCCCTTTGGTCTTCTTTCCTTCCATTGCAAAACTGTGACAAGAGAAATCGAGATAGTTTTTTATCTTTGATTAGTTTTGAGTATTTGGCTTGCAAAGCAAACTATTTATATTATTTGGCAGAAACTAATCATGAACACATCGTATCTATTTCCGTTTCTTTTCTTATCTACCATCTAATATATATTTACTTTGAAATCGTATCTCTTCAAATCGTTTCTACTTACACTCTAAAATGAACAGATGTTTTCAGGTTCATCGAAGCCAATTAATGTGAATCTAAATGGGAGGAACAACTTATAAGTGTAAAAATCCGCAGCTCATGAAAAATTTAATGCAGTACTGATTTTAAACAATCTTACATGTGATAGAAAAAGACAAATAAAGCAAAAGGAACAAAGAGAATAAGGAGGGAAAACCGAGAAAGAATAATACTTGTATTGTGAATACAATGGATTATATAAAAACCCTATTTATTTATATGATAATTCTATGAAAACATAAAAGGAAAAAATAAAATAGAATATTTACAAAATAGAAAAAAATAAATAAAATAATTACAATATTAAATTTTGGAAAGTCAATATTCATAATACTTCTTGAATTTAGAAATTTTCTTGAATTTGTAAATCTCCAATCCTTCTTTAACAAGACTTTTTCAATTTTTGAAAGACAATATTCCTTGCATCCCCTCAAACTCAAGATGGAAATAGAAAAGTCATCTTGAGTTTAGACAGTAAGTCATCGTGGCATCCAAGAAGATGAGTCTTGGTAAAGAGATCAACAGGTTGATTATCAGAGTGAAGTAAGAAAAATTGAAGTTCACCCTTAATTATATATTGACGAATAAAGTGGCAATCAATTTCAATGTATTTAGTTCGTTCATGAAATATATCATTATAAACGATCTGAATGGCACTACGATTATCACAATATAGTGGAATTGGAGAAGAAGTAGGTATATCAAGATCACAAAGAAGCCTCTGAAGTCATAATAATTCTGTAGTGGTGCCAATAAGGGCACGATATTCTACCTATGTACTAGAACGAGCTATAAAAGTTTGTTTCTTACTATACCAGAAGATTAAAAAATTGTCAAGAAAAATACAATAGCCGGTAGTAGACCATCGATCAGTAGGATCACCAACCCAATCAACATCAGAATAGGCATGTAGCTATAAAGACGATGAGTCAGAAAAGTGAAATCCATGAAATAAGGTGTCTTTTACATAACGAAGAATCCGCAAAATGACAGCAAAATGAGGAGATCGTGGTGCAGTCATAAACTGACTAACAATATGAACAGTATAAGAGATATCAGGACGAGTGGCAGTAAGATAAACAAAACTGTCCACTAATCGTCGATATAAGATTGTATCAGAAAGAAAAATGCCATCTGTTGGAGAAAGTTTGACATTATGCTCAAGAGGAGCGGAAGCAATTTTATTATCCTAAATGTCTGAACGAGAAAGAAGGTCAGAGTCATATTTTACCTGAGACAAGTAATAACCAGAAGATATGGGAGTAACTTCTAGGCAAAAGAAATAACTAAAATGACCGAGATTTTTCATTTAAAATTTGCTGCAAAGAAAATGTTTGAATTTGGATATTGCAGTAGTATTGCTTCCGGTGATAATCATGTCATCAACATAAAGAAGAAGTAAAACAGTACCATAATTAGTTTGCCGAATGAAGAAGGCAAAATCATAAGCACTAGAAGAGAAACCAAAATCACTAACAGTACTGCTGAAAGTAGAAAACCAAGCACGATGAGCCTATTTAAAGCCATATAAAGCTCGACGAAGATGACAGACCTTGTTGGCAAGATGTGAATAACCTAGAGGTGGTTTTATATAAACTTCTTCTTTCAGAATTTCATTGAGAAAAGTATTTTTAACGTCCATCTGATACAATGGTCATTGTTTAGCTGCAACAACAGTAAGCAAACTACGCACAGAAGTGAGACGAGCAACGAGGGTAAAGGTTTCTTCATAGTCAATACCATATTCTTGTGTGTATCCCTTTGCGACTAGTCGAACCTTGTATTGTTCAATAGTTTCATCTAAATGAGTTTTGATTTATAAACCCACTTACATCTTATAAGAGTTTTATCTTGGGAAAGATCAACTAAATCCCAAGTATGTGTGTTCTCCAAAGTTTGAAATTTTTCTTGCATAGCTTGCTACCAAAGAGGATTACTACTAGCCTCTCGGTAAGATTGAGGCTCATGTAAAGTGGAAATAGTAGAATAACAATGATAATCAAAAAAGGAACAGGAGGTGCTCTTATTCTTGTAGGTCGAGAAGTGGATTTAGAAAATAACTCAGTTTCAATGGAAGGAGGTGCAAATGCATCATTTGGAAGATGATCTGAAGGAGTCATAAGAGCTGAAGCATCTGTACATGTATTAGAACTAGAAGAGAATAAATCAGGAGACAAATTAGTGAGTAATGGAGAGGTGGTACGAAAATTAGATATAGAAGAAAATATAGTATTTTCCCAAAAAAATGACATGTCAAGAGACTCGAAGACGATTGGAGACAGCATCCCAACATCTATATCATTTGTGTTCAATGTCAGACCCTAGGAAACAACATAATCATGCTCAAGGTTCTAACTTATTATGTTCATGGGGTTGAAGTAACATAAAGCAAGCACACCCAAAGATTTTGAGAGAACTATAAAATGGTGGGGAGCCATGTAGCCACTCATAAGAAGAGATGTTAGAGATTATAGAATAAGGTATTCTATTGATGATATATATAGTTGTAAGAGCTGTCTCACCCCAAAGTTGTGATGGATAAGATGCAAAGAAGAGTAAAGATCAAGTTATATCATGAATGACCGATATTTTCGTTCTGCTCTACCATTTTATTGGGAAGTACTGGACAAGAACGTTGGACAATGATTCCATACTGCTTAAGAAACATAGTAAAAGTGCACTGAAGATATTCAGATGCATTATCAGTGCGTAAGATTTTGATGGTACGGAAAAATTGAGTTTGAATCTTTGATACAAAGCTTTTGTAAATTTGAGATAATTCTGAACAATTTTTCATCAAATATATCTATGTAAAGTAGGAGTAATTATCAATAAACACAACAAAGTATTTTAAGCTACCCATAGTTGGTGTAGGAGATGGTCCCCAAACATCAGAGAGAATAAGATCAAATGGGGCATTACAAATAGAATCATTTGCATTACAAGGTAAGACAGATTATTTTACAGTTTGATATGAAATATATTGAAAAGATTCATTAGTAACAGAAATTAGTGAACCCAAAGAAATCAAAAAACGAAATTTATTAAGAGATAAATGACCCAAACGAAGATGTCATAAGTGAAAAGAGTAAGGAACAGTGGTCGCACAACATAGTGAGGAATGATTAATAGGAATGTGAAGAGAAGTAAGCTCGTACAGACGTCCGACCTTACAGTCTGTCCCAAAATCTTTCCCGTCGGAGGATCCTACATACGACATCCAGTAAAAGTGAATATTTTGTCTAATCCAAATTCACATAATTGACTAACAGAAATAAGATTTAAGTTGAGTGTAGGAACAAAAAATGTATTTGGTAAATCTAAGAAATGATTGGAAAAATGACCAGTATGAGTGACTGGTATGGTGGAGCTATCGGCTATATGAATCATAGGTGGTATGATGGAGTAGATAAAGAAGTAATTGAGTGGGAATCATGGGTCATATGGTTAGAGCAAGCAAAGTCAAAAAATCAAGAAGAGATACCTGATACAGTAAAGAGTGCAGTGTGGTTGTGATTACCAGAAAAAAGAACCTGTTATAAGAGAGTTTGAAAGATCACCAAGAAATATTATAGGTTGAGTAGAAGAGGTGATAGTAACAAAATTCTTAATAGCAGCAACAACAGCAGACTGTGAGACATATCGAGAATCAGCAAAAGAACGATTTTATAATTGAATGACCTTTTTTGGACAATTCTCAATAAGATAACACTTCTCTTTACAATATCAACATTCAACCATAGGATTAATAAGACATCAACTAGAAATATGTCCTTGTTTTTTTACAAAATCGACATTGAACAATGGGACAATTAAGAAGGATATGACCTTACTATTGACAGTTACAGCCAAAATTTAGAATCTTTTGTGCTCGAGTAATAGTGGCCAACACAACATCACTATGATGAGATTTGAGTAATCCCAAGCGAGTTTTTTCTGATATTAACTCAGAAACTGTATTTTTAATAATAGGAAGAGGATACCGATGAAGTAGAGAAACTCTAATTAGCTCAAAATTTGATATTAGAACCATAAGAAATTGGACCAGACGTCATTGGTCTCGATATATTGCATATTTATTAGCGTCAGTTGTATATTGCCAATGGGGTTCAGAGAGAGCAAGTTGATCCCATATTGACTGCATACGAGTAACAACAATAATCTGAGACGTAATCCCAATAATTTGGAGTCAACCATTTGAGAGATAAGTTTGGGGATTTAAAAAAATTAAATAATAAATAATAATAATAATAATGATAATAATAATAATGATAATAATAATAATAATAATACTAGTAATAATAATAATAAAATGAATAGATAAAAAATAAATAAATATGATAGTTTAATTTGTACGGATTTTTCTACGCTACTCATTTCTATCCAACGTCATCCTCTCATCTAAACGCTTAACTATCATATTTTTGTAGATAATTTACATCCAAATTTTCAGCAGTTTACATTTACATTTTATTAGATTTTCGATATTCAAGTTTTTTACTCTTCTAACGAGTACGTTTTCGGGTTTTCTTTGTACATACCCAAATCATCTCAACCGATACTCTTATATTTTATCCACAATTGAATTAACTTCCAAATTTTTATAAATCTCTTCATTTTTAATTTTATTTTTTCTAGTTTTACCACACATTCACCAAAATATTCACATTTCTGCTACCGTTATTTTTTGTTTTTATTGTTTTTTAATAGTGCAACACTCAGTACCATATAATAGTGCAGGTCTTATTGCGCTTCTATAAAACTTTCCTTTCAAATATAGTGGCATCGTGCATTCACAAAAAATTCCGGATATCTTTCTCTATTTCATTCAATCCGCTTATATCCTATAATTTACATCTCCATCTATATTGTTATCATTTTGAATGATGAAACCAAAATATATAAATCGTTCATTTTTTGGACTGCATACGAGTAAGAAAATCATTAATTGACTGATCTCGTTCTTGTCGCAAAGAATGAAGTTCGGTGAGCAATTGAAATTGATGAGCCAAATTTGATGTAGTGTAACGACTTGCGAGAAGATCCCAAACCTCCTTAACCATCTCAAAACGACTAAATTGCAATTGAATAGAATGTGCAAACATGTTACGAAACAAAGTGAGGATTTGATGATTTTTGCTGTCCCAATCTCCAAGACGATTAGCAAAATTACCATCCGATTCGTTGCTGGATTTCATGGACAATTTGACATCTTCTGTAACATAGCGCCATAGCCTCCTTCCCTTAAGGAAGTTTCGCATCCCTTGAAACTAGGACTGATAATTGTATCCATCGAGTATGACAGAAATAAATTGAGAAATATCTAATTTCTCCATAATTAGGCAAAAAGTAAAAAATATCTAATTGAAGATAAGAATAGAAAGAAACAACGAAAAAATCGGATCGAACACCTAGTGCTCTGATACTATGATAGAAAAAAAGGAATAAAACAGAAAGAACAAAAAGAATAAAGAAGAAAAAGTGAGAGAAAATGATACTTGTATTGTGAATACAATAGATTATACAAAAATCCTATATAGAGAGTGATTTTATGAAAATATTAAAGAAAATAATAAAATAGAATATTTACAAAATAGGAAAAAATAAATGAAATAATTATAATATTAAAATTTTGGAAAGTCAATATTTATAACATTTCTTGAATTTAAAAATTTTCTTGAATTTGGAAATATTCAAATCTTCTTTAACTAGACTTCTTCGATTTTAGAAACACAATATTCTTTACAACATAATTAGTAGCACTTGAATGATACCTTTTTTAGGCCACAAGCATTTAACCTATGTTAGGATTAATATATCTTGACCAACTTTTTTTGCTCGCAATTTTGTTGCAAATTTAGATTTGCTCATGACTATAATTATCTAAAAGTACTAAACATCGTTCAAACTATCAGTGTGCTGAGCCTAAGCTCACTTAAACCAATTCGGCAAGTAACCAAATTACCCTCAGTGCTAATTGCTATGCGATAATGTCGCTGGTACTCATTTAGGATTCAATATTGCTGATCCATCATCGTGTCTATGACATATTCCCTCAAACTATCCCCAGTTTAATATAAAATTAATTCTCAACTACCTATTCTAGTATAAGTACAATTTTTTTTTTCAATAAAAGTTTAAGTCTCTCAACTATCTAACTTAATATAATTACAAACTGTTTTCTCTAATACAACATAAATCCGATAAAAAAATAGAAACTCTCTTAAGGGACAAGAAGGAATAAATAATATCAACTTCTATCAGACATGAGTTACTTAGGAGTCAATCCACCAAACTAGGCCTGTTTGGGGAAGTCTCATTACTAGGGATGCCGTCTAATTGGGACTCATATATATTTAATCATACAGGAGGATCAACAACATAACAATCAATCTTAATGACCTGGTGAAAACTTACCTCGACAATGACTGCTACAGTGAGCTTTTTCGAGACTATACTGCTCGTTGACCAAAACCAAGATGTAACTCGAAACTTGTTTAGAATCCGAAATCCAATGTCTGTCATTTGTAGAAGATCGTTAGGCAAACTCGTGCGAAATTTGACACCTCTAGCACTTAAATCAGTTAAGTATCAATCATCTTTAATCTAATAATTCAAACCTTATCCAAGTCAATAAAATCAAACAATTCTCAACCAAACTCAACCATTGAATTAGATTGAGAATATGGTTTTTAGGCAATGTTGTGATGCCACTTTTCTTAATATTTATTTTGCCTCTTCACTTGATATGCAATAGGGATTACAAATAGTCTCTGGGATACGTTGAAATCAATTATTTAATTTCATTTCGAACCGACAAAATAAAATCAATAGGTACTCAAAGAAATGATAGAATTATCTCAAAAGGCTTAACATTCTTTTGAAAATCCATCATTTCTTAATCTTACTATTTCACATCCCCACCACATTTTATATTTAAACCAAGTTTGAATCGACAAAATTAAACAGTACCCACAAGAAAATGATAGAATTGCCTCAAAAGGCATTATATTTTACATCTCTTTAATTTAAACTCGTATCTAAGTCCTAAAAGTTCCAACTATTCTATGTGCAATAAACGCTTCATCCATTCATTTTGAAAATAATCAACACAATTACTTTCCTGGCACCAAGTGCTTTACTAGCTCCTGGCCATTGGGCATGTGATTTTTCTATCAAAAGGATTGTAGTTACGGGATTAGGTTAACATCAAAGTGAAAAGAAGTAAGGTTAATCAAGACCTTGTGATAGGGTTAGGAGTATTTGACCTTATACTTTCTCTTCAATGAATCATTCGATGATTTTCAGAAATAACTAGTCATATATAGAGTTTCAAGAGAATCACGGAATTATTTGAAATGTAAAAGTTTACCCTAATTGTACTCATGACCACAGACAATAGATCTTTAAGATCAAATTGACCGCTATCCCCTTGGTGGATTCTGTTTGGCTTAGGGTCAAATGACAATTCTATTCTTGATCAGTCGTTCGCACTTCTCTATTATTATTTGTCTTTCATCTAGTAACTTCAAATTAGTTCACTTACTATTGGCACTTCTTCACTATTATTTGTCTTTCCTCCTCCACTTTCAAATGGATACTGCAGTCCTACATCTATTCTCTGCATGCTTACATTTTCTTTTTCTTTCTGGTTTAGTTTATATCATCAATCCTATGTTTTATGTGAACATAGTTATTCTCTTCATGATTATACCAATAATCCTGGGGAAAAGGAGGGGAGAGAAAGAAAGAGAGCAACTTAGGCACTCAAACAAGAAGTTAAGTGGTGGATGGCAATAGATATAGTCAGAAACACATAATGTTGCTACTACATTTTCTTACACATACTGTTGCTACTACATTTTCTTTCTCCATCATATAAACATTCATAGTTTCCCACTAGAAATTGAGAAGAAAAAGACACTACTAATTCCAAAAAGTGAAAATTGCATAGTGTAGAACCAGGGCCAATGAAGCGGAACTCTTGAGAGTGGTTGCTGAGGAAAAGCCTGGAGGAGGAGGATTCTTGTAATAGAATGGAAAATTGGGAATTATTGGGTTAGAAGGTGGTGGTGCATATTACACCACCGGTGGAGGGTACCATGGTAAATCACCTGTTGGGGCCGGGTAGTACACCAGAGTTGGAGGTGGTGGCAGTGATGGCGGCAGTGGACAATTAGGAGTAATGGTGATGGGTGGGGGAAGACAAGGCTCATAGGGGCACATTGTTGAAGATGAACCCTGTTGGTATGAAATTGTAAGAGAGCTGCTTTTTCCTTTAAGATATAAGTACCCACTTGGGAATATATGGAACTAGGGAATTATATGGCCCACTGCCCACTTTTTAAACCAGTGGATTTTTTTGGGGGGTGGGGGAGGGAAGGGGGAAGGATGAAGGATTATTGGATCCTAGCCCTACAATTTGGTAATTGTAAAAAAAAATATATATATGGAGTTAAAAGAATTTCATACTTTATTATAATAATATGGAGGTGCAAAGAAAGAACCTACGGGCTCAATAATTTTGTGCGAATTATTGATGATTCCTGTACTAATTTCACAAGAAAAAAGGAGCTTCATTATGTGGGTAGAGTCTTCAATGATTTGTCTTAAAAATGGAAGCCTTAGGTAAGAAGATGCTTGGGGTTTGGTTTAGCTCATCCCCGTGTAAATTCAGAAAAATTGAGCATGTGCTTCGCATTGCAATATCAATGTATAATAAAAAAATAAAAAAAGGAGGAAAAGAGAGCATTAATTATAGAATTTTTTGGATTTAGTTTGATTACAATATTAAGAAATATTAGTGAACAAGTTTAAACCAGTAATCTTCCACTACAAAAAGTTAATTTTTAGCCTTGGTATTAGTGACGAAGAAAGAACAAAATTCGTTGCAAAAAAGATTTGTGATGAAATTTGTGACAAAACAAATTCATACCAAATTGGTGTTACAAAATTTAATAACGAAAAATTTTAAATTTTGTCACAAATTCACGACGAAATATTTAAGTGACAAAATTCATCGCAAATTAACAAAAAATAAATTTGTCACAAAAACGGTTGCTATTTAGCAATAAAATAATCCATTGGTGCTTAGCCACGAATTTGATGACAAATGTTCAGCAATGAACTTAGTGATGAAAACGTAACAACGAATTTAATGATGAAAATTTAAAATGAACTCTTAATAACAAATTTAGCGATGAACATTGCGATAAATAATTAACAACAAATTTAACAATGAATTTTAAGAGGAAGTCTTAGCAACAAATTTACCAACAAAAATTTGGCAACATACTTTGCGACATCTACTTAGCAATGATTTTAACAACAAATTTTGCGATGAAAATTTAGTAACTAATTTAACAACAAATTTTTAATCACAAAGGCAACAAATTTTTTATCACGAATTTGGCGACAAAATTTTAATGATGAATTTAAATCCATTCAACACCAAAAAAAGGACAGAATTATACTATCAGTGCCCAGAAAAATGGTACAATGCCACCATAATCGGGAACCACTTGAAGATAGGAAATGCAAGTGAGAATTCAACCATAACAACTCATCCACTAACACAGGAAAAGATCCATTCATTATAACAGAGACCAAGCATTCAAAGGTACCTACCATAGTAGCATGTAGCCATATAGACCAGTCAACAACTAGTATGCAAGCCACAGGGCTGAAAATTTTACAAGGCAGTAATAAAGGCAAAAGCCTAGATTGGAACTATACTAATGTGGGCTTCACTCAATCTTCATCATCCAATAGTTCTTGCATTTCCTTCTCCGCATCGCCTTCTTCCTATGCATAGAATAAGACAGTCCAGTCAGTTGTAAACAACACTTGCATTCTGCAATAGTTATAGACAAATAGAGTGAGAGAAGCATACATTCCCTTTTTCAGCATTGTATGCCTCCATAGCCTTGTCATATTCAGCTTTGAGCTCTGCAACTTCGTCAAGATAAGGCTTCTTCTCCTACAATAATCACACAAGGATCTTAAGTAAGCCATAAAAATTATAGAGTAAAAGGGAGATCTAAATAAGTTCAAAAATGCACATACTTCCTCTGACATATTTTCAACACAAATGTAGGGATTGATATGAAACATAGCAATGAAACTGCCCAATATACTTTTGAATAATTCAATTTGAAAAGAAACTATAATATATACATATGGAAGACTATGACTGGGAAAAAGAAAAATGCATTAAAGATGGGCAGGAACAATGGTAGTCATTTAGTAATCAGAATTCCTGGAAACAATTTAAAACAGTGCCTCATAACTGTTCAAAATATTTACTCGTTTCTGACACTAAGAAAATTGTTGGAGTCCAAGAAGTTGGTTGAATAGTGCAACACACAATGAGACGAGAGCTACACAGCGCCCCATGAGATGAAGAGAAACAGACCACGAACCAAATGAACATGGTGAGAAGAATTAGATGCATACATTAAGTATCTAAACTTGAGTAAGTATATCAAGACTAATCACAAGGATTAGTTGAAATGCTGAGACCTAAGGCACACTATTACTCTAGCATTTGGACCAAGTTCTCTCTAACTCAGGAATGTTGCAGAAGAAGCTAAAGTGATCAAAGGCCAACAAGCCCAACCTTAAGTCCTTACAAGGTTCATACAAGCTACTCCTTTATTTCTTGGAGCAAGTCGATCAATTAAATTTAAAACTGCATATATGGCTGCAGCTTAATAGATTAAGTTGAACTAGCTAGCTATTGCCAAGCACCGAGACCTATATTCTCAAAATTAAGGAAAAAAATATGTTAATCCAAATTTTTTTTTTTTTTTCCTATTAGAAGGGAGACCCCTTTTTCAATAGCAAAGCTATATTTTTCAGCTTGATTGAAATACATAGGTCATTGTCAATAAAATTCCTCACCAAGCACTTGAAAATTTTCCAACTTGCGCGATGATGATAATACAACAGCAGATGGATAATCACAGTTCTACTCTTAATTAGTTATCAATGACTAGTACTTAAAATCAATAAAAACTTTCACCTGATGCAGTTTAGATATTTAAAAAGCGATAAACACAAAGTAATATATTTCTAGCAACTCATCCCAGACAAATTAAGGTCCTATTGTATAAAAAATAAAAATAAAAATAAAAACAATAAAAAAAATCTTCGAAGAATGCGTCCCACACAGAGTTTCAAGTGAGAGGTACAAAGAGCAATTAAAGAAGCAACTCATAACGTTATGATTTAATAAAAGATGAGCGTACCTGCTTAATTCATTTTTCTATTGATTCCAAAGCACGAGATTGGTCAACTTTGGAGAGATAGAAATCACGCTCCCTCTTGGCAGCAGAAATTTCTAGAGCTAGTTTCTGCTCCCGTACAGCATTCTTGTACACTGTGGCCCAGATGTTTCACATTTAGATGCATGAGGAAATATGTAAGCAAGCAATGAACGGATATAGCATACCAATCTCTTCAGTGAGATCATCCCACTTGAATTTGCTTAATTACTTGATATTCCAAATGTCATAATGGAACGCTGACCTCTTCTTGCCACCTAAACATGAACATCATGGTAATGATAATAAAAGCTCTAACAAATGAAGTGCCCAAGAGTTCAGGCAAGAAAGATTTGAAGCAGGATGTTCTCAAATAGCAAGTATGACCAAAGCGTAACAACTCAATCTTCTAAATATGCATATTTGAATTGCCAGGAGCATTATTCTCAGTGATAATAGTAGTTTGGTCCTTAAATGAAAGCAAAATGGCCAATATGTCTGACATATTCTATACAAACAAATGCCGAACAACTTAAAGCAGCTTCTGACAAAGGAGCATACAGGGTAAAAATAAAAATAAAATGTTGAAAACCACAGCAAATGAGATAGTTTACCTATCTGTTCCCCATTCAACATATTAGCAATCCTCTTTGCAACACTCTTCTTAGTAAATTCAACCCACCTACACAGATCATCATATGCTTATAGCAATTACCATAACTTCAAGAAATTAGGACATTTAAAGATCATAGATTGCCAAGACCTTTTAATTCTAGTTTCAAAAGACCACCAAAGCAACAGGGAATAGAATATAAAACAGAGATACATATTCCCAACCCCCGACAATCTAAGGAAATTAGAATTTCTGTGATCTATAAATACCCCCTAATCCTAGACTTAATATATTTAAATTGAAGGCAATGCAATCATAAGCACTACGAACCAACAAATTAAACTTATACCTTTCAGAAAACGTCATTCCTTGAGACCCAACCTCATTTATTCGATATACACAAGCAGTCGGATCTGCGAAAGAACCATTACATAATTCAATTAGCAGAAATCAGAAAACAAGAAAATTAGATGTGTAACAATCTCAATAATCAATGTAAACCTAAAAATTGGGGACGAATCAAAGAAAACCTAAACAATTGGGAGGGGAGGGCAAACCCAAATTCATCTTGATCTTGGCATCCAGGCTGCAATCATGCATAGTAATCAATACCGTCGTAATGCTTTTCCCGCAGCCGTCACTGCAATGTCCATCAAGTATTTGATTAAATTGAGAGAAAGAGAGAGAGGGACCACTTAACGAAAGCACTGCCATCTTTAGCATGCTTAAGAGTAGTTGCTGTTTCAGTCTCAACCCTCTTCCTTAATTTTGGTGCTGCCATCGATTTCGATCCTCCTATAGCCATTCTTCAAACAAAGAGATAGAGAGAGCTGAAAACTTTCGAAAAATGAAAAGAAAAATCGCAAGTTTCGGCTATCGCACCCTTGAAAGCGAAGAGATTTTATTTTGCACGCGGATTGCTGACTTGGCACCCTTTCGGGCCGTTGATCGCTCAACCTTTGTTGAGTAACGGGCCAGATATGGCCCAATTTTCTTTTCAGTTATATAAAACTTTTAATTTTAGATTTCAGAGTTAAAAGAGAAAATTATAACCAGACTATTCTCTTAAAAACTCTCATACCTGATTCGTTCTTAAAAACAAATACGTTTTATAAGTTTTAAACAATTCAAATTCAATTTGGATATTATTATTTATTTAAAAGGAAATGTATATTAAAATATTACTGATTCAAATTTAAAAAACACAAAAATTTTAAAATTATTTCCACCTTCGGTTGATTTTAGTTTATGTATGACACACACACACACACACACACACACACACACACACACACACACACACACACACACACACACACACACACACACACACACACACACACACACACACACACACACACACACACACACACACACACACACACACACACACACACACACGTATATATGGACAATAAAATTTAGGTTTTTAAAAATAATTCATTTCCTTTTAGTCCACTCAAATTTACTATGAATTTGATTGCATAGGTGAGATTAAATTTGTTGGAATTGTGACGACTATAAATTAAATTTATAAAACAGAAAATGAAAAGAGAAATAAAAATATTTATGTTAAAGAGTAATTCTATTCATTAGAATTTATGTGATCGTTTCCTAATATATCGTAGCATCACATGATTAATCTAAAAGTTTAATGTCCAGCTTTCCATTTATATTAATGGGGTCATACTATAGTCTGATACGAAATATCATTTAATAGGCCTTAAATCGAGTCTAGCTTGTCAAATTAGGGACATAAAAAACTTTAATTCCTTTTTGTATAAATCACGTGATAGTCTCGACTAAATCTAATTTAAGTCGGATTGGATTTTTGAAAGAATAAATCTCTCATGATACGTATTTTCTTTGTATATCATACACAAAATTTGAATTCAAAATTTTATTTAAAATGTATGAGCTAAATGTATATCCCAAGAAACAGTTTAGTCATAAAACTATATTTGCTGTCTCATGACATGTTGAACCATTACATAATTTGCGTATGGTAATACTTAGTTAGGAATTGGTTGAATTCTTTACTGTTGAAAATGATCAATTTGATAAGAATTATAATATTTATTATTTATTCAAACATATTTAGTTATCAAGAAACGGTTTGAGAGATACACACAGTTGAATAGGATTGAGCAAAAACCTTAAATCATGGCAAGTTAGTCACGAAATTAGCAATGAACATTATATTTGTTACTAACTACCGACGAATTTCGTGATGACCAGATATTATGTGACAAACTAGCGATAATTTAACAATAAACAAAAATTTTGTAACAAATTAGCGATTAATTTAGTCACAAAACTAATAACGAATTTTTAGTCACGAACTTATTGTTTATAGCAAATTATACACAAATTTTGCGATGAAAATATATTTTAAGAATTTTTTTTCCTCATTTTTTTTGCAACGAACAAAGTTTATGATAAATTAGCGACAAAATTAGTCACGAAAATTTAATCACAAAATTAACAATGAATTTTTAGCCACGAACATATTGTGTGTAACAAATTATCAATGAATTTAGTTACGAACATTTAGCCGTGAAATTAGCTACGAACATTTAACCACAAATTTACTGTTTATGGCAAATTAACAACAAATTTAGTCACGAAAATTTAACCACAAATTAGTGATGAACTCTTAGCCATGGGCTTATTGTTGTCGGCAAATTAGTGATGAAATTAACGATATCATTTTTCTTCCACTTTTTTTTTTTGGGATGAACATTGTTTGTGGCAAATTAAAGATAAATTTAGCGACGAATTTGTAGCCACAAAAATTTAGTCACGAACTTACTATTTGTAGCAAATTAGTGACGAATTTAGCGATGAAAATATATTTTCATTATTTTTCACCTTAACTCTTTGCAATGAATACAATTTGTGATAAATTTACAATGAATTTAATCACAAATTTGCTTTTTGTAGCAAATTAATAACGAATTTAATCTTGAATATTTAGTCTTGAAATTAACCATGAAAATATCGTTTGAGGTAAAGTAGTGACGAATTTAGTGGCGAAAATATATTCGTTACAAATTATGATGAATTTTGTGAAAAAACTTGTTATGTGGATAATTATCTACAAATTTAACAACAAAAACTCAGTTAGAAATTTAGTCACGTGTTTAGCGACGAATTACATTTTCATTGTTAATTAGCAATGAATTATTTTTTGTGGAAAATTTGTTGGACATTAGCAATAAAAATATTTTTGTCACTAATTTCGTTACAAATTAACCATCAACTTTTTTTCGTTGTTAATTTTTATCGCTAATTGTGAACTTGTTGTGTTCATTGAATAGTGGTTCATCTAGTTAACTACCTTATAGATCTTGCTTTATTTAATAATATTCTACTATGATGCCATATTTTTTTCTCAGAAGATACTATTTATATAGGTTTTGTATGACCAATCCTAATAACTCATATCAAGCCCAAAAAATGAACAACGAAAGCAATAGCAAGAAAAATAGCAATTGCATCACTCATTCAACCTTTTTGCTATTTGGAATGAGCATGGCATTAATGAAAAGCTGAGGTGAGATCAATTTTCTTACCACAAATTGCAGCATATCACTTGTTCTCTGCTCCCCACTAATTTCACCTGTTGGCGGTCATTGCTCTTTTAGCAATTAGTCTGTGTCTTTATAGGGACACTCAACTAATAAAGTATTTTTATTTAAATATTTTTTTTGAAATCTAATATTTAAATCTTCGTATAAATATATATTTTCGTGATTTTTATGATCTATATATATTATAAAAAAAAAAGTCATTTGTTGCTCAGAGGCACTGCTTCATGAATATCATTGTCTTCCCATTTGTTGACTACCTAGCCCTTCACTCCCTGCACCTACATCTTCCACTTATTGAATTCTTTTAATGCAATCTATGAAGTTGCTTTTTCACCACCAACCTATTTTGGAGGGATTAATCAGCAAAGTCGATGCAATGAACTTCTTGAAGATGGCTTGTTTGCTTACACCTTAACCATAGATGTTGCTTCTGATTTGAACCCATTTAAGAGATCAATTTCTTTACCCATTTAATATACGAAAATAATGTTTTATAATTTTAAATTTTTTTTTGTACATACATGGATGCTCGAACTCGAGCATATTACATGAGAGGAGAGAAAATGTACCATTTGAGTTGAAACTCTTTGGCTTCCCGTATATGTTTGAACCAAATTGATCAGAGTATATTTCATATATTAGTGGTGGTATCAAAAAAAAAATGTGGTGGTAAAAAAAAAAATGATAGGCAACGGGGAACCGATTTTGATCATTTTTCAATTTTATTTATTTATTTATTTATTTTTGTGTGTGTCATTCCATTTCGAGGACCATCCCTAAATACAAAGCATAGGACCAAGGTATTTCGAACCCTCATTTTTCTTTTGCTGTCAAACACGGTGTTCGCCCTTCTCTCTCTTCCATAAATGCCATGCGCTTCCAACACTGCACTGCATCGTCCCCTTTCTCTCTTCCATTAATTTTTAATTTATTTTATTTCACTTATAATATTCATTGATCAATTCAAAAAAAAAAAAAAAGTAAAAACTATTAACATTTCATTAAAAACCCAAACCTATCCTCTCTACTCAGTGTCTCTACTTTTTCAAACACCGCCCATGTGGAAAAACTATTTGCGGTTAGGGAGTTGGGACCGAGCACCGAAATGGATGTGGTGTCATGGGGATCTGATCATCCAGACGCAAGGGATGCTTCATTTATGAGTTGGCACTTGGGCTATCACCATCTCAACCAGAAAGGGCAGCTATATAAAATAAATGCAAACTTTCGTTGTTGAATTCATAAATGATAACCTTCATTTATTTTATGCTATTTCTCAATTTCGAGTGCCTCGTCTTTGAAATAGACCCTCCCACATCTAGCATTTTGGACTTATACTTTTTGACAATCCAACCTCAAACCAAGGATTCCCCTTCTATTTTTTTTTTTTTTTGTATATTCTTTCGATATATATAATCATATTTTGATTAATTTGATCTGAATATTAAAATTTTAAATAAAAAATAATATTTTAATCATATTCTGAATAATTTGTGAAAGTATTAAAAGATTTAATAGTAAATAACTATTTTAATATAATTATTTTATTTCCAAATATTCTCTTTTTATTATATTATTTTCGTTTAAAAAAAGGCAAGGGATATGCCTCGGCTTTCATACCACGAACAAAACAAAGGCAATGTTATTGAATAGAACTGATGCCTTAAAAACAAAAAGAAAGAAGGAATCATATTCTCCTACTCAGCTAATATTCGCCACATTTATCCTACTTCAGTGCCTCTTTAACTAATCAACACAATTCTATTGTCGCTTTATTACCTTCAACATTTTATGTAATTTTTCAATTTCCTTATAATTGCAGGCACTAAAATCTATTCAATATAATTGAACACATTTTTACTAAATTTTTAGATAAAATATATACTTTTTAAACAAAAATCTAAAATTTAAATTTTAATAATTGTATTACAGAAAATTTGATCTACACACAAGATTTGCTTGATGAGTTTGAGTAATACCGGTGACCTATAGTTATTTGCATCTAATAAATTTATTCTTATAATATATACCAAAAAGATAGTATATGTTTTGTCAATAAACTATAAATCAATCGATATTATCATTTTTTTAGAAATATTGAATTTGAATATTTCCTATGTATAAAAAAATGGTAATATATGATATAAATGGGAGTGACTTCAATGCTTCGGAGAACAGGATGAGATCAAAATCATTGTAGATGGATTCAGAAGAAAGAAGCAACCCCAGATTAATTGAGAGATTATTTATTAGAAAAAAGCATATTAATAAGTGATGTGATTAATGGTTTTATGCAGATTGTCATTTGACCCAAAATGAAATCGAGCAACATTTCCCATCCCCCATATAAAATAAAAAAGAAAAAAAAAATCCACTTTAGCTAAATTCACTAACAAATTAGAGAGTGACACTAATGACACCATACTATTCTACCACAAACACTTGAAAAACTGAAAAACCCAACAAAACCACCCAGCTCATAAGCATACCACGAGAAGCACCAGCGTAGAAATCCCAATTTGTTTGATCAATCGGATACACAGCCCCACCAGGCGTCCCCGAAAAGTAGTAGAATCTCGGCGGCGGAGGCGCCACGATCTTTGGAGCACAATTCTGGCCGGTGGAGGGAACATATATTTGGGGTGGTGACGGCGGTGGCGGTGGCGGGGGAGGTGGTGGTGGTTGTGGGCCACATGGGTTGTAACATGAAGAGCATGCCGGGCACTTTATGCCTGTGTCCGGTCCTTGGGGCACTAAGATCATTGGTTCATCAAGCTTGCTAGCAGTGCTAGTGGGAGTGCAATTGATCATTGAAGTTGTTGAGATCAAGACAAGAAATGTTGTTAGTGCTTGAAAGATAAAACAATGCTTGTGTTGAGGGAGCCACATCTTGGTAGAGAGAGAGAGAGAGTAGAGGAACTTGTGTGAAGAGAGGTGAAAGAATGTGATGGGATTTGATATTCAGATCGGGTGCATGGGCTCTTGAAGTGTATAAGAGGAGCACAAAGGAGGATGAATTTGGGGTTCGGTAATTTTGGGTTCATTTGGGAGAAATGTGTGATGGTAGCACAAAGCACTTTGCACCCGTTAGGTAATTTGATTTCTATTGTCAAACTATTTTTTTCAACAAAACTTTTTCACTTTAATTAAAAAAAAAAAAAATCAAATAAAATAAGATAATTGAGGCAAAGTGAGATATCCCCAACAAGATCTTTATAACTTAAAAAGAAAATGAAGGTTTTGCATAGACCAGTCTTTATTTTAATTATGAGAAATATAATAATTAAAATAAGACAAGATATAATAAGAAAATGTGGGAAGAGAAAGATCAAACTTTTACCGAAGTGGTGCCTCGTGATGCAGAAAATAATTCTGATTTTTTTTTTCACTCTGAATTATAATATGGTGAATAATTGTATGCCAAGTGAGGCCAGGAGAAAATAAGGGTCAATTTGGCTCATATATTGAATATTATTTCTTTTTCTTTGGCACCTCTCTCCATTTCCTCTCTCTATGATGGACCGCGAAAGCGATTCCCATGTGGACGTTCTAACTGTGTTAGGCCCCATTCTCTCTCTCTCTCTCTCTCTCTCTCTCTCTCTCTCTCTCTCTCTCTCTCTCTCAATGATATGGGATTGATTCACCCTCGTCATAAAAGTTGCGTTGCCACAACTGTGCATAAAAGGGGGAAGGATTGGACACAGAATTTGTTCTCTCCAAAAGAGAATTGTTTGTGGGATAAAACCCATCAGCAAGTGGTGAAAACTGAAGACAACTCTGTTTTTATTCCAAGTCCTTTCTTGCTGTAGGCCTTTTTATCTTTTTAAGTAAAAATACTTAATCACGGCCTAGCTGCTTAGTCCATTACTTTATAAACTAATGTATACGAAAAACTACATTTAATTCGATTAAATTTGATTTTAATTGATTTGGATCCTTAAAAAGATGTTATGCCTGCTAAATCCGATTCGAGACGGTGTGGATATTTGAAAAATAAAAATCTCTCAATACATGTTTCCATCATTAATTAAATTCGGTTCAAATCAATTTTAATTATTAAAGTATAAAAATTTTTAAATATTTATTTTTGTTATACACAAAACTGAAAAAGAATTATTAGAAGATTTGATGATTTCTTTGCCTGCTTGACCTTTCCAAGTTTCTTTCTTGATTTGTTTACTTCATAAAATAATATATATATTATATATTATTTGACAAAAAAAATATATATTCACAAAATGGTCCCAGCTTTCTAGCTAGATTATTTAGAATGCTTAAATAAGTCAAATTTGAAAGCATTGAGGTTTAGTTCTTTAATTAAATTAAACCAGCTTCCAGAAAAAGGGAGGAGGGGGGAGGGGGGAGGGGCGAAGGGGGGCAAACACCAAAGAGAAAAGGGAAGTTAAGAACAATTTATAAACAATAGCATCTCTTCGAATTAATAATAAATGGAAACCTGCAGATGCATTTGCCTTTATTCAAAAGTGTGTTCCACCCATTATTCTTCTACTTATTCTATACCTTTACCATACAATATTTAGGAATCGATTTATTTTAATTAAACGAAAAAGGACTCCATTATTCAATTAGTATTATTTTACCGTACAAATAAATATAATCCGATAATTACATAATTAATATAATTTTTTGTTAGATTTAATTGACACTCTCGAAAACATAATGATTTTTTGAAAAAAAATAAAAAATTGTGTTTACTGGTATATTTCAGTGAATAAACGTAAAAAATTCAAAAATTATGAAGTTTTTGTTGACAATCTCACAATTGAGATGATAACCACACCAAACGATTTATTACCACAATATCACAATACCACAATCCTAAATCCGATTGTTAAAATGACGTAAAATTTTCCTATTCATAATTTTCTCTGCACCTTCAATGATCTTACTCTAGAAAGTATGTGCTTTCTCAAAACTCAATTCTCACAAGAAAATAACGAGTGTTCTCTCTTTGTGTCAATTAATTAAGCATCAATTCTCTCAAATTAAAGAAGATAATAAAAGTCATGCAGTATAATATGAAGATTTTAAAAGGAGTGAAAATAATGAGTTAATCATCCATTATCTCATATTAGATTTAAATTTAAATTTGAATATTTTTTACTTTTGTGGTAAAAAGCCCTACGTGCCCATATTTATCAACATCTTCTATTTACACATGAAAGTATTTTATATTTGTCATAAGATTACAACTCATACGATCTTCTATATCACCTTGTTACATTTTCATATAAAATTGGGTGTCGTGTGACTAATGAGCACATCTATAAACAAAAACTCCTCGATGCACCTATTAGGCTGAGTAAGGAGTCACTATTAGTACCAAAAGGAACTCATTGTACCCCAAACTCAACATCATTACATCTATCAAGTCACTTTCCTTTTTGAAAGTGATCCCCAATCATTATTTGACTGTGTATTCACTATTATATTTGAATCTTAATATTGATAAATATAATAGACCGGTCAGTTCAGTTGTTTTCTTATATCGGCCCCTTAGACCTCAATTATCTTTCGGCCCATAAGTAAACAGACTAAAGTAGCAAATAATGAACCAACACTTCTAAAAACAACAAAAAGTAATAAGGGTACAAGAGATCACATCCAATGGATCTCGAGTCTCACATAGGGGAATGAGAATCATGATCATACTATCGTCTGAAATAATTACTCACATTATTCTTTGGTCGTCCTATCACATACGGTATGAAATACATAGCACAATATTATTTTCTCATCTCTCAAAAGAGTATATGTCAAATTTGTTTAACACTATACAGCTATGAAACTCTATCACACATAACATTTTATATAAAGATCTCAAAAAGAGTATTTTAGAGACAATATCACTTGACACAAGTGACATATGAGATCTCAAATCTGGTTACTTATAGGTAATATGGAGGTGAGTATGTTCATGTCAGTCATAACACATATGATCTCATGTTGAATATATATTAAAGCGACTTATATTCTAGTATGCCTACTCTCAAAATCTCTTACAATTAGAAATCGTCTCATCACCGTTCACTTAGAGTTGGAGGTGATCATTCGTATGAGAAAGTCGACCTCATTTCACTGACAGATCTTTTATCACATCACATCACAAAATATATGATAAGAAATAAGTACATTAATTAAAAAATATAATAATTTATGTGTGAGTGAATAATGTACAAAAAATCATATATATATATATATATAATATCAATACTTATTGATGTAGGTGGGAATGACACTTTCATCGTTTAACCAAATCGGGAGTTCGACTCCCCCTGGATATGAAAAAACAATATTGGGAGACCTCCCCCTTAAATGAGTACCGACAATCAGGTCGATCCGGATTAATCAGAATAAAGTCTCGGATACAGAACTGTAGCTTAGTCATAAGGACCGAATATATATATATATATATAAAGGTAATAAGTATCAATATCGTCAATACAATACAAAATAAGTAATATCAAAAGATATGCAAATCCAATAATTCTCTATATCCTATAAATGAGTCTTTGACAATGGGTTTAATAAAGGGGTTAGCCACCATACTGTGTATAGAAGTGTACTTGATGGTTACCTCACCCTTTTCCATGATATCTCTTATAAAATTATATCCGGTATCAATGTATTTGGTCATATTATGATATTTAGAGTCTTGAGCGTAAATGATAGCGAGCTAATTATCACAGTAGATTATCACCGACCTTCCACTATCTGCCACAATTAATAATTCATCCAATAGTCTCTGAAGCCAAACTGTTATTCAATTAGAGGGGATGGATGAATAGTTGAATAGACTTTTTGATACTTTTTCTGAATTTTAAAACTTTATGACAGTGAATGAAAGCAGGTAAAAATGACAGAAAGAATTTTTATAGTAGTTTTACCAAACCCGATATACGTCCACTCCCAATCTCCCCCTAGATTTTCCATTAAATGCTTAGTTTACAATTGATTACAGATTCAAGTTAAATCTCAAACAGTATACGTCTGAACACTATAATTCAATCTTATACAGATTGAATCTTAGGCTTTTCTAGATTTAAGGCAGTGTCTCACTCTTTTTAATATTTGATACTCAAATTAATATATAAAAGAATGTTAAGAATTGAGACTTACTTTTCTCGTATTTGACAGAATGAAATACTCGAAAAGACACTTAATACAATTAAAATTTTCAAGTGCACAGAGATGAGATTTTTTAGTATATAATTGGAGCTCTTATTTCAAGTCGTGTCTCATGTGTTACCCTCTCTAATTTTTGCTCTCAATATTTATTGAAGTATTGAATAGAGCCGTTGAGGACTGGTGAAAGTTGTTGCATTTGAACATTGGGTATTTAATTTCTGCAATTACTGTTTCTGTAATGGTTCCTTCCTTCGCGCTGAAGTTTCGTTCTTTTTACTGGCGTATCTTTTAAATAGGCCAATCAGACATTGTTTGCTCTACATTTGAACATTAACTTTGATAGAAGAGAAAATATTTCAGAAATCAAAGAAAGAAGACGTCCGCTAGGTTTAAAAGTGTTTTCTAGATCTGGTTTCTAACACACGCAGATCGACAGATCTATTGAGGATATTGACCTGAATTTAAATCATTCTTAGTGTATTTCTATGCAAATAGGTCGAAAAGATACTATTTCAGGTCGACAAGGAATTGTGCCAAATAAAATTGGTGGACACGAAATTTTTAATTGGTCAATGTATTCCTCTGTGTCGACAACATTTCAATCGTGTCGATGTGTGATCTTTCTGACTTTGTGAGATGTAGGGCGACAAGTCTAACTTGATGCATCGACATATTACTATTCAGATTACAAATTGGTCGATATGTAGAATTCAATTGGTTGATGTGTATATGTTGTGTCGACATAAAACTAATAGGTCGATATATATTTTAATAAGCAATTGAACATTAGGTTGACAAAACTCACTATGTACATCGATATCTTACTGTGTAAATAAAAATTGGTGGACCTGAAGAAATGAATTGGTCGATGTGTTTCCTCGGGTCGACAAATATTTTGCTGCGTCAATGTGCAGTATTTAAGAAACATAATAGACGGGTCGACATGTGCTCATCAAGGGTTGATGTATCAGTATTCACTTATTGAATTGGTTGACATGTTTCAGTGAATTGGTTGATGTGTTTTGGCCAGGTCGACAAGAACAGAGCAGGTTGATGAGTTTGTTTCTGACTTAAGTGTCATCAGGTTGATGTGTCAAACCCACAGGTTGATATATTACTATTTGGACATCAAATTGGTTGACATAATGTATGAAATTGGTGAACATGACACTGTTCAGGTTGATATATTGCAAATCAGGTTGATGTGTTGTATTAATGGGTTGACAAATTACTATCACAAGTTAAATTGGTTGATGTATAAGAATGAATTGGTTGACATGTCACTATTCATGCCATCTCAGGTTGACATGATTTGTGCAGACATCGATATCCTAATGTATTTTCCATTCTTAGTGTCGATGTCTAATATGTTCAGGTCGATGTGTTTGAGCAATTGGTCGATGTGTAATTTTAAATTCGTCCACCTGACTTCCTATGTTGATGTGCGCTTGTGTAGGTCGAAGTGTTCAGACTTATGTTTCGAATAGAAACATTTGGTTAGATCAACAAGAGTATCAAACGGGTCGATATTTGTGTGAATGTCACAGGTCGATGTGTTTTCTAAGCAGGCCGACCTATATTGTAGGATTCTGAATTTTCTTATCTGTTTTCTTATATTCTTGAACTCTTTTCCTTCTAGCAACTCATCATCAAAACTCTATTAGGTCAGCACAAACACTCTCCTGAACTGCAACTGAGCAAACCACGAACTCAGTTTTCATCGTAAATAGAGTTATAGAGATTTGCTTCTTACTGCTCCAAGATATAGCATCACCATTGAGTAAAAATGCAAAACCTAATATCGATTTGGATTTATCCAAATCATTGCCCCAATTGTCATCTAAATATCCTACAAGCACAAATCACCTCCTCTGTAACATAAAGAGAAGTTCGCAATTCTTTTAAAATATCTGAAAATTCTTTCACTGCTCTCCAATAACCCCTTCTAGAATTTAATTAATATCGACTCACTAGACCGACTATATAACAATTTTCTGATCGTGTACACAATATCGCGTATATTAAACTTCCCATTGCACTGAAATAAGAGATTTTGCTCATTTCTCTTGCTTTTTCCTGAGTTTTGGGTCACATCTTAAGACTCAGGCTATCATATTTGGCAATAGAAATATCTATCGAATAACAATCACTTATTCCAAAACACTTGAGAATCTTTCTAATGTAGGTATTTTATGAAAGAGTCAATATTCATCTCGAGCGATCCCTCTAGATTTTAAATTTGAGGATAAACTCAGTTTCACTCATATCTTTTATGTCGAAATTGGATGATAATCATGTCTCAATAGTTATCAGATATTTAATATTGTTCCCAACCAATATTATATCGTCCACATATAAAAATATGATCACAAAAGTGTTAACATAACGTATCAGATAAACACAATGATTTTCCTCTATCGTTGTAAAACTATAAAATATCACATACTCAGAAAATCTCAGATACCGCCGCCTAAATGACTAATTTAGGTAGTATGACGACTTCCGGAATCAACAGACCTTATCCTCTTACCTATTAGAATGAATCCAGAGGGTTATTCCATGTAGATCTTCTCATCCGAACTTCCATTAAGGAATGTGGTCTTTGCGTTCATCTGATATAATTCTAGATCCATACTCACGATAATCACTAGGAGTAAACAGATCGATATAAATTTAACTACAAGAGAAAAAGTCTTCTCATAGTTAATACACTTTGTTTGCGTGTAACCCTTGGTTATCAAATGGGCCTTGTATCTCTCTGCTGATCTATCAACATTTCTTTTGATTTTAAGAACACATTTGTTTCCAATGGTCTTTATATCCTCAGATAAGTCAACTAGATCTCAGATCCTGTTGACTCTCATGGATTTCATTTGCTCTTGCATGGACTTTAATTATCGGTCCTTCACAAGACCCTTAAGAGCCTCCTTAAATGTCTTGGACTCCTTATCATCCTCAAGAGTTACAATGAGAATCTCATCCTCAATCAAAAAATAACATGGGGTTGCTTGTCCCCGACTACTCATACGAGAAGGGGGAGCCTCTTCACCTTTAGATGGACTACTCCTACTGAAACCAAAATCCGTAACAGTTTTTTAAGTCCTACCGCTAGATTCAACTGAACTATTAGACTCACTTATCTTATAAAAGGTGAAATCTTGATTGATTTTGCCTCAATTAAGAAAATCATTTTCTAGAAATGTGGCATCGCAAGACTTAATCTCAGTGATTGTGTCATCTGTATGCTCATCTAAGAACACATGTCTCTTGGAATATTCAGAATATTTTATAAAGACACACTTATTTCCTTAAGGGCCTAATTTATTATGTGAATGTGAGAAATCATGAATATATGTGACACATTCTCATGGCCTTAAGTGGCTAAGGTCAGACTATCTCCCTGTCCAAAACCCGTATGGGGTATTCACTACTGACTTTGTTGGAACACGGTTAATGACATAGGCAGTAGTCAATAATACATCTCCCCAATGGGAGATGGGCAAGTTGGCTTGCGCCATCATAGATTCCACCATCTCCAATAGAGTTCTATTCATTTTTTTGACTACTCCGTTCTATTAGGATGTTATAGAAATAGTCAACTATCTCATAATATCCTTATTAAAACAGAGCTCTTTGAATTGTTTAAACAGATACTCACATCCTTGATCGGTTATGAGAATTCTTACTTTTAATTATAACTAATTCTCAATCTCACTAATAAATCGCTTGAAACACTTCAATTTCTCAAACTTGTATGAAATCAGATATACGTAAACAAAACGCGTATAATCGTCTATAAATGTAATAAAATACGTAGGGTCATTTCGGGATTTCACATTTATAGGCCCATAAATATCGGAATATAATAACTGCAATGGAGTCCCAGTTCTCATTGTCTTTCCAAATGATTTTCTTGTAGTTTTGTCAGTTAAGCAAAACTCACATAAAGACAACTCGATCCTAGTTAGCAGACCCAATAGACCATTCGTAGCTAACCGGTTTATCATCTCTTACTCTATGTGGCTAAGTTTACTATACCAAATAGTAACATAAATACCTACACTATCAGATATAAAGGCGATAGAAGATAAATGAGAAATGTAGTTAAACAAAACTATATTGGGTGCATATAGTCCATCATGAACTAAATCAGTAAAAATCAAAGAATTGTCACATGAAACAAAAACTTTAGAGTTTCTCAATAAAATAGAATATTCTAAATGATCAAGACAAAATACATATACGAAATTCTGTCGAACCTCAAGAGCATACAAAATATCCCGTAAATATATGATTTGGTTATTTCACAGCACCAGTTTGCATGTACAAATCCTTCTAACAGCCACAAACGCTCTGTTCTCCATATACAGCCTCCTCATATAAGGACTTAATCGGCAGAACTTCATGTATGCACTTCTATCGTGAACTATATGGTCGGTGGCTCTTGAGTCTACAATCCACAAAGAAGAGGAGTCGGTGAGTATCACAGTAAATAAAACAAAACTCAAACCATATGAAGAAAAAATATATACATTTCGCTAGCCACACTTGCGAGCAAAATACTCAAATTTGCTACATACATAGCACTTGAATTTGCCCTTACCGAGCTTCTTTTTCCTGCATTTTTGTTATTTGTCGTCAATATTGACAGATGGTTTCTTTCTTGCCATGGCCTCTGGTCTTTTTGTCATATTTGCGCCATTTGCGCTTGTTACCACAGGAGCCCTTACTCGACTCTACCATATAAACGTGACCCAAAACAGATCTAGTCATCTCCTGACGTTCCTCCTCTAGTTCACAGTGTCTATTCACATCCACGAAATACGAATCCTTTTAATGTATGTGAATTAGATCTTAACAACTTTCCAAGAGTCAGTTAAAAACTAGATTACTCTCAATACCTGAAACTCATCCAATAGTGGCTCTCACATATTCTTTAAAAAGACGATCATACTCGACATGTGCATGAGATACTATTTCATACTATGATCCGACCCCTTTTTATAGATAATAAACTTATAAGTCATCATTATTAACTTATGAGCTGACTAGGAGCCAAAATCTCCTTAAGAACAAATCACACAGATATTATAGTAGAATACTGCTCATAAACAGAGGTCATATCATTGTGCATGCTACTCAGAAGGATTGCCATAGTCTAGCTATCATTTCTCTTTCATGCACGAAATGGCTCCTGATTCGATATCGCATGAGATGTGGTACCTTCCCTAAGATCATTTATCTCGTGCTGTAAGATTTCTGCTAGTTCTTATTCCTTAAAGATAAACTGAGTCTTCCAATACCAAATCTCATAATTATTACCATTCAATGTCTCCCTTTACGAAATTAAACGTGACAGTTTTTACTATAACCATTGTCTTTGTTACACATAAAAAAGAGACGTTAGTGATATATGATGATTATTTTCACAATTTTGCACACTTTACAAATCAACAAATCCTAAATGATTCGAGTATAGACCCCAAAGTAAACGTATAAATCAACGGATAACATACACTACAACCCGAGATCACATTTTATCATCCGCATTTGGATTCAGCGAACAAAAACCCACAAATAGTCACATATATGGACGTGGAACCCTAAAAAATTGGAAAAATCTAATCCTGGACGACTCGATGCACCGCTTGTCGTCCCACGTGCCACCACGTGCTAGCGGCGTGCTACCACGTGCCTCCATGCACTGGCAGCAGGTTGCTGCACAGACCAGATGCGCAACGCCTCCTACATGTGCGCTCACGCACTAGACGACCTAAACCGTCCGACCTTGTTCATGCGCCTTATCGCGCGTGAACTTCACGCACTGCACCTACATACATGACATGCCTCTGCGCGTGTGTAGTGCATGCACTAGCCGGTCTAAGTCGATTCTTCCTTGCCCGATGACTCTACAACAGAGTCGTTTTGACCCGGCTGCCGAAAATTCATTTTTTGCCACTTTTTAATGGCGATTTCGTCTGGAAAATAAAACTGGATTTCCTCAAGTCATCCTCAACTCGATTTTTTTAAGATTCAATTCCTAATTTCGATGAATCTTGTATCCAAAATTTTGGTCTTTCGTGATCATATCGGAAAATCCAATTTTCGACGATGACAATACACAATATATATCAAAATGTAATCAAATTATGAAGAACACATATAAATCAATTTGTCTTCTAATGTGACAGATCTAGAGTTTTGAGTTTCAAGCACTATTAATGGATAAAACTTTGACCTTATATTTCATGGTCTAAACATATTTCAAAAATTATGAAAAAATTATATTCATAATTTACAAATAATGGGTAATATCGTCGTATAATTGAATTCACGAAATTTATCTGTGATCTGAACCCTAATTTTTTTATCATACATTTTTTTTATACTCGAAAATTCTGAAAAATATTTAATAAATCTAACTCGGCTCTGATATCAATATTAGATTTAATTGACATAGAAGAAATACGAGTATAACTCTATGAAAAAACGCAAAAAATTCAAGAACTACGAACTTTTTGTTGATTATCTCGCAGTTAGGATGATAATCACGCCAAACGAGTTATCACCATAATATCACAACGTCACAATTCTAAATCCGGTGGTTAAAATGACGCAGAAATTCTTTATTTGGAATTTTCTCTATTCTTTAAATGATCTTACGCTAGAAATTGTGTTTTTTCAAAACTAAATTCTCTCAAGAAAATAATGAGTGCACTACTAGAAATTCAGGCATCAGTGATAGAAATTTCTATCACTGAAAGTAAAAAATCTGTCGCTAAATATTATTAGCGATGGATTTTTACCGTTGTTAAATCTATCGTAAAATATTACCCGCTAATTTTTACTGACGAAACAATAATTCGTCGTTGATATTAGCGACGGAAAAAAATATGTTGCTAAAAATATCCAACGAAAATTTTTTTCGCTGATTCTTGAGCTCTGAGACACATGCGTAGCGACGAATTAGCGATGGAAAAAATCCATTGCTAAAAATATCCGATGGAAAATTCCGTCACTAAAAATTGGAACCCTCAAACCCATGCACGCGCTGGCATGCGCCCTCACCCTCTCGCACGCGCTCTGCCCGTGGACCTACCTGCCCCAGCCCCGCACCCACCTGTGCCTGCACATGCCCCGCCCGCCCGCACGCTGCCTCCTTTAATTTGTGAAAATTCCTTCTTCAACGCTTCCAGGAGGAATCAATCATGTGCATAGTAAAAATATTAACAATATCACAACTATCGGACCACAATGACACATCTAATCATATTCTTTTTTTATTTCTTATCTTTATCACACAATTTTTTTAATAAAAATAAAAATAAAATAAAATGATAATTTATTATAAATTAATAAATTAATAAATTATTATCTTAAAATAAAATAATAAAAATTTTGAACAAAATAAAATACTTTTATTTTTCTACAAAATAAAATAAAAAGAAAAAGAAAAATAATTATTAAATAAAAAATAAAAAAATAAAAAAATAAAAAAATCTGTCGCTAAAATTTCGTCGGTAATCCGTCGATAAAATTTTCGTTATTAATCTGTCGGTAAAATTTCTGTCGGTAATCCGTCGCTGATAGCTGTACATATAGTTTTTTTTGTATTTTTTTTTATCTTTTAGCACTATACCGACGGATTAACGATAAAAATTTTTCGTCTTTAAAAATTTCGTCGGTAATTCGTCGTTAATAATTTTACAGATTTTTTTTTTCTGTTTACCATATTAGTGAAGGATTAGCGACAGAAAATTTTCTATCGTTAATTTCTTGATTTTCAGTTCAACGTTAATCTGTCATTGTTAACGACGAATTTTTTTTTTGTCGATGATTTTTCATCGCTTATGACTTAATTTCTTATAGTGGTGTTCACTCGTTGTGTTAATTATGCATCAATTACAACTTTGTCTTATTAGGTAGTTTGATTACAGGTACTAGGCAACTGAATTGAACAAAATTGTGTAGGGAATTTTGAAGTTTTGTTAATGTAATTATAGAAACTTAAATCTCTCCCCCAATTTGTTATTGTATGGCTTTAGCATGCCTCGTTGGGTGGTAGAGCTTAATGTTTGGAAAGGTGTTGGAAGGTAGAGGTTCTTGCCAATTATCTCAATTTATTTTAATTTTATTTTATTATATTTGTCTGACTTTTAAATGCAACAAAAATCTTCTATATAAAAATAAAATTCATAAGTAACAAAAATTAAAATTATTATTATATTTATCATTTTTTATTAAAAGCTTAAATCTATTGCAAAAATAAATTTTATAAGTAATATTTTAAAAGGGAGCTCTATTGCCTCAAAACTTAAATGGTAAATTTATAGATCAGGAATATAATCTTAACTTCTTTAATCGCCTATCGGTTTCATCTCGGGATATAAACAACACCTTCCCAATGCTTTTTCTTTAGAATTTCTTTCTTTTTTTTGGGTTTTTTCCTTTTTTATCTCACCGTATATACATGTCGATTTATATAATTAAAATTATATCAATGTGGGAATTAAATTGATAAATCAAATACTATATCCCTGCAAACACTTAGTAGTTATATATTTTCATGTTTCTATTGAGATTTAAGTTTTAAATTTATAACTATATTAATATGTCGATTTAATATAGTAATATATAAATTATTACTATATTTATTCGGTAAATAAAAGAAATAAACACAAAAATTATTTTATTCAGTGATTATTATTATATTAATTATCGATTTTTAACTATAGTAATATTGTAATACATTTGAAATTTGATTGAAGGTTTCTCTTGCAGGAAATCGAACCCGAATTTTCTGGATGAAAAGACATCCTCACTAATCTTCGACTGTGTCGTGAAACGAAACTTAGAACCTTAAATTCAACCAATCACATTTCTCAAACCTCCACGTCAGCACTTAAACAACCCAGTGTAATATCAAAGCACGTGTCCACTACCCTCACATGCGCATCTGATACGTGTTCCGCTCATTGTCTGGGCTTCTGCCACGTCAAAGCCCTAATTCCCTTATTAAGCATTTTTTTTTAATATAAAATCCCCAGTCCCTAAATTTCGTCCCTATAAAAAGAAGACCATTGTCCCAACGAAAGACCATGTTCCGTTTAATCCATACCCTTAACCTAATTACCAGAATTTTGGTCATTCTCGATCTCATCATCCAATCTTTGGACATAGATTCCCTCCAATAATCAAAAAATCCAAGAACCCTCTTCGATAAACCCTCCTAAAGGGATTTCAATTTTTGGGTCATCACATTCACAATCACAATTAGCCAAAGATGGTTGCAGGGGTTGGAGTACCAATATGCGTGGAGTGTGGGACAGCAAGCAATCCATGCAGATGCAAGGTGGTGGGTCCAACACTAGGGTTCTTTGCCTTCGCCGCCGCTGCAGTGGTCGAGTGGCCAATTGGGGCTTTGGTCTACTGCTTCCGCCATGCCAAGGGGCAGCGCATCTTGGCACATCCCTCCACTGTCATCTATCCTGCCGTGGCTAGTTCTATCCCTATTTGATGTTATGTGTCCTATATGTATTACTCTTTTTTGTTAATAAAACTTGAAAAGTCTTTCTTGTATTGAGGATGCCTAAACTGTGGGCCTTGGCCCAAACCGGAGCATGTCAATTTGTCATGTGGAAATGTAGTTCATGTGGGTTTTATGCACTTTGAAGTTAAGATTTCACTACCCTACACTCATACACTAAAAGAATGAGTGGGCCCACATCCACCGGTTTTGTGTACTAAAAATGAAAAGCTTTGCTTAATTCATAAAAATGGGTCTAAAAAATGTTGCAGAGGGGTGATTTTAGGTCTTAGTAATTGTTGGTGTAAAAAATAATAAAGAAGAGTGGTTAAATTGATTATCTAAAATTTAATTTTTTTAAAATCTAATTTCATTTAGATTTAATAATTAAATTTATAATCAATCTAACAGTGAGAAGATAAATCTGTTTTTATCGTAATTCATGTCTTATGCCTACAAGTTAGCGAACGTTGCTTACGAGGCTTGTTCGGTTCAAGTTTCATTCTTCATACCCAAAACAAGCAAAGCACATAAATTTGTCTCTTTGTTTTTCACTAAGATTTCTACTTAGTACTTTTATTAAATTGGGCATTGCATCCGGAACTCATGCCGAACCTTTTGAGGTTTAGCTGACATAAGATCCCTAAAAAATGCTTCACCTTGGCCCTAGTGAGTCTTTGAAGCAAAGCTCAAGTGAAAATCTTGATGTGGTTATAATCCGCGTGAAGATCTCAATTACTTGCAGAAGAGGGTTTTTTTTTTTTTTTTTTTTTTTATTATTCTCATCTTCTTGAAAAGAGAAGAATCAAGTTTATCATATTTATCATTGATGAGAATATATAAATTTGTTAAAATATATTTTGGATCAATTGATTTTGAAAATATTTTATTTTATTTGTTTTCATAATTGTGTTTATGGTTTTCTTATATAAATTTAATATATAATAAATTTTTATTAAAACAATGGTTTATTAGAATTCATTGTTTCATGTTCTTAATTCAATTATTTTTTAACAAAGTTAAGACCACATGTCTGCAGCACTTACCGTCGAAAAAATCTCTCGCACACACTAACGCGCCAACTGAAGATTGTCGATTCAATTTGTCCCATCCTACTGTCTAGAGGTCAAAGTTGACTCAAAATAATATATTTTGATTTTTCACAATCCACTCTAATTGGTCACAAATTGTCTCGTCAGTATACGTGTCTCACAGAGAACGACACATCTTTTGGCATTTTAACATCCACGTATCACCACTTGTATTAACCCTTTCGAATTCAAATGGGTTGAGGTGAAATATTAAAAAATATTATAATATAAAAATATTTTTTTAATAAATTATCAATATTTGATCATTATATTATTTTTAATTAAATTTATTTTAAATCAAATTTGATAAAATTCTTTCGATATTTTTTTTTATCATACACAAAAATCGAATATAAAATTTTGTTTAAGAGATAATAGTATATAATTATTGCATTAATTAGAACATTGATAATATTTGATTTTGTTAAAATATATTATGCATCAAATGATTTTGAATATATTTAAATTTATTTATTTATATATTTATAATAATTATTTTTATATTTATGACAATGATTCCTTTATATAAACTAAATATATTTTAATATTTTATTAAAACAATGGATGATTAGGTTTTATATCCTTAGGCTTCCTATTCTTACTTTTAGTGGTCTTTTTCATCAAAATTTAAAGGTGAGATTAATGAAGTTGTAGGATTAAAAGAAATAATTATGCGTGTTAATACAGGGTGAATGCGTGTCACGTTTCTCTTCTTTCAATTGCGTGCGTGACCAAGTCCACTAGTACAGTCGTTTTTTCTCGAGTTCCCCCTATGAAAAATTCTTCGCCCCCGTAAAAAGGCAAAAAAAAAGTAAAAATAAATAAGAGTGCGCAACTGCCGGGAAACAACAGCCTGTTAATGTGTTGACACAAGTGAAAAGGTGCGCTTAGACACGTAGATATGATCACGGTTTTATAAATTTTTGTTTCAATATTGAAATAGACGGTTTCGGTTTTGGTATTACCGGTGCAGGTTTTAGTTTTAATTTCTATTATAAATAGTTTCGATTTTGATTCTAAAATATTAAATATAAAAAATAAAAAATAAAATAAAATATCGTTTTTTTATAAAAAAAAAAATTAATACAAAAATATGAATGATTAATGTAATAACAACATTTTTATCATTTAATTACATATTTTCATTTGTTTTCGTCAAATCTTAACAACTTAAAAGAAATAAGATTATTGAAAATTAACAAATTATTTTTTCCTTTTTTTCTCAATAAAATCTCACACAATATTGTTAGATGTCACCGAGGAAAGCCAAAAGGCCTCATCTCTTCCGCTTCTATCTTCAAAAGTTCAAAGTCGACGCAAGTCAAAATTCAAGTCCACATAACCCGTAGTACACGGTTGCTTTCGCTATTCTAGTGCGCACTATAACCTGGAGTAATTGGATGACATGTCAGCATCCAGAGGGTCAAATCTTTGATGTGTCATTAAATGGTTGAGTCCACATCACTCCTCGTTATGGCTGTGGTTCAAGGGTTGAGACTCTCTCTCTCTCTCTCTCTCTCTCTCTCTCTCTCTCTCTCTCTCTCTCTCTCTCTCTCTCTCTCTCTATGTGCTTAAATTCCAAATTGGTGGTGTTAGCGCAAATACCAAAACAAGTCAAAAATTCTCTCTCTCTCTCTCTTTCTCTCTGTATTGTTTGCGATCAAATGGCAAGGCCTATATTTTCACTGGTAAGGTTTTTTGGTGCCTCTCGCAAGACCAAAAAATCAAACCCTACAAAGCTCACCAAGGAAGACAAAACCAAAAGAAACGAATCAACTGAGAAAAAATTTACGCAGACTTTGAGCGGGAATTTCAGCAGCAAAGCTCTATTGATGGTGAAGATGATATCGTGGAAGAGGGTGCACGAGAGCGAAGACGAACACGAACACTTTGATGACACCGATGATGAAGCCGTTTGGAGAAAGACTGATGACACCGATGATGAAGCCGTTTGGAGAAAGACGATCATGATGGGCGAGAGATGTCGGCCGTTGGATTTTTCCGGGAAAATCGAATATGACTGTCATGGAAATCTTGTGTCACAGACTTCTTAATATAAAATTACACTTTCCTTGATTTGATCAGAAGAGCATCACCCGTTTTTGGGCAATTTCCGAGCTTTTGTCATTTTGTTTCCTCTGGTTGGCTTTTTAATTCTGTATGGTAACGGGAGGTTGGGGTTCTTGTGCAAGTCGGGTTATGGGGATTTTGTGTCACTCTTAAGGGGTGTCTTCTTTTTTTCCTTTTTTTTTTTTTTTTTTTTCTTCTAAACGTTAAGAATACTAAGTTAGAGCATTGATTTAACAATAATAAATATTTTAGGAAGTTTGGGACCGTAAAACAGAATTTGGGTTTCAAAATTGGTGTTTTGATTTTATAAAAGTGATATTTAATAGTTTTAATATAGTGAAAAACTGGGCACTAAGGGAATGTATTGGGTAATAATTTAATTTTTTTAAAGCAATTATTAAAACTTAAATCTTAACTTGGTCCGAATAATTAATTTTTCAGGTTAGTAATGGAAGTGCGTAGCTAGGTTGACACCTTGCTTTGAGAGAAGAGAAAAATCATGAAATTGCTTTGGGATGTAGAAGATTCAACGAATGATTCAACAACCGTCTAAACACCTCAATCTTAATCCTACTTTGCTTCAAACTCTGGCCAAGGAGTTCTAATCTCTCTTTTGTATTTATCTTGTGGTGTATGCTCGGAAAAAATAATTTAATGTAAAATCATATTAAAATATCATGTTAAATTATTGGAATTGAAAATTTAATAAACTAAAATTTAAATTTAGAATAGATCAAAATTATATTTGATTCCATAATCAAAAACCGAATGGAATGAAATCTTGATTCAAATCACTTTCATAGGGACTTATTTTATGGGTTTGACGGTATGCAATACATAATTATTTAATATATAAGCCCAATGTTGGATTAATGATTCAACAATGTCCCACTTGGGCTATATGTAAGACTTTATAATTATGTAATTGCGAAACAAGCGAATGAGTTCAATTTTTCTGTCAATATTGAAATATATTTACATCCAATCCCGACTATTAATCATATCAACTTAGGATTAATGTGGCTTTTGTTATATTCTTGCAACTCAACCTTCAATGGTCACGTAAATTGATATAACCGACTAACATAGATCATGATATGAATGTATAGTATGAAAATATCATGCAATGTGATGTTTAACATACCTATCTCCAACTGATTCTCTTTAATGAGATCATACCAAATCAAAGTGAATAAAAATTGAATCTTTATTTCTGCAGAATTTAATTGTAGTAATTCAATGTTTACATCAATAGAGCATTTGTAATTTACAAGCTCCCACTAAAACTGTATATCCTTAAGTAGCATTATGCCCATACGAGCAACATGCTCAAGAAATACCTTGGGTGGCAAACCCTTTGTAAGTGGATCCGCAATCATAAAGTCTATTCCTATATGTTCTATAGATATATGACCAGTCTGTACTCTTTCTTTAACAACTAGGAAATTGATGTCTATGTGTTTGGACTTTGTCGAGCTCCTGTTGTTATTGAAATAGAGAACTGCCGATTTATTGACACAAAATAATTTGAGTGACTTGTCAATGTTATTCATTATCCTCAGTCCCATAACAAAATTTTGTAGCCATATTCTTTGGTTGGATGTCTCATGATACGTTATGAATTTTGCTTCCATTGTGGAAGATGCTATAAGAGACTATTTAGTACTCTTCCAAGAAGTGGCTCCTCCCGCTAACATATAGATATAGCCCATTATAGACTTCATACTATCTTGGTATCCCGCAAAGTTGGAGTCAGTGTACCCAATAATGTCAAGCCGTTTCGACCTTCGACATGTGAGCATATATTTCTTTGTTCTCTTTAGATATCGCAAGACCCGTTTGACAGCTTTCTAATGGTCTATTCCAGGATTGCTTAAGTATCTGCCCAACATTCCTATAATGCACGTAATATTTGGATGCATACATACTTGAGCATACATCAGACTCTCTACTGCTGATGCAAAAGGAATTTTCTATATTTCCTGTTTCTCAATATCATTTTGGGGGCACTGTTTGAGACTAAATTTGTCTCCCTTAAATACAGGTGTATCACTTGATTTATAATTTTGCATATCATATCTGTTAAAACCTTTTCAATATATCCCTTTTGGGACAATTGCAGAATACCCTGAAAATGATCTCGGTGTATCTGAATGCCCAATACGAAATAATTTTTCCTAAAATCTTTCATCTCAAATTTCTTAGTAAGAAAGATTTTGGTTTTATATAATAGGTTTTTATCGTTACTGACAAAAAATATGTCAACGACATATAAAACCAGAAAAATATACTTACTCCCACAGAACTTATGGAATATACATTCATTAACTAAATTCATTTCAAAACCAAAGAAATGATTACTTAATGAAATTTAAAATACCATTGTCGAGATATTTGCTTGAGTTCATAGATAGATTTTTTAAGTTTGTATACTATATTCTTTGAATCTCCCGACACAAAGTTTTCTAGTTGCAACATATAGATCATTTCATCAATGTCACAATTGAGAAATGTCATCTTTACATTCATTTGGTGTAACTCAAGGTTAAAATGTGCCACTAATGCTATTATAATTCTAAAAGAGTCTTTCGGAAAAACTAAAGAGAAAGTCTCTTTATAATCGATACATTCTTCTATGTGAAACCTTTTGTGACAAGACAAATTTAATATCTCTCTACATTACTTTTTGAATCCCTTTTGGTTTTAAATATCTATTTACAACCAATAGGTTTCGCACCTTCGGGCAATGGGACGAGATTCCAAACGTTATTGTCCTTCGTGGACTTTATTTCCTCATTTATGGTATCGATCCACTTTTGAGAGTTATAATATTTCATGGTTTGACAGAAGTTGATTGAATCATCTTCCATCACTCCAATCTCAACATCATGTTCCTAAAGACATATAACATAATCATCCGGAATTGTACTTTTTATTTCTCTAGTGAATCTTCTTAATGACATAGATTCTTGAAGTGGTAGAGTTTGTTTTTCCGAATTATAGGATTCTCTAGTATTGTCTAACTCTGTTATGTTTTGAACAGGATTAGCGATAGAAACCTGATCAAGTCCAATAACACCTGTAAAAATATCAATATATTTCTCTTGAAAGACAATATCTCTAACCATATCTCCCCCCGCAAACTCAACATTCTCAAAGAATCAGGCATTTCCTGACTAAAAATAACCTTATTTGTGGGATTATAAAATTTGATTTAGATTTTTCAGAGTATCATACAAAATAGCAACTAACTGTCTTAGCATCCAATTTCCTTTCATTGGGCCTAAAAGGTCTAACATCAGCTGGACAACCCCAAACGCGCAGATACTTCAGACAAGGACGTCTGCCAGTCCAAAGTTCATAGGGGGGTTTTGGTAATTGACTTAATATGAACCCTGTTTAAGAGGTATGTTGTAGTTATGAGTCTCTCCCTAGAGTAACTCAGATTAAGCAGAATGAGTAACATGCTTTTTATCATATCTTGAAAAGTCATGTTTTTATCTTTCATCAACACCATTCATGGCAGGTGATCCAGGTATGGTATACTGTGGGACGATATCACATTCCTCTAGGAAGTAAGCAAACGGTCATGGACGTTGTTCACCTAATCCATCATTTTGCTGTTGTACTCTCCATCACGGTCAGATATGACTTTCTTAATTATTTTGCCGAGTTGGTTTTCAACTTCAGCTTTATAAATTTTGAACACATCCAAAGATTGAGACTTTTCTATAAGGAGATAAATGTAGCTAAATTTTGAATAATCGTCTATGAACGTAATAAAATATCATTGACCATTCCAAGAAACCAAAGGGAATGATCTATAGATATCTGTGTATATCAGTTCTAAAACGTCTGAAGTTCTTTTGGTCTCATAGTTCCTTTTATTAGTTTGTTTCTCCTTTATACAATTTACAGAAATGTCAAAATCTGTGAAATCAAGGGAATTAAGAATTCATTCTGATACAATTCTTTCTATTCTCTGTCTGGAGATATGACCCAATCTCTTATGCCACAACGAGGAGGAATTCTCATTGGTTAATTTGTGCCTTACATTTCGAGTACTGGTATACAGGGATTCATTAAAACAAGCCACAATATCAAATAAATAAAGATTATCAGATCCTAATAAAGAACCAAAACCATTAATTTTGAATCAAAAAACAAACTAACATTCCCATTTCCGAAAGAACAAGTAAAACCAAATTTGTCCAATACAGAAATAGAAATCAAATTCTGTCTGAAAGACGGTACAATAAATTTTTATGTAGATCCAAAAAGAATCCAGTTCTTAATAATAATTTAAATCTTCGTATGCCTTCAACTGGAACCTTATTGTCATCGCTCACGTAGATGTACCTTTCACCATCACTTGGCGGTCGGTAATTTAGGCAACCCTGCATGGACACACTGATATGAGCAGTTACAGTGGAATCTAGCCACCAAGCGTGTCCTGGTACTGAAATTAGTTTGACCTCATAACAAACTAAAGATAGAAGCATACCTTTCTTTGCACGCCAAGTATGATAATTGGTACACTCCTTTCTATGTCTCTCGACACCACAAAAGAAACATCATTTCTTTTTCAGTTCGCTTTTGTTGCTTCTTTTGAGGTGTCATATTTGTAGCATCCTTAGTAGGTTTTCTTTTCTTGCCTTTGGTTGAGACTAGGTGATCACTTTTTGTCCTATCTTATTTCAACATTTCCTTTACTTGGACATAGTGAGAGATAAACTCATTCGGAGACCAAATCTCTTTCTGACAATTATAACTCACTTTAAATTGATTAAACTGTCCTAAAAGAAATATTAAAACCAAATGCACATGCAAGTCTTCAAAGGTCAAATTTGAGTGTTCTTAACTTTGAAACGATATGAAATATCTCTATAATGTACTCCCTAATATTGCCATGACCTTTATACTTCATTGACACAAGATTTGCCAAGAGTGTACCAATTTTTGACTTTTCATTCTAGCCAAATCTTTTTTCAATATCAATAAGGAAGTTATTAGCTGTAGCAATAATATCAGTTATAGTGCCCCTAAAACTTTCTGGGATGACCTTCTTCATAATTATGAGACTAATGCGATTCGACCTCTCCCACTTTTCAAATTCTCTCTTTTTATCAGAGGTACTCTTATCTGTAATTAGTAGGGGACAATCGGTTATTAGCGCAAAGTTTATATCCATAACTCTGAGAATAATTAGAAAATTTTCTCGTCATGATTTGAAGTTTGAGTCATTCAACATGACAATAGAGTTAAGTTGGACATTGATATTGGTGGAAATAGTGTTAACTGTCAAAACAGAGAACGACGATCAATATATGCTCAAACGGAATTTTTAAACCAAATAAATTCAAATATGAGAAATTCCTATCATAAGATACCGATAACTCTATTAATATTTTATTTTTGAATAAAATAATTAACTTGCAAATGGTATCTTAATGTAGAAATCAAACACTAATAATAAGAGTATGTTAATCAACTATTGTCCTTTGGGTCGATAAATTGATCACATGTAAAACTGAAAAATTGTCACGCATTTATTACCACAATGTGCATATGCAATTCCGTCAAATACGGATCTTCCTTTGAACTGATCGGTATCCACATGAATTGTTTACACACAACCTTTTATATCCCAAAAATAAATTAATTTTTACAAGAGAGGTCACTTTGGTGACATATTGTTTCAATTAATTTATCTCGACATTACAAAATTAGAGCATTGTGCCGACAACAACTTTTAGAGTCGGTGACTTTTAGTCACGGTTTTTATACTTTATAGAGACGGTTTATGATGAAACCGTTGAAAAATATAACCCTTTCCCAATAGACTAAAATGTTCGTTTAGAAAAGTTTAACAACTATTAGTAAAAATATAACAACCGTCTGTAAAGTAATATTTAATTGTGATAGTTAAAAATTATGATCAATAAATGTAATAGTTTTTTTGACACGATTTAAAAACAATCTCAATATAAATCTTTTTTATTGTCTAGTTAACAATACTGTTTTCATAGATTTTACGTTTAAGATATATGGTAATATACAAATTCACTGTCTTTTAAAACTATATTCAATTCTTACTGTTTGTATAAATTCTATTTATACCAACCTACATATTGTAACGTCTATAAAACCTAAATTTGTTATCATATTTGTATCATATACTTTTATATTTGAAAATAGTCTGAGTGATAAGTTGTAGTAAATTTATGATAGTAGTAGTTTTAGCTAGATAAGTAGATGATAAGTATGTGATAAGTAAGAAAGTAAATTTATATAGTGGTAGGTTAGTGGTAAATTTGTGATATATAATTATATGGTAAGTGACAAGTACATAGTAAGTGATAAGTTAGTGGCCATGCCAGCCCGCATGCCACCTTGCGCGGCACGCACTCATGCAAGCGCCCGAGCGGGTGCCCGGCCAATACAGCATGGGCGCCCGTGCATGCCACAACACGTGGCATGTGCTCATGCGCGCGGCATGGGTTAAATAGTAACTTCATGATAAGTAATTGTAATTGTAGGTAAGTAATGTAATTTCACTAAATCTAATTTTATTTTTATTTATATTTCAACTATTATATTTTATCATTTTTTATTTTCATTAATTCTATTTCAATTAATTTAATTAATTTAATTGTATTTGTTTTTTTTTTTCTTATTTTTTGTTTTTCAATTGAGTATCGAATTTAAATTATAATATATTAATAATTAAAAAAATCTACATATTTAATCACAATTCAAAATATATAAAATTAATAAATTATAATTCATTCATAACATTCAATTTACATATCAATCAAATAATATATCAAAATAACAGTAAAAAATTTAGAAAAATGAAAAAAAATGATCCCAAGATGCAGGAAAAGAATAGAGGTGAGAGTGAGATAAGGGAAAAAAATAAAAATGTGAGAACTAGATAGAAAAAAAAAGTGAGGTTGAGATAGATGGGAAGAAAGAAATGAAACAAAAAACAAAATCATGCTTATATGACATTGTGGTCTGATGGTCGGGATACTTGAGGTTGAGGTTCAATTCAGGAGTTCAATTCCATGCGGGACATGTATTGCCGCCTGCTTGCGCTCTTGCAGGCGCATGCATGCGCGTGGGCGCCCGTGCAGGCACAAGCATGCGCTCCAGCATGCAGCGAGCGTGCGAGCGCCCGCAAGTGCATGTGCAGGCGCTGCTTACACTTTTGGATGTGCACTTGCCCCGCATGGGCGTCCACTTGAGCGGTGGCACGCACAGACAACTGAAACTTGTTTATTTTTTATTTAAAACATCTCTACATTTCTTTGTTTAAAATAAAAAATTAAAAATTGTATTTTAATATTAAATATCAAATTAAAATAATATGTTTATTTTTAAAACCTAATAACATTTTGGATACATTTCTTTGTTTATAATAAAAAATAAAAAACAGCATTTTAATATTAAATATCAAATTGAAATAATATGTTTATTTTTAAAATCTGATAACATTTTGGATGATTGAGTTTGTTGAGACTGAAATTTGTTCTTCTTTTTGGAATGGTTGTGATTTTTCGTGTACAATGCATGAAGGGTTTCAAGGAAAAATGAAGAAACTTTGATGGTGAAAGGATGGAGAAATTTTGATGGGCGTAGGATTTATAATATAATATTTTCACAAACAAATTTTTAAAATTCTGTCCATTTTTTATTTGGCGTTTTTTTCCCGCCTCTTTTTTTTTTATTTCCACGTTCTTAATTCGTCACAATTTTTTTATATACTTTAAATCAATACCGCTACTGGTTATTGAAAAAATCACTTACTACTTAATTACTCATACTTACTACATTTTAGGGCCTGTAAGCATTGTGCTGCATTAATTATATCCATTTAATTTATAAAAATAATGTATATTCTATATTTAGTATAAATTTATTAATGTTATTAATTTAAATAATATAATAATATGAAATTAATAATTTATATAACATAATATTATAATTTTAAAAATTCATTAAAGATAATTTAATATTATAATTTAAAAATATGACAATATAATATAATGGTATAATTAATTATGTTAATAACTTCAAAACTCATATTAAGTTATTTCGTCTCTCAATTTTCACAATTTATAATTATAAATATATGATCCTAAATTTAATCTCTCACATTTCCACACTCCACATAATTTCTACACCTACAACTTTCACACATCCTATCACCAACTCCAACTCTACCTCAACCACTAATATTTCACATGTAATATTATTTAAAATTATTAGCATACTTTGATTTGGATATATTGATTTTTTGGTATTATGAAATAATTCATTGGTTCATCCATATTAAATGTATGAAAAGTTGGATCATGTACGTTGGTAATTATGTAAATCTGCGATTGAAACATGTGATGGTTAAAAATTATCGTGTGAATAAATATAATAATTTTTTCACACGATTTGTTGTTGTCAATATATAATATTTTTTATTATCAACTTAATAGCACCGATATTTATAGTTTTAGATTCTGACTTTAACAATTGTATAAATCTATTTATACTAATCTCTATGTTATCATTTTTATAATATATCTTTATATTTAAAAATACTCTGGTTGTTGTAAATTTATGATAAATAAAGTTATGATAGTAGTAATTTAGAAAATAAATGATAATGATAAGAAGTAGTAGGTAGAGTAAGATAAGTGGGTGGTAAGTAAATAAATAAGTTTATAAAGTGGTAAGCTTGTGATACGTGAATGATAACTATAAAATCAAAAATCTTGAAAATAACCTAAAACAATTACTATAATATCAAATATCTTACTATAAATTTCGTAAAAAATTCATTGTCGATGATTAGAAGATGATATCATGTTTTGACAAAATGAATTGGATTATGATAAGCTATTTAGGAGAACACCTAAACATAAAGACATGAGGGGATAGATTTGTTACTTTAACCTCCTATATCTATCCAATATAATATAAATTTTTATCTTTGGCGAGCAACATTAATTTTGTCTTGGCAGTTTAAATATTTTTCGATATAATTGATCCAGTATAATTGTTAGTGGATAGTAGTGAATATATTATTTAGTATAATTAGTGGATAGTAATGACTTTAGTGGGAGAGAAAGATGTTAGTAGTGGGTAGTAGTGACTTATATTATTGTCTTACAACTCTTTTACCACCATTACCACCTTTGGGAAGTGACCATTTCGGAAGTGGAAACAAATCCTAAATTTTAATGTAATGATATAAATTTAGGGTTATTATTTATTGTAATGTAATATTAAGGGTAAGAATGTAGATGTTACAATATTGTAACAAAAACAAAAGTACAAATACAGAAAATGAAATTGCTAATGATATAATAATACAAAGATAAAATTAAACTTACAAAAAGCGAGAAAAAATGTTGGTTCTAAAAATTTATTTGAGTCGTTAAATCAAATATATAATAAATCATTCTCAACAAATCTCTTCCCTCCAAAATTTATAAATTAGGTAGTAAACAGTTAGTAAGCATGTAGTAAATAATAATAATGTCGCACGAGCTTGCATGGGCGTGCATGAGCCGGCGCCCGCACCGACATTGTCGGGCACCCGGACTGGAAGTTGCATGCGTGTAGTGGCATGCGTGGGCAGGCGCTCATGCTGGCATGGCTGGGCGCCCGTGTCGGCCCATTGCCATGTCTCTGTTTTCTTTATTATATAAAAATTTTCACATATAGATTATATAAAAAATTTCAAATATAAATTAAGTAGAATAATGATATAATTAATATTATTAATTTAAATAATGTAATGATTTAAAATTTATAGTATTTATTTATTATATTGTAATGCAGTAATAATGTTGTAACATATTAACAATGTTGTAACAAAAACAAAAATACAAAAAAATCAAATACAAAAAAATACAAAATACAAAATAAAAAGCGGTAAAGTAAAATAAAATTAAACTCACAAAAAATATGGAGAAAAGTGGCAAATTTCGAAAAATTTATTTGAGCGGCTAAACCAAATATATTATAAGTGGCGGGTTTTTAAAAATTTATTTGAGTGGCTAAACTAAATATATCATAAATCATTTCCCACAAAGCCTATTTCCCTTCAAAATCTCTCCTTTCTTAATAGACTCTTCTCCTTCAAAACTCAGAGTTTGTGACTTAATCAAAATCTCATAGGAAATTTTCTTAACTCAATAGGGAAAGAATTAAATGAAGAATAAATGTTATTGCTGATCATGAAGAATCACAGTCATCCCAAGAACAACTTCACTCTGAAGAAACCCAATCATCCCAAGATGCTATCCTATGTTAGGTTTGGTTTAAAAACAAATCATTTTATTATGAGATAAGTAGTTCTTATCCATTTTTAATTTTTTTCACGGCCCAACTTGTTGGATTTAGATAAAGGAAAACACATTGTTAATAAAGCAAGACTTATTGTTAGTGTTCAGGTATGAATGTTATTTTTGTTTTACCACAATCTTACTAATTTTACTTTTATTTTTCAATAATAATCCAAATTATTTGTATTTTTACCTTCTCGAATACTAGATATTGGGAGTGTACATAGAAATCAACAATTATCTTCATCACTGCCTCATCAAAAGGTAATATTTTTATTTTTAACTATTTTTAACATGTACCATTATATTATATTTATCTTACTACTTATTTTTATTTTATTTTTATTTTATTTTTATTTTATCAATCGATTGACATAGTCTATCAAACGTAATATTTTTATTTATAATTATTTTTTACATGAACTATTATATTATATTCATCTCACTGCTTCTTTTTTTGAATTAATAGATTGATATGAAGGTGGGGCTGTACTGGTAATCTTTTTAATATTTGAAGTGAAGTATATGTATGAACATCTCAGAAGATATGGATTTGGATTGTGGGATATGTAATTTTTTTTTTGTTATCCTATTGTAATCATTGTTCGATAATAATATTTTACAAAAGTTTCTAACATTTCCCAGCATTTTCTAATATTTTAATACGTAATACATTTCCCAACCCAATTGCTTTGTTTTTTTTTTGACATTTAACACTTGTGCTAACTGTCCATAAAATTTATGACATTTCCTCACATATGAACATATGTGGTACTGTGATAATGCGATAACCGACCATTACAAACATTTCTTAATAGTGTTGCGTCATAATACTTCTTAGTAGTAGCTGACTAGTAAGCAACTAGTAAATGACAATAAAAATAATATTTCTTAACACTTGTGTGTAGTATCGATAATAAAAACTTATAACATTTCCTAACATATTAATATCTGGTAACCGACCATAATTTCTTAACAGTTGTATAGCCAAATATGAAAGTAATAATATTTCCAAACATTCATTCATATATCGTAATATGGTAGTAACAACATGGTAACCGACGATAAAAGTAGTAAGATTTTCTAACAGTTGTAACCGACGATAAAAATAGCAATTTTTACTAATACTTTCCAAATATGTCATTTGCTGTAAAATGATAGTAACATATCCGACATGATAGCAAAGAACACCAAAGAATACCAGGAAAGTTCTCAGATAGGTGATGAGTTCATTTAGAACCACTTAAGAATTAGTTAGCCTTAAACTTATCCCCGTTTTATTGACATAACTTTTCTAAATATGTCATGTTATCGCATCTAAAAGAATGACTAGTACTGAATATAAAAGAAATAGTAAAGAATGATAAAAATGAAAATGGGTTCAATTAACTCCAATAAGTTCTAAAACCTTTTACACCCATGATTGAGTTTATTTGGGCCCAAAATGGCCCATAAAACCTTTTTTTTGGGAAAAAATATTGAACTTTTTGTGATGTGGATTTACAATAAAAGAAAAAATTCTATTTTGTTGGAATTTGAAAGTTTTTCTTTGAAATTGGTAAGTCATATTTCAAAAGGAAATTAAAATCTAAAAATTTCTTTTTTTTTTGTTTTTCCCCAATTCTAAAAGTTTTTAATAAGAAATCAAATTTAAAATATTCTTTAAAATTAAAAATTTTCAAAATTAGATTTGCGGTTACAAAAAAAAATTCTATAAAAATGATACCCAAAAGAATGCAAGTCCATAAAAAAGGGTCTTTGACTTGCACTTTTTTTTTGGGAAGAACTTCATTGCAAAAAAACAAAAAGATGGTAAGTTTCAAAAATAATGAATTGGAAAAGATCCCAAAAATGGCACAAATATATATTCAAAAAAAAGACGTTGATTTCAACAAAAAACTAGAAATTGATTTTAATAAAATCGAATGTCAATTTTAATGAAAACTAAATGTCGACTTTATGGAAAACTTTCCAAAAATTTTTTTTTATTCAAATCCACACCAAAATCTATAAAAATCATACATATTTTCAAAATTTATAGTACCAAAATCATAAAGAAAAAACTTAAAATATGCATAAATAAAAATTTCAATGACTCAAACACGAGTGGCTCTGATACCACTTGTTGGAAAAAAAAATAATTTAATGCAAAATCATATCAAAATATCGTATTAAATCATTGGAATCGAAAACTTAATAAACTGAAATTAAAATCGAAATTATTTCTGATTTCATAGTCGAAAACTGAATAGAATGAAATCTCGATTCGATTTTCGTCTGGGTAGAATGCTGGACACGATCTTCTAGATCAAATGTATTTTCATAAAATCTCTCTATATGATGGGGGTATTAGGCAGAAGAGTAATACATTGACTCGGGAACTATAACCCTTATTTATAGTTATAGGGGTGACTTTACTTCCAAATTCATAATAGAATTTGCATGTTTAGCTTATTTTAGTTATCTTACCAAATTCATATGAATTTAGGTAACTTTCCAGCTATCCTTAATTCACTTTTTGATATTTATTATTTAACCGATCATAAATAATAAACGTCCGTTGATATCTATATATTTATTTATTACTATATTCTTTGAGATATTTAAATCCAAATTATAGAATTTTTTAAATTTATCATATCACTTTTATATAAATTTATTTTATGGATTTAATAGTATGAATACATAATTATTTAACATATAACCTGAATATTGATCGAGTCTTGGCGCGCGAGCAATTTAGGTTTAGCATTCGTGTCGTGTCGTCAATCAAATCGGGCAACCCAATTCCACTCTCTTTCCTCCTTGTTCTTAGAAGTTGAAAAATCATGAAATTGCTTTGGGACATTGCCGCCAACTTGCTTTCTAAAGCATGAATAATCAATTCCATTGCTAAAGAAATGAAAGGGTGAAGAGGGTATGCAAATAGATTAATTGAAGAAATGTGGTAAACAAAAGCAACATGTGATTGGTTTTAGTTGAAAAGTAGTAATTGAAGAGACATAGGTTGGTAAACTATATAAAAATAACGAGAAAGTTAGTTGAACCAATAGAAGATGGTAAGAAAGATAAAAAGATAAATAAAGGTAATAGTCCCCAAATTTTTTTATCATTTAAGCTTTGTTTCCTTAATATTAAGAGATGTTCTCAAGATATCAAACTCAAATTTCCGGTGTAAAATCACCTTGCATGTAACCTTTGTTTTATCTTCTTTTGATATCCTGAGAGATTGAACAGAGGGATAAATCGAAGTGATTAGTAGGCATCACAACTTTGGGAGTATACATATAGTAGTGAAATAATAGTTGTCTCCCAAAAGAACATTATCGAGGGATTTATCAATGGAAAATGAGCCTTTCATATGAACGAACGGTTGATTTAATAAAATATGATATTAAATTTCTTAATTAAGTTTTTGAATTCGATTCACAGATTAGACATAAAAAAAATTACGTTAGGAGGGTAGACTCCATAAATAGGTCACTGTAAATTTCAAATTAAATTAGTCAAAATATGATTTCGAATATCAGTTGGTATAATTTTAAAATAAAGAAAATGAGCATTTCACAAATAAGCTTTATCATAACATGACTTTTAACGTTATATCAGAATGGAGCTTTCACTGACGTGGGTTAACTCAACTGGATATGGGATTGAGTTTCCTTAAGCATGATAGAGATTCGACTCCCGCTGGGAGTATCGAGTTCTCATGTGAATAGAACGTTCCCCGTTAGGAAACCCGTCCTCCGAAAGGAGCCACTGTAGTAGTCGGTATGAATTAGTTAGGATGAAATCCCAAATATCGGATGGTATGCAAAACATGATATCAAAAAAAAAAAATAATAACGGATCTTTCAAAACTAGGGCAGCCAACAAAATTCAAGCCCAAAGGCTGTCCAGGTGGGCCTTCAAGGGCTGCCCAATCATGGCCAGAACAGGGTCAAGAATGGACCCTGTTCTGGGCCAGAATTCTGGTGAACAAGACTCATATAGAGGATACTCACCTTGCCCACTCAGATGGATACATGGTGAGTTGTGGTGATCAGTTTGTAAGAGGGTTGATCACGCTGGGTTACATGTGATGGGCGAACCCACACATAAACTACGGTCATAAGATTGTACTGTTTGGATAGAGTAATATCCTCTGTTTTCTGTGTATTTTATTTTATTATTATTTTTTTTTTGCTTCATCTTCCTCCTAAGAATTGTAATTGTTTGTATAATTAATAAAATTTAGAAGTCTCTTCCCATAAAAATTAAATAAGATGATACAAGATAATAAAAAGAAAGTTAAAGAAAACATACTTTGCACCATTTTAGGGAGTGATTTATTTCATTCATGCCCCATAAACCCTTTTGTAGCAATATACTAGAAGTATGTTCTCCAAAATTTTCAATTAAATTTCTTTGATATATAATTACGGATACAAATGTAGCTTTGAATTAGTACCAAAAAAAATTTTACAATTGAATTTTAAGTGCATCAGAATTAGGAAATTTAGAAATACTAAAATTCGTCACATCATATTTTTGGATCAATATTGGGGGAAGGGGGCGGGGGAAGAGAAAACTGCTAGTAAACAAACACAAGTGGACTGGCCAAAGCAGCCGCACGGTGACATGCAAACATACCAAACTCCACACATGATCCTTTAAACTTCCAACTAGACAACCAACAAGCTATTTTCACCCGAAGACGCTGTGGCCCGGCCCCACCCGCCAGGGTTTGTGAAATAAAAGGTCCATAATCTTCTCTGCCACCTCTTTTTGATCTTTGCTTTCCTCTATCAGCTTGTCCACTTGGGCCTTGGGAAGCCTCATCTTGACCCGCACTGACCTGTGACCCGAACCCATTCCACCTGGCAAGGCATCCGAAGATCTAGTCAGGGTAAGGTCAGAAATCGATCTTCTGGCCAACATTAAGCACTCTAACCGATCCTTAGCACTCATGTGCACACCAGATTGCACCCTGCCGTGTACTTTTTCACCCAGAAAATTTGGCAACTCTACTAGGAAATAGACTCGCTTGGGCTTCACCTCCTCTTGGGGTTTCATGGGTTGGGCCCGAATACCGAACCGCTTAACCGCTCCGGATTCCAACAATGCATGACCTGGATGGTCCTTGATCACATCCCAAACGAGTGACGGAGTCTTCAACTTGAATGTTTCACCGTCGATCATCATCACTTTTGCTTTTCTCCTCCCTACCATACTATTCCCCATCTCTCTCTCTCTCTCTCTCTCTCTCTCTCTCTCTCTCTCGCTTGTGCAAACTCTATAAGTTTGCTATTTTAGAGGATTTAATACATATATGGGGTGATCAAAGTCCATAAAAAGATGACCCACATGTGATTATATAGATGCTTTTTACGTGTGAAGAAAAGCTGATTGTGGTGTGAATTTGTGGAATTTCTAGTGAAACTTTTGTGGGCCTATATTGAATTTTTAATAAGAGTGTGGGAACTCGATTATATCACGATGGGCACTTTGTGTGGAGGTGGGAAAGGAAACAAAATGCAATATATAATGGCAAACAGGCCTTTTTTCCCTTTCATTTTAAAGTATTTCCAAGATGTGTGGCTTATTTGGGTTGTCTCTTTGTTTTCTTGCTGAAAGTTAATGCTTGTGGGGTTGAGCTTGGTGGGGGGGGGGGGGGGGGAGGGGGCGATGACAATTTTAGGATAAGGATGAGAGGCTATCGCACCACAAATAAAAGATAAAGTTATATTATTGTAATTGGTTTGGTGTTTTGTCAAATATATTATAATAAGCAAATACATAAATTTTGTCAGTTTATTTATTCGTATAATTTGCACAAAAATATTGACAGAAATTTACTAATTACTCAAAAGGTTTATTTAAAAACTTTTAATTCATTTTAATTTCGCTGAAGTTTACTTTAAAAATAAAAAGAAATTAGTTCAAAATATAATATATGATCATTAGAAATTAAATAATCCAATGAATGGCCATGTCATTATATAGTCACACCAACGGACAATCAATTTAGAGGTAAGGGTACTAAATCTGTTAACTAAGTTTTATATTTGAAATCTGAGAATAAAAAAGACAATGTTGGAAGTACTCATTCTAAATTGAACCCAATAACGTTCGAAGTTTATTGATCAGAATATGATTCTGGATAATAGTTGATTAAAAAAAAAAAAAGTCATAATCAAGGTATGCTTTAAAAGTGAGTGAAGTAGAGGATAGCGTTGTTGGAAGATTTTTTTTTTGGTGGTAAGCGTTGTTAGAAGATTAAAGCAAATGGTGAGGTACATCTAGTCCAAATGAGTCTAGAAAGATTAATCCATAAATTAACTCAAAATATGTGATATATGGTCGGTCGAGTAATAGGCTTGCTTTTGAATGACTATTATTATTATTATTATTATTATTATTATTATTATTATTATTATTATTTTAAAAAAATGCAATCAAATAGAATTAAATTAAAAAAAAGAAGATGAAAGTAGGGAATCTCAACCGATTAGCTTTCCCTGAGAGACAATGACTATTATTATTATAGGGCTCTTTGCTAAAATATCCTTTGTTGATAATTAAAATAATACTGAAATATATCAATGCCTACTTAATTTAATAATTGGGCACTGATACTCTTTAAATAAGTTATCAAATTTGAATTTTATGTATAACAAAAGTATGCATTGTGAGAGATTTGCACCTTAAGAGTCTACTGTGACTGAAATTAAATTTAGTTGAATATAACATAATTATTGAATACAATTATTGAATACAGATAATTTTTTTAAAAAAAATAATACGATATAAAAGTTTTTAAGTCAAAATGTTTTAATTAAATCATAACAAATTATAATTATATGAAGAAAGATGAATAAATAATCTTTAAAATCTTAATACTAACAAAAAGAATTATCTAATCTTTTCCAAACAATCCATAAAATCTATTTGATGTATTATAAATAATTAGCTACTGCAGCACACGTGATGTATTATTTAAATTTGGGTTAATTTATTTTGTTATAATTGGTTAAAATATATAAAAATAATGATACTAAAACAAAATCTATACATGATACAATTTTACAATTTTAAAATTGAAATATTTATATTTAATGACGGATCTGGTCGAATTCTGAAATTTCTATATTTTTGAATAAGAAATTAAGAAACGTATCATTTGTTAACTTAAAGGAAAAATGTGAAAATTAAATCGGAACATTTGATTGAATTCAGAACAAAGACAAAACTTAATAAGTAATATCTATATTTTTTTTATATTGGATCTATCGATATTCGGAACTATACTCTAACTAATCTGGTTCAAATTGTTTTTATACCCCTTTTAGGAGTTCTCTCAATGCATTTCTTTCCGTTCCCAAAAATTGAATCAAAATCATGATTATAAGATTTAACACTCTTTTCGTTAAATCGACTATCCGTTGATTAACTAATATCTATATGATCTCACATAAAGTAATAAATTACTGATATTGATACATGGAATAAGAATTATTTCAGTATCACATGATTTTTGTTTTTTAATTATTTAAAAATTCTATTTCAATTCCATAACAACTTTTTTTAACCCGTAACCATTAGTGTCGGTCATAACATACACAAACCCATAATTTATTTTTCAATTTTGCAGTTTACTATTTCTCTTGATTATCGTAAGCCAAAAATTTTACTAAACTCTTTTGTTTTTACTGATCGAACACTTTACCTCCAAAACTAGAGATCTCGAGTTCGAATCCTAAGAATGAAAAAAAATGATTTGAGAGAGCAATTTCTAAAATATGTCTTACAGTATTTGAATCGGATTAATCGGGTAAATTCTGGATACCGATCATTAAAAAAAAAAAAAAGTAAGAAGCCAAAAATTTCGAAGAGATATGACATCCCATTAAGATCAATGTCATCCAGTCCAGGCCCAAACGATCAACAGTCACGGACAGTAGGCCCGTGGAAGGACAGCCCATTTCTAATATGAAGTCACAAAATAATCTTGACATGAACGAGTTTTCTCTAAAATGAGGAACAAATCATGAAATATGAAGTTATGGTGGTGGAGCTACTATTCAATAATTCATGACTTGCATGACATAAACATGCAGTGCCAACTTGTCAGCCACACTTGAATCTTTTTTCATAACTTCATTTTTCTGTATGAAGGATTACTTTTTCATATTTCATATTGTGCAGTGCTATGAGAGAGAGAGAGAGGGAGATTAAAAGTATAACATACCTGCTTTGTCGTAGGACCACAATCTGTCAGCCTTCTTACTAGGCCTTTTCCTTCATTAGATCCCACAAGAAGGTACCAAAATTCAAGATCGAAAGACTTTTCTGAGTCGTTCCAAGTTGAAATTAAATTGAAACACCAGTCGCCCACTCATAGCATTGTAGGATACATCTATCAAGCATTGAAATTCACTTTACTAAGCTTTTAACCATGGTCCCCCAGCCAAGAAAATAGTCTATTTTTATAGCACAATAGTTAATATATATGCAGGAAAAAAAAAAGGCAATAAAAAAAAGTGTCTCACCACCCCCACCACCCCTAGCTTACTTTGATAAAGTGCTTTTACTTACCACTTTTGCTTCTCGACGCATCCCAACTGCCATAAACACTGAGATGGCAGCAACAAAAGATTATTATTGCTCAAGTATCAAGGACATTGATCCGATCGAAGGACCATCGAACGATGTTGAATCTGAACAGAAAAGGGCACGATAAAAACATCAAACATTCAATGATACATGCAAGATCTGGCCACCACCCTAGTACAAAGCTATCCTAGGGCCTTGACCACCCTATTTGTTTGTTGATGTCCCACTTGTGACCCATCACTCTCACTGCCATGCAAGCTACCAAGTAAAAACAGTGACCTGCTAATTCAGAAATCTTTGGTAATGGAGGAGAAAAATTTTAACTGAAAAGAATTAAAAGGGTAATATTTCATAGAGTAAATATTACTAGCATAATATTTTTCATTCCCTCTAATATAGTGAACAAATATAATATTTTGTATAGAGTAAAAAGTTAGAAGGAAAATTTTAGATTGCATCACTAAACCCATTTGTTTTATGTCTCTAAAAAAAAAAAAAATTTAGTTTTTCTCTCTCTAAAACTAAATATATTAATTTTCTCTCTCAAAAAAATTGATTTAATTCATATTTCTCTCTTCGAAGAAATTGATTTTAAATTGTCTCTCTAATATATCAAACTTATTTTTTACCTATTTAAAAATAAACTTATTAATTTTCTCTATTTGAAAATATCAATTAATTCACATATTTTCTCTCCAAGTATATTGGTTTTAAATTTTCTCTCCCTAAAATTATGAAATTTAGTTTTTCTCTCTTTAAAACTATGCACATTTTTCTGTCTTTGAAAATCAAATTAATTTGTAGTCTCTCCCTCTACACATATTGATTTCAGATTTTCTCTCTCTAAAATACCAAATTTAGGTTTTTTTTTCTCTTTAATTAAATGCATTAATTTTCTTTGTCTTAAAAAATCAACTCAATTTAGTATTTATGTTTCTCTATAAAAATAAGTGTATTAATTTTTTCTCTCTAAAAATTAATTTGTCTTAAATTGTTTCACTCTAAATATGTTGGTTTTTAATTTTTCTCTATAAAAACTAAATTTAATGTTTTTCTAAAACTAAATATATTAATTTTCTCTCTCTACAAAAGGTCAATTTAACTTATATTTTTTATCTCTAAATACATTTATTTTGAGTTTTCTCTTTAAGAAAACCAAAATTGATTTTCGCCTCTCTAAAACTAGGAAAATTAATTCTAAAAAAAAAGTAAAATTATATTAAATTCTCTCTGTATAAAAGAATTAAGTTTGATATAATTAATTTTTCCCCCTTTTCCCCTGTATTGCACTACCCCCCCCCCCCCCCTTTTCCCATAAAAATTTAGGAGGGTTTACACCACACATCCTTAACAGAAGAGAGAAAATCATAAGTAGTAATTTTTTATCATTTTTCCTCCAACCACACACAACCTGAAATTAAGATCTTAAGCTCTTGCAATTCCCCTCCCCCTTATAAAAAGTATTACCTCCATGTGAATACATATATAGATATGTATAACACTTCGCAATTTTCACCCCTATCTCTAAAATTATTGCAAAGTAAAAAAAAAAAAAAGATAAAATAAATAAATAAATAAAGATGAAAAATAGGAACAAGACTCAAGTGGGTGACCACATTTCCCCTTGTTGAAAGATTTATTTGGATAAAAATCCATTTATATGTATTCCAGGTGCTGGTAGATGGCACAGAATAACGTTTCATTGAATTGTAGTTAGACCAAACATTTCTTGTAGAAATTAATTGTCAACATATTAAAATTTTAATTAGAAAGACATCTACTTTGTCTTTTGTAACTCAAAATAAATATGCTTCAAGTGCTCTTACCTACCATCCACAAAAACTTCAACCCCTCTTAGTATTTCAAAACGTTTCAATATTATTTTAGTATTTTATAGTTTTTTCTTTCAGGTTTTATATTTTCTGTTCATTATTTATAAATTTAATTTTATAATTTAATATTTAATTTTAAGAAAATAAAATAAGGATGAAATATTAATTTAGATTTTAATTAGTATTTTAGGATTATTTAGATTAACTTTAAGGTTAGTGATTAAGGTTCGGAGTTATTTTATAAATTAGATTATGAATTATTTTTTTAATTTAGGGTTTAATTTAATAAGTTATTTGCTTATTTAATTGTTACTTTTGTTTTTTATTATATTTGTTTTGTGATTAATAATTGTATATTTCTATTTTATTATTTCAATAAAATAATTAATAGCTATTCAAGCACTTGTTGTTGTTGTTGTTGTTGTTGTTGTTGAATAGCCACAAAAATCATGAGAGCTTAAAATAGCTATTTTATGGTTATCATGAGTAACATACCTACCAAGTGCTGCACAAAATTTTCTTGAAAATTTTTGTTCTCTACTTGTGCTTTTAGAGCCTTTAGAAGTTTGTGTGGTTGAGATTTGATTCAAATGAATATTTTCAAGAAATACTTGGAAAGAAAGTTGAAGCATTTAATTGAACCAAATGTGAAACCAAGGACCTCGTTTTACTTGGTAAGTTTTCTTGTAAATGGAGTGTCATAAACAACTATGGCTGTTTTAAAACATATGGAAATGTATTTAAAGTAATTAATTAGCAAATTTATGAGTTAGAGCATAATTTTCGATGTGTATATAATATATTTTTTGAAAAAAATTACAATTTCTCTATAAAAGGGGGGCCAAAAAAATAGAAAAGAAATAACCCAAAAACAATTCTTACTTAGGGTTTTGCTCTTTTACAACCCAATTTCAAAATTGGTTGCAGTATATCTTGAGTCTCTCCTTTTGGCTCTTGGATGCTGGCAGGTCGTTTTTTAAATAATAATAATAAGGTACGCAATGCAGTACTTTTCCCTCAGCATAGATGTACTATTTGGTCCATTTATTTGCTTCGCATTATCTGAAACCACATGACCAAATTGTACCTTCACTCAACCCTATCTACCTACTTTAGAATTTTTTTTTTCCTACGGTGACGACGGTGATAATTATTTAAAACTATATATTTTAATTAATTTGATTTAAAAATTTATCCATCTTATTTTATTTTGGGTGAATAACTCTCTCAAAATAAATTTTTTATTATTAAAAATTTGAACAATTTCTTGATTTGTGTGTATCATCCTTGCTCTTGAATCACATAAATATTTTCTGTATCGTTCTAATTTGAATGGATGTTCGAAAGAACAAATAATATCTTTACATATAGCAGTCTTGTTCATTGCCCAAATTATTTTTCCCCCTAATGATTGCAACAATTGATACACAGACTTATAATTGAGAACAAATATAGAAGAACTACATGTGTGCGGTCCTTGCATTAGCTCTAAAAATTGATACCATTACAAGAAATACATGAAAATCCAACATTACTTTCTAAGTTAGTTTATGCCATTTGAGATATACATTAAAGCATGTTTCTAAGTTCTAACATGTCACACAATCTGTTAATCAAATGGCCTCCCTAATATATATTACCATTTCCTATATACTAAAGTCATATATGTTTTAAAACCTAGAAATTCGATCTCCCTAATCACAGTCTTTGCTTTTCTAAAGACAAAGCAAAGCTTTTCAAGCACTGCTGCAAATTATACTAAAGTGCAAATGAAACTTCTTTCATATTTTCATCTAAATAACAGAAGGGTAGTACGAAAGGAGTCGTTTTCAATGCACTCTTCCATCGTCTTGGGTTCTTGGACGGCTTGAATCTTTGTGTCTCGTATGAGTGAAAATGACGAAGGCAATTCGGAAGGAGCACTGAGAGTAAGGTCAAGATTCAAGTTGCGGGCAGAACCTGAACCACTGCCCTCACCAGGCACTTCATCTTCAAGACAACTTGCAGCATCCGAGTTAGCCCTATCATCAACTTTGGATTGTGGACTAGTCATTGGTTGTTGCTGTGATGTGGTCTCGTTGTTGTTCTTGGACTCCGATGAGGAAGTGGATACAGTAGAAGGTGTGTGTTGGTTTTGAGGTTGGTGAGCTAGGGTTTGGTTTAGTTTATGGTTGTTTGGGTCTATACCCATGTTTATAAGCTTTTTCCTGATGTGGGAATTCCAATAGTTTTTCACTTCATTGTCTGTTCTTCCTGGTAATCTTCCAGCTATCAAGGACCACCTATTTGACAAATACGAAAAAGAAACACAATTTTCATCTGATGAACAAAAAGGGAAAACAAAACACATATACCAATGACTTTATTAAAATTCATCAAAAGAGGACCATCAATTACTATTCCTAAAGTTTGATATGACAAGTCATAATTTCTGGGGTTTTAAACTATTAAATTTACCCTCTTCAACTCCAAAAAATTAAAATAATAATAATAATAATAATAACTCTCGACTCATACTGAAGTTCTTATTTATGCTTGACTTGCGTGAGGCTAACCTTATGCCAAATTATTTAATTTGTCTGTTAATACTCTCCTTAAGGTATTTTAGACAGAGAGAGATTATACCTGTTGCCAAGAAGGGCATGAAGCTTGATGATGAGGTCTTCTTCATCTTGAGCAAAATTTCCTCGTTTGAGGTCAGGCCTCAAATAATTTATCCACCTAAGTCTACAGCTTTTTCCACATCGAAGCAACCCTGTACAAAACACCCACACAAGCAAATTACATAAAGATGATTATTATTCAAACATGACAATCGTTGAGAGAGAGAGGGAATGAGAGAGATAGAAAATGAGGTAAATTACCAGCAGCCTTAGGGAGAGAACGCCAACAACCTTCACCATGAGTCTTGATATAATCAACAAGCTTTTGGTCTTCCTGCTTCGACCAAGCTCCCTTGTTTGTATCTTGTTTGTCACAGCACGGTTTCCTCATAATTTCTCTCTCCCCAGTCCCTTTTGAGCTTTGCACTCTTCTCTCTTCGCAAAGCGAGCAAATATTTCATACAATAGAGAGAGAGAGAGAGAGAGACAGAGAGACAGAGAGAGACCCAACAGCAAAACGGGGTTGTTTTTATAGTTTGGACTGATAGAGAAGAGAGAGAAGGGGAGGGAATGTCTGACTTGGACCGGTGGTTTTATGATATGAACTTCCATGTTTTTAAGATTAGGTTTGGTCAAAGACACAAATATGAACAGTTTCAACATGCGTTCGCTTTTGGGACTGATTAGAATAATAATAATAATAAAATTATTGTACCGTACGACAATTCCGTCGTTTGCTTCGGTTAACCCACACTTTCTGCCGCATGGCCCCTCCTATCCTTTTCCTTTCTTCCTCTGCCTTGTATTTTCTTGGATAACATTTTGGGACAATTCTCTCACATTTTCTAAAATATTTATGCACAGATATTTTATTACGAATAAGAATAATTCTCATAATTAGTTAACGTATCATATTTTAGTATATATTCATTATATATTATATATTATATATTATATATATTTTTTAATATTATATCAATTGATATCCGAATTCATAATCTGATTAATCTGATTCAAAACTTACAGTAACTTAATTAAAGAACTACCATTTCATTATATATATTATATATTATATATAGATGCACTGTCATTTTTTTTCTCTCTCCTTATTTATTGTTTTTCATATAATCTTTTCTTTTTTAATTTTTTCCACCTCGATTCTTTCTTTTTCCTTTCAATTTGTCAATCTTTTTTTTTTGTTTTTCTCTCATCTCCTCTCTTATTTATTTTTTCTCTTTCTTCAAACTTTTATTTTATAGTTAAAATGATAAGAGAGAGATCATGTGCAAAATAAAAGTTTGAGGGCAGAAAATAAATAAGAAGTGATAAATAAAATGATAGGAGTAATTTATTTAAATAAATAAATAGAAGTTTTGGAATAAATAGAAGTAATAAATAATTAATTATTTAAAAGACATGATAAATGTAGAATGATAAAATTTACAAATCCAAATTAATTGCACTTTTTGCATTCAATCCCTGATTATCGAATAAAAAATACACCTCAATTTTAGTAAATGCAATATTAAAAAAAAAAAAAAAAAACTTGATAATTTTACAGGTATTAAAAAAAATAGTTGCAAGTTTCCCATTTCAGATATCATTAGTTATGTTGAGCAAATGGTTGATGGCACAAGGCAACACACTCTTAAAAGATTAGGTCTTAAAACAATGTTTAAGAAGGTAGAGTACCAACATTTTTGTTGGGTGGCAGTAGCTTATATTTTGCACCATTTTGGCTCAAATGCAAATTCCAACGGTGCTATAGATAAAATCTGTATCAAGGGCGGTCAATTTATAGATAAGAGTATTAAGTTTTACAATCAAATCTTAACTTTAAAATTTGAGAATGAAAAAAAAAACTATATTAGGAGTATTTCTTCTTAAATTAGGTTCAACAACGCTTAAATAGTCGGATTTCATATACTGATCGGTTATATATATATATATATATAAAGGGGATAAAATCTGTGTGCTAACTAACGCTCCCGTAGGCCTCACACCCAGAGTGAAAATATGTAATTTTCGAGACCATTTCCTAATTATGCATACCTGAAAAAATAACCTAGAAAATTCGTTCAAATTCAAAAAGCAGCTCGGAAAATCCATGGGCCCAGCCCCAGGGTTTGGTTTGTGTGCACCAATTCATCTACCAATAAAAATGTCATGGGTAAACTCTCCACTACATTAGACTACACCAACACTATTTCTTGGTCAATGGATTCCCATGTCTTACAATTACAAGTAGGGGGTAAATGACAAGAGGCGGGGCGCCTTCAATCCCGTATGTTAGTACGACAAGTAGGAAAATAAAATGGTGAGCACTTCTAGGACAAGGGGATTCTCAAAACCTTCTCTACTAGTATTGACCTAAATGAGCTAACATCGTAAAAGGCTGATCGGTGAGTGGATGAAATTCCCCAACCCTTCCGCTGGCAGCAAAACATCCAACCCAGAGTTCCCAGCTCTAGTCCTAGGAAATGCAAGCACCTTAAACTAAGATACTGAAATTCACCCAACCATTAGTAATAAATAAGGTGTGCAGCACCAAAGAGTTTACCTTGAAAGAGGTTTTGCTCCCATTCTTACCCATCCTACTACCTACCAAAAGAGAAATAGCAGGTTGGTTCAGAATCTTTCCATGGATGACCTTTGTAAAATTAAATGACTTGTAATTTTTAGGTACGAGTTTGCATGTATCGTATTCCCTGACCCAAACAGAGTCTAAATGCCATTAATCGGGAAAAAACAAAACATGGGGAAAAATCATCCTGTGACAAATTAATCATAATGCCTCGTAAGTTATAAAGATGAGTTCAAGAAGGGAATGCAAGTTGGAATCATGTATTAAAAATGAAGATGAAGCACCCAGGTTTCGTGCTGTATGTCCTCATTGTCATCAACCATATTGGAATTAAACTTTTATTTAAAGTCCACAATGATTCAGATACTACTTTAATGCTATGAATTCATAATCAATTCGCGAACTTCTCCCACTTACACTCATTTGGACTGGTTGGTTTTGAAGCCCCAAGGATCTAACAGTCCTCTGGGAAACTTTTCATTGAAACTACGATAAGCATTCTACATTTTTGTGGGTTCATCAGCCAGCGACCAGTCGCAGCAGTTGACCGTTCATCTGAACATGGTAATTGTCTGTATGGAAACACAAACACAAAAAAGAAGGTGTAGGCTAAACAAAACTGAGTGATCCACAAACAAAGAAATAGAAAAACACGAAATGAGTTCAGAATAGAACTTGTACCGGTAGTTTAACTGACTTGAATTTGACTAATAGGTGGTTACCAACTATTCCTGTGTAAGTTGATAAATCAGGGGACTTCATGCTGCACTGAGTAAATTCTTTGAAGCAGCTATATTCTTTCCTGTGTACGGTCGGATGCGGCTTAAATTAGCTTTGCATCCTTTCAAAGTTTGCACGAGGCTACCTCATCATAAGCTCCTTCAAACCACAAACAGCTATTTGCATTTTGGACGAACCATTTGAGTATGCTGTTCTTTCTTTCTTTTTTTTTTTTTTTTGGCTTGGATTTAAGGCCGTTGAAAGCACAAGAAAGGCGAAGCAATATTAATCTATTATGAGAAAACAAGACCCAAGGAAAAATTAGTGTTGTAAATGCAACGGTTCCTTAAATAAGGACAGACATATGTCCCCAGAAGAAAACAGAAAAAAGAAAGAAAAAAAAAAAGACGGGCGTATGTGCTAATCAACATGATGCAACAATGGTAACACGCAATTTTTGTTAATGGTGTTTTTAAATGAGACCCAAGAAAGAAGAACCAAAGTTGGATGTCACAACAGGAAAGAAAATGTACAAAAGAAGCATCTACACTATTCATAGAAAAACAAACCATCAAGAAACGTATAGACAATAACTTAAATAGGCTCATCCACTGCCTGATAATAAGCATTTTAGTTAAAATTTATCTTAAATATTTTAGTTTTTATTTTTTAATTTTGAATTGGATTTTAAGATTTTATGTTATGGTAGATAAAATTTATCTTGATTAGGTTTTTATCTTGTCCTATATGAATTGATTTTCTTAGTTTGATAGTTTTTCATCCCACATAGGAGAAGAGCTATTTTTTAGTCGGTTAGGATTTTATTAAGTTTTATTTCTTTATAAATAGGCACTCATGTAACCTTTCAAAGAGACTTTTTTTTTTTTTTTAGATTACTTCTGAATTAATAAGCATTCTTTCATGCAGTGAGATGCAATCCTCTCTTAGGTGAGAAGTCTAAGAACCATAGGTTGCAATGTTGGCTAATTTTCCTAATTTTTCTTTCGCTTCACACCATTGTTACTACGCCCACTCTCTTTTCCTTCGTGTCACGCCCCGACTCTCGAGTCGAGCACACAACAACTGCCACATTATCTTGGCGTACATGCAGCATCTCTCTATATATCGGGATAACGCAAAACATTCCATCTGTTCACACTACAAAAAAACACGCTTTTCGCCATGAAATTTTACGATGGAAAAAATTCGTCGCTATATTGCCACAAATTTAGCAACGAAAAATTTTTCGTCGCTAATTTGTAACAAAATTTACGACAAAAAAGAAATTGTAGCTAAATTAGCAACGGACACATTATTCGTCGCTAAAGTCGTCGTTAATTAGTGACGAAAATGTCTTCGTAACTAAATTCGTTGCTAATTTGTGACAAAATTTTTTGTTGTAAATTTCGTCGTTAATTAGCGACGAATAAAATTTCGTGACTAAATTTTGTCACGGAGATAGTTATCCCTAGCTAAATTTGGCGACGAAAAAAATTCATAACAAATTTCGTTACTAAATTTAACAACGAAAAAATTTCATGACAAATTCTGTCACTCATTAGCTACAAAAATTTTTTATCGCTAATTAACCACGAAAAAAATATTTATCTCTAAATTTAGCAACGAATTCCAAAGTTCGTAACTAAATTCATCACTAATTAGTCACAAAAAATATTTGTGACTAAATTTATCGTTAATTAGTCATAAAAAATAATCTGTAACTAAATTCGTTACTAATTTATTATCTATATTTTAAAATTTATAGATAATTTCATAACTAAATTTTTTCAATACTCTATTAGGAAATATTTTCAATAGTGTCCCCCTTTTTAACCAATTCTGAATAATGAAATTGAATTAAATATATAGTAAATATTATAATTCTCACCAAATTGAAAATTTTCAACAATAAATAATTCAATCTATTACAGACAATTTTCAATAAGTCACGGTTGTGGAGTTCACCATTCATATTTTTTATCTTCTATATCCGTTCGTTTCTCTCATATAGTTCAATCATTTTTTAAAATTCGGTTGTTTATTTTTATTCGTCATTGTCATAAACAAAAAAGATAATAGATGATATATCAACGCCCAACGATCCATCTTGTTTGACAACTAGAACAAACATTAGTTTTCAAAGAATGGAGATATTGATACGGATGGCTACTAATAGGCGATTATCCATTTCTAAACTATTCTATAGTTTCAAAAAAATAAAATAAAAATAATAAAATAATAATAAAATAATATAATATAATATAATATTATATAATATTATATAATATAATATAATATACAAATTTATATATAAAAAGCTTAAATTAATGACGGATTTAGCGATAGATTTCTTAGTCCGTTGCTAAGTTAGTGACGGATTTAATAATGAATTTATATCCATTGTTACTTTAGCGACCGATACGGAATCCGTTGCTAAGTTAGCGACGAATTTTCATATCCGTCGCTAAGTTAGCGACGGATTTCAAATTCGTCACTAAATTTAATCTTTTTTTAATTAGAATTTTATGTTTTTTTTATTTTTCTTTTATTCTATTTATTTATATTAACAAACCATATTATTATTTTATAATATTTTAATTTAACATTTTATTTTATTATATTATATTTCATTTTTTAAAGAATAATATGATTTAAATCTTTAAAAAAAGATAAAAACAAATCAATTTATTATGTTATAATATTTTAAAATAGCATTTTATTTTATTTTTGATATATTTTATTTTATAGAATAATATTAACATATTTTTTAATTCATTTATTATTTTATTTTAAGTTAGCATTTTATTATTTTATAAAAAAATATTTTTTCAATTAATGTGTTATATTTTATTTTTATTTTGTCTTTTTAAAAATATAATATTATTTTATTTTTAAAAATCTTTTATTATTTTATTTAAAACTAATATTTTATTATTTTATAACAAATTATTATTTTAAATTATTTTATTATTATCAGAAAAATGTGAAGAAAAGATAATAAGTAAAAAATATATATATATAATAGATTTTAACATTTAGTTTGGTGGTTATATGTTTTTAAAAGTTTACACGTGCGCAAGAGTTCGAACCACGACAGGGGCAAAGTTGAGGCATTTTTCAGAAATTAAGTAAGGGCGGGTGGGTGCTGGAGCGGGCATGTGGGCGGGCGTGCTTGCAGGTGGGCGCTGGCTCGGGCGGGCAGTCAGGCTCGGAGGGCGGGCAGGCGAGTGTAGGGGGGAGCGCATATAGGGGCGTGAGCTCGTCTTGGTGTGGGCCCGTCTAGGCACCGGGCATATTGAATTTAGTGACGAATTTGAAATCCGTCACAAGATTAGCGACGAACCTTTTTTTTTGTAACTAAATTTAGTAACGAATATTTTTTTCCATCACTAAATTAACGACGGATTTTAGGGATGAATAATTATTCGTCACTAATTTAGCGATGAATTTTTACAATAAAAAATTATCCGTCACTGAATTTAGTAATAAATTTTAGATTTTCGTCACTAAATTTAGTAAAGAAATTTTTTCGTTGCTAATTTAACGACAGATATTTTTTCGTTACTAAATTTTGTGATAGATTTTAATGACGAAAAATTATCCATCGTTAAATTTAGTGACGGATTTTTAATTTCTGTCGTTAAATTTTTACAATGCGTTATTAGAGACAAAAAAATTTTTTTCGCTAAATCCGTCGCTAATGTTTTTAGCGGCGAATTTTTTAAAAATTTTTGTCGCTGAATTTGTGGTTAAAAACGTGTTTTTTTGTAGTGTCAATCTATTTTTTGAAAACCACTCAACAACATATAAAGGACCATCCCAGTCCATTTTATCACAACAAGCATGCATGAGGCTATCCTAGTCAGTCAAAATCAAATACATGTATAAGATCATCTCGACCATCTCAAAACATCCTTAATAAAGTTTTCACAAATTTCAAATTTCTCAAAATTCACAATAAAATCCAAATATATCAATAAAACCATAAGTTTTGCAAAAAACAAATATAAGCAAAAGTTTGCAAAGTTTCACAAAAATCAAATAAAGATTTTATCAATATTTACTCCAAAAAAAATAAAACACGTATTAATCGAATTCAAATCAAATAAAAGTATAAAATGAAAAGTACAAAATCTCCTTCCATTGATCATACCACATCATCTCAAAAATAATATCTATATCGTCAATACCTATAGCAATTCAACAAAATGTAGCAACTGGTTCCAATGACGACTCTCACCTAAACTTCCTTTGAAAAATATAAAATAGAGGGGTGAATATGGAAATACTCAGCGAGTTAAGTGCAATGGGATGATTGTGTCAATAAATAAGGGATGAATGTGAGGAAGTCTAACCATATTTCATAAACAACTTTTTTGGATATAAAATAATATCAACATTCAGAATAATTCAAACAAATATATATCCATAAATTTTAGACTTTCTAAAATCATGGGTCTCTCATCATGGGTCTCCCTAAGAAATCACTTTCGTCTCAAGTTTGGTTGAACCCGGACGAAAGCTTGTCAGGGGGTTTTCAATCCATTTGTTTCGCAACACTAGTTCTTCCTTTCTTGGCATTAACTCGTACCTCACCGGAGTGTTTCCAGATATAGCACAACTTCGGTAAAGGGAGCCATATCTGCCTCCCCTGCTCATCCAACTTCAACCACGTTACCCTGTTGGGTTACTCTGTGGAGGGAATGACTATAGTCATTTATCTCATATACCATTTTTTCACAAATATCCAAATCACATTATATATGCCATGTTTTAACAAAAATTCTTAAAATCATATCAAAACATTCATGAATTAGATATCCAACAACATATGATATACATTCATTTATAAATACAATGGATATATATATGATTCAAATTTTCATTTCAAACATTCCACGATCACAAAATTTTATATAAAAGATAGAAAATTCTTCAAAATCATTTATTAAAGAATTTAAAACAATTTGCTCATTTAAAAACACAATGAACCATCCACTCACCTCTTGAGAGGTTAATCACTCCCAAATTTCTCAACTAAATGAGAACTATCCTTCATTCAACTCTTCCAAAACCTTAACCTAATTTATTGGTCATAATTAAATTATTAAATCACATACCAATACTAGAGAAATCATTTCTTCTTAATATTTTCACAATTTTAGTTTTTCAGTAAATTTTTTAATTTGCGCAATTATGGAAAAATAGCTATAACTTTCATTACATACATCCAAATCACATGATACTTATATCAAATTAAAGATAAGACATAAATCTACAATTTTCATGTTCAGAACTTAGTTGAATTTAGTCTAAAAGGTATCTCAAAATTGAAGGGAAACGAGCAGGCAGAATAGGGGCAGAACAACACCACGAAAATTCTTTAAAAAATTATAACAAATTCAGTTATTATCCGATTTCAACGAATTATATCTAGGAATCTAGTTTCATGAGAATAAAACCACATTTGAATTGCCTATATACAAAAGGAGTTATGAGGGTAAGATCACAGTATACTCATTATGCAAAATCATGAAATTCAACCCAATATGAAGCTTTGCATTCTAATCTAATAACTCCTCCTCACATTCAATCAGGCCTAGAATCAAGCAACAATTTTCATTCATCCACTGTCCAAATTCCAACATTTTATGAACCCTAGATCTAGATTTCCTAAATTTAATTCGTCCAACCCTAAGAATAAAATTCAAACTTCTAATGGCAAACTTGAATACAAATTTAAGGATGAAGATAGAGTAGGCATAAATTAACAAGAGAGGGAGAGAGAGATAAGAGACTTACACCGTGAAGACCCCAGCGAGATGAGGGGCGGTCACATGATTTGTTGCAGAGAGAGAAAGGTGAAGGCCAAGAGAACGCCTAGGAGATCAGCAATAGTTGGAAGAGGCATCGTCTGAGTGGAAGAAACCAAGCTCGTCGGCTTCTTCCTTGGCTGCGCCGATGAAGAGGGAGGCTAGAGAGAGATGAGAATGAGAGACAAAAGAGAAAGCTGTAAGTTGAGGATGAGGAGAGAGCAAGAGATGAGAGGAGAAAAGGAGATGTGCTATGAATTTAGGGTGAGTAGAGAGCAAGAGAGAGAGAGTGAGTGAGAGACGGAAGAGAGAGTGTGGGAGAAATGGGTGAATGAGCGATTGGGAAAGTAGAATGTTGACTTTTCCCTCTTTTTTTCTCTCTTTGACTTTTCTTAGTGTTACACTACGTCTGTTGATGTCAAAGCAAAAGTTCTTATTAATTTTAAAATTGTCTTCTCATGCGCAACTATAGTAACTAATGCGAGTTGAATTCAAGAATTAATACCTAGATGGCAATATATAAGAAGTGATAGAGCACTTAAAGAATTTAATCATGGTAGTTGAACGTGACACAGTCGGAGACATCACAAAGAAAATCAAGATTGAAGTCCTAAATTTCGAAGGCAAAATCGATACTGTCTTATTTTGTTATTGGTTTAGTTCTCTTGAAGAATATTTTAACCGGTATTTTATGAAAGATTTGCTATAAATTTGATTTACTAAAATTAAGATGGTGGGTTTGATAAAATTATGTTTGAGTATAGTGGAGAGCAACCTACAACGACAAGGCCAGCAACTTATTAGAACTTGACAAGAGTTGAAAGCTAAGTTACGAGAGAAATATTTGCCTTATAAATATTTTGATCAGATGCATGAAAAGGTTTTTACATTAAAGCAAGGCAGTATGTGGTTGAATATATGTAGCAATTTGAGAAACTCAAGATGCATGGCCAAATTTAGGAAAGTGCAAAGCAAGCAACAACTCGATTTAAAGTAGGATTAAGAGCATATATTAAGCGAGAACTGGTTAAACAACTCATCTACCGTTTGGAGCATGCCTTCCAAGTTACATTTGTTGTGGAAGAATATTTAAACCATCCAACTATTAAAAGAATTTGGCTTCAAGTCGAGACTTTGGAGCAAAGAGATAATTTCCACAAAATTGACAAGCCACAACAAGACCTAATGGAGCCAATCCTAATAACAAAACAAATCATTCAAGAGGAAGAAATAATAAGGGTGTTACCCACTTCACGTGTGGAGAACAAGGTTACATGAGTTTCCAATACCCACAAAAAAATAATCTACATATGGGAGCAAAAAGAGCAACAAAAGAGACAATTGAGGATGATGAAATAGATGACTCTTTTGATTATGAAGAATATCATAATGATATCTTGTAGGTGATGATAACGTGGATACATCATTAATAATGGAATGGCAAATCCTAGTAGCTCCAAATGCAAAGGAAGAAGACTTAAAGCATACATCGATTTTCCAGACACCAGTGTATTGTGGAAAACATGTTAAAAAGCCGATCATTGATGGAGGTAGTTATATGAATGTGGTGTCTTGTTCTATTGCAGAGTGTCTCAAGTCACCAACCAACCCACACCCTTAACCATACTAAGTTACATGGATTGATAACACAACTATCACATTAACTAAACAGTGCCTCATCTCCTTCAAGTGTGGAGTTTATAGTGATTTTATTTTGTGCGATACCATCCCTATGCAAGTGATGCACACTCTTTTGGGAAGTCCATGGCTTTATGATCATAATGGCAGTGAGAATACTTACACATTCTTATATGAGAAGAAGCTCATTTTCCTACGACCTATGAGCACTTTAAAGATAAAGACACATGGGAAAAACATCAAAAAAGTCTGAGAGCAATATTGAAAGCAACGAAAGACAACTGTATATCCTAACAAAGAAAAAGTTTGATATGGAAAGTCAAGAATCAAAAGTGGTGTTTGTTGTTGTCACAAGAGAAGCACAAGACTCAAGAGATACTCTTATCAGCGACATAGCTCTAGCGACAGTAAAGTTATGGACTGAATTTTCTGATGTTGCACCTAAAAAATTGACCAAGGAACTTCCTCCTATGTGCAATATCTAACATGCTATTGATTTGATACTTGAAACCCAATTACCAAATCTATAGCCTACAAGATGAATCCAAGTGAACATGAAGAGCTGAAGAGAAAAATTGAAGAGCTGTTATTAAAGGGGTTTATTCGAGTAAGCCTAAGTCTATGTGCAGTCCCAGCATTACACATGCCAAAGAAAGATGGGAGCTGGCATATGTATGTTGATAGTCAAACTATTAACAAGATCAGCATTGAGTATAGGTTTTCCTATATTTAGATTAGATAACATGTCGGATAAAATCAGCTATTCTATTATTTTCTCAAAGTTAGACTTGGAAAGTGGATATCACTAAAACATAATCAAACCCGGAGATAAATGGAAGGCTACTATCATATCAAAATCAGGGACAGTCTTATGAGTGGTTAGTCTTTATGAGTGGTTGTCCCCACAAATTAATGGTGTATGCCAACGGACCAAAAGTAATGATAATGATGCAACGTCAAGCTCAATAATATTGGTACCAAAAAAAAAAAAATTCAAGCTCTATATTTAGCATGCTAAACTAAAAGTGATTAGAGGCCAGTTGCCTAATGGTACTACTCCCCGTCCCACAACCCAGATCAACTTCAAGTCCCCAACCCATAAAATTTTGATAAAGGAAAATAAAAAACAAAAAAAAAAACAAAAAGTTATACATCCAATATTCTAAAATCTTGGGAATGCAACAACAAATAAATAAATGTATCAGCAACTCGCCTAAGCACCTCTTTGAAGGTGCCTTGTGTAAGGTCCTGCGAGCACTACACTAGAGCCCCAAGGATTTAGAGCACCTTTGACAACACCAGACTCGACTACATTTGTCACAAGGGATAAGAGCCTCTCCTCATCTCGCCCATCTCTACAAGGAAAGACCAAAGATTTGAAACAAGTCTTAGAAGAAGCTGCGAGATTAACCTGGGAGACTTCCCACTAAATAGTGTTGGAAATATTTATCCAAATGTTGATGTCTTGGCGTTTGTTAATATGTGTTTCACTATAAAAAGGATTTAGAAACCAAAGAAAAGAATAGGAGTTCATTGTACATGATAATTGAGAATTGAATTGAATCTCTCTCCCTGTTTGCTGTCTCTCACACTGTTCTCTCCCTATTCCCTTCTCCTTTCTGGCCCTTTCTTAGCCATCTTCTCTTCTTCCTGCCCCCTCTCTATCCTGTGATGATTTTCTTCTTAGTTCTTTCCTTTCTGTCTTGGTCTTTTTTGGCCCTTCACCAATCTTAGCCGGTGTTTGTTTTTCATTCTAATTATGTGTCAGTAAAATTGATATGTTTATTTTATATTGAAAAAGTAGAATTTGAAGGGAAAAAACAACTTTATGTTACTTTTTAATTTCAGCAAGTTTTGTAGGAATCTTTTGTTTAAAAAACCTTACCATCTGAAACGATAATTACAAATACAATGTTATTTTTAATTTTGTGTATTTTTAATTTTGTAAGCATTGTATATTTTGTAAATAATCTACAATATAATATTGCTATGTACAGAGCATTCTTCATTTATGAAATTTTGAACCAAACACAATTTTAAAATGCATTTTCATATTTTTGTATTACATATGTATAACAAGAATGCATAACATTTCTCAAACCTTTTAAGTTATATTAGGTAAAATCACCCCTTGCCACAAAAGCCCCCAGCTCATTCGCACTTGCAAACTCTCGTCTACCCCAAGCTTCTCCTTAATACATGTTAAAACCCCTTCGCACTTCATGAACACTAAGCTTGCAACTTATCCATGTCATCCCAAAGCAGGGTCCATCGCACTTCCTTCAAACCATAAACCCCCAGGGCCCAACTGAGATCATCACTTGTAAACTCAAGGACACAGAGCACATAGAGAAACAGAACCAACTTCCCCGCGTTCGTCTGATCTGCCCTCTACCAGAGTAACCCCCGAACAAACACATCTTCATGCCCTCAGGTTTCGGATACAACATTTCCTAGTTGGCCACTTTAGTTCTTTCCAAAACACTAAAAAACCAACTTCTATACTCTTATATATATATATATATATATATATACAAACAATATAAGTACTACTTATAGGAACTGAACGTGAGACCTCTCCCTTCACTAGTCGCTACTAGCACCACAGCGCCAACCGTGCTAGTTTACTTCTTACAAAAATTTACTAACAATAATTCTCTTTTTTATGTCATTTATCATTTTGCACAGTTCTTAAGATTATATGGAGCAACACAAGGACACAATAGTGATACCATTCCATAATTGGCCCCTTCTATGTTTCCGTTCTGAAAATTAACCATTCCAACCTTTTTTATCCTCCTCTTGTATGGGAAACCTTACACCGCCTTGTTACCTTCTTGGCTCCACTATCCTCAAAGGTGCGTCGATCCTTTTTTGGATAACCAACTACGACTACTCTGGCCCTTTTATGTAATTCATCCTCCTCAGATTGATGGCAACCATAGACAAAAATTGTTAACCCTTGGTGCTGAAAGCCTATTTCCCTATGACATCCATATTGGCTCCATGTCCAATTGTAGTGGAAACTCAGCACCTGACATTTCTCGACTTCATCAACTTCTCCTGATTCAAAGGAAGACAACATATCTGCCACATCAGCTGCACCACTTGCCTACACCAATACATATTGATCGCTCAGGTAACTTCCAAAATTCATGATTGTACAGCTTCTCACCTCCTTCCCATTTTAATTTATCTTTAGACCAAGGTGATTAACTTCCCCTCACATGCCCAAATAAGCACGCAGCTCTCCATTTAGGTAAATTACTTGACTACTCATAGTCCCCCGTCTCCAAAAGGAAAAAATACCAAATCCAATTTCCTAATCTCTATCTAAATATAAGGCCTTCCTCTGTGGTCTCTTTTAAGTCAAGCTTGCAAGTTTCCGGAGGTCCTTCTTTTTCAACTCAGATCTCTCTCATCTCCGATATACCTACAAAAAGCTTTGCACCATCAAAACCATTCTTCCCAGATTGAAAGTACTTGTAAGTGTTGATGATACACCTTATTGATTCCAGAGAATGAGGCTTAGCTCCTGGTCCCCATATAGCCACTGGAAGATTAACGACCAAGAATTTCCAAATCTTGTTACTACTGGAATCGCTACATCAAAAGCAAAGGCTCTTCCAGCAAGGAAACAAGAGTAACAAATTAATGACTATATTGTATGTTATTGTAGTCTAGTACCTGTCCCCCCACCAGTTTATTCTTTATCCTTGGACCAATTTCCCATTCTTCATAGGTCCTTCTCAGCCTAGGCATACAGACTCGCAAGAAGCAACGAAAAACCAACACAAACTCAATTTCCCCAGTCTTCAAGGAACCACATCCACTCAATCCAATTATCTCCCCACCCATCATTTGAGTAAGCCAACTGAATCCACTCTGCAGCCCAACAACCCATCCACTTGCTGCATGTTACATTGACATTATCGTCATCTAACTATGTGAAGCCTCAAAAAATTAATGGTCAAAAATGGAATTTAAAGCATTATTGTCCCTAATTTTACTTCTAAGTCCACCTATCCACATACATTATGGTCATATTTGCGAAAAGCACCAAGTTCGGAAATAGAGATCCATACCTTTAGCTTCCTAACCTTGTTTTACATTTTGCAACTCCATTTGAAAAATTTCCACGCTCCTCTTCTGATCTCCTCTATGGCTCAAATAACCCTCCATCAATGCCAGCTTCTCTGTTTACACGGCTTTCACATGATATCATATATTTTTTTCACACATCAAAACTTCAATGTCCTTTAGGAATGCAATGATCCGTACAAAATCCTCCAGAATTCTCCATAAGCAGTAGCAAACAACCAAATTATTCCAGCATGACTCTAGGTGCTAGACTCGGGTAAATAATCTACCGGTAAGAGGTTTAGGTTCTACATCTATGTTTGGATCATTTTCTAGGCAACCAATTTGTTACCACAATTCTCCATCTTTTCACTACTAAGAGGTTCTACAAATACGGAATTGTCATTCCTTGCGCAAAAATTATTGGCGGTGGCCTCAAAAAGAGTGAAAAGATAACACAAACAGATGGGGGAAACAAATCCACAAAGACTCACCGATCCAAACAGCCTCTTAAGGACCATGTCCAGGTTTAGATTTGATTAAAAGGCCCAAAGAACAAAAATATGAGAGAGAAACACTTGGTTGAGTGACTTCAACATCTCTCTTGGAATCCCACTGATTGTTTACATAGCTTAGGCACTTCTCTTGTCCTATTCTTCTCCTTTACTGTTAAATGCCACGGCAAAATGGTTAGTTCTCATGCTTTGCAGCTTTTTAAAATCATCTTATCGATATCAATCCAGTTCCTCTCATCTACAAGCATGCTTTGAGTTACTTCCATTAACTAAGTGATGATTTTCCCAAACATAAGATCTCTCCTCACTGAGGAATCAAAAAAAGTATAGAGTTTACCAATTGGATGGATCACTTGTTTTCATTTGCTTTAGAAAGATAAAACAAGAATACCTAAACCAACTTTGAAAGTCCATCAAACCCACCAAAAGCCAAATAACACTTGTCTTATAAGCCATAAAAAATTTAAAAAAAAAAAATACCTTAAGAAATTAAATTAAAAAAAAAAAGACAATTCACAAGGACACATAATAGGGTTTATGCATATACAGAATTGTTGATTACAGAAGAGAAGCTAGACAGGAGGTAAGTGCGCAGACCAGCTAGGAAATTAGCAGTACAGGAAGCAAAGTACCAGGGTAACAATAAGCACACATCAGAACCCATAGCTCAACAGCAACATTCATTTTCTTCTATCTGCAAACATTAACAGATGCAGTAGGCAGAAGCAAATTGACTAAGATCATACATGAAATGCAGTTAAGTCTATCAAAAGAAAAATTGACAAGCCAGTTAATAATACAAGCTTTGTAATTTCATGCTAGTTGCTTTATATGAGTTACATGTTTCAGCTCCCTATAATTTTTTTTTTTTTTTTTTTTGGTTCCCACCATGGGTATCCAGATCCATACTCCGACTAATCCGATTCAAGCATCTGCGGGGGTTCTATGTAGAGGCCAGCTCTCCCAACATAGTCATTTCCATTTCCATTTCCAACTTTCAAACCCGAGACTTGATTAAGGGACCTAACATCCCATCCTACGAATCTGATTGTTTGTTGGTCACCTCCCTATACAATATATCTCTCAATGTGCACTTCCTTTGCATCTAAATAATTCCGGTTTTAACTTTCAGTATCTCTTGATTTTTGTCATAGGATTTTGTGCATCTTCAGATATGTTTTAAATTCCGCTCCAACTTCTAAAATGCTTCTCTCTTTCTGCCCTAAATAACCCAAGCACGACACTACAAACATCTGTATGCTAATCAAGAGCAAGAAAGACCCATTGGCAGCGCACGGTTGAGATATTAATTGTGGTTGTCTGGTTCTAGTTCCTAAGCATATACCTTTTTTCTCAATTTTCCTTCCTAGTGTGTGGTATCATGTTGTTGGGAACACACTTAAAAAGGACACTTATTTACTCACCTAGGAGAGATAAGAAATATGCTTGCTTAAGTGCTAAGGACACATGCAAAATAACTGCAGCAAAAACATGGATTACTAACACAAAAAAGAATAGGTGTGCTCCTCCAATCATAGTCCTAACTTCCATTTAAAAGGAAAACTTAATACCTTCTTCATGAAAAAACTAATCTCACCATCCATGCAGATTGCAGAACATCAATTAAGCCAATCGATAAGCACCATATAAGTTGACGTAGAAAAATTGATAGCCCTTGCCCCCTACCCCCCAAGCCCCTCACCTAAACCACACACTTAAGGTCATTGACTAGGTTTCCTGACTGACTTGAGAAAAATGAAGACGGGGATACAAAGTGAAAATCTCGTCATACTGGTTGTAGCAATAGTTGCATGCTGAAGATGTAATCATTACAGTGCATGGGGGGAACCAAATATTTCTCATTCCGATAAATAACTTCAATATAAATCAACTCTGATGATTTTTTTTCCATGGTAAAGTGCATTACCCGGGGACAAGCACGTAGGCAACTAAGTACCTGCAACAGGTTATGCAAATGGTCAAAACACAATGCTTTCAAGGAAATAACAATGACATGAAGCAAGTTGAGTGGCATGAAAAATAAATGTTAAGTTGCACTGAGATTTTCTATCCTCAAGTAATTGGTGTGAAGCTCGCAGGATTGAGAAACAAGCAAGAAACTGATTGAAATTTCCTATCCTTAATATAAGCCACAGTAAGTCGTGTCAGTTCATATTGGTTCATCAAGCTCACTGGGTTCAGAAACAAGGAAGAAACTCATAATCAAACCCAACAGGATAGAAGCCACAGGAAAAGACAACGCCTTTTTATTAAATAGAAGAGAACAAGTCATATAAAACCAGAAGCAGGATTCTCATTTGATGACAAGATTCTGTTTCTAAAAATTATGCTACAGGGTGATTGTACAACAAAAAATAACTGTAGAGACACTCAAATTGATTTTCAATAAGAAGTAAGGATTTAAATTACAGTTTATATGAACTCAGATGGCGAGTTGACATCATTCTTTCCGTTGTCGCCCAATCCCCCATGGTGTTGTATACTCTGCAAAACTTGAGGAGGCAGAGGCCCCAATCCACCACCCAAACCATCGTTTGCTGACCCAAAAAATTGACACAGAAGCCGAGCCATGGACCCAAGAATTTGCATTTGGCTCTGGCAAGCATCAGCATGCATCTGCACCATTCGTTTCTCATGCTCAATCTGCAACTCCACTATCCTCTGTCTCCACTCCATCTCCTCCTCTGCTCTCCTTTCCTCCACCTTCATCCTCCTGCGCCGTTCCTCATCAAACTCCCTCTCTAACCGCATTCTTCGCTCATATTCTCTCCTCATCCACGCCATTTGCCGCTCCTCTAACTCAAATTCCCGACTCTCAATCTTTTCCTCAACCTCATCCCTCCGCTCCTCATTCCTTATCTCCCTCTTTCTCCTCCTCTCATCTCTCTCCAAAACACCCTGCTCTCTCCTAAACTCCCTTTCTCTACTCCTCTCCTCTCTCCTCATCCCCATATCCCTCATCTCGAGAACATGTGAACCCACCGAACCAATTCTCCTAAACCCCAGTCCCTTTTTTGCCCGCTTTGCACTGGAATCCTCAACCTCCTCACCCTCCTCAGTTCCACCCTCATCATCATCATCCTCAAACTCTTCATAATCAAAGCCTAACCCTAAAACATCTGACCCATTATCCCCAAACCCATTACTAAACAAATCCAATTCCTCCCCATTAACCCTCTTGCTCTTAACATCGATATCGACATCCCCAAACACCTCCTTGTACTTCAGGAAATTCTCCCAGTGATCCTTACCGTCTCGCCAATTGAATTCCCCATTTGAACCCCTAATTTTCTGCTTGACCCCAATGTATTGATGACGCATGTTTTGGACTTTGATTGAAACGTCACGCCATGACCACTTGAAAGGGTAAGTGTGTGGATCTTGAAGATGGTGTGCGGAGTTGACGTGCTCTGCAATAGGCTTGAATTTCTTCTCGCGAGTTTTGAGCTTGGCTAGGGCTCCTGAATTGAGCAGTTCAGAGTATTTTGAGATTAGGGTTTGCTCCTCCAGTTCTGACCATTTCTTGCGCTTCATGCTCGTCTGAGACACTGAAATTTGACTCTTATTGACTTCCCCTGCTTTTCTTTTAGGGTTGAGAGAGAGACGATGGGATGTCCGCAAGGTCTTCGGACGGCAAGCAGTGCTAGGTGTATGAGAAGAAGTGATACAGAAGAGGCAAACTGTCGGTCCCTTCGGGCAAATTATCCCTTGTCCAAGTTTTCTTGTAATGGTTGCCCATGCAATAACCCTAACCATGGTGTGATAAATATAAATAATTTCTATTTTCTTTAATCAGTGAACTCTCTTACCAAAAATAATTTTAAAATAGTTTTAATATATTAATTATATATTATTGATATAATCAGTCAGATTTTATTAATAGTAAATAATTTGAAATTGAATTAAATAAAAAATTATTTATATTTTTACTCTAAAATTAGGATATCCATATATATGAATTCAATCGGTTATAAAAGTCATAGCAAAAGAAATATAAGATGACCAATTTTTGTGACAAAAGTATGTTAACATCAAAATTATTTTTTCTCTTTTTTATCGTAAACAACTTAAATAATTATCGAAGAAATCCAATTAAATTCTTAAATAAATCCACAAATAATGTATTTAAATTAACTTATGATCTGTATTAATCACAAATAGGATTCTATATTATTATTATGAACAAAATACTATACAATATAGGTATCAATCCAATAAAATTAAATTTGACTACTTTAAACAATATAAATATAGAGCGAGTAGGATCATATTTTTATGGAAGAAGTGGATTCGTTTCTCTTACGATTGAATAATGGGGTTTTGAATTAATTAACTAAATGAAGGCAAAGTAAGGATTAAAATCAAGATAATAAAGGCAAAATAAAATAAGACAAAATCAAAGTAATAAATATCAATATAAAATTATCTAGTCAACAAGTTTGTTTCCACTTTGATTCAATCAATCGATTCTCGATACAAAAATGATTTAACAACACATAAATAAATTAGTTATAGTCATCAACGATCGTCTAATGATCGATCTCTCCATATTATTTTGATAATTAAGAGAAATTTTTTAATTATTTCCGTGATTAAAATAAAAACCCTAAAAAAACTTTTAAAATTTAGTGTTTCAACGGATTTAAGATGTAAAGAGATCTGATTCTAATTAACAAACTCTAAATAGGTTCATTTAAATTATATTGCTTAATTTCATGACATAAATAACCCTGCTTGTGATGTCGTTAAATTATGTCATGTGTTATTTCATTAAAATTAATAAATAATTATGGATTTGTTATTTTAATTAATTATAATTATTTTAAAATTATCAAGTAGTGATCATTTTATTTGACAAATTCCAAAATAATCTTGAACATGAAAGAGAAGAAGTTAAACAAAAACTTATGATTGTTGAATGAATGAGTACAATTAGATCTCATAATATTATGAAACAAAATTTCCACTAGCTTTCGATTAAAAAATAATTTTAGAATGAAGATATAGAAAAAAAAAGAAATTAAGAAGAAATAAAAAAATCTGCTGGAAAGAAAAAAAGAACTACAATTAAACGTGAGTTGAGAAAGAATCCCCACAAAAACGTGTACTTGAGGAGGGCTTTCATACCTATTGTATAGGTGTGAATCTTCTATTTTAAAGGAAAATCCCCCTAAATCTCCTTAACAACTAAAAAAATAACTAAAAGAAAATATTTTAATTGGTATGAAAAAAATAAAATTCCTAAAAGATAATATTATAATAGATTTCAAATAAAACAAATTGCTAAAAGATAAAAAATTTTAAAAGTTGAATTTTTAAAACATTATCCCTAAATATTAGAAATAATTCAACATTTTAAAAATTTTCAATACTTCCAAATCAAGTTTCAATTTTTCTTGAAATTTCATGCAAATAAGAAGAAATAATATTGAGTTGACCTCCTGAAAATTTTTGCAATAGTTCTTGCAACGTCTCCACGTACTAATAAAAGAGTATTTCTGTCCATTTTTTTCATTCTTTGCATAATTAATCTAAATTGACTCTTTTTTCTCAATTTTTCTTAATAAGTATTCTCAATTAATTCTAGAATATCAAATACTATATAACACAACTATTAGTGTAATATTCATTCAAAAATAAAGTAAAATCAATTATAATTATTACACCAATTTATATCATATCAAAATCCCTTACACCTAGATAATATTTGTTCTTAAGCATTCTTCACTTGAATAAATCCAAAACAATTTTGTAAACTAACCTATTTTTCTTCTAAATAGGCAAGCCAACATGTGTCATAAAAATCAAACTGAAAACGTAATCAAAACAATAAGTATTTTATAGTATTTCATACTAAAACAACCATTACATTCCCTAATAGTTTTTTATGAAATCAAAATTGCAAAATTCAATAATTCTCTCCAAAAATTCCCGCAAAGTCACTCAAGATGGGATAGAAAATATATATCACTCAAATCAATATAATAAAATGATATTATCATAAACTTACAAATATATCAAATTTCTACCATTCAAGAGTTTGAATTCAATGCACCAATCAAAAGGTTTTTCATTTGATTATAATGGAGTTAGGGTCAAGAATAGAATATAGAATATTTGAGGATAAAAATTTATCAAAAGAAATATGTAATGAACTATGTAACTTTTCTATATTGAGCATTTATTGCCCCCAACAAATAGTACAAAAGATAAAATTTATCTTTTTTCATTGTCTTCTTATATTTTTGTCCACTTTCTTTTTCTCATTTACTTGTTCTCTTTGTTCTCTTTATTCTTTCATCTCCATGTATGAAAAGAAATACAATCCTGCACTTTTGTCTTTCTCTTTTTTTTTCCTTTTGATACATTCTCACTATCTCCATTTATTTTTTTTCAAACAATCATCCATAATAGAATAATTAAGCGAATGATCAAAATTCTTACTTCCTTACATGATCACAACCTTCAATTCATATTCATGAATGCATTAAATCCAAAATTTCAATCATCTTTCTTTTGAGAAAAATTATTATACTATTAATTACATATATTTTTAGTATAAGAGTTTGAAAAGAAAGACAAAATAAGAAATACAAAGTTATGCATTACATTGAGGTGGTTATAAACGAAAAAAAAGGTCATGGACTCAACTTAATTATCTAAGCGGTTTATAAAATCAATGCGAGAATTTTAACGAAAACCAAAATGGATAAAATCTAGATATTTTTATCATTTCAATGCATGAAATCCTAAAATATGATCTCGATATATATAATAAAATAAGTTCTAGAATGTCTAATTCAAGTGACAAGAAAAACAATATTGAACACATAAAATGAATTAATTTGTTTTAGGATCAAAATGTCACTTTAAGTAGGGTTTGTGTCAAATTTATATATTTATCTTTCAAAGCAAACCATTAAAGAAACGAATAGCCATTACAAGTAAAAAAACCATTTATTCAAGCCATTTCTCATAATATCCGAATATACATCAACTTAGCAAGTTCAAAATTTTTCAGTTTTTTTTTTTTTGTAATAAAACAAAACTTAAACTATTGCATAAACCAAGTATACTGCTAAAAATAAAAACACATAATATCTTTCCACACCTAAATCATATACTTTTTTCAATGCATGCTAGGAGAGAAAGAAAAAAAGACAACTAGCTCACTAAAATGAAATAAAATAGAATAAAATAAAAATAAGGTCAGAATAATACTTTCTAAGGTGTAGTGGAGAATGTAGAGTCAAATCTGACGAACTCGAAAAAGAGTTAAGGCGTGAGCACTCGATAAAACTAAATGTCTCTGATTTCTCCCGAACTTACTCCTTATTTTAGACAGTAAAAACACTTGGTTATGGCATGGGTATGCACTAAAAACTAAGCAGATCTAGTCATTGAAGTTTTTCAACCCTTAGTCATCTATGAAAAATATCAAAACTTAAATTTAAATTAAATCAACAAAAATAAATATTAAATAAAAATCATAAAAATATTGGGTTGCCTTCCAATAAACACTTTTATTTAATGTTTTTAGCTTGACATGGTCTTCTCATTTCATACTTCAATAACATACGGTCTTGTCCATCAAAAATATCTATACCTTCAATAAAAGGTTTGAGTTTATGACAATTAATCTAAAAAATCTTATTAGTTTCAAGATTTTGAATTTTAATCGCAGCATATGAAGAGATATTTACAATAACATACGGTCTTGTCCATCGAGACTTAAACTTACCTAGCATGAATTTCAATCTCAAGCTATACAGGAGAACTTTTTGCCTTACCGTAAATTATTTTCGATGTAGAAATTCATCGTGGAAGTACTTGGTTTGCTTTTACACATTCTCGCATTGTCACATGCCTCTACCCAAATTTTCTCCAATTCTTAAAACTGAAATTTCCTCTTTATTCCTACTACCTTTGCATCCAAATTATACTATTTAATAGCCCAAAATGCCTTATGTTCTCGCTCAATCCGAAGGTGGCAAAACTTGTCAAAGATTTGCTGATAAAGTGAAATTCCGATTGGAGTTTTGTATGGTGTCCTATAGGCACATAAAGCATTTTTTAAGCACAAACTCCAATCTTTGAAGCTGGTATTTACTGTTTTCTCCAAGATAGTTTTGATCTTACGGTTTGACACTTCAGTTTACCCATTTATTTGTGGGTGATAGGTAGTGACTACATGGTGATTCACTCCATATCTTCGCATTAAAGTGTCCACTATTTTGTTGCAAAAATGAGTACCTTGGTCGTTGGCGATGGCTTGGAGAACCCAAAACCTATTAAAGATGTTAAATTTAAAAAACCCTATAATAACCTTAGTATCGTTAGTTCGAGTAGCTTTTGTCTCTATCCATTTGGAGACATAATTAATAGCAAACAATATGTATAAATGACCAAAAGAGTTATAAAAGGAACCCCATAAAATCTATACCCCAAACATTAAATATTTCACAAATTAAAATGGGGTTTTATGGCATCTTATCTATTAAAGATATGCTACCAATTTTTTAACATTTTTCACAACTTTTACAAAAATGGTATGCATCCCTAAAAATTGTTTCCCTAATGTGCTAGTCTTCGCTATTACCAGAATAACCCAGCAAGACTTCATCTGGATCAAGTTAGACGATGAAGATGTGACCTGTTTTGCTTGTTTCATCTCCTTGGTAAGTCTCCTAGCTATTTTTCACAATTTTTGGTTCAAACACTAGTTCACATGTTCAAGAAGATCAAGACATATACCCAAAAACAAGGACAAAGTGTTAAAGAAGCAAATCACTTGACACCTTCTTCTCCAACAATGGTGTAAAAATTTGGTAGGTGTAAATCTAATAAAATTAAATTTACCTACTTCAAACAATATGAGTATAGAGCGAGTAGAGTCGTATTCTCAGAGCAAAGGTGGATTCGTTTCTCTTATGAGTGAATAATAGGGGATTTTGAATTAATTAGCCAAATGAAGGTAAACTTAGGATTAAAATCTGGATAATAAAGGCAAAATAAAATAAGACAAAATCAAATGAATAAATATCAATATAAAATTATTCGGTCGAAGGGTTTATTTCCACATTGATTCAATCAATTGATTTTCGATACAAAAATAATTCAATAACACATAAATAAATTGATTATAGTCGTTGACGACTATCTAACGACCAATCTCTTCTTATTATTTTGATAATTAAAAGAAACTTTTTAATTATTTTTTTAATTGAAAGATAACCTTAGAAAAATTCTTAAGATTTAGTGTTTCAACAGTTTTAAAATTTAAAAAGATTCAATTTTAATTAACAAACTCGTCTTTTAAATTAGATTGCTTAACTTCATGACATAGATAACCCTATTTGTGATGTCGTGAAATTATGTCATATGCTATTTCATTAAAATTATCAAACAATTACAAATTTGTTATTTTAATTAACTATAACTATTTTAACATTCTCAAATAGTGACTATTCTATTTAACAAATCCCAAAATAATTTTAAATATGAAAGAAAAGAAATTAAACAAATATCCATGATTATTGAATGAATGAATATAATTAGATTTCGCAATATCATGAATCAAAGTTTTCATTAACCTTGAACTAGAAAAAAAAAATTAGAATGAAGACATGGAGAAAGAAGAAGTTAAGAAGAAATTAAAAAATTTGCTTGAAAGGAAACAAAAAAAAAAAAAAAAAAAAAACCTACAATTAAATGTGAGTAGAGGAAGGACCCCCAAAAAAAAATGTATACTTGAGGAGGGTTTTCATGTCTATTGTATAGGAGTGAATCACCTATTTCAAAAGAAATTTCTCCTAAATTTCTTTAACTATTAAAAATTAACAAAAAGAAAACATTCTAATTGGTTTGAAAAAAAATTCTAAAAGATAATATTTTAATAGATTTCAATTAAAGAAAATTCTAAAAGATAAAAGCTTTTGAAACTTAAATTTCTAAAAAATTATCTCTAAATATTAAGAATAAATCAATATTTTAAAAAATTTCAATACTTTCAAATCAATTTTCAATATTTTTTTTAAATTTCATGCAAATAATGAGAAATAATATTGACTTGGCTTTCAGAAAATTCTTACAATAGTTCCGTGATCCACGTGCCCACACACTAATTAAAGAGTATTTCTATCCATTTTTTCCATTCTTTACATAATTGTCCCAAATTGACTCATTTTTTTTCTACTTTTCTTAATAAACTTCTTCTATCAACTCTAAATATCAAATACCACAAAATATAACTATTAATACAATATTTATTCAAAAATAAAATAAAATCAATCGTAATTATTATACCAATTTATATCCTATCATTACCGAATATCGATTGTTTATTAAAAAAAAATTCACTTAGGTGGGAGTTTAAAAACATTTAAATTCTTTTTTTAACCAAGTTTTTATTTTACTATTATATTATAAATATTTATTAAAATTTTTTATTGCATATCAAAACAGCTCATTCAATATAAATACAATTTAATTCTCCACCTCTTTTATCAACAATATAGATATAAGTGTGATCAAACTCCCTTCCACATAGGCTTTTGTCATCCTCCACTTGGCAAACTTTTTCCATCCACTTGGGAAAAGGTGATTCATCGTGGGTTTACTCAATGTGGTTTCAGGTGGTTACACTCACCTGCACTATCTCTCTTTTACACAGTGTGGAGGTAGAGTCAGTTGCTGTCTCTGTGGTTGATCAAGTGGGTTTAATTCATCATGTCTCTATCTCTCTGTTATACGCAATTTCGGTGTAGTACAGATTAATTGAGTTAAGGAGAGTGGTGCGCCTTATCAGATAGTCATGCAAGCTATCCTCTGTGATGTCTCCTAAATCTGTCCTCCAAATTCATTTCTCGGTTCTTTGATGTTTCAAATACCTTGCGATCCAATTATCAGATCTTGGTTGATTCTCTCTCTCCCTCTCTGCCTTACTCTCATTCTAGATTAGATCGAGCTTCGCACAAGCTTCAAAATAGATCCAATAATGAATCCGTTCTCTTCTGATACCCGTCTTCGGTAAGTATGAATTTTCTATCTTCTGAGAGGAGAAGGTATGGGAGCTCATATGTCGATGCTGGAAACTTGTGTCGGCAGTCATCGAGGAGATGTTCAAAGGAGCTCTCTCTCTCGCTCTCACTCTCTCTCTCTCTCCTCGCATTGTATGTCTGTTTTTCTTTTTATTTTTTATGGGGGTTATAATTAATGTTGGGTCTTTTATTTTCTTTTGTGGTTCCTTGTTTTTATTCCGATTTTTGGGGTCAGTTTAGATTTATCATTATTAGTACCGGTGTATACATTGTAGTGTTGGGATAAGGTTTGAGTATAATATTTGATTTCTATTTTTTAGTTTTTGGGGTTGTTAGTTCTTGCATTTGAAGGTTTCTTCAAAGATTTTGTTTTCATGAAATTTTTGGATTTTGGTCGAAACAAAGGATATTATCTGATTTTGCAGATTCTGGGATAGTTTCAACTTCTGGGTCGGTTTATGTTTTGGGGTTGAAGTTGAAATTGGTGTGTTCAGAATATTATCTGATAATTTGCATTCAGATAGTTTGGATGATAGTATGAGTGGGACAACGGTCATTGCCATATGGGTTCGTGGTAGGACTTTATATGTTGCGAATTCAGGTGATTCTAGGGCTATCATAGCGGAGCGAAGAGGGAGGGATCTTGTTGCTGTCGATTTGTCTATAGATCAAACTCCCTTCTGAGAGGATGAACTTGAGCGTGTTAGGCTCTGTAAAGCAAGGGTTTTGACATTAGGTCAAATTGAGGGGCTTAAGAATCCTGATGTACAATGTTGGGCCACTGAAGAAGAAGATGATGGTGATCCTCCAAGGTTGTGGGTTCAAAATGGGATGTATCCTGGTACGGCTTTTACTAGGAGTATTGGTATTTGATTGTGGAGTCCATCAGGGTTGCTGTTACCCCTGAGATTGTTGCTCTAGAGCTTACACAGAACCATCTTGTTTTGTGATTGCTAATGATGGGGTGTTTGAGTTTCTGTCTAGCCAAACTAGTTGAAATGGTAAGATATCTGGTCTTGTTTAAATTTTGAATTCTTCTGTGCACCCTTTGATGTGTGGTGCTATTCAATGTTGAACTGTTATTGTTGGTGATACAATTTATTCTCTCATCTACTATTCAGTTCTACGAGGCAACAAATGGGAAACTCGGGCTTTGTATATCTTAGTGAAACTACAACAGTTAAGAGAGAGAGAGGTAAGAAAAAATCAATGTAGGAAAGCATGATAAAAGTTATGGAGAATATTTATAACTACGCATGTATTGCATGTCGGAGCAACCTTCTATGATTATTCCAATTGATATTTTTATCATATTTCTTTGAAATTTGTTAATTTTAGGCACTTAATCTGAATTTCAGAATAGTTGGTCAATATGCTAACTTAGTGAAGCAATATATGTATATACACATCTCTCTCTCTCTGTCTAACTCAATCATTGCTGTGCTATGTTGCAATCGTTATTGAATCTTATCGACTTTGGCTGCCGTATGAAACTCGTGTAGAATACTGTGATGGTAGTGCATGCCAATGGGCTAACTGATGTAAGATGGCTATTTATCTAAATCTTCTCAGTTTGTTGCTTTGCACCTCAGATGATTGTTCCCCTTTATGGCCCGTGGTTGACAGATTTTCGTTTTCTTTGCAAACTGCTGCCATCCAACCAGGGAGTTCTAGTTGAAATTCGGAGTGCGGAGGCTTTTGTGGTTAAGTTTGGGTTTTGTGGTGAGCAATGGATTGAAGGCTTTGTATTTGAGTTTGAAGGTTGAAGAACAACAAAAAAATGAAAGCTTGGATTTGTGAGAATAAATTCAATTGTATTGTTTTGATAAAATATCAAATACAAGACACTTTTGTTGAGATAATATTCAAGAATATAGAGACACTTTGAGAGAGACTATACTCTATATTAGGTTATGGAAGACAATGCTCCAATGTCTTACAAGTGAATGGAGGAGACTTATTTATAGCCTAAAATGTCATACTAGCCGATTGACACACAAACTAGCCAGTAGACATAAAAACTAGCCGGTAGAAACAAATCCAAAAATTAGCCGTCATAAATTTTATTTAAAATACCCTGCTTCTTGGGCTTTTCTAGACTTCTTTAGAATTTCATTTTGGATCTCTCATAATGGACTTTCATCCCTCCAACCGTGCCTTTCTTCATACTTTTCTTGTTGCATAAAATAGGCCACCAAGGTTAGCTATGTTCTGAAATATTTTCTAGACAGTATTCTGTCCAGTTTATAACCAGCTTCCTTGGACCGGTTCTTAGGTCATTTTGACCCATTTTTCTTCTTTTTTTCTTGGACTTTTGATGCACTTTTGCTATTCGAATATTTGACGAATTAGGGTTATGTATTCCGGAAGTATCCATTCGTATGCTTCTTGGAATGCTTCATCATCATCTTCAATAGTCCTGGTACTCTTTTGAGGGCACATGTTCCTCAACTTGTTGAATTGATGGTATCGGAATCTCCAATTATAGGCTGGAAATCTAGTGTGGGGAAATTGTTGTGTATTAGGTAATCTTTCCATTTTCCATGATAACTTTTTCTCTTTTCACTGAGCAGGTCCATCTCTTATGAATATGTTGTTTAAATAATAGTTGAGTGAAATATTTCTTACTCACTTGCCATACTGGATATTGTGGTACTTACATTTTTGTTTCTAAAAGGAGATCAGCCACGTCTCTACGTGTGGTGTCTCCAGGAAATTAACAAATTTTTGTTATCTAAAAATTAGATTCATACTATATATGATCTCCATGAACCATTAAATTGATGAAATGGTCAATAATGTTAACTAAATAATATCAACATTCAAACTCAAAAATATAATATGCTTAATATGCATTATAATTATTGATTTCCAAAGAAGTTTCCAAAATATCTATACATTGCATGACATCTAATACTCTTCATATGTTATTTTTTACTTATTGATTTCAAGATTTGTTGAACAGTGGATTTGTCGTTGAACCATGGTAAAACTAATCTGTTGTCTCCTCTCTCAATGCAGAAAACATGGATATAACCATTTTTTTCTAAAATTTTATGTAAGTTGGTCCAGAATTGTGAAAATCAGAAGCCTCATGTCTTTCTTTTTATGCAGGGAGGCGAGGGTGACTGCTTTTCTGTCGTTGGCAGTGGAGAGTTTGAGGTCGTGACATCCCAGATTCTTTTTTTATTCAACTTTATTAACGCAATCAAGAGTCATTTATTCTCTTTTGACTTGGAATTTATAAATGCTAAGTAATAAGTTTGTCATTCCATGTGTATCATTAGTGGGTATAATTCACTTTCCCTTAAAAGCTCCTTGATGGTCTTCTAATGTTCCTGAGATTTGGAAATTGATATCCTATATATTGCTCTAAATGCAGGAATAGAAGAATGGAGAGATTCCCAGGGTTCTGCATCGGTACACAGCTGAAAAATTATCATCCTTTGGGGAGTTGGCTTTAATGTGAGACATCTTTTACTGCTTGTCTGATACTCATCTTGGTCATTGGAAGTTACACTTTGGTTATGATAGAATTTTGTTTCTTTAGTTACTAAAGAAAACTTTTCAACTCCTTTTTAATCTCAACAATTGAATATGTGCTTTGTTGCAGAGCCACTTGATTGAAAATTTTAGAGATGTTGTCAATGTCATGGATATCAGATGGTGTGTTATCAATTTAGTGTTAATATCTCTATGCTTTCCCAAACTAATTTCAAGTGCTCTAAAATGTTGGTGTGCCTATTTGTTTCATAGTCCATTTGCTGATATGAATAGAACACGAGATACAGCAACATATGAAAGGACAGTGGGAACGAGTGTTACCAATTACGAGAAAACATGATTCAATGAAGGGCTCCCAGTCAAGTGCTTGGCAAACTAGTCAGATATGTTAATGATGGCAATACAAGTGGGCTGCCCACCCAGGATCTGGGGGTGTGAATCAGGTCATGCGTAACAGGTAGCCATTGAAAACTATAAGAAGATTGTTAGACTCCAATGAAAACTTATTCCTTCTTAATATGTGTTTTGAGACTTTTTGGTTTGTAAGACTGTTTCCTAGAAAGTAAGTTCTTGACAGTGAGAGTATGTCAAATATGCTTGGAGAAAGTCTTGTTCATGTGCTTCTATCTAGAATACTTCCACATGGTATGTTTGATATGCTTTTGTCATTGTCTCGGTTATAGTTTTTGTCATTGTACTCAACTAAGGCTTAATTCCAACTAAGTTTTCTATCAGTTGTAACTTTTATAGATTTGTAAACACTGCAGGGGAGTTGTGCATTATCACAATCAACAAACAACCAAACTAAGTAAATAGTAGTACACACCTACAATCTCATGAACAGATCATTAGGGTCGTTCTAATATTCGGTGGGTGTAGTATTGATACTTACTGAACACCAATAAATTAATGGCCGTTGTATCTCTACTATTCAATTTTTAATTTTTCAAAAAATTTAGTTGATCATGATCAAATCATATTCTAAATTATCTATAATTTTGTGAGAATTAATGCTTAATATTCATGAGGATGGTAAAAAAGATTATAAAACTATTAATAAGAAATATTCCAATGGTTTAACAGATTAAATTTCTAAAACAACAAAAATCCACCCTCCAAATATAATTAAATTGGTTGCAAAGTTTTGATATAATATTAGTTAGATTCATAATTTGTTTTGTGTAATTATTGATAAAAGTATTCTACTATAAAAATTATGAAGATTATTTGAATTATAATTTTCCTTATTTTCTAATGCCTAAGTGTCATACATTTAAGATCATTTGATGAAAATCATATTTTCTCAAACCATTTGAACCAAACTCAAATGGTTTCAGATTTGATGTGTTATAAATTCGTCAAATTTTTTTCATCTTTTCAATGTGGGATAAATACTCACAACATATTACAAACTATATTTAATAGAGATGCCATTATTTTCACTCAATAACCGAGAGCTTTCTCATACTAATATTCTAATTTATGTTGATCTAATTTTGCGTAAATTCAATATTCAACACATTTCATAATAAGAATATTTCAATTATTTTTTTACACTTACTTCGAATAGGCACATATGCCAATATTTCATAAAAAATTCAAACTTCACATTGCGCAGAGTCAATATTGTTGTATCAGACTAAATGGACTTAACTATATAAATTATCTACACCTGAGTCAAGAATACCTTTGAAAAGATTTAAGTGTTCAAATATTGAAAACTTCCAATTAATATCTAATAAAAGGTTAATTTTTCATATCAGTTTCTGTATTCTATTGTTTGTATTTCTGAATAATTCAGAAAGAATGTATCTACTTGTACTCATTCAAATAAATAGTTAATTGCGCAAAAGAGTAAACATAGCTATTGGAAAATACTGTCAAATGACTATATTTTGACACTGCTTGGATGAGACCTACAAACCTATTTTGATGTGGTCAATTAGTATAATGACATTTTTTTTTTAATTTATGAAGAATTTTGTAGTTTTCTTTTATTTTCGTTCTATGCTTGAGGAATGGTATATCTAAAATAAGAAAAAAGTTAAGAATTTAAGATATTATAACTCTATAGAGTTTTCATCAAAATGAGGCCATGTCATTAATATTTTCATTTCAACATAGTATTCTAACTTTGATTGCATTGTGTAATTATAAAAAATTGTTTCTTTTTAGATAAATAGTTGTTGAAATCTTTCAAGTAAGTTCAGATTCGTTGATGAATTAAAACACAAAAACTTATATCAATAATTTTTTAAAAATAAATCATTGTTTAATCTTTTAAAATTATTTTTGATAAGCATCTATAATTCAAACTTCATATCACGTGTTTCAAACTCCACGTCGTGCGCACGCGTGATGCCTAGTTGTATTAAAACAATGTTGGACCCTCGCAATCCTCTTCTTAGAAATCATTGCACGGGACCGGTATGGATGTGTCGAGACCTATCATTTTTTGACGTTCATGAAGAAAAATCCGACCAACCACTACATTCAAGATTGTTTTGTTTTTTTTTTTTAATTCAAAAACACCACATGACTATGATGTGGACATATTTTCAAATTTCAGATCTTTCAACCCATTTCAATTTTGGAATAAGAGTCATCGAGTGAAAATAAAAATACATATATAAATATATAAATATATATATATATATATATATATATATAAAGTATAACTAACAGCCAATCAATTTATTCCAAATGTATATCTACATATCATTATAACCCATTTTTGAATTAAAAAAGCCACATTATTATCACTGATACTACAATTTAACAGGTTTCTCACTTTGAATAAAAATTAATCATTGATATTTTTTATATAAATAAATTGAAAGTAATATTCTTTGGATATTGGACCTTAAATAATATTATGAAAGTCTGATTATCCCTTTTCATGAAAACTCCAGCTTTATTATCTCAATATTATGTTAAAAACAACTTTGAAAGATATTTCAAGTTGTTTGTTGTTTTTCTTTTTTATAAAAATAATTTTTATTAGTTGAAAATATAAGTATTTATTTTGTTATATAAAAATTTGAATCTAAAATCTAGATTGGGAGAAGAGAATCTGTATCATTAGACTGTTTCCTTAGAGACAATATTTTAGAAACATAATTTAAAATGACAATTTCTTTTTGTTTTTATAAAAGACAGATGTTGTCCTACAATATTACTTTAACGATTCTTTTTTTATTTAATTATGAGTATATGAAAATTCAATTAATCTGATTTTAGTAATTATGAAATTCAATTTATGGATTGATTATTTTAATAGTCTTAAGAATCGAATTCTAAATTTTGATTAAGAGAGTTTAATGTGTTGTCACAAAACTCACAAATCATTAGTATTTTTTAATGTTTTTCACATAAGAGAATATGTTTTATTTTTAATTGCTTCTAATATTTTTATGATTGCCCCCATTTTACTTGTATTTTTTTCATTATAAATCACCTTAATTTGAAAATATTATTTTGAGGCATTAGAAAAATAATACTCGAGCAAAATAAAAGTTTTATAATTTTAATAATGAAAACAGTTATTTAGAAAAAAATAAATAAAATAAAAAATTAAGAAAAAAAAAAGGTGGTCCCCAAGCGGGCCAAAATTTCTTGACGTTGACGGCGTACTGCCTCTTTATTGGTTGGATTATTTAATTAAATTCATTGGTCGTAAATGATAGCGTAGCCACGAAAACAGCTTAGATTGACCAAATCATGCACAAAAGCCCCAAAATACCCCCAGTCAACCCAACAACAGTAGTGGTAATTTAGGAATTGCGCCTTAGCAATACATCATCTCCGGTGACAAAAGTCATTGGAAGATAAAATAAAAATATGACAAAGAAAATTAGGCAACGGATCAAAAATAAGAATCAAATCTTTCAGTTTCTTATGATACGACTGTCGCCTCTCTCTTCATTCCCTCCCACCAAACTCTTTAGGTTTAATTTTCTTCTCTCTCTCTCTCTCTCTCTCAGTCTCCATTCACTTTGTTCAACTTCTACCCTTTGTCACGTTGTTTTTTTTTTCCCCGATTAATTTTAGGTTATCAAGCAGCTTCAAGGAATCGATTCAAATGGCGCCGCCGCCAATTCTTTCATTGGCACTTCCGTCGGAGACCGGTCGAGTTCTTAGTATTCAATCTCATACTGTTCAGGTATGGAAATTCCACATATATTTCGTGAACTGATTTCAAACATTGTTTTTTGTTTCAATTGATGTTTCAAGTGTTTGTCATATTGTTTTTCCAAGGCTCATTTCTTCTACAAGTGTTGTTGTAACATAGGTTTGAAATTCTTCTGGTGATTGTTGATTGATTTGAATAATGAAATGAACGTGTGTATATTAACAATGTTACGCAAAGAGTTCAATGATATTGAATACAAAGAACTAACACTTTGCGTGAGTATATTACTCTTTGATTTTAATAGCGAGATTGTTGATCGATTTTAATTATGAAATGATACGTGTGTATATTACACTTTGATAAGTGCCCTTTTGTGGTTAATCTGGTCAATGGTCCTTTTTTTTTTTCGTATGCCACAAGTTATGATGTGAATCACGAGGTCTGATTGTCCTAATATTTATTTTTTTGCTATTTTTGATTGCATTTTTGCTTTTATTTTCCTAATTTTTGTCATATGTTTAACACGCCTGAAAGAAAAACCAAAGGTGGGAGAGGATACCCTTGTTTCAAGTGCCTTGAGAATTAGCATTCTTCATGATGGGGCCAAAGTTCCTTGCTTCACTAACACTTAGCGTGTAAATTAAGGTTCATGTTGCACCAAGACTTCTAGAAATAACCGTGTCCTGGTTATGTCTGAATTCTTTGATGCTACACAGTATTACACTGTAACTAATGGTGTAAAGCTTTATAATTTTTTCCATGTCATTTTGCCTCCCATATCCCATGTTTTGTCGGTCCTTCAAAGATTAAACCAATCTATAAAAATCAATTATTTTGTTGATATCGCCCAAAGCTTTTGCAGCCTTATCTTTCAACTTTTCCTGTAACAACAGTTTCTTAGTTGCATGGATATGCTTAAGTCTATAGCTGTGGTAAATTTATTTATATTATTTGAGAATGATAATATCTTTTGAAGAAATGAATAACTACAAATAAAAAGAATGAGAAATCCTCTAAAGAAGCAGAGAATCGAAATGGAAGAAAAACATAGAGTTCTTAACCTTCCAAACTCTGCATCGTCTAAAAGAAAAACGATCCTCCCACCCGAAAAAGATTGTGCCTGTAAATCCCTCAAAGATGCTAGAAAACAATTTTATGAAGAGCAAAATAAAGGGATCCATTTGATGCTAAAAAGTTAAATCATAGCTTTTCTATCCTGATAGAACATCTGATAGTAATTTATTGCTTTTGCTTCCCACTTTTCTAGATTCTTAATACCCTCTCACATCTATGAGGTTACTGTATCTGACTTAGACCTTTAATTAGTGCTAGTGGTCAAGCTGTCATTTGTGTCATCCCATAACTGTGCATTTCTCATTCATCATTCCAGCTAAAGTACTTGGATTTGCTACTTTATTGTAATCTAGGAACCCAGTGAGTACAACTTATTCCTAGTTGCTGCATTCTGATACCTTGACAAGTGGCACTTTTTCTACTATGCTTATTTAAGGTAGAATATGGAGGAGAGTTCTTTTCTTTGTATGTTATATGACTTGATTAGTCAACAGATGCACATAAGTAAGACTTTTTATTGGTTCTTATTACTGGGTGTCAACTTGCAATCCTTGTCATGATATTGTTGCAGTCTTTATTCTAAATTATCCTGTTTAATTTTTGTTTGATACACAATGCTACAGCTAGCCTTGTTCCTTAAAGATATTGCTTAATATTACTTAGATCGTATTTAGATTAAGTTTTTCTAGTGAATTATACCCCATCATTGACATTTTTCTATGTTTGCTTGGCCTCAGGGATATGTTGGGAATAAATCAGCCATCTTTCCTTTGCAGCTACTGGGCTACGATGTTGATCCAATCAATTCTGTACAGTTCTCAAACCACACAGGCAAGCAGCTTATTACCTCACTGAAACAGTCTCAGAACACTGAGACCTGATATATGGTGCGATGTCATCTGTTTCTGATAGGTTCAGGCATGTAATTATGGTCAAAATGTAGGTCAGTCATGGTCTAATTGACCTGACAATTGTGCAGGATACCCAACATTCAGGGGACAGGTTTTGAATGGACAACAATTATGGGATCTAATAGAGGGCCTTGAAGCAAATGATTTATTGTTCTATACTCATTTATTGACAGGTAGCACAGAATTACTTTCTGCCTTTGTTCTTTTACATCAAATGCTGATTTGGTGTCTATTGTGGTAGTAACAGATAATGTTCAAGTTACTTTGCAAAATTTTCTGTATACTAATTTGGCGTCAACTGCAACTCACCATCTTTATCCTTGATTTTTAATTAATTGACCTACACTATTATAGGACTCGTTCACAATAAAATTTTTTAGACTGGAACTTGGTGCAAGGGTAAATTTGCTTCATTTGACATGGGATTTTGGCTATTTTCACTAATCTAGCCTCTCATAAGAGATATCAAAGAAAAGAGGTACCAAGGCAGCTGCTCTGGTTTGTCCATATGCTATCTGTCTGTAGTAGCCTTTTGCAGTGGCCTGTTCTATTCTACTTGAAGAGGTCTGATGCTGTTGTTCTCTGTGTCATGAAAGCTTTAGAATTTCAAATAAGCAATTCCAAATCTGTATAACTGTGTCCAGAATAAGTCAGTTAAAATATCTCTGACTCTGTCTCTGTCTCTTAATAAAGAAAATAACAAACTCTTTGTTTTAACTGTCATAGTTAGTGGATGTCTGAAAAATAAATTAAAAAGTGGTTTTTTTTATGTTTTTCGTTGATAATAAATTGAAATTATTTAAAATAAGCGGGCTAATCTTGAGCTAGAATTTCTGGGCACATTGCTTAGTGTTGGAAATATCTTGTGTGACTGCATACTATTAGAAAGCAGATTTTTCAGTCCCTCCCCTTAGTCAAGTATTTACTATTTCAGCTTCCTGCTTATCAATTCTCATTACTGGACGGAGGAAATAGAAGTTTTCTTTGTTTGTTAGACAGGTTTTTCTTTAGGATTTTAGGGCCATTGGAGGAAATGGAATTTCAAACCAATACTCAAGGCTTTTCATTTTATTAATTGATTTTTGGTTTTAGTTTTCTTTTAGTTATCTTTCTTTGTATCTTAGGATAAGATAATCCTCTGATGTCCTGTAAAAAATTGACTTTGAAGTTGGAAGGCACCAGATCCATCGGCCAAAGGGAAAATAATCTTTACCCCATAGGAAAGATGTATCAATAAACTGATTTTTGGAGAGAGAGCTATTTCTTTCCATCTAAATGGTGTTCTTCTATAATGAGATAGCATCCTTTCTATGCCCAAGCCTTTGAATTTGATAATAAGAAAATCATTTACACATCTTGGACATATCCATTGATCATCATAAATAGCAAGGAAAGGACTCCATTCATCATTATAAATGGCAAGGAAAGGACTCCACATCTCCTGTACGGCATGGCAATATAATGAAAAGTGATCACTACATTCGTTAGATTTATAGCATATAACACAAATATTGAGAGAAAGAGATTTAGGAAATCATCTCTGTTGCAGTAAATCATTTGGTAATAATTCTGTAGATCAGATGAAAAGCTTAAACTCGGAAAAATTCTAACTTTCCAATTGAAAATTTTCTTACGCATGATAATACCAAAGATTGCATTCTTAGCCATATTAACCCTTAGCTTGGAGATTCTCTCAAAAATCTTGAGAACAATAATCCTGTTACAGATACCTCAGAGAGAAAAAGAACGATGTCCATGACAAACAAACTGAAGATGGGAAAAACAAATATCCCCACCACACACTTTGATAATATATCAGGCCTAAGCCCCCCTTTTCTATCATTGTACTCAAAGGGATCAACCACTAATATGAAGAGCATCACCTTGCCTAAACCACATGAATCCGAGGACCAATTTTTTTGGCTCCCCCGATAGATAAGGTTGTTGAACACAAGAAACCTCTCATCCACATTTTTCTTTTGGCTCCTCAACAAGGTTTTTAATTTTCTGATGCATATAGAGATTGGCAATATCCTTTCGTGTCCTGTTTTCTCTGTTGTTTTCCTCTTCGTTAATGCTTTCTTTGATCATGTTCCCTATACTGAGACATAATAATTCCTACATCTTTTAGGTGTAGTGAATATCCTGTGGCTTACACAGAGAACCTAAGCGCTTAAATTCTTAATCCTCGGATAGTTTCTTTCTTTGAAAGTCAAAGTGCGTCGTAACATGCATTGTTTATAGGAAGAAAAGAGTGCTAAGCTTTGAGATCAATTACAAACCGTTAAATCCTCTTTCTGTCTCTCTCTCTCATTTATTTGTTCATTTTTTCTAGTGGGGAAGGTGTCCTTGGGGTTGAAGCTTTTGGAAAGTACTACTCCTTTCTTGCTTTGAGCTAACTTTTTAATGTAGTTCATCTTCAACTCTTGTTTCCCTTGCAGGATATATTGGTTCTGTTTCTTTCTTGAACACTGTGCTGGAAGTTGTCAATAAGCTGCGGACTGTCAATCCCAAACTAACTTATGGTAAACTTATTATTAAACTTTTGTTCAAGGTTCTCCCATTTATCCCGCCTCATCATGGAGTAGTTTTTTTGATTCTTCCAGCTAAGGACGTTGCATGTTAGGTTGAATTAATTGCACCATGTGGTTTTGGTATCTTATAGTTGTAAATATGGTATTCTATTTCCTATGCAGCTAAAATTTTATTTTCATTGTTCTTTGCGGACACATTTTTATCAAGTCTGCTCACTGATTAGGTTTGCAAACAGATGTCACTTATCTGTAGTAATTGAATAGGAGTAAAATTAGTGTTGACAAAAATGGTTTAGATGAAGCAGCAAGAAACTTGAAGGAAAAAAAGGAAATATGTTAGAAGGGTAGCTGATATTGAAAAAAGCATGCAGAATGTTACTCTTGCTTGGGTTGCTGGCACCAGCATTTTGCTAGACCTTTCTGGAGTTTAGGAATGCAAAAAATGGAAACGATTCCTAGTGTTTAGCAAAGATCAAATAGATCATGCTCCTTATCTAGGCTTATGGTAGAGAAGTATTGTGTTGACATTTGATGGTTCATATTTCAATGCAGGGAATTTATTGTTCTTTTCTGTCTTATCTCAATTTAAAGATTTTATATGATGGAGTTTCTAATTGCTATTAGATTAGAAAGCTTGGGAGTATAAAGATTGGATTCCATTTTAGATCGACAGGACGCTCTCAAGAATCAAATCATTAGAATCAGATGGTGAATTCTGATAATCTTCCATTTACATAAAATTGAGAAATATTAAGGAAAAAAGGGAAATGAAGAAGGGGGGGGGGAACACACACATAAAATATTTGCTAACAAGCTGAAGTGGATTCAAGCTGTGGCTATGAAGTAAATATGGGGAGTTTCTTACTAAAACTTTAAGATGAAAGCATGATAACAGGCTACGGAAGGAAAATGATGGGGGTGGGGTAGAGATTTTTGGATTTCTATTTGGGATCTGGGAACTTCTGCTAAGTGGTTTGTATGATTTGTGAAGCAACATTAGGAAATTTCAATTGTCCATTGCTTATGGAAGAGTGAGGAAGGAAAGAACCAATATGACATCTATTAATTCATTGTGGATGGAGCATCATGTTTTTGCAATTTGATGGTTTCGGTACTTTATTTCAATGGAAAAGAAATAAATGATGAAGTTTTTTCCTGGATGTGCATCATTGTTTTTATGTTTTAACTTTTAAACCAATTATGGAGGTGAATTGTCTTATAATATTATTTATCCTTGGAACTATGGCTTATATCGATACCGCTCGTCATCTTGTAATGGACCCTTTTTTGTCTAGTTTGTGATCCAGTGATGGGTGATGAAGGAAAGCTATATGTCCCTCAAGAGCTTGTATCTGTATATCGAGAGAAGGTGAGTACTGAAATTGTGAAGCACAGTTGTACAGCAAAAGTACATGCTAAGTCCTAATGCCTAATCGAACTGATGGGTCATACGTAAGCATGGAATAAAAAATGAGCTATTATGCATTATGTGCAAGTGTTTTTTCCTGCAGGATTTTGTTTGAATTTTAAATTTTGTTTTATAGTTCTGACAGGGCTTGTAAATATCTTGTAAATTCTGTTTTAAAGCATGCCTTGGCATGTAACTCTAACTACGCTCACATGTCAGGCTGATAGTTTTATTATTATTATTGTACATGGTGATCTACAGTTTCCATTTATTTATTCCTTGTTCTATTCTGTATAGGTTGTCCCAGTGGCCTCAATGTTGACTCCTAATCAGTTTGAAGCAGAACAGTTGACTGGGTTAAGGTGTGTATTCACTTTTCCTAAACCATAAACCATCAGAAGATAGACTTTCTCAGGTCATGGCTTCTGTAATTTTAGCTTTCCAAAAAACTGATTCATTTCTTTTAAAGTAATACTGGGCCTATGGATCTCAAACTCATGAGTTTTGTACTTCAAACCATAAAATTGTCAATGCACACCTACTAAGAAAAGAGAACCAATTCCTTTGACTCTTTCTTTTTCTCTCTCTTTCATCTTTTTTTTTTTTTTTTTTTTTGGTTTTAAATCTTCTAAAAACACCCTTGTTCGGAGTGGTTTGTCTACTCCTAGATTTGGTATTGAAAAGTGGTTCATTTATTTCGTTAATCATTTTGACTTTGACATACATTTTGGCACAAGAAAAAGCAAAAGCTTTGTCACTCTGATTAGGCTGGGTGGAGTGTTATTATTATCATTTTGTTTTTTTGCAGTCGAGCTGATGTGGCAAACTTTAGAAATAGTCAATTTTAGGAAATAAGATGAAGAACTTGGTGGTAATTTGATGATTTGGAAGATGCCTACTTATGATTTATCTGGCTGCAGAGGAGCCTGCAGATATTTACACTCAACTTCTTCATAATGCTTTACTATGGCATAGGGTTGTTTTTCTCATATCTTTATTGTCCTTGACAAGGGCATCTTTTAATAAGATTTCTATCTGAGATTTTTAGAGGGACGGGAAGGCTCTGCTTTATCAATTCAACAGTCTCTATTCTATGTTTGTTTTCCTTTGCTTTTTTTTTTCCCCTTTTCCCCCCGGGGGGGGGTCGGGATGGGGAGGCCTTATAGTCCTCATGTTTTAATGCGTTCTTCTTTCTAATAAAATTCTTTGCTTTCATCTTTCTAATAAAATTCTTCTGCGTGTGAAATGAATTTGTAATGGTAAGTGAATAGATAGAGGTCAACTCAATGGCGAGAACTACTTGGTATCAGTTATAACATTGGTGACATTGCACATTATGTCAATGTCCATTAATAAGTTATTTGACAGGTTTACTTGTTATGTCAATTGAAGCAGCTAGGAATTTCCTGATTCTTTACTAGTTGATTGCTTTTTTCCCATTTTATTACCCAGAAATGATAATAGTAGAATGATTGTGCATAAATATTGTTAAACTGGTGTAAGCTTGTAGAAAAACCACTTTTCCAGCTTGATTAGTTTCTCTGTTGTTTAAAATAGAATCAGAGTTCTAGTCTACTGAACAGTTTTAAAATTGAAATCTACCGCCATCACACACTTATTCTTTTCAGCTTATACCTCTCACAAGTGTATTGGAGCTTTTTCTAGCTGTTCAAACAACTTAATATCTTCTAATTTAAATTGTCTGGAAAGTAATTGTACTGAACTGCCATGATTTTTTCCTGAAGCCAAAATGTATCTTTAGATACATCAGCTATGTTTCTTGTGCCATGTAGTCTTGTTTCATGGAAATCTCTCTTATACTCAATCAAAGTCTGACTGTTGTAGGATTGCAACAGAAGAAGATGGGAGAGAAGCTTGCAATATTCTGCATGCTGCTGGACCCTCAAAGGTACACTTATGTGTTCTTGTTTCAGCTTAGGATGAAAGTTAAAATTCTTAAATGCAGTTCTTTATATCTTCTTTTGTAAAGATGGAATGCGTTAATGTATGTTCCCGAGACAACCTATTTAATTTAATTCATTACTGTCGCAATGCAATGGTCCATGATATGTTGTGTTCCCTTTGAGCGCTCATATGATGAAATCCTAACACCTGGCCTTCAAGTTTGTCGATTTAACCAGGCTGTAACTACATTTGAAAAGCAGAAAACACTTGAACTGTTTTGGGGGTTAGTTGAGCATAGGCAACTTAAAAGTAACACATTGCAGCTATTCTAGCTGTAGGATTAGTGGCCTAGGCATTAATGTTTCTGACTTCCTTCATTGCCCTTGAAGCTCCCGTAAATTGGCATCCTCTTTCACCTAAATTAGATTTTTAGTCCTTGTTTATTAAAAGATAATATGTAGTCGCTGGATGCTTCTTATTTATTGTTTATTTTTCTCTTTTCCCCAAGCCAGAATTTTTCTACTGGTCATAACCTGAGAACTTGACTTTGCACTATTTAGCAAGTTATTTATGGTATTTTCAGTTATCTATATGTGAGTTCCACAAATATGCTAACATATGCTGATATAGTAATTTAGATGATATAAAAATCAGGTGCTGTTTATCTCTTTCTTCTATGATGCATAGAATAATGTACTTCTAATCATGTTTCAGGTTGTGATAACAAGCATATGTATAGACGGGAATCTTCTTCTCATTGGCAGCTACAGAAAAGAAATAGTATGGTCCTATATAAGTGCTTTGCACATTTAGTTTTAATTTCCCCCAAGAGAATAAGCACTCACTTCTGGAAGTATGATATTGCCAGTATGGCTTAATTAATCTTGTTATTTTGAGATTAAGTGATTAACGTAATAACTACAGCATCACTGTGGTGCATTATTTTGAGGATGCCAGCATAGATACCTATGCTTGTATAATTCTCATATTTCCATCTTGAAGGAAAATAATAAAGATGTTCTTTTCTGCAATCATAATTAGATGAAATCTTTACTAAGACTAAAGTTTTTTGAAATGTTATTGATTTATAAAATTATGGCTACTTCATAGCAATGTGGCCAGTCAAACTGCTTTGACTAGAAATACTTTTAAAGCAATTGGAAACCTAGTTAAATTTAAAAGCCCGCCCAAAAACCTTTCCTTCTAGATTCTAAGATCCTGTGACTAGCATGAGACTTATTATCATGTAATATATTCTACTACTTTCTTTATGTCATCATAAATGGTTTTGATCATTTAGGTGTTCTAATACGAAAATTAGGAGATGGGCCAAATTTTTTGTCCTTGCATTAATCCATGAAGTTTGATGTTGTACATTGCCACAAAAGTATTCTAGGCTGTACCAACATAAAGTTCATTCTTATTCATGTTTGATGGCTATGATTTCTAAAATTTTGATTTCCAATGCCAAGTAGGTGTCTCATCTGCCTATGTATGTTTGCTGTTCACACTGCCATTTGAATTTTTTTTGTGTGACCATCTAATGTCTCAACTGTACCTGCTTGTGTTAGGCTGACTCTCCTGAGCAATTCAAGATTGTCATACCCAAAATCCCTGCATATTTCACGGTTGGTGTTCTTGCTTACAAAACTCTTTGCAAATTTTATAATTATTGATTCAATTTTGACTCATGATGTACATTATATGCTAAAGGTTGTTATTACTCAATACTCATTGGATGCTAAATTTATGTCCCATAATTGGGCATGATCATGAAACTTTTAACTGAAAAGGGAGTTTTGCATGGTCAATTGGGCATTTGCTTTGGCCTTAAGTAACATTAAAATGGAAGTGATGTTGATTGAAGAGATTGACAATTGTTATTGACATGATTGTCCTTGCTTTTGAAGCCAATGAAGCAAGGATACTCAAGTTTAGAAGCCATATCCATGATTGATATTGTGTCAGATATTACGATACTTATGTTTCTTGTATATTACTTCGCCTGGATTATTTAAGAAATTACTTTGGAACAGTAAATACATCTTGTACTAGTCAAATAGTAGAGAATTTCATGTAGGCTTTTCTTCTGTGATGGGTGAATAAATTGAAGAAATAGCACAAACAATTTAGTCATTTATGATAAAATACTCGAGTCAGCAAATCATGTTTTTCTGCTTCTATCAAAGATCCTACCCAATCTCAATCCTTGTGGATCCTCAAGTCCTCAATTATTGAAGATGACACTATATATACCCCTCATATACAATAGGTATTTATCATTTATTATTTTTGTCAAAAGTCTTTTGAGTTAAAGGGAGTCCTCTTTCGTGTCACTTTTAAATCATGTGATTTGAATTAAATGTTGATAAAATATTAAATTTATCCTTGTGAATGTAAAACATGTGGTTGGCAATATACGTTGTGGGAGTATCCAAGTGCTTTAAAACTCTTCTGTTTGTCCATGTTCTATTTCACTCTTGGTGCTTTGTAGGTCAATCCTCATAAACCAAATTTCTCTAGTCTGCTTAGCATGTCATGCAATAATTGGATTTGTAGTGTTGAGCTATGCAATAAGAAATAGTTGATTCCTACACAGCAACTTGAAATGTTGCTAAGGCTTGCAAAATCCCTTTAGAGTGATATTACTCATTTTGAGTATTTAATGTAACTTTCATGGACTGTCTACTTTTTTAAGCACGTTCATTATTTACTTAGTACATGGTATTCTTTCTCTGATGAATCCCTACTAACTGAACATGGATTGCATGTTAACTAAATAATGACTTTGTATTGCTTTACGTGGATTATCCAGGAAGATATTTTGAACACTTTTGGACATCACTTCACGAGTAGGACTCTTTATCATTAACTTATAGCTTTAGCCCTTGATGGATCCATTTTGCCTCCACACTGTTCGTCAGCAACAATTTTAATTCGAAGAGTGAAACCTATTTCTCCTTATCTATCATCTTAAGTCTGTAGTCCTCTAAGTCCCAATTCAACAAAACGTTAGATTGTAGACCTCTAGGTGCTTTAAAAAAAAAAAAAAAAAAAAAAAGAATCCTCTGGTTTAAGCTGCACTATGCGGGTCATGAATATTTACTATTTTAGTAGATTAAGGAAACATTTAGGCACTGGACTTTGCAGTTGATGGTAAAAGTGGACTAGGCTTATCTGCATCTGCTACCAGGTGAACTATTCTGTGGGCAGCTTAAGATTTATGTAAAGATCTTGTAGTTGCTGAAGATCATGGGTTGTGAATTTTAACCTTCCAACTATCAGGAAGTGCACTTGGATGTCTTTCCTTGAGTTATGAATGCTAAGTCTTCATTAATGCATGTTTTTTCCGATGTTGCAGGGAACAGGGGATCTAATGACTGCACTTTTACTTGGATGGAGCAATGTAATACCACTATTTGTCGTTTTACAATACTATCTTATGGTCATTATATTCTATCACTAATTATGATTGCTTTGTGCTAAATAGAGATATCCTGAAAACCTTGAAAAAGCGGCTGAGCTTGCAGTATCGAGCCTGCAGGTATGAGCTTTGTATATGGGTTGATTTCAAAGTGGTATAAAAGATCATCATTAGATTGAAGGTCAATATTTTTTAAAAAAGTAATATTTAATGGGCCACGCTCCCATACTTTCACCAGAAAGGCTTATGTCGGTTGAGTTTGAGGGAGTTGAAAAGGTTGATATTGGTTTCGATCTTGTGTATCCTCCTTTTCTAACTTCTAGGTCATGCAAAGCCTAAAGGTGGAAAATTTTCATGTGTTATTACTTGCTTTGTTGATAATATACATCGCACTATGCAGGATTACTTTGCCTACATTGACAATGACATTGGCTTAGTGCGCTTGTGTGTGTGTGTGTGTGTGTGTGTGTGTGTGTGTGTGTTTGTAGCTGTAGCTTGTGTGACTTTTTTCAAATTTCTGATATTTATGTTGATCCATGTTTTATCCATGATAGATCCGCATATGTTAACTTTGATTTTTCTCAGAATGTTTAGCACAGGAACTATGGTTGCATTTGGTACATGGGAAAGGTGGAGGGACAATATAGAGCCATAATTTAGAAACTTGACACTGTATATGTGAATTTAGCTTGCTCCCTATTTTTGCATAAGGGGGAAACCTAAGCCATCAAAAGGGGTAATATGTTCCTCCACCTTGACCTTGGATAACCTTTGACCACTCTTTAGAGCATGACATTCCCCTCTTGATGCAAAATCATACAGTATAAGATATAAAATGTTATGCGATGCTACTCTTCTAAATTCTTCTATTCTTTTCCCATGTACCAAATGCTAGCAATGATTTTAGTTTCTATTTTATCAGTACCATTTCATACATGTCAGTAAATATTGCATTATACGGTATCCGCCATGGTTATAACACAATAGACAGTTTATGTTGAAAGCAGGCTTCAAGCAATAGTAATCGTGCTAGTTTGAGTTCTCATGTCTCATCCTGAATTCAGAATTATTAAATGAACCTTGTTATTGTCTAAATCACCAGGCTGTTCTACAAAGGACTGTTGATGACTATCAAAGGGCTGGTTTTCATCCCCAAACAAGCAGCTTGGAGATCCGGCTTATACAAAGCCAGGATGACATCCGCAATCCACAAGTTAAATTGAAGGCTGAGAGATACATCTAAGAAGGTTCTTGTTGCTGGTAATATGCTCGTCATAGTTTTGCTCTTCATAGCATGATCAAAATGGAAATTTTCTTTGTATTTTGACCGGCAAATCAATCATAACATCAACAGTCTTAGACAGACATTATTTTTGGATTAAGACTAGCCTACATTGTGAAAATGGGAGCAAGATAATCATCTTTGCTGAACCAGTCTCTAATTGCAAGGGGGGATGAAAGGATGCTGGCTATTCTTTTTCAAATAAAAACATGAAAATTTGCTAAAGCTAGATTTTGCTTATATGAGCTATGTATTTTGATAGGTTCTGCTTCTGTGAAAGTTAAGATCCCATAGGCTTAATTACACATTTTATTTTTTTTTGGGGGGGGGGGGACCGGAATGGGGTAAAGACTCTAAATCAGGATTTTTATCACCAGAGAGGGTTCCTAGTATTTTTATCACCGGCAAGGGTTCCTAGTTATTTATATGAGGACTTAAGCCTATGCTCTTGGTTGATTCCACATTAATGTTTTGATAAGCAAGAGTGAATTTTATTAATAAAAGCTCTTAAGCACAATGGCACGAAAGAGAAGCGATACATAACCACGGCCTCCAAACCTAAAACTTCTAAGATGAGAAAGAACTAGTGGACCATGGATAGTGGATGTTCAATTTACATTTCTAGTGATGGATTAAGTTTTACGAGCATAAGAAAGAAATATTAGTTTTCATGCACGGGAGAATCATTCAAAGAAAGGTTAGTGATTTTCCAAGTTCGAAGTAAACATTAAGAGGCCTAAGAAAGGAAACACCTCAACAAATTTGTCTTCTCATCTGTTTGCTAAAAGATTTTGCACCCAAGGACATATCAAGAGTAATATTGAGGTTCCATAAAGATTAATATAAAAAAGAATGGTGGGATATCTTGATCTAGATATGGTAGAGACAGAACAAATGACATTCAAAAATATGGCACAACTACGAAAACAGACAAAAGACATTTTGTAATTACATGCTAGAGAAAGGACCGTTCATTTTATGCCTTAAATCACTTTTTGAATGAGTTTTTGCACCTTTTCCCTACATATTCCCAAAATCACCCTCTTTCTAAAATCACTAACCCAACTTAATTCTTTTTTTTTTTTAAATTAGTTTTCAGAATCATATATCAACTAATTCGGTTCGAGATTTTGTCGGACCCTTTATGAGCGAGTTCTTCTAATGTAGTTCTTTTCAGTTTTAATATTCAAATCGAAATCTTGGAAAGGAATAAGATCAGATTTAGTAGGTGGACCATAAAAAGGTGTCCTCACATAATATCATAATATAGCCTTGAAAACAATTAGATCAAATTCTTACTCGAATCAAGAATATAACACAAGAATCATAGCGATTCTATTGTCAATAATGGAATATTTTCTCCCATACATCACCATGTGTAGTATCCTTAAATATGTACTTTATGGACTATTAACTTCCATCACTCGTTCGGGTCTAAAAAACTTTATTTATGCGCATAAACTTACGTGCATGAAGTGAAATAAAACTTTATTATAAGAATATATGATCACAACATGTCAAAAATTGTATGAACTAATGATACCCATGTGTTTCTTTTTTTTTTTATTATATTAATCGGTATTTAAAATTATATTCTGATTAATCTGATTTAGAATTTATAGTGGCTCATTTAAGGGAGTTACTCTTCCAACGTAATCTATTCTATACTCAAGTCACGAGTCGAACTCGTGATTTTGATTAAGAAATATAATATTGTATTCTATTAAACCAATTGACCGTTAATATTATCGCTTGTTTCATATGACCATTAAACTGAGTTGCTGAAAATTCTCTATTCATGGGATCCTGCTATCACTAGTTCAGGAGTAACATGATAGATATCCACTTTACCTGATCTCCAATAGTAAGACACTTTATAAGAATTGGATATCAAGTTCTCGAGTTCGATTCACGAGTTAGACATGAAAAAAACTATGTTGCGAGGGTAACACCTTTAAATAGACCACTGCAAATTTGATTAGTTAGAATATAAATCCGGATACCGATTGGTATAGTACCAGAAAAATATGTTTGCTATAACTTCCGATAATATTATTCTTGGGGAACGTATTGTAGCAGAGTTATCACGATATTTTTATAAGTGTTGTGATTGAATTAACATCTCTTAATCTAGTAATAAAGTTCTTTAGCTTTGTGAGTTCGTTTGTTGTTTTGGTTATTAGTAGTTTAGGTTAGAATAGGTGAAATATTATAGGACCGAAGTCATATTTCAAAATTTATATTTAAATCAAACCATTTTGATTTATTAGTTCAATGACTTATTTTATGAGATTTATTAAACTTATATATATCTATGACACACACCCACTCACATATATATAAAAGAAACTTCATAGGAACATAAAAATAGGTTGTGTTCGAGATTTGAGATTGATTGGTATACCAATCACTAATGATCTCAAATCCATAAAAAAAACAAAAAAAGAAAAGAAAAAGATAACTTGTTTATTCTCTTATAATAGATTTATAAAAGGAAGATTTCTTAATCTAACTCTCTATTTTGATTTTTCTAAAACTATCAAAGGATATCTTTTCTTTCTCCTCAGTGTTCTCTAGACCAATTTCATAAATTCTCTGCAACAATAATGTGCATGAGATTTTCTTAAATTAATATCAAATTTATTATTAGAAAAATCGTAACTCTCTTGCTATAAGGGTAGCTTAATTGCTATCTTTTTATGGTAAGACGCAGAGAGAGAAAGCGTGTAAAAAACAAAAGAAAGAGAGAAAGAAAAATCATATTTCGATATCTCATTTCCCAATTTGAATTAGGTTAAACTTTTCAATCTCGACAAGAGAAAATCGTGTTAGGATTAGTGCATTCCAAATGCAAATATTAATTAAAACTTATTTTAACAAACTAATTGAATTTAATTATCGACAATTCACTATCCATTTGGTGACTTTTAAATTTATTACTAAATAGTAATGAGAATTATAATGTCAATGCTTTTAATATTACTAAATGATTCTCTAAATGGGTTACAGTAAGTTTCGGATCTGATTAATCGGAATATAATTTCAGATAATCGTACATATAATTAAATTGTGCTGAATCACGAAAAATATTTGAATGTGTCTGTTATTTATGCATCTTGGTTTGATTGTGCATATTATGTTTATTAAGTAAAAATAGGTTGAGCCAAACTCATACCAAACAGCGACATGTGAGCCTGACTTTTAACTCCTATAAATTATGAACCAAGTTTAATATAAACAGTGTTCGACTCATTCCATTAATGAGGTAATCCGATATCTATGTTGTAATTTAATGTACAATATGCATTAAAATTAATTATTTTCGCTTATTTTGGAAGTTTTTCTTATTATAATTTATGGATATATTTGATTACTTACACAGTGAACATATTGAATTTGATTTTATATTTGAATTTTTATTAATTTTTTTTTTAATTTAAGTATGTAATTTAAAATTTTTGATTAAATTGATATATGTAAAATCATGAATCAAATCAAGCCACTTGTAAAACAAGTCTTAACTAAAAAAATAAATAAAATTATAAAATAACCTATTGAAAGATGAACCGAATTATGGACAGAATCATGTTTAATTGAGAAGTATGTTATGGGTTCAATGGAAGATTAGATATCAGGCGGTTTTTGAAGGGACAGATTTCCTGTCTGAGAAGATTGTTAGGTTCGTGATTGATTATTACAGGAATGCATTCGCTGCTGGCTTGTTTCGTGCTCTCCCGCATAAGAAGGGGAGATGGGTCACCTCGTGCCCTCTTCCAACTGGGTGTTTAAAATTCAATACAGATGGCTCGATCTATTTACATTTAAATTCAGCCGGTGCAGTAGGAGTTTTAAGAAACGAACATGGGTTCTGGGTTCTTGGCTTTTCTGCTAATTTAGGGAATACAGATCAAGGTGTTGCAAAGCTCCGTGCAGTTTATGAGGGCCTTCGCATTTTGAGAGAATGCAGGGCGTTACTTCAGGAACTTTCGATTCGAGATGTGCTTTATGTATCTTGAAAAGGAAATTTCTGTGCTGATGCAATTGCCAAATTAGGTCACAGGCTTGCCCCTGGGATTCATATGTACCAGTTTCCCCCTAATGAGGTGTATCCTCATCTAAAGGGAGACATGAGAGGTTTGGTCTCCTTCCGAGCCTAGTTTTCTCTCCACATATGCTAAGGCAAAGTTTTTTTTTTTTTTTGTTACACAAGAATCTGGATCTGGGATGGCATTGTGACATACCGTCCCTTGGGAACAGGCTAAGCTTATTACCAACCAGCAAAACGGAAAATGCCAGTGTAGCGAAAAGTGCGAAATCACTGCCTAATCCATCCCATAAGAAGCGGCAGAACTTCCTACTTTTTACTCTATTATCATTACTTTTATGTCTCGCAACTGAGGTCCCCCTTCACGAAGGGAGCGCGGGGGGACTATTGACCCTTAATTTTTCAGTAAGGCGATTATTCTATTATAAATTTTGTGTTTTTTTTTTTTTTTTAAAAAAACTGTGGTAAATTTGATTTTCACTGTTCACATTTTTAATCGACAGAAAAAAAAGTTTATACAATTAAATAATTATTTTTGAATTTGAAACATATAAAAAAAGATTTTTTTTTTTTTTTGCTTCACAATCCACAAAATATATATTATTAGTCTGCTTAAACTTACACTAAAATTATGACGGATATATATTACATTGTTCTCCTGCAACATTTCCGATCCAAAAAGATTGGAAACCTCTTTCCTCCTTGTTTATCAACTTTAAGCTATTTACTCTGTAGGTTTCCAAGTCCCAATTCACCGAAAGCTTGGATTCCACATGACTAGGTGCAGAGTCTAAGCTTCACTGGGGCCATCAATGGGCATACAGCCCATTTAAACCCTACTATTTTAGTGAATTCATCACACTTTTAGTCACTTAACTTTACTGAATCAGTAAACGTGGACATCTTCACACCACTGGTCTTCTCTGTGATATTGACCTTGAATGAGCGCGTATCATAGCCATTTGGGGATGGTGGTTCTTCCCACAATCATACAAAATTTTCTTCTTTGAACTCAAGAAGTAAAGATTTCCCTGGGGTTTACCACTTCAAAGTAATCATCCTACCAAGCACACTATCCTGTGGACAACTATAAATTTTATATTAAAAAGACCTCTTTGGAAGCACATCATCTGTAGAATCCTGTCTTCTGAGGAACCAGCTGATGCCCCATCTACTGTCGCAATTAACAAGATCCATAGCTGTAGAATGTTGAGCGTATCTCAACTCATACTCCGCAAGAAGAGAAGAATGTTCAATTAAAACTACATGAAGCTCCAGTTTGGTTTGTATAAGTTGAACCATGCTGAGAGTTTTAACATTACAACTAAAGCAAACTTCACACACCCAGTAGCATAGCAATTTACTACGTGCGAAATTAACTCAATTAGGATACCAGTAGGACAAACCAAGTTGAATATGAACTATTAGTTGGGCTACGTGAAAGCAGAGGGACAACCAGAGGCCCTTTGTTCTACTATTCATCAGAAGCTGCTGCATCTTTGATATCTACTGTAAAGCTATATTCCTGGTCACAACCAAGATATGAATCGCACATGAAGTATACTGTATATGTCTTCTTTCCAGCTTCTGGTGGAGCAGTGAATTCAAGCTTGACCCTTGATTTTCTTTGCAATGAAACCCTCTTGATGGCCAGCAATTGGTTAGTCTTTGTGTCACCCACAACAAGCCACCACCCTTCTTCTTTGGCTTTGGGGTACCTGGGAGCATCAACTGGACCCACCTCCATCCTTCCCTCGAGATCACGTTCAAGAGTGACCTGCAAAGTGATATCTTCCCCTGATCTTATGTTGTCACTCTCTAACACATCATATGCCATATCAATATTGGGGAAGCGATTGCAAAACCTAGCAATATCCAGTAGCTGTGAATCTGACATCTGCAGAAGCTCCCTCCTCTCATCGTCCTCCATCTCCACCAAATCAAAGACCGTCTCTATACTCTTTCCAGGATTCTCTTGGCATTTCTTGGCCAACTCCTTGGTGAAATGTGGAAGTTGTAGAAGCATAGAATCTCGCTCCCACATGCCCTGGGTAACCATTTGGCTAACTTCCATAGCCAGAAGAGCAAGGCCAAGCCATCCATTGCTAGAAATGACGTCAACCATTGCTTGAAGCAATCGACTAGCTGATAGAAGCACCTCACGCTGATCCGAGGCTAGATTACCACCTACCACATGCCTTGAGAAATGAGCTTGAAGAAGGGCATTTGCCTTCAAATGTGAATCAATGAGTCTAGGGTTCTCAACAGAGAATCTCTGATGATTGATCAACCTTCTAATCAATTCTTCTTCCCCAGGACGTATTGGAAGTTGTGCATACTCAGAAGCATGGGCCAAAATCTCCAGTAGACCTTTCATCTTTGTTTTAGAAGTTAAGGAACTACTGAACTTTTCAATGGTAGTATAGTTGATGTAATAATACGATGCAATCATACCCAGATTCAATGGTGAAAGATCCATTTCATCCTCTATTGCAACACATTTACTTGCTTCCAAATCACTGAGAGTATTCTCCACAAGCTCCGAAAGGTGGTCAGAGAGATGCCTGTGGCTAACTCCCTGAAGATTGTAGTAATTGGGATTTTGAGTAAGCCTCCTATACATGAATGTCCAAGTGAGATAATCAACAGCATCTTGCTTATTTTCAATGACTCCGACAACAATTTCTGCATTCAGATTATCATGTAGATAATGCTGCAAATGGCTTTCAACTGGGAATGCTTCATACAAGAACTTCTTGTAGTACTCTTTTCGTGGCGCATGACAGAGGATGACACATTTCCCAGAATTATCTATTAGAGGTCGACTCGCATGACCCATCATCTGCAACAGATCAGTCACGGGGTAATCTGTGCGAGCATTTTCCCTCCCATCATAATATTGTGTTCCCATAACAACTACCAAATGTGCCGTCAATGGCAAACCCCAGCACAAAGAACTACTCATAACACAAACTTGAATCCATCCAGCTTCAAACAGGTGCGACACAACCTCTTGATCCATGCCAGTTAAACCTTCATGCAGATATCCCACACCATATTGTAAGGTAGCCTTCAACATGGAATCCTTGATCTTGTCAACAAAAGGCGCCAGCTCCTCAGGCTCCCTCAGTAAGAATATTGGTTTCTCTCCATTATCAGCACTAGAGTAGGTCATTAGATCCACAGCAGTAAGCTGGGCATGCTTCCTTGTGGGAACAAATACAATTGCAGGTTTTCCATTCCTGGCATGTTGGATGATTGCAGTGTATGTTGGTTTAGCCATTGCCTGCATCCTTGCTTCAAAATTTGCAATGTCAACTCCTTGAATGTGGATCTCCAAAGGCACAGGACGTACACCAGGAGGAAAATTGAAAAGACCATGAGAGGTGGCCCCTATCCACTCCCCCAGATCTTTAGCATTTGCCAGAGAAGTTGACAAAGCTACTATACGAATTTTGTTCTCCACCTGACTGGCAATATATCTCATCCTAGAGACAATCACTTCCAAGACAGGACCACCTTGACCACCGATTAAGTGAAGCTCGTCAATGATAAAAAGACTAACCTGCTGAACATGCTTCCGTTGTTTCCAGCGCCTGGACAAGGCATCCCATTTCTCGGGAGTGCTTATTATTAATTGACCTTTCTCAAGCAGTTTCAAATCTGTTGCAGTTTCCCCAGTTAATTCCACAACACGAACCCCAAGACCCTTTCCGAACTTCCTATCCCAGTCACGATAACGTTCTTTAGCAAGCGCTTCAATTGGAGCAATATATACAGCACGCATAATGCTATCGGGTCCTTTTTGATGGTTCCTCAGTATCGCAAACTCTGCACATATGGTCTTCCCACTCCCAGTTGGCGCTGCAACCAGGACATTGTCATCTGTGTTATACAACACCGTGAAAACCTGAGTCTGGACTGGATTGAAGTGTTTAAATTCATGATAAAGAGCCTCGTATGATGGATTCCTTAAGGCAGTCACAGGCAGTGGCTGCAGATCCAGTAACTCTGTTGGCGGGGGATATTTTTCGGGCAAAATAAGGTGCCTGAAGGATACAGGTAGAACAGACTGTGAACCAAGCCATCGATCTGAGACAACCCGGATAAAATATTGAGGTGGCAATGGCTCATAGATTGGCACTGTGAAATTCAAAGTGTGGTCATCATCAATAAACTGCTTCTTCAGCAAGAAATATTCATGATGAAGAATATATTCCCCATCATTATCCTCCACAATAACCCAAAATGGCTCAACAAAACCATGTATTTTGTCATCCCACTGGAAGTCTGGTGTTATTGTAAGTTCAACCTTTAGAACTGTACGAGTAATTGGCTGGACGTGTGCGGCAAGCTCAAGCTTTGGGAATTGGTGAATGTACTTGTGAAGAGTTTTTCCCATCTTCGGAATACGGAGGAGCTCACCAAGCTCTTGAGCACTGAGATCATAGTATCTTTCCCAAGCTAAATCTTTCTTCTCTATCCTATTCAAAATTTGATGGCTAATCCCAGTAAACTGGCGAAGAGGGGTTTGAACACTCCACATCCTCTTGCTAACCATTTTACACATGTTCAAAGCCTTCTCAGCTAACTGTGCCCATCCTCTTTTCAAGACAATCTCAAAAAGAGCTCGCATAAGTCGTCCAGCACTCTACAAAATAAAAATAATAAAGAATGAGAAACAAAAGCACACCAATTTGTATAGGAGAAAAACAAAAATATCCCATCTAACATCTGGATGAAATAGAGTAAGAACAAACCTGAGTGATGAAGACCATGTCAGATGTTAATGAAAGTCCTTCAAGCTTTAGTTGGGAAATATACGCTTGGAGTAACACATTAATCTTGGCACTAGGTTCCTCCAGGCTTTCCTTTATAGGAATGGGAACACGATCCAATAGCTTTGCTAATTCCATTTTCTCATCTTGTCTCACTGTTACATACTTGAATTCTTCACTGAGAGAAAACAGCCGACAAAGTTCAATATCACCCATAGTAGGCTTCAAATGCTCGTTATAGGTGGCTATTGTCCCATGAGTAATGTAGTAGTAACTCGCAATTCGACCCAAATCAGTGACCTGGAAATAACCACTCTTCCTATCATATTTTACAAGGTTATTTTTGTCCAAGATGGTTGCAGCAGAATGGATCTGCAAAAATATATCACAGCATTAGAAAGCCACAATAGAAAAGGAAAAAAGAAAAAAGGGAAAAGCAAGAAGACATTGTTAACAAAATTATACAGTCACTTTGAGGAATGGATAAGGAATTATAGAACACTCAATTCCCAACACATGGATAGGGCAACAGGCCTTCATGATTTGTTAGTCAGGATTGAGGTCTCATGTAATTTTCACACACATAGGAACTTGGGTTTATATAAAAAATACTGAAGTGCGTACATAAATGACTAGCAATTTTAAAGGACAAATAAAATATAACAAAATGTTCATCCAATTATTACAAACTTACCACACACAGCCAAAGTCTAGGATTAATATTATGATGTCTTGCCGCCATTGTTACAAATTTGGACCCGACCAGTGACTTGGATATGCTAACAATTGTAACATAAACAAATGTATTTGGCTAGAAAAAATACTCAAATTTGCCAAGATCAGAGCCTACCTATTTCTACATTATGGCCCAAGCTGTAAGAAATTTCAAAGGTGTTTTCAGGAAATTGTGAAGAAGGTTCAAAAACAGCTATATCTTAATGCTTCCCCTTTTTGCTAGAACTTGTTAGGCTTTTTTTATGTGGGGGGGGGTCGTCGAGAAAATTCAAAGTATGTTCTTCCTCTACCACTACATTCTTTTTCCTCTATTAAAAAATGGTTACTGAGAACAAATTGTGCATCCATGGACCTCAGGGATCTAAATGGACGTACAAAATGGGGTTAGGAAATTCAGTATAGAAAATAGACATTATTTACAATCACTAAGTGGTCTGCTGCTCATATTTAACCTCTTCATTAATGCAACTTAATTTACATCTTTCACAGGAATCACTAGCCAAAACAAAAAAGAGTAAGCTTAGACATCCATTTTCATTCAATAGTCCAGTATGAACCGGAACAAAATTAAGAAACAATTCTAAGCTGAAATAAATCAGATGATAAGAGTGAGAGACTAATATTTTATACAACCCATAATAGAGTCCTCATCTACCTACAAACCAGAATGTGTTCGGTCTTTTTCACATCTACTCTGAAATTCAAAACTAGATTGAGTTGAGATATTTGAGTTCCTTATTACAAGTCCCATTTCCCATTCCATCACCCATAGCAGTATCCTGGCATGTAGCTTAAATAAATTTTTTTGTCAATTCAATCTTGGCAGCAGGGCAAGACTACCCACATCTTTGACCATCTTCCAACGCCGCAGAGGGAAACAACCAAGGACAAGAAACTTGTATAAAACCAAATGTTGCAATAATAGGTGGCCCATTTGGCAACCACAAAAGATAAAATGGTGTCCCAACACAGATATTTAAATGCCTCACAGCTGTTCACCGAGTTAAATTTCATTTACAGAAAGGTCAATATTAAGCATAGGGTTCTACACAAAGCAACCATCCAACTAAGCCACATAATAAGAACACAATGATTTTCCAGACAGATTTATCTCTGGAATTTCTCAATAAACAACAAAAACTACACTTGAAATCTCCAATGGTGCACCAAATCCAAATAAAATGTATCATGAATTATCATCCTCCCACAAAAGCTTCTCAATCCTGTAGAGAATGAACAAACAGAAATTCCCATAGAACTTACAAACCATTTCACTCTTTGTCTGAACATGAGAATAAGGACACTTTCTTGTCCAATGCCATATAATATAGGTCAAAGACCATCACCTATAGAGATATTTTCATGCACCACTCATCATTTCAACCTATGTTTATAGCGCATCCCGTACTTCAGCTCAAGTAACAAACCATTCCATCACTTTCAATAAATTAATACCATATACATATTCACATTGTCAGGCATCCAACCTCCTCCCACTCCATGATTCACCAAGGCGTTGAACCACCACAAAGCTTTTACTTAAAACAGTTCTGCTACAAGCAATGAATCTTTTATACCCAAACCGCCATAACTGAATGCCAGGTATAACACCTTAATTCACAATTAATATTACATCCCACTGATTCATTAAGCATGCAATTAGAACCTCACATACAAGAAAAGCCAAACCCAAGTCATTGTTACTTGTGTCTACACTTGTTTGCTGGAAAGGTTCAAAAAGAAACCTAAGTCATTGTTAACAGTATCTTTTAACATCTTTAAAAAAAATACTGGAAAAGGGTAGGAAAATAAGAAAAATCCTGGAATATTTTCATGATAATATTTTGCTTGATCAGAACTCGCAGCAAGTGGAAAAGTTAGAATCTTAAACAAAAACAGAGCCAAAAAAAAGATACTAATTTTCAGACAGAAGCAAGGTTACTCACCAAATCAGCCCTTCTCTCCTCCAATAATACATCCCTTGTGAGAACATCGGCGGGTAAACCATAGAGAGTTGGATTACGCAGCATGCGCACATACAGATAGGTATAGCCAATCCAATTGCAAGCTTCTCTGGCATTTTGAACAGTTCCTAGAACAATTTCGGCATTCAACTGGTCCGCAAGTTTTGAAATGAACTGACTTTCAATGGGAAGCTGCTGATTCATCAGGGAAAGGTAGTATTGCAATTCAGTGTTGCCAGTAATGATAATTCCTTCACCATACGTATCATACTGGGGCCTACCTGCTCGACCCAGCATCTGCATGACATCAAGAGGACTTAGTTCTGTCCATGCTCCTTTCTCCGGATTATAGATCTGGGTTCCTTTTATGATAACAGTATGGGCTGGCAGATTAACACCCCAGGCTAAAGTTGCAGTGGACACTAAGACTTGCACATGTTTATCAGCAAATAGGGCCTCGACCAGTTCCCGATCACCCCTAGTCAGTCCAGCATGATGAATTGCAAAACCGTATGGCAATAAGTCCTTAAGATCGTTATTCTTCATCAAATCTGTATGAGATTGGAGAATCTCACGACTTGCACTGTTCTCAATCAAGAATCTACCAAGGGTATCATTGGCCAGAGCAGTATCCCTTATCGCCCGAGCTGTTTTAGCTGTTTCTTTCCTCGAATGGACAAAGATAAGGATCTGATGCTTTCCTGCTACAGCCATTACCTTTTCATAGCAGATATCATTCATCAATTGAAATCTCTGCAGTGGTTTCTTTACTGATATTCCAATGTACTGTTGAGCAAGTGGACAAGGTCTGTAACTATTATCAAAATAAAAAAGCCCTTTATCCAGATCAACCCGCAAAAAGAGAGCAACATCTTCGTAGTTTGGAAGAGTTGCTGACAAACCAACCAACCGGATGTGGTCCTTCGTGGTTTCAATTTGCCTAACAGTTCTTGCAACAATACTTTCAAGCACGGGTCCTCTGTTATCATGAAGAAGATGAATTTCATCAATAATCAGAAGCTTAACTAGTTGCGTGTATGTCCGATCCCCAGATTTTCTAGTAATAATATCCCACTTTTCAGGAGTTGTGACGATTATTTGCGTTTCCTCAATTTGTTGGCGAGTCAGTGTCTGATCCCCACTAAGCTCCTTGACTTCAATACCATAATGCTGGAGTCTGCTGGATAGATTGCCCACCACTTCAGCAACAAGAGCTTTCATTGGCGCCACATAGACAATCTTAAAGTTGCTCTTGTTGATTGTTCCATCTTGATTCCTATTCAGGGCAATCTGCTGGAGTATGGTGAGCATGGCAACATTGGTCTTCCCTGCTCCTGTGGGTGCACACAAGAGTATATTCTCTGCAGAGAAAAGAGCAGTGTCATAAACTTTGCTCTGCACTCTATTCAATTGAGTCATCCCACTGAATGCCGGTTGCGCCCATTCGGGCATAGTGGATATCCTGACAATCTTCTCATCATCAGCCAGCGGTTTTGGCTTCAATGCAGGCACGTGAACTTCTTCATATCCCTTGCTATGATTTCTATAAGAACCCAAAGGAAGCTCACACTTTTTATTTGCCATCAGAAGACCACCTTGATGAAATGCAATGCTATCAAGATCAAGTAATTGCCTCTGGCCTTTCAACCACCCACCATCTCCATCCCTATCAACAAAACCCCTTCGTTCGCGATCCACATCCCCACCACTCTCATCCTTCAATCTCCGAGCCTCCTCCCTAATGCTTTTCTCCAAATTCTTCTGCCTCTCTTTTGCAGTTGCTCTCGTCGCATGCAACTGCTCCAATATTGCAACCAAATTCGGCCCCAAACCCATCATCTCCTCCTCAATCTTCTTCCTCTCTTCTTGGTCTTCAGCCCGGGCCAAACGGGTGCACCACACAACCTTCCACCTATTCCTTAACAAAAACTTAATGAGGCTAAATTTCTCAAACTGTAAATGTAACAACAACTTATTCTCAACATCCCTATCATCACCCTCAGCGAGTATCTTAAGCACTTCTTCAGCAAGCTTTTGGCACTGCTGCGGGTCAATCTGCTGCTCATAGGCTTGTGAGATCTTCCTCTGCAGCCAGTAAGCATCAATATCCTGAACATTCAAAGTCATCCCCTCATTCGCTTCTTGACCTTCATCATCATCAATCCCACCACCCATTTGCATAGCACCACTCCAATTAGCCTCTGCCACATCATCCTCCTCCTCCTCGTCCTCCTGCACCATATCAAAATCACTCTCCTCATCCTCCTCCTCATTTTCCTCAAACTCAACCGCAACACCCACATCATCATCCAGCCCATCTTCTGTGGTTCCCCCACCAGAGCCCCCAACATCACCCCCTTCCTGAAAATCAGTAATCAACCTCCCAATTGAAACCAACTGATCAAACACATGGTTTGGAATCGGATTCAACAATTTCTCAATCTCCTTTTTCTTATCAGGATTCTTAAAAGCATCGTTCTTAAGCACGGCCAAAATCTCATCAGCTGCACCACTAACAATATTCAGAGGCTGCCCACCCAACTGCTGTTGGATAACACTCAACATTGCCTCGTATGCCGCCCTAGTCTCCTTTGTTTTCGGCTGGTAAACCCCTTCTTCCACCGAGGTCAAAACACTTTCTTCCTGAATTCTTCGTTTTTTGCTTTGCCTACTCGGAACAGGCTCTGAACCTAGGGGCTCTCGTTCTTTCTTCTTCTTTGATTTCTTCAATTTCTCGTCCAACTCCGGAGGTCTGCCTCTGTAAGCACGGTCGCCGAATGTCTTAGGGTCGATCTTTCCATAGAGAGTCTCGGGCTCGCCAGTCGGCTCGTGAGTATCGCGAGGACGAGAATCGGTGGTAAGGACGAGACTTGAGTTCGCTCGGTACTCGTACTGCTTGAACCGAGCGTGCGCCTCTGCACCGCCGCCAAGATGTGCCATCGCTGAACTTCAAAGTAAGACTGAAGCAGCGTCAGAAATGCGTCACTCTTTTACCGCTTGATGTTCCACAGTACACAGTCGTCGGAATCGAGAACTTGTCGCCCAAATTGTACAGAGAATCCCTAAGTTGAGTAGTTACTTATTTTGAGAGATTCAGTGATTGAATCTGCAGCAATATCCGGTAGGTGAGTCAGTACACAGATTGACTGATTGATTGGTTGATGTAAAGAATCTCCACGACAAAGAACTACTAAAATTAGGATTTTACACACACGAAGACACAGAAAGGAAAGAAGAAGGTGGATGAGATTACAAATACGAACCGTCGAATCGGCGAACTTGAGAAAAAAGTTACGAACGTTGATGAAGTCTGTGAATTTGCGAATCAAAAACCTAAAGATCTTTGAAGAGAGTGAAGGAAACGAGAAGTAGGGTTTTCGAGAGACGAGAATGACTCTCAGTCTCGAGCGAGATACTGATCCTTCTTCCCCTGCGTTTTGGTTTCTACCAGGCGCAGAGCCGGCTAGTAAACAACCGCCTCGCAACATCCTCATCCTGGGTCGGGTCGGTTTATCTTATCCGGGTGAACCACATTCGGAATGGTAACTTATTAATTTTGATCGTCCTGGGTCAGGCCCAGCAAAATAATAATCCAACCCAGCCTAACCTCGGTCCAAATTTCTGTCAAACGTCTTTTTTTTTCTTTTTATTTTTTAGTTTATACTATCGATATCTGGAATTTACCTGATTAATTTAGTTAGAATATTATGAAATTTATTTTAAAAATTAACTCTTCCAAATTATTTTTCATCATTCTCAGGGCTCAAACTCAAAATTTTTGATTAAGGGATAGAATGTCTGACCATTCAACCCAAATAAATTTGATTTCGATCAAACGTCATTCAAAACAGTTCTACCCTACTTATTTTGATCAAATTCTTCTATTTGCATTATAATTTTGATTTATCCACCTATATCTATACTATTTATTAAGTTAAAAAGAGAGTTAAATGTGATACCAAATTTGCTAATTCACTATTTATATATAACAAATTTTTTATAATATATATTATTAAAATGTTTGAATACTTATTTTAATAAAAAATATTTGTGAGAATAAAATAGTTGACTTAATTCCGTTACATGTCAACTCTCATGTTTAATGTTTCTATTTTCTTTGTATCTTCCTCTTTTTGTAGTTTTTTCCGTAATTTAATTTTTTATTAGTTTTTCTGGATTACCTTACACATCGTGTTGAATTTTTATGTAATTTATGGTTATCAAATTTGAAAAATTATATCCAACGATCCGCTATTCGAGTATGGTACACTTTAACAAAAGGGGTAGAATGCATGCCGAAATAAATTTAAATCATTACAAAATAAATGACATTAAGATAATAGTTTATGTATCATTATCCACGTGTGTGAAAATACAAAAATTAAACGATATAAAATTTTAAATATTTTATTTTAATTAAATTTTTCAAAAAATTGGACAAAATCTGCATTATATATCGGCTAAATCTAGCCACATGTGGCAATTTAGAAACAACACTAAAGCTATTATATTTCGAACAAACATTGTAGGCATAACATAAGGACTTCATTCTCTCTCAACGGCACCGATATCAGAGTTAAGCATCAACATACGTAAATAAATAATCAATATCCAATTTTTAAACATAAATCATCGCATCAACGTGACACTACGAGTCAAAAGAGTACATATGACATAGATATTGTTTTTACATAGATTCTGCATGAGTCATAACCATTATTATTATACTACATAATTACGTTAGAAAGAAATGCCAGAACAAATAAATGTACATCACCATGTATGGTACCCCAAAAAAATATAGTAATGGTGAATAAAGAAAAGAGACGAAGATCTAGTATCTTGCTACTAGTGAATCCCTATCTACCATTCTTGACTTTCCCGAAACATCTGAAAATGATTAGATTTGGGTTGGTCAAACCACCTGTTGTCAAATAATTCCAAGGGAAATGAGAAAGGGGAGACGTGCACAATATGTACATCACATAAGTCAGCTATTATGCATGGAACATGACACGTGAATGATGACATAGGGAAATCAAGTAACATCCAATAACAGCATATAATACTGATGCACGAGGATACAAATGAGGGACAAACTCTTATGTCTTTGAACTGGAATCATGCAACAGCACTAAATTCATTTTAGGTTTTTTGCATTTTCATCACTTTTCTTTTGTTTTAAGTGAAATTAGTTTATTTCTAATTATTATTTTTCGATAACCCTGTTACTAATAGTGAGTGCACCTGTCTTTGACCTTTGGAAGGTTAACTCGCGAGTAGTTACTCTTTCTACATGAGAGAAAGCATGTCTTCTATAGTAATAGTATGAAAGACCTTCTTATCTAATTTAGCTACTGAAATCAACTCCGAGAGGTATTTTATCACGCATCCCACCGCATAAGGGTTTTACTTTATGTTACTTAAATTTTAAAGATTTTATTATTAAAAAGTGATGAACTTTTATCATTTTCTAACGGTCTAAAATTGAAATCTTTTCCTTACTCTATACTTGCACATTAATAATTCATGCATTGAATGAAATTATCATCATCTAACCTAGAATATTAAGCAAACATAGTTATCATTTAAGCTAACATATCAAACTAACCTAATATTTATCTTAATTTGAAAGGAATGTTAAGACAAAAACCTAGAAAGGATAGAATCTCTAGAAAGGGAAAATAAACATGCAAACATGCAATTATTTGTCTTAAATATACCAAAGACCAATTCTGCGAGTCAAATCCAACTCCCACATGTGCACAACCTAGGACACGACTGTCTCCAAACTCACATTCACTACCATGGATTATAATTTACTTGCTTCTACAGCCTAGAGACAGTTGAAAACTCTAGAGAAATGAAGAGAGGGAGAGAAATCGCTCACCAAAGTCCTTCACGATTTATGGAATGGGAGGGGCAGATCTTGTGAGGCTTGATTCGACCTTGGAAATACTCGAAAAACACCTATAAGGCAGGGAAAATTGTTAGGCTTAAGTTAGGTCTCAAAAAGGCATGATGGGTTTGAAGAGATTTGGAGAAAACACTCACCTTGAAGACATGAACAAAGATATAAAAAGCAAGATCAAACAAAATTTCAATCAGTAATATATTTATATATCCAAACTTTGCCTTCACAAATCTTTTTTTTTTTTTTTTTAAATATGGGATTCCCTCTTATACTTAAAAATCCAAAACTTATAATTACAAACCCTTTTCAACAAAGGATAAATTCGAATTCACCACAATCCTATATTAGAAAAAAATAAAAGGTTGTTCCTCGTATATAAGCGACCACGAATAATGCCAATGCATGTAAGAAGTAACAACATGCATATACCATGCAACCACCATGGGTCCCCATATTCAACCCATGAACCTTTGATTGCAACGGGAGTGATCTTGCGTGCTAACACACCAGACATACCAAAAGCCACGTAACACACTGCCATCAAAACAATGTTTCTTATATATAACATTAAGAATTCATTAACATAACATATAGTTATTAAATCATACTAAGAAGACGACAAAACTACTGATCAATTTTCTATCTTCAAAACCTACAAGACTTTTCCATCTCCAATATCAACTTCCCTTGCACACCCGACCATAATGATCAAAATTTTATACCACTTTTGTATTATGCAAAAATCCTACTGAAAGATTTATATATGAATCATTTTCCTCTTCACTATTAATAAATCATAAAAATTTCATAAAGTTTTGGCTCTTTACATAAGAATTTTTTCCTTCTCCTTATTCACTTAATATGTTTTATGAGTCAAATGAGTTGTGAAGAAACATATTATGTCATAAGCAATGATCTTGAGTAGCTTATGTTAAATTTGTACTAAAGTGGGTTACAACATATTCAATTGTGATATATGTTTTAGTATGGCTAAGTTGAGATGCCTCAAAACTAAATTTAAAAACTTTTTATATGTTTATGTTGTTAATTAACCTTTTTGTTTCTTATTTTATGCAAATATAATCAACATAATTACAATCAATAAAATTAACTTTACACTCCAAATTAAGTTAAAATCAATATTATTATATAAAAATCTCAACGAGCAAGTCATCTTGTAATCTTACCCTTTCCATGTGCAAGTCACATGCAAGTGTAACACCCAAATTGAGTTAACAGTTAATAATACTTATAAAAAGAGAAATTTTGAAAAAAAATACTGACTGTAGCACTACATTCTTTCTCTGTAATTGCACTACGATATGTCTCTTTAGTAAGCAAAATTCTCGTTTCGTAATTTTTCTTTCTAATCTCTCTCTTTGCTATAAACAATTTGTTCTCCTCTATTTCTCTACCCTCATTTGCATTAAAAATAAAAATAAAAAAAAAAAAAAAAAAAAACAAGTAAAATAAAGAAAAGAAGACACCAATTTAATTAAAAAATAAATTAAATTAAAATTAAAACTAAGAAAGATCCACCGTAACTTTCAAGTTTTAGACTAACATTTAAGATTTGACATTTGTAAATCAATCTCTATTAATCGGTGGAACATCACAATTTTAAGATACTAACCCCAAACCCTAAATCCCCCCAAAATATGACTCTCTCTTATGAAATCTATGAAAAAGCAACTACCAGTAACCTCCCACGCTCATGTCGCCATCGTGTGCTAGTGCATTGCTTGCCTTTGTGTGCATAACACGGTCCATATGCATGTGCTGCCTGACTAGTAACCTCCACAACTGCATGTAACAATTTGTGCATGTCTCCCTCATACTTCAGTGTGCTATCTGTCTAGTAACCTTCGTAACTGTTGGTAGCCATCATGCAGACGTCTCTCTCATGCGTTGATACACTTTCTACTTATCGTTTCAAACTACGTGACTCCTCAAAGGTACACCCCATATTTTATATAAGTTTTCTAAAACCTTTTCATAGTGATGCCTCGGATGAGTACAAATCTCCACCATGGAGAGCACCTCCCATAGCTATAACCAAATTTGAAAATCAAGTAAAGGAAATTCTAGACATTACCAAAAAACGGACTTTCAGAGAAGGAAAAATCCGTTGCTGAAAGATATTAGCGACGGATTTTTTCCGTCGTTAAATCCGTTGTAAAAAGTGACCCCGCTAATTTGAAAAAAAATTATTCATGGTGTTTTTTATTTATTTACTTATTATTTTTATCTCATATTTTTTAATAATAATAAAATAATACAAAATTAAAATAAAATAAAATAATAAAAAAATTTGAAAAAGATAAAATAATATTATTATTCTACAAAATAAAATAAAAATTATTAAATTATTAAATAAAATTAAAAATTTTAAAAATTAAAAAATTAAAAAATTAAAAAATTAAAAAAATCCGTCGCTAATTTGTAGGTAATCCGTCGCTAATTTTTCGTCGGTAATCCGTCGCTAATTTTCCATCACTAATCCGTCGCTATTAATTGCGTTTTTTTTTTATATATATATTTTTTTCACCAATTCATCGACGGATTACCGACGGAATATTTCCGTCACTAAATATTCCGTCGGTAATCCGTCGCTAATAATTTTATAATTAATTATTTTTTTTTTTTTGTTTAGCGATGAAATTATTTCCGTCGCTAATTTCCATCACTAATCCGTCTCTAATCCGTCGGCATTCAGTCCATCGAAAATCCGTCGATATTACTGATGAATTTTTTTCTGTTGGTATTTATCCGTCGCTAATATTAGTTTTTCTAGCAGTGAGACCACAAAATCATCGACTACGGCAAAAGTAATAAAAGGATCAACTACTTAGAGGAATAGAAAGGGAAGCCCATTCAGGAGGCTATATAGGAGCAAGATATAACCCTATGACAGTTTGAAAAACAAATTCATGAGTATTGGGTCATTAGGCTCTCCTAGTAGGGCTGGTATGTAATGCTTTTAATACGTGGTCCAGATACGAGGCCACAATTAGGGGTGAGCATTCGGTCAAATTGTAATCGAAATGACCAAAACTATAATAACCGATTTAATTCGATTATATAATTTTTATAACTATAATATAACTAAATAGAATAAGAATCAACAATTCATTTGACAATTAGGCAGTTAATACAGTCTGATTATCCAAATTAATCGAATTATTGAAATGTCGGACTATAAAAAACTTTTAAATAACACTATCTATGCCAAAAAAAATCCATAAAAATTAAAAAAAATAAAGAAAACATTCAAAACAAGATAATTATTTTTAATTCTAAAATTCATTGTGCTATATAAGAGAGTAGTGTGCGAGGGAAATCAAAGCACGAAAGTAATAAAGACGAAGGGAAAATGAGTGAAATAGGAGAAGAGAGGGACGCATGAGTGAGAGTCTCAAGTTTGGAGTGGAAGAGTCGGACTAAATATTGGAAATTTGGAATTAGAAATGTGAAAACCGAAAATTTACCATTAATTATGCACTATCCATTATATTAGTTTTAATTTTTAATGTTTTTTCCTCTTTGAGAAATTTTATTATAATATTTTTCTCTTTTAAATTTTAATTATGTTGGATTTAATCGCACATGCGGAAGCGTGAATTAAATAGATCGGAATTTTCGGGATAAATACCTCTATTGGGCGGTCTCCAAAATCCACCGTGTCGCGATGTCCCTCGAACGGATCGCACGGTCGGATGGTGATCACGCAATCGAACCACCACCTCAAATCCACGACGCCTCAAGCCTGGTGTCCGGTGAATCGTCTGACGAAGGGAGATTTTCCTACGCGAAAATCTCCATCCCTCTCTCTATTCTCTCTCTCTAGAGAAGTTTGCGAAACCCTAGCCTCCATCATGGTTGCCCATGGATGCTCTCCACACACAAGGTAGGAATAATACTTTCTCAATTGAATCAAGAGAATAATCTCCATTAGGGTTAAGATTTGGGAGTTACCAAATAATATTGGTTAATATTGATAAGTAATAATGGGAGTTACCCCATTATCTCATTCTTACCAAATTGCCCCACAATGGGCATAAATAACCTACATCTCCCACTTGCACATTAGGGCATTTCATTTTCGTCAATCACAAGATCGCAACTCATGCAATCTATCGCATCACCCTACTGGACTTTCATACTGGATTGGGCGTCGTGCGACCGGCGAGTACACCTGCAAGCAAAGACTTCTCGATACACCTGTTAGGATGATCGAGTAGTCACTGTTAGTATAAAAATAACTCGCTATACCCCAGACTCAATGCATTTACATCCATCGAGCCACTTTCCTCATCGAAAGTGATCCCCAATCAATTTGCTCGACTATGTATTCATTATTATGTTTGAATCCCAACATGGATTAACACAATAGGTCGACCTATGAATACATAACAATGATGTAATGACTATTGGCCTTCCTTTTCCCAAACTCGAATCTATCGGTCTCAATTCAGCTGCTTTCCTAGACCTGCCCCTTAGACCTCAATTTATCTTCCGGGCCATAGGTAAACAGACTAAAGTAGCAACACTGAACCAATACTTCTAGAGACAGCCGAAAGTAATAAGGGCATAGAGATCCCACCCAATGGATCTCAGGTCTCACACAGTGGGAACGGGGATCATGATCAAACTATCGTCTCAAATAATAGCTCCCACTATCCCATGGTCGTCTCATCACACGTGGTATGAAACACGTGCCACAGTGTTATTCCCCCATCTCTCAAAGGGCATATGTCAGATTTCTCTAACACTGTACAGGTACGGGACTCAGTCTACACATAAGACTTTACCCAGAGATCTCAGAGAGAGCAACTCAGAGACAATATCACAAATCGCAGGTGATATCTGAGATCTCAAACCTGGCTACTTACAGGCAACATGGATGTGGGTATTTCCATGCCGGTCATATCGCATATGATCTCATCCTGAACACATATCAGGGCGACTTATGTTCTAGTAGGGCTACTCTCAAAGCCTCTTACAACTAGAATCCGTCTCATCTCCGCTCACTCAGAGTCGGAGGTGGTCACTCGTGTGAGAGAGTCGACCATGCCTGCCTGACACATCTTTTATCACAAAATCACAATATATGACAACAAATGATGCATAAAATAAAGATGTGACTCAATAATGCATACATGTCATATATTAAAATAAGCATCTAAAACAGTATATAAGGAGAAATGTTAAAGTACACTAAACCCAATGATTCCTTACGTCACAAAGGAATCTCTCACAACGGGTTTTCTGAAGAGATCGGCTCTCATGCTGAGGTGTACTTAGATGTCACAATACCCTTCTCGGTAATATCTCTCATAGTGGTCTTCGGTATTAATGTGGCTTTACTATTATACTTAGGGTCTCATTTGTTGACAGTGTCGGTCTGATTATCACAATAATCATCACTGACCTCCCACTATCTGTCACAACCTCTAAGTCTTCCAGAAAATTTCTGAAGCCAACCATTCTCATGAACTGCAATTGAGCACACAACAAGCTCAGTCTCTATCGTAAATAGAGATATACAGGTTCTCTTCTTACTACTCTAAGAAGATAAAACCTTTTGCGTTTATTCAGATCACTACTCCCAGTCAGTATCTGAATCTCAACCACAAAACGCAAATCACCTCATCCGTAACACATGGAGAGCTCTGCAGTTCAAATGAGATATTTCAGAATCCTTTTTCACTGCTCTACAGTGATCCCTTTCAGGATTCTATTAATACCTACTCACCAGATCGACTGCTAAATAAACATCTGGTCTTGTATGCCTCATCGCATACATCAAATTGTATATCACACGTGTATACCTCATCGCACACACTAGAAATGTATTTTGCACTGGAATAAGGGATTCTGCTCATCTCCCTTATTTCTTTATAAATTCTAGGGCATGTGTCTAGATTCAGGTCTTTTTATCTTTAGCGATTAGAGTATCTTTTAGGTTGTGTTCGTTATTCTCGAAATGCTTAAGAATTTACCTGATGTAAAACTCTTGTTAAAGAGTAAACACCATTCTCAAGCGATCCCTATGGATCCAAAATTTGAGAATGAACTAAAACCTCATAACCATGTTACAATGGTCATTAGATACTTTCTGTTGTTCCCAGCCAACAGTGTGTCACCTACATATGCGAACATGCTCATAAAGGAGTTATCGGGACGTATCAGATTTATGCAATGATCCTACTCGATCATTACAAAACCATAAGATATCACCTTCTCGTGAAATCCAAGCGCCGCTGTCTAGATTATGGCTTAAGGTCGTATGTTGATTTCTAAAATCAATAGACCTTATCCATCTGATCTACTAGAACGAACCCAAAAGGATGCTCCATGTAGATCGCCTCATCTAGACTTCCACTACGAAAGCGGTCTTTACGTCCTTGTGATGTGACTCTAGATACATGTTCATGACAATCGCTGAAAGATAAATGGATTGAGATAAATTGGACTATGACTCCTCGATAGTCCACCCCTCAGTCTAAGTGTAACCCTTGGTTACTAGACGGGTTCTTTATCTCTTCATCAATCCGTTAACCTTTATCTTGACTTTGAGAACCTATTCGTTCCCAATAGTCTTTCCGCCCTCAGGCTAATCAACTAGGTCCCAGACCCCGTTGATTCTCATCAACTCTTTCTTTTCATTTATGGCCTTCAATTAAACGGCATTTTGCATCCTCTCGAGAGCCTCTCGGACCGTTTTAGATTTCTCATCATCCTCTAGAGTCGCAATGAGGGTCTCACCCTCAATCGAGAAAACAACGTTTAAATACGCATTCTCGACACTCTTAGGAGGAGAGAAAAAATCTTTACCTCTTGATGGATCGCTCCCACTGAGATCAAGATCCATAGTGGATTCTTGTATCCCGCCGCTGGGCTCCTCGAGCCACTAGGCTCATCCATCGCATAAAGGGTAGGGTCCAAATTGATTTCACCTCTCTTAGGGAAATCATTCTCAAGAAATATAGTATTACGAGACTCAATCTCGATTATAGTGCCGTTCGTGTTCACCTAGAAACACATATTTTCTCGCGGGCCTAACTCAGCGTGCGAATGCGAGAAATCGTGGCACAACCCCATAATCTCAAGTGGCTAAGGTCAGGCTGCCTCCCTGTCCAAAGCTCAAATGGGAAAACTGACTAATAGTCAGTAGACTCGTAATACTCTTATCGAAATAGAGCCCCATGTGTAGTTTAGACGAATACTTGCGTTCTCGTTCGGTTCCAAGAGTCTAATTGACTCTCAATCTCGCTTATGAACCTCCTGAAGCAGTTTAATGCCTCAGACTGATGCGAGATCAGATAGATGAACCGAAACGCACGTAAGCATCTATAAGCATCATTTTTTACACAACTCCATTTCCGGCTCTCATGCTCATGAGACCACAATAAAAAGAAGGAAAACACAATAGTTAATTGCAATGGAGTCCCAGCTCTCATTGCATCGCCCAATGGTTGTCTCGTCATTTTGCCGATCAGGCAAAACTCACATACGGGTAACTCGAATCTGGTTAGCGGGTCCAATAAACCTCTCACTACTAACCGATTCATCATCTCTTACCCCATGTGTCTAAGTCTACTATGTCATTCATTTACATCATTATCTACGCAATCAGATGTAAAAACAATAGTAGAACGACAAGAAACCATTACTAGGAGTAGAACCCAGCGCATACAATTCATCATTGATTAAAACCAGAATAATTTAGAAAATTATCGTATTAAAAACAAAGGAATAATTTCACGCATATCGTAGTCGATTTTAGACAAGGTACTAAATTGTAGATCCGTCGAATGCCTACAATATTGAGGACGTCATGACAAGTGTCGTTCCCTCTGACAACGACAAATGCTCTGTCCTTAACGTAAATCCTTAAGGATTCACCTGACGGAACTATATCTACGCACTCCTGTCTCGAGTTACGTGGTCGGTTGCTCCTGATTTCAAATGAGAGAAATCAGCGAGTATTATAGTGAATGAGACAAATCTCAAACCACGTAAAGAAGAAGAATATTGATTTCTGCTCGTCACACTCACGAGCGAAATGACCAAATCTACCTCAAACGTAACAATTTACTTTGGTCTAATCAAATTCCTTCTTCTTGCGTTCTTGTACCTCGTTGTCGGTTTTCTCGGATGATTTTTTTTTTTTTTTTTTTATTACCTAGATCTCGAGTCTCGTTCGCTTGCTTATGCTATTGGCTTAGAGCCGGGGAAGTCCTTACTTGACTCCTCTGAATAAGCATGACTCGAGTGTGGCCTACTCGCCTCTAGGTGCTCCTCATCGAGCTCACAATATGTACTCACGTCAACGAAAGTACAAATACTTTCACGGTTTCCTATGAATCAGGTAAATAACTGGATCACATCCAGTACCTAAATTTCATCCGAAATTTACTCGTCCATATATATTAACTCGGTGATCATACTCGACATTTGCTTCATTGTATGATTAACCCTTTTCTTCTGCATCCTCACATAGGAGCCGAAGAGAGCAACACTATGCTCTTTAGGGACGAGTCGAACCGACATGTTCATAGAATATGACTCGAAAAACGAGATTAAGTTATCGTGTATGCCATTGTAAGCATTGCCCTAACTTGACAAATCTTTTATCCCATACACGATAGATCTTTTTATCTCGTATATTCTGAGGCGCGGTACCCACCCTGGGGCCCATCATCTCTTGCCTCAGATTCCCGTTAGATTTTTGTCTCTCGAGAATAAACCGAATCTACTGATAAAATCGCGCAGATCATATCATTCAGTTTACTCTCCTTGCAAAAATTTACAAAAAATTTAATACGACAGTTCTCAACGCATTAAGAGAGACATTTGTGACTTGGAGATGCTTATTATCTCATTTTTGTACGCCCTACGAATCATCAAGACCAAAATGACTTGAGTACGACCCCAAAGCGAGCGTATGAGTCAACGGACACCATACACCACAACTTGGAATCGCATCTTACCATTTGGATTGTGATTCGGCACACAAAAACCCACAAAAAGTCACATTTATGGATATAGGACCCCCCAAAAATTGAAAAAAATTCAATTTTGAGCGACTTCACGCGCCACCCGGGGGCCCACACGCGCCGCCGCTCGCCGGCGGTGCACTCCACGCGCCGCCGCCCGCCTCCACGCGCCGGCGGTGGGCCTCCACGCGCTGCCACGCGCCTCCACGCGCTGGCAGCAGTTTGGCTCACGCGCCAGACGCGCGGCGCGGCTCAGACGCGCTGCCACGCGCCAGGGCCGGCTCGGCTCACGCGCGCCCAGTCGCGGCGCGCGGCTCACGCGCTGTCACGCGCTGAGCCGCGTTGAGCCGGGTTTTGACCGGGGTGGTCAACGGGTCAGGGTTGACCCGTTGACCCGGTCAACGGGTTCGGTCCGACCCGGTCAACGCGGTCCGACCCGGTCGGTCGGTTTGCGGGTCGATCCGACCCGACCGCTACCTTCCCGCTCCACGCGCCTGTGTGGCGCGTGAACTACACGCGCCTAGCAGACGCGCCTCCTGGCGCGTGCGTGTCACGCGCCCGCGGGTCTGGGCCGGTTCTTCTTCGCCCGACGGGTCCTGCTACGGGTTTTTCGACCCGTTTTCTGGAAAACACCAATCCGGCTGTTTTTTCTTGCATTTTTCGACTGGGAAATATTTGTAGGTATCCTCCAAACATCCTACACTCGATTTTAGGAGGATTCAATCCCAAAAATTCTGGAAATCAACCACCCCAGTCGCGGCCCTCCGCGGCCATTCGGAAATCCCAGTTTCCGGTACCCAAAACTCACAATAAAAGACATAAAACAATAGATCTAGATGCAAGGAACACATTTATAATTTTTTCATGCATCGATCCGCCCTCTAAGGCCACAGATCTAAGGTTTTCATGTCCGTACGGTCGCAAACTTCGACCGGACATTTCATGGCCCAAACATGCTCGGAAAATTAAACAAAAATTAGTTTTGTAATCATTGGGCCATGGGTATTCCTACGGTGTTCTCGGATTCACGAAACTCATCCGTGATCCGGACCCCAAAATTTTAAACCCCAAAAAATAATTCCGAAAATTATTTTAAATTAAATCCAACCTGTCTCTGATACCAATGTTGGATTTAATCGCACATGCGGAAGCGTGAATTAAATAGATCGGAATTTTCGGGATAAATACCTCTATTGGGCGGTCTCCAAAATCCACCGTGTCGCGATGTCCCTCGAACGGATCGCACGGTCGGATGGTAATCACGCAATCGAACCACCACCTCAAATCCACGACGCCTCAAGCCTGGTGTCCGGTGAATCGTCTGACGAAGGGAGATTTTCCTACGCGAAAATCTCCATCCCTCTCTCTATTCTCTCTCTCTAGAGAAGTGTGCGAAACCCTAGCCTCCATCATGGTTGCCCATGGATGCTCTCCACACACAATGTAGGAATAATACTTTCTCAATTGAATCAAGAGAATAATCTCCATTAGGGTTAAGATTTGGGAGTTACCAAATAATATTGGTTAATATTGGTAAGTAATAATGGGAGTTACCCCATTATCTCATTCTTACCAAATTGCCCCACAATGGGCATAAATAACCTACAAATTATAATATTATAATAAAGAAAAATTATCTAAAATATATATAATATTTTTAATTAATTCGGTTTGACCGAAATAAAAATTGTTAAAATCAATAACCGTCCAAATAAACTAAATTAAAATTTAATTTTATCTCAAACCAAACCGAATATATAATAAACAATCCAAAATATAAAAAGAAATTATTTGAATAAAATGATTTTTTCGATTTTAACCGAATAATGCTCTCCCTTAACCATAAAACATGCATGCCTAAGTCCAATGTACACCAAGTATAACTAGGTAGAAATCATAATGTGGCAAATATAGGTTAGCAACGGGCGATGGCAATGTTTGGGTAGGAATTTCACAAAGGCATTTAGCAAGCATTAAAGGATTTCGTAATCATTTATTGGATGTTGGTTAACACAATCACACTCACCATAGGAGGTAACACAAGGCAACATACTTATGCATGTAGAATGCACAAGACGATGAGTGACATTTGATAGTTACCTATGATTAGTACACGACACTAATGTGTTCGGCTGGTATGAAGGTTGGCACATCTTGGTGCAAGTATATGGATGTTGGCAAAATCGATGCTTTAGTGCGAGGTACACAAGCGATCGGGATCCTTTGGTACAAAATCAATGCCTTGGTGTACAAATAGTCGGATCCCTTAGCATAGAGATACCTTGGTGTCCAAGTAAGTGGGACAGTTATATAATAAGACATCATAGTACAAGAGCCTTGGTTAAATTAGTCCTTGGTGCATGAGGCCATGGCATAAGGACCTTTACGCAATAATAGAAAATGTTAGTCCAATGGCGTATGATATGCAAAGGTAGAGATAAAGTGGTGAAAGGATACAAACATGTATGCAGTTATCCTACATAGGCAAATCTAAAGACACTTGGTGCAAGGACCAAAATGAAAGGATTGTGAATGTTGGAACAACGGCACAGTCAATGCATAAGCAGTTTCTTGTATTACAAGGTGGTTGGGGACATCAATTGTAAATGACACTTGTCTGTAAGCAGTTACGGGTGTTAACCAGTCGCATGTATGATTACAAATAGAGTAGTCTTAAGCCTTGGATGACATGTTTTGTTGCAAATGAGAATTGTGGGAATATATTGATTTGTACTCCTCCATAGTATCCTTTATAACTTTGAGAGAGTAATAAACGTTGGGCAAATGTTTCTTATAAACATTATTATGTGTTGTTAGCTCTTTAATTAGTTGTGTCCATTTAGAAATTGAGAGTATAAGATCCAGTGACAATTGATGCACATCACAGGGTTAACACCCGTAACCGATTAAAGACAAATATTATATGCGGTCGACATACCTAACCGCTTAGGAATTATTTCTAATAAAAGAAATTGCCTGCACATTGTTTGTGCTATTTCCAATGTTCACATTCCTTTTGTCACTTTGTCTCTGTCCAATGTTCACAAAGGTCCTTATGCTATAGCCTCATAGCGCCATGGCCTAATAGTGCCAAGGCTTTTGTTTGCCGATGTTGTATGTGTTACAAGCCTATTTGCTTGCATGCCAAGGGATCCCTACGCTAAGGGATCTTGCTCGCTTGCATGTCAAGGCATTGATGTGCTAACATCTATATACTTGTCCAAGGTCTCCTCGCCTTTCACATCGACCAAACACACTAGTGTCATGCACTCATCATAGGTAACTATCAAATGTCACCCATTGTGATACGCACGGTCCTCACTAGATATTGCACTCTTGATTCATGAATGGACACAACTAATTAAAGAATCAACAACACATCACAACACATCACAATCTCTAATAAAAACCATTTCACAACTTTTATTATTTTCTCTCAAAGTTATAAAGGATACGAAGGAGATGTACAAATCACTATGTTCTCACTATTCTCCCCAGAAACATTAAATGTCATCCAAGATTTAAGGAGGCTTACAAAGTACATACATACAATGTTTTATGAGAAACTATTCTCAACCTTTTATTTATCTTTTAAAATACAAAAATAAAATGAGAAAGTTACAAACCCATGAGCCCCCCCTAGTTCTCCAAACTCTCTGTAACAATGAAAGAGGCATTTTCAAATGCAATGACTAATTCAACCAACAACCCAACTGTTAAATCATGTACCGTAGTTAGTTGATCTTGTAACTCGAATTAGTTATGGCTTTTAGACTATTAGGCAATTGATTTAGGTTTTGTATAAAAAAAGAATCAAGATTGAGATGAAATTTAAGAAATCGGATGATGTTTCTCACTCCCTCCCTCTGTTTCTTCTCTCTCTCTCTCTCTCTCTCTCTCTCTCTCTAACCGCTCTCTCTAGCTCTTTCTCTCTTTGTAACTCTCACTTTCTCTTCTCCCTCAATCTTTCTTTTAATCTACAATTTTATATAATATTTCTTTTATCACCGTATTGATTTTTAACCCTTATTTCCACGCACTCTCCATGCTTTGTTTTTTCTTTAACATGCTCTGTACCCTTTCATTTTAAAACCCAATGTCTTTAGTGTTCAAGATTGGGTCAAGTCATGACAAATTGGTATCAAAGCAAAAGATCTTTGGAAAAAGATTAGAAAATTATGGCAGAAGATACCAGAATTAAAGCTATTGATGAAGAACTCAAGAAGCAAGAAATAAAGTTGCAAGAAATCCAATCAAAACTCGAACGAAAAATGAAACAACAATCTCAAAAGTTAGAAACAAAAATTGAAGCTGTCATAGCCAATATGGACAGTAAATTCAATACTATTATGAGAATACTAAACAAAAATATGATTAATGATCAAGAAACAGATCGAATGGCTAAATCCCAAATTTTTCCAACTCCAATGGAAGGAAGAGCAATAGAAGAAAGTGCAAGAAATGAACTTGGATCATAGCCGGTAAAAAAAGTTGCAAATGGACGTGGATAGCTATCCAATCCTCAAAGAGTTGAATTACTTATATTCACCAAAGAAGATCCACGAATATGGCTAAGGAAATATAAAAAGTTCTTCACAATTTATCAAGTACCTAGTTACAACTCGATAGATTCTGTCAAATTATACTTGGATGGCAAGATTGAAATTTGGTTTTAAGAGGTGAAGTTAATCATAAAAAGACATGAACTTGGAGGAAAAGTTAATCACAAAAGACATGAACTTGGAGGAATTTTCCAAGATGTTATGTCAGTGTTTTGAAATCAACGGAACACAAGATCTAGTTAAAGAATTTAACAAACTACATCAACAAGGGTCAATGGTAGAATATCATGAGAAAATTGAGGAGTTATGGTCTCTCATACTCTATACAAATCCTAAACTGACTAAAATATACTTTATTTTCAGTTTTATTAATAGAGTTAAGGAAGAGATCAAACCCATATTGAGAATGTTTAAATACACAACTTTACTACAAACTTTTGAAATTGCAACTCTTCAAAAACAATCCTTAGAATTGACTAAATACAAAAGAATTGACATGAATAAGACTTGAGATACAGGAGAGGTTGAAGTAGAGATCAAGAACACAGTAACTTACAACACCAACTTCAAAATTCAAAAAATATTGCCATAGGAGATGCAGTATTATAGAGCTAATAATTTTTGTTTTAAGCATGGCGAGGAGTATCCTTCTAGTTATCAATGTAGATTTAGGAACCTCAATATAATCCTAGCAGCAGAAGATGAAGAAGGACTGGGATTGGAAGAAAACAATAGCAGGAAGGAACAACTGGGGAGGACATGAGGTTTATTAAGACTCAATATCCAAATTTTAATCCTTAAGGGCAAGGATTTCAAAGAAGGGGAGATGTTGTAACAGTGAAGGAGGATTTCAAATGCAACGGTTAACTCAACCACCAGCCCAACTGTTAAAGCATATACTGTAACTAGTTGATCTTGTAACTAGAATTAGTTAAAACTGTTAAATTGTTAAGCAGTTTGTTTAAACTTTGTATAAAAGAAGAATCACGATTAAAATGGAACACCAAAGAATTAGATAATGTTTCTCACTCCCTCCCTCTGTTTCTTCTTTCTCTCTCTCTGAACCCCTCTCAACTCTTTTTCTCTCTATAACTCTCTCTTTCTCTTCTCCCTCAACCTTTCTTTAAATCTACATTTCTCTGCAACATTTCTTTTATCACCATATTAATTTTCAACCCTCTCCATGCTCTATTTTTGCTTTAACATGTTGTGTTCCCTGTCATTTTTAAAAACCAATGTCTTTTGTGTTCACGAGTGGGTTGGGTCATGACACTGTCCTTTAAGTCTTCACTCACTCGGCCTATGTGTGTTGCCCTTAGCCTATACTCTCTGACATTGAGTTTAGTTTTGGCTAATCTGATTTTAATATTGGTTTTGGTTGTTGAAGATACATGCATATGTGTAGATAACTATTTTTATAAAGAGAGTTCTGATACCATAATAAAAAAATAGATAGACATGACTATGATATAATATAGAAAATATAAAATAATATGAATGATAGAGATAGATGAATATAACAATTATCAACTGTTTTCATAAATTGTTACAATAAATTGAATTTATATAGAAAATTTATGATCATAAATATAAAATTAATTATTATAAATATAAAAATATAAAAATATAAAAATAGAAAAATATAAAAATATAAAAAGTTAAATATCTATTGATTTTTGTAGATAATATATTTTCTAACACTCTCATTGTTAGTCATGTGCTAGTCATGTGCGTGAAGCCGAGTGTTTTGGCGTTGTGGTGGTGTGGCCATGACAATAACATGTTCAATGATTTGATGTGCAATGGTTTCTATTTTTGTCATGTGCGTGGAGTTATTTTTAGAGTAAATTCAGTTGAAACAATAAAATAAAATAAAATAAAAATAGTAGGTTGTGGATTTTTTTTTTCTTTTTTTAAATAGAGACTCAAGAGAGATGTGATGATAATGACGAGTATGATAATAAATATATTTTTTAAAATTATATTTATAATTATTCAAATCAAATTAATTAAATTTTCAAATAATGAAGTGTGTATATATATAAATCTTTTATGCATGCATGTAAGAAGGGTATTTGATATTTTCCATTATCACATGTTTTTCCTTTGTTTTTTAATTAAAAAAATATTTAATTTTTATTTTTAATAAATAAATTGTTATAACACAATAAAAAGTGATAAAAAAAATATATTAATAAACTATAGAAATAAAATTAGTTGAACCCACATTTACATTTTTCTTAACCCCGGATTGGCCCGGCCCGGGCAAGGCCTGAAGGGTTGAATTGAAGTCGAAGAGCCTTCTGGAGCGCTCCATGGTCCAAGGTAGAAACCAGAAGAAAACCAAACTTGAACACAGAAACGAAACACACAGGACCAGAAAAGAGAGAAGGAAACCAAAGCTTGCAGAAAGACACAAATGGATTCTGAAACAGCGTTAGAGTTGGTGAAGAAAGGCGTCACTGTTCTACTGCTTGATGTTCCTCAGTACACAGTCGTCGGGATTGACACTCAGGTCATTAGGCCTTTTTTCTTGGGGCTAGTACTTCGAAGAGAATCCCTAATTGGAGTAATTACTTATCTTGAGATTGATTGATTATGGCAGGTTGTATCTGTTGGACCTGCTTTTAAGGGCATCAAGATGATTCCTCCTGGTCCTCATTTCCTCTATTACTTCTCTTCCAACAGGTTTTTCTATAATGCCCTAACAGTTTTTATATTTATTTTTTTTATGTCAATTTGTTGAATCATCGAGTACAAGTTATGTGCTTGTTTATGCTGAACTTTAATTATCATGTGCTTGAATTAATGAGATTGAGCAATTTTTGCCCTTTTTGCAGGGAAGGCAATGAGTTCTCACCCACCGTTGGATTCTTCATTGATGCATGTCCTTCAGAGGTTCGACGAGTCTTTTCGATCGTCCTTTATTTACAAGTATTGTTTTGTTTGTGCTTAGACATTGTGATTTCCTTTATCCTTGCAAAAGTCGAGGTGCTTGTAAATGAAATCAATCAACATCAGATTGCATGCACATGGCACCTGATTTTTGGGGAAGCTGATGCGTGGAAAGTTTGCTTACTATAGGGGTGAGGCGGAGGGCGGGGTTAGGTAGCTCCCTCACTCTGAAATTTTAAGAAAAATAATTTTATCTTTAATTTCAGAAATTATAACCTCAAGTATGGTTTGCCCCTAAGTATTATTACCCCCACTCCCTTGAAATTAAAACCCAAATGCAGGTTGTAGGTGGCCTCTTAGTATAAATATTTGGCTTCGTCCTTTCTCTACCCAAAAAAGAGGAAAAAATGATGTACAACGCATACAAGTACGGAAAGGTTTACAAACTGTGCCCCTGAAAAAGAAAGAAGAGAATTGCATCACCGAGGAATCTATAATTTACAACTAGAATAAATGAAACTGACCTTGCCGAGTGTTTTAAAATTTAATAAAAAAATTGACATAATTTGACTCCATTGAAGACTAGCATTTCATAGTTATCAATCTCACACATTATTCATTGTATGCATTATATACCTTTTCTCTTCCTATTGAGCCTCCACAACCGAACAATACCCACTCAACTTATCCAGATGTTGCTATTAAATAAGGTAGTGTGAAGGGTCTAAGTTCTTTGAAACATCATGCTTACAAAAGTAATGTTTTGCTCATTCTCAATGGTTAGAATAAGAAAGCTTTGAGGCATTGTTTTTTTTTTCTTTTTCACATCTATTGGGTTGCTTTGGATCAATGGATAGTCTACCCTGTGCATGGAGTGGTACTTGACACAGCAGAATGAGGAGAAAAAACTACTTATTTTCTTTTTTATTATATATATATATGTTTATATTCCCCTGGGAGGAAGAGCTTAGGGAAATTTTTAGGGGGAAGAATAAAAGGATTTTAAGGGGGAAGTAAAGTCTCTTTTGGTTATTGTGGTAGGCTTTCTTATTCATTTATTTTTTCTTGAATTTTGTGAAAGTAGATCGATTTGGTTAGTTCTTTAGGATGTGAGGGTTGCACCCTATGGGACTCTCTTTTTAGTAGATTATAGATATTATGCGAAACAATCACGTGTAATGATTTTGCCTAAAGCTGCTGCTGAAATTACTGTATGTATGTTGAAATGGGTGTGATGTCAAATAACTTGGCTGGGACCACCTTCCACTCCAAGAATAGTACGTAAAATTGTGAGCAATGGCTAATAATGCAGGGTCCATATATGCTTTCTTTATAAGGTGTATTAAGTTTAGAATCACCAGTCCTGTGTACTCACCATTGTGTTCTTCTGCCTGTCCATTTAGCTTAAGCTCTGGCTAGTGATTATGATGGCATAATCGGCATTCGATCTGATTCAACTCTAAGCCATGAATTCAATTTAGTGTAGATTTTACAAATGGGAAGGTATCAGTTTGTTCATTTTTTATGTTTCATCTGATCCTTGTGAACTAATGATCTCCTATTTTGGTCATCTTTCTTATTGATAATACTCAAGTGCATCTGAGCTAAAGTTAAAATTAACAAAAAAAGTGCATGATCCTTCTTTTTATCATGATGAACAGGTCATTGTTCGAAAATGGGATCAACAAGAGGAACGGTTAGTCAAACTGTCTGATGAAGAGGTTTTGTACCATTGAGACTGTACATATACCTTTTATTTCTGGTTAATTGTTAAGCTTGCCTTCCAAATGTTAAAGCTTTTAAATGTACTTATTTTGCGTTAACTTGTTATTTTTCAAAGTGGCAGTAATGCTTGCATTGAGCCATACCATCAAGCTATGAGAGAGAGTGATAAAACATAAATTAAAATTTGAGATAAATATTTCTCAAAATCAATTTGGATTTATACCTGAGAGATCCACCACGAAAGCAATCCACTTGTTAAGACATTTGATGGAGACATATAGAGCACATAAGAGAGACTTACATTTGATCTAGAAAAAGCATACGATAGGGTTTCTAGAGAAGTATTGTGGTGGGTGCTTATGAAGAAAGAGATCTTCTCAAAATACATTAATCTCGTTAGAGATATGTATGAGGGAGCTGTAACTAATGTAAGAACTCATGGGGGTTCGAGTGATAGCTTCCCCATTAACATCGGACTCCATCAAGGTTCGGCATTAAGTCCCCTCCTCTTTGCAATAATAATAGACGAAATCACAAAAAACATTCAAAATAAAATGTCATGGTGTATGCTTTTTGCAGATGATATAGTTCTAGTTGATGAAACTAGGGAGGATTTTCATACTAAATTAGAGTTATGGAGGGTCACACCAGAGTCCATAGGGTTTAAATTGAGTAGATCGAAAACTGAGTATATGAGGTGTAGGTTTAGCAACAATCATCGAAATGATAAAGAAATGATTAGGCTAGATAGACAAGATGTATCAGAAAATGAACGGTTTAGATATCTAGGTTCTGTCATTCAAAATGATAGCAATATAGATGAAGATGTGAGTCATAAGATTCAAGCGGGTTGGATGAAATGGAGAAAGACATCTGGAATTCTTTGCGATCGCACGACACCAATGTATTTGAAGGGAAAGTTTTATAGAATCGCGATTAGACCTGCATTATTGTATGGTACTGAGTGTTGGGCTATTAAACAATAACAAGAATAAAAAATTGTTGTAACATAAATGAGGATATTTAGGTGGATGTGTGACAAAACTAAAAAAGATAGAATTAGAAACGAAAAAATTCGTAATAAGTTGGGAGCTAGTTCAATTATGGATAAGATGCGAGAGTGTCGTTTGTGATGATTTGGGCATGTGCAAAGAAGACTCAATGATGCACCGATTAGGAGAATCGAGAACTTAAATATGAGAGATTTAGTAAAACGTAGGGGTAAACCGCTGGAAATTTAGATATAAGTTATTAGTAAAAATACGATAGTTAAGGGTTTAGACGAGAAGATGACTTTGAATAGAAATGAGTGGCGTAGAAGAATCCGCATTAAACTAATATATTTTGAATATATATATTTATTGATTTATTTTACCTCTTTTTTTAATTTTATTTTTATTCTCTTTTGTATATATTTCTATTTTTGTATTTATTATTTATTTATTCTATTTTTCTTTTTAATCATAATTTGTGTTTCAAATAGCCAATCTCAAATTATTGGATTTAAAGCTCGATTTATTGTTGTTGTTGGCAGTAATGCTTGCATTACATGTAGGCCATCTCAACTGTTAACTGGTTTGTAATTTGTCTCAATGGTTTTGGCAAATAAGTAGCAACACCTCAATTGTCATCTATCCATTCCTAGGACCTTAGTATTGCTAATCCATTTGGTGTATGGGAAGAATATTATTAAAGCAAGAGAAGAAATTTAAAAAAGAGGGTCACGTGTCTTAAGGCAGTCCCAACTTTTGGCAGCTGTATAGGAATGCTGACAGGCTCATGTTGTTTTCTGGGGTTGGGGAGGCCTTAGTTCCCTTTAGCATGTTGAAAAAATGGCAGGTAGGATTAAACATCAAAACTTTTATCCATGGGAAATGTTGGCTGTTGAATCAATCTTGCATTGCATAAAACACGCAAAAGATGGACAATATTGTTGAAATTTTGTCCATGGTTCTAAGTTTTATGGTGTTTAAGTTTTAACTGCAATTTTGCCACATTTTAGGAGGAGAGATATCGCCAGGCTGTGAGAAGTTTAGAATTTGACAGATACCTTGGACCATATGCTTTGAACCATTATGGAGCGTGGAAGCAATTGTCTGACTTCATCACAAAGACTGTCATTGAACGGATTGGTATGAAGATTAACTACTTCTAAACTTGAATTCATTTCATGGTTTTAATCTGCTTGTGGGAGTTTATTCAGCATTTCCTAAAGTTTGTGTACTTCATGCTTTCTGTCAAGATACAAACACACACATATATATTTGTTGGTGGTTATTTGTTTGATATTCCTACACCTTACTTGATGTTTAGTTGTTTGATTCTATGAAATGAAATATTTTGCAATAACACACACAAGAACATGTATCAGTGTTTTCTGAGAGTAGGTGTGAAAACAAGCCAAGCTGAGGTTGCTGATCACATGAGTGGGCTTGAGCTCGGCTTGGTTATCATATGAGTTGAGCTTGAGCCAAGCGCGATGCCTAAGGCTTAGAGAGAAACTCCTAGTGATAATCTCTCTATGATTAAATGAAGATACAGTTTGTAATAGCTTAGCCTTTCTTTTCTCTTCCCCTGGACATGGTATTCTCTCAAAAATGAATTGAATCAGTTGGGTCCCTTCTGTCCTTCCTTAAGAAATAGTATGGCTAGGCCTGAAGAGCCTTATGGGGGTGTTGAGAAGAAGCGAAGCAGTTCCCGTTTATCTCCTTCAATTCCAACGGGCAGTAATCTTTTGTTGATTGTAGCAAACAACAAATCCATCTATCTTGTCATGTTTTTCATGGATGCTAGACCTTCCATCTTTCAGCCCTTGGTGAGCTCAGTGCTTAACCCTGAATCAGTAGAGTGCTATTTCTTGCACTTGCATAGCATGTGGATAGTAGCTACAGACAAAGAACAAACTCAAGAATGCAAGGTAACTGCTTCCCCGAGTTTCTGAGAAAAGAGGAAGATTGATATCTTGAAATTAGGTTTTAGGTCCAAACCTCGGTCTTCTGAATTAGGAGAGACCGGGAACCTTTTTGCTTGATAGATTTATGAATACGGAGTATGTGTTGGGAAGCTTGATGCCCAAGTATGGTTTGTCTGACATCTTGAGCACGTGCTCAAGCTACCGTCATCATTTTAAAACCCTGTTTGAGAAAGCGGGTTTCTATCATACCTTACATTATGGATTTTCACTGGAGGCTTGATAATTCATCCTTAAAGTGAATCAAGTTCTATATATTTTTATTTTGAATTGGCAGATAAAAGAACCGAGTCAATGGGACTAAAGATTGTTAGGCATCACAAAATGTCATGATTTGGAACTTGAGCATCCATTAGCACTTTTGCATGTTATTTAATTTCATTGTTGATGCTCTTGGTGAAGCTCTAGGGTTCTATGTCAGCTTACACTCAAATAATATTATTGAAAATTTGTTTCGTTAAAAAAGAATTGTTCTATGACATTACAGCATTGGAGAATCACATTTTAGATTTTAGAGATGTTGATAAGAGCTCATCTAATGTTGAATGATGTCTTTTTGTCATTTGAGATATTAATCAACTGTGTGTGACAATGAAAGTCTGGTTAGCTTTAAATGTTGGTAATTTTCTTTTTCATTTTTCCACTTCTTACTCATCAATGAAAAATTGAAGCCTAGAATATTTTTGCTTGTATAATGGGCATTGTGCAAGTATGATAAGAAATTTGTTCCCTTTTTTTTTTAAAGAAAGGAGAAATTTTGTTTGAATTATTTAAACAAGCATGTTGAAGGGTTTCCTTTTGTCATCCAAAATGTTAGGTCTTCTATGAGTAGATGTTACTAATTGCAGCCAATCTTTTTGTGCGTGTGCGTGTGTGTGTGTGTGTGCTTTCCCTCAGAATGGTAGGGATCCACTTGCCATTGACATAAGGCAAACTTCAAAATCCTTTTAGACACTGTGTAGAATTAATATTTGTAGGTTTACTAAATGAACAAAGCCACTGCTTTACTGGATTTATGTCATTTTTCAGTGCTGTTTCTGTTGTTGTGCCATTGATAATGCCCCTTAATGCATTTCTCTGGTTGCTTGTTAGCCTTTTCTTTTCCCTTTTTAAGGGGGAGGGGGTGGGGTTGAAAATGTTAGCTTCTTCTGATGGTTGTATTGCTAGAAACTTAATTTCCAGTTCATTATCTCCAGAACCCATTGGTGGGGAAATAACAATTGCATGTGAGTCTAAAATTCTTGGGAACATCCCTAAAACTTCCATGGAGAAGACTTTAGCTGAGCAGTTGAAAACTAGTAAATTTTCAGCATCTATTGACAAGTCTCAAAGGGGATGCTATTATACATCAATTCCCCGAGTTGTCAAGCATAAAGGAGTATCTGCACAAGAACTCACTTCTTTGAATCTAGACAAGGTAATGATGCTCATTAGCTATTCAAAGCATCTTCTCTACCATTACTGTGTATAAAATAACTAGGTTCTTTTGCTGAGTTGGGAAAAGGCTTGTTGATATGTCCAGACACATTTACTGGAAAGCTTAATAGCAAAAGAATATGGAGGTGCAGAAGATTTACTTCTTGGGGAGTTGCAATTTGCATTTGTTGCCTTTCTGGTATTTTCATGCTTAATGTTGTTTATTTGTTTTGAAAACTTCATGCTTAATTTGATGTCAACCTTCAATAAATTCCATCAGATCTTTATAACATTTATTAATTCTGCAGATGGGACAATCACTAGAAGCATTTCTACAGTGGAAGGCATTAGTTAGCCTACTACTTGGCTGTACTGAAGCTGTAAGTTCTTATGTATTTGCCGCTTCTCCATAATTTTAACTCTTTATGCGAAATTGCGGTTGCTCCATGATGCAAACTTCCAATTCAAACTGAAACTTTCTTGTATCACAAGATGAAAAGAATAGATACTATGTCACACACTGGAGCAGTTTTATGTCTTTTCTTTTCTGAAACATTTTCAATATGAAAATCTCTCGTTTTCCTTGTTTCCTTGATGACGTCTCTTCCTCTCCTCGTATTCTTTCTTTTTCCGTGACAAGCGTATTTAGTTACTTTATTTGTTTCTCGGCTCAGTGCTAATGTTGTTCTGTTCGATTGTATATTTGTTACATCAGTTAGATTGTTTTTTTCAAATAAATTCTATGATCTTGCTCTGACAATAATTATATTTTATGCAGCCTTTTCATACAAGAAGCCAGCTATTCACAAAGGTATTATGCTTAATCTCATTACTTAAGGGTACTTGAAGTTTAAAAAATGTCTCCTCATGTTGAATTATTGCATTCACAAAATTACTGTTTCCAAGCAACTTCGCTTCATAGAAGCCCCATCTGATTTGTGCTGCTGGCTAGCTACTAAATCATATCTTATTTTGGACATCGGCCATCTATTTTTGTCTTCCATTTTACCTTATACTATTTTGGTAATTACGCAATACTTTTTCCTGCACTCCCAAGTAATCATTTTGTGGATGTGATCGATTTCTTTAGCACTTGTTTCTCTATTTGCTTGTTGATGAACTGTGAAGTAATATTTCAGTGGCATGTTTATGTGAATTAAGTTGTAGATGCTGGCTATATGAATTTTATGCTGGTAAGGTTTTTCATAAGTCTAAAAACCAGAGGGTTGTCATAATTTATCAATCTAATATCTATCTGTACGTTGTGCAACTATACAGCTGAAAGAGGAGCCCACTTCCACTCATCAAAAGAAAAAAGGAAAAAAAAAAAAAAAAAGAAACCCACCTACAGAGAAAGCTCTTTGTAGTATTGCTTGGCTTTCGTCTCAGAATTAAAAAAAAATGCTGTTTACTTAGTTTCTTTGTTCTGCAGAAACCCAACCTTTTGTGGGAAATACCACTTACATACCAGCACTCTGTGGAAAATAATATACTATTGTAGTTTTTGGAGAAAATGTTGAGATTTGTTACCTCACATATAGGAAAAACTTGCAACACTTGATAAATAAAGGAGCCTTAATGTACAATGACAAATTTTAATGTTTTTTACATTGCATGTTGATTATTCTTATGCTTTCTACTTAGGATGTTAGGAGAGATTTTTTTTTCTTTTTTTTGGGGGGGGGGTTGGGTGGGGAGGGGTTTAACCTATGATTATGTTAAATGTATGGCACATATGCATGTCTACTCTTACACTGGTTTTTGGATTGTGAAACAGGTCCCACTTGCTTCATGTCTATGTGGCACTTGAATATTTAATAGTACTGTTCTTTTTATTTATTTGCTTTTAAAATTTTGGATTTGTATGTAATATCAAGGTCTTGGGCATTTGCAGTTCCTTAAAGTTATTTATTGTCAGCTGAAGTATGGACTTCAAAGTGACAACCAACAGAATGGTATTTCTGAAAATAGGGCATCGATTTTGTTGGATGAGTCATGGCTGTCTTCAGATAGCTTCTTGCACCATTTGTGCAAGGTAACCTTCTTTCATAGTTGATTAATATCCGTATCCAGATTGGCCTGTTTTGCATACTATACCGTCCTTGCATGTGATTTAAACCACTTTTCCTATCGGGACAGGTGGAAAGGACTTTATATGCTGTTGCATTTCTATGAAAAATTTTGTTAGATTCTTTCCATTTGAAATTGACATAACTCTGATGTAGTTTGCTCTCTCCAGCACATTGGGTGACTGGAACTAAAAATGTCGCTTGCCAAACATTTCTTTTTTATGCTTGGTTGATTTATTTCTTGTTTTCTTGGTCTTCTAAAATATTCGTGGACTTTCAGGATTTTTTTCCTCTGGTGCTGGAAGCTTCAGTTGTTGATGGTGATCTCCTGTCATGGGTAAAGCTTGCTGAGCTTATCATCTACCAGCATCTGTCTTATTTGTTTTCTCTTTTAAGACAATTTTCTCCTCTCTTGAATTTTTTTAACCACCTTTATGGAAATGAATCTGAAAATTTCTTCAATAATTTACTAGCAATTAGCATATTTATGGGTGGTACATATCCCCTCCCCCCCCCCCCCCAAAAGAAAAATAATACAAATTGGTTGGAATAAGTCCCTGTCAGCAATTGTCCAGAGACCAGTTTGCCTTATCCAAAAGTAGATCCTAATGCAAAAGAATGGTATTCTTGTCTTACTTTTTCATACAAATGAAGTCCAAATACTTATCTTTTCTTCTTCTGAACTGAGTGTTTACCTCAATATCCTATCATCAACATGATATGCATATTTCCCAAAAGATTTCGCATTACCCATAAAACTAGGAAAATTGGCTACATGTATTTGTTGTATCAAATGGATGTTATGGAATTCAAAATTAACTTAGTGTATGAGAAAGACCACAAGGCATTAAGTTTTACCAATTTGTCACTTTATTTGTGGGTGGAAGAATAACACATGCCTTCTTTTTGCTCTTTTCAAACCTTAAACTGAATGGGATGTTTCAAGCTGCATAGACCTAGATATCACAGGGAAAAATTGGAGAGAGCAACAAGACCAAGGAGGCACACATTCGAAATCTTTGAAGGAATACATGAAGAGATGAAAGTGGGAAATGTTGAAGGATACAGATGAAAAGAGGAAGTTACTTTTGGAAATAATTGAGTTGGAAGTTGAATGGAGTGTGAAAGGCCTGCAAGGGATGAGTTGAAAGATGAGAAATTTAGGATAGATGCGGGTAAAGTGACATAAATGGAGTAATGATGTTGGTGTCAACTTCCATTAGAGTTGCAAATAAAAGGGAAAGCGGAGGTGGAAAATACATAGTTTCTAGGTGCAAGTTGGAGCTGGACAATGTTTTTATTTTTACTTTTTTTTTGGGGGGGGGGAGGGGTTGGTGTGGGGTGGAAATATTTTATGAAGTGTTTGGGAATACCCTTTTGTGCTTTATGGTGTTTTTTTTTTTAATCCTTTGTAGTTTTAAAAATCTTTCAAAGGTAGAAGCAGCTAAAACTCTAAGGACATGAATGGGACGAGGTTGTGGGTTTGGATGAGTTCACTATGTTGCATACTCCTTGAAGGAGGTAGTGGTAGAAAATATGAAGAAGCTTTTTTATGACTTTGAAAAGTTGATCCTCTTTCTTTGATTTAATTCCATGGAAGGTCAGAGTGAGGAATGCTAAAGATTTCTGCCGTGGAGTTTTGTATATTTATAGTACTGGTTTGATGTGTTGATCAGTAGTGATAGCTTGTTAAGAGCCATGAATTATATAATTAAAAGCTATGAAGCCTGGGGACTTTTTCATCCAGCTTTGAAAAGTCCATGTGGTTCCGATGTGCGTATGTTATTACGTGTAGCGGCATACACTTGAGTTGGCAAACTGAAATAACTGGCTGATCCAACCTGAAATGATACTGGGTAGGTATTTGGGAACAGGTTGGAAAGAGAATTTTGGGAAATTTCGAAATGAGTATTTGGTAGAAAAGAGCAGCCACTACTCTAAGGATACATGAGTAATTTTCACTACCTTAGAGATGCTGGACTATAGGATAATCTCAACGCTCAAAGGAAACTACCAAAGAATTAAAGAGATATAGAAAAGATCTCACAAAAGCCATAGCTTTATTTCCTGAACAAAACTCCCCTCTGCTTCCCCAAACCACGGCTATATATAGGAGAAGCTTGGAGCAACCCCCAGGAAAGGGTGCAAAACAAGAAGTCACACTTTGGGGGGGGGGGGGAAGAACCCTCCATGACACTTAAAGCTATATTAAAGCTGCATTAGAAACTGAAAGATTAATATAGGCTCACCTTTGGATGACTTTACTTGATGTCTAGACTTTCCAAATTCCTAACCCATGCCTGTTGCTCTTTATTGTCTTCAAAAGCATGAATGGCTTTTAGTATGTTTAGAATGTGAAACATCAAGTCATTATTTGGATGCTAGACACTCCTGTGTCATGCTTACCTACATGAAAAAGACTTGTCCCCAAGTTTTCAACACTTTTCTCTCCAAGATTAGGGATAAGATCAGAAACATTGAAAGTATTGGAAACTTCATACTTATCGGGAAGCTCAATCTGATAAGCATTTTCTCCAATGCACTTCAGAATTTTGAATGGGCCATCTGTCCAAGGTTGAAGCTTAGCATATTTCCCTTTAGGAAATCTCTCCTTTCTGAGATTTAACCAAATCAGATCACCCACTTTAAACTCAACAAACTTGTGATGCTTATTTGTTTGAGTTTGATACTTCTTAATTTGCTCCTCAATCCTTGAATGAACCTGTTCATGAAGGTTTTTAATCTCCTTTGCTCTTTCTCTTCCCTTCACGATCTCTTTGCTTCTTCAAATTCTCCCATCATAAAGAAGCATATTTTTTGAGTTTAAGTGCAGCCAACTTCACCTTGCGATCTTCTAGATAGTCTTGGAAATCAAAGACTCTCTCAACAGTATGCAACCAATCCAGAAATTCATATGGTTGCATTTTCCCTTCAAATTCTGGAAATCCTACTTTGACCTCCATTTTTTTCTGTCTATTGTAATTCCTTCTGCCACTACGATGGCTAAAAGTATCGCTACTGGAGTCACTCGAGTTATGAGCATCAGCAAAAGGAGGAATCCTCATTCTCAATTAAGGCAGCACCTTCCCCTTTAGTTTGATATTGCGCAAGACGTTTCTCAAGCTGTTGGATTTGTCTTCTTAGTTCTTCAATCTCAAGTGGTTGCGCATTTTGTGCAGTTTTCTTCCCATGGCCACCATGACCAGCCATGAGCACAATACACCTGGGTAATTCGAACCTTGCTCTGATACCAAATTGATATTCGGTAGGTATTTGGGATCCGGGTGGAAAGAGAAAATTTTGGGAAATTTCGAAATGAAGTATTTTGCAAAAAAGATCAGCCTCCACTCTAAAGATATAGTGTAATTTTCAGTACCTTAGAGATATAGGACTGTAGGATAATCTCACCACTCAAAAGGAAACTATCAAAGAGTTACAGAGAAATAGAAAAGAACTCACAAAAGCCATGGCTTTAGGCTATATATAGGAGAAGTTTGGAACAAACCTCCAACAATGGGTGCAAACAAATAGTCACACTTAGGGAGAAAAGGGAAAAAAGAAATGTCTATGACACTTAAAGCTATATTAAAACTGCATTAAAACTGAAAAATTAATATAGGCCGACCCTTGGATGACTTTACTTGATGTCTAGACCTTCCAAATTCCTAATGCACGCCCCTTGCTCTTTATTGTCTTCAAAAGCATGAATGACTTTTAGCATGTTTAGAATGTGAATTATCATGTCATTATTTTGTTGCTAGACACTCGTCTGTCATGAAATTTACCCGTTATTAAGATATGCTGGTTGGACTCAGCTTGGATTGTTTGAAAACTGAAATCTGCCAGTTGGTGACATTTTGCAAGCATGCAAAGCTGAAATAAACCGCACCAGCTGGAATTTAATACTTGCAGTCTCCCTCCCAGTTGCTGCTGCTATTCCCACTTCCTCTCTCTCTCACTCTCCATCCCAGTTGCTGATTGGAGGTTCCTAAAGCACCCAGAAAAAATTTTTACGGTTCAGTTACTTATGCCTATGGTTGGTTTGTGGTTGTGATGCACATCTCATTACTCTCTCACTTTTATACTTGCAAGCTCAACTATTTTGTCAAATTGCAGTACCACAAAAACCGACCCGACCCCACCAAACTTGACAGACAAAGTAGATTCTTTGCCTCTTTGGCTGGTCACAGTTTCAGTTATTTTTGTAACCGAAAATGGGGGGGGGTGTTATGTCCCTTGTGGCTGACTAAAATTGACCATGTACGCCCCTAGATGCAAGTAATAAAAAACATGGCCATATTTCAATTGCTTAGGGGGACCAAATAAAAGACAGAAACATGTCAAATTTACAAGGTCACTGCTGGCGACAACACTAGGGAGCATGCTTAGAAGCTGGGGCCCTGCTGTTCATTTGGAGAAATGGGATCAATGGCAGGTAGAGAACAATGTTCACAAATTAGGCAGTCTTGTTTGAACATGATAGTAGACATGGAAATGTTCTGGACATGGGGCAAAGATGATGCCCCTGCCACCGATGATGAATCTCAAGTTTATCTTTTCCAGAAGCTGGTCTTTGGAAATCCTTGTTTTGACAGCACGTTAAAGCTTAGATTCCTATAAATGTGGATAAATGAGAAGGGCGATGGTATGCTTATTCCTTGTGTGGAAGGACAATATAGAATTGGTCTCAAGAAATGCTTGTTGGATGTTGCTTTGGAGAATCCAGTTTTAGTTTGACACCTCACTGGAAGTGTCAGGCATGTTAGTTGAAGCTAATTGGAGCTAAAATTATGTGGTTGAACTGGATATTGTTATGCAGATCTTTTTTTGCGAGACACGCCAGCTTTTTATTCCTTTTCTTTTATCTCTGAATATTTCACCCTTTCTGTTCTTGTAAAGGCTCAAACATACAAGTATAATGAAATTTATTTACGTATTTTATTAACGTTTTCAAACTTCATATGTACTTTAGACAAGGAAACTCAAAGCACTGCTTGAAGACACATTAGGCTGGGAATTTCAGAAAAATAGTGCAGTCGATGGAACATATTGTGATGAAGAAGATGAGGTAAAACTCTGAATTATGCTTTTATCATGTTTTCTTGGTGGTTTTTAATTCATGCAAAATGTACATCACTCATCTCCACCTCCTGCAGTATGCTCCAGTAGTTGAGATGTTGGATGATGCTGATGCCGATTTTGCCTCCCACAACTCAAACATGTAGATCTTTCTGCTGCTGTCTTCAAGTAGATTGTTGCATGGTTTATCTCCAATGCAGTTTTAACATCTCCATCTGGTTGCAGAAGAATGAAGCACTCTCAAGGTCCTCGCAAAATCATATCATCTGTAAACTGCATGTATATGTCCCTGGATGTATGCTATTATGAAAGCCAATCCCCCCCCCCTTGGGGGCGTTTCACGTTATTTGAGATGTATTTTGTGCACAGAGTTGATACGAAGCAAAGTGGGAATTTCGGAGGCTATTCTTCGGTAGAATCAAGCTTTTGCAGAATACGGGGCTGTCTTGTAGTGTTTGATTGTTGTGATTAAAATTCTCAATATGATGTCAAAGCAGGTTTTGAATAATGAGAAAATGCATATAATGGCATTGAATCTGCCCAAGATCAAGACTCCTAACCTCGTGTAAAAATGACACTAATGGTCCTGATGGAGCATTGTAGCTTTTGCTGATCGTGGTATGTAGGTAAGGGAGAGCTGATGAGTATTAAGTTTTCTTTTCACAGAAATTGTACATTAGCAGGAAATTTTCATGTCACGCCAAAAAGGAAATTCAAAAGAAAATTTGTCAAGAAAAAAAAAAGAAAAGAGGAAAAAAGAAAAAATGTATGAAATGTAACCAGGCTAAAGGAGGCCATTTTTTGTCCCAAAATACTTCATCCAACAAAATACAACTTCGAAGTTACAAGTCACGCCTACAAGGACTAAACGAACGTGTCAACTAGGCCTGGTCCACAATATATGCTGTTGCAAATTAGAGGAGAAAAATTATATTTTTTTTATTATTTCTATGTGTTGTATAAGAGTCTCTAATATGTTATATATACATAAATTTTTATAGAAAGAAAAATAACAACTATCCTAATTTTGTATATGCTCTAATCAAGGATTTCTGATTTTCTCTCAACTAAATCTATTTATTTTAGAAAACAGACTATAATCGAGAATTTTTGATTTTTTTCTCAACCAAATCTTTATATTTTATGAAACAGATATTTTCATAATTCTTAAATTATAATTCTTAAATTAGGAAAACAGGTTGGCACGTATTTTTTCGCACTCTCCCTCAACCTGGTGAATAAATATCGTCCATTCCCAATTTGGAAGTAATGTCTTGAAATGCAGTATTGTTTAGTCCTTTTGTGAGAACATCTACCATTTGACCTCCCGTGGGCACATAGGGTGTGCAAATGAGTCCACTTTCCAGTTTCTCATTGATGAAATACATGTCTATCTCAATATACTTCATTTGATCATATTGTATAGGGTTATGTGCAATACTAATTGCTAATTTATTATCATAGTAAAATCTCATTGATCTACTCTATTTAATTTTCAAGTCCTCAAATATAATATTTAATCATAACAACTCACAAACACCTTGTGTCATTGATTTGAATTACGTTTCTCCCCTCCTCGACCAAGCGACAACATTTTGTTTCTTACTCCGCCATGTCATTGGATTTCCGTCAAGAAATGTGCAATAGCCGGAGGTTGACTTTCGATCCATAGAGAACCTTGTATAGTTTGCATCTATATAGGCTTCAAGAATAAGCTCAGAATTCTTTCTGTACAGTATTCATTTCCCTGGATTAGCTTTTAAGTAATGAAGGACTCTATAGACAGTCTGTAGGTGAACTTCTTTAGAATCATGCATGAATTGGTTAATGGCACTCACAGAATATGCAATGTTCGGCCGGGTGTGAGAAAGATATATCAATTTACCAACCAATTTTTGGTATATCTCCTTGTCTACTGATTGATCTCCAACAGCCTCTCCAAGTCTATGATTCGGCTCTATAGGTGTTCCAACTGGTTTACTTGCAAGCATCCATATATCATTAAAAAGATCAATAACATATTTCTGTTGGGAAATGAAAATCTCTTGTTTAGAATGAATCACTTCAATTCCCAAAAAATACTTTAATCTCCCAAAATCCTTGATCTCAAATTTCTTGATCAAACATTTTTTCAAAACTTGCTTCTCTTTTTCCTAATCTCCAGTCACAATAATATTATTCGCATAGACTATTAGGGCTGTAATTTTCCCTAAAGCTGAGTAATTGATAAAAAGAGTGTGATCTGCTTATATCCCATAGCTACAATTGTTCTAGTGAATCTACCAATCCAATCTCGGGGTAACTGTTTTAGATCATATAAGTTTTTTTCCAATTTGTAAACTTTATTTCCTTCAACTTCTCCAAACCCTACTGAATATTCATATGTATTTCCTCTTCCAATTCACCATGAAAGAAGGCATTTTTTACATTATATTACTGTAAATACCAGTTATGATTGGCTGTCAATGATAACAAAATTCTCACTGTGTTCACTTTTGCGACTGGAGCAAAAGTGAATTGATAATTGATTCCATATGTTTGAGTGTACCATTTTGCAACTAATTTTACTTTATAGCATTCCAATAAACCATAAACCTTATATTTCAATGTAAAAACCCACTTACACCACATTGCATACTTTTCTTTTGGTAAATTAACTAACTCTCATGTCCCATTTTTCTTCGATGCATTCATCTCATCCTTCAGGGATTTTCTCCATTCTTCCTTAGATAATACCTCGTATATAGTATTTTGAATAAGAATTTCATTTAGACTTGTGAGAAAGGCTTTATGGGTTGGTGAGAATTTTTCAAACGACACAAGAACAATGAGTACAGTGGTCTTTTTGTACACTCTCGAGTTCCTTTCCTCACTGTTGTAGGCAGATCTTGATCCCTACTTTTAGTTTCTAGAGGTTGGTCTTTCTCAATGGTAGGTTTAGATAAAGTTATCTCATTTCCAAGACTTAAGTTGGAGTGTTGGACTTGTTCAAGAGCAGGAATTGCACCTCGCCGTCTTGAGTATACGTTTCCTTTCCCAAACCGCACTTGATTAGGATGCAGGGATTCGGGGATAGATTTGGATTCAGATTGAGAGTTTTGCACAGGTGATACAGCCAATGGAGTTGATGATCCTAAATTGGACTAAGAATTGGATTGAAGGTGTTTTGACACAGGTGACACAATCGGTAGGGGAGATGACAGATCGAGGAAATAAAAGTCCTTATCTTCCACTGTAGATGACTCCCCCTGAAGATAAGTTTTAGTAAAATATGATTTTCCTTCTGTAAAGGTGACATCAACTGAGACATAGAGTTTTCTTGTGGGTGGATGTAGCATTTGTAACCCTTCTGTATGGATGAGTACCCAACAAAAACACACCCGATGGCTCTTGAATCTAACTTTCCCCTGTTATGGCTATGGACATGGAAAAATTAAGTGCATCCAAAAATTCTAGAAGTAAGATTGTTTGTGGTACAAATATGAGGGTAGAATTTCGAGAGTGCTTCCATTGGACTTTTGAACCCTAAAACCCGTGAAGAGAGATGATTTATGATGTATACAGATGTAAGAACTACTTCCCCCCAATATTATTTTGGTACATTATGATAAAACAACAGTGTTCGGGTAGTGTTTAGGAGATGATCATTCTTTCTCTTGGTTACACCATTTTGCTGAGGTGTATTAGTGCAAAATGATTCATAAATTATTCTTTCCTTTGTGAAAAAAGGAGACAAAACTTGATTGAAATAATTTTTTGCATTATCAGAGCAAAAACTTTTAATTTTAATACCAAATTGGTTGTAAATCATGATATGAAAATTTGGAAAGACAACAATTACATTTGATTTGTTTTTTAGTAGAAAATCCAAGAGACTCTAGTGCCATCATCAATAAAAGAAACAAATCACTGTGAACCCAAAACATTTGGAATTGTGGAAGGTCCCCAAATATCACTATGAATTAAATGGAAGGAAAAAAAAACTCTTTTTATTAATAATGGGAAAAGATATACGAGTGTGTTTAGCATATTTGCAAATGTCACAATAAAAGATTTTAATATCTATTCTCTTGAAAAGAGAATGAAACATAATCTTTAAAACAGTAAACGAAAGATGTTCTAGACGGAAATGGTACAACCATATGACATCTTTATTAGACGAAGAAAGAAAGGAAAATGATAAATTTGTTTTGGGAAGGGTCGGCATCTCAAGATAGTAAAGTCTATCCTTTTCTTTAGCAAATTCAATTCTCTTCCCCGAGTCTGGTTCCTGAAAAACACAGTAAAAAAAATAAAACGTAACATGACAGTATAAGTTTCTAGTAAATTTTTAAATAGACATGAGATTAATAGACAATTTTGGAACATGTAAGACATTTTTTAAGAAAAGGTAAGGGTTTATCTGGATATCTCCTAAACCTGCTATTGTGGTCGTGGTTCTATCTGCAACAGTAATTTTTTTATTGTTTGGACATGGTATATAGGTGTTAAAATGGTTAAAGAAATGTGTCATGTGGTCTGTGGCCCTTGAGTCTAGAATTCATGAATTTCCAAACACTTTATCAAAGACATTTAATCCAAGAGAGTTTGAAAATTTATCTGAAAGTGTTAAAGAGCAGCAACCGATAGCCGATTTTTCATGGGTTCCCAATAGATTTTTCAACTTCTCTATTTTTTCAATGTTAAAAACTTCATATTCTTTCTATTGTTCATATCCCCTATGTGTGGTCATAGAAGTTTGTCCTAAATTCCTTTGTTGTTGTCCCCCTTTGTTTCCCCATTCTCGGCTAGAAGTTAGAGGTTTTCTATGTAATTTCCAACAACGTTCCTTAGTGTGTCTCTGCTTTTTGTAGTATGTACACTAGAGATTGTCCCGATTCGCATTCTTTGACAATTCTGGCTTCCCATGCGCCGCAATTTGTCGCTATTCCGATGTTAATCCTTGCCGCTTATCTCCAGAAGCTGCAAGCGCTGAGCCATCGATAGTTTGAGGCTCAAGCATGACTTCTCTTTGACTTTTCTTAGTCATAATCAGCGAGATCACCTCATCTAGAGTTGGTAATTCTTTACCCAAGATTTGAATCCTTACCTGATCAAATTTAGGATTCAACTTAGCAAGAAAATCATAAATACGATCATTCTCGATGAATCATTTAATAATGGCTGCACAATCACTGCATTTTAATTCAATCACTCTATAGTGATTCAGTTCTTGCCACTGGTTTTGCAAAAAGTTGCATATTCTGTTATGGATTTGCTGCCCTATTGCATCGAAGCCGTCTTGACCTTGATCTCATAGACTCGTGCTGCATCATTAACCTTGGAGTATATCTGATTGAGAGCGTCTCAAATAGCCTTAGCGGATGGAAGGAACATACTTGTATCACTAATTTCGAGTGTCATAGAATTCCACAACCAAGACATGACCATTGAATCTTCCTCATCCCATGCATCAAAGCCTTCATCTCCTTCCTTCGATCCTGTCCAAAATAAATGTTTAGTTTTCCCCTTCCTTTCAAAAAAGTTGAGACCAATTGAAACCTTTCCTTTCAAAAAAGGTGGGGTTTCATTGGGATTAGAGGCAGAGATATATGGAAAAGTTTTGTTGTCACTAGAGTAATTTTTCAATGCACCAATACCTTTGTGATGCCGCCAAAACCTTGTTTGGTCTCAACGCCCGAGGTTTATATGGGTATAATCTTAATTTTTAAAAAATTTTTAAATTAATATCTTTCAAATAATATTTCCAAAACTAACACACAAATATCGTGATTAAAATCACGACATGTGCTGTTCATCACGATTTCATATCGTGATTTCAAGTCACGACATGGTACTATACATATCGTGATTTGAAATCACGACATGACACTGTTCATTAAACAGTGCATACTGTTCAATGAACAGTATTTACTATTCAATAAACAATAAATGTCGTGACTTGAAATCACAATGTGAGTGTATTAAATTTGAAAATATTTTTTGAAGGGTTTTATTTTAAAAATTTTTTTGGTTTTTGAATTCAGAACAAATCTCCTCAACACAATGTTACCACTTGTCCAAGATAAGGGATTGGTGGCATCACTTGGGTATTTGGGTTGTTAAGTTAACTGTATGATATTAATATGCTAATACTTGTAATTTCAGTTATATATCGCCAACTCTAACACACACAATTTTCTAAATTCACACTATACTTGTTGAGAACAAGAATGAAATGTATTTGGGTGAAACTCTTGAATGTTAGTTGATACCACAATTTGATCATAAATAATTTAAATGAATAAAAATATCATATTTGTTTAAATATTTTTTTACTTTTATGATATTACTGTTTGAATATCGAAAAATTTTTTGTTATATTTTTGGTTATTTAAATTCTCATTGTCATATGAACACAATTTAACTGCTTAAGATATGGGAAAGAGTTCAAATTAAAAATAAAAATAAAAAATAAAAAAAATCGGATTTGTTCAAAAGACATACGCTTGGGAACCGAAAGAAAGGAAGGACAAGGACAAGTTTGGAGACAGCAGAAGTAAGAAGGCCGCTCGAGCCATAAAATCACACCCGCAGCCCGCAGCCCGCAGCGCACAAGACATCAAATTCACAGCGCACAAGACATCAAATTCATGGCTGTGGCTCGTAGGCTCAGTTCCCGCCTTGGCTTCTTTTCGTCATCCTTTTCAGTAACCGGAATCAATCTCACAACCCATTTTAGTTCCTCATCAACACCCCATTTCAGGTATTTAATATTTAATCTCTCTTTCTCTCTCTCTCTCTTTCCCCCCTAAGGTCTTGTCTGTTTCTGTTTTAGATCACAAAGACACGATGTTGATTCAGTTGGAATTAGTTTAAGAAGGAAGATTGGTGATGGGTTTTGCCATTCTTTGCAAGGTTAGTATAGTTTCTACCCCCTGATTACGATTTCCTTAATCCAGAAAATATGTTGTAGAAACTAGAATGCGGTCTTTGTTCTTGTCAAATGTCCTAACTGGACTCAATTTCATATAAATCCTTCATACCTTTGAGCTTGGGGCATGAGCTTATGGAATTGGAGAAATATATTACTGGATTGGGGAAGAAAATGATTTAGTTTGGGGAAAATTCAAGGGCTGTCTCTTTCGAGTTTTCTGTACCATTTCATTGGCACATGCACAAGTTATCAAATACCATTCTCCATTGGCTTAACCTTTTTGGAGCAATTGGTTGTTTCAATTTATGTTGTCTATGGCGGATGAGACTAAGCCAATACTCAAAATACTTGTATGAGTTTCCTGGATGTACCTTCCTTGTTCAGGGCTCTATTGCGGTTCTTATGTCGCAGGCCATCTCACTGTTGCACTTTGGGGAATCATATTCGGTGGGGGTATAGTCACCGACATCATAAAAATGCCTTAAATCTTTTTCTCTATATATATTCTTGTATTTCCAGGCATGCATTTATAGTTATGTCACCGGTTTCTTGACAATCTTATGTTCTGCGGGATAAAGTTTTTGTTGCCTTAAATCTTCTTTTTCAAAGTTTCCTGCTCCATAAACTGTTGCGTCATTTCTCTCTGTCCTGCTCACCCTCTTCCCCAACTCACCTCCAGGTGGCAAGTTGTTTAAGCTTCAGTTGCTATTTACTCCAAAACTGTCCAGCCCCCAAAACCTCTTGCCAGTGCACTTTTTCATCTGGGCTTTGTGTGTGTGTGTGTGTGTGTCTTCCCTTCTATGAAGTGGACTGTAGAGCAGTCGTTCCATAAAGTTACAGCTTTACTTCTTTGATCTCCTGTATTTACTTCATCCTCTGTTATCTTTCATGCATGAAAAGAACTTGCGAGGAGCTAGTCTAATCAATAGCTAGCATATTCATTTTCCTGGGCCAATCCTCTATCAGTCAGCGGGAAACATATGAACTGCGAGGAGTTCAGATGGGGTGATATGTCCATTTCTCTGCATGATGTATGTGCCTATTTAAAAGGAATAGTAAATCTGCAACAGACTGTTGTGCTGTAGGAGCAGTTTCAGAATGTGGCAACTGATAAGCATTAATCACCTGTTATCATTAGCAAGAGTCAAACTCCACTCTTGACTTGTTAAATTTATGATGTTACTGGACCAATTTAGCTACACCAGAGTAAAAGTGGTAGGACCATATTTTTGTACATGTAACTATGATACGGCTTTCTTGTTGCAAGAGAAGATTTAGATGCTATGCTGTAGCTTTTACCTAGCTTCCAGACTTTTGATTGTTTGTTTACTAATCAGAGAGTAACAAATGTGCAGCTCTGCAATCATATTCCCGTGGCTCAAACAAGTATTACAATCTATTTGGCAAGGGAAGACCAGGAGATAAGGAGTTCAGGAAAATGTGGGAAGAACAAATGGATGAAGAGGCATGCCTATGGACAGGAAGTGAAGATGAGAGTGATACTGAAAGGGGTCGAAGTCATTTAAAAAAGGAGATGAAGAAGCTAAGGCAAAAGGCTAAGGAGCATTCTGATCTTATTGATGCTGATGACAGTGATGAGTTAAGAAGCGTGTGGTCTGGAAGTGATGAGGAAAAGACACTGTGGACTGGTAGTGAAGGTGATGATAGTGATGATATTCCTACGGAAGCCTATCCAAATGAAAAGAGTGATGAATACATAGATAAATTATTTGAGTTTGAGGATACACCTAAATATAGGACAATCTCAGAACTCTTAAAAGCTGAAAAAGAGCCAGAGGAGTTGTCTCCAGGGAAGCAGGCCAGGAAACTTGCTGTCGAGAATGCCCTAAAGAAATTGAAGAAAGGGCCAGATGGACGTTATATTAATGTGTGGGAGGTTATGAGTGATTTAGACATTTTAATCGGAGCTTTTGAAAATATTGTGTCTGGACCAGAATATAAAGAGCTTAGACAAAGAGGGCCAAAAAAATTAAACATGGAGTTCTTTAAGGATATACAAGCTAAAATGAGGGATCCGAACTATAAGTTCTCACCTGAATTAAAGTTGAAACCGAAGAGCAAATTGGTACCAAGAAAGAAATGGCAGAAGGGACAGTCTAGAAGGAGGAAAGCTCAAAACCGCTAAGCTAATCATAGTCCTGGCTCTTGACGTCGAAAGAAGATAGTTCTTTGCCCATATGCTATATGTTCATTGGAAAAATTTTGGTTGCATTTTGTTAACGTGTGAGAGGTTATTAGTGATTTAGACATTTTAATTGGAGTTTTTGAAAATAGTGTCCGGACTAGAATATAAAGAGCTTAGACAAGGAGGGCCAAAAAATTAAACATGGAGTTCTTTAAGGGTACACAAGCACGAATAAGGGATCCAAACTCTAAGTTCTCACCTAAATTAAAGTTGAAACCAAAGAGCAAATTGGTATCAGGAAAGAAATTGCAGAAGGCACAGTCTGGAAGGAGGAAGTTCAAAAGCGCTAAGCTATGCATAGTCCTGGCTCTTGATGTTGAAAGAAGATAGTTCCTCGTCCATATGCTGTATATTCATTGGAAAATTTTTGGTTCGTGCATCAAAACAATGTACAATGTACTTCGTCCTTGGGACATGTTCAGTGCAAAACTTTATTAGAATGTATGGACAGGTGAGCTTTGGCTTTAATGAATTTAGTGAATTTAGTGATATACTACTGCTTTCATTTGCTTACTTTCAACTTCTTGTATCATTTCTCTCTCGCTGTAGAGTGATTACTTGAAAAATTCTTTCCTGCCAGCATTTAGTGTTGTGGTGCAACTAGACCGCACATTACTTGTAGTTTGGTCTGAGGTGGCTTTACACCCTAGTTCTTGTCATTCAGCTATTGTTGTACTCTAATTTGGATGCTGATCTCTGTTAATATGTAACTTTCTTCATTTTGGGTTGACTCTTGCTAACTTTTATGAGGATAGGTTCTTCTGAAGGCACCGTTTGGCTTATATGATAGACCTGTGGTCCTTATAGAAGAATCTTGGGGCCAAACAGCATCTTTATGTTGTTACAATAGGATCTCTGCAAAGACTGTCTTTCCACGTCTTTGCTAATCTAGACTGTGCTGTGCTTTTTGCTTCCTTAAGCTTAATTGAGTAACTTGTCCTTACTTGGCCTTGAGATTCAAATTATCGAAGATAGATCTAATACTGTTGTCTGCTTTGCCACCCTAGTGCAATCTCCCTTTCAAAAGGATGAAAAATGTTCCAAATGATGAGAAAGAGGGACATCAGCTTGTGTATTTCACAATCACCTTAGAACCAGAATATGAAAAGAAGCACATGCTTCATTATAGACCAAAATACGAAAAGAGGGGTGTATCTTTCTAAGTTCAATTCTTAGAAATAACCTTTTTTTTTGGGTTTCAAAAGGAAGGTTTGGTTATTTACACATCGTTCATTAATGGCTCCAGAAATTCGGAAGGATATATCAGGCACCATCTGACATTTTTGTACAATTTTATGGTATTTCCTTTTGCATGGTACTAAGTTTTTGTATGATCAAAGGCACATGCTGGTTTCAATTGTGGGAAGCCAAAACCTCTTCTTTTCAGTTCCTTTGGGCTGCCTTTTCCTTACTAATAGTTTGAAAGAAGTGGTTTTATCATGACCCCCTGTAAAATCACCGATCAGTTGGCTTGTTTTATGATTTCAATTAAAGTAGGAACCAAATAGCCTTCATCCTCACTTCATCATTGAGTAGGGCTGGGACCAAAAACTCTATAGTTTCACTTTGAAGGTTTAATGAACAGCTCAGCTGCGAGCTCGAGCTTAATATCATCCAATCAGAGATTTCATCATGATCATCAAAACTTCAAAAGGGAAATGCTAAAATATTTCTTGATCAGGGGACTTTTCCCTAGAATTTAATTTTTTTTTTGGGTTTTCACCGACTTGGGAGAGCCGACCCTTTAATGGGTCTCACATGTTTGGGTTGGATTAGTCAAGTAAAATCTAGATACTGATCGGTGAAAAAAAAAAAAAACCAAGGAAAATCCCGCTCTAGTTTTATGAGTCACATTAGACTAATCTATCTTGTGTAATGGGAGTAGTATCAACTTGTTTATGTTTTCCATTATGCTTTTATTACATGATCAAATGGATGGTTTTTCAAGAGATAAGGCCTAGCCCCCTCTTTCTTATAAATTTTTATGAAAATCAATAAAATTTTGGGGTTTGGCAAAAAAAGGGGGAAAAAAAGGAGTATGAATAATACCATAATTCAAATTTTTATGATTTTTGTTGGCTTTTAGTCAAAGAGAACTCCCCCGTGTCGCCGAGGGTGATGCTGCATTATCCTTCCCCGAAAAGGATCAAGAAAGAACAAATTGTTTGTCAAAGTATGCTGACTAAAACTAAAAGGAAAAACATCTGCTTAATAGAAAGAAGATGCAACTATTATTATTATTATTATTAGTATTTTTGAATATTCACCCGCTAATTGTTCAGTACATCTGAAGGAATTAATGCCCACGTGGGGCATCTTTCCATATTTGAAAAATGGAAATTTTCTTACTTTCCAAGTTCACAAATGGTAACTGATGGATTTGAATTAACTACCATGTGTGGTGACGGAAGTATATGGAAACTAGGGCAAACCCTAGGCAACATTACTTTGCACAAAAACAATTGTGAAGAGACACAATTGTAGAAGAGAAAAATTATCCCCTTGAGAGAGAGCATAAACAAATTTTGTATAGAGAATTTGTGCCACCGGATTTCGATTGCGGTGTTGTGGTGCTGCGGTGATAGCTCGAGTTTCGTGGTTATCATCCCGACGACGAGGTCGTTTGATCGAAGTTCGTGGTTCCCTGAATTTTTGCGATCTACTCTTTGAGGTATGTCCAAAAACCCTAACATTTTATGATTCCGAAAATTTCGCACGCTTCCGCATGTGTATGTGCATATAAACCTAACATTGGTATCAGAGCAAGGCTAGCTTTATTTTAAAATAAATTTTCGGAATTAATTTGGACATTAAAAATGAGCATGTCAATTTGGGGTTCGTATCATGGATGCATTTTGTGAATCTGAAAATACCATGATATTATCCATATCACGTAGGTCACGAATAAGATTTTTTCGTAATTTTCTGAGCACGATTAGGCCATGAAAATTCCGGTCAAACTTCCAGGCCGTCAATAGTGACCACGACAAAGAAACCCCAGATTTGTCAAGATTTAGGAGGAATCTTCGCAAAAGAATTGTAGATTTGAGTTTCTGGCATCTATATCTACATTTTGGTATGCATGTTGCCGTTGCCGGAAACTAGATTTTTCCGACGAGGCCGCGGAGGGTCAAAACTTGGATATATATTTCGTCGCGTTCAGGGCGCAAGTAACCCAAATATCAAGTCTCGGATATTTTTGGGATGTCCAAAATAATTTTCCGACAAGAATCGCGGTGAAAAATAGGCCGAAAATGCATTTTCCAGAAATCGGGTCGGAAAACCTAGTTGCAGACCCGTCGGGCGAAGAAGAAAGGACCCAACCCGCGGGTGCGTGAAAGACACCCGCGCTGAGGCGCGTGTACCTGGCGCGTGACTCTCACGCGCGCGAGAGCGCGTGAGGCAGAGGGGGCAGGTCGGACCTGGTCCGACCAGACCCCCGGTCCGACCCGAACACGGTCCGACCGGTCGCGCGCGTGTGAAGTGGGCGCGTGTGGTGCACACTCCCCAGGCGCGTGTAGGTGCGTGCCAAACGCGCAACGCGTCTAGGCATGCGCCAGAACAGTCTCCGGCACGTGGAGGCGCGTGGGGACTCCCCACCGGTGCGTGAGGGCGCGTGGACCCATCCGGTGGCGTGTAGGTTCACCTAAAATTGAATTTTTCCAATTTTTAAAGGGTTTCATGATAAAAGTGACTAAATGTGGGTTTTTATGTACCGAATTCTAGTCCGAACGGTGAGATGCAATCCTGAATTGTGGTATATGGTGTCTGTTGACTCATATGCTCGTTTTGGGGTCTGTATTCGAGTCGTTTTGGTTTTGATGATTTGTAGGGTACATATAATTACAAATTAAAGTATCATTTGTCACTAACGTCTCTATTTTCTGTGTAACAGAGACATGGCTGCTACAAAGACAATAGTTCTGGATCTCGTTAAGGGAGAGAAACTGAATGGTGACAACTATGAAATCTGGCACCGAAAAATTCAGTTTGTCTTCGAGGAACAAGAACTCGGGGAGGTTCTTAGACACGAGATGGTGGACCCAGGGGAGATTCCAACAGAACAAGGAAAACGGGATCAAGAGGTGTATCGTGCTTGGAAGAAGAAGGATGGCCAAGTTAGGGTGATCCTACTTAGCTGTATGCATGATGAGCTAATCCCGGTTTATGAGCAGTATTCCATTGCGAAGTCGATTTGGCTTGCTCTGAAAGAACACTTTGGCTCAACGTCAGCTCCTAAGTTGAGGATGCTGACGTATAAGTTTATTACATATAAGAAGAGGACTGATTATACTATGAAACAACATTTGATGCACATGTCGAGTATGATCGTTTCTCTCAAGAGTATGGGGGAGTCAATGTCTGACGAGTTTCAGGTGCCGGGTGTGATCCAGTCTTTGCCTGACTCCTGGGATGTGGTTAAGACCTATCTCGCACACACAGAGAGTATTCGTACTTTCAGGAATGTGAGTAGGCATTGTGAGCTTGAGGAGGAGCGCTAGGAGGTTGTAAGGTCCACTTCTACTCATGTTAACATCGCGGAGTTGAGCAAGGGCTCCCGAGGGATCAAGCGCAAGTGGTGCAAACATGAGAAGAAACCCAAGGGCCAAGGCAAGAGGAAGTTATTTGCCAAAATCGACGACAAAGGATAGAAACGCAAGAAGAAAGAGCTCGACAAGAGCAAGGTCCAATGCTATGTATGTGGCAAGCATGGGCATTTCGCACGCAAGTGTGGCGAGCGAAAGGTAAGTCCTTCTTCTTTACATGGTTTGAGTTATGTGTCATCTACTGTGATGCTCACTAACTCTTCTCCTTTGTGGATTGTAGACTCAGGAGTCACGGACCATGTAGCTCGTGACAGGAGCGCATTTGTAGAATTCCGCCGTTTGAGTCCCCATGCGAGAAGGCTATATGTAGGGAACGGAGCATTTGTGGAAGTAAGAGGGATTGGCACATGCAAGCTGATACTTCGTAATGACCAAGCCTTGTATCTACATGATATATTATATGCTCCTGAGATTCGACGGAATCTCATTTCTGTTCGATGTTTAGACCAATTGGAATATTCCGTTTTGTTGGGAAACTCTAAAGTTTTCATTTACGATGATAACAGTCTTTTGATTTATTCTGATTTAATCCGTGAGGGACTTTATATACTGGATTTTATTCCATTTTAAGAAAATATTCCTTCATCTCCTATTGCCTTTGCATCTGATAGTGTTATGGATGATGTGTTTGTATGGCATAGCAGACTTGGCCACATAGGGCAAAAGAGGATGACCCAGTTAATTACGAGTGACTTGTTGTAACCAAGGTCCAGTTGCCCGTGTGTGAGTTTTGCCTTGCGGGCAAAGCTATTAGAAAATTATTTGGGAAAGCAATGAGAGCTGGGACTCCATTGTAATTGGTCCATTCCGATATTTGCGGACCAATGAATGTGAGAGCCAGGAACGGAGCCGTATACTTTATTACGTTCATTGATGATTACACGCGTTTCGGTTACGTCTACTTGATCTCGCATAAGTCTGAGGTACTAGAGTGCTTTATGAGATTTATAAGCGAGGTTGAGAATCAGCTAGACTTGAGAGTGAAAACTCTTAGAACCGATCGAGGGTGCGAGTATTTGTCGGAACAATTTAAACAGCTCTGTTTCGATAGAGGTATTACGAGACAGCTGACTATTCCTGCCACTCCTCAACAGAACGGAGTAGCTGAGAGAAGGAATAGGACTCTTTTAGAGATGGGGAGGTCGATGATGACGCATGCCAATTTACCCATCTCCCATTGGGGGGATGCGTTATTGACTGCAGCCTACGTTCTTAACTGTGTCCCAACAAAGTCTGTAGTCAGCACCCCGTGCGAGATTTGGATAGGGAGACAGTCTGACCTTAACCATTTGAGACCATGGGGTTGTGCCGCGTATGTTTATGATTTCTCGCACAAATATGACAAGTTAGGCCCGCGAGGAAAGAAGTGTATTTTTCTTAGATACTCTGAACACTCCAAGGGACATGTGTTCCTAGGAGAACATACGGACGACACAGTGACTGAGATAGTCTCGTGATGCCACGCTTCTGGAAAATGATTTTCCTAAGAGAGGTGAAATCGATCGAGACATCGTCTTCTATGAGATGGATGAACCTAACGGCTCAGCCGAACCCAGCCGCGGGACTAAAGAACCTGATGTGAATCTTGGTCCTAGTGGGAGTGTTCCATCTGAAGGTGCAATGGCTCCTCCTCATAGGAGTAGTCGGGGACACGTACCACGTCGTCACTTCCCGATTGAGGATGAGATCCTAATTGTTACTTCCGAAGACGATGAGGAGCCAAGCACATTCAATGAGGCTCTTGAAGGTCCTGCCAAGGACCAATGGCTAGAGGCCATGAGGGAAGAATTGGAATCAATGAGAGTCAACGGGGTCTGGGATCTAGTTGACCTGCCTGAGAAAAGAAAGGCCATCGGAAACAAGTGGGTTCTCAAAATCAAGAGGAAGGCCGATGGATCGATCGAGAGGTATAAGGCCCGTCTTGTAGCCAAGGGTTACACACAGACAAAGGGTATTGACTATGAGGAGACTTTCTCCCCAATAGTCAAGTTTACATCGATCCGTTTGCTTTTGGCGATTGTCGCAAGTGTGGATCTAGAGTTACATCAGATGGACGTTAAGACCGCTTTCCTTAACGGGAATTTGGATGAAGAGGTTTACATGGAACAACCCTCGGGGTTTGTTCTAGTAGGTCAAGAGGACAATGTCTGTCGACTTCGGAAGTCGATATATGGCCTAAAATAGTCATCCAGGCGGTGGTATCTAAGATTTCACGACACTGTGATATCTTATGGTTTTAGAATGGTCGAGGAGGATCATTGTGTCTATCTGATACGGAGTGATAATTCATTTGTGATCCTGTCATTGTATGTTGATGACATAATGTTGGCCGGGAACAACATTGAGTATATAAAGACTATCAAAACTTGGTTGTCATCCAATTTTGACATGAAAGACATGGGTGAAGCTGAGTTCATCATTGGAGTTGAGATCCAGAGGGATCGGTCGAAAAGAATGTTGGCTCTTTCACAAGAGACATACATTAGAAAAATTCTCGAACGTTTTGGGATGAATGATTGTAATCCCATAGATACTCCGATTGCCAAAGGTGAAGGCTTGAGCCTGGAAATGTGTCCTAAAACTCAGGATAAAGTGATGGAAATGAATAAAGTACCTTACTTCAGTGCGGTGGGAAGCCTAATGTACGCAATGCTGTGTACAAGATCGGACATAAGTTATGCAGTCAGTCTGGTGAGTAGGTATCAGGCGAATCCTGGAAGAGGTCATTGGAGAGTTGTGAAAAGGATTCTTCGATATTTTAAGGGAACTGCAAACCTCTCTCTGTATTATGGAAGAGGCGATTTGCGCCTTGTGGGTTATTCGGATGCCGATTGGGGAGGCGATTTGGATAAGCGTAAATCGACATCAGATTTTGTTTTTTTGCTCAATGGTGGTGCCATTTCATGGAGCAGTAAAAAGCAAACCTGTGTTGCTCTATCAACCATGGAGGCTGAGTTCGTGGCTTGTTCTATTGCAGTTCAGGAAAGTGATTGGCTCCGAAAACTATTAGATGACTTGGGGATTATAGCGGATAGTGGGAGGTCAATAATGATTTATTGTGATAATCAGGCCGTTATCGCCTATACTCGAGACCCTAAGTTCCATAGTAGGACCAAACACATAGATACCAGATATCATTTGTAAGAGATATTATCGAGAATGGTGAAATGATCATTAGGTACACTTCGACACACAACATGGTAGCTGATCCCTTCACCAAACCCATTACTAGAGACTCTTTCTTAGGACATAAAGAGTCATTGGGTTTGAGGATTTAATTGACATTGCTCAGTTTGTACTGACGACATTGATACTTTATTGATTTTTATATATATATATATGATGCATTCTTCAGTCACATAAGTATTGCATTTTAATCAATGCGTTCACTTTTATTATCATATATATATATATATATACTGTGATGTTATTATAGATGTCAGGCAGGTGAGGTCGACTCTCTCACACGAGTAACCACCTCCAGCTCTGAGTGAGCGGAGATAAGACAGTTTCTAGCTGTAAGAGGCTTTGAGAGTAGCCTTTTCATACAAGGATCCAGCTATTCACAAAGGTAATATGCTTAATCTCATTACTTAAGGGTACTTGAAGTTTAAAAAATGTCTCCTCATGTTGAATTATTGCATTCACAAAATTACTGTTTCCAAGCAACTTCGCTTCATAGAAGCCCCATCTGATTTGTGCTGCTGGCTAGCTACTAAATCATATCTTCTTTTGGACATCGGCCATCTATTTTTGTCTTCCATTTTACCTTATACTATTTTGGTAATTACGCAATTTCTCTCCTCCACTCCCAAATAATCATTTTGTGGATATTGTGATCGATTTCTTTAGCACTTGTTTCTCTATTTGCTTGTTGATGAACAGTGAAGTAATATTTCAGTGGCATGTTCATGTGAATTAAGTTGTAGATGCTGGCTATATGAATTTTATGCTGGTAAGGTTTTTCATAAGTCTAAAAACCAGAGGGTTGTCATAATTTATCAATCTAATATCTATCTGTACGTTGTGCAACTATACAGCTGAAAGAGGAGCCCACTTCCACTCATCAAAAGAAAAAAGGAAAAAAAAAAAAAAAGAAACCCACCTACAGAGAAAGCTCTTTGTAGTATTGCTTGGCTTTCGTCTCAGAATAAAAAAAAAATGCTGTTTACTTAGTTTCTTTGTTCTGCAGAAACCCAACCTTTTGTGGGAAATACCACTTACATACCAGCACTCTGGAAAATAATATACTATTTTAGTTTTTGGAGAAAATGTTGAGATTTGTTACCTCACATATAGGAAAAACTTGCAACACTTGATAAATAAAGGAGCCTTAATGTACAATGACAAATTTTAATGTTTTTTACATTGCATGTTGATTATTCTTATGCTTTCTACTTAGGATGTTAGGAGAGATTTTTTTTCTTTTTGGGGGGGGGGGGGGGTTGGGTGGGGAGGGGTTTAACCTATGATTATGTTAAATGTATGGCACATATGCATGTCTACTCTTACACTGGTTTTTGGATTGTGAAACAGGTCCCACTTGCTTCATGTCTATGTGGCACTTGAATATTTAATAGTACTGTTCTTTTTATTTATTTGCTTTTAAAATTTTGGATTTGTATCTAATATCAAGGTCTTGGGCATTTGCAGTTCCTTGAAAGTTATTTATTGTCAGCTGAAGTATGGACTTCAAAGTGATAACCAACAGAATGGTATTTCTGAAAATAGGGCATCAATTTTGTTGGATGAGTCATGGCTGTCTTCAGATAGCTTCTTGCACCATTTGTGCAAGGTAACCTTCTTTCATAGTTGATTAATATCCGTATCCAGATTGGCCTGTTTTGCATACTATACCGTCCTTGCATGTGATTTAAACCACTTTTCCTATCTGGACAGGTGGAAAGGACTTTATATGCTGTTGCATTTCTATGAAAAATTTTGTTAGATTCTTTCCATTTGAAATTGACATAACTCTGATGTAGTTTGCTCTCTCCAGCACATTGGGTGACTGGAACTAAAAATGTCGCTTGCCAAACATTTCTTTTTTATGCTTGGTTGATTTATTTCTTGTTTTCTTGGTCTTCTAAAATATTCGTGGACTTTCAGGATTTTTTTCCTCTGGTGCTGGAAGCTTCAGTTGTTGATGGTGATCTCCTGTCATGGGTAAAGCTTGCTGAGCTTATCATCTACCAGCATCTGTCTTATTTGTTTTCTCTTTTAAGACAATTTTCTCCTCTCTTGAATTTTTTTAACCACCTTTATGGAAATGAATCTGAAAATTTCTTCAATAATTTACTAGCAATTAGCATATTTATGGGTGGTACATATCCCCTCCCCCCCCCCCCCCAAAAGAAAAATAATACAAATTGGTTGGAATAAGTCCCTGTCAGCAATTGTCCAGAGACCAGTTTGCCTTATCCAAAAGTAGATCCTAATGCAAAAGAATGGTATTCTTGTCTTACTTTTTCATACAAATGAAGTCCAAATACTTATCTTTTCTTCTTCTGAACTGAGTGTTTACCTCAATATCCTATCATCAACATGATATGCATATTTCCCAAAAGATTTCGCATTACCCATAAAACTCGGAAAATTGGCTACATGTATTTGTTGTATCAAATGGATGTTATGGAATTCAAAATTAACTTAGTGTATGAGAAAGACCACAAGGCATTAAGTTTTACCAATTTGTCACTTTATTTGTGGGTGGAAGAATAACACATGCCTTCTTTTTGCTCTTTCAAACCTTAAACTGAATGGGATGTTTCAAGCTGCATAGACCTAGATATCACAGGGAAAAATTGGAGAGAGCAACAAGAGCAAGGAGGCACACATTCGAAATCTTTGAAGGAATACATGAATAGATGAAAGTGGGAAATGTTGAAGGATACAGATGAAAAGAGGAAGTTACTTTTGGAAATAATTGAGTTGGAAGTTGAATGGAGTGTGAAAGGCCTGCAAGGGATGAGTTGAAAGATGAGAAATTTAGGATAGATGCGGGTAAAGTGACATAAATGGAGTAATGATGTTGGTGTCAACTTCCATTAGAGTTGCAAATAAAAGGGGAAGCGGAGGTGGAAAATACATAGTTTCTAGGTGCAAGTTGGAGCTGGACAATGTTTTTATTTTTACTTTTTTTTGGGGGGGGGGGAGGGGTTGGTGTGGGGTGGAAATATTTTATGAAGTGTTTGGGAATACCCTTTTGTGCTTTATGGTGTTTTTTTTTAAATCCTTTGTAGTTTTAAAAATCTTTCAAAGGTAGAAGCAGCTAAAACTCTAAGGACATGAATGGGACGAGGTTGTGGGTTTGGATGAGTTCACTATGTTGCATACTCCTTGAAGGAGGTAGTGGTAGAAAATATGAAGAAGCTTTTTTATGACTTTGAAAAGTTGATCCTCTTTCTTTGATTTAATTCCATGGAAGGTCAGAGTGAGGAATGCTAAAGATTTCTGCCGTGGAGTTTTGTATATTTATAGTACTGGTTTGATGTGTTGATCAGTAGTGATAGCTTGTTAAGAGCCATGAATTATATAATTAAAAGCTATGAAGCCTGGGGACTTTTTCATCCAGCTTTGAAAAGTCCATGTGGTTCCGATGTGCGTATGTTATTACGTGTAGCGGCATACACTTGAGTTGGCAAACTGAAATAACTGGCTGATCCAACCTGAAATGATACTGGGTAGGTATTTGGGAACAGGTTGGAAAGAGAATTTTGGGAAATTTCGAAATGAGTATTTGGTAGAAAAGAGCAGCCACTACTCTAAGGATACATGAGTAATTTTCACTACCTTAGAGATGCTGGACTATAGGATAATCTCAACGCTCAAAGGAAACTACCAAAGAATTAAAGAGATATAGAAAAGATCTCACAAAAGCCATAGCTTTATTTCCTGAACAAAACTCCCCTCTGCTTCCCCAAACCACGGCTATATATAGGAGAAGCTTGGAGCAACCCCCAGGAAAGGGTGCAAAACAAGAAGTCACACTTTGGGGGGGGGGGGGGAAGAACCCTCCATGACACTTAAAGCTATATTAAAGCTGCATTAGAAACTGAAAGATTAATATAGGCTCACCTTTGGATGACTTTACTTGATGTCTAGACTTTCCAAATTCCTAACCCATGCCTGTTGCTCTTTATTGTCTTCAAAAGCATGAATGGCTTTTAGTATGTTTAGAATGTGAAACATCAAGTCATTATTTGGATGCTAGACACTCCTGTGTCATGCTTACCTACATGAAAAAGACTTGTCCCCAAGTTTTCAACACTTTTCTCTCCAAGATTAGGGATAAGATCAGAAACATTGAAAGTATTGGAAACTTCATACTTATCGGGAAGCTCAATCTGATAAGCATTTTCTCCAATGCACTTCAGAATTTTGAATGGGCCATCTGTCCAAGGTTGAAGCTTAGCATATTTCCCTTTAGGAAATCTCTCCTTTCTGAGATTTAACCAAATCAGATCACCCACTTTAAACTCAACAAACTTGTGATGCTTATTTGTTTGAGTTTGATACTTCTTAATTTGCTCCTCAATCCTTGAATGAACCTGTTCATGAAGGTTTTTAATCTCCTTTGCTCTTTCTCTTCCCTTCACGATCTCTTTGCTTCTTCAAATTCTCCCATCATAAAGAAGCATATTTTTTGAGTTTAAGTGCAGCCAACTTCACCTTGCGATCTTCTAGATAGTCTTGGAAATCAAAGACTCTCTCAACAGTATGCAACCAATCCAGAAATTCATATGGTTGCATTTTCCCTTCAAATTCTGGAAATCCTACTTTGACCTCCATTTTTTTCTGTCTATTGTAATTCCTTCTGCCACTACGATGGCTAAAAGTATCGCTACTGGAGTCACTCGAGTTATGAGCATCAGCAAAAGGAGGAATCCTCATTCTCAATTAAGGCAGCACCTTCCCCTTTAGTTTGATATTGCGCAAGACGTTTCTCAAGCTGTTGGATTTGTCTTCTTAGTTCTTCAATCTCAAGTGGTTGCGCATTTTGTGCAGTTTTCTTCCCATGGCCACCATGACCAGCCATGAGCACAATACACCTGGGTAATTCGAACCTTGCTCTGATACCAAATTGATATTCGGTAGGTATTTGGGATCCGGGTGGAAAGAGAAAATTTTGGGAAATTTCGAAATGAAGTATTTTGCAAAAAAGATCAGCCTCCACTCTAAAGATATAGTGTAATTTTCAGTACCTTAGAGATATAGGACTGTAGGATAATCTCACCACTCAAAAGGAAACTATCAAAGAGTTACAGAGAAATAGAAAAGAACTCACAAAAGCCATGGCTTTAGGCTATATATAGGAGAAGTTTGGAACAAACCTCCAACAATGGGTGCAAACAAATAGTCACACTTAGGGAGAAAAGGGAAAAAAGAAATGTCTATGACACTTAAAGCTATATTAAAACTGCATTAAAACTGAAAAATTAATATAGGCCGACCCTTGGATGACTTTACTTGATGTCTAGACCTTCCAAATTCCTAATGCACGCCCCTTGCTCTTTATTGTCTTCAAAAGCATGAATGACTTTTAGCATGTTTAGAATGTGAATTATCATGTCATTATTTTGTTGCTAGACACTCGTCTGTCATGAAATTTACCCGTTATTAAGATATGCTGGTTGGACTCAGCTTGGATTGTTTGAAAACTGAAATCTGCCAGTTGGTGACATTTTGCAAGCATGCAAAGCTGAAATAAACCGCACCAGCTGGAATTTAATACTTGCAGTCTCCCTCCCAGTTGCTGCTGCTATTCCCACTTCCTCTCTCTCTCACTCTCCATCCCAGTTGCTGATTGGAGGTTCCTAAAGCACCCAGAAAAAATTTTTACGGTTCAGTTACTTATGCCTATGGTTGGTTTGTGGTTGTGATGCACATCTCATTACTCTCTCACTTTTATACTTGCAAGCTCAACTATTTTGTCAAATTGCAGTACCACAAAAACCGACCCGACCCCACCAAACTTGACAGACAAAGTAGATTCTTTGCCTCTTTGGCTGGTCACAGTTTCAGTTATTTTTGTAACCGAAAATGGGGGGGGTGTTATGTCCCTTGTGGCTGACTAAAATTGACCATGTACGCCCCTAGATGCAAGTAATAAAAAACATGGCCATATTTCAATTGCTTAGGGGGACCAAATAAAAGACAGAAACATGTCAAATTTACAAGGTCACTGCTGGCGACAACACTAGGGAGCATGCTTAGAAGCTGGGGCCCTGCTGTTCATTTGGAGAAATGGGATCAATGGCAGGTAGAGAACAATGTTCACAAATTAGGCAGTCTTGTTTGAACATGATAGTAGACATGGAAATGTTCTGGACATGGGGCAAAGATGATGCCCCTGCCACCGATGATGAATCTCAAGTTTATCTTTTCCAGAAGCTGGTCTTTGGAAATCCTTGTTTTGACAGCACGTTAAAGCTTAGATTCCTATAAATGTGGATAAATGAGAAGGGCGATGGTATGCTTATTCCTTGTGTGGAAGGACAATATAGAATTGGTCTCAAGAAATGCTTGTTGGATGTTGCTTTGGAGAATCCAGTTTTAGTTTGACACCTCACTGGAAGTGTCAGGCATGTTAGTTGAAGCTAATTGGAGCTAAAATTATGTGGTTGAACTGGATATTGTTATGCAGATCTTTTTTTGCGAGACACGCCAGCTTTTTATTCCTTTTCTTTTATCTCTGAATATTTCACCCTTTCTGTTCTTGTAAAGGCTCAAACATACAAGTATAATGAAATTTATTTACGTATTTTATTAACGTTTTCAAACTTCATATGTACTTTAGACAAGGAAACTCAAAGCACTGCTTGAAGACACATTAGGCTGGGAATTTCAGAAAAATAGTGCAGTCGATGGAACATATTGTGATGAAGAAGATGAGGTAAAACTCTGAATTATGCTTTTATCATGTTTTCTTGGTGGTTTTTAATTCATGCAAAATGTACATCACTCATCTCCACCTCCTGCAGTATGCTCCAGTAGTTGAGATGTTGGATGATGCTGATGCCGATTTTGCCTCCCACAACTCAAACATGTAGATCTTTCTGCTGCTGTCTTCAAGTAGATTGTTGCATGGTTTATCTCCAATGCAGTTTTAACATCTCCATCTGGTTGCAGAAGAATGAAGCACTCTCAAGGTCCTCGCAAAATCATATCATCTGTAAACTGCATGTATATGTCCCTGGATGTATGCTATTATGAAAGCCAATCCCCCCCCCCCCCTTGGGGGCGTTTCACGTTATTTGAGATGTATTTTGTGCACAGAGTTGATACGAAGCAAAGTGGGAATTTCGGAGGCTATTCTTCGGTAGAATCAAGCTTTTGCAGAATACGGGGCTGTCTTGTAGTGTTTGATTGTTGTGATTAAAATTCTCAATATGATGTCAAAGCAGGTTTTGAATAATGAGAAAATGCATATAATGGCATTGAATCTGCCCAAGATCAAGACTCCTAACCTCGTGTAAAAATGACACTAATGGTCCTGATGGAGCATTGTAGCTTTTGCTGATCGTGGTATGTAGGTAAGGGAGAGCTGATGAGTATTAAGTTTTCTTTTCACAGAAATTGTACATTAGCAGGAAATTTTCACGTCACGCCAAAAAGGAAATTCAAAAGAAAATTTGTCAAGAAAAAAAAAAGAAAAGAGGAAAAAAGAAAAAATGTATGAAATGTAACCAGGTTAAAGGAGGCCATTTTTTGTCCCAAAATATTTCATCCAACAAAATACAACTTTGAAGTTACAAGTCACGCCTACAAGGACTAAACGAACGTGTCAACTAGGCCTGGTCCACAATATATGTTGTGGCAAATTAGAGGAGAAAAATTATAGTTTTTTTATTATTTCTATGTATTGTATAAGAGTCTCTAATATGTTATATATACATAAATTTTTATAGGAAAAAAAATAACAGCTATCCTAATTTTGTATATACTCTAATCAAAGATTTTTGATATTCTCTCAACTAAATCTATTTATTTTAAAAAAACAGACTATAATAAAGAATTTTTGATTTTTTTCTCAACCAAATCTTTATATTTTAAGAAACAAATATTTTCATAATTCTTAAATTATAATTCTTAAATTAGGAAAACAGGTTGGCACGTATTTTTTCATACTCCCCCTCAATCTGGTGAATAAATATCGTCCATTCCCAATTTGGAAGTAATGTCTTGGAATGCAGTATTGTTTAGTCCTTTTGTGAGAACATCTGCAAATTGACCTCCCGTGGGCACATAGGGTGTGCAAATGAGTCCACTTTCCAGTTTCTCATTGCTGGAATACCTGTCTATCTCAATATACTTCATTTGATCATATTGTATAGGGTTATGTGCAATACTAATTGCTAATTTATTATCACAGTAGAGTCTCATTGATCCACTCTATTTAATTTTCAAGTCCTCAAATATAATATTTAATCATAACAACTCACAAACACCTTGTGTCATTGATTTGAATTACGTTTCTCCCCTCGACCAAGCGACAACATTTTGTTTCTTACTCCGCCATGTCACTAGATTTCCGTCAAGAAATGTGCAATAGTCGGAGGTTGACTTTCGATCCATAGGGGACCTTGTATAGTTTGCATCTATATAGGCTTCAAGAATAAGCTCAGAATTCTTTCTGTATAGTATTCATTTCCCTGGATTAGCTTTTAAGTAATGAAGGACTCTATAGGCAGTCTGTAGGTGAACTTCTTTAGGATCATGCATGAATTGGTTAATGACACTCACAGAATATGCAATGTTCGGCCGGGTGTGAGAAAGATATATCAATTTACCAACCAATTTTTGGTATATCTCATTGTCTACTGATTGATCTCCAACAGCCTCTCCAAGTCTATGATTCGGCTCTATAGGTGTTCCAACTGGTTTACTTGCAAGCATCCATATATCATTAAGAAGATCAATAACATATTTCTGTTGGGAAATGAAAATCTCTTGTTTAGAATGAGTCACTTCAATTCCCAAAAAATACTTTAATCTCCCAAAATCCTTGATCTCAAATTTTTTGATCAAACACTTTTTCAAAATTTGCTTCTCTTTTTCCTAATCTCCAGTCACAATTATATCATCCGCATAGACTATTAGGGCTGTAATTTTCCCTAAAGCTGAGTAATTGATAAAAAGAGTGTGATCTGCTTATATCCCATAGCTACAATTGTTCTAGTGAATCTACCAATCCAATCTCGGGGTGACTGTTTTAGACCATATAAGTTTTTTTCCAATTTGCAGACTTTATTTCCTCAAACTTCTCCAAACCCCTACTGAATATTCATATGTATTTCCTCTTCCAGTTCACCATGAAGGAATACATTTTTTACATCATATTACTGTAAATACCAGTCATGATTAGCTGTCAATGATAACAAAATTCTCACTGTGTTCACTTTTGCGATTGGAGGAAAAGTTTCTTGATAATTGATTCCATATGTTTGAGTGTACCATTTTGCAACTAATCTTACTTTATAGCATTCCAATAAACCATAAACCTTATATTTCAATGTAAAAACCCACTTACACCACATTGCATACTTTTCTTTTGGTAAATCAACTAACTCTCATGTCCCATTTTTCTTCGATGCATTCATCTCATCGTTCAGGGATTTTCTCCATTCTTCCTTAGATAATGCCTCGTATACAGTATTTGGAATAGGAATTTCATTTAGACTTGTGAAAAAGGCTTTATGGGTTGGTGAGAATTTTTCGAACGACACAAGGACAAGGAGTACAGTGGTCTTTTTGTACACTCTCGAGTTCCTTTCCTCACTGTTGTAGGCAGATCTTGATCCCTACTTTTAGTTTCTAGAGGTTGGTCTTTCTCAATGGTAGGTTTAGATAAAGTTATCTCATTTCCAAGACTTAAGTTGGAGTGTTAGACTTGTTCAAGAGCAGGAATTGCACCTCGCCGTCTTGAGTATACGTTTCCTTTCCCAAACTGCACTTGATTAGGATGCAGGGATTCGGGGATAGATTTGGGTTCAGATTGAGAGTTTTGCACAGGTGATACAGCCAGTGGAGTTGATGATCCTAAATTGGACTAAGAATTGGATTGAAGGTGTTTTGACACAGGTGACACAATCAGTAGGCGAGATAACAGATCGAGGAAATAAAAGTCCTTATCTTCCACTGTAGTGACTCCCCCTGAAGATAAGTTTTAGTAAAATATGATTTTCATTCTGTAAAGGTGACATCAATTGAGACATAGAGTTTTCTTGTGGGTGGATATAGCATTTGTAACCCTTTTGTGTGGATGAGTACCTAACAAAAACACACTTGATGGCTCTTGAATCTAACTTTTCCCTGTTATGGCTATGGACCTGGAAAAATTAAGTGCACCCAAAAATTCTAGAAGTAAGATTGTTTGTGGTACAAATATGAGGGTAGAATTTCGAGAGTGCTTCCATTGGATTTTTGAACCCTAAAACCCGTGAAGAGAGATGATTTATGATGTATGCAAATGTAAGAACTATTTCCCCTCAATATTATTTTGGTACATTATGATAAAACAACCGTGTTCGGGTAGTATTTAGGAGATGATCATTCTTTCTCTTGGTTACACCATTTTGATGAGGTGTATTAGTACAAAATGATTCATAAATTATTCTTTCCTTTGTGAAAAAAAGAGACAAAACTTGATTGAAATAATTTTTTGCATTATCAGAGCAAAAACTTTTAATTTTAGTACCAAATTGGTTGTGAATCATGATATGAAAATTTGGAAAGACAACAATTGCATTTGATTTGTTTTTTAGCAGAAAATCCAAGAGACTCTAGTGTCATCATCAATAAAAGAAACAAATCACTGTGAACCCAAAACATTTGGAATTGTGGAAGGTCCCCAAATATCACTATGAATTAAATGGAAGGAAAAAAAACTCTTTTTATTAATAATGGGAAAAGATATACGAGTGTGTTTAGCATATTTGCAAACGTCACAATGAAAGATTTTAATATCTATTCTCTTGAAAAGAGAATGAAACATAATCTTTAAAATAGTAAACGAATGATGTTCTAGACGGAAATGGTGCAACCATATGACATCTTTATTAGACGAAGAAAGAAAGGAAAATGATAAATTTGTTTTGGGAAGGGTCTGCATCGCAAGATAGTAAAGTCTATCCTTTTCTTTAGCAAGTTCAATTCTCTTCCCCGAGTCTTGTTCCTGAAAAACACAGTAAGAAAAATAAAACGTAACATGACAGTATAAGTTTCTAGTAAGTTTTTAAATAGACATGAGATTAATAGATAATTTTGGAACATGTAAGACATTTTTTAAGAAAAGGTAAGGGTTTATCTGGATATCTCCTAAACCTGCTATTGTGGTCGTGGTTTCATCTGCAACAGTAATTTTTTTATTGTTTGGACATGGTATATAGGTGCTAAAATGGTTAAAGAAATGTGTCATGTGGTCTGTGGCCCTTGAGTCTAGAATTCATAAATTTCCAAACACTTTATCAAAAACATTTAATCTAAGAGAGTTTGAAAATACCTGAAAGTGTTAAAGAGCAGCAACCAGTAGCCGATTTTTCATGGGTTCCCAATAGATTTTTCAACTTCTCTATTTCTTCAATGTTAAAAACTTCATATTCTTTCTATTGTTCATGTCCCCTCTGTGTGGTCATATAAGTTTGTCCTAAATTCCTTTGTTGTTGTCCCCCTTTGTTTCCCAATTCTCGGCTAGAAGTTGGAGGTTTTCTATGTAATTTCCAGCAACGTTCCTTAGTGTGTCTCTGCTTTTTGTGGTATGTACACTAGAGATTGTCCCGATTCGCATTCTTTGACAATTCTGGCTTCCCATGCGCCGCAATTTGTCGCTATTCCGATGTTAATCCTTGCCGCTTATCACCAGAAGTTGCAAGCGCTAAGCCATCGATAGTTTGAGGCTCAAGCATGACTTCTCTTTGACTTTCCTTAGTCATAATCAACGAGATCACCTCATCTAGAGTTGATAATTCTTTACCCAAGATTTGAATCCTTACCTGATCAAATTCAGGATTCAACCTAGCAAGAAAATCATAAATACGATCCTTCTCGATGAATCATTTAATAATGGCTGCACAATCAGTGCACTTTAATTCAATCACTCTATAGTGATCCAGTTCTTGCCACTGGTTTTGCAAAAAGTTACATATTCTGTCATGGATTTGCTGCCCTATTGCATCGAAGCCGTCTTGACCTTGATCTCATAGACTCATACTGCATCATTAACCTTGGAGTATATCTGATTGAGAGCATCTCAAATAGCCTTAGCGGATGGAAGGAACATACATGTATCACTAATTTCGAGTGTTATAGAATTCCACAACCAAGACATGACCATTGAATCTTCTTCATCCCATGCATCAAAGCCTTCATCTCCTTCCTTCGGTCCTGTCCAAAGTAAATGTTTAGTTTTCCCTTTCCTTTCAAAAAAGTTGAGACCAATTGAAACCTTTTTAAGCAGTTTTTTCCATTAAAATGATACGCTGGTCGAATGTTCTGCAGGTTGCCAGTTGCTGGTTGAAAATCTGTTGGTTGCCAGTTGATTGTTGAATCTGCACTTGTTCAGACGATGACATAGCTACCTCTGACATTCTTCAATGGTCGGCTATGAAAGACAAGAAATATGAGATAGTTAGGGTCAAGAAAAAATAACAGATAATTGTCAAGAGGGACTACAATCAAGGCAAATCACAAATAAGAAGATTGTCTATGAACGTTTGAAAAAACTAAGAATTTCCCAAAAAATAAATCTTACGTCTCTGATACCATATGACAAATTAGAGAAGAAAAACTGTTTTTTTTTTTATTTCTATGTATTGTATAAGAATCTTTAATAGGCTATATATATAGAATTTTTCATAAGAAGAAAAATAGTAACTATCATAATTTTGTATATTTTCTAATCAAAGATTCCTGATTTCCTATCGACCAAATTCCTATATTTTAGGAACAGATTTCTAATCAAGGATTCATGATTTTTTTTTCAACTAAATCCCTATATTTTAGAAAACATATATTTCTATAATTTTTAAATTAGAAAAATAGATTGATATATATTTTTCCACGTAAGCATGTCATCCGCCACCCGAAGCGAGTTAGAAAAGTACAAAAATTCTCATTGTGGGTCCTCTCAAGATCATTCTTTAACCTAGAGGCTGACGTTAGAGGACTTCTTATTGATTCCTTTCCCCTTGATTCTCACCATTTTTGCATTGTTAGGGTCATTGGGTTTAGGCAAAGGTGGGGTTTCATTGGGATTAAAGGTAGAGATATATGGAAAAGTTTTGTTGTCACTAGAGTAATTTTTCACTGCACCAATACCTTTGTGATGCCACCAAAACCTTGTTTGGTCTCAACGCCCGAGGTTTATGCGGGTATAACCTTATTTTTTTTTTAAATTTTTAAATCAACATTTTTCAAATAATATTTCCAAAACTAACACACATATGTCGTGACTTAAAATCACGACATGTGCTATTCATCACGGTTTCATATCGTGACTTCAAGTCACGACATAGTACTATATATGTCGTGACTTGAAATCACAACATGGCACTGTTCATTGAACAGTGCATATTGTTCAATGAACAGTATTTACTATTCAATAAACAATAATGTCGTGACTTGAAATCACGATGTAAGTGTATTAAATTTGAAAATATTTTTTGAAGGGTTTTATTTTAAAAATTTTTTTGGTTTTTGAGGGTAATTCAGAACAAGACTCCTCAACATAATGTTCCCACTTGTCCAAGATGGGGATTGGTGGCATCACTTGGGTATTTGGGTTGTTAAGTTAACTGTATGACATTAATATGCTAATACTTGCAATTTCAGTTATATATCGCCAACTCTAACACACACAATTTTCTAAATTCACACTATACTTGTTGAGAATAAGAATGAAATGTATTTGGGTGAAACCCTTGAATGTTAGTTGATACTACCATTTGATCATGAATAATTTAAATGAATAAAAATACCATATTTGTTTAAATATTTTTTTTACTTTTATGATATTACTGTTTGAATATCGAAAAATTTTTTGTTATATTTTTGGTTATTTAAATTCTCATGGCCATACGAACACGATTTAACTGCTTGAGACATGGGAAAGAGTTCAAATTAAAAATAAAAATAAAAAATAAAAAAAATCGGATTTGTTCAAAAGACAAACGCTTGGGAACCGAAAAGAAAGGAAGGACAAGGACAAGTTTGGAGAGAGCAGAAGCAAGAAGGCCGCTCGAGCCATAAAATCTAATAAGTTGACACCCACAGCCCGCAACTCACAGCGCACAAGACATCAAATTCATGGCTGTGGCTCGTAGGCTCAGTTCCCGCCTTGGCTTCTTTTCGTAATCCTTTTTAATAACCAGAATCAATCTCACAATCCATTTTAGTTCCTCATCAACACCCCATTTCAGGTATTTAATATTTAATCTCTCTCTCTCTCTCTCTCTCTCTCTTTCCCCCCTAAGGTCTTGTCTGTTTCTGTTTTAGATCACAAAGACACGATGTTGATTCAGTTGGAATTAGTTTAAGAAGGAAGATTGGTGATGGGTTTTGCCATTCTTTGCAAGGTTAGTATAGTTTCTACCCCCTGATTACGATTTCCTTAATCCAGAAAATATGTTATAGAAACTAGAATGCGGTCTTTGTTCTTGTCAAATGTCCTAACTGAACTCAATTTCATATAAATCCTTCATACCTTTGAGCTTGGGGCATGAGCTTATGGAATTGGAGAAATGTATTACTGGATCGGGGAAGAAAATGATTTAGTTTGGGGAAAATTCAAGGGCTATCTCTTTCGAGTTTTCTGTACCATTTCATTGGCACATGCACAAGTTATCAAATACTATTCTCCATTGGCTTAACCTTTTTGGAGCAATTGGTTGTTTCAATTTATGTTGTCTATGGCGGATGAGACTAAGCCAATACTCAAATTACTTGTATGAGTTTCCTGGATGTATCTTCCTTGTTCAGGGCTCTATTACGGTTCTTATGTCACAGGCCATCTCGCTGTTGCACTTTGGGGAATCATATTCGGAGGGGTATAGTCACCGACTTCTTATTGCCGCAGTTCAGTATCATAAAAATGCCTTAAATCTTTTTCTCTATATATATTCTTGTATTTCCAGGCATGCATTTATAGTTATGTCACCGGTTTCTTGAGAATCTTATGTTCTACGGGATAAAGTTTTTGTTGCCTTAAATTTTCTTTTTCAAAGTTTCCCGCTCCATAAACTGTTGCGTCATTTCTCTCTGTCCTGCTCACCCTCTTCCCCAACTCACCTCCAGGTGGCAAGTTGTTTAAGCTTCAGTTGCTATTTACTCCAAAACTGTCCAGCCCCCAAAACCTCTTGCTAGTGCACTTTTTCATCTGGGCTTTGTGTGTGTGTGTGTGTCTTCCCTTCTATGAAGTGGACTGTAGAGCAGTCGTTCCATAAAGTTATAGCTTTACTTCTTTGATCTCCTGTATTTACTTCATCCTCTGTTATCTTTCATGCATGAAAAGAACTTGCGAGGAGCTAGTCTAATCAATAGCTAGCATATTCATTTTCCTGGGCCAATCCTCTATCAGCCAGCGGGAAACATATGAACTGCGAGGAGTTCAGATGGGGTGATATGTCCATTTCTCTGCTTGATGTATGTGCCTATTTAAAAGGAATAGTAAATCTACAACAGACTGTTGTGCTGTAGGAGCAGTTTCGGAATGTGGCAACTGATAAGCATTAATCACCTGTTATCATCAGCAAAAGTCAAACTCCACTCTTGACTTATTAAATTTATGATGTTACTGGACCAATTTAGCTACACCAGAGTAAAAGTGGTAGGACCATATTTTTGTACATGTAACTATGATACGGCTTTCTTGTTGCAAGAGAAGATTTAGATGCTATGCTATAGCTTTTACCTGGCTTCCAGACTTTTGATTGTTTGTTTACTAATCAGAGAGTAACAAATGTGCAGCTCTGTAATCATATTCCCGTGGCTCAAACAAGTATTACAATCTATTTGGCAAGGGAAGACCAGGAGATAAGGAGTTCAGGAAAATATGGGAAGAACAAATGGATGAAGAGGCATGCCTATAGACAGGAAGTGAAGATGAGAGTGATACTGAAAGGGGTCAAAGTTATTTAAAAAAGGAGATGAAGAAGCTAAGGCAAAAGGCTAAGGAGCATTCTGACCTTATTTATGCTGATGACAGTGATGAGTTAAGAAGCGTGTGGTCTGGAAGTGATGAGGAAAAGACACTGTGGACTGGTAGTGAAGGTGATGATAGTGATGATATTCCTACGGAAGCCTATCCAAATGAAAAGAGTGATGAATACATAGATAAATTATTTGAGTTTGAGGATACACCTAAATATAGGACAATCTCAGAACTCTTAAAAGCTGAAAAAGAGCCAGAGGAGTTGTCTCCAGGGAAGCAGGCCAGGAAACTTGCTGTCGAGAATGCCCTAAAGAAATTGAAGAAAGGGCCAGATGGACGTTATATTAATGTGTGGGAGGTTATGAGTGATTTAGACATTTTAATCGGAGCTTTTGAAAATATTGTGTCTGAACCAGAATATAAAGAGCTTAGACAAAGAGGGCCCAAAAAATTAAACATGGAGTTCTTAAAGGATATACAAGCTAAAATGAGGGATACGAACTATAAGTTTTGACCTGAATTAAAGTTGAAACCGAAGAGCAAAAATATACCAAGAAAGAAATGGCAGAAGGGACAGTCTAGAAGGAGGAAAGCTCAAAAGCGCTAAGCTAGTCATAGACCTGGCTCTTGACGTCGAAAGAAGATAGTTCTTTGCCCATATGTTGTATGTTCATTGGAAAAATTTTGGTTGCATTTTGTTAACGTGTGAGAGGTTATTAGTGATTTAGACATTTTAATTGGAGCTTTTGAAAATAGTGTCCGGACCAGAATATAAAGAGCTTAAACAAGGAGGGCCAAAAAATTAAACATGGAGTTCTTTGAGGGTACGCAAGCACGAATAAGGGATCCAAACTCTAAGTTCTCACCTAAATTAAAGTTGAAACCAAAGAGCAAATTGGTATCAGGAAAGAAATTGCAGAAGGCACAATCTGGAAGGAGGAAGTTCAAAAGCGCTAAGCTATGCATAGTCCTGGCTCTTGATATTGAAAGAAGATAGTTCCTCGTCCATATGTTGTATATTCATTGGAAAATTTTTGGTTCATGCATCAAAACAGTGTACAATGTACTTCGTCCTTGGGACATGTTCAGTGCAAAACTTTATTAGAATGTATGGACAGGTGAGCTTTGGCTTTAATGAATTTAGTGAATTTAGTGATATACTACTGCTTTCATTTGCTTACTTTCAACTTCTTGTATCATTTCTCTCTCGCTGTAGAGTGATTACTTGAAAAATTCTTTCCTGCCAGCATTTAGTGTTGTGGTGCAACTAGACCGCACATTACTTGTAGTTTGGTCTGAGGTGACTTTACACCCTAGTTCTTGTCATTCAGCTATTGCTGTACTCTAATTTGGATGCTGATCTCTGTTAATATGTAACTTTCTTCATTTTGGTTTGACTCTTGCTAACTTTTATGAGGATAGGTTCTTCTGAAGGCACCGTTTGGCTTATATGATAGACCTGTGGTCCTTATAGAAGAAGCTTGGGGCCAAACAGCATCTTTATGTTGTTACAATAGGATCTCTGCAAAGACTGTCTTTCCACGTCTCTGTTGATCTAGACTGTGCTGTGCTTTTTGCTCCCTTAAGCTTAATTGAGTAACTTGTCCTTACTTGGCCTTGAGATTCAAATTATCGAAAATAGATCTAATACTGTTGTCTGTTTTGCCGCCCTAGTGCAATCTTCCTTTCAAAAGGATGAAAAATGTTCCAGATGATGAGAAAGTGGGACATCAGCTTGTGTATTTCACAATCACCTTAGAACCAGAATATGAAAAGAAACACATGCTTCATTATAGACCAGAATACGAAAAGAGGGGTATATCTTTCTAAGTTCAATTCTTAGAAATAACCTTTTTTTTGGGTTTCAAAAGGAAGGTTTGGTTATTTACACATCATTCATTAATGGCTCCAGAAATTCAGAAGGATATATCAGGCACCATCTGACATTTTTGTACAATTTTATGGTATTTCCTTCTACATGGTACTAAGTTTTTGTATGGTCAAAGGCACATGCTGGTTTCAATTGTAGGAAGCCAAAACCTTTTCTTTTCAGTTCCTCTGGGCTGCCTTTTCCTTACTGATAGTTTGAAAGAAGTGGTTTTATCATGACCCCCTGTAAAATTACCGATCAGTTGGCCTGTTTTATGATTTCAATTAAAGTAGGAACTAAATAGCCTTCATGTTCACTTCATCATTGAGTAGGGCTGGGACCAAAAACTCTATAGTTTCACTTTGAAGGTTTAATGAACAGCTCAGCTGCGAGCTCGAGCTTAATATCATCCGATCAGAGATTTCATCATGATCATCAAAACTTCAAAAGGGAAATGCTAAAAAAATTTTTGATCAGGGGACTTTTCCCTAGAATTTATTTTTTTTTTTGGGTTTTCACCGCCTTGGGAGAGCCGACCCTTTAATGGGTCTTACATGTTTGGGTTGGATTAGTAAAGTAAAATCTGGATACCGATCGGTGAAAAAAAAAAAACAAGGAAAATCCCGCTCTAGTTTTATGAGTCACATTAGACTAATCTATCTTGTGTAATGGGAGTAGTATCAACTTGATTATGTTTTCCATTATGCTTTTATTACATGATCAAATGGATGGTTTTTTACGAGATAAGGCCTACCCCCTTTTTCTTATAAATTTTTATGAAAATCAATAAAATTTCGGGGTTTGGCAAAAAAAGGAGAAAAAAAGTAGTATGAATAATACCATAATTCAAATTTTTATGATTTTTATTGGCTTTTAGTCAAAGAGAACTCCCCCGTGTCGCCGAGGGTGATGCTGCATTATCCCTCCCCGAAAAGGATCAAGAAAGAACAAATTGTTTGTCATAGTATGCTGACTAAAACTAAAAGGAAAAACATCTGCTTAAAAGAAAGAAGATGCAAATATTATTATTATTATTATTATTTTTGAATATTCACCCACTAATTGTTCAGTACATCTGAAGGAATTAATGCCCACGTGGGGTATCTTTCCATGTTTGGAAATGAAAATTTTCCTACTTTTCAAGTTCACAAATGGTAACTGATGGATTTGAATTACCTACCATGTATGATGACGGAAGTATTTGGAAACTAGAGCAAACCCTAGGCAACATTACTTTGCACAAAAACAATTGTGAAGAGGCACAATTGTAGAAGAGAAAAATTATCCCCTTGAGAGAGAGCATAAACAAATTCTGTATAGAGAATTTGTGTCACCGGATTTTGATTGCAGTGTTGTGGTGCTGCGGTGATAACTCGAGTTTCGTGGTTATCATCCCGACGACGAGGTCGTTTGATCGAATTTCGTGATTCCTTGGATTTTTGCGATCTACTCTTTGAGGTATGCCCAAAAACCCTAATATTTTATGATTTCGAAAATTTCGCATGCTTCCGCATGTGTATGTGCATATAAACCTAACATTGGTATCAGAGCTAGGTTAGATTTATTTTAAAATAAATTTTCAGATTTAATTTGGACATTAAAAAAGAGCATGTCAATTTGGGGTTCGAATCACGGATGCATTTTGTGAATCTGAAAATATCATGATATTACCCATATCACGTAGGTTACGAATAAGATTTTTTCATAATTTTCTGAGCACGATTAGGCCTTGAAAATTTCGGTCAAACTTCCAGCCGTGAATAGTGACCACGACAAAGAAACCCCAGATTTGTCAAGATTTAGGAGAAATCTTCACAAAAGAATTGAAGATTTAAGTTTCTGGTATCTATATCTACATTTTGGTATGCATATTGCATGTTGCTGTTGCTGGAAACTGGGTTTTTCTGACGAGGCCGCGGAGGGCCAAAACTTGGATATATATTTCGCTGCGTTCAGGGCGCAAGTAACCCAAATATCAAGTCTCGGATATTTTTGGGATGTCCAAAATAATTTTCTGGCAAGAATCGCGGTGAAAAACAGGCCGAAAATGCATTTTCCAGAAATCGGGTAGGAAAACCTGGTTGCAGACCCGTCGGGCGAAGAAGAAAGGACCCAACCCGCGGGCGCGTGAAAGACACGCGCGCTGAGGCGTGTGTACCTGGCACGTGACTCTCACGCGCGCGAGAGCGCGTGAGGCAGAGGGGGTAGGTCAAACTCGGTCGGACCAGACCCCGGTTTGAACCGACCCGGTCCACCTGGACCGGTCCGACCCGAACACAGTCCGACCGGTCACGCGCGTGTGAACGCGTGAAATACGCCCTGCGTGTGGGCACGTGTGGTGCACGCTCCCTAGGCGCGTGTAGGCGCGTGGAGGAGCGTGGACCCATCCGGTGGCGTGTAGGTTCACCTAAAATTGAATTTTTCTAGTCCGAACAGTGAGATACAATCCTGAATTGTGGTATATGGTGTCTGTTGACTCATATGCTCGTTTTAGGGTCTGTATTCGAGTCGTTTTGGTTTTGATGATTTGTAGGGTACATAAAATTACAAATTAAAATATCATTTATCACTAACGTCTCTATTTTCTGTGTAACAGAGGCATGGCTGCTACAAAGACAATAGTTCTGGATCTCGTTAAGGGAGAGAAACTGAATGGTGACAACTATGAAATCTGGCATCGAAAAATTCAGTTTGTCTTCGAGGAACCAGAACTCGGGGAGGTTCTTAGACACGAGATGGTGGACCCAGGGGAGGTTCCAACAGAACAAGGATAACGGGATCAAGAGGTGTATCGTGCTTGGAAGAAGAAGGATGGCCAAGTTAGGGTGATCCTTCTTAGCTGTATGCACGATGAGGTAATCCCAGTTTATGAGCGGTATTCCATTGCGAAGTCGATTTGGCTTGCTCTGAAAGAACACTTTGGCTCCGCATCAGCTCCTAAGTTGAGGATGCTGACATATAAGTTTATTACATATAAGAAGAGGACTGATTATACTATGAAACAGCATTTGATGCACATGTCGAGTATGATCGTTTCTCTCAAGAGTATGGGGGAGTCAATGTCTGACAAGCTTCAGGTGCCGGGTGTGATCCAGTCTTTGCCTGACTCCTAGGATGTGGTTAAGATCTATCTTACACACACTGAGAGTATTCGTACTTTCAGGGATGTGAGTAGGCATTGTGAGCTCGAGGAGGAGCGCCAGGAGGTTGTGAGGTCCACTTCTACTCATGTTAACATCGCGAAGTCGAGCAAGGGCTCCCGAGGGATCAAGCGCAAGTGGCGCAAACATGATAAGAAACCCAAGGGCCAAGGCAAGAGGAAGCTATCTGTCAAAATCGACGACAAAGGACGGAAACGCAAGAAGAAGGAGCTCAACAAGAGCAAGGTCCAAGCTATGTATGTGGCAAGCATGAGCATTCGTACGCGAGTGTGGCGAGCGAAAGGTAAGTCATTCTTCTTTACATGATTTGAGTTATGTGTTATCTACTGTGATGCTCACTAACTCTTCTCCTTTGTGGATTGTAGACTCAAGAGCCACGGACCATGTAACTCGTGACAGGAGCGCATTTGTAGAATTCCACCGTTTGAGTCCCCATGCGAGAAGGCTATATGTGGGGAACGGAGCATTTGTGGAAGTAAGAGGGATTGGCAAATGCAAGCTGATACTTCGTAATGACCAAGCCCTGTATCTACATGATGTATTGTATGCTCCTGAGATTCGACGGAATCTCATTTCTGTTCGATATTTAGACCAGTTGGGATATTCCGTTTTGTTGGGAAACTCTAAAGTTTTCATTTACGATGATAACAGTCTTTTGATTTATTTTGGTTTAATCCGTGAGGGACTTTATGTACTGGATTTTATTTCATTTTATGAAAATGTTCCTTCATCTCCTATTGCCTTTGCATCTGATAGTGTTGTGGATGATGTGTTTGTATGACATAGCAGACTTGGCCACATAGGGCAAAAGAGGATGACCCAGTTAGCTACGAGTGGCTTGTTGGGCCCGCTAACCAAAGTCCAGTTGCCCGTGTGTGAGTTTTGCCTTGCGAGCAAAGCTACTAGAAAACCATTTGGGAAAGTAATGAGAGCTGGGACTCCATTGCAATTGGTCCATTCCGATATTTGCAGACCAATGAATGTGAGAGCCAGGAACGGAGCCGTAGACTTGTGGGTGAAAACTCTTAGAACCGATTGAGGGCGCGAGTATTTGTCAGAACAATTTAAACAGCTCTGTTTCGATAGAGGTATTACGAGACAGCTGACTATTCCTGCCACTCCTCAGCAGAACGGAGTAGCTGAGAGAAGGAATAGGACTCTTTTAGAGATGGTAAGGTCGATGATGGCGCAGGCCAATTTTCCCATCTCCCATTGGGGGGATGCGTTATTGACTGCAGCCTACGTTCTTAACCGTGTCCCAACAAAGTCCGTAGTCAGCACCCCGTACGAGATTTGGACAGGGAGACAGCCTGACCTTAACCATTTGAGACCATGGGGTTGTGCCGCGTATGTTTATGATTCCTCGCACAAATATGGCAAGTTAGGCCCGCGAGAAAAGAAGTATATTTTTCTTAGATACTCTGAACACTCCAAGGGACATGTGTTCCTAGGAGAACATACGGACGGCACAGTGATTGAGATAGAGTCTCGTGATGCCACGCTTCTCGAAAATGATTTTCCTAAGAGATGTGAAATCGATCGAGACATCGCCTTCTATGATATGGATGAACCTAACGGCTCAGCCGAACCCAGCCGCGGGACTAAAGAACCTGATGTGAATCTTGGTCCTAGTGGGAGTGTTCCATCTGAAGGTGCAATGGCTCCTCCTCCTTGTAGGAGTAGTCGGGGACACGTACCATGTCGTCACTTCCCGATTGAGGATGAGATCCTAATTGTTACTCCCAAAGACGATGAGGAGCCAAGCACATTCAATGAGGCTCTTGAAGGTCCTGCCAACGACCAATGGTTAGAGGCCATGAGGGAAGAATTGGAATCAATGAGAGTCAACGGGGTCTGGGATCTAGTTGACCTGCCTGAGAAAAGAAAGGCCATCGGGAACAAGTAGGTTCTCAAAATCAAGAGGAAGGCCGATGGATCGATCGAGAGGTATAAGGCCCGTCTTGTAGCCAAGGGTTACACACAGACAAAGGGTATTGACTATGAGGAGACTTTCTCCCCAGTAGTCAAGTTTACATCGATTCGTTTGCTTTTGGCGATTGTCGCAAGTATGGATCTGGAGTTATATCAGATGAACGTTAAGACCGCTTTCCTTAACGGGAATTTGGATGAAGAGGTTTACATGGAACAACCCTCGGGGTTTGTTCAAGTAGATCAAGAAGACAATGTCTGTCGACTTCGGAAGTCGATATATGGTCTAAAACAGTCATCCAGGCGGTGGTATCTAAGATTTCACGAGACTGTGATATCTTATGGTTTTAGAATGGTCGAGGAGGATCATTGTGTCTATTTGATACGGAGTGATAATTCATTTGTGATCCTATCATTGTATATTGATGACATAATGTTGGCCGAAAACAACATTGAGTATATAAAGACTATCAAAACTTGGTTGTCATCCAACTTTGAAATGAAAGACATGGATGAAGCTGAGTTCATCCTTAGAGTTGAGATCCAGAGGGATCGTTCGAAAAGAATGTTGGCTCTTTTACAAGAGACATACATTAGAAAAATTCTCGAACGTTTTGGGATGAGTAATTGTAATCCCATAAATACTCCGATTGCCAAAGGTGAAGGCTTGAGCCTGGAAATGTGTCTTAAAACTCAGGATGAAGTGAGGGAAATGAATAAAGTACCTTACTCCAGTGCGGTGGAAAGCCTAATGTACGCAATGCTGTGTACAAGACCGGACATAAGTTATGCAGTCGGTCTGGTGAGTAGTTATCAGGCGAATCCTGGAAGAGGTCACTGGAGAGCAGTGAAAAGGATTCTTCGATATCTTAAGGGAACTGTAAACCTCTCTCTGTGTTACGGGGGAGGCGATTTACGCCTTGTGGGTTATTCAGATGAAGATTGGGGAGGCGATTTGGATAAGAGTAGATCGACATCAGATTTTGCTTTTTTGCTCAATGGTGGTGCCATTTCATGGAGCAGTAAAAAGCAAACATGTGTTGCTCTATCAACCATGGAGGCTGAGTTCGTGGCTTGTTCTATTGCAGTTCAGGAAAGTGTTTGGCTCCAAAAACTATTAGATGACTTAGGGATTATAGCGGATAGTGGGAGGCCAGTAATGATTTATTGTGATAATCAGGCCGTTATCGCCTATACTCGAGACCAAGTTCCATAGTAGGACCAAACACATAGACACCAGATATCATTTTGTAAGAGATATTATCGAGAAAGGTGAAATGACCATCAGGTACACTTCAACACACAGCATGGTAGCTGATCCCTTCACCAAACCCATTACTAGAGACTCCTTCTTAGAACATAAAGAGTCATTGGGTTTGAGAATTTAATTGACATTGCTCAGTTTGTATTGACGACATTGATACTTTATTGATTTATATATATATATATATGATGCATTCTTCATCACATAAGTATTGTATTTTAATCAATGTGTTCACTTTTATTATCAGATATATATATATATATATATATATATATACTGTGATGTTATTATAGATGTCAGGCAGGTGAGGTCGACTCTCACACACGAGTGACCACCTCCATCTCTGAGTGAGCGGAGATAAGACAGTTTCTAACTGTAAGAGACTTTGAGAGTAGCCCTGCTAGAATATAAGTCGCCCTGATATGTGTTCAGAATGAGGTCATATGTGATATGACCGACATGGACGTACCCACATCCATGTTACTTGCTAGAAGCCAGGTTTGAGATCTCAGAAAACACCTGCAATCTGTGAGATTGCCTCTGAAGTACTCTCTCTGACATACGCCCTTTGAGAGATGGGGAATAACACTGTGGCACGCGTTTCATACCGCGTGTGATAAAGATGACTAGGGATAGTGGGAGCTATTTAGTTTGAGGCACTGATTACAAATTTTATCCCCGAACCCCACTGTGTGAGAGCCGGGATCCATGGGGTAGGATCTCATGTACCCTTATTATTTTTGGCTGACTCTTGAAGTCTTAATTCGGTATTTGCTACCTTAGTCTGTTTACCGATGACCCGGAATATAAATTGAAGTCTGAGGGACAGGTCTAGGAAAGCAGCTGCGTTAAAACTGATAGATTCAAGTCTGGGAAAAGGAAGACCAATTGACGTTATATCGTGATATAGTATTCACCGACCGGTCTCTTGTGTTTTTTCATGGTGGAATTAGAACACAATAGTGAATACATATTCGAGCGATTTATGGGAAATTATTTTCGTTGAGGAAAGTAGCTCGATGGATGTAACCAATCTTGGATCTGGGTGCTGCGAGTTTATTATTGTAATAACGTTGACTTCTCGAATATTCTAACAGATCTATCGAGAAGTCTTTATTTGCAGGTATACTTGCCAGTCGTACGATACCCAATTTAGTATGAAAATCCAGTAGGGTGATATAGGAGATCGCATGAGTTGTGATCTCGTGATGGTTGAAAATACTCTCGTGTGCAAGTGGGAGATGAAGGAATTAATGCCCACATGGGGTATCTTTCCATGTTTGGAAAATGGAAATTTTCTTACTTTCCAAGTTTACAAATGGTAACTGATGGATTTGAATTACCTACCATGTGTAGTGACGGAAGTATATGGAAACTAGGGTAAACCCTAGACAACATTACTTTGCACAAAAACAATTGTGAAGAGGCACAATTGTAGAAGAGAAAAATTATCCCCTTGAGAGAGAGTATAAACAAATTTTGTATAGAGAATTTGTGTCATCGGATTTCGATTGCGGTGTTGTGGTGCTGCGGTGATAGCTTGAGTTTCGTGGTTATCATCCCGACGGCGAGGTCATTTGATCGAGATTCGTGATTTCCTGGATTTTTGTGATCTACTCTTTGAGGTATGTGCAACAACCCTAATATTTTATGATTTCGAAAATTTTGCATGCTTCCGCATGTGTATGTGCATATAAACCTAACAACATCCAATAACTTACAAAATACTTTCATTGAGTAAATGGCATGACAAATTTTATGCGTATCGAATATAGAATTTTAGATTTTACCTTAGGAGAGAGAGAGAGAGAGAGAGAGAGTGGGGGAGAGTGCAGAAATATGCCTAAGAACTAAAGTGGTTGGATAGAAGCTTCACTTCCTATAGAAAAGTTTGGTTCTAAGATCTAAATTACTAAAGGTGACCCCAACACTCATTCCTTTCTCTTAACACCTCACATTAACTAAACTCTTTTATTTTGAGTGATCGAACACGTTACCCTCTTAATCAGAGATCTTGAATTCGAACATGGGAATGATGAAAAATGATTTGAGAGAACCAATCCCTAAAATGAGTCCTGCAATGCTCGAATCAGATTAATTTGATAAAGTCCAAATACCGGTAGTAAAAATAAAAAAAAAACACCACACATTACAATGTTAGGAAAACAAAATTACGCCGATGAGTTTCAGTTTAAATGATACATTCCTCCTCTCTTATGTAATATGCTTGAGTTCGAGTCTCATGTATACACCCAAAAAAAAAAAAAAGATAACAAAATAATAGTGGTATAGTAACCAAAACCCATCTTTTAAACATCAATCCTAGATTAAGGAGAAAATTAACGTCATTATATTATTTTGAGAGCGGAAAGATGGGGTATATGGTCCCAATACAAACATTAACATATTGCTAAAGTCCATAATGTTTTCATCTAATTCACGCCGTTGATCAGGAGAATGTTGCTATAAATCTATACTCTTTGAATTGTATTTGGCTATTTGGCTATGTCATAGTCTCCTAATAGTTCCAATGTGGTAACTATAATTGAGAGATTTAGGACAAGATCATGTCCAACTTGGTGAGGCCATTTGACAGTGACAATCACTTTATTATAAAGACTATGTATGTAGTAAATGTACCATTATTTAAATTAAAGTTTAAAATTACTTTAACTATGTAGTGGAGCAGCTAGTGATAACCACAGTTTCTATCTCTCTCTGTCTCTCTATTTTGCCGAGAAACCATAGTTTCATACTAGTAATTTAGTAAGGCAGGTAAAAGAGTGGATTGAGTTAGGTTTTAGATCAAGGAGAGCCTTTTAAATAGTAGGAACCCTTCACTCTGTCTTTTGGATGTATATAGGCTAAAATCAAGTATACATAATATAAATATATAAAATGTATGTAAGTCTGGGGTCATGGGAATAGAAGTTTAATATCGATATGTTTATAAGGCTTCAACAGGAGAAAGATTTGATGAATTGGTAAAATTGTGTAGCTAAAGAGAGTATAATGAGTATAATTCTCAATGTATCTCAATAGATCCAAAGATTTAGGGTTGGGCAAAGTCATAAAATCAAATTATGGCATCCTTTTTAGTGGTGGCAAACAAGAATCTCATTCTTCACTCCAACATACAAATTTTTTTTTTGTCTCCCATTCAAAAGTTTTCCCTACCAAATCTTTATTCCCATTTAGGGGCTTCTTTCCACCTTTTAAGAACCCTAAACCCTAAAATTACCCCCTTTAAATTCAGAATGACCCAGAACCACAAATCTATTGTATGATTCTTATTTTGGGAAAATACTGCAAGGCGGCACATAACTTTTCGTATTACTAAAAAGAGATTAAAAAAATTTAAAGCTAAGATGAGACAACTTTTATGAATGTGGTGATTGAAAATCTTTACTTACTTTAATTTTTCTCAACTTATCTCTACTTTATGTTATTTAATTCGCAATGTTTTTCAGCTATCATAAAATATTTTTTTTATAGGAAATATAGAATTTTACAAATAAAAATCAATTTTTTTTTTGTATAAAGAATATAAATTATCATTATATATATATATATTAAAAAAAATTTCTAATCTCAACTTTGTCTAATTCTCAACTTTCCCACCAAAATGTATATAATTTATTGATAAACATAAACAAAACCTAAAAGATATGTATTTAGTAAGAGTATACACTATATGCCAATGTCGTGATAGATATATATGTAATTAGATAATTATGATTCAAACAGAACATTTTATTGCTTGTGTAGGTTTTTCTAGTGACTCTTAGAAAGGATAACAATGCTAGTGGCGTGTATCACCCATTTTTCTTTTTCATCGTCAATATTTGAATTTTATCCGATTAATCTGATTCGATCATTTATGATTCATTTTAGGGGTTAATTTTTCTAAATCATTTTTTGCCTCTTTCAGGACTCAAACTCAAAATCTTTGGTTAAGGGAGTAAAGTGTCCAACCACTCAATTCAAAAGAATTTAATCTTGTACCACCCTTTTAAATAGACAAAAAATTTTAAAAAAAATGGCTAGCTTTAATTTATCGTCCCTTATAAAAGGAGCATGGAAAGTATATACATATTTGTGATTGTCCCTCTTCCATATACAAAACATTTTAGTAAGGAAGAATAATAATGGAATTTAAAAATGCATTGGATGGCCATGCCCATCACTTTTCCAAGAAAAATGCCTTTTATGGTGAAACCTTTTCAAAATGCTCACTTTCGAGTATGACTGTTTTCTTTTCAACGGCACAACGCTTTGATTCTTCTATCTTTCTTTGTTTCCTTTTCTTTCTAAGTATATTTCTTTAAGTATGCCTATCTTCTCAAACAATGGGACGTGACAACAAATCAATTGGGAAAAAATTCACTTCACTCTCTCTATATCTTGCTTTTCTTGTGCTGGAAGAGTTTGAGAAGAGAGGATAGGACTAAACCCTAAATAAAAATTTTCCAATTTAATTTGGCCATAGTTTTTTTTTTTATTTTATCATATTTTTTATGGGTATATTCTCATACTTCAATTATTATTTGAATTTATCATCAGAAGATATTCATGGGACAGCCATTTTGAGACTCAATCACAAAGAAAAATTACTAGTAAATTTTCTTTGATATAACCGATTGATATTCAGAAACATATTTTGACTAATTTAGTTCAAATATTATCGGTTTTAATTAAAAAAATATCTCACAACATAATATTTTTTATTTTTAAATTTTTAATCCAGACTTGGTTAAAAAAGATCGATTGTCCGTTGTTATTACTGGTAAATTAATGTCGCGCCAAATGATTTCAATGAACCAAGGAAACCAATTGCATATCTTTTTATAATTAATTGTGAATAGAAAAGGAAGGAACAAAATGATCGGGGTGGGGGGATTGGACTTCATCAAATTCAAATGATTGCCATACTCTGTATTCAACTTCAACTCTTCATTTCTCATTCAACTCAAGTACCCCTAGACATTCAATCCAAGTTTTATAATATCACTTGGAAAGGAAGTTACAATTATAGAGAGAGAGAGAGAGAGAGAGAGAGAGAGAGAGAGTGAGAGAAGACTGCATGCATAGGTTTACATAATAGAACATGCATTAGGGTTATCATCGCTGAAGAAAGAAGTGATGAGCTCATCAGTTGCGTTAGGGGCAGGAAGAGCTTGAACGACGTTGCGAACGTAGCCGGCAGGTGCCCTTTTGTCATATGCTTGAGTAGCATAAGGATATGACACCAAATTGTATGGGATGTAGGGCCAGAACTCAGCTTTCTTTCCGGTACTCTTCACTCTCTTTAACACCTTGTTTGGGTCCACATACCCACTCACTGTTACCCTGCTCTGCTTTCTATTTACCTCCACTTGTTTCACACCTGAAAATTTGTTATTAGCCCAAACATGAACATGAGAGAGAGAGAGAGAGAAAACTCCGGAAATGCTAGCAATTTTTTTTTTCTTAATGTTATGGAAATCACATTTTTGTGAGGAGAAAAGAAGTACAAAAACTTCAATTTTCCTTCTACTTTGTATTCAAAAAGAACACAACCAAACCTCAAGCAATAACACTTAGATGGGTCTATTCTTCCAAATAAGGGACTGCATCTTAGCTTGAGCATTTAATTAAGCATTTTGACTCAAATGCTAATTGAACATTTTGAATTTATGGGAAATATTTAGAATTCATGTCTTCTTTCAAATGAGTAGATTTGCCTTGTATTAATGATTTTTGTTTATTTAGTAGGTTTTTTTTTTCTTTATTTAAAAAAAAAAAGTAATGCATAAGTGGGGCATAAACATACTTGGAAGCAACCTTGTGAATCACTATGATTGTAACAAGACTTTCAACAAAATAAAATATAAATTTATCTTTTCATAAAAAAACGTTCTTCTGTATTTCTTTTTTCTTGGCTCACCTTTTCATTCTTGTACTTATATTTGATGAGTTTCATTCAACCCACCATAAATGACTTCAGGTAATCTGCTCAATTCGTGGCGTCTCAAAACTCCTCCACTCCCCCCCCCCCCGGGCAAAAAAAAGAGACAAGTACATAAAAATTGAAAAATGAAGTAAAAAATGGAAGTGTACTCTTTGTTTTGACATAATATTATTATTGAACTTGGGGCCATCTACCTTTCAGGAAAAATTTGAAAATTAGTTCTCCTTTTCCCTCCATACAAAACAAATCTATTAAATCATCAAGTTGAATTTGTGAATGATCAACTGTATTAACATATTAATCTGATTTCCTCTCAGATGGAACATGGATTTCATGTGTTTATCTTCCATTTTTACTTTTGAGTTATTGTAGTTTCTAAGTTTCTTTTATTCCTCTAAAATGCTGATGCTTGTCTCTGGTAGCACGATTGCAAATTTAGGACTACAAGAGTGAGCTTTATATGAAACAAGTGTGTGTGTGTGAGAGAGAGAGAGAGAGAGATTCATTTGAGAACCTTTCATGGAATTAACAGCATTTTTTACTCTTCTTTCACAGCCATCACAATCCATTTTGACTTTGATCTCAACTGTCTGGCAAAAAAAAAAAAAAAAAAAAAAACCATTTAAGAAATATATATATATATATATATGTTTCTGCATGTTTATGTATTGTTTTGAACAACACTTGTCCGTACTAAACAATAGATAGAAGTAACAAGATACTGCAAGAAGAACAAAGTCTGAAAGGTGGTTCACAGGTGCTAATAAGTACCTGCATTTGCTTCCTTCTCTTCCTTGTGCTTGTAACAGCACAAAAATTGGAGAGATAGTCAAGAGCTCCCATTTTGCTTTTCCTTGGATCGGGGGGGGGGGGGAGAGAGAGAGAGAGAGAGAGAGAGTTTTATTTGAGGCTTATAGACATGGTGTAAGAGGGTTTCAGCATTTTCCTTTATATAAGGTGCTTGTTCTTGTTGGGGGGTTCTATCAAAAGTTGAAACACACCCACGAAGAAAATAGAGTTAAAGCCAAAATATTAAATTTCAAAAACAGATGTCCTCAAGCCATGGTAATGTGGCTTGAAATCATGAAAGGGCAAGAAATAATTTTTTTTTCTTATTTTATTTTTTGTTTGGCTAATGGGAAACTGTTGTAAAGTGTTTTGCTTTCAATAGAGTTCAATGGGTGTGGTTTTGCTTTTTAAATTATTGCAGTAAACAATTTGCAATATGATTATGACAATCCGCTGGGGTTGATTCTATGCAGTGACCTCATTAACTGTAAGGGGCCTACCTCTTTTTGTGCTTAACCAGAGTCATTTTGGTCTCCAAAGTTAAGAAAATGTCTCTGTTATCAGAAAAGATAACTTCTAAGTAATAATTATGCAATTAACGCCCCCCCCCAACATCCACGGTAGACGACACTTCTGTTTTTTCCTCAGCAAATTAAAAGACGAAGTGTTTTTTCTTATTGATTTTACTTTTTACCAAAGAAGAGTAGATTCCCATAATTTGTTTCTTTGTTTTGACAATTTGAAGAACAGAATTTTCTAAAAGTATTTTTTAGAAAGCATTTTCACATTCACGAATATTAGTTATTGCTGTTATATGAAATATGATAATCCTATCTGATTGGCGTCTATTTCCCAAGAAGCAGTAGTTATTTCCTGTCAATTCTAGGAATTTACAAATTATTTTCTATTGAAGAGACTCTCTTCACATAGCTATAGGAAAACTAAAGAAACTTTTTAAGAAGTTATTTTCTATTAAACTGACAGTATCTTATGCTTCACTGCAATACAATGTAATGCAGCGCTTAATTTTGTTTTTTCACTTGACTGATCGATATTCAAGTCACGTATCAATTGATTGAGTCTAAACTGCTTTCAAATCCTTTTTATAAGAAAATTCTTTTAATATAATTCTTTTTGTTCTTACGATTTGAACTCAAATTTTGATTAAAAGATATAATATCCTTTTCATTAGGTTAACTATTCATTGGTATGTAACGTGGCACTTATGTGAAAGAGAAGTTGCAAAATTACACAAACAAAAAACTAACTTTAGCCAAACCCAAGATTCAAATGGTTGGAGAAATTGTCTTTGCTAGGGATAATTTTACCTTGGGTTTTCAACCATGGTGTCTTCATCTATATTGAGCCCACTTGCAGAAGCTTTAAGAGAGATTAACACATGATTAGATGAAAAGAATTCAACATTCACAGCTATAACATATGAAAAAACAAAAAAAAAGACATGAATAACCTACCGGAATCCCCAAAAATATATTCACCATCCAATCATCATACGTCTGTCACAAACACGCACACACCCTCACAGAGAGAGAGAGAGAGAGAGAGATCATTAATGAATAAATACCTCTAACGTGTAAAAAATTAACAAGCAACCAACCACAGACTAAATCACAAACTGAAACGTAAAATTACCAAAGTGGTATTCCATGGGCCATATAAATCATGGAAAATTCCATGAATTACAGGGTTGATGTTCCTTCAGCACAACTCATTTTGGTGTATCTGGAAAAACAAGACCATAAACCAAAGTATTCTCCGCGCTTCTATGAGTCCATTTATTGTTTGGAAGGCCATTCATCTTCAACACACGCACACACACAGATAGAGAGAGAGAGAGAGAGAGAGAGAGAGAGATCTTTTCATTAGGATATAAAGACAATAATTTCTGAAACAAATTCTGTATTGTAGCATTGCAGGAACAATTTCTGGAAAGTAGGCACAGCTAGTCTGCACTGGAAACTTAAGCTCCAAAGTCCATTGCTATGAAAAGGATGCCCAACACGCAAAGGTCCGGTCAACAATGGTCATATAATCACTTTCTGATCTTGCCTCCTATTGCCATGTTGCTGCATGTGGGAGCAAAACGTAAACAAAGAGACAACAAAAACAATGATGAAAGAAGATATGATCAAGGAGATTGGGTGCAAACAAAAATGCAGAAGAGCACATATCCAGATGTTTTCCAGATCTTCATATGTGGCTTAGGAGGAAGCTAAGAACCATTCGGGCTAACATTTAGTACCGATCTTAGTATTACAGGAAAAGAAAATAATAAAAACACAATAATTATGTAGCCAGACGTAAGAATATAGACTACTGTGAATATGCAGTCAAAGACTCCCCCACTCAACAGTTTAACCTGCATACCTTAGGCAACACTACCAAGAGCAGGGTTGCAAAACAGCTGAGTTTAGCCGAGTTGAAGGTGTTCGACCTCAGTTCATTTTCTAAATGAGCCAAGCCAAGAAGAGTCTCGTTTGTAGACGAGTCTGAAAATCTTGTTCAACATCAACTCATTTAACTAAAAAAAGCTGAGGAAATGTTCAGAAAAGCACTACCGATATTAATGAGCCTGGATCCTAAATTTCAAGCTTGGTTCATTTAATGAAAATGAGTTTGATTGTGTTTTTGCTCTGGTCAATTAGCTAACTGAAACAATCCCAGTCACGAGCTATTCATGAAGGGATAAGATTATTTGCAGTCTTAACCAAGAGATACCCGCTTGAGGTTTTCCCCCGGTGCTACTTTGGTTGGATGCTTTGAAGCTGAGGTGTGGGGACTAAATATGATTAATGGCACCACAAGGATTTGTCTTGGCCAACACATCAGAGCAGCCAATGTAGTAAGAATCAGGGTAATTGCCACTGGCAACAAAAGATAAACAGCACTAGGTGAGAGAATTTCAATTCTTTCCTTAAAATGCAGGGCAAAAGCTCAAATAAATAGATATAAAAAAGTTTGCAGCAAATTCTATCAGTAAAATAAATTGATAAATGTGAAAATTGCAAGTTTGCCCCCTAAACTTCAGGTCATATACAAACAGGTCCCTAAACTTCAATTTTTTTTTTTATGCAAACAGCTCCCATCAACTTTGGAAATACGTAAAGTTCGTCCTTTTGTCCATGTTATATTTATAAGATAGTAAGCCCCCCCAAGCCCTAGAAATTAAAACAGAAAAGGCATTTTCATGCCTGCTGTTGAGAACAGACAACTGATGAATTGTTAATACAATTTTCCCACTCAGAGAGAACCCTACTCATAGGAGGCAGTTGCTTATTTGACAGACAAAAATCTATCGAAGGATACCTATGACAGTTTTAAACTATGGAGTACAAACACAGTAATGTCATGAAATACAAGGCAATTTGGAAAATTCTCAAAAAACAAAGGACATGGTACTGAAGAACATGGCATGGGCATAATTTATATTTGTGAACAAAATATTAAGTTAATGTAATGTTGAAAATTTTTGCTTTGTGTATTAAAATTGGCAAGGCAATCTATATGGTTCAAATGTGACTAATATCACAATTTGCTTTTAAACAAAAGACTCGCATATACATAGATATACATGCACACAAAGACAAACATGTATATATTCATATATAGCATTTCAAGGATACAAATTCTGTTAAAAGTAACCCCATTGAAGTGTCTGGAAAGTATCCACTTTATTATTCTAAAGCATGGGCGCACTATCTGGCATACTCAGAAAGATGTCAGGCAAGTGTCATAACTTGGTGTTTGACAGTGCAGTTTCCATATGGACGTCCTTCATGTTTCATATGTTAGACAAAGTCCTAACGCCGTTTGGGCTTTGGGGGAAATTTTAAACCTTTTGAGACCCATATAAGGCCTATTGATGATGCCCCGGCTTATATTGGGGAGGGTTGTCCCTTGTATCGTAGATCCAAAGTATGAAAGTTGTGGTGATTGGACTTAGCTAGGCCAAATAAGATCCCCAAGCATGGGACATGTGAGCTGCCACCTGCTCAAAATTAATAATAGTCTTATAGTTGAAATTTTCAGAACATTACAACACTTTAATATTAACATATTATCAACAAGATCATTGACACAAAAGGATTTACCATTCATGTCAGGAGGGATGAAGCTGGAAGTAGGTAGAACTTGGCTGAGTAGGCAACTAACCCAGTAAGAGGGGCTTGGCTAAAAAAGCAGCCCATGGGTTTTAAGTATGCCAATGTTTTGAACGAATATAGAATTGTCTATAATAAGCTAAACAAAATATGAAGTGGCCTGAGGAATTAATGGAAAAAAGGGTGCTCCATGTATTCCGGAAGGGGAATTAAGCACCTAAAATTTTCTAATGAGCATATCCCGAGTTCCATACAGAACTGTGAAGCCAGAAAAACAAAACATAGAGAAACATGGGAAAAAAAAAGCATGTAAAAGCAACCCCAAATAGTGAAAAGGGAAGTAAACACCTCAAACTTTTAGAGGCATATCCCAAGTCATATCAAAAAACCACTAAACGATGGACAAACATGTAGTTAAAACATCTCAGGTTTATCTCAAGTGCTGTGTCTCCACCACATGGAAACACCAAAGCGTCCACCTTCAATGTTACATCATTACCAAAGAAATTGTCACTGCAAAGTCTTGTAGTTATAAAGTTCTAAAATAACCAGATGATTCTTTTTGGCATTGACAACACAAAATTTTGTGCAGATCCATGGCCACCCAGCAAATGCTCTAGCCTAGAAAGACTGTCATATTCAAGATGAGAAAAGGTTGTCCAATATACAACACCAAATCGGAACTGAAACAAGAGCTAACCTTCTAATGTATGACTGAGGCTTCTTCATCAAAGATGACTGAGGAAATCCATGTAAAAGGATAAAAGAAAAAGAAATCAATATATTAAGAAACACAGATCAAGACAATATCTAAGGAAATTGCATATGAACTATGTATACAAATACCTCAAGTACATAGTCATGGACACTCTTAGATTTCCCCATCCTGTAACCTCTCGTGAACTTGTTGATTGGAGAAACTTGACCGGGAATCATTTCACTGTTATTGGAGTAAAAACTTGTGGTTTCATTCCACAGTAATCGTTATGTCACTGTGATGCTTCAGTTTAACCACAGTTATTAGGAAATCAGCCCAAGTAACAACCATATCCTTGCGCTATTACTTCCATCATTTACGACCACCTTTTCTTTGATTCATGAGGTAGTAGCATCTTTGCAGTGGAGACACATGTTTCTTACTCTCAATTTTCTTCCTCAACTACCATGGGCTACTTAAATTGCCTTCTTTAATATTGCAAGCTAAAAAAAAGAAAAAATTTTTAAAAAATCCAAATATCTCTCCTTGGCAACAACTTCAGTTGGCCATACATTTTTCTTGCTTGAACATCTCAAACAAGAAGGCACATGATACTTTGTTGTTGATACTGAACCAATTGAGAATGGAGAAGAGAACAATATTCTTTATGACTATCACTTGAATGACTCAATTGGCTTGAGAAGTTACACAGACTACATAGTGAAAGGTGGCTTGAGAGGCTAGCACTCACCACACAAGTGTTTATACTTCAAAGACTACACAACGTACACTAATTTCCTGTGAGCATTTACTCTAACCCTGGTGACTTTCGTGTACATAAAAGACTTGATTTATTTTTTCCTATTTCAACAGACCCTATTAACTATTTATTGTTATTTCCAACATTCCCTCAAGCCGGAGCATATGGACAATATGCACTAACCTTGTTACAAACAAAATGACGTGGAAGACATTTTGACAAAGGACAGAAACAGCCTATAATTGAAGATATTCTTGATATTCTGCCAATGGATGTTGATGAAGACAGGAGAGGAAGAATCCTTTGCTTCAGTAGAAGTCATTTTTTGCTGAAAGGTACCACTATGCTGAGAATCTTTGCTGACAAGCAGGACAAAAATTGAATAGATGACTAAGAAGATGGATGATTTTCTTTTTCTTTTTCTTTTCAAAGAATTCTGAAGCTTATGCAGGAGCAGATGGCAGAAAAATCTTGACAAAGATAATGGGAACTGCTTGACCAGATCGTAGTTCAATGGAAGCTCCTGTCAAATCAGATGGCAGACGAGATTGACTGTAGAAAGGACAATGGGCAGCTACTTGAGCTTGATAGGAAGATGACTGGACTCAAGTGGGCTCGGGACTAATTCACAGCTGATTAGAGCAAGGCATGATTAAGCTCTCTGAAGACAGACTGATGGATGATAGGCTTTGCTAGCATTTTGAGAATGGAGGAGGAAGAACAGTATTATAGTGACTCAATTGGCTTGACAGTTACATGGTGAAATAGTTTCTTCAGAGACTACATGGTAAAAGGTGGCTTGAGATGCTAGCACTGACCACATATATATTTATACTACAAAGAGTACATCAATTCCTGTGAGCATTAATTCCCAACCATTTACTATGGTGACTTTCATATTCCCCAGAAGACTTAATTTATTTTCTTTTATTTCCAATAGACCCTATTAATTATTTATTACTATTCAGAATCTATTGCAAGTCGTACTACATGCATAAATCAACATTTAAATGATAACTATTTTTCTCTGACAGATTTATATGAACCTTAACGACAATTATCTTTTCTAAATACATAGGTGAGAAAACGCTAAGGAGTGCAACTTCAAGCACAAGCAAGAAAATTGGCAGCAGTAATAACATAGGACCCCCTCTTTTCTCTTAAGGAAAAAATAAATAAATCCAGTCTTATACTTTGCCAATTGCTTACATCTTTACTTTAAGATCTCAAGTTCAAATCTTGCTAGAAGTAGTCGCTTCTTGATAGAAAGAAGATTGCTGTCTACATATTTCCTACCATGGATCCACATGTAAGTGTATGCCTTAAACACTAGATAAACATTTCTGGATAGAGCAACACCAAGGATAAGAAATCCTCGGGACCAAAGCAAAAACAAAAATAGAAACAAAAAACAAAGCAAAACAGAGGAAAGCAGATCTCCAAGCACACCTCCACTATTCTAATCTAAAATTGGAATAGATCCTCAAGGTTAGAGACCACAAAGACAAAGAAAGCACAACCTGAACCCATAAAATAAAATATCAAAAAAAAAAAAAGTTACATGTTTGGCGATCCACTTTCTCCCAATACCCAAGACTGCTTTTCACCACCTAAAAAAAAAAAAAAAAAAAACCCAAAAGGCCTGCAATCGCATCCCCAACCTCCATAATAATTTACTCCAATAGTAGCTCATACTGGACCCCACAAAAGTACACAATTCATCCTCCCAATGGCTACCCAAACCAACATCACCCTCTCAAACTCATGCTTGAGCCCTTCACCTGGATCCAAGAAGACATTCCCTAATTCAACTTTCAACTGCAAAGAGGGTATTGTTCAACCATTCCAACAAAAGCTATTGCTTGTGTAACTCCCATTATGGACCTATTTTGAATCCTCAGCAAAACCCTTTCTGTTCTTACAATTGCAGCAGATATTTTTTTTCCATCTCTGCAGAACAGCTGCTTAAGGGAAGTAGGGCCTTTTCTTGTGTTCAGAAGAGGAGCGAAGACTGAGAGGACACCTTCTTCATATTCGGAACACATGCAGAAACTAATCACAAAATTTAGATCGCTGGTTTAGGAGAAGGAGCGCCCCACCAACCCACCCCCCCCCCCCCCACTGCCCAACAAAAACAAGTGCATGAACCTTTTAACTTTTGTGGCATGAAATTTGCACTCCAGACAACCAAAACAAAACATCAGGTATTGTAGAAAATCAAATTCCACCAATTTCAAAACATTCCACTTCTTTCCAAGTCCATCTCCTCCAAAATAGACCTTGGCATCCTGCCATTACCAAATGAAGTCATAAAATGGACAAGGAGTCTCTACTTGGATGTTCTTGATCAGTAGAAGTGTCAAAACCCTCATATAGGACGACACCAGTCACACAACCAAGACCGTTAAAGTGCTTTCTTTAAATTTCACTTAACCTCATTACCCTTTTAAAAGCATTATCATGATATCATGTTTTCTCACAATTATTCAGCAACTCTCCTTATCACATAGATCGATGCATCAACCCATTAGACTACCCACTTAGCTTAAATTTTTGCACCACTCCACCCAGACTTCTGCTTCCATCAGAACACAAAAATCAACAGTAATGCATCTATTGAAACATCAAACCAATGATTATTATCTGATAATAGGTTCACAAGGCAAAAGCTTGCACTCTTTCAAGTCTACCACACTCTGAAGCAAAAAGTTGCTTCAATCCATCACTAACCATGAGAAAATCATGGCACCCTTTTACAACACTTTCAGCAAAAGTTTCTCAGATTTCCCTATGCCACCTATTCAGTTTTAACCAGAAGTTATTATCATAAGAGTGACCAGTGTCAGAACTATAGAATTAGTGCTTGTAGCACAGAATGGAATAATTCAAGAATAAATAAAATAAACAGAGAAGATAAAGTGTCCTCCCATCACAAGCATCCAATGCTGTCACAGAAAGGTTCAAAAAAGCATGTGCTGAAGAGATCCCATCTGAGATAAAAGAATCTGGTGTTGAGTGCACTAAACACAAAATAATACATGAAACGTAGGAAAAAGCATATAAGCTCACACATCCATCCATGCAATAGTTACCTCACCAGAACATTCCGGAGTAAAAATAAGGACAGATGGAAAACCTTGCCCCTGCTCATGCTGTGCAACTGGAGACGGTATCACCCCTCTTCCCGTCTCTCCCAGAAGGTGGCTGAGTAACAATCGCTGCAACCTAAATTTTGCAGTTAGTAAACAGTTGTACCAAAAGCCTAAACTTAATGGGTGAATACGAATAAATGTACAGGTGGCAATCAGTGATAAAAATTGATAGATAATTACTTAACTCCATTGGCATAAAATAAAACTTGGCATGTTTAAGACAGGACACATTATGCAGAACACAGAGAAGAAGGAACCATAACTCTGTTGCTCTAACTGCAAATGCAACAGGACTGGCCTTTTGGCCAGTGCTGAGGGTTCAAGCCCGCACAACTCCACTCCTCTTGTAAAGCGCCCTCCTTGTGGACCAAATATATATATATATATATATATATATATATATATATATATATATATATATATATATATATTGCAAGTGCAATAAATTATTCCTGCACTACACCCACACGCACACAACTATAAACAACGAGAATATCAGAACCCTAATCCTAATGGTCGAATTGCAAAAAATACACATCATCACAACCATACACACACACACATTTATATACAGAGGTACAACCGAAACCCTAAACCGGATAATTGAATTAAAATACAAATATTATCTACATTCCAAAAACCCACACAGATACATTCATAGAGAGAGAAGGAGTCGTACCTCAAACAAGGAATCTGTAGCAGTGGATGCCTTGAGAAGGGCATCAAGAATAAAGGCAGAGACCTGAAAGATCATCACTTTGGATCATTCATCAAAAATCTTTGGGGAGGGGGGGAAGAGGGGATAAAGAGAGAGAGACCTGAGGAGAACCCATGAAAACGAGTTTCTTTCTGGGGGAGAGAGAAGAAAGTGAAGCCAAACTGCACCAAAAGCGACGAAATACCAAAGAAGAAGATTGGATCATCACACTCAGAATCACCGTTATGGCTCCCAACTTCAACGGCTATCTGAATTCAATCTTCTTTGCCGAAAGCATCTTTAGGTTTGGTTTCCCGAGCTTTGTACGGAAATAACATTAATTTTTAAAAAAAAATTTAAAATAACACTGTTTAAAAAATATTTACAAAACTAACCCACGTATATCGTGACTTCAAGTCACGACATGATCATTAATGTCATGTCGTGAGTTGAACTCACGACATACTCGAACTTAAACCCTCGAACCCTTCTTCTTTTATCCCTACGCTTTTTTCTTTCTTTCTTTCCCATTCTGCTTCTCCCTGCTCCGCCGCGGACGAAACCCTTCTCCACCTCTTTGCGCACGAACTGCAACAGGCAAGGGCATCTGCAACCTGGGGAAAGTGAATTGACCACGATCCATTGCTTTTGAAAGTTCCACACGCGAAATTTGACGAAAATAAATTATTATTTATATTTCTTGAAATTTGAAATTTTATATGTTTAAATTGATTAAATTTTGATATATATTATTCAATTGATATGTTATTTGTTGATTTAACTATATTTTGAAAAAATGTAATTAGATATTAATGTTTTAGGGTTTAGGTTTTTATTGGAAATGAATGACAATTTAGGGATTAGCGTTTTTTTAATTTGGGATAAAATTAGGTTTTATGGTTTTTTTTATAAATGTATTAAAAGTAAAATTAATTAGATTTATTAATTGTAGTTAAATAAAATTAGAATGTTTTTTGATAAATTTTGTTTATTGTTTGTTGTTTTATTTTAAATTTAATTATAAGCTTTTAAACGAAAATTATATTAAATTTATTACTTATAGTTAAATTTATTATTTATAGTTAAATTTTGTTTATTGTACGGTTGGTAGAAAAGATATATGTATTTTTTGAAATTGTTTTTTTGAAATATATATTAATGAAATATTTTTTGATTTTAAGTACAAATGACGGACATGATGAGATTGTTATGTTACACAAATGGTGAAATTGTTAAGGGTAAGAATGGAGTGGGTTATGACCGTGAACATTCGAAGTTGATTCGAGTAAAAAAATATGTATCTTTTAATAAGTTGGTAACCATGGTCTGTAAGGGACTTGGAATCAATTCAACAAGACAACACGTAGAGATCTTTCATCGTTACCTTATGTCACACATGCAAGGGGGAATGTAAGGTACATATTTGTACCGATCAATGATGATGATGATGACGTTCTGAACTTGATGGAGCTTGCGGTGACTATGGGAGTAGGTACAAGACATGAGTTGTATATAAAGACATACAATGGTCGGACGTTTGTGCCTGTACAACAAGATTGCGATTATAATGAAAAATATCCACATATCGAATCTCGAGTGGATATTGCAATAGTAGACATGGATAATGATGTGGATGAAGAAGAATTGGCCGAAGAGGAGGCGGAACAAGATGTCGAAGAAGAGGATGATGATGATGAAGAAGATGGTAGAGAAGCTGGTCATACTGTGGTCGTAGTTATGGAAATCAGACGATGTTTGGGTCATCTTCACAGCCTGCACCCATTCATGGTGGTAGGAGATATCTCTATAGCGGAGTTGATGAGTCAATTCCTTTCATGCGAACTACACTGGGAGGAGATGGTTATGTCACTTTTGAGGAAGATTGTCGATTGACAATCGATAGTGGGAGTTTTAACAATAAAGTGAAGAAAGATATGAGGTTTGAGTCGAAAGACAAACTTATACATTTTGTAAAAATGTATCTTGTGGAGAATCACTATCAATTTTGTGTTGGGAGATCAACCCCTACACTTTGGATAGCGGTATGTACTCAAAGGGACGAAAGTTGTGGGTGGAGGTTGCGTGCACGTAAAATAAGACTACTTGATGCCTTTGTGATAACTGTTGTGGAGGGACCGCATACATGTGTCAATGCTGGGTTGACGCAGGATCATAGGCAGTTGGATTCAAATATGATGGCCCGACAGTTTGTTAACTATGTAAGGGAAGACCCAAGTATCAAAGTCTCTTTCTTACGAACCGTTATGACAGAGAGAACCACGTATGTAGTTTCCCGAAAACGAGTTTGGGCAGCAAAAAGAAGGGCGATTGAGATGGTATACGGGAATTGAGATTAATCACACAATGAGCTGCCTAGAGTTTTGAATGCAATTATGCAAAAGAATCCAGAATCACAAGTGTCATGGAAGTTGGGTCCGACCCGAGCGAATGGTGAAATTGTGTTTGAAGTTGTATTTTGGGCATTTGGTCATAGTATCATGATATTTAGAAGTTGTTGGCCATTGATAAGTATAGATGAGACTCACTTGCATGGGAAATACAAGCACAAGTTGTTGATTGCATGCAGTATGGACGGAGCGAATCACATAGTGCCGTTGGCATTCGGATTGGTGGATGTAGAGTCACTAGCGTCGTGGTCATGGTTTTTAATGTGCGTGCGAAACTATGTTGTCTTAGATAGGGAGGGACCAATATGCTTGATTTCAGATCGACATGAAGGGATAAGAGCTACTGTTGTTCGTTCGAAGTTTGGATGGTCGTCTCCACATGTCATTTGGCGTTTTTGCATGAGGCATGTCGCTAGTAACTTTAGCACGCATCACAAAAGTCAGGTTTGAAAGAGATTCGCCGTAATTGCTGCATTACAACCACAACGCAAGAAATTTGATCTATATATGGCGAGAATGAAGGAGATAAAAAATTATGCCCCCGATTACTTCGCGAACATTGGCCCTGAACAATAGACTCTCTCTCATGATAGTGGCTTTCGTTATGGCTATATGATGACCAATATTAGTGAAAGTTATAATGTCGTGCTAAAAGGTGCAAGGAATCTCCCCGTTCTGCTTTGGTACTGAAGACATTTTATAATACGGTGAACTATTTTGAAAATAGAATTGCTGAGGTGAAAGCGGGGATGGCAAGAGAAGAGCGGCATACGAAGTATGCAAATGCCATGTTAGAAAGGTGGATGAACATTGCTAACATTCATACGATTGTCTCTTTTAGTAAGGAGAATGGGATTTTCGAGATAGAAACAGATCATAGACAAACACGGTATGCCCACAAGGGAAAAAATAAACAGATCGTCGACATCAATAATGAACATTGCACATGTGGGAAATGACAAACATATAGAATACTTTGCTCGCATGCAATCGCTGCACTATCACGGACCATGATGGATGTTCATATGATTGTCGGAAAATGGTATACGTGGCAACATCAACTTAAAGTGTACGAATTATATTTTTCATCGGTAGGAGATAGATCTTGATGATCAATCGGATCGTACCCAACTATCATTCCGGACGTATCACTAAGACGTGAGAAAGGGAGACCAAAGTCATCTCGATATCACAACGAGATCGATATCCGAGAATCATCTTCGCGGGTATCGTGCGGCAGTTGTAGTGTTGAGGGTCATAATCGGAGAAGATGCACGACACAAATGAAATGTGGTATTTGTGGGAGACAGGGTCACAACTGAAAAAATTGTCCAACCATATCGCGTTGATATAGATAGTTTTTGTGTTTTAGTTGAAAATTATGTATTTCTTATTATAACGGATATCATGTATTTGTTTTTCGTATATTTGACTTTTGGTACTTTCAGTTAGAATGTGTTATGACATTCATGTTTATAAATGTGTATTTCTATTTTTAATTGATTACTTGTAATCTAAATTAATTGAGCATTTGAAATGTAATTTATTTTTAACATTACGTATTTGTAATCTAATGTGTTATTTTTTCTTTCTTTATTTTGCAGATGGATCCAGAATCTTCTGATCCGAGTGTGCTCCGGTTACAGCAACGACACCGTTTTTCTCGCCTTTGGGAGGGAGTCGGCACGACGGTTACGCTCACTTGCTGTCGACGCGAGGCCGTGTTACGCCGTTGGGACCACCGTCACATCGACGAGAGAGTCCTTCCTCTTTTGGAGCACTCCAGATTTTTGGGCATTGCTTGATTTTGCTTCATTCAGTTCGATTGGCATTTTATCACTACTCTGGTCGAGCGATGGAGGCCAGAGACGCATACTTTTCACCTTCCCCATGGTAAGATCACTATTACCCTTCAGGATATTGAGGTTTTGTTAGGGTTACTTGTGGATGGCCATCCCCTCATTTCTAAGACGATGGGAGTGGCATGGAGTAATGTATGCGAGAGACTTTTAGGTGTTAGGCCACCACGGTCTACTTTTAGAGGTTACACTTTAAGCATGCCGTGGTTGTCTGAGATTTTTGATGATTTGCCCGCTAGTGTTGATGATATAGCAATTTTACGGTAGACACGGGTTTATATTTTACTTTTGATAGGGGGTGTCCTGTTTTTTGATAAAACAGGAACTGTTGTACATTTACAGTTTTTATTATTTTTAGAGTATTTTGAGTTGTCAGGTAGATTTAGTTAGGAATCTGCGTGTTTGGTATATCTATACAGACAGTTTTGTATAGCCACGCATGCACATGCACGTGAGATTGATGGGGCGCTAGTTTTGTTACAGATTTGGGAGTAGGAGCGGTTTCTGTATATGGCTCCTATTCAACGAGGTTTGCACGTAGATGGGGATGAACCACTCGGTTTGCGGTGGCACGCTCAGTTTGATATCACTATGTTCCCTACACACGTAGTTTTCGTTTATAGGGAGGCACTCGATAGGCAGACGGTCGATCAGGTCGTTTGGGTCCCATACTCGGATGATGTATTGTCATCCCTCCCCGACTACTGTCATAGGGGGAGGGATATTTGGCACGCACGGATCCCTTTGATTTGTTTTAGTATCGTAGAATGGCACTTCCCAGATAGGGTGTTACGATAGTTTGGAGGCTTGCAGTACGTTCCGGGTGAGTGTGACATCGAGGACAGACTCCACGATACGAGCACGCGGGGTACTCTAGAGGCCGATTAGTCGGCAGTGCATGCAGTGTACGTTGATCTTTGGATTCACCGACACGACCATCTAGTTCCGCTAGATACCTCCTTTAGACCTGCGCTCGATCCTGACTATTCGGTCTGGTTTCGCTCCATCTCCCGCAGATTTGTCGGTCGTCGGGGAGCTTCTTTGACTTACGTGATAAGTTTTCCTCTACTACCTTCTTTTCATTCTCAATCAAAGAATTTAATTTGTTGTTTTAATTATTTTTCATATTATTTCTTGTAGTGGGACACTTTGCACGAGATACGAGACAATCCCAGTGCCGACGTTCGTGGCCTTGCTGAGTCGGCCATCTTGGTTTTGGCAGATGATATGGCACGTCTTTTCAGCGTTCGCCCCGAGACAGGTGGCGTAGACGGTAGTGACGCAGGCGGAGCACATGGACGAGGAGGAGGGAGAGGACAGCGTACGAGACCTCGACGCTCGTCCGATCATGCGTCACTGCCACCGTCACAGCAGCTCGAGAATGTCGCAGGACCTTCTACTACGTTTGGTGAGTCTTCAGATTTCTACACGCCTGTGTTTGATGACTTCCCTCAGGTTTTCACTCCGGGGGCTCCTCAAAGGGGAGCTCGTCCCGATAGCTTTATGGATGAGGGACTGACACAGAGTGTGAGAGATGATGCACCACTGGTATATCATGTGTCCCCACTAGCAGGATGTAAACCCCTTCCAGATCACACAGATAGATGATATGGAATTAGTATCTCGTGATGACTCTATAGACAGTAGAGTAGCTTTAGATCTTAGACAGTACACTAAAAGAAGACAACGACATTGATTTTTTTTTGTAATTTGTAACTTCTATTAAAATTAATAAAATTAATAAAATTAAATTTATTTTTTTATTCTGTTCATTGTACTTTATTTAGTACTTTTTGGTTTTTGGGATTTGTTGCTGATCAGTTATGATATTTGGACAGTATTGTATATGAAATCTAGTTATGAGGTCGAAAAATGGTTGATTTGGTCACTATCGGAGCTTGTGGTATTTGTGTTGTATTTTAGTGTTTGTGTCGTGATATAAATTTAGATAGCATAATGGTTGATTTGGCCACTATCGGAGTTTGTGGTATTTGCGTTGCGTTGTAAAATTGGATAACAGAATGGTTGATTTGGCCACTATCAGAGTTTGTGGTGTTTGTGTTGTGTTGTAATATTTGTTTTGTATTGTAAATTTAGACAGCATATAATATGAAAATTGATGTCGGACAGTAGGCAGAAGCATGTCGTGAGTTGAACTCACGACATGACATTAATGATCATGTCGTGACTTAAAGTCACGACATGCCACGTTTTAAATATATGTCGTGACTTCAAGTCACGACATGCATGGACAATGCATGTCGGGACTTGAAGTCACGACATACGTGGGTTCGTTTTATAAATATTTTTTAAACGATATTATTTTAAATTTTTTTAAAAAAATTAATGTTATTTCCGTACAAATCTCTTAGTTTCCATCAGAATAATCATATTTATTCTAATTTTAATTTAATTAATTGTCATATTATAATCTTTTGTCAAAATTTCTTTGAGCAATATTAAAATTTGTATCATCTAATTTAGTACTGCATGACAATTTGAAGCCTCCGTTTGAATAAGTTGCTGGTTCCATCTCTTAGTTTAAGATCAAATAAACGCCACTTTACACATAAAAATTTAAAAATATTCCAATCAATTCTTATTTAATTCCAAAAATACCTTAACAAAAACTTTTAAAAAAAACTGTTATAAATTATAAAAATTTTGGATGGTATTATAAAATATTAAGAAATATAAAATATTTAAAGAGAATGAGAGAAAAATAATTTTATTTCATTGTTTCCTTAATTTTTTTATTCAAAAGTCAAAAGTTGTTATATCATTAAACAGTAACCTAAAAACAAATAGTCATTCTTGAATATGATCATCCATTTGAAAAGCCACTCATATGAATAGACATTCACAATAAATGCATATCATTTATAACACTCCCCATTGGATGTTTATTGTATAAAAGATATATCTTGTTAAAATCTTACTAGGGAAAAACCCAGTGGGAAACAAAAACTCTAATGAAAGAAAAAGAGTATATCATTCTTTATACATGTATTATGTATTTTGATACAATATTCTCCCTATTAGAGACATCACTTAATATCTCTATAATGTCGCATTCCACTCTTATGAATCAACTTCTCAAATTCTGTAGTAGGTAATGTTTTTACGAATAAATCTGCAAGATTCTCACAATTGTCATATTATTAAATAGTAATCTAAAAGCCAATGGTCATTCTTGAATATGATCATTTATTCGAAAAGTCACTTATATAAACAGATATTTACAATAAATGGATATCATTTATAACACTTCCCCTTGAATGTTTATTGTATAAAAAATATATTTTGTTAAAATCTTATTAGGAAAAAACCCAATGGAAAACAAAAACCCCAATGAAGGAAAAAAAGTACATCCTTCTTTATACATGTATATGTATTTCAATACAATACTCCCCGTGTTAAAGATATCATTTAATATTTTTATAATGTCGCATTTCAATTTTATGAATCAACTTCTCAAATATTATAGTGGGTAATGTTTTTGTGAATAAATTTATAGGATTCTCGCAATTGTCATATTATTAAAAAATAATCCAAAAGTCAATAGTCATTCTTAAATATAATCATTCATTCGAAAAGTCATTCATATGAATAGACATCCATAATAAATGCATATCATTAATAACAAACGGATGATTATTGACTTTTGGATTTTTGAATAACTCTTAACTTTTGAATTATCACACTTGATGAGAATGATTATGCATAATTTTTTTTCAACTGCCTATATATAAATCTCATTCATAAATTCATTTATATATACAAAAACAACAATAATAATAGAAAAAATAAAATCATATTCCCGATTTTATCGTACTTTAAAATTTCACGAAACATGATCAGCGTGACTCTACATTCACAAAATTTAATGTAACGGAAGATGGTGTTAAAGAGATATTTAGCTAAATTTGCTTATCAATTTCTTTTTTTTATGTTAATCTTACTAAAATTTGAATTTTTATCTATTGATATTTATAGGAATAATTACTTGCGCAGTTCAAGGATTACACGGCTAGCTATCAGGAACCGTGACTAACATCATTAAACAAAATCAGACAAGAGGAGACATACATCACATCCCAATTCCCAATCTCCAACATGGGAATACAACAATATACGAACAAATTGTCCTTGTAAAATATTAAGGACAATCTCCACCTAGTTCTATCGAATTCCATATACAAACCTGAGCTGCCCAGATGAGCTTAGGAAATCAAAAGGAACCAAAACAAAATCCCTTGCACAACCTTCCACCTGCCCAGGAAAATTCTCAGCGCAGGATTTTAACCTCAAGGAGCCCTTATCCCTTTCTGACACAAGATCATATAAGAACTTTCCAGGTGAAGAGCCTGATGCAGTACACGTTATGGCGACCGTATTGCCAATAGCTTCGACTCCTTTATGGAGAAGGAAGAGAATGCCGTCTTCTTCTGCTTGAAGAACTAGGAGTGCTTCCTGCATGAGAGACGGACAATGGGAAATTGTACCGGAAGCATCTTCCAGAATCCCAATGTTTGCTGCTGAAGTGCAGTGACAACTGTTTTGATGAGCCAACGAAGTTGCAGCCCTCAATAGAGCATGTACATGGCGCATACATGCGTGTCTCTTCATGGTCATTCTTCTTCACGTAATCAACTATTTCTGTGCATCCATAGTTTGTGTTCTGACATGGTACCTTAACTGATTCAGGAACAATGATTACATCACCACAAACAACATTGGCATCTTCCAACTATACCGGAAGATTTTCCTACATAGACAGCATGTTTAATTAACCAAAGCGTGATAATCAGTGCTACAAATCGGTAACCAGGTTCCGCAGAGTACAGTGTACAATTTCTGTTTAGGTTAATTTCTTTTTACATTTTGGCACTAGTCCACGTGTAAGCCTCCCAGACCCAAAATACCCCTCATAATGAATAATCAGATAGGGGTGCCAAAAGCATTGACATGATAATTTTAGTACTAAATAATCATAATTTCCCTAAAATGTTATATTACCCTATCACCTTATATAAATATGCCAAAAAAAAAAAAGTGCATGTATGCTAGCAGTAGCTGGTATTTATACCGCAAACAGTATGTGATTTTGCACTCCTGTAACTTCATCCGCGGTTCTGAGGTACAACTAATATTGAGGCAAGGCACAAGCACCCCATGTGATATCTACTTAATAATCTTCTTAGGCTAAATATAAGAAACAAAGAAGCTGCATCTTATACAGATTCACTCTATCAAGTAAAATTTACTTAGATAAAGAAAGCCATCCGCGCGCATATGATTGCCATCTTCGTGCTGGCTGCTACTATACCAGGAATATCAATGGCATTTTTATGTGATCTGAAATTCCTTGATAGCTCCACCAGTTAAAAAACAAAGAGATACAGAGTCTATGTTACCTCACGGCTAATTATACGGGCAATGCAGAAAAAACCTTAGGAATGGCTCTTAACAGCAACATTACATGGGTGACAAGTATGATCAAGATCTTTGCTTCAGTATACTGCATTCATCAACAGTATTTCTTCAAAAAATGGGGCCTGCTGGTGGGGGGGGGGGGGTTGAGGTCAATCATTAGCTCTGCAATCAATTTGTTTTCTTTACAAATAACAAATAGTTGATCACATAAATTATTTTTGGCAATTACGCATCCTTATTTGAAACAGCATGCAATTTTCTATTTTGTTAAGCCATAGATCATCAAATATTACCAACACCGGTTACCCACAGCCAACATATATGATAACTACCAAGTTGTGCCAGATCTATAAATTCATCTTGAACAAAGCTTTACCGATTTTGGTGATAGTCTCATAACCTGGACTCCATATAAAGTAAGAGGGGAGAATCAAGAAGTAAAGAAGAGTTGATTACCTCCTCTGTAATTATCTCACCACCCATTCTGTCACCTTCATCCTGCAAATTAAGCAAACATAAGATCACTCCCAACAGATGGAGAAATGGAGCAAGGAATCGAATTTATGATGATTGAGAAACTAGGCCGGTATGCTTGTATCTCATGATGGCATTATAGCATTTGGTGAGTCTCGTAGAAGGAGGTAGAAAGCAATTCAACAGCCACAATTATTATGCACCTTTCAAAATAAACAAGTAATAAAACAATAAAACAGTAAAAGAGCTAGAAGGGTGGAAATGGAAGGCAGGCAATGTAAATCAAGAATGAAGACTGACACTCTGGCTCATAAATCTTTACTTCACCCTACAAACCCAATATTCAAATCTCTCCTTAAAAAATGCTTTATGTTGAAGGGTATCCTCAGGTATCTGACAACAACTGAATTTCAGGGCACTGTGAATACAAAGAGTTGAGAGATCATGTCCTGAATGTGTGAGTTCCAAATCCCAACCATCCTTCTACATAAAAGCCATGTCAAGGATCTTAGACAACGAAGAATTAAAGGAGGAAACAGCTTTTCTCTTGATTCAAAGTAGGCCTATAAGGACAGGGATGGGAACAATTTTCAATGCTTGCTTGCCTTCTTTAATCCCTTCAGCCTTCCTACTGCTAATCATAGAAGGTGTTATTTTTCTGAACTATAACATTTATTAACAAACTGATGGCAATCAGAAAACCATAGATTGCATAGATCCCATTACATAGAAAGAATAAAACAGAATTAATGTTGTTACAAGTCCTGCTCAGGAGCGATATGATAATATAATTACACTCAAATGATCGAGAGTTGTGCTATGGTTTCACTTACATTAATGTACTAAATGAAAAAAATACAAGGGATAACCATATAAAACATTTAAACTAAAACACAGTCCAACAGAATCAGGAAAAATGTTCTACAAGACTACCTTGCTTCCCACCAGCTCAAGGGCAGGACCATACTCAACTGCACTGCCCTCTTTCAGCAATTGTTGCCCATTCACATGGGCTTTGTAAACCATTGGATGTCACTTAAGACACCTGTCCTCGCAAATTACCTGCAAAAGAGTAGATGGCTTGAAAAAATATAACCCTTTTAAGAGTGCAGCATGTCACACATTGGAAAGAAAACTTCCACCCCAAAGCCATAACCACCTAACACTTTCTCTTGCTTTTCTCTCTCGGTAATTTCCTCTTCACTTCATGATTTTAGGCATGATGTACTGTCACCTGGATGAATTCCTCCAATAGAGATGCTCTTATAATAAAATAGCTGCAAGGAAAATAGATAAGTTAGTCTGCAGATCTGGGGTATCAGTTTTTGTAATTCATTGCATACTTACCTGGATAAACAAAAGGCAGCCACCAACAACACGTTTCTGCCCTTGACAAAAGCGAGATATCCCCCGCATGAGCTGATCAAGCAAGAATTTCCCCCAGTTATATTGATGTATAACAATCCATATTTGTCAAGAAGTGGAGGAAGGGCGGGCTAACATTTATTCTTGCTGTAGGGCAGAAAAGTGTGCCAAGTGCATAAAGAACAAACGATCTCTTGAAATCCTCTCCTGCTTCTGGAACTGTCAACTTCTCCTCTAACAGGCGCAGAGATATCCCATGATTCGTAGCATTGTAGCTCTAGCGCAATTCTGCGATCAGGTCATCAGGCCCTGAATTCACCACTTCCTTCCCACTAGCTGCTAAACCCATCACAACTTCCACATCTTGTGGACATAAAGGAATCTGCTCACCACAAATTTCTAGGGTATGCCTTGCAGTGTTAAACCTCTCCAACAACCAAAGACACAAACTGCATCGTAGAGTCCGACATCTAAGGCCAAGAAGGCCATGCTCTTTACTGCAGTCTTTTGATCAGGAGTGAGACTCTGCAAGACATTCAGCAGACGGCCTGGAGAGCACCTTGTGACTAATTTTGTCTGCACCACAAATGTCCAGAGATGCAATGTAAGGGGTTAAGCACCATTTAACAATAAATTAACATCACATTTATTACCTGTTTCTTGGTATGGGAACATGAGAAGGTGCTGTTTTCAAATAGCTATCCCACATTTCTCGAGCACGTTTATTGTACTTGTCTTTCTCCTCAATGCTCATTGACTTCCAAGCATCTGACGCTACCTTTGTGACCTGGCAGACATGAATACCAATTACACTTATTGTCTTGTACTGTTTCTGGATAAGAAAAACCATTGATATACTGATGGAGAACAGCATGATGCTCACTGCTTTAAGGTCAGACGACTCTAGATGGGATGCACTATATTCCTTGATGAATTCTCAGCTACAACATTTTATCCAGGCATTAGTGTGTTGAAAAGAAAAAGGAAAGGAAATCCCTGGAGGAACGGAAAAACGTGAACTTCTACCTAAAATGCACCCAAGAGCATGCAGGATGAGGATTTGTAACATGCTTCATCTTCTTTTTCTTTTTCTTGTTTCCTTCCGAACCAGTACATTCTTCCAACTTCCTCTTTCCCATGACGAGTTTCCCTTCACTCGGTACCTTATAATAAGCAGAAATGGCATTTCAAACATCATAAGTTTTTAAATTAGAAATAAAAGGTAATTGAGATTATTGGATTTGAACCACTCTAAGCTGAAAAGATATTTGTAAGATACAAATAATTATAATTAATAATAAACATTAGTTCTGAGATAGGTTTATATTTTTCTAGCTGATAATAATTGTCAATTCTAAGTTAAGTGTGTTATCTTTTGAGGTTATGCCTTTTTCTTCTTATCACATATACATATTTCAAGTTCTAGCATCGCAAGTGAAATGAGCTTCAATACCATAATACCATTAGCGAAGGCAACCATCAACAAAATACTAAAAAGGTATTTGACTCATGTAAAATGAAACCACCGTTACAAACAAGAGTATAAGGTGTTCGTATAATCCTTATGGTGCATTACAAAAGCAGGCCAGTGAACAGAAATGAAGCAACAAATTAAAATATAGACAGCGTATAACTAAATTTCAGTTGCTCCTGGGTGCATATCTAGCACTTCAAGGAATTGAGCCTTGCTTCATTCAAAGGTTCCTTCATGCAATATCATAGGTTAAACTATATTGGATGGACTTTTTCTGTATCTAAAAAATCTTGTAACAATATATTTACTAATTTTTGTCTCAAAGACCGACTCACCATATTAAAACCCATCATCCCCATCATCTAGGTTAAACATTTTGGTAATTTTGTTTGCAGCAATGCAATATAACTTGTTGCAAGTACTCTTAAGTCTGAGTGACACCATGGCATAAATCTCTCAAGCTTCCAAGCACATGAGAAAGCATTCATTCTACCTTAGGATCCTACCTAAGCAGAAGCAGAACCGAATGTTACCCTTTACAGGTAATTCATGTTGATGAGTGGGTATGCAGCCTTTGGGCATGACCCTAAACCTTGTCGCCCTTTACAGTAATGAAAACGTTGTATAATTTTAAGGTCGAGCTGTACTATCCCGAGTCCATGTCTGCATTTGTGCTATATAGTATGTTTTAATCAGCGGTGAGAAATCCATAAAAAATATTGCATGTTAACATCCTATAATTATCCAAATTTAATCTGTGCAAATACATCCCAAAACCAAACATTTTAAGTGATTCTACGAAAGTTTTCTCAAAATCATCAATTTTTTAATGAACCCAAAATTCGATTTGAACCATGGGATCAGTACTTTCACAGCAGTCTTTGCTAAAAAAGGCAATCCAGGAAAGATCACTAAAATATTATGATTGTGATACAAATTTCAATGGATAAGAGTAGTAGGGTTAGAGAAGTGAAACCATTTTTAAGTGAGGACTGAGGAGAGAGATGAAAATCAAAATCCGGGTGTACAAGCTTGGTGAAGCGGGATGGTCATCTTCGCTCGCTGCTTCTCTATTTCCCAGCCTTCTCTCCATTGCTTTGTTTTGTACTTTTGCTTTCTTCCGTTTGCGTTTCACTTCTATTTTGGGCTAATAATTGTTAAATTATGCCAATTGTCAATAAATGATAATATTGAAATTAATAATTTGTTAAAAGAAAATAACGAATAAAACAAACTAATTTTTTGAAAAACAAATTCAATGGAGAAAATGAGAAGGTGAAGTAAGGATGGCTTCTGGTAAAATAAAATTTAAAATTAACTATTTTAGTATTATTTAATTTAATTTAAATCTGATTTAAATAAACTATTATACGAAATTTATTGAATCACTTACTTTTTTATGGATTAAAAAGTACAATTAGTTAATATATTTTTATTAATAACTTAAATTTTTATTAATTTATATTATTTTGAAAATCCCACTTTGTATCTTAATTTATCTTAAATTTATAAATTATAATATTTTTTAGTTAAAGTAAAAATCTTGTTATCGCTTCTATAAATTAAAATTAAGTTTTTTTTTTTTTATGAAAAAACTAAGATTGTTATTTTGTTAAAGAAATCTTTTTTGATTTGAAATTAAATCCAGTTGAACTTTCAAAATGTATCACTATAATAATTTTAAAGAGATATATTTTGCAAAAAATAAAAATAAAAATAAAAAGTGAGAAAATGACAAATGTAAGATTAATAATTTTATCCAGACAAATAACGACAGCTAAAGCTCCTCTGTTTAACATAGGCACATTTATTTAATTGGGGTCTAATATTTTAATATTCTTTTTAGAGTAACTTGTGATTTTAATTTAGAAATTAAAAATATAAATATTTTTTATTTTGAGATAAAAAAATAAATGACTTTTGGTCAAAAGGGATGGATCGAATATATTAGTGCCAATAGGGTTATAATAGATTTTATCACGTTTTAAGTAAAATTTATTATTTGGTAAAGTTTCATTTTATTTATTCGATGTTCCAAAATCCAAATTTGGTTCTCATTTCATTTCCACATTTTGATCACATCATTTGGAATCAAATTAGATTTCACCACTTGATGGCCATATGCAACATTCGCGAGAACCACTCCTTTGATGTTTAAGGAATGGAGTTACATTTACACCCAAGTTAGGGGACGAATTAAAGAGTAAAAGTGAAATTCTCCTGCATTTATTTTTGTCAATAATTCAATTACCCCAGAAATTAGCTGTTCACAAGATTGACCTAACATGGGGTTGGATGTTCTTTCTTGCAAGTCCATGCAATTCAAACAAAGGGTCTTAAATCAGTCGAGTGCGACAAATAAAAGTCATAAATCATAGTACTCAAGAAAAGAAACGTGCCTTTATTCATAAGGCTTTCATTTGTCCAAAGAAAGGAGCAAGTACATTTATATATACACACAATTAGAGCCTCACAAGGAGTGAAATTCATGAGAGCAGTGCGCCCTTGCTTACTCTTTCCCATCTCCATCACCGTTGGAAGGATTTTCATCACAAGGACTTATCAAGACCCTCAAATTGATCGGCTCATTAGAACAAAGAAAATAAGGGGGAATTACAACAAAACATTCTGCAAGAAATTGAGGAGTAGGGAAACTCTTGGTGAGAGATTGTAGTTTGAGAGAGCAGGTTCCTTTTCTAGCAACGAGTTCATAACTGTAGCGTGTATCTGATGAGGTTGGTCCAAGACAACTAACTATGACTCTATTTCCATCAGGACCTTCATTATTGCTGAGAATAAATAGCATACCTTCATTCTTTTCTTGAAGTACAAGGAACTTGGTGTTCTTCTCAAATGAAACATTGAAGCGCTCGTTGAACTGGAACAGCCATGTGGAATTCAAATGTTTTGCCCTGACATGGACTGACAAATTCTTAACCGAATCGAGGTAATTGCATGTGTGGAAAGGGCATGGGCATGGTGCATGGACACATGCCATCTCATGGTCCTGCTTACAACCATAAATTACTTGTTCTCCACATCCATACTTCTTGTTTTGACAAGGTATCATGAGTGAATCAATAACATTTTCGATAGCACGGCAACGGTTATAACCTATGGGCAAGGAGCAGGATGGACAACGATTACCAATCTTAGTGCAGCAGGACACGCATGCCAGGTGCCCATTCTCACACTGATGCAAGAAGCAAACAAACCTATTAGATAACATGCACTGTAAAATATACATTATGTTCAAACCAAGGAAGAGTATGCCAGAGATCAAAACTGTTAAAGAATGTTAGCCTGGATTGCAATCATTATCCCTGGGATCAGTTTAATCTTTTATGTTTGCCTTCTCTTGTATTATACCATTTGTCTTTTTTTTTTTTTTGGGGAACCATCAGTCCAAGAAAAAAAAAAAGAAAAAAAATATAATGTGCATCTCATCTTTGTATAAACTTCAAACATTCATGCACAAATGACCATGACAAACATTAAGTTGAAGACGCGGTTGTTAATGAGTTTGTAGCCTAATTGCCATGGTTAGCATTGTTAAATATTCAGGTTGATTGATTGACCTTTTGTGCTCCCCACTCCAGCTTTGAGACAGACTAAGAAAGAGAAAGAGAGAAGAATGCGGAAGGGAGGAAGGTACTACAAATAATTCCAAGTTAAGAACAAAGCCATCATTTGTATATATGAGACAAAACTATGCGAGCCAAATACCAACCTAAAATGACAAAAACCAATGAGACCCCAAATAACTTCTGATCTTGATTCTACTGATATATTACAGACAATCGAATTTTGCTTCTGTGAACAGAATTACCACTTTGATTCACCATCCACCAATAATGAGGGCCATCAATATTTAAAAGCTAAATTGTTTATTGTTTGGGGACCTTACAGAGCCAGAAGTGACACTTAGTAAACAATAGGTAAATCTACTATAATTCTCTACTGACTAATATCCCACAATCATGCTTTAAGCTGAAGAATTCATAATTTTGAAAATGCACTCATAGTTTCCAAACCAGTATTTCATTGTGAACAAAATAGAAAGCGAACCCCCAAGGCCGGAGCTCTTGCCTAAGGCTGAGGGATTCCCGGATGTTTTATCCTGTTCTATTGATTCAAGGAACTATAAAAAGGGTTGCAACCATTTAAACCAGGATCAATCCTTTATCGAAATAGAGTAAGGCCAAACAACCCAATAGAAGATCCACCCACCCACCACACCCCTTGAAACCACATGACAATTTGTCTTCCAACAGCCACGCCCACACCCCTCTAGAAACCTTTCCGGGTAATTCACTACTCCACATCTAGCAACTCAAATAGCCTTCTAGGTTGATCTTTACCCAACATAAATCCGTAACCATATTTTTCTTGTGGCAATCACAAATGGCATCCTTCCAATCACTTCCGTCAAGTTCCCCATGTTCTATAATAATGCAACTGCATTAGCCGCCTTGGGGTTAGGGGGCAAAAAACGAATACCTTCATTAGCCACAGCACTCATGCATTTTTGCCTTCACAAATATCCTCCATATTAATGTTTTCCACAACCTTCTTTACGATTGTGCTTGCACATATATTCCAAATGTGCCACCCTCCTCCCTCTTGTCCAGAGTGCTAATACCTTCAAGCAAAGTTCCTTTTCCCATAATATATCACCACAGACCTCCTTAATCCACTGGTCTAGTTCCTCAACCTTGTGAAATTATGCTGGAAAACCCCAACCAGCCAACTCTTTACCATGTCATTGTACCCTTTAAGCTTAACTCACATAATTTTAAAGCCAAAGATGAGACAGATCATTGTCAAAGATCTTCAATATCAAAACATCTCCACTAAATTTCAACAAGCTAAAAAGGCACTAAAGATTTTCAAAGAAAAAAAATCAATAAAAGGTTAAAAATATCTATAACGATCCTAGCAATGTATTGACATGGGTATTCTCCCGAGCACCTCAACTTTCAAGCTAACAGAAAGCTTTTGGTTAAGATCTCAGACAACTGAACACAAACCAGCAACCTAAAAATTTGTATCTACCATCCTACAAAGACCCTTTTAGATTGTGAAAGTCTGGTACGAGGGAAAATGATGGAAGGGTATATTTTAAAAGGGTATATTCGATTCACAAATTAAATTAGGATATATATACAAATTTTACATCCCTATACACCGTCCTTACATTCCCCATTATCTCGCACTTCTCCATATTTGACAAACCGAAAAGCGATTTGCTCCAAGTAAACAACCCGAACATCTAGATCAGTCTCCTAAAATACTACTGAGCAACACCATTCCCTTCTCAGATTTTACTCTATACAACTTTCAAACATTGTCTGCCAAAACCCATACCATGAATTTTAACAAGCATCATTGTTGTGACATATAGGCACAGGAATCGAAATTCAGGAAATGAAGAAGCGAAAAGAGCACCTGATAGACGGGAGCGCACAAGACGTCGAAGCAAATTGGACAATCAAGCACATGGGGATTAGTTAGGGTTACAGAAATGGACCCATCAACTTCACTGTTTTCAGGATTGCCCTCCGACGCTTCTGCTTCACCATTAACCGCAAAGTTTTCGTCTTGTGCTTCTTCATCATCTTCTTCTTCTTCTTGTTCTCCATCTTCTTCTTCTTCTTCTTCTTCTTCGGATCCAAGTTGGAAGAGCAACGATCTTGAGAATCTGAGCCTCTTATAGCGTGGACGGCTAGATTCTGGAAGAGAATCCTCGTCGTCGTCGTCTCGCGGCACGGAGAATTTCGCCATTGAAGCCCTTCGCTCTCTCTCTCTCTCAAGCCGTCGGATGGCCCTCTGGATCAAGGACATTTCTACGATCCCATCGCCGTTTGATGGCATTCTACCCTACTATTTTATAGAAAACAAAAGCCGGCAGGTAATACGTGAATTATTTTCGTAAATATTCATAAAATTTAAAAAATGTGATTTTTATTTTTTTAAGCCGACTTTTTAAAAGTCGACTTTGAAATCAATTTTTTTCAAATTTTTTTCAAATTATCTAAATCAATCTGTTCAAATTTTTAAAAAAAATTAAAATCAAATTTTAAAAAATTGAGTTCAAAGTCGACATCAACGGAACCGACTTCACCCCGCCACTCACTCCTCTTTCTCTCTCCCCTCTCCTGCTCTCTCTGCTCATTAACTCTCTCTCCTCACTCTCCTCTCTCTCTTTCCCCTCATTATTAACTCTCCCTCTTTCTCAGCCCCCCCTCTGTGTCTCCCTCCCCCCTCTCTTCCCCTCTTCACCCACCAACTCCTCTCTCCTCGTTAAAACTCTCTCTCTCCCTCTTAAGTTTTTTATAATATAAAATTTTTAATATTAAAACATCTATAACATCAAAAAATTAAAAATATTAAAAAATTAAAAAATATTTTTTAAATATTAAAACATCCATAATATAAAATATAAAATATTAAAAAAAATATAAAATCAAAAGATCTTGATCTTATTTTAATATTTTTAATATTGAAAAAAGAATATTTTTATATTCTTTTAAGATTTGATCACATTTTTTAATATTTTTTAATATTCTTACAAAAATTTTTATAAAATCAATAAAATGTTAGTTCTTTATATCATTAGTAAATAATATAAAATTAAATAATTTATATAAAATAAATAATGTATTTGAAATATAAAAAGTAAATCTATGATCCAATTTTAATTTCATAAATTAACAAATTAAACAAAAATTTATAAAATCAATAGAAAAATTAAAATGTTTTTATAACATCAATAATAAATTACATTATAAACAATAAATTTTAAGTTATATCCTTTTTTATAATAAAAATATAAAAAATGAGATAAAAAATATTAAAAAGAATATAAGATTTTTAAAAAACTTTTAAAAATCATTAAAAATATTAAAAAAGAATATAAAATCAAAAGATTTTGATCTCATTTTAATATTTTATATTCTTTTTAATATTTTTTGATCTGATTTTTTATTATAAAAAGGATATAACTTAAAATTTATTATTTATAATGTAATTTATTTTAATTTATTAATTTTATAAAAACATTTTAATTAATTAATTATTTTATATGTTTTTATTTAATGTGTTAATTTATTAAATTAAAATTACATTATAGATATACTTTTTATATTTCAAATACATTATTTATTTCATATACATTATTTTCTACGATTTAAAAAACTGTTATTTTATTGATTTTATACAAATATTTGAGAAATTACTTTATTTTATAAATTAAATGATTTTATAAATTTGATTTTAAAATTTAAATAAATTAATAAAAAACTTAAGAGGGAGAGAGGGAGAGAGAGAGAGAGAGAGTTAATGAAGAGATTAAAAGAGAGTCAATGAGGGGAGAGGGGGAGTGGAGAGAGTGGCGGGCAGGTGAGAAAGGAGGAGAGAGAGGGAACGTGAAATTGATCTCATTGAAGGTCAATTTCTTAAATATCAATTTTATTGTTTATTTTTTTTTTAAAATTTGGGTAGACTGAATTGGGTATTTTGAATTCGATTCGTTCGACTTTACTGCTTTGGAAAGAAAAAAAAAAAAAAAACAACATATTTCTCAGATTTTAGAAATAACATTTACAAAAATAAGCGATAATATCATCTGACCAAGCAAAAAAAATCATGTGACATGGACAGTTGAAAAGATCAATTAAACTTTAATTTCTCCTAATAAGATGGATTTTAAAATATTAAAAAAATTATTTGGAATTCTAAAAATAAGGCATTTTTTTTCTTCCCAAACTACTAAAATGAAATCAACTCAAAAGCACTCAAGGTCAGCCTACCTGTTCGCCTAAAAAACAAGTTGATTTCTTAGAAATCGACTATTCTCAACATATTATACCATCATTAACTATAGAGACATAATCGTGAAAGCCTCGTTACCATCTCGATTTTGGTCATCGGTCATCCTCCAGTTGACAGGGGGTGATTGGTGGCTGGTTAGTTAGCGGTCCGATGTGCCTGCTTTTTCCTATAACCTTTCTTTTATTTTTTTTAAATGTTTGGTCATTGCTTTTTGTGTGGAACGTATGCTTGGCGCAGTTGGAAGGACTCTTTGAAAGATTCCTTTTTTGTCCTCGTTTATTTTAAAATGGACTTCTATTTTGTTCTTGTGATGGTAGGGGATTTTGGCTTGTTTAGTCAAATTGACCTCCTTCCTTTCATTTATTCATTAAGCTATAAATCCGGTTGGTTTATTTCCATGATTGATGTGAAATAGTTCATCTACAGTGTGTTGTGCGGATTAGTTACAGTATCATTAATGATGATTGTAGTGCGTAGGAGCCATTCCTCTATGTTTTCCTTGTCTCTGTCTTTCTCTCTCTTTCTTTCTTCCTTTCTCTAGGTGGGTTAAATGGAGGTGGGCACTTCTCTGCCTTTCTAATTCTAAGCAGGGCAAATTGTGATGGTAACTGTTTGTTATCTTCATTCGGGAGAGGAAGAATGTGATGGATCTTGCCTCTTTAGTCGTTTGTCGATTGACCCCGAGGAGAACCTAGTTGGGGCGTATGCTTATCTCTCGCCGTTTCTTTATGTGTGAAGCAAGAGGCCCTTTCTGTCTTTCTCCAACTGTTGGTGGCTTCGGAGAGAGGAGAAGGGTTTTTTCAAGGCCGGCACGTAGGCCCACACAATTGGTTGGTTTTTATGTGTAATGATGTATATAGTTAATTATTATTATTTTGTTTGTTGGCTTTTTTCCTTTTGTTGAGAGATATGTGTTGAATTTCCCTTTGTCGTTCTTTCTAGCTATTGGCACCGTGTTGTGCAAACAAGGAGCCTTTTCGCACCTGGTTTCTTTTTTATGTGTGATGGGTGATGAATGTGTGTTTAGTTATTGTTTTGTTTGTACGTGTAAGGGTTCGTGGAGATGTTTTTTTCTCTCTTATTTAGACGTGTATTGTAATCATTGCGCTAATAAGTGTTGAATGTTGTGCTTGTAGGAATTAGATGCTTGGAAAAGATGAAATTTTCTGTTTCCAAGGGAAAGTAGCAAGAAAACATAATTTATTTTCCGTACCAAGCTATTGAGAAACGTATTGAGTACCGAGACAGGTACACCAAAAGACATACGCCGAGAGGCATGCCACTAAATGGGACTGGACAGGTGGGTGCTGGGTTAGGATGTTGATCCTTGTAGTTGTTCATTTCTCGTGGTTGATTTTTATTTTGTTTGCCAGGTTAGTTTTCACTTTGTGTTGGACGGTTTTTTATGTAAATTTCGTGTTTTGTGTTCCTTGGTCTACTTACAATGTTTGCTCAATTTTGTTGGTTAGGTATATTGGATTATGGTTATTGGTTGGTGGGGTGTCGGTTGCTCCGTGTTCGGCTGTGTTACTTTTGTTACATTTTTTTGTTTCAAGGAAATCATCGTTGTGGTAGTGGGGAGGAGTGTCTAAAAATTTAATTTTGTGCTCCCGTTTATTTTGGAATGGACTTTTATTTTGCACTTGAGATAATTGGAAAGTTTGCCCAATTTTGTAAAATTGCCTTCTATATGTCCTCTTGTTTATCGATTTATTCATTTGGTTAGAAAAGTGGATGTTTTTCTTCCATGATTGAGAAAGAACTGTCTGTCTTCGGTCTGTTCTGCGGGTTAGTAGAAAGGAGTAGTGTGCATTGTACTCTGTGGTCTCCCTCTCTCTCTCTCTCTCTCTGTTTTTCTCTTGTTGTTTCTCTTTCTCTATGTGTGGAGACAGCTGGCTCTTTTTGACTGTTCCTCATTCTCGCCTTGTCTCTATTTAAGCGGGGCAAACAGAGATAGCAGCTGTTCAGCATTTTGTTCTATAAAAAAGATTATTTGTTTTTATGTGTCTTTGTTCTGGAAAGTGTAGGATTCACAACGAAAGGGAAAGATTGCGATCGGTTGTGCCTGTTTGGTAGCTTATACATGGACACCGAAGAGAATCTAGTCGATGTATATCCTTATTTCTCACTGTTTCTTTTTCTATGAAGCAAGAGAACCCAAGTTTTTCTCTCTCTTTCCTTGGAATTGGAAGTGACTGTATTAAACCTATCCTCTCATTGTGATTTATGTATGTACAGTCCAAAGCTAGAAACCGTATCATCAGATACCCCTGAAACTAGAGAAAGGCTCCTCATATAATAGTCGTGTTACGCGATTAGCACTTCCCATTGCGCCTTTTCCGCTCATCCATAATATTTCGTGTCATTTCAAGTTTTCTAGTTACTGTAGCGTCTACTTTACTGCCAATGCTAAATGATGATGTCGACGATACTATATTTTATGCATGGTGTCTGCATCATTTCGGATATCCATTGATCTCGAGATACTCCTGAGGCACTTCTTTCAGAACTATGCCAGGAATAGGACATAAATGATGGAGTGTGGCCTAAAGGCACATTATCATTTGTCTTTATAGCATTTAAGGTCCTTCGAGCCCATGGTCCAACAAACAGAATTCATAGAAACGTGTGGTCTATGTGGGATCTATCTCCTAGTGAGGTAGCAACAGCACACTCTCTCAATTTCTACCAATATGATGGTTCTCGATTACCCGATTGCTCAATGCCAACGCCGTGTCGGTGCTACCGCCTAGCCATTCGATCAACTAAAGTGATATCTATGTTTCCTAAATCAGGGAAATAACCTTGATGATTAGGAAGAAGATTTTTGGCTATTATCAATAGGGAAAAGAATCTGTACGACAGCTTAGACTTGTGTGATTTGTAGCATTGTAAATTGATTGAGGATCTTTCGGAAAGGAATCTGTTATCTGTGGAGTGATGGCTATCTATGATGGGTATTAATACTTGTAATTGTTTGTTTCTCATAGTGGATTTTTTATTGGTTTTCTCAATCCTTTTTTGCTTTATATTTGAGGGTGTTTTCCATGTAAATTGGTATTCTGCATTGTTTTGTATTTCTTGTGGTGTTTGCTTGATTTTCTTGGTTTGATATATTGGATTAAAGTTATTGGCTCGTTGGGTATCGGTTGTTGGGTATTCTATTGTATTGGTTTTGTTATTTTTTTCATATGATGATTGTATTTAATCATTATCTTGCTCGTGTATCAAAGGTTGCATCGAGAAGTTACTTGTCTTGTCTCCTTTTCAGCCGTGTGTTCTAGTCATTGGACTGGCAAGCACTAATTGTTTCACTAGCAAGCATTAAATATTATGTATGTGGATATTAAATGATTTGAAAAGTTGATGGCTTCTGTTTCCAAAGTAAAGTGCCGAAAGACCAAAATTCGTACTCCAAAGCAAAATGCCGAAACATATATGGAATGCCGAGAGTTTGTTTGAGAGGCATGTGCCGAATGTTTTATCAAACGTAGCATGTCATCAATAAGTGATATATCCCCGACAGGTATACATGGCACATCCTATCATTTGAACTTTGTTGATTAAATGTTTCATAGAATATAGTGTGTTGTCAATCCTCTGATGGATAAACACAAGCCATATTATCGTTTGAACTCTCTTGACCGAATGTTCTATTGAGCGTAGCATGTCGTCGATAAGGAACACATCAGACACATCCCTTCAATGGGTTGACATAGCCTATACTTTTGATTAAATTCTTAAACAAGTTAACCTACGCTTGAGTACACAAAATCCACCAAGAAAAATACCAGTCAAATGATGTAGATGTGTCAAGAAATATTATGCTTTATGTCGTAGGTACAAGACAGATATTCAGTACAATTTCCAAAAGAAAAGACGAGAAATTCATCTGCTAATATTGTTATAGGACAGAATGGTAACAAATGAAACAAGAAATACAAAGTTCCCTACAACACTTTTCAGAAGTCCATTCTTGTCGTTGCACTAGCAAGCATTAAATGTTCTGTGTGTCGATATCAAATGCTTTGAAAAGTTGATGGCTTCTATTTTCAAAATAATGTGTCGAGAGATTGAAATTCATACTGTGAAGCAAAATGCCGAAACATATATGGAATGCCGAGAGTTTGTTTGAGAGGTGTGTGCCAAATGTCTTATCAAATGTAACATGTCGTCAATAAAAGATTTATCCCCCGATAGATAGACATGGCTCGTCCTATCATTTGAACTCTATTGACTAAATGTTCTATAAAAGAAGCATATCGTTGATAAGGGATGTATCCCATAATATGTAGACACAAACTATCCTATCGTTTGAACTCTTTTAACCGAATATTCTATCGAGCGTATCATGTTGTCAATAAGGGATACACCAGACACATCCCCTTAACGGATGGACATAGTCCATATTTTTTATTAAACTCTTAAAAAGAGTTAACCGATGTTTGAGCACACATAATCCACCAAGGAAAGTACCAGTCAAATGATTCAAATGTGTCGAGAAATATTATACTATGCGTCGTAGGTACAAGACGGACATGCAGTACAATTTCCAATAAGAAAAGTCAAGAAGTTCATCTGCTAATATTGTTATAGGACAGAATAGTTACAAATGAAATAAGAAATGCAAAGTTCCCTACAAGGAAAAAGAGACATCATATAATTAAAAAAAAATAACAAAATTTTTGCTAAAGAAGTTGGAAAGGACTTTGAACGGGTGGGAGATAGTCAAGAAGAGACATAAAAGATATATCAAGTTTTACACTTTCCCCATTGACCGATCTCCAAACTCTTTTTATCACCTGAACCGAAAAATACTAAAGAAGAATCCTCAGTCACCTATTGCACATAGGGGCTGGACGATAATTCTGACTTTGAGAAGAGAGCTTCCTATACGAATAAAAATCTCTCTCGATACAAGGCCAGAATCCTGATGGGACCCCAACAGATTCCACCATAACGTCGGGATTCCTAGCGACATAATGAGACCTTCTATCAACAGCCTCATGCTTGATGGAACCTTGCATTGACAAAAGTCTTCTAAACCATTGGGCTTTGTGGTTCAAAACCCATATTCAAGTTGTCTCTTGGAAGCATAAACTCTCAATAGAAAGAACTCATAAGGTCACTTTCAGATTACTCGAAATTACTTCAAGGTGGTACTGAAATCTCTTCTCTTATTTATAATCATGAAAGCATGATCCCTACGACTATGGGTAACTAAAACACTGCAATGGAAGACGTGCACAATGAATAAAAAAGTTAATCTCTCTGACTTCTCTCTTAACATTTGTTCAGGGATTATTTATTTGGTGGCTGCTTCTATAATACCCCCACAGCCCTTCAAGTAGTAATCCATAGACTTATTCCTTATGCCATATTCTTTAAAATGACACAAGAGTAGGGGGCAAGTGATGATATATGGCGCAAAGTCCCGTTGTCATAAAATCTAAACCCATGATCGAACTGTCAATGTGATTGTGAGAATGGAGTGAACCTCCTACGTGAGCGAGCATGACCCACCACCCTCTAGGCACTCATCGATAAGACTCTATTCGGTCGAAGGCTGATCGGTTTGAAGACCTCCTTGGTACTCGGTATTTGGTCAACTAAGAGCAATATTGGACTTTTCTTAAATCATGGGAACAACATCTCGTAATTAACAAGGAGACTCTGAATCCTAATTGATAAGGAAATGAATCTCTTGACAACTAGAACTTTCCAATAAGAAAAATTCTGAATCTTATGGAAATCTTTTTATAAACGGTCATATGGTCTTGGGGCACTTTCATATGGAAACTAGGGTTTCAACATCTTGGGTGGACACAACATTCATAAAGACAACCTGTATATATATACATCAGGTCACCGGCCACGTATGCTCTCGAAACTCGCTAACACTTCTTGTAGTGCCTTTTCCACTCATCGATAATACTTGGTGTTGTTATGAGTTTTCTCGTTCCTGTAGTATTTACTTTACTCCCAATGTAGAGCGATGATGTCAGTAGTACCATATTTAATGCATGGAGTGTGCATTGTTTCGGATCTCTATTGATCTTACACTTCTCCTAAGGCGTTTCTTTGAGAATGATGCCAGGAGTAGGGGGTGAGTGATAGAGTGTGGCCTATAGGCCCATGATTGCCTATCATCATAGGATTTGAGGTTGTTCAAACTCGTGATCCAACAAACAGAACGAAATGAAATGTGTCGTCAATGTGGGATGTATCTCTTGCTCAGCTATTTACGGCCCGCTCTCTCAATTTGTATCAACATGATGCTTGTTGATTGTTGGCCGGTTGGCTCCAATGCCCTGTTGGAGCTTGGCATAATTATTCGATTAAATAAAGTAATATTTATATTTCTCTAAGTCAGGGAAATAGCCTCTGGTAATTAGAAAGGAATTTTTTCCCTTGTACCAATGGGAAAAGGAATCTCTACGACAATTTGGACTTCTGTAGTTTGTGGCATTCTGAACCTCTTGAAAATCTTTCGCTATGGACTCTCTATTTTTTGTGGAGGGATGGCTACCTGTGATCGATGTTAATACTTGTGATTGTTGGTTTCTTGTAGTCGATTTTTGGTTCGTTTTCACCATGGTTTTTTCTTTTGTATGGAAGGGTTTTCCATGTAAATATGGTGTTCTATGTTGTTTTGTTTTTCTTGTGGTTTTTCCTTGATTTTCTTGATTCATTAGATTGGATTATGATTGTTGGCTGGTTGGGTGTCGGTTGTTGGGTGTTCCGTTGTATTAGTTTTGTTAGTTTTTTCTTGTATATTGTGTATGCATCTAATTATTATCTTCTCCATGTGTCGAAGGCTTGTTCAAGAAGCTACTTGTCTTTTGTTGTTTCAGCGCATGCGTTTTCATCATTCTGTTAGTAGACATTAAATGTTATATATGTCGGTATCGAATGCTTTGAAAAGTTAACAACTTTAATTGTCAAACCAAAGTATTGATATACTGAAATTCATTCTACAAAGCAAAATACCGATGCATATTTGGACTACAGATAGGCATCCACCAAAGTATGGACCAGGAGAAAAAAAAGACATTGAACTCTATATCTTGTTTTTCACCTAGTAGGACAACTAAATTACGTAATGACATTATTAGTTTTAAACAGTTTGAGAGTAAATCTTTGTATAGCACTTGGGAACGATTTACGATTTGATTAGAAGGTGCCGACATCATGGTATATCTGACTGGTTAATTTTACAAACTTTTTATAATGGTCTTTTACATTCTGTCAAAATTACCATTGATGTTGTGGCTGAGGATGCATTTATGAGTAAGTCTTATAATGAAACATGTACATTACTTTATGATATGGCATCTAATCAGTATGGTTAGTCTAATGAACATTAAATTCTTAGACAAAGAGCTGGAGTGTATGAGCTCAATAGTTTTACCTTATTTAATACAAAAATTGAATATTTGATTAATGTCATGAAAATTAATCTGTGACTAACCAGATTTTATATTGTGATTCGTGTAGTGATTCTAATTATATAGCTATTAAGTGTTCGCAGGTACAACAAGAAAATTATGTCTTTAACTTTGGTTGGCCACCGAACAATCCTTACTCTAACACGTACAATCTTAGATAGAGAAACTATCACAACTTTTCATGAAGTCAAAAGGCACCACAGAGAGTGAATTCACCATATTTTAGTTCAGGGAATCCACAAACCAAGGGAGAACAAAGCATAATGGGAGATTGCGATTGAACGTTTGACAATAGCGACTAGTGAAAAAATTAGACGTTTGGCAACAACAACTAATGAAAGGTTCAAGAAGTTTGAAAATAAAATTGATTAATTAAATAATACCTTTCATTCTTGTGTGGTAGGTAGAATGCCAAATAATAACAAGAAGAACCCCAAAGAGTACGTTAACACAATCTCATTGAAGAGCAGGAAAAAATTGCAAGATGTTTCAAATCCGTACAAGGATGAAGAGGATAAACAAGAGGTCAAGAAAGAAATCCAACAACCTACAAATGAGAAAGTCAATGCACCTTATTCAAAATAGGGAATACTTTACGTTTGAGTGAATATAAACCCTCTGTCCCTTTTCCTGGTTGTCTTTTATGTGCAAATGCATAATTTGAAAAGTTTTTAGAATTTTTCAAGAAATTACACATTAATATTTCTGTTTTGAATGTCATTAGACAAGTGCCAAGTTACTGGGGATTTCTCAAGAATGTGATCACTAACAAGAGGAAGTTAGATGAGATTTCAACCGTCAAATTTACAAAGGTGTACTCCGCGATTCTGCTAAGAAAGTTGTCACCGAAAATTATAGATCCAAGGAGTTTCTCTATTCCTTATACTATTTACCAAACTGATTTTTCTGCTATTTCATGTGATCTTAGTAGTTGAGTGAATATCATGTTTTATTCCATATTCGCTAAATTAGGATTAAAGGAATATCAAACTACTAATATTTTTTTATAATTAACTAATAATAGTATAAAGTATCCAAAAGGCATTATCAAATTAAGATTAAAGGAATGTCAAACTACTAATATTTTTTATAATTAACTAATAGTAGTATAATGTATCCAAGAGGCATTATCGAGTATATATTGCTTAAAGTTGATACATTTATTTTTCTTATTGATTTTGTGATCTTGGATATGGATGATGATAAATGAACTTTATTGATTTTAGGTCTATCTTTTCTTACCACTGCACAAACTTTGATAGATGTTTATGTTGGAAAGTTAATTTTGTGAGTTAATAATAAAAAATTGAGTTCAATATTTTTCATTCCAAGAGAAATTTTAATAAATAATGTGTTTTCAGAGTTGATAGCATTGATAGAATTAATGAACATGATCATGACTTCCTAAATTGTATTATTAATTTTAGTGATTCTCTTGAAAATTGTATTATTAATTCATTGCATATGAATCATAACTTACTAAACGATGACTATGTTGATGAATATGATGTTTTGGGTGTCAATTTAATTGAATTCAATCAAAAAGAAGTCTTGATGCAGGTAGAGAAAGAATGTTGTGATTAAATGTGCCGAAGGAATGGCAGAATAAGATATATAAGATTGCAAAAATTGATAAGAAAAGAATAAAAGCATGACATGATGTAATGAATGGACATGATGTAATGAACGGACATGATGTTATGGTCTATGAGGACGAAAGAAATTGTTAAAGAAGAAATTGTTAATTTATCTATTTTATTAGGGGAGTCTTCTGTTTTCTTTTGTTTATTTTGTTATCTTTATTTTCTTGCACATTGTGGATAATATTTTGTTTAAGTGTGGGTGAGCATACATTTTGATTTTTCTGTTTTTTTGAAAAAAAATTAAAATTTTTCTTAAATTTTTTGAAAAAAAAATTTAGATTTTTGATTAATTTTTTCTGTAACAATAAAATTTTCTTGAATTCTATAGTTTTTGTGTGTTACTTGATTTGAATTAGATTGTATGAGAGATGATTGGTATTAGTAGTTATTTGATACATAATTAGTTATTCATTCTTTTTATTATTGATTTGAAAGATAGACATATAAAATTTAACACCAAATTTATCTAAATGAGGATTTAAGTCTTAAAGAGTAATTTGTTGCTCTCATTCTTATTGAACATATATCACACATAATTTGATCATTCTAAAACTTGTTTTCTTATGCATTTTGGGACCACATTTTTTATTTTCATGCATCAAAATAATTAAAACACATAAATTTACACAATTTCGTCTTTCAAAAAATACCATCTCTAATATTTTATATCCCTTAGTTAACACTTTTGAGTCTAGACCCTTTTTTTCTTAAATTCCTATATAATTTTTCTCATGACCTATTTTTTCTAATTCCAGAATTTGAATCCAAATTCGCTAATATACTTATAGTTGATAGCATTACATTGTGTTTTTAGGTATTATGTTTTTTCTCTCATATGTTAGAGATTTATATATATATATTTTTAGTCATTATCATGTTATAAAAAAATGAATGAAAAAAAAAACAGCTGAAAAAAAAAGAGAAGAAAAAAAGAAAAAAAAAGATATAGTGCTGGCTAAAAAAAGAAAGAAAGAAAGAAAAAGTTGAGAAAAGTATTCTTCATTTTTTATATTGTTCACTTTTATAGTGAAATTCAATTACATTATTCTTTACTTTGAATAAGTGATATAACAAATTATATATTCGTAATTAGAGTACTATATATTTTAGGAATCGCAATCGTGAAAATTAGTATTTTTTTTGATTTGATATAAATAATGTAGAGATATTTTAGTATTTTTATAAATTATTTTAAACCCAATATTTTTATCTATTCACCCTTATCCCTAATTTCATTACAACTAAATAAAAAATCTTTTGATTGGTGTATAGATTTTTGTATTTAAGTAGTGAATATTAGATATATTAACAAGTTTATGGTAATACCATGTCATTATATTGATTTAAGTGATACACATACCCACTTCATAAAATTGAATGCATTGAGTAATTGAATTTTAGTTTCTTTTATTATATTAAGTGAATCCATTGCGAGAGTGATTGAATTTTTTATTGTTATTGATTTCAAGAAAATTATAGAAGATGTAATAGTTTTTCTAGTACTAAATACTACAAAATATTGATTACCTTGATTGCAATTCCGATTTGAATTGTCATTTGCATGGTTAGGGACTTGGGAAGTTAAATTGGTTTTAGAGAAAATTTGTTCTTACTTGAAAACAAACAAATATTCAAATATGAGGGGGTATTTGATAGCAATAATTTTTATACACTTAGATTATATTATTTATTTTATTTTAAGCCTTTATTTAAGATTTTTAGAACTATTTTAAATTTTATTTTATGATATTGCACTAATTAATTTTGTGGATTTTTATTTAAGTAATATTGGGCTATTTAAAAAAATTTAGACCGGAGACACAACTGTTAGTATTTTAGACATAACTTTTTATTCCGACGTTCGATTGACTTGATTCTTACAACGTTGAAAAAAAATTTTCAAGGTCTACAAGTCTTATGAAGAGTTCAGAAACTAATTCAAATCAAAAGATATTCAAAAATTAGAGAGAAACTATTGCAATGCTAAAATTCAAGAAAGTCAAATCCCTGTTAAAAATGGCAACTATTTGAACTTATCAAATAAGAGATTTAAAATATAAAGTTACTGAAACTCCAAGAGTATTTAAATTCAAGGATAATGAGAAAGTTTTCAAATTTTGAAGAAAAAAAAGATAATACTTATCATAATAAGAAAAAATCTTTAAATCAAACAACAACACCAAGTTTTCTAGAAACCCACGAACTCTTGTTGATCTATGGTTTTAGGATTATAAATAGGAGACATCCCCTACCACATTTTTGACACTCATTCTCTTCATATAGATTTTGGGGTTTTGCTTTTATTGTTTTTTTAGTATATTTGGTTAGATTTCTTGTTTCTAGAACTTGATGGATTATGTTTTTTAATTAATAGTATGATTTGAATTTATTTCTTTCTCTAATATTTATTCGCATGATTCTTGTTTGATAAAATTTTATTATTGATTTTAATATTTCAAACATATAAAATCTTACATTTGTATGATTTAAAATTGAATACATGTATGACCAATACAATTATACAAGATTAGTCCAAACAATAAAATTCATATGAAATTATAAGTATAACAATTTGATTAATTTCATGTGTAGGGTTTTAGAGTAAACTCTAAATTTTAAATTTTTCATAGATTTTAATACAATTCAGTTTAATTAAAATTGTATGACAATTGAGTTTTCATTAATCAAATTAGGATTTTATTACATGACCATTAAATGAATCTAATTTAAGAAAAAATTTGTCACCATCAATAATAATTTTGTAACTAATAAATTTTAATCGAGTTGAAAGAATTCGACTATATGAAAAATTGAAAACAAATGAAATTGATATTTTAGAGTTTTATAAAATTAGGGCTTTTATTCATTAATTTCTATCTTTAATTTTTTGTAATTTTTAATATTTTCAAAATATTGATTTATTTTGTTTAATTTAAATAGGATAATTTAAAATTGGTAATATAAAATATATTCATGGAAACGACATTTACTCACATCACACATAACACTCAATTAAGATATATTTGCCCAAAATCGTGATACACAAAAATTGCGTAACATAAAACATAGGTACCGTGAGAGAGACGTAGTACGCCCAAAACCACAAGCTATCCCGCTAACATACCCACCAAACAATGCTCTTTGTGACCATTACACCTGGGTACGCAACAATTGGTGTTTCCATTAAGAGAGTACCCCAACACAAATACCCTTCGTGTTGATATACTCTTGACTACTTCATCTCTTAGGCTTTTAATTTCAAAGTCATCGTATACCTTCCCTCTTTGACTTATTGGTCACTCCCATATTTTATAAATTGTAAATTCAACTTTTTTCGATTAATCTTTTACAATTATTTCCAACAGGCATGTAGAATCCAAACTTCACACCATGCACACGTGTGATGTACTCCTCCTGGTATACTAAAAAATGAGACATACGAAAATTAAGATCACAAATTTATTTTAATTTACAAAAATTTTATTTTAAAACTAAACTTTCATTTAAATAGTTTTATATTAAAAGTAATTATTTTTAAAATAATTAATTTTCTATAATAATTTAATATTAATTGCCTATTTCTTTCATTTTCTATATTTTATTTTATTTTTTATTTTTAACTTAATTAATTTACAGTATTAATTAATTTTCTGTATTAATTAATTTTATTTTCTATTTTAATTCTATATTAATTTATTAAGCGGATAACCAATTATTTTTAACTATTTTTAATATTATTTATTATTAACTACTTTTGTATATTAATTTCCTAGAAAATAATACAATACTTATATTATTTTTAACCATTTTAATAATTTTTCATTTAATCTTTTAATTTCTAAATTTAAAATTATATTATATATATTTTTATATTTCAAATACATTATTTAAATATATACATTATTTAATTTGTCCATATACATTATTTAACTTATATGCATTTTTATTATTTCTTACATAATTTATATAAATACATTCAATTTATATAAAATCAATGCAAAATTTTGTATAAAATCAACATTACCATAGTTTCAAATCAATATTATATAAAATTTAAAATCAATAAAAATAAACATTAAAATATAGATTTTTGAGATTTTAGAAACATTAAACACTACAAAAAAACATTAAAAAAACCATATATTAACAATTTTATCTTCTTTTAATTATAATTTTATTTTATTTTTATTTTATTTTATTATTTTATATTAACAAATCATATTATTATTTTATAATATTTTAATTTACATTTAAAAAAAAACCATATATTTTATTTTATTTAAATTATATATATATTTTAATTAATTTATTATTTTTTTCTTTTTTTGATTTAATATTTTTTATTATTGTATAGGTAATTTTATTTTATTTGTTTTATTTTATTTAATAATATAAATTTTTTAATTAAATATTAATCTAGCACGGGCGTCGGCCCATGCACGCACGGGCGCCTGCCTGCCTGGGCGCCCGCGCCCTGCGCGTGCTGGGGCGTGCCTGCCTGGGCGCCCAGGCGGGCAAGCGCGGGCGCCCGCGCGCCTGCTGGGGCGCGCCTACCTGGGCGCCCAGGCAGGCGCCCAGGCGGGCAAGCTCGGGCGCCCAGGCAGGCGCCCAGGCGGGCAAGCTCGGGCGCCCAGGCAGGCGCCCAGGCGCCCGCGCGCCTGCTGGGCGCCCAGGCGGGCAAGCGCGGGCGCCTGCCTGGGCGTGTCACAGTCACAAAAAATATAAATAAATCTGTAGTTGAAGAGATTCGAACCTTGGACTTGGATCTCGACCTCAAAGACATGTTACCACTGTACCATGGGTGTTGTGTGACTTTTTTCCTCCTTTTTTTTTTCTATTCTCACCTTTTTTTCCTTATCTCTATTTTTTTTTCTTTCTACTCTCATTTCTTATATATAATAATTTTATTATAATATATAATAATTTTATTATAACGAATAAAAATATTTTATAATTAAATATATAGATTTTTTAAATTATTAATATATTATAATTTATTGATAATTATAATTTTATAGTTTTGAAATATTGTAATCCATTTTTAAATTATGGATTAAAAAAATAAAATAAAAATGAAAAAAAATAATAAGATAATAAGATAAAAGAGAAAAGAAGAAATCAAAATATAATATAAACATATTTTTTAATTAATTTATTATTTTATTTTAAATTAGTATTTTATTATTTTTTATTTTATTAAAAATTATCATATTTATTATTTTTAATTAATATTATTTTAGGTGGGTGGTATAAATAAAAAAAGTTATTATATTTATTATTTTAAATTATTATTATATATTATTTTATTATTATTAGAAAAATGTGAAATAAAGATAATAAATAATAAAAAAAGAAATTTATATCATAATAATATATTTGGCTTGGTGGTTTACAGGTTGCATGCATGAGTTCGGAGGAGTGCGGAGTTCGGAGTTCGAAACACGGTGGAGGCAGGAGGCAGAAGGCATTTTCCAGAAATTAAGAGTGCATGCGCGGGGTGCGGGGTGCTGGCTCAGGTGGCACGCGCTCGGGCGGGCGGGTTCGGGTGGGCAAAGGTGGCGCTCGGGTGACACGTGCCCTCCCTGAACATTTCATTTGACGGAATTTGAAATCAGCGACGGATTTTTGTGACGGATTCTAAATCCGTCGCTGAATTTAGCGACGGATTTTTTTATTATTACAGATTTTTTTTCCCTAAATTAGTGACGGATTTTAGCGACAAAAATTATCTGTCGCTAAATTTAGCGATGAATTTTAGATTTTCGTCGCTAAATTTAGTAACGGATTTTTTTTATGTCGCTAATTTAGCGACGGATAATTTTTCGTCGCTAAAGTTTGTGACGAATTTTAGCGACGAAAAATTATTTGTCGCTAAATTTAGCGACGGATTTCAATTTTCGTCACTAAATTTAGCGACGGATTTCTAATTTCTGTCGCTAAATTTTTGCGACGCGTTATTAGCGACGAAAAATTTTTCGTCGCTAAATCCGTCGCTAATGTTTTTAGCGATGAATTTTTTTAAAATTTTCGTCGTTAAATTTGTGGCTAAAAAACTGTTTTTTTGTAGTGAAATTTCATAAACATTAATAATTTCTTATCCTTGCCATTAATATTTCATCAATTTCTATAAACATTAAATTTACATTAATATTTCATCAATTCCTAAAAGCATTACAAAATCATTTACTTATATACATTAAATATATTTTTTAAAATTAATTCCTTTTTTCCTTTCTCTCTCTTTTTCTTCACCATGCCACGTCTCAGCCATGCAGAGAGGTTGCCACTTCAAAAATTTATGCCACTAATCCTAAAATCTCCGTTAACACAACAAAATCTAGGATTTCAAGGGCACAGCGTGGGAACATTTCCAAAAAAAGAAAAAAAAAAAAAAATTGATAAGACAAAAAAGAAGGCCAACAGTATTTTCAAAAAATTATGCAGTACTCACCCCATGCTTGCTTCCTCAGTGCCAGAACAACGTCTGCAACAGCCGAGAAATTGTCGGGAGATGGGTTCCGTTGAGACCAAAAAAACAAAAATCAGAATTTAAAATTACAGAAATTTATAATTTGAAACAGAAAAGTTGCCGGAAAAAAAGGGTGAGTAAGATGAAAAAAAATAAAAAAAATAATCATATTTTAAAAAAATTACCTTCTGGTTGATTGCCCGTCACCGGAACCTGAAATGAGACACCGGAAAATTATAATGCGCTCTAAAGCATATCATTTGAATTTTTAATTATTACTTATTTAACAAATTAATTGTTATAATTTAATTTATAAATCAGTAGTATAATCAAAATTTCTATTAATTGCTAGGCACCCAAGTCCTTCCTTCATTCTTTTAATTTTTTTATATTTTTATTTATTTGTTGATTTCAATTCCAAAATTAGAATTGCAACCAACTATTCGAAACTATAATCGAAACCAGAACCATCGGTTCAAAAGTCACGTCTAATTTTTCTAAATTTGGAATCGAGTATTGATGATTCTAAAATCAAATTGATGATTTTGAAAAGTGACCATATCTAGGACTGCATTAGCCATGGAAGGAACGTTCCCAATGGAACAATCTAATGGTCATAATTTTTTTTTTCCAATCTTGAGATCCAGGGTTTAAATGCTTACGTAATAAAAGAAATTTTAGCCACTCGGAAGGAACGACCAAAGTACCATGAAACGGGCAAGTGGTGGCCACAAGGAACCCCGGTGCCTAGTTGTGGCAGCAAGAGATAATACAAAATCCAAATGTAGGAGAGAGAGAGAGAGGAAAGAAACCCTAGGCCACTAGGGTTTTTTTCTTTCTCATCCAAAGATGGAATAAAATGATGTTAATTCTACGTTCATTATATATTTTCCATTTATCTTGTCCTTCAAAATATCAGTAGTAGCGAAAGGAAAATAAAAATAAAAATAAAAAATTTATGCAAGTATCTTATTTTTGACAATTTTTGTTATGTCTGAACTTATTATGTTAGGAGTTAAATTTTAAATTTATTTATTAATCGCATCATAAATATTAAATTCATAAAATATATTTATTAAGTTATATGACATGTCACGAATAGCATGTTTAGAATAAATAAATATATATATATATATAAAGTAAAATTTATTTTGAAAATAAAGATATATATAAGTAAAAGAGATGGAAAAAGAAATTTGCAATTTCACTTTTGTTTCTACTAAGGACTTTGTAAATCTTGTATTTTAAATATTTCAAATAATAAAATTTATATATTTTAGCTATTTATTAATTGTGTGTAAACATATTAAGAGTGGTACACAGATATATTTATTATCGTAAATAACCATGTTAGATATGTTTGAAAAGAAATCCATTTTCCTAACCTTGTTAATATAATTGTGATCAACTTAGCTTTTGAAGGTGCATATAAGGTGGAAGAGCTGCACCTTCACTAAACTTAATTCTTGTGGTTATAAACATGAGAATGGACTAATTATAGTTTGAATCTATTCCCATCTTTCTTTTTATTTATTTATTTATTTGTTTTTTTGCCAAGTAACCCAATCCTCCACTTGAGTTGCCCTCAAGTTGTTAAAATAACAAATATAGGAACCTAGAAATGAAGTACTGGGGCACCCTTCAGAAACTTTCAAACTTATGAGAATCTCTGGTAAAAGGAGTGCCTCACGTCCCCCCCCAAAGTCTAGTGGTCACAAACCCCGTTCTCCATCCTCCAACCTCATGATCCAGGTTTAAATCCCGTGTAACCCAAAAAAAAAAAAAGATAAAAAAAAGGGAGTACCTTACTATCTTAGTTAATGCTAACCCTGTGAATATGTTCAACCCAAATGCAGATTGTCTCTACTTGGAGCCCTCAGCTAGCCCAGTGTAGCTTGAGGCCTGACATGATCTGCCCAAACTGGCTCTTTATTAGGGTTTAGAAAAAAATGGATCTTCATTAACAAAAGCAAAATATGGCCTCTTTACTTGGCAGAGATGATACTATGGAACTACTTTCCAGCTTGAGCTGCTAAACATCAAATTTCTATTTTTAAAATTATCCACAAGGGAGAGACTGATACAACAGCAAGGGTATCAAAATCTTCTTTTATGCACTCGTACAACGAAATCAACGCTTGGACATGGAATTGATATGATTCTATTTCCTTTTCTTTCTCCTAATGATTTTTCATTCTCATCTTAAATCAAATCACTCCAATTAAGAGATCAAGCTGTTTCAGAGTGGCAAGTAATACAGGATCATACAGCAGCAGAAATTTTGTGTCACGCTGAAGCAGGTGTTTCTTTCTCATGTCCTTTGCCTTCCTCATTTCCTCTTCCCCCACTAAATCCATTTTCCAAAAATTTGTGCTCGGAGGGCAAATTCTTCTTTGCTTTTCTGCTGCCTTCAACCTTCCACAAATCCCACACCTTAGTTTTTGGTGGCGGAGCAGCTTCTGCCAATGGTGCAACCAACCCTGGTTTGCCATCATCGATAACTTCATCTATTAATCCATATTCCTTGGCCTCCCAAGCATTCATAAAATTATCACGGTCAGTATCCTCTTCAACCTGTAAAAATATGCATTGAACTTTTAACCAGAAATTCAAAATGAACAGGAACTGAGATGACAGGTAATCTTCTAATAGGTCCTTTATATTCACCTGCTGCTCTGACTTCCCAGTAATTCTTGACAGTATCTTATTCAGCTTGATTTTGTGGTATACCATCTCTCGGATTCGGATACTCATCTCTGTTGCCTGAATCATATACAATCATTGGTGTAACGACAATGAGAACATTGAGAAGCAAAATAATAAACCCTTAAATCAATCAGCTGCACAAAATTTTTTGAATTTCAAAAATAAGCAAGAAGCTTAATGCTACAGCCAATGGCGAATCAATGGTTTTTTATTTGTTTGCTTTTATGTGAGCACACAGGATTTTAGTTTGCACTTAGAGGGCATAGAATGCTGAACATGTGTAATAAGACTGCCCAGATAAGAATGTCTAATACAAAGGCGTCCCTTCTGTATGCAACAAACTCCAAGCAACTATGGCATCATACATGGTGTGAAAGATCTATATATCAGTTTCTCTTCATTTAGAGCGACAGTGGACCATGTACTAAGAAGCTGCCTCATAAGTCTCCCCTACCTTTGGGCCAAGGCCTTGAGCATGAGAGTAAGAGAGTTTACAAGCTAAACTAGCTAGCACCTTCAATCACCATGTCTTTTGCCCCCAAAGGGAATTTTGCCTAAGATTTCTGTACACAAGAATAATGGTAAGAAAGTTTTTCAAATCATAAAACTACCGAGCCCCTAAAACTTCGATGCTCAGGAAACCTTGGAGAAAGCCTTCTACTTCAAATTGGAATTACAAACCTTACAACCACCACCCAGCAGAAAACTCACTTGAAGGAGACAAATTATAATTTACCTTCTATTTGTCTTCCCTCAAAATCGGCTTTCATATATCAGATCATTTAATAGACATATCAGCTCAACATTCTTATGACCTTTTCAATATTTTCTATTTCTCGGCATAAGAATTTAAGGGGTCTCTGCCATCCCTCCAGAAGACTCCTCTCCTCATTTCTGTACCATATTCAGAGTTCTCTGAGTACATATGGTCAAGTAATGCAGTGCAAGAATTTAAAACAACTACTACTAGGAGCAAATCAATTACAGTACTAGGAAAAAAACATCTTTCCAACATGATTTAAAAGGCCTAATAAATTTCATTCTTGGGAGTGTAACATGTTCATAAAACCAGATACAGATAACTTACTTTGCCCCCAGCAGTTCCGAGTGGCTGATGGATCATCACTCTTGCATTAGGCATACAATACCTCTTCCCTTTCGAACCAGAAGCAAGAAGAAATGCACCCATGGAAGCAGCAAGGCCCAGACAGACGGTCGAGACATCTGCCTTGCACAACTTCATTGCATCATATATTCCCATTCCTACATGCAGTAGTGAATGAATGAGGAGCAAGCCCAAGGGACTGAAGGAATACAAACAGCTTAATCGATACTAAAAGAATAACAAATTGCATCGAAAGATGACAACTGAAGGGCCAGACAAACATCATGTATTACACATTCACATATGGAAGGGTCTGTAAAATTTATTTTTCAAAACAAGTCTAGGCAACAAAAAATTACAAAAAGTAGATGAACAAATTTCATAAGGCAAGCACACATGGAATTGCCAAACCTCACCATCAACAAAAGGTTGCTACCATCTTTGGATAATCAACAAAATTCAACCTCACCATCCCAATAACACCAAACAGAGATCGGAGGAAGATTAATACATCCTATCCAGGTATAACCATATATATTGTCAATGACTGCCCTTGACTCATAACACTAGCCAAAGCTTAGGTACTGCATCGATTAGATTTTAATTCGAGAAACACCTTTTGTGGGAATCATTTCCAAGTCGAGTTGAAATTCATTGGTCATAAGCCTTTGATCTAGCATGTTGAGTCTGCAAATGCTGATGGATTAAGTTACAGAAGCAGCTATGGAAGCGCATATCTGAAATAAAAAGAAGGGAAAAGGTGCAAAAAAAAAAAAAAAAAATGCCTGAACTATATGCGAATTACAAAAAAAAAAAAAAAACCCCTAAACTTAAAAAAAATACAAAAAACACTTCCCTCAACTACGGAAATGTATAAAGTTAACTCTTCCGTCTATTTCCATTCATCAAAGTAATAAAAATATATTATTTTTTATAATTTAAATTCTTCACATTTTATTTTACTATTTATAATTTATTTTTTAATTAAGAAATTAAAGATAAAAGAAAATCAACTCTCCTCTCTCTCTCTCTCTCTCTCACCATCTTTCTCGCTCTAGATTCAATGAAATTAAACCCAAGGGAAAGTTAGATGCGTCTCTGAGAATCAATCAGGCAAAAAAACAGTGGTGAGAAATCGAGTTTGAGCAGTTACTCAAGCCCTGGAATCTAGATTCAATGATGGCTTACTCTTCTCCAGCTAAAATGAACAACAAACAGGTGAGAACAGCAGCACTGAAGGGAAGGCAGTCAAAGCAGAAGACGGAGACGGAAGAGGTGATCGGTCGATTGAGGCAAATCAAAGGTGGTCAAAGCATCTGAAGGCCGGAGAATTCAAAGACAAAGACGAATCGGCCAGCAGAGAGAGCGATGATGGTTTCTGATGGCCAAATCAAAGTGAAAATGGCAGTGGATTTGCATGGAGAAGACGAAGCTTGAAGGCAACTGCAGCAAAAATTGGACAAAGGTGCTGATGGATTGAAGATAGCAATGGAGTAAACGATGGAGATGGCGGCATTTGTAATCAACCATGACCGGAAGGTGGACAGCGATGATGAATGGAGAACTCAAAGGCGGAGAATACCTCCGCAAAACCCAAGACCACCTCTTTGCCTCTCTTTTAACCCATTCCCGCTTCAATTTGTAAGTTTCTTATGATTTCTCTCACATTAATCCACCACTATCATTCTTAAGCATTCAATTTCACTTCTTCATTGTCAATTTCACATTTCCCACAGGAATCTGCCATGGCTGTGAAGATCTAAGCCTCAGTCAGAGAAAAGAATCTAGAGTTGTGCTACTGTGAATAATGTAACTTTGAGGGTCTGATATATTTCCTTTAGAAATGACAGACTTCCTATATGAGTTTTACCTAAATGTAGTTTGTATACTGATTTATGTACCTGAGATTTTGTATATTTTTTATCACTTAATAGCCACAATTTTATTTGCCATACTTTGTCCTCGGGAATTGTTAAATTGACTCCGATTTTGTTTTCATCTTGTGTTCTTATTCATTGTGTGATTGTTTTGGCAAAAATACTTGTACATGTTAAAACCAAAATCCTTGACAAATATTCATGACACAAAAGACCATCAACACCTCAAGAACCATTTCCCCAACACCAATTTCACCATATTGAAAGAAACAACAGCATGAAGTGACCACCATTGTTGTCGAAGGTAAGTTTGTAATCTTCAAAACTAAATCTCAAATCCATTTTATCTCAGCCTCTTGAACATATTTAAAGCTAAATTGGATCTTCTCAATCTCTGTATATTCTCAATTTTGAGTCACTGTTACTCTCTGTTCAACCTCCTGCATTAACGCCACCTCCAAGCTCTCAAGGTCATTAGTAAGCTTCTAATAAACCTCAAATCCTACCTCCTCCGATTCTCTGAACTTGATTAGAAGTTGAAAACATATTTTAGACCCTCAGTTGAACTCAATTTCAAGATGTCAGATAATCTAGACCCAAATAAGGGCAACAGGAAATCAAGTGATGCTTCAGCATGAATATGCCTCATAGGACATGGAATTTCACACAATGTGCACTTGCGGTGTTTGACAAAAGTTCTCAAAAAATCAAACTTTTAATCCACAATTAGAGAGAGCTTGCACAAGGAAGACTGATGAACAATCTCAATCCTTTTCTTTTTCATTTTTTTCTAAAAGAAAATTTGCAGGAATGAGAAAGAAGAGGGTGTGAGAGAGAGGGTGGAATTTCATTTTTTCTTACACTCAATTTTTTAATTAAAAAAATAAAATTTTAATATTTTTTTATTACTTTGACAAAAGGAAGTAGATGTAAGGGTTTAGTTGAGGGGAGGATTTTGTATTTTTTTTTTTTTAAAATTTAGGGGGCTTTTTGTATTTCAGTTATAGTTCACGGGCCATTTTTACACTTTTTCCTAAAAAGAATTATATTATAGTACACTTTTTCCTAATAGGAAATATTTAATGATCTTACACAGTACAGATTGCTCAAGTGGGACAAGTTCTGAATTCAGTATGCACTTATGATTGTAGTTCTTCAGATGAGATACAGCAGATTTAAGAGGATTCTAACTGATAAGCCTGTCCCATGCTTTGCAGGACACCATGAATCACAATGTCAAATTTTGTTTCACAGACATTAAGAACAGGAAAATGTTTCAGAAAGAAAGATAAAAGTGTGGCTTGAATATAATAATTGCAAAAATTTTTAAATCATGAGTCCAAAATTTCTACAAGCAATAAAGTTTGGGCAAAGATAGACCCTAATAGAAATGATGCCTAAGGTTGTGAGGTAACACTTTAACTTTGGAAAAGAAGTAATGACTGACCAAGACTAATAACTGGAAAAAGTCACTCTAAACCAATGGAGAGATGAGTATAAGCAACACAAAAGAGCCCCTAGAGATCAGTTGATCATGACATTCTTTCCCATCAATCTAACCACCTATTTTAGTTATACAAACAAAATTTGAAAATTGTATACATTTTTCACTACTCAAACCATTAAATAATCAAGCTTAATACAAACACCACATACTAATAATTTTTCACCCTTAAATCCCTGGATTAGCAGTAACTCCCTAGCAGATCACAGCCATAGCAAAGTAATCCTTTTTCAACCATATATCATATGCCATTGTTTTAGTACATTAGCATCACAGAAAGTCCCTAACAATGGGATCTTATTCCCTTGATAAAGAGGTAGCGCAGCCATATCTTGGTCCAAAAATGTGATTTTTGGCAACCTAGATAAAGGGCAATCCATAATAAAGACGATATCTTTTTGGTCCAAGAACAAGTATCCTCAAAAGTATTTGAAATCTTTACGAAAGTTTATAAAGTTTATAGTCATTTAAATTTAGTACAAATAGAAGTTTCTATTTTAATTTTAACATGATTTCTTTTACTTAGAACTTTCTAAATATTTTTATTTTAGTCATCATTAAGTTAGTGTCTTTCTAGTGTCTTAGGCCCTTAGAAACTTTCTATTTCATGAGTTTTGAGTCCTACTATGTTTTCATATTGTTTGAGACATTTTATTGAAGTTTAGAGAGTGATTAGGTTGTTCTAGCACTTAATAAACCACTAATGTAAAACGTGAATAAAGTGAGAAAATTGTTGAATAAAGTTTATTGTTTAGTTATTTGTGTTTAAGGTATACAAGCTTAGTTGTTGTTTTTTTTTTTTTTTTTTGCTATCTTATTCTTATTCTTTGTGCACTGGTTGATCAAAATCCTCAACAACTATTCTTTTTTTTTTCTTTTTTCATCTACCAAAATTCATCCCCCCTTCAACCACAACTCATCATTCTTCCAATTTTAGGTAATCTACCCAAGCTGTCATAGATCAAGAAGTCTCTCAATAGGTTCACTTAGATAATTCCAATTATTCATGAAGCAAAAAGACTCATCGAAAAGCAGCTCTAAAAACACCATTTTTTGGTAACTAAATTGAACTCCACATTTGCAACTGCATGAGAGTCATTCTCTCCACCAAAGAAACAGCTAGAAACACAACAAGATTTGAGTACTTAACCAGAAGTACTCATTTGTCCTCATTGTGCAAATTATTAGTCTATATTACCATCAATTCAAAAACTATTAAACATATCAGTGTCGCTGGCAGATCAGACAAACTAATTTTAGAATAATAAACCCCTAAATTAACAAACTGAATGTTTGGAAAAGCGGCCAGTGCTAGAATACCATCCAATCATACAATTTTCAAGGAATTCTTAAATTGGAGTTCTAGTTAGCTCTGTTAGCTGAGGTGTGTTTCGAGAATAGTTATTTTGTTCTAGTTCTTTTTTTTTTCCCCTTCCTTTTCTGAAGATATCATTGGCATTTTTGTACATTCTTTGTTTCTCCCAATATAGTTTCTTTTTCTATCTAAAAAGATAATAATAATAGTAATAAGACTATGACAGAGCACTTAATCATTTAAAACTTAAAGCTTTTCATTTAATTTCTTTCTTCCTTTTTCTTAATTTGAATGGGAAAAAGGAGAGCAAGAAGAAAGATAGAGACCCTCCGTAGGTGATGGGGTGGAGACACTCCCTTCACAGAGTAAACTGTAAATGGAAGGGCACTGATAAGGTTCAACATTTATCAGAACCAAGGAGGGCGTGTGATATATGAATCACCAAAAGCATTCCCCATTAAAGCAAAAACTCAAGACCAATGCAATCCAGATGTTTCTCGACTCCTCAAAACAACTTTTGTAGATACATCAAGAAAAGAGAGACCGAAGCCCAAATTTAAATTAGAAGCCCTGCATATGTGAGCCCTTGCACATGTTCAATATGTTGATATGTTTACCCTGTGCAGACCTGAAGGATTGTAGCTAAAATTTCACACCATAATATTATTTTTTGTTATATAAAGAAGGCAAAGTATCAAGTAAATGGACATCACAATCCATAGCTTATTAACAACCAAATAAATCTGTTTAGTTTTTAGGCTTCTTTTAAGCCAAATAATCACAGGAAATAAGTTCCATGAATCTTAAACTAGAAAGATTACAAAAATTTAACCATCTCATGCAGACAATAGACAAGCCAAAATGACAAGAAAATTGCCTAAAAATAACCATTCAGAAGGAGCTATAAGCTTACCAGCAGTTACAGAACCACCAGGTGAATTGATGAACAACCTAATGTCTTTTTTCGAATCTTCAGCATCAAGAAACAAAAGCTGGCTAATAATCAAATCTGCAGTCATATCATCTACCTGCTCACAATCACCATTAACATCATCTTCACCACTGTTAAACATTGCATTAAAAGACTTGCTAGCCAATTAAACGAGACCCAACCATAAAAAGAAAAGGGAAATCTTCCCACTTTTAGGCCCAGGTGTAGTTTATGCACAAAGCCACAACCAAACAATCTTATATATAGATGAACCCAAAAACCAGACTAAGATAAATGACAATAACCAGCAAACTCACTCAAAAAAACTCCATTAATTACTCATATCAATTGAAAAATGTAACAATTGTCAATATACCCACAAGAGAAAAAAGAAATTCTTGCTATTAACATTAAAAGCCAATAGAATATCCCAAAAAAATTGACATTTTCACACGTTTAGGCCTAGGTATAGTTCATGCATAAAATTATAGGAAAACAAATTTATGGGTACGAAATATTGAATCAAAATTCAAACATAAAGTCGAATACCCAATTCAGAAATGTCCCAAATTGGAGAATACCATTAGAGGAAAATCACAGAGAGAGAGAGAGAGAGAGAGAAACCTGAGAACCCAAAAAGATTATTCGCTGACGAAGGAGCATATTAGTGGTGTCAAGCTCTTCAAATTTCGGAAGTACAGGTGGAGGTGCAGTGTTGATGAGCGAGAGGTCCCAATTAGAGGACAGTGTCTGTTTTGAGCTTCTTGAGGCTTTCACCGATAAGGGTTTTCGTCTAGGAGAGATTGCAAGAGATCGGTTTATCGTAAAAGATGTGACCAAGTTCTGTGTCTTGTTATTGTTGAAGAAGAAGGCGGTTCCAGAAGTGGATGCTGTGAAGGTTAGAGCACCTAAACTCTCCATCTCTCTCTCTCTCTCTCTCTCTCTCTCTCTCTCTCACTCACTTTGCTTCTGCAGGTTTTGCTGATGTATCGAGATTTGACGCTTTGCTTATCTATCGAGCAAACGACGACGTTTTAATGTCCGACGCGGCGGAGTTGATAACATCTCATCCTAGTTGGACTGCGGGGTTTTTTTTTTTTTAATTTAAAATGATTTTCTAAAAAAAAAAAAAAATTATCTTTGATTTACAGATTTTAATTGTAGAAGAAATTTATGGAAAATATTTACTGATCAATAGGAAAAATAAAGATTAATTTGGGATAATTACTTCACTTATTTGGAAATTTAGCCTTCTTAAACTCTCAACTTATTGATAAATAGTGATGTTTTAATATATAACCAATGCAACACTAATTATTTTTCAAAAAAATATTATTTAAAAATATACAATATAATAGAAAAGTAACTATCTTTTAAGGTTTTTTTTTGTTAAAACAAATGAAAATAATAAAAAATTTTCATTTCATAATTTAGAAATAATGATGAAAGTAAAATTTAAAATTATATTTTATTTCATTGTGGTTCCATATATGAGTGTTATGACAACTAGGTCGAGTTCGGGTATCACAATACCCGAACTTGAGCTTGATGTACTTTAAGTGAGTTTGAGCTCTAGCTCGAGCTCGCTGAGCTTGTATTTTTCGAGTTCGAGCTCGAGTTCGAGTTCAAAATGTCATTAGGTGTCATCGGATAGTATCGTTGGATGGTACAGGTAATATATTTAAATATATACCTAAAAATATAATTTTATATATAATTTGTTTAAAATATATATATAATTATATATATATATTATTTTTATAAAAAAATTAAAATATTTCGGATGGCTTGTCGAGCCTTCGAGCTCAACACAGTTAAGCTCAAGCTCGATACCTAGCTACTCGAGCCTGAGCTCGGGCTTGAGTTCGGTTTGACCGAACCCGGCCTCGAGTTTTGATCGAATAGTGTCACGAGTACCCATGACACTATTCAGTGTCATTAACACCCCTAGTTCCATATACTATTTATATATTTTAAAAACTAGGATGGTTCTGGCCAAACAAGGTGCGGTGTTGGTCCAGATTTGTTTTTTTTTTCTTGTGTTTGTTATAATAATTGAAAAAAAATGGTGATAAGTGAAAAAAAAAGTAAAAAGTAAAAAAAGTAATAAAAAAAAGAATGGTAGGAGACCAGGAGAATTTCAAAAAAAAAAAAGTGAAAAAAAGAAGAAGAAGAAAAAAAAGAAGAAGAAAAAGAAGAAATCCAAAAAAAGTATAAAAAGAAAAGGAAGGCTGAATGGTGAAAAAAAAAACAAAGGGTAAAGGATGAAAAAAAAAAGAGTAAAAAAAATCCCCTAAAAAAGGAAACAGTAGCAAACTATTCCCATCCAAGTGCCCAAAAAAGAAAAACTCGAAAAAACCAAGTTAAACCAAGTTGTACCAAATAGCATCAAGAGAAAGGACTTTCAAAAAAAGTTGTGAAATCAGTGAAACCCCACAAAAGAAAAGAAGTAAAAAAATTATAGAGATGAGAAAAGATAGATTAATAAGGAAAAAAATGTCAAGGTTGAAAAAAAAGAAGTAAAAAAGAAAAAGAAGAAATAAAAAAAAGTAAAAAGAAAAGAAATAGTAGCAAACTAATAGCAGTGGAATCCAAAAAAAATGAGTGAAAAAAAAAGAATGGTGAAGGATGAGAAAAAAAGAAGTAAAATAAAAAAAAAAAGAAGAAGAGACCCAAAATAATAAAAAAAAAGGAAGTGTGAAGGGAGGGAAAAAAATAAGTAAAGAAGAAAAAGAAGAAACAAAAAAAAGAAGTAAAAAAAAAAAGAATAGTAACAAACCGGTAACAGTAGAATTCAAAAGAAAAATAGTGAAAAAAATAAAGAAGAAGAAACCCCAAAAAAAGAAAAAAAAAAAAAGGGTAAGGGTGAAGGATGAAAAAAAAGAAACAAAAAAAAAAAAAAGAAGTATGAAAGGTGAAAAAAAAATTAAAGAAAAAAAGAAACCCAAAAAAAGGGGTAACAGTGGACCCAAAAATTCGATGTGACATTTCCTCCTACTCCTATTCCCGTCCCTCCACGAGTGAAGGGTGAAAAAAAAAAGTAAAAAAGATAAAAGAAAAACCCAAAAAAAGAAGTAAAAAAAAAAAAAGAACAGTAACAATCCGGTAACGGTGGAATTAAAAAAAATTGGTGAAAAAAAAAGATGAATGGTGAAAAAAAAAAAGAAAAAAAAAAACTTAAAAAAAAGTAAAAAAAAAAAAGAAGGGTGAAGGGCGAAAAAAAAGAAAGAAAAAATGGTAAATGGGTGAAAAAAAAGTCAAAAAAAGTAACAGGAGCAAACCGGTAATAGTAGAATTTAAAAAAAAATCGAAAAAAAGAAAGGTGAAAGGTGAAAAAAAAAAAGAAGAAACCCAAAAAAAGTAAAAAAAAAAAAAGGTGAAGGGTGAAAAAAAAAGAAATAAAAAAAGGGGTAACAAATCGGTAACAATAGAATTCAGAAAAAATAAGTGAAAAAAATAAGGATGAAGAGTAAAAAGAAAAATAAAAAAAAAGGAAGAAAAAAAACCTAGAAAAATAAAAAAGGGAAGGGTGAAGGGTGAAGGGTAAAAAAAAAAGTAAAAAAAGAAGCAAAAAAAGAGGTAAATAGGTGAAAATAAAATAAACAAAAAAAAGAAAAAGAAACCCAAAAGAAGAGAGAACAACGCACTGTTCCCATCCGACGTAACCATCCCTCTCACACCCCTCCCCACCAATAAAGGGTGAGAAAAAAAAGTAAAAAAGAAAAAGAAAAAACCCAAAAAAAGAAATAAAAAAAGGAACGGTAACAAACCGGTAACAATGAAAGTTAAAACAAAAACAAAAAAAAAAGGTGAACGATGAAAAAAAGTAAAAAGAAAAAAAAAAAACAAAGAACAAGAAGAAGCCAAAAAAGGTGAAAAATATGAAAGGGTAAAAAAAAAGGTAAATGGGTGAAAAAAACTAAAAAAAGAAAAAATAAACCCCAAAAAAACATGAAGAAAGGAAAAAAAAAAACGGAGGGAACAGTAGTCAACTATTCCCATTCTAGCACTCCCTCTCACTTCCCTCTCTCAATTTGTTTCTTTCTATTATAGTAAGATTAAGAAAAAAAATATAATAGTAAGATAAAATAAGAAAGAAAAATAAGATATAGTTAAGATAAAATTATAATTTTTACTTATCAAAAAATATTATAAATTTTAAAATTTTTAAAATCATTTAGCACATTTTGAGAATGGGTTTGTCCTTTTTAAATGTTTGTACAGCTTCACTGGACCAAGGAAAGAGCCCAATATCATACGTTGCCGAACTGATCCACGTAAGTCTAATATCATAAGTTGAGCCCAAAACGAAAGGGAGGAAATAATAGCCAACCCATTCATCCGAGGTAACACTCCCTCCATTCCCCTCTCCCCCATTTGTTTCTTTCTCTAATAGTAAGAAATACTCAGATATCCTACCGCAATTTTCAAAAAAGTAAAAATTTGATGAAAATGTACAGATGTCGGGGGAGATTGAAAAGCACACACCGAAAAACTCCCATCAATTGGCAAGATTAATTGAAATCAGGTGTCTGTAAGAACCCCAACAAAGCAATCTATCATTACTATTCCAACAAATTTATTCTCCTCGGATTTCTTGAAGAACTATTAGACTAGACACCTGTAACTAGAAACACTCGTATCGGTCTAATATTCTCTTCTTGCCCATTTGCTTTGTGGAACCAAATGAAAGGGCCTAGCAGCACACTGTAAGAGACGTTTTGAAGCAAGTCACATTTCCAGGACATGCAAAGGTCCTATTCACCCCAACAGCAATTTAACAAGATTATTTATGTATTTTTTTATATTCATTTAATTACTTTAAATTTTTTTGTTATATTATTGATATCTGTTGTTTTAATAATTTAATCATGAACGGATGAAGTTGGGTTTTTCATATAAATATTGTTTTTTTAATTAAAAATTATTTAAATATCATTATTTTTTATTCTAAAAGTATTGATTTTATCCTCAGAGCGGTGAAATCATGTTTTTATTAAATTCTTTTGTTTTGTAATGCATTTAGTAAAAAAGAAAAACAAAACAAAAGAATAATTTCATGGTCTAAGAATGCAAAACTAATTTTGTATTATGAAATTACGTAAATAAATTCACGCTCTGAGAGTGCGAAATTAGTTTTACACTCTTAGAGTACAAAACTTAATTCTTTTATCCCACACCTTACATGACCAAACACCACATTCCATGACCAAACACCATTTCAATACCAAATAAACCACCACTCCAATAACAAAATACTACCACACTACTCTACACCAAAACACCATTCTAACTTATAAAAAATCACTCTATTCCGTTTCAAATATAAAAAAAGTACCACCAAATAAACCATATTCAACCAAATATCAAAAAACCATCACCAAATAAATATACTCCAAAATACCACCATCAAATAATCATATTTCGAATAGCAACAACCATATCCCGCAACACAAGACAATAACTACCAAATACAATAAAACAATATCAACACAAATACCAACAATCAAAACATAACCAAACATTTTCAATCATGGCCACTACCAAATCTCAACTAAATATACAGCATCTCCAAATTTACAACTATCAAAATAACATAAATCAAAATATTTATAAACTTTTAGATGATATAAAAAAAGAAATCACAAAAAAGGAGAATAACAAAAAATTTTTGATAAAAATTGAAATTAATGTCTATAAAATTTAATTGTAATACATAAAAAATGCTAAATTTAGATTAAGTGCCGCAAGGAGTTCGTCCAGTATTGTATCGTAGCTAACATCTGATAGGAAAACAAACCGGCCTACCAGGTGCAAGTAGAGGTATATTATATATTTGTGTACTCTCATCAACATTAGGAAATGCAACCGCACCGATATCAACAAAATGTCAACGATGACGACATCTATACTTGTAAACATGAAGTTATGGAGGCTCAGTCGGTGCAATATTGTCAACATTATCTGTAAATATCGGAGTTGGAGTTGGAGTCAGATAGGAAGATGATATAGGTATCTCCGTCGACTCGTCATAATCATTTGCAATACTATAAGTGGAAGGTATGTCCATCGGCCCAGTAACTCTCTATGCGGATGTCGAAGAATGGTTATTCTCAGATGGCGCATGCCCGACAAACTAAAGTACATACCAAGCCCCGTCTATGAGAAGTCCAACTCTAGAATCCATTCCTTCCATTGTCAGTACATCAAATGTTACTAAATGTATTTTTTGGAGTTCATAGCACTGCAAATGATAAAAAAAAAAGAAATGTTACATAAACAATAAAATAATATGAAATGACAAACTTAGTTTTACTTATGAGATACTTCATTTGCGTCGTTGTGGGCCGGAATCCCTGCTAATAACAATGTGTAAGGTTACTAATGTATAATCGGGTGATCTACCGATACCACAACATATAGTCAGCTATCATCGTCGACTCATTGAAAGTCTCCTTACCCTCTATGATGTGATATCGATGGTTACCACACAATTCCAAGGGCACCGCATGTACTCTAGTCCAAGCTCATCCATATCTCTTGTGTCCATTAGTCCGGTTCAACATCTGGTCGGTTTGCATGGGTAAAGGAATATGTTGCAATAAGTTGAACTGACTCAAAATCCTATGAAGGTAATGATACTCGACGACCTCAAAATAAATAAGGGGATACTAGAACGCCATATTTTGCAACCGACAAGGTAGTAGTCAAGCAATGCCGCTAGCTTGGCATACGAATATGACATCCACATGAACTAAAAAAAAGAAGAAAAATGATATTAGTTCGATCAATAGTGATAGAAGTAATTGACAAAGATAAAATTTACTCACCCGATGCTTACTTACAATAGACATAACCAATTCATGATGACCAGCTAAAACAATATCATTTGAAATAAATGCTCCATACTATAACCACACATCTCCAATATTTCCACTTCTCAACATCTATATGTAGGAACCAAAATTTTTTTCACTATCAAAATCGGGACAACTTTGAATCCTAAATGAATTATTTGGGATGTTTGACACATTCTCTCCGCTCCAACTTAAGTAACCCACCATCAACAGGTGCACTCAGAATTGCTTTTAACTCTAAGAATAGCTCAATTGCCGTCAAATTCATGACATGTTTGGAGTTTGACAACACCTCCATTAAAAATTCATCGTCCTCCGTCAGTAATACGTAATAAGAGAGAGATTGACTAGATTAAAGAGAATATTTACATACCACATTTAATTTGAATTGTTTAAAATCAATCTCACTTTTACGATATAAAATTTTTATAAACTTTTACTATTTAATAGTACTATCAACCATAATACCCGTTTTTAGACCTACACTATATAGATAATCATTCTCAGCCCACCCATTTCACCCCCCAATAAATTAACAGCCTCACATAGTTATCATCTATTTTACTTTTTTCTATTAATGACAACAATAACCAGCAAGAAGATATTAACATTAGCCATAATGTAAATCCATGTTGTCACCCATGGTCTCACAAACAGTAACCAACCAACAATAAGGTATTTAGAGCAATGTGGTTGTCACATGTATAATGTAACAAATATAATGTATATAAGAAATTACCCTAAATTCAAACATGACTACTCTACATGAACCATCATGCAAATGTAATGTAACGGCAACATCACCATGTAATCTCGGAGGCTAGAGTTCCGTTGAAGGAGGGAAGGCTTCATTTGCAAAGGGGATAGAAAGAAAGGCGAAAGAGAAGAGAGACTATGAAACTTGTTACGCGTGAACTTATATATGATGATTTCACACTTTATAAGTGCGAAACCATTTTTTCCTTTTTAAAAATGTATTAAAAAAAGAAAATTATAAATGATTTTACACTGTTGAAATATGAAATTAATACTTTTGGAATAAAAAATAATGATATTTAAATAATTTTTAATTAAAAATAACAATATTTAGGTAAAAAAAACCCGGGTCAAGTTGGAAGCTGGGTTAATGAGTTTCAAAAATGAGTTTCGTTTGTTACGCCTCTTGTCAAATCATTCGGACCAACACAAGTGTTTTTGAACTCTTAACTTTTTTTCGATTTTTCTTTTTTATTACCCCAAGTTAAAATTTGTGGATGGGTAGGATGGTACCGGGCGAAAGTGGAATATTCTCCTCACGCCCTTCGCTTTGTGGAACCAAAGAATTCTTTGATGAGGTTATTCTTTGTTTGTAATTAAAACAAAATTTTATTATTTATCAGTAAATATAGAAATCATAAATTTTTGTAAAATTAATTGTGAAACTCATTTTTCTAAAACCAAAATTTATTATTTATTGGTAAATATAGAAATGGTAAACTTTTGTAAAATTAATTTTGAAGCTCATTTTTTTCTAATTATAAATTAATTACTGAGCCATCACGGTACACACCCGCGTTTGATCCTTAGCCGGCGTACGGTTAGACAATGAAGATATTTGCGCTTCATTGTGATGGTGGGTCTATCACACTCGACTGATCATTTGAATGAAACCAAGTGCTTCTGGCCTCTTAACCTTTTGCCTTTTTCCTTTTTCATTTTTTTATTTTCTGAAATGATTTTCCATTTCCATTTTTATTCACCGAATTAAAATTTGTGGTTGGGTAGACTAGTATTGGGTGAAAGTGGAATATTGTCCTCTTACCGTTTGCTTTGTGGGATCAAATGAAATAATTCTTTGATGAGTTATTCTTTATTTGCAACTAAAACCAACATTTATAATTTATCGGTAAATATGGAAATCATAATTTTTGTAAAATTAATTTTTAAACTTATCTTTTTCTAATTACAAATTAATTTTGATATGATAATAGACTCTATTACGATACGTGATATTTACGCTTTATCATGATAGTGTGTCTATCATACTCATATGATCATTCTAACAGTCATTAAAGAGACAATTTAGTAATCATAATTTTTTCTCCCAACTTAGTAATATCGAATTTAAATTTCAATCTACAAAAAATAAGGGAATGATCGTTCCAACAAAAACAAGTGCTCCTAAGCTCAAACCTCTTGCTTTTTTTTTTTTTTTTTTTCATTTTCTAAAATGATTTTTTATTTTCATTTTTAGTCACTAAATTAAAATCTGTGGACAGGTGGGCTGGGATCAGGTGAAAGTGGAATATTCTCCGCCCACACTTTGCTTCGTAGAACCAAATGAAATGATTTCTAAGGGAATGTTCTATATTTGCAACTAAAATCAAAATTTATTATTCATCGGTAAATATATGAACCGGTAAATTTTTATAAAATTAAATTTGCAGCTCATTTTCTCTAAAACTAAAATTTATTATTTATGGGTAAATATAGAAATGGTAAATTTTTATAAAACTGAAATGATTTTCCATTTCTATTTTATTGTCGGTATTAAAATTCATGGATGGGTAAGCTATTATTGGGTGAAAGTGGAATATTCTGCTCCCGCCATCTGCTCTGTGGACCAAATAGAAACAATTCTTTGACCAAATTATTTTATGTTTGGAACTAAAATCAAAATTTATTTTTTATTGATAAATATAGAAACCGTAAATTCTTGTAAAATTACTTTTGAAACTCATTTTTTTCTAAAACTAAAATTTATTATATATCCGTAAGTATAGAAAATGTAAATTTTTGTAAAATTAATTTAAAACTCATTTTTTAATTACAAATTAATTTTTATTCAATGATAGAATAATATCGTGCCGTACGACACATTAGGTTTCAATTCTCAATTGGTATATAATTAGCCCAACGATGATATTTATACACATGTTGCACGGAAACAAAAACGGAAAAACGGAAATGAATACGAAACGATACGGTGAAACGATATTTTATAAAAATACAAGAAATAAAAATATGGACAAATATATAAATATAAAATATATAAGGATTTTTATATAAATATTAATTATTTTTCAAAAACAATAGAATAACCATATTTTATAATAAAAATAAAAAATAATCAAAAATATAATTATTAAACATAAGATAAATAATATAAAAATAAAAATTATGATTAAATAAATAAATAATTCATTAAATATGGAAAAATATGTAAATATAAAAAAATAAATGACTTTTATATAAATATTAATAATTTAACGTGTGGAAACGTTTTAAAAACAGGAAACGTTTCAGAAACGAAGAAATGCTAATATTCAGAAGTTTTCATGTATCATAGATTTACACTTCAACGTCATTCGAATGAAAACAAGTGCTTATGAGCTGTAACTTATTTCTTTTTTCTTTTTTCCTTTCTACAATGATTTTTAATTTTCATTTTTTCATCGAATTAAAATTAGTTGATGGGTAGGTTAGTATCGGGTGAAAGTGCAACATTCTCGTCTTGCACTTTCATTTATGCAATATTCTCAAATTAAAATTTATCGTTTATTAGTAAATATAGAAATCGTAAATTCTTGTAAAATTAATTTTGGAACTCATTTTTTCTACTTACAAATAAATTTTGATTTAGGGGTAGAACAATACCTTGTAACAATGCACACCTGGATTGCAGCCATAGTCGGTAAGCAATGAAGATATTTATGCTTTAACGTGATAGTGGTTCTATCACACTTGTCTAGGCGTGTATTCGGGTCGAGTCGATTTTGAGTACCACTATACACGAATTTGAACTTGGTTCCTTTTAGGAAACTCGAACTCGAACTTGAACTCAAACTCAACGAATAGTAATAATAAGGTTCGAACTCAACTCGTGTATAATGTCATAAACTCAAACTCGACTCGTTTATAATTTCATGAACTCGTTTATACTTTAACATTAATAATATATAGATAATATTAATATTTTTTTATTTAATTTAATTTTTTATATTATAATAATTTAATTTTTTATATATATTATATTATCGAGTTAGTCGTTGAGTTTTTGAGTCAAAGATTCTACTACTCGAATTCGACTCAATATATGAAGAACTCGAGTCGAGTCGAGTCATTGACCGAGCGGCTCGTGAGTTGCTCGAACTCGACTCGGTATGTGTAACAACCCTACACCCATCTGATCAGTGGTACAAAACTAGGTGGTTTTGAGCTCTAACTTTTTCTATCTCCTTTTTTTTTCTTTGAAATGATTTCCCATTTCCATTTTTATTCTTCGAATTAAAATTTTGTGGTATCGAGTGAAAGTGGAATATTCTCCACTTGCCCTTTGCTTCAACCTAATAGTTGTATCTCGTTATACCCTATACCTCTTTTACTAAATACAGTTAACGTATCTCTTATTCCCTCAAAATAATATAAGAATATATTTGATTCAAATCGAATCATATATTTACAATTACGTCTCTAAACACTAAGTTACAGACATAATTGGTCGGCATATGAATACAGAGTAATGTTTTAGTCAAAAACAGTTTTCCTTTCATATCATTAATTTTCAACTTTATTTTAATTATTTTTCTAGACATGCACTGCTATACCGAATCAACTATAGTTTCTTAGTGACATGTTAAAATAGCAATATTAAAATAAAATTTGAAAAAAATAGATAAAAGTGTTAAGGGTATAATTGAGATTGAATATGATCTTCCAGGTTTCATACAATGAAATAAAAAGGGATGCATCATCTTATTTCTCATATAGTCACATAAACATATTTGATATGAAATACATACTTAAATATGAACATTACATCATATATATTATGTACATAATTACAATCATAATTACAGTCACAAATACTGTCACAGCCTACAACCAAGAAATTTAAAAAGTCTTTAACTATTGGATTTATAAAAAAATCAGTCACTATCGAATACGTAGGAATATAGTTTAGTGTCACTTGCCACTTTTCAACTATGTTTATACTTTATATGTTTGGTTTTGTATTTATATGTTTGGTTTTGTTATGATATTTGGAGTCTTTTACGTAAATAATAGTTGACTGATTGTCACAATAAATACTTATTGAAAAATTCTTAAATGTAGACGATCAATCTCTAAGGTCTGAGCTCATTTAAATGGTTTTCTATCAGTTCAAAATTTATATAATGTCATTGATACTGATTTTGAAAATATTTTGTTCAAAATATAAGACGCAATCAACAAAAATATCTCTCCAAAATGAAATTAACAATTTATCCTGTGTTATCATGGAATTTGTTATATCCAACAAATTGATTTGACAGATATTCATACATTCTATTTGTTTTTAAACATTTTTATCGTTTTATTCATTTGATTCTCTATCTCATTCATATAAGATATAAAATAGTAAAGTGTTTCAAACATGTGAGAAATCAAACAGATGTGGCCAAATCCCATAAAATCATCTATAAACATAATAAAATATAAAATTTTGTGTCTAATCTTTACATTTATTGAACCACAAATGTCTGAATGGATTAACAGCAATGAAAATTTAGCCCGTATAGCCTTTGCAAATGGTTTTTTAGTCATTTTGCAGGTATGATAATGTTCAACCAAATAATTAAACATTTGTTCATCATATTACAATACCATAAAACCATTTATAAGTTATTCAGAACTAATATACATGTCATTCAAATACAAATCAACTCTGTTTTTCTAAAAATTCAAAATATAACCAAATTTCAAAGAACAAGAATAAATATTAAATTCTATAGAATTTCTAGCACTAGAGAGTATTATGCAGAATGAGAGTTCGATCATTTTATAACTCCAATTTATAAGTGTCAACTCTTCTAACATCCACTTTTGCATTGTTCTTTATATACATCCATTTCCTACCAAAAGGTACTCTATGAAAATGCACAAATGCCTCTTGGTCTGTTCCTATATCTGGTGTTATTCTTTTGTGATCCGTCTCCAATCTCCTTTTTTTAATTGCTTTTGTTCCTATCCCTCTTACATTCTGAGTCTGAAACTCTCTTGGAACTAAACTCTATAATAAAAGTATCAGTTGTGAATTTTGTAGTACAAAACTAATCATGCTCAAGTTCAATGTGGTGAGCAATATCCAAGAAAATTTTCATACTAAATTGTGAGTCAAATTCACTTTCAAATATTCTCATTTGTCAGGAAGAAATCAGATCAAAATTTGAACTTTGTTTTAATCAAAGAGGACATGACCAGCTGATTTCACCTCTTTTATCATATTATACATGACTCTTAAATGTTATTTGATAATATGACCACTTCGTCTTTTATAGGTATCAAACTTTATAGTCAACTATTTAAGATGACTCATACAGCTAGCTACATAATTCTCTTTGAGGTTTATCCAAATGATATGAGCAATCAAATATTGTTTACTCTCGGGGATCATGCCATCAATCACAGAGCTAACCAAGGTCGCCCGAACAATACACTACAACACAAACCATTTATAGTAGGGGTCAAAGTTGTCACTATATGTGCTGGTGGCCGCCACTAAAACTCTATAGTGGCGGTCATGTGATCGTCAACGGTCGTCACTAAAAAATCTGTCACTAAAAGTATTAGTGGGGCTCAACAAAGTGGCCGCTACTAAATATGACTTTTAGTGGCGGTCACTCCCTTGTCACTAAAATGCTCTATAGTGGCGACTACATTTAGTGAGAATATAATTTGACACCCACTAAATATAAATATTTAGTGACAAAAGAAATATAATATGACCCTACTAAATATGAATATTTAATAATAATAGAAATAACTGTCACCAAATATTTTGTCATTTAAAATAAATATATTATTATTGTAAATTTTGATAATTTTGATAATCAATATATAAAATTAAAAAAAAAAACTTTAAAAATTTTACTGAATTGACTAGACATAAAGGCACAATAGCACTCACAACTAATCCCAACCACCTAGAAGTTTCCTCTTTTAAATAAGAGAGATGATATATTATAAATAATATATTTTGTAAATAAGAGAGATGATATATCATCATAAATAATAAACAAAATATATTATTTATTATTTAAAATTTTGTGGATTTTTAAAAAATCAAAAAGTTACTAAATTTTTTATTACAATTAAAAATCCACAAAATTTTAAATAATAAATGATATATTTTATAATAAATAATATATTTTGTTTATTATTTCTGATGATATATCTTATAATATTACAATATAATAAATTATTTTATTTTAATTATTATAAATAAATTAATTAAAAAAACAATAAAAAGTTATAATTTAGTGGGGGTTAAAATTTTATTTTGTCACTAAAAATTGTTTTAGCAGCGGCCAACATTTTTCACATTTGATTTAGTGATGGTCAAATCTTTTTGTGGTCACTAAAAACATGTTTTTATGACAAATAATTTTGGCCCCCACTATTGATGAGACATTTAGTAGGGGCCAAATTGACCCACACAAAATAGTATTTATAGTGTCCAACTTTTTGTGACCCCCACTAATATTTGTCACTAAAAGCCATTGATGTTGTAGTGGTAAAATCTATCATTTTCCATACTTGGTAAGGTTCTTGCTCTCTTCTCTGCGGGGCAATATTATCCAAACCACGATCTTACATGACATGCTTAATATCTTCTAAAATATCTTGTTCTTTTAGCGTATACCATATTTTTTGACGTAATATCTCATGATCATCGTCATTAAATTTGTCATTTCTATTTAAACTCGCAATAATGGATTTCGATACTATGTTTTTAGTTTCGAAAGAGCGCACACAAATATTAATATGTATATTATACACACAATTTTATAATTCAAAATTAATATTCATGACAAGTCGACATTAACTATAGAATTGAAAATTTACTAAATTTTCAATTATTATCTATGATTCTAATATATCACTATCACAAATTTAATTTAAAGTTATAAAATTTAATAGGTTTTAGGTGAGAATTACTCAAATTTTTTTAACTAAACAACCTCCGACTTAAATACATAAAATATTTAAATAATATTATAATTTTAATTGAAAATTATTTAAATTTTACTAATTCAAAATTTCTATTTAAATGTACAAAATATTTAAATAATATTTCAATTCTTTTGGATAAAAATTATTTAAATTCTATCGATTCAAAATTTTTATTCAATAAACTTGTTTTCTTTTGCATATATGATTATACAAAATAACAAACATAATCAACATATATTTAATAAAAACTTTATATCAAAAAACTTAAAAAGTTTTTTATAGTATGTGATCATGGTCCACATAAACAGATATAACATAAAAAAACATATAAATGTATTATCTCGTTTAGAATAAATTTATTCAAAATATCATATTTACAATTCCTTTAATTAATTTATCTCTAAGAGTAAATCTCCTTTCGACATGTGGTGAACTATTTATATTTTGGAGTAGTTTTTTTCTTTATTTGGATATCTATATTTTTGACTTTCCATATTTTTATTAATATGAGTCTTACATCGTCAAGAATTATACTTCTTTTCTTAGCAATCATCTCATCAACCATGCTAGCCGAATAAAGAAGTACGGAATTTCATAGTATGTATGTATCATCTCCTAAAAAACAATGGACTAGTTCAAGAAGTTTCAAGGATTTTTATTTCATGATCTCCAAATGTTCTGGCAAAGTGTGATATGTGTTTATCTTATAAATCAATATTTGACAAAATTTTACTAAACGCTCTGAATTTTTTAATGTTGGAACTCTCCACTGGAGAGCTCCGACATTACGTCCGAACATCACCATTATCCTAGAAAATGGGAATAATATTAGTTTAGATACACGACTAACCATAATATTACAATAAATTTCAAAATATTTATTTTAAAAATATTTGTTCAAATTTAAAACAATTTTATGTTAAAAAACTAATTTTCAAATATAAATAAATGAGTAAAAATACAAACAAATAATAGGTGTGAAAAATAAATTTCCACCAAGGTAATCAAAATTAAGAAAATAATTTTTTAGACTCATACAAAATTTTCAAATTTTTTCGTCACTGAAAATAATTTTTCTATAATTTTAAATTTAAAAATCAATAAAAAATATTTTTTGATTCTGAAAATAAATTAAAAATTACAAAAATATCTGATGAGAATAGAAAATTATTTTGGGGAAAATTCTGACTGAAACGAACACTGCACATGCCCCCACGCACCATTGGGAGGGGCTGTCCAGAATGGACATGCACCTACTTTCCCTGGGCGGCGCGTGTATACCATGCACCGCCTTCCCGATGGTTTTCAATCACCAAATTTTGACTACCCTCATTTTTAATATCTTTGAGTTTAATAGTGGTCTCGGATCTCAGATCAGATGTCTTTAGCATAGTGCTTGGACTTCACGCGTCTCTATCAAGAGAGGGGAAAATAGAAAGTTACTATTTCTCCTCTTCAATTTTTTGCAATTTGTCTCAAATTTCGAACGACCATAATTCTTTTAATTTTTAACAATTTTTTGTATTATTTATATAGATAAAAATTATTTTTTAAAAAAAATCTAACCATATAAATTTACTTATCTTTTTTGATAATTGGGTATTATAAGTCTAGAAGAGTGTCATATAAATCGAATTACTTTCTCAATTCACAATCCAAATGCCGTTGACGTGAGAATAATCAAATTCTCAAGCCCTCTCTTTATAGTTTCACACTTGTAGTGCAGTCTTCGTTCCATACACGTTCTTCAAAAAAAACAATGGTTTCTTATGGTTGTAAATAACCATTTTTCACAAAAAAAAAAAAGAACGAGGAAGTTGATCAATCGGGAGAAAGTTGGTGGGACTACTTCCCCTGTCCCTTTTATCCCACTTTCAAAATTTAAAATCATATGGATGGGTTGGATCGTCTCTACCCTTACGCACAAATTCGCACCCGAATTCCAACAGAAACCATAAATTCTTGTAAAATTTATTTTGAAACTCATTTTTTCCAAAACTAAAAATATAGAAATCGTAAATTTTTGTAAATTTAATTTTGAATCTTATTTTTTCAAATTACAAATTAATTTTGGTTTAGTGGTAGAATAACAGGCAATGAAGATATTTATGCTTCAACCCGATTGTGGGTGTATCACAATCGTCTTATCATCTGAACCAAAGCTAGTGTTTCTAAGCTCTAACTTTCTTTCTTTTTTTTTTTTTTTTTTCTTTAATCCTTTTAAAAAATGATTTTTCATTTAAATTTTTCTTCCCCGAATCAAAATTTGGGGATGGGTAGGCCAGTAGCGGGTGAAAGTAGAATATTCTCCTCTTACTCTTTGCTTCGTAGAGCCAATTGAAGGGATTCATTGATCGAGTTATGCTTTGTTTGCAACTAAAACCAGAATTTATTATTTATCGGTAAGTATAAAAATTGTAAATTCTTTTAAAATTAATTTTGAATCTCATTTATTATAAAACCAACATTTATTATTTGTTGTTAAATATAGATCGTAAATTCTTGAAAAATTAATTTAAAAACTCATTTTTTCTCATAACAAATTAATTTCGACTTAGTGATAGAATAATAGCCTGCAAAAGTCCAAAGTCGGGTTCGATTCTCCGTTGTTGCTAATGAAGATATTTATGCTTCAATGTGATAGTGGGTATATCACCATCGTTTGATCATTGAGATGAAAACATGTGCTCCTGAGCTCAAAATGTTTTTTTTTTTTTTATTTTTTATTTTTTCGTTTCTGACATGATTTTTCATTTCCATTTTTATTTCCTAAATTAAATTTGATTAATTATCAGTAATTATAGAAACGGAAAATTCTTGAAAAATTAATTTTGAAACTCATTTCTTGAAAACCAAAATTCATTATTCATTGTTAAATATAGAAACAGTAAATTCTTGTAAAATTAATTTTTATATTCTTTGTTTCTATTAATAAATTAATTTTAGTTTAGTGGTAAAATAATACGCTACCAGGGTGCTAATAAAATTACAAAATATATTACTATTAGTCAAGAAGGTGAAAATGAGACCATATGGGTCTATCCCACCAAAGCATGCAATTCATCCCTGCTTGTGGTGATGCTAACTCTATCCGTGGGGATGGCCCTCTGCCCTATTGAATCCAGTAAATCAAATATATATCTACCCTTTGGTGATCTAGGCTTGAAGATACTGTTTTAAACTAGCTGAAGATGATGCGCAAAGAATCTTACTACTTTAAAGTATGAAAATAAAACATATTTCTGAATCTGAACCCCGTTCAATAAACAGACGAATTTTGAATGTCAATGTAAGTTTATGCCCATGTGGACATTGTAGTTATCCTATTTTCAAAACGATAACCACCCAAATAACTCCCTTTTGCATCCCTCTCTCCGGAATGTATACTCTGTCTCTCTTAAACTCTCTCCTCCGAGTACATTTTTGTTGGCAAAAGAAGAAGCCACTTTTTTTTCTTCAGCACACATTGCACAAAATTCTTAAATGCAATGGATCCATCTCTCAGTTTGAGGAGAAATTCATGCATGAAGAATATATTTGCCTAGAGAGAAATTCAGAGAGGAAGATAAATATTATAATAAGAGTTATTTTGAGGGTTTGAGAAATTTTTACGAAAGAAAACTTCTTCCGTCGTTGGATTCACCGGACTTAGGATTGAGGCGCCGTGAAATAATGGTAGTGGTTTGTTTCGTGATCATCATCCCGACCGAGCGATCCGTATAAGAGATTTCGCGATTTCGGTTCATTTTTTGTGCTCTACACATTGAGGTATTTATATCGAAATTCCAAACTTTTAATTTTTACGCTTTCATATGCGAATATAGTTTAATAAATCCTTCATTGGTATCAGAGCGAAATTGAATTTATTTTTTAAAAAAAATTTCAGAATTTTTTGGGCATAGGGTCAAAAAATTTGGGACTCGGATCACGAATGAGTTTCGTGAATCCGATTATACCATGAAGTTGCCCATGATGTGTAGATCATGAACATTTTTTTTTTGTAATTTTTGAAATATGTCAAAGCAATGAAATTTGAAACCAAAGTTTCAGACCCTAACGGTGTCTGAAAGTTAAAATCTTAGATCTATCACTATAGAGGGTGATTTGCTCTATGAAATTGGTATATATGTGTTTCTCATGCCTAGATCTACATTTTAATATATAAATTGTGAATTTTGGATGTCGGAAAATAGAGTTTTGAAAATGACCACGAAGGGCCGAAACTTTAAATATTGATTTGCCATATTGGGCTTAAATCTTTCAATAAATTATATTTAGAATAATTTTGGAAGTTTAATTAAAATTTTTCGGTGAAAAACACAAAAAAAAATGGTCAAAAATGGGATTTCCAGCAGCCGAGTCAAAAGGACCCGATTGTAGAACTCATTGGGTGGAGAAGAAGAGTGCTGAACCGTCAGGCGCGTGCAGTTCGGCGCGTGAACAGTGTCTAGCTTCCTGGGTCGGATCCGACCTGCTCCATACCTGTTAAAAAAAAATGCCTAGAAGTATAGGTACCTAGATTCGAACCCAAGCTGGCTTGACTTGTTTGATCACCTCGTACCCCCAAGCCACAACATGTGGCTATGTTAAATCTTATCTCACAATCTATATATTTCCTTGTTGTGAGCGTCCTGCACCTGCTGCTGCCGTGTGTGTGCAGGCACATGGATAGCTTGGGTGCGGACCGGGTCGGTTTGGACTTGGATCAGGGCCTGACCCGAATATGCACCTGACCCGCGAACCCGGGTCGGTTTGCAGGCAAAGTGTGACAGACGCACCACGTGTTTGGCGCATTCGCCAGGCTACTGTCGGCGCGTGAAAACGCGTAGGCGGCGCATGGACCTCGCGTGGTGGTGCGTAAGACATCTGACGGCGAGACAGGTCATTCTGAATTGGAATTTTCCAATTTCTAAGGGTCTCATGTCCATATTTGTGACGTTTTGTGGGTTTTTTGTGTACTGAATCCAAACTCCGAATGGTAAGAAGCGATTCCGATTTGTAGTGTACGATATCTGTTGGCTCATACGCTCAAATTAGGGTTTACATTCGAATCATTTGAGATTTGTTAATTCGAAAGGTACACAAAATGTGAGAATAAATATCAATGAGTCACCAAAATCTCTCTAGCTGAATAGAAAACTGTATAATAAATTTTTTTGTAAGGAAAATAAATAAATGGTGACAATTATAAATTTTTTTACAAAAAAATTCAGTTTATTCTCGAGAAGCAAAATCTATATGAGATTTTGAGATATGAGATGGTGGGTTTTGGGGAGGGTACCACACCTCATGTTAGATGCGATAAGAAAGTTTATCATGTATTAAAGAAAATGATAGCCAAATTAGGGCAATCCTTATCAATAGAAAGCACAATGACTTGATTTCGGTTTATAAGTAATATCCTATAGTTATGTCGTTTAGACTCACTCTAAAAGAGCATTATGGTGCCCTTTCAGCTCCTATGGTGAGGATGCTGAATAATAGGGTTGATCATACAATGATGCAGTATTTAATACAAATGTCGAGTATGATCGCCGAGTTAAGAAATGCGGGTAAACCTATTTCGGATGAATTTTAGGTACTGGGTGTGATCCAGTTCTTACCTAATTCATGGGACACCATAAAAAAAACCTATCTCACTCACGATGAGAGTATATGTACTTTAGTTGATGTGAGCAGACACTATCAGCGTGAGAAAGAGCTCTTGGAGGCCAGTAGGTCGCACTCGAGTTATGCTTTTGTAGCGGAGTCGAATAAAAACTCCCGTGGCACCTAATGAATAGTATAAGTATGTGAAAGAGACTTGAGGTACCATTCGAGAAAACCGACAATAAGGTACAAAGTGCATGAAGAAGGAATTTGAAAAGACCAATGCAAAGTGCTATCTTGAAGGTAGACTTGGTCATTTTGCTCATGAGTATGATGAGCGGAATGAATGTTCTTCTTCTTTACGTGGTTTGAGCTTTGGCTCATCTAACGTGATACTCACTGATTTTTCTCCTTTGTGGATTGTAAAGTCAGGAACCACCGATCACGTAGCTCAAGATAGGAATACGTATATAGAATTCTACTAAATGAGTTCTCATGTTAGGAGGATTCACATAAGGAACAGAGCATTTGTTGTCGTCAGCAGAGGGATTCACATTTGCAAGTTGGAGTTGCAATGTGGCCAAACTCTGTATTTAAATAACGTTCCTTACAGCTCTGGATATTTGACGGATCCTAATTTCAATACTTTGTTAGGATTGCCGAGCATATGCTTTGCTTTTGTTTTGAAAACTTTAATGTTTCTATTAGTTACGACAGTTATTTCGTTTGTTCTGGTTTTGTCCTTAATGGATTGTACACACTGCATGTTATTCCTTTTAATGGTATTTCTTATTATTCTTCTATTACCTTTACATTCGAATGCATAGATGATGATGTAAATGTATGATATAGAAGATTTGGATGCATAGGGTAAGAGAAGTTAAACCGGTTAGCAGCAAGTGGTCTGTTGGACTCGTTAACTAGGGTCGAGTTGTCTCTATGCGAATTTTTTGCCTAACTTGCAAAATGACAAAAAAACCATTTGGTAAGACAATGAGAGCTGAGACTCTATTATAATTAGTCAACTCTAATATCTATGACCCTATGAGCATGAGAGCCTTGAAATAGGGTTGTGTGATTTATTTCATTCATAGATGATTACACGCGTTTTGGTTACGTTTATCTGATCTCACCAAAAATCTAAGACATTGGATTGTTTTAGAAAATTTAATAGCGAGATTGAGAATCAGTTAGATTTGAAAGTGAAAACTCTCAAAACCGATTGATGGCATGAGTATTTGTCTGAACAATTTAGAGAACTCTATACCGAAAAAGGAATTACGAGACATCTAATTATTCCTGCTACTCCTTAGCAAAATAAAGTAGTGAGAGAAGGAATATGAGTTTGTTGGAGATGTTGAGGACTATGATGACGCAGGTTAATTTTGTCTATCTCCAATTAGGGAGATGATTTATTGACTGCAGTCTATGTTCTTAATGGCGTCCCATCAAAATCCATAGTCAGTACCCCATATGAGCTTTGGACAGGGAGGTAATATGATCTTAGCCACTTAAGGTCATGGGGTTGTGCCATGTATGATCACAATTTCTTACTTCCACATGACAAGTTAGGTCTGCGAGAAAAGAAATATATCTTTAATAAGATACTTAGAACACTCCGGAGGTATGTGTCCTTAGGTGAACATACTGACGGTACTGTTACTGAGATTGAGTCTCGTGATACCACATTCCTTAAGGATGATTTCCCTAAGAGAGGTGAAGTCAATTATGACTCCACCTTTTATTCGATGGATGAGCCTAGTAACTCAGCTAAGCCCAAAGGTAGGACCGAAGAACCGATTACGGATCTTGATCCCAGTAGGAGCAATCTATCTAGTGACTCAAGTGAGCTCAGCGGTGGGACACAAGAACCCATTAAGGATTTTGGTCATAGTGGAAGCGATTCATCTAGAGGTAAACATGTTCTCTCTCCTCGTAAGAGTATTGAAGGCACGTACTTAAATGTCGCTTTCCGAATGAGGTGAGTCTTTTATTGTGACTCTTGAGGACGATAAAAAAATTTAAAGCAGTCCTAGAGGCTCTCGTGGATTTTGTAAAGAACAATTTAATCTATGGCTATAAATGAAGAGAATTAGTCGATGAAAATCAAAAGGGTTTCGGGCCTAGTTGATTTATAGAAAGACCATAGGGAACAAGAAGGTTCTTAAGGTCAAAAGAAAGGCCAACAGATGGATGGGGAGGTGTGAGACCCGTTTAGTAGCCATGGTTATAATCAGACGAGGGGTTGGACTATCGAGGAGTTGTAGTCTAATTTATCTCGATTCGTTTACTTTTAGCGATTGTCGTGAATATAGATTTGAAGTTACACCAGATAGACGTAAAGACCACCTTCCATTATGTTAGTCTAGATGAGGTGATCTATATGGAGCAACCCTTTGGGCTCGTTCTAGTAGGTCAGGTGAATAAGGTATGTTGACTTTGGAAGTCAATATATGGCCTAAAGTCATCATCCAGACAGTGACACCTGAAATTTCACGAGAATGTGATATCTTATGGTTTTGTAATGATCGAGTAGAATCATTGTGTCTATCTGACACATGGCGATAACTTTTTTATGATCATGTTATCATATGTGGGTGATGTTCTGTTGGATGAGAACAACAAAGAGTATTTTGTGACCATTGAAATATGGTTATTGTCGAGTTTTGATATGAAGGGTATGGGTGCAACTTATTTTATTCTCAAAATTTGGATTCAGAGGGATCGCTTGAGAATAATATTGACTCTTTAATAAAAGTTATCCATCAGGTAGATTTTTGAGTATTTCAAGATGAACGATTGCAACCCTATAGATGCTTCTATCGCTAAAAGTGAAGACCTAAATCTTGAAATATGTCCTAAAATCCAAGAAGAAATAAGGGAGATGAGTAGAATCTCTTATACTAGTACCATGTGCATTCTAATGTATGCGATGAGGCATACATGACCAGACATTAGTTTGCAGTCGATATGGTAAGTAAGTATCAATCGAATCCTTTAAGGGATCACTATAGAGCGGTAAAAAGGATTTTGAGATATTGCAAGGAAACTGTAGATCTCGCCTTATGTTACGGAGGAGGTGATTTCCGTTTAGTTGGCTATTCAGACGCTGATTAGGGTGGCGATCTGGATAAACGTAAATCGATATCAGTTTTTGCTGTCTTACTCAATAAATGGTTCAATGTCTTGGAGAAACAAGAAGCAAATCTGTATATCTCTATCTACGATAAAAATTGAGTTTGTGGCATACTCAATAGCAGTTCAAGGGAATGTTTTGATTTTGGAGATTTCTGGATGACTTAGGAATTGTGGCAGAAAGTGGGAGGCCAGTGATGATTTGTAATGATAATCAGGCGGGGTCGACTTTCTCACACGAGTGACCACCTCTAGCTCTAAGTGAGTGGGAATGAGACGGTTTCTAGTTATAAGAGACTTTGAAAGTGGCCCTGCTAGAACATAAGTCACCCTGATATGTATTCAGGATGAGGTCATATGCGATATGACCGATATGGAAATACTCACATCTATATTGCCTGTAAGAAGGCAGGTTGAGATATCAGATATCACCTGCGTCAAGTGATATCGTTTCTGAGATACTCTTTCTGAAATCTCTAGGGTAAAGTCTTATATAGACTGAGATCTATACCTGTACAGTATTAGAAAAATCTGACATATACCCTTTTGAGAGATGAGGGAATGGCACTATGGTACGTGTTTCATACCACGTGTGATAAGACGACCAAATGATAGTAGAAGCTCTTATTTGAGATAATAGTATGAATAAAGATCTATGTTCACACTGTGTGAGATCCGAGATCCATTGGATAGAATCTCTTGTACCTTTATGACTTTCGTCTGTCTCTTGAGATTTTATTTTGGTGTTTTTACTTTAGCATGTCACCAAGAAACCATGGTTGATTTGGTTTGGCGGTATATATCTAGGAAAGCAACTGAAATAAGATTGAAAGTTAGTGGTATGAAAGGAAAAGCAATCAGCATTATATCATGAAGTTGTATTCACAGGTCGATCTATTATGTTAATCCATATTGGAATTCAAACATAATAGTGAATACACAGTTGAACAAATAATTGGGGATCACTTTCAATGAGAAAAACGGCTTTATAGATATAATTGCGTTGAGTTTGTGGTATAGCGAGTTCCTTTTGGTACTAACGATGGCTCATCGATCATCCTAATAGATGTATCGAGAAGTCTTTGCTTGCAGGTATACTTGCCGGTCGCACAACGCTCAATCGTGTATAAAATTCCAATAAGAGTGATGTAATAGATTGAATGAGTTATGATCTTATGACGGATATAAAATGCCCTCATATGCAAGTGGGAGATATAAGTTTATGCCTACGAGAACATGGTAGTTATCCTATTTCAAAATGATAACCACCCAAATAACTCCCTTTTGCATCCCTCTCTCTGGGATGTATACTCTGTCTCTCTCCCTCTCCCTTAAACTCTCTCCTCCGAGTACATTTTTGTCGGCAAAAGAAGAAGCCATGTTTTTTTCTTTAGCACACATTGCCCAAAATTCTTGAATGCAATCGATCCATCTCTCAGTTTGAGGAGAGATTCATGCATGAAAAATATATTTGCCTAGAGAGAAATTTAGAGAGCAAAATAAATATTATAGTAAGAATTATTTTGAGGGTTTGAGAAATTTTTACGAAAGAAAATTTCTTCCGTCATTGGATTCACCAGACTTAGGGTTGAGGCGCCGTGAAATAATGGTGGTGGTTCGTTTCGTGATCATCATCCCAACCGAGTGATCCATATAACAGATTTTGCGGTTCTCGTTCATTTTTGGTGCTCTATACATTGAGGTATTTATATCGAAATTCTGAACTTTTAATTTATATGCTTCCACATACGAATATAGTCTAATAAATCCTTCAGTCAAAGAAGCCGAGTCCTTTCGATGGTAAGTCGATGGGAAGAAGTACATCATAACTGCAAAGAAAGATCAACATTTGTTGGCGTAGGTGGAACGGACACTTTCGTCCCTAAATCAGGTCGGGAGTTCGACTCTCCTTGAGTACAGAAAAAATAATATTGGGAGATCCGCCCCTATAAAGTGAGTCAGGTAGCGGTCCATTCAGATTAGTCAGGGTAAAATTTTGAATATTGGGTGATGGTCAAGTCATGGTAAAAAAAGTGGGCATACCACAAAAATCTCTAAATTCAGAATCCATGGGATATGAGAAAATTTATATGATCACAATATGCTTGCTTGGAAATGGTATTTTAAACCATGAAAGGAAAACAATGACAAGATGGAATAAAAAAGAAAGGCAACCCACTTTGGAAACTTGCCTTTGCACTACCCTAGGATCAGATGATCATCATACTTATCAAATTAATACATCAAAATCTTTAAGATCTATGATTCGATGGATTCCTTCTTTGGACATAAGTTGATTGTCTTGAACATTGAGTTCAAGAAAATTAAGCTCAGGCCCCTTCTAAGCCTACAAAAAAATGGAGAAAATGGGATTTGGAAATGTAATACAAAAGAGAACTGGGTCAAGGTCTTATAAAGACTTATACTCTCTTGGCCATGGACATATGACTCCAGTAACAATTGGGTCCCTTTGATTTCAATGATCAAGTACACCCATTTCCACTGTTCATCTTTGTCCTTGAACTTCTCAGCATAGACTTTACCAGTTCCATGAGGTCCATGTATTAGAAATTTAATCTATAGGACAAACATATGAGAGGAAATTTAGTCAATTGAAACAATAGTAGTAAAGAAACTCAACTCAGGATTCATTACACAAACACTGCAAAATGGGATAAACCTCGGAGGCAGCCAAGAGGTTGGTTTTCAAGCAAATTCTTTATTCCTTTAATTTCTTGCAATTGAGGACTTAATTCCAAAATATTTATGAACATTCACATTTAATAGAATCCCTCACAATTTTGCCATAGCAATGTCATTCATAATGCTGCGAATGCATTCTCTCTCTCTCTCTCTCTCTCTCTTCCTCTTCTTTATGGCTAGATCCTAGATATAATAATGTCTGATTTCAAAATCAATCAACAATACAACTTATTGCCATGAAAAGTAGCAATATCAAACTCTTTATACTTTCTAGTTGGAATCGGTTGGCGGGCAGCACGATTTGGACTTTCTTAGCCATAGCCTGTGATAGGGGATCCAATTCTTGCCTTCACCTGTTGAAATCATAAATAAATCATGAGAACTTGAAAAACTATGACAAATGTTACAAAAAAATCTAACAATTTGGACTCAAACATGTGTTGCATGTCACATTTAGTTTTATTGATCACGTGAATAAGAGTCATACTTGCATGCTAGAGACAAAAGGATAGAGTTGAGTGCGACTAACTTTTCTTCTTTTATTATTTTGAGGCAGAAGAGCATTATCAAGAGAAGAGGGAGATAAACCTCTACAGTAGACACTCCTAGAGGAAAGGAAGAAAAAATTTGCAGTTACTATAATACTGTTGCAAAAACTTAGATAAAAACAGAATTTTTTCTATGATTTTTCGGAGTGAGTGATTCATTTCATATTTCTCATTCCATTATTATTATTATTATTATTTTACATAATACACCTATTTTTTAACTTCATATGATTTTTCAACTCCATACAAATAGACTTTTTCAGCATATAATTTTTCCTTTTTTACTTATGAATTTTTAACTATCTTATCTTAAGACTTTTGGTCTCTTTTATTTTTTACAAAATAAGAAAGTATATTAATTCTATCACTCTCCCTTAATGTGTTTTCTTCCCTTAAACTATTTCTCTGTATGACTTCTCCTCACCAAACTTTTCCCTCAATAGTTGAAACTTGTCATTTGCTAATGTCTTCGTGAAAATGTCTACCACTTGCTCTTCAGATGAGCAAAACTTCAAACTGACTTTCTTTTCCTCTATTGCATTTATGAGAAAACGATACTTGATGGTAATGTGATTTACCTTACTATGTTGTACTGAATTTTTAGCCAATGCAATGGCTGATTTGTTGTCACAATAAATATCAATTGCAACATCTTGCTTTCTTCTATATCCTCTAATATTCTTCTCAACCAAATTGCTTGAGAAGTTGCCATCATAGCTAAAATATATTCAGTCTCTGCAGATGACTAAATAACAGATTGCTTCTTTGAACACCATGAAATGGCTCCTAAACCAATCATAAAAACATATCCCAGATGTACTCTTCCTTTTATCCATACAGCTTGCCCAATTATTATTACAAAACCCTAGCAATTCTAATTTTTCACCCCTATAATATTTAATTCCATAACCCTTGGTTCCCTACACATAGCTTAACACTCTTTTGCTTGCTTCATAGTGAAAATAGCTAGGACAATGCACAAAACGTGACAACAAGGTTACTGCAAACATAATATCCAGCCTAGTTGCTATGAGATACAACAAATTACTAATCAAGCTCCTATACATCCTTTCATCAATACTTCTTCCACAATCTTTTTGCTTCAATTTCTCATTCAATATCATTGGAGTATCAATTGGCTTGCAATATTGCATCCCAAATTTTGTTAGAATTTTTTCGACATAATTTTCTTAAGAAAAAAACACCTTGTTTTCACATTGATAAAACTTCATTCTAAGAAAATAATGCAATAGCCCCAAATCACTCATTTTATATCTTTTCATCATGTCTTTTTTAAATTCTTCATTCATTTTTTGATTATCGCCGGTAAATACCAAATCATCAACATACGAAGCAATGATAAGAATGTTCATACCTTGCTTCTTCACATACAAAGTTGGCTCACTCATGCTCTTCTTGAATTCATTATTGATGAAATAGTTATCAATTTGAATATACCATACTCTTGAAGATTGTTTGAAGCCATATAACGCTTTTTTCAATTTAAGTACTTTGCTCTATGTATTTGTAGCTATAAAACCAGCCGGTTGCTTCACATAAACCTACTCTTTTGACTCACCATTTAGAAATGCAAATTTCATATCTAATGGATAAAGTGACCAACATTTTTGAGCAGCAAATGTTATTAACAACCTGATGGCATTAAGCCTTACAACCGGAGAAAAGTTTTCATAAAAATCCATTCTCATTTGTTGTGCATATCTCTTGGCAACCAATCTTGATTTATTTTTTTAAATAGAGCCATCTGCATTATGCTTCACTTTATAAACCTACTTCACACCAATTACTTTTCTATTTTTTTGGTTTATTAACTAGCTCCCAAGTCTTGTTCTTTTCAATGGCTTCAATCTCCTCTTCCATTGCTCTCATTCAATCTTTCTTTCTCATGTCTTCTTCAAAAATTTCTCGTTCAACAATGCACAAATTGCATCTTGCATAAACATTACTTAACTTCCTCATCTTGATTGGAGTTGAGCTAGGTGATGAAGAGTTTGAACCGGAAGAACTTATAACTATTTCTAGACTAATTGCATCTTTTTCATCTTTGTTCTCTATTCGCTTTTGTAGCAAAATCATCTTTGGCTCATTCATGATCTCTTCTGATTCTTCTTCCCACTTCCACTTCTTATCTTCATCAAATACCGTATCTCTACTTATGATCACAAAATTTCTTTTAAGACTATAATTTGTAACCTTTAGAAGCCAAACTACACCCTAAAAAGATACATCTCTCACTAGCCTTATCAAGCTTTGTCCCTTTTTTTTTAGGAATTTGAGCAAAACATATACTACCAAACACCCTGAGATGACTAACCAAAGGTTTTCAGTCACTCAAAGCTTCAAATGGCATCCTCTCATTCGATGCACTTGTGCAACACCGATTGATTAAATACACAATTCTATTAACCACTTCATCCCAAAACTTCTTAGGAAAAATTTTCTGAAATAATATAGATTTAACCATCTCCATTACTATTTGATTCTTCCTCTCTGAAACTTTCTTGAAGTATATTTCTTTCCTCTGTCACTTCTTAACACTTTAGTTTTCTTACCATTTTGATTCTCAACTAGATTTTTAAAATTTTGAAAATACTTAAAAGCTCATATTTATTTTTCATAAAATAAACCCAAGTCATCCTGTTATAGTCATCGTTACACAAAACAAAATACCAATTTTCATTTTGCGAAGGTGTCTTCATAGGTCCACACATCTATATGCACAAATCCAAACTTTTCCTTTGCTCTCCATGCCACTTCTTTGGGAAATGATTGCCTATGTTGCTTGCCAAATGCATACCCTTCACAAACCCCAATTTTATCATTAATATTTAGTAAACCATGTACAACCCTTTTTGCTACATTATCTTCAGGTTTTGAAAATTCAAATAGCCAAATTTGTAATGTCATAATCAACTATCATCTTGTAAATTAGTTTTCATAAACTTCTCTGCTGGATATTTAAAATTGAGAGGAAAATATAGTTTTTGTATTTTCATTTTGGGTAGAAAATTTTGTGAAGAATTTCTGTCATAAATTGGGCAATAATTATCCTCCAAATGAAGAGAATAACCATACTCAAGCAACTCGCCAAGACTCAGCAAATTAACATCGTCATCAGGCACATAGAAAACTTTTTAAATCTTTTTGACTCCATATTTGGTCTAAATAGCAACTGTACCAACCCCCTCTACATTCATAAATTCTCCATTGCCAATTTTCACTTTTGAATAGATGTTTGTATCTAATTCACAAAAAAATACTTCTCTTAACTATCATATAATTGCTGCAAGCACTATCAACATACCAATGATCATTCCTTTTTCTATTGCACTTTAACAAGTATAAAACATATTATTTTCTGCATCACATTCTTCCATCATTTTTGTCTACTAATTAACATTTACTCTACAGTCTTTCTTTAAATGACTAAACCTTTTGTACATCTAAAACATGGAAAATGTTCATCAAAATTAACTTCTTTCCATATGTAAATTGCAGATGTAAATTACAATTCAATGGTCCAATTTCCAAGAACTTTAGTTGTGTCATGATTACTTATAAGAACCTTTTCATCCTTGGTTACAACTGTATAATCTTTGAAAAGTTCTTTGTTGTTGCAAACATGTATAGTAGCATCAAAGTCATACCACCAATCAGAAGATTTTCCTGTTGTTGCCTTATTGCATTCTGTAACCATGCTGATATTAAAGTCTTGCCATCATGGCAATAATTTGTGATACATTTGCAGGATTGGATTGATTTTCAACAACATTTGCCTTCTTTTTCCTGGTGTTTTCCTCTATCTTTAACTTCTTATAAGATTTGTACTTTTTCGTAAAATGACATTTCTTTCTATAGAAAAACATGACTTGTTTTTCTTGTTATTGGTAGAACCGTCTTTAGAGATGTTTTTCATGTTTTCTTTTCTTTCCCGTGTTTCCTCCTTTCTTAGTATTAGACTCAATTTGATTTATTTTATTTCCCGACTTTAAAGTGCATTTGTTTTCACGATTATAAGTTTCCTATTTAATTCGAATATGCTTTAGAAGTTGGTCTATGTCACGTCCCGATCCTCGATCCAAGGCGTGAGCAGCCTCCACGCTATCCCAGATGTTGACAATAAATTCCCAACCATCAACAAACAAACGGACAGAACCTCCCCATAAATCGGAGGTCCATCCTATATCAAAATCCCGTCAATCAATAACATATCAATGTATAAAGGCCAACCTGGCAAATCATCAACACAACCAACCAATCCACATCTCTGTCCACATCTAAAATAACGTAAGGCTAATTTAGTCCTATCCACAGACCTCTACTGTCATGCCCCTATCGAAGGCATGAACAGTCGCCAATCACCCCTCCTGTGATTTAGAGGTGGCAATCGAGCGAACCTAATAGACAATTCTAGACATAACACGTTTCCCAAAGTGATTGAACACAATAGTACAATCATATCTCAATACAATACAATGAAATGAGAGTTACAATAATATATACAATTCTTTACATACAGTCATTCCTTTTATATACATGTACAATGGTCTGTCTACAATCCAAAATATAAATATATATATATATATATCATTCAATATCTTTAAACACAATCCTGCGAAAAAATGGTTAACACCATACCCAGATCCGATATCTCCAACAAAATCTCGTGTACTGCTATGTCGCAACGCGTCCCATTATAGTTATTTTTGTGGAACAAAAAGTGAGGGGTGAGTATTATGGAGAATACTTAGTGAAAGAGAGGATATATATATATATATATATAAGTGTGTTCAATGTGTTGGTGAAAAATGGAGTGTCAAAATGATTCAATAAATCTACAAATTCGCATAATATATGAAAACAGTGCATAATGAACAATTCATCATATATCATTCTTTTTCATACATTTCAAATACATATACATCCCTATCAATTGAATCATACAAGTATAGAGTATGTCAAAATCAGTTACAGACAAAGGTTGACCACGACCAATGGTAGGCGCATCAGATATGCAAAGTAAAAAATGCTCTCTACCCCAACGTTGATGACGGATCTCATCAGGTACTAGACCAGGGCGTTACCTAGTCCTTCCCCTTTCGGTTTCAACCCAACTAGTACCGTGTTGAGTTCCAATATCTTATACGATGTTTGGGGATACCTCCTGCAGAAGTATATCTGGGCACAATGGGTATCTCTATAAACGCCTTTCGTAGCTACGGCATACCCAACTCATGGGCGTATCTCATAAATTATTTCATCATGGCATGTATAAAGGCTCTCGGTCGATAACATAATATTATCATAATGTACGTGCAATGCCAACATTTATCAAACCATATCAAACACTTCTTATAATTGATTTCATAAAATCATAAGCATATCGATACAATGACACGTTTTTCATTTCGCAAATCATTTGAATGCATATTTCATAATAAAATTATGTTGTCGACACTCCAATGATTCACAAAATATTTCACAAATCCATTCCAAAAATCATAGTATACGATCATAATTCATGCTTGCATTGAAAAGCGTTTTAAAACATGTTGTTATGTATTGAACACATAATATAATAAATTTCACTCACAGTATGCGGGAGGGTACGCCACTCCCGGCACGAATCTTGAGGCACACACAAAAAAAATGCTCCCCTCAATATCACCAACAAAGCTCTATAAACACAATGTAAAATATGTGTCACTTAAAAGATCATATGATGCGTATATAATAATGTAAATGTGATACAACCCTAATTCCTCAATCAGGGTCGGAATTGAAAATTTTCAATTTCTATGATTGACTCACATAAAAACTCACACTTTTCGTGTTGAACTTATCTCCAAAATCTCGGTAGAAGATTTCTTAAAGTCCACATTTTTAAACCAATCCAAATCTCATACTCCATTCTATCCTATTTTAGCAAATTTCCCCTATCTCACAATTTATTCATGCAAAGACTCTGATTGGTGACTATGTTGTAGTCACGACATAAGGCTACAACTTCTTAGTTGGGCACGTTCTCATATTCCTAGTGCAAGTCCCTGAAATAGCAACATTTTGCCCACATTATATTTTAGAAGTCTGTTCTGACCAATTTTTAGTACAATCATCACAACGTTTAACACATAATTCCAAATTATCTGAAATTGTTACAGTACCTAGAAGACACATAACCTTACATTTTTTATGTTTTGGGTTTCTTCCAATTTTGTTTAGAAAGGGTCTGAAATTGACCACCAAAATCTCTATTCAGTTTTGGTCGAGAAACAGAATCGTTTTTGTACGGTTTTGGGAGATTTTGTATAACTCTTGATTCCTTCAGCCGAATTGGCTGAACGTTTCACAGTAGGTGGATACACGGGAGATCTATAACTTTTCTGTTTTGTGTTTTTGCAAACAAAGGCTGGAAGGGGGTCATGCAATATTATAATTTTTTAGTGTTGGAAAATGGAGGACTCTCTGACGAGTTTCAGAAGAATGGCTGTAACTTTTGACACAGGGGTCAGATTGAGGTGATCCTTACCTCGTGGAAAGCTAAGACATGGATCTACAATTCTTTCAACTAGTACAAGATCTAAATCTATCAGGAAGGGGCTTGAAAACTTAGGTTAATGTTGCTGCCGAAATTAGGGCAAAAATGCAGAACTAAACGGGGAATTAGTATAGAACACTTAATTTTGAAAAATCATATAAAATCCATCTCTACTTAGAATACAACGGTTCTTATCTCATTTTAAAGCTCTGAATGTCTAGTTTTACTAGAAAGTTGCCTAGTTTAATTTGCAATAGTGTAGGCAAAGTTATGATTTAAATAGTGCAACAATGTCATATGTCCAGAATTCCAAAAATCAGATTTTTTCTCCATTGTGTTCTACCAAGATTCTAAGTTACAAAATCAAGCTAAAAATACCACATTAAATCATTCATGCATGTCCTCAAAAATTCCAATAAGTTCAGAATTTTTATTTACCTCAAATGTTATACTCCAAGCCCAAATCAAGATCTCCTCACAAGATCAATCATTCCTTCAATTTCCTAGTTCTAAGCCATATAAGATTTACCATGTTAGCTTTCTCCTTTTGACTTCAGATTAACATATGTTATACTAGGATAGATGAAAAGTCTTTTACCTCAAAATGACCTACTGAACTTGAAGAAAAACAAGATTTCTCCTTCCTTGAAGCTCTCGGCTGTCCCTTGGATTCCACCAAGCAAAACTCCTCATTTTGTCTTGATTTTTGGATATGTTATAATTGGACTAGTAAGTAAGGGATTTATGTAAAAACATTTAGGTAGTGTAGTAGAAAAAATTTGGAATTCCTCACCTTGAACTCATAGCTTAGAGAAGAAAAATGAGAGTTTGCTTCTTTGGACTTGAACACTCCCACACTCCCACGGTTTTGCAAGGAAAGAAAAAGAAAATTTGCCTATGTGTTTGGTTTTATTTGTTTTGCCCATCAAATCCTAACCATTCGACAAATTTCAAGAATCAACTCTAACCATTAAATTATTTTGTCATAATAAACTTTCTCTCTCTTCCCACAAGAATACTCTCTCTCTCCCACGTTGGCTCTCTCATTTCACATACAAACCTCACTTTCTCCCGCTACATGCACACTCTTCATGATCAAAGGTCCACAATTTAGATTCCATTTTTTAGGAAAATCCTAACCATTGATCTATTTTCAAGAAGGCTTACTCTTTTACCCAATGGACAATATTTTGTCTCCCACTAACTAGATCCAAAGGTTCATATTCATTTATCTCTCTTCAATTAAATCTCCACCATTGGATTTATATATATATATATAAAAGTAACTAAAATAATACATAAAAGAAAAATCTCTTCTCTCCTCACCCAAAATCATCCATGTCACTCTCTTCCTCTCTACACTCTTTTGTTTAGTCTTTATTTAGCTAAATACATTTATTTAAATTACTTTTAAATTTTATAAATTGCAAGTAAGTCCTTTGACTTATAAAAATTATAAATTGACCATGATTTTTTTTTTAAATTTCAAGTTAGACCCAAAATCCCATTTTAGGCCTAATTTAATTTATTCTGCATCAAAACATGATCGTTTAGTCGTGGCGGGGCTCATTTATGTCCGATTGGGGTTTTTCGAGCGATTATCCGGAAATCCCCGATTTGACTCTACGAAGCACGATTCACTCATATTTGATGTGTCTATACACTCTAGAGCCATTTTCATTATATTTGAACCCTTTGTGGTCATTTTGAAAATTTTTAATTTTCGGTAATTTTACCGATATTCTGGAAACGGTTTTTAAACAGAAAAATTTCTGAGTGATTTTCTATATAAATAAGAAAATGTATCATATATGGATTAATAAGAAGTATAATATACAGAACACCATGTGTCGGTGTTACAGTCTATGATAAAGCCTAAGAAGTATGTAATAACTTCTTTCGATAGTCATTCCAAGTGATTGGTAATTTTGCAATCACCGCAACCACTTAAAGTTGTTTAGACTAAATCCTTGAGTCTAGACATTAGGACAAGTAATTCATTCACTTGATCCATAAAAGATTTATTATCAACCATTTGAAATTTAAAAAATTTCATACTAAGAAATATGTCCGTACCTTACTTCATAGATGTGTACTTGTTTTCCAATGCTTTCCAGATTAGTTGTGGAGTCTTGAGTGGATGAAATAGATCGTATAATCGATTAGATAGAACATTCAAAATGAATCCTCTACTACGAACTTCATCGTCCTGGTGCTTATGATGAAGAGCTTTAACTTTGTGAATGTCCTTATCACTTGGTTCTGGAATAACAGGTAAGTTTGGATATAATAGATAAATAACATTCAACTCGGTATAAAGGAAAATTATTTTATCCTTCCAATGAGTGAAGTTTGTTCCATTCAAACGATCGAGTTCGAATATTTCTAGGTTGAACATCTTGTTGAAGATAGAGTTTGAACTACCATATGATACTTTGTTAAAAGTGGTTTTGGGAACAACAACTTTCATTGTAGAATAATTTCCTTAAAATTATTGGAAAATTGATGAATTTTGAAATGCAAAATTTGAATGGGTTGCACATGAAATGATCAATGTTCTTAAGGAAATTATAATCCGACTATGTTATTGACTGGATTGATGGCAAATTCCTTTGGGATATGCAAGTGGAAACTAAAATTTGAGATAACAAAATTTTAAATTTTTTCTAAGAATGAAATAGACATTTTCAGGAAAAAATGAAAAGTTGCTATATTGTCAATCATAGAAAATTCTGAAGTGTATTTTCCTAATGGTGGGAGGGACTATTTATAAAAAAATGAAAAATTACAATTATGAGACATCTCTTCATTTAAAAGGCATAACGAATTTATGCTTTTGAAATTAAAAAATCATCAGTTTATTCAAGATGTACCACTTCATTGTTAGGCAGTTACATTTTAATCAAAAGACACTATTTTATTTAATTTTTCAAAATTGTGTCTTTTAAATAAAGTAATTTGACTAAGTAACAACTTTCGTATTTTCTAATATTCGGCACTTTCTTAGATCCATGAATAATTATTTTAAGGTCATTTGATAAAAATCACATTTTCCCTTCAATATATTATTTCAACCAAATTCAAATAGTTTCAAATTTAATAGATTATAAACCCATTAAATTTTATTCAACTTTTCGATATGGGACAAATCCTTATAATATATTACAAATTATATCTAACAATAATTCTAGATACTATTAAAAATATTAATAAGCCATGTGGCTAACATTTATGAAGAAATATTAATAAAAATATTATATTTTAGGAACGATCAAATTAAATATTTAGAATAGTGATTTAACCCGATGCAATAGAATAGAAAGTTATAAATAAAAACTTATTGAAGTTGGTAAATCTGTTGAAGGAAAGGCCGGCTATTTCTTAAAAAAAGACAGTAAGCTCATAAAAAATTTTATAAAGTTTCGCACCAGAAATTTTATTATTAATAATAAGAAAACAATGAATTTTAGATCATAATCCATATCGATATATATATATATATATATTTTTTAATTTTTAAATTTTATTAATATCAGCTGCTATAAAATTTAATTTATTTAATTTTTTAATTTCGTCTGAATAGCATTTCTAGAAAAATATCTGGGCAGTGATTTTTTTCATCATGTTTAGGTTTAGGGGGCCTAATTTTTGTAATCTCTTTGACTTTCGCTTTCCACCAAAAAAATTTTTAAATAATAATAACAACACGAGTGGATAATGGCAACCTTTTATTTTGTAAATATTGAATTTTCTTAAAGAAAAAGAAAAAGGAGGGAGCGGGAGGGATGTTTGTTCACTGAAGTCGAAGCCCTAGGTTGGCGAGCGGAAGCCCTGCGGTTGAGAGAGAGAGAGTGGGAATAGAACAGGTTCGTCTTCTTTAGTGAATCAAAACCGACTGAGACCAAATTCGCGCGGAAATTTTGGATTTGGATTGAACCCCGACGGAAACGAGACAAATCGTCTGCATAGAAGGAAGGTCTGCCTCCGAAAAACAGTAACAGGTTCTCTCTCTCAGTCTTTTCCCTTTGAATTATATTAAAGATCTGCTTGCACCACTCAGTTCTCTTTGATTTTTCCAAGATAGCTTCAAAATTAATTCTTTTGTGCTGTGATTTTGATGTTTATCCTGATTTTTTAGGGTTTAAATGATAGTTGTCTTATGCCCTATAGAAAATTATGTGGTTAAATGTCATAAGGAGAATGATTTTTATGTTAAATGAAATCCCATATGTTGTCAAAATTCCTGTTGGGAGACAACAGCAGATCCTTCACTGCGTTTGTCTCCATTCCCAATTCGCCTATGTTGTTAGATTGACTGGATGGTGGTTTATAATGGTTGAGACATTCTCTTTTAATGGAGTAGCAATAGGATTCTAGGTTGCCTGCTTGTTGCACTCTAGGAACAGGCTTGTTATTCTCCAGTGACCTTGGGATCTATGGGTGCAACTTGCCATCAGAACAAAATATTGGTGACTCTAGTTTAGACCATAGGTGATGCCAAGGTTGCTTGATTTTACCCAAAATCTGCAAGATGTGTCCACTTTTTAAGGAAGTTAAGGACAACCATGTGCCCTCTTAAGGAATGAACCATGGCTGTTGTTCAAAGAATACTGCATATACTTTTTTTTAATCTTTAGTTTTGTTGTGTTGCTTAAGTTTGTGAAGGTTAAACGCTCAAGTTACATGTATTTAGGCTAAAGAAATAGATCTTAGATATTAAAAAAAAAATTAAAAAGGGGTGTGGCAAGCATTTCGGTCTTCTCTGTTTCAGCTCTTCACTGCATGGGGACAATGGTTAGACCAATTTATTTTTAACTTGATTAATTTTGGTAGACCAATTTATAAGTAAAATCAAATGCGCTTTATGTTGTGAAATCAATTCCTTCCCATGTCTAATAAAAAATAAAGTAATAAAAACAAAATAAAAAACCGCGCTCTCACAATTCACAATCTCTCTCGCCTGTGCAAACTCAACTCTCTCTCTCTCTCTCTCTCAGAGCAACTGAGAAGTTGGGTAGTGGACGATCAAGGTTCAGTCCGGTACAACGCTCTCCTTCTGTCCAGAATTAATTACAGATCTACATACTCTTTTTTTTTGTCCCCTGCTAAGCCTAACGAGGTTTGGCTTATTTTGGTCTTTTTTTTATGCCTTTTGATGATCTGGTAATGAAAATAAAAATCCTATCGATTCAGATTCGACCGGTTCTTAATTAGTTTGAAAATCTTTACTAAATTTGGTTGGTCACTGTCTGCTGCTATCTGTTCCTGCTGGGATTGGATTAGTGTTCTTCTTTGACTAGAATTTGATATTTTCAAAGAAAGCTGCTTCTTTCGCTGCTTGATTATTAATGCTATTATTTTCGTAGAAGCCAAGACCAGATCATTTCGTAATATAGGAAGTGAATCACAACCCAAAATCATCAAAATGTGTATGCCCTTATTTCTAGAGATAATGGTATGCTGTAAACAAGGACAGAGAGACATAGATAGGGAACAGGGGATATACGTACCCTTATTTCTAGAAATAGTGTAACATAGCCTCTATGTTGGTATTTCCTCCAAGGGGACACATTGTCACACTCATGTCCAAGACTATAGGTTAATATTGTGTTTTGTTGAACACATAGATGGGAACAATCATTTCTAGAAATGTTTTTACAACACTGCCCTGCATGCTAGTATTTCCTTTCTTGCATATGATATTATGTGGATAATAATTTGTACATGTGACTCAATATTTGTGAGGTTTTACATTTAAGAACTGGTTTTATTTTGTGGGAACCAACTTGCAAATTGAAACAAGATTTTCCATTATTGCTCTAGTGGCACAACACAAGCAAAGGTAAGATCTAATATCCACAACAGTGGGCACATGGAAAACAACAATAGTGAAGAGTCAATAATGTCTTTAAGAAAAAAGTTTTGAGTTAATAAAATCTAGATATCATCCATGTGAAGGCAAGTAGCTTGAAACTATAATCTATAGCCTAAATATTGGACACAGCAATGATGTACTTATCTTTTCTTGGAAAAAAGTTATTTCGTCTATTGGGTTTTCTGATAACTGTGTTTCTTTAGAAGTTGTCATGATCACAGAATGTTCTCTTATTAACGCTGCTAGATGAAGACAGCAGTTTAAGTGTTGCATCTTGTATATGACTAAAGAGTTAAATCTATACTTCCACTGAGACCTTGTTTTGCATTTAATATTTGCCTCCTTGCTGCCGAAACTCGATCTATATGTTACAGGCATAGTCAGTAGCCTTCAGAGTCATCTGTGTAATATCTTACATTCCCCTTTCTTATTTTCTTCTCGTCTGCTGAAGATCCCTTTGAGCTGCATAAGATGGAGGAAGATGATGATTATGTTGAATACATTCCGGTTAAAAAGCGTAGATTAATGGAGGCGCAGAAAATTCTTCAGCGCAAGGGTAAGTCATCAGCACTTGAAGATGAGGCTGAGAAGTTGAAACTTGCTGAAGCCAAACCTAGCCTACTTGTCAAGGCAACACAGCTTAAGCGTGACCTTCCCGAGATTAGTCCAACTGAGCAACTTGTTCAACAGGAGAAGGAGATGATAGAGCACTTATCTGACCGCAAGACTTTAATGTCAGTCCGTGAACTTGCAAAAGGAATTACTTATACTGAGCCTTTGTTTACTGGATGGAAACCTCCGCTACATATAAGGAGAATGTCAACTAAGGAGCGCGAATCCATTTGGAAGCAATGGCATATTATTGTTGATGGCGATGATATTCCTCCACCAATCAAGAATTTCAAGGATATGAGATTTCCTGAGCCCATTTTAGAGAAGTTAAAAACCAAGGGAATTGTGCAACCAACACCAATTCAGGTTCAGGGGCTCCCCGTTATTCTTTCAGGAAGGGATATGATTGGAATTGCATTTACTGGATCCGGAAAGACATTAGTCTTTATTCTGCCATTGATCATGGTGGCACTACAAGAAGAAATCATGATGCCAATTGCTCCTGGAGAAGGGCCCTTTGGTTTGGTGATTTGTCCATCAAGAGAGCTGGCAAGGCAGACCTATGAGGTTGTTGAGCAATTCTTGGTTCCCATGAGGGAACAAGGTTATCCTGAAATTAGGCCCTTGCTTTGCATTGGTGGGGTTGATATGCGGTCACAGCTTGAGGTAGTAAAAAGGGGAGTTCATATCGTCATTGCTACTCCTGGAAGGTTGAAAGATATGCTTGCAAAGAAGAAGATGAATCTTGACAATTGCAGGTAAATTCTCTTCTGATTGCATAATTTAGTAGCTATTAACTATGTAGATTGTGTTTTAGTGCTGAAGCTAACCTAAACCTTTTTAACAGTATGACTTATTTGTGGCTTGTAATTTTCTTCTCTTTCTCATTTGGTATTTCTGCACCCTGGATCTGTCTTTTGTGTTCCTTTGCAAATTGTTTTCTAGAATCATTGCTGCTTGGTTTCATCAAGATATCAACTAAATTATCTAACTCTTGAAATGCCTTCATTAGCTTTTTATTCTTTTGGTAAAATCACTTGGTACATCTTTTGATAAAATAATATCTATTTGTTTTGCTATAAGTTTTTGATGTAGCATCTGCCTCTCATGGCACTGATGAGGTGAAATTCATACTGATAATGATCCATTAAATTGTATTTTATTGCTACCTCCCCTCTTTACTCTTCTTTCGGCTTGGTGTGGGTGTGGGGACTCCTTTTTTCCACTTCTCTTTTTGGTGGAAGCAAGTGGAAATTAATCAGTTCGATAACTGCTATCTCCAATCTGTACTCTTTGTCTTAGTGTGCTTGATTGCTGAAATTGCATGCACTTCATAAGGGAGTGAAACTGGGTATGATGGGCCTATTTTCCACCTTTCTTTTTCTGGAGGAAAGTGGAAATTAATTGGTTTGATTGGACTTGTGGGAGTGTTGGAGGGGTTTCAATGGGAGGAAAAAACTAACTCCTTTGACCAATTTGGACAAACAAAAACTACTTTTTCCCTTTTTTCTCTACATATTTGAGCTTGTGGAATATGTGTCCCTAATCTTACATGGAATTTTTGCATTATATGACCTACGTATTTTGGATAGCACCCTTGAGCTTTTTTGGTGTTTGCATTTTAAAGTTATACCTAATCCTTGAGAAAAGTTATCTACTCCCTCAGGAATATATATGTGTATATATATATATCTCAGTCAATCAGAGCAATTTGAGTCCCATTATGAATCTTCTTATATTTGTTCTTGGGAGTTAGTGTTTATGCTTATATGGTTAAATATATATTGCTTCTCTGGGCACTTGAAATGCATAGTTTTTAAGTTTGTAGCAAGGACCATGGAGATGTGCTTCGTACTATTTTCAAATTCGTAGAATATGTAACCATGATTGGCTTGTTCAAAATGCCGCTGAGATGTTGGGGATTTGAGCCCTTCGAAACATATACTTGTGGGAATAGCTGTATATAAATGTGAAATTTACTTCATTCATTAAAATGTTTTTGCATCTGTGAGATTTAACAATTCTTTTATTTGTCACGGTCAGATGCACTTCCTTCATTTGCCATTTCTTATTTTTGTTGCCTTGCCTATGTTGCAGTGAAGCTGTTGTAGCATAGATTTGGGGAGAGTGGCTATGTAACTTTATGATCTCAGTCTGTAATATACCGTGTAAAGTGTTTCTTTCAAACTTCAGATTTGTGTGTTCCACAGAGAGATGGTATTTCTTTACATACCTATTATTTGACTGAGAGTAGCAGATTAAAAATTTATGGATTATTATGGAAGTAGAAGCCAGATCAGGATTTGGAATCTTGGTCCATTTCTTCCCTTAATAATAGTTGCAGATTTATAAGCCATTTCTTCTCTATCTTCTGTATACACCGCAACCTACAATTGTTCCTAACCAGGATCTAACCTGATTAATGCTTCTTATATTGCACTTATTGATTCAATAAGTTGCCATCTGACTAGCCAAAAGAAAAGGCTGCGATCTAATTATGATGGACAATAGTCCATGTGTATGAGGAATGTTGGCTTGGAAAAAAAAAAGCAGGTTTCAATGCTTCTGTTAATTATCTGAAGCATTATTAGTTTTTCTTGATTTTATCTAAATATCTCTCTTTTCCTTTCTCTTTGTACTAAATAGCTTATGCACCTTTTATAGCAGGGGAAAAAAAAACAAAAAGAAAAAGGCCTCATATTTTCCATTTTGTGCATATTTAAGGATAACAAGTTTAAACTTGGTCATCATCCAGCTGCCTCCCATGCTCTGTGTTCTGTTAGCTCAGACACACGGGTATACATATTTACCAATTAAGCGTCTGATGCCAACCATATGCCTGAGAGATTTGGAAAGTACTACAAGAGAAGGGCAAAGAATGATTCAAGAACCAACATTGTTATTTGACAAGATTCTAATTTAGATTTTTGCCTAAAAGGAGTGGCTTTTTTACTTTTAAATTTGTAATTTCTAAATTTTAGTTTTGATTCTAGTTTCTATTTTTCTATATTATTTGAGTTGACTTAGAATTATTTAAGAGTTTCTATTAAGAGTTTCAAAATTTTGGTCTTAGCAGTAGTTTTTATTTTTTAAAATTAGTTGTCTACTTAACACTCGTAACCTTATTTTGAGAAGAATAAGACTGAATATTTTTAGCAAAGTTCTCTCCAACTTAGGTTGTGTGGTGCCTTCTTCTTCTAGTGAATGATTCCTAGAAACCTTGTGTGATTGCTTAGCTTATTTTACTTTTCTATTTTGTTATTCATCATTTCGATCATTGATTTCTGCATCAGCATTATTGTGGGGATGATTCTTTTTTCAGTCTTCTGGATGCTTTGAGCGAGATATATTTTTAAACTGTCTGCTGATTGCTGACCGTTACAAATATGTTTTCAGGTATCTGACTTTGGATGAAGCCGATCGATTGGTGGATTTGGGTTTTGAAGATGATATAAGAGAAGTTTTTGACCACTTTAAAGCTCAACGGCAGACTCTGCTATTTTCTGCAACCATGCCCACAAAAATCCAGAATTTTGCCCGCAGTGCTCTGGTAAAACCCATAATTGTTAATGTGGGAAGGGCAGGAGCAGCTAACCTTGATGTGATTCAAGAGGTCGAATATGTGAAACAAGAGGCGAAGATTGTTTACCTTCTTGAGTGCCTACAGAAGACACCACCACCTGTATTGATATTTTGTGAGAACAAGGCTGATGTGGATGACATTCATGAATATCTCCTTCTCAAAGGAGTTGAAGCAGTCGCTATTCACGGTGGAAAGGATCAAGAAGAGAGAGAATATGCAATTTCCTCGTTCAAATCTGGGAAAAAGGATGTTCTTGTTGCAACTGATGTCGCCTCAAAAGGGTTGGATTTTCCTGATATTCAACATGTTATTAATTATGACATGCCAGCAGAAATAGAAAACTATGTCCACAGGATTGGACGCACAGGAAGATGCGGGAAGACCGGAATAGCAACATCGTTCATAAACAAAAACCAGAGCGAGACGACACTTCTTGATCTGAAGCACCTCTTGCAAGAGGCGAAGCAGAGGATTCCACCGGTGTTGGCTGAGCTCAATGATCCAATGGAGGACATTGAGGCTATAGCAAATGCAAGTGGAGTTAAAGGATGTGCTTATTGTGGTGGCCTCGGTCATAGGATACAAACCTGCCCCAAGTTAGAACACCAAAAGAGCATGCAGCTAGCTAGCTCCAAGAAAGATTATTTTGGTTCTGGTGGTTATAGGGGAGAAATATGAGAAGTTGGTACTTATTTACTTTGATATTCTTCATCTGGCCTTGTTTCTCGCATCAAATGTTGTTTCTCGCAGATTGGGGGAAGGCACTTATGGGTTTGTTTCTCTCACCTTTTTTCTCAACCGGGTTTTATGGGGATTTTTTCCTCTAATTTTTTTGTTTTATGTATTTTCTATCATGTGTTATGATTGTGGAATGAAAAATTTTAAATCATATCATGAATGCAGTATGGTTTTGATTTTTCAGAATCTATTAGTCTCTTTTACTCGGGTCTTTCTGGTTGATTATTATGTTTTATACCCCACTTGTTTCTGTAATTTTATTACTTTTTTGACAGTCTAAAGATGAAACAAATCTGCCGGTATGATGGTGGGATTGAGAGAGAATTTACTCTTGGTGATGTACTTCTGCTTATATGCCTGTGTGCTGTATCTCCGTCGTTTTTGGCTGTCGCATGATGCATAACACTGTGACTTCAAATAGTGTGAAGTTTTTAAAATTTTTGGATCATTGTTGTGTCTCCTAAATTTGTGTCCATGTGAGTCTCTAGTGGTTTTATTATTGTACATTGCTAAGGTTCAGTAATGAATAAGTTGAGATATAAAAGCATCCAAATCCTAGTTCTGCCAATAGGAGATGCATATATTTTTAGGCGAGGTCCAAGGTTGAATGCTTGGTAATCGCACATGTAAGGATTTGAACCCACCCACGCTCCCAGTATTATTGTTGGTGCGTGTGGTTTGTGGGCTATTGCGTAGTTCCAATTAGTCTATGAGTGCACACCTGAAGGGTGGTGGTTGAGATTCCCATTTTCGTTAGAAAAAAAGAAGGTTGACGAGATTAGAAAAAGACAGCCTTGTTGTATGACTTCGTCATTGAGACAAGCAATAATCTTGCATTCCCAGAATATCTGCTTTGCATAATTTTGGTTCGATTAGTTTTGTATGATTCCTCCTCACTTTTGTGTATTTGGAAAGGAAAGATTGCAAAAAATAAAACAAAACAAAATAAATGCTGCGTACTGGCAGTTGTACAACAGATTCCTATTTGAGTGTTTGCCCTCGGCATAACTTTTTTATTTGTCGGTTCTCCCATTTCTTCTTGGCTGTCCAGTCATAACTGAAACTCAGAAGATAGCATAAGTATTGGACACGTGATGTAATTTATGTTTTTGAATTCCAAGTTACCATCAATCCAGCTCAGCCAACCTTTTGCTAGGGAAGAAAAATGGGAAGAAAAAGTTAGATTTACTAGCATCACACCTGTAGATCTTTAGGTATCACACCTAGGGCGAGAAAGCATCACACCATCTAAGGTTTTAGAGAATTCAAGCATAAATTCAAAGTTTTATTCTAAATTTCTCAAAATAAAGGTTACAAGTTTTAAATAGATAATCAATCTTGAACAATATAGGAACTACTACTGAGATAAAAACTAAAAACCTTCTAAATAATCCTACCAATGACTCCTCTAACAAAAAACAAAATAGAAATAACTCTCAAAATAACTGGATATCAAAATAAAATAAAAAAGGAAGTTTCTAAAAAAAAAAAATCAAAACAGGTGAACCAAAAAGTACTGTGAACAGTACTATTCTCTAAAAATTCACTCATGCTCCCACAAAGGCTGTCCACAATCATTCTACCAAATCAAAGTAACAGGCTCATTAAAATTTAATTTCTTCTTCTTGAATAAACTTTTAGCACTTGGTACTGTCACTGGTGTTTTTTATTATTTCATGAATAAAAATTGATGTATTTTTGCATTTATGGGGAGGAATTGTGTGGGTGAACTGTATCATCATTGCAAACTATTTGCATCTTTACTTAAAATTTTGGGTTCAGTTCTTGGAAGCATCCACTTCTTATTAAAAGAGGCAAATTTTCTTTAGATTGGCCATCTTGCACCTTATATACTTAGTTGAGTGCTATAAGCACTATGCGATCTTGTGACAGATGATACTTGGGAGTTGGGAGTTAAAAGGTTGACTTGCTGTGATGCATGAGTATCCCTTGCAGTTCTCGTTTGCTTCTTCTGTGCAGATGTTTGAGCTTTTCCTTTTGGCAAGGAATGCTCGTGGGGAGTAAAATAGGGTTTTCTTTAAGTGCAAAGGATTAGAGAGCTCAGATGTGACCAGAGATGGGCAGGGTTGAGTAAGATCATAGGAAGTACCGTTGAGGTGGATGATTATTCTAGACGAGCTAGGATCCATTTATGGAGAATGCTATTCAGAATACAGAGAGATGAAATTTTGCTTTCTCCTTTGCGATTGGCATCTTGGTCGGAGACTTAAATTTTTCGATGCTTATGGAAAAAGAAAGGGAAGGGGCATGGTCAATTGATGTTATTGTGTTTTTTTTTTTTTTTTTTTTTTTTTTATCATTTACTAAAAAAGAAAGTCAAAGAGGTTAATTAGTTACTTGGACATTATTCATTAAAAAAAATAGTTACTTTGACATTATGAGTACTTTTGGAGATTTGATGGCATGGTGTCCTTAGCTGTTGCATTGTTGTACATGGAAACGGTTGAAAATGTGCTGGATAGGAAAGGTATTGATTAAATCTCTGTATTTTTGGGATTCTTAGGAGCATGGTGGAAAGTCTTTGAAGGAAAGGTGAGGTCTCTGTATAACATTTCTTTTTGATAGAGTCATTTAGGAAGTGTAGATAGTTTTGCTAGCTTTATGATTTTTGTGCTCAGGGAGTACTATCTGTTATTTGTTATTTGTTATTTGACTTTTGTTATGGGTTTGGATAGAGTTTGATCTATTGATTCTTTTAAACAGCGCACACAGTTTTGTGGCATGATAATCAAGGAAGATGACCTACGTACTAGGTCAGTTTTCATGTAATGGGAGATTGAGTCTGACTTATACGGGTCCAGGTTTCGGTCAGCCTGTACCCCAATCACCAAAAAGGGGAAAGAAAAATGAAATAAGGCAATTAATAATTGACAATGTCGATAGAGGAATATTTCAAAATACCTGTTAATAGTTATAATTCAGAAGGGTGAGGAACCTGAGGATGTATCTTAAAGAGTCTTGGGTTGGAGCAATATGTGCTCCGTAGTGCATTCATTTACAAATTTCAAAATAATTTTAAGGAATATATGGACTATGGAAGAGAACTAACTGACAGATTTCATGCAAGTGAGCTTCGTTTGAATTGCGACTGATATAAGCATGATCGGCAGACTTTAAGTCAACCAATTCAAAAAAGGGTGTCTAGCATTAGTGTCAAAAGATGCACTAGTAAAGGTCTGGGTTTTTTATCCAAAGTATGAGCAATGTGTGGGAGTATTTCAGGAGTTTTACCAGTGAAAAATGCAATGCCTAGGAGGCACATAGGATTTGAGTGACATTTGCTGATTATTACTGTCATCTGAACTGGAGCATTCTTCTTAACTTCTAGGACCCATTTAAATGGGGGGGGGGGGAGGGAGGGTTTTGTACTTAATAAGCTGGCTTCGATGGAGATTATTAAGAGATGTTGCTCGTTTAAACTTTTGGGATTGCTATCTGGTTGCCCAAGTTATGAGTGGGAAGGCACGTTGTTAGAAGAACTCTAGATCGTACAGCTGCATTGTTGGGTGAAATTAAATAGTTTGGGTTTTGGGATAATGTCAACAATTTGGGTGTATAAGAGGAAGTTTGTGCTGCAGCTCGGAATAGCAATGTCTGAATAGGACACCTGAATAGATGCTAAGAAGATATTACACCCTTATACTTCAAGGTTTTTCACAAAAGAGATCTACATATGATATTCATTAATTTAGAAAAAAACATATGATAGAGTTCTTAGAGATGTGTTGTGGTAGTCATCGATGAAAAAAGAAATATCTCTTAAATATTTTAATTTTATCAGAGATATGTATGAAAAAACTCTTACTAATATAAGAACTTAGAGAGGTCTAAACGATAACTTCCTTCTTAACATTTGGTTCTATTAAGATTCGACATTAAATCTTATTCTTTTTACAATAGTGATAGATGAAATTATAAAAAATATTCAAAATAAAATATTATGGTATATACTTTTCGTAAATGATATAATATCGCTTGATGAAACTATGAAACTAAAGAAAGTATTAATATTAAATTAGAGTTATTGAGGGTTATATTGCAATGTAGAATATTTAGATTGAGTAGATTCAAAACTGAGCATATAAGATATAAGTTTAGTGACAATCATCAAAATGATGAAAAAACAATTAGTTTAGAAGGAAGAGATGTACAAAAAAAGTGAATGTTTTAGATATTTTGGTTCCATCATTTAGAACGATGGTTATATAGATGGGGATGTGAAAAATATGATTCAAGTGGGTTGGATGAAATTGAGAAAGACATCTAGAGTTTTTTACGATCGCATAATACCATTATATTTAAAGAAAAAATTTTATAAAATTGTAGTTAAACCAATACTATTGTAGGGCACTGAATATTAAACTATTAAACAACAAGAGTATAAAATGGATATAAGTGAAATGAGAATATTTAGATTGATATATGACAAAACTAGAAAAAATAGAATTAGAAACAAAGAAATATATAATAAGTTAGAAGTTAGTTCAATTATTGATAAAATGTAAAAGTACCGTCTAAGACGGTTTGGGCATGTGCAACAAAGAACTAGAGATGCACATGTTAGGAGAATTGAGAACTTAAATATATGCGATTTTGTGAAAAATAGAGATAGTTTGTTAAAAATTTAAATGTAAATTATTCGTAAATAAATGATAGTTATGGATTTAATTGAGAAAATAATTTTAAATAAAAATGAGTGACGTAGGAGAATCTACACAAATTAAATCAATACTATTTTTTTTTTAATTTACCTGATATTTATTTTTTAAATGATCAATTCTGAAATTTGGGATAGAAGGCATAAATTGTTGTTGTTATCGACTCCAAGGTCATTGACCGAAAACATGGATCTGAGGCTTGAAACTGAATTAATATGCATGCTGTCATTTTAAGGGTTTGAAGCAAGTGTGAGCACTACAACCGACGAGTCAATTTTCAATCGGGGGTTACAATAGAAAGCTCGACAGCATTTTCTAAATTGTCCCAGATGACTTTATTATTGAGTATTTTGTGGGAATTGGCGAACAACAATTACATTAAAATGGTATTTATGATGTTTGTGTCCCTTTTACCAGTCAAGTATACATGGTAAGAGAAATTGAGACGGAAGAAATTGTAGCTTTGAAAAAGATACGAATGGACAATGAAAGAGAAGGGATAATCTTGTTCATGACCCCCCTCTCTCTCTCTCTTATGCACGCATGCATACATGCGCACCTGATGGGATCTTGTATCTTAAGGACTTAGATTTGGGATTGGAACGCAAACTTCACGTAACACTCGTGTCATATGAAGCATATGAAGGTTGCTGAAGTTTGGAATGGTGAATGCACTAGGGTTGGAGTTTTTGGTTTAATGATTGTAACAAACTTTCTCTTACAATAATTGATCGAATGTCTCACTTCTTTGTACTTAGAGATCTCTCAAGGGATGGTGTAACACTCAAAAAACAAAATTGCTTCATGCTCATAAGATGAGTGGAGAGAAAACTTTTCTTTTAATAGAATAACGAAATTGGCTAGAATAAGAATTAGAGTTACAAAATATTTTCTTTAATATTTATACGACTAAAGTTTTGGAGTTACACTTTCTCATTACTAAATGTAGAGCATAAATCGGTTATTTTCCCATCAAATAAGTCATAAGAAATAGATAAAACATAATCAAATAATAAACCCTAATCAAATTACTCATAGGCCGGGGCCATGGGTCATGGACCGGGCCTTGGACCATTTCTCCAAAAGATTTTAAATTTTCTCCGACATCCTTTAGGAACCCATTATGGCATAGAATGCTTAGGTTGCCATTCATGGGCTCTCAGCTGTGCGGTTGGACTCCAAAGGCTAGCGGGTGGTGCGTCTCTTCCATTTTGAACTCGGACCCTTCTTGTTTGGACCCCTCTTGCTTGCCAACTATCTCTAGGCTTTGTAGGACTCCTTGTGGCTCTGAAACATCTGCCTTCACGTCCTCCTTACAGCTGGACAGCATCGGCTCCTTTCCATGCCATCTGTGCACGGTCATTGAGCACCGGGTTCGGCTGCGTCTCAATGGTCCCTAAAGGCTGTTTCCTTGTTTTGGCATGTCTAGCTCTGAGCCTAGCATTCCTTATGGTCCTCCTCAGGTCTGGGACAGTGCCACATGCATGCACATACAAACAATAGCCATGCACCATAGTTTATGTGCATTGTTTAATTTGTCATTTCTTAATTAATCTGTCTAACAGCAATCTTGGTTTCTGCAGTTCCCTATAACTGCCATCAGGGAAATTAAAATTCTGAAAAAGCTGCACCATCCAAAATGTTATCAAGTTGAAGGAGATTGTTACCTCTCCAGGTCAAAAAAGATGAACATGGAAAACCGGGTGCATAACAGTTTTAATTAGTTTGTGATATATGACAGGCTTCTACCTGTGTGGCAATTACATATTTAGATATGTGACGTTTGAGTTGCAAAGAAACATGCTGGAAGAAAAAAAAATTTATAAATATAAAGTGGATAATCAAAGCACTCTCTAATCGTAGGGCAGCCTGTGCAGAATGATTCTCAGTTGGGATCGGGATGATTAATTGTGTGCAACCTATCCCCTTGCCAAAGAAGTTGTTTGTGACGTTGCACCAAGGCACATACTCAAAGACCTCTGTTTTGGGGGGAGGGGAGGAGTTTTTGTGGTTCCCATACCTAGTAGATCAGAATTTATCAAAATGCAGAAACCTAGACCAAAAGGCTGTCAGAGGGATTGTTTTATGGTATACGCTGAAAGTGTTTCCATTCTATTTATGGGGATTTATTGGGTCAATCCATTTAGTTTTGGTCATTAGTTTCTTATTTTAGCTGATATCTTTGGATGATTTATATGGTTAATTTAAAATATAATGCATCTAACATAGTTCATAGGTATTTTTTTTTTCCTTTTCGGTAGTTGTAAGGATAGTGTGTATGGCAAATTTGAATGCGTTAGCAGTAATAGAAGTCGCATGCGATATTAGTACAAAAGGGTGTAAATTCATGTTGTTTTATTGGGTCTGAATGAATGAATTTTATGGTACAGAGAATGGTAATAAGAACAAAGGTAGCATCTATATGGTCTTTGAGTATATGGACCACAACTTGACGGGTCTCTTAGATCGTCCAGGACTCAGATTTACAATCCCTCAAATCAAGGTAGTGTATCCAGATAGCTAATGACGGACTGCTTATATTTGGGTCCACAACCTTTAGATTGTTTGGCTGTTTTATTTTCCAGTGTTATATGAAGCAGTTATTGACGCGCGTTATTGTCATGTTAATGCAGTTCTTCATCGGGATATCAAAGTCATGTTCTTTTCATATTTGGCCTAATCTTCCTCAGTGGCACAATGCATCTGACAAAGTCCCTGTTCATAGTGTTTTGGCAGGCTCTAATCTTCTGATAGATAACGAGGGAAATCTGAAGCTTGCAGATTTTGGGCTTGCGAGGTTATTCTCTGGTAACCATTTAGGAGTCTTATGAATCAGGCTATTACCCTATGGTATAGGTAAAATTTCACTGTTCTAATTTGCATGATACGTATCAAGTTGCTGACCTTGAACTTACATGAAAGGAAAACCGTTGTTTTGATAATATCCTTGCTTATTTAAATGCTTTGATATTCTATTTGCAGACCCCCTGAGTTGCTTCTTGAAGCAACGAAGTATGGTCCAGCTGCTTACGTGGTCTGTTGGTTGTATTTTTGCTGAGCTATTGTACGGGAAACCAATTTAGCTGGAAAAAATGAGGTCGGATCAGTCTCAATATGTCTTTGTCATTTTTTTTTTTTTAATTTAAAATCTTGGATTGCGCGGATAACTCTTCCAATTTTATTATCCATTACTTGGGGTTTGAACTTTGGGCTTTCATTTGAGCTTTTCCCTCGGTTTGGCTTCTCTTGAACTTAGGCTTAGATCTTGAGAATGCAATTGAATTTGGGCTTGGATCACTTGGGGTTTGCTTTGAATTGGATTAATTAAAATATAATTCAATATTATATTGAAAATAAAAAGAATCAAAACGAGTAGTAACCGCCCTGGTGCTCATTAACCAAGAGTGCAACAAAATGAGTATTTTTTTAGTTCCGGTGCCTTCCCCAACAACCAAGGATTCCAATGATGTGGTTATTGTGATACATGAGACTTTCGTGGCCATTACCATAACTACATGAGCATAGGATTACGTTAATAACCACTTTTATTCTTAGCCTTCAAAGAGCACTCATAAAGCCCCTTCTTAGCACGTTTGTCACTCTATGAGTTCGACCCTCAATCAAATTGAAATACTTCCATCTCAAAAAAAGGTATTATATTTATATCATCAAAAAATTAAAACAAAATAGATTTGTTTCTTTTAACTTTAAAAATAATTAAAATAATTATTGAATTATAGATCAAACTGATTTCATGCATTTTACAATTATAGTCATAACTGATTTCGATTGTAGGGTTAATTGGAGAATCAAGTACAAGTGACAATTATAGATCAAACTTGAATTTTGCTAATACTTTTGTTATTTCTAATGAAATTAACTGTGAATCTCATGCTTTTTACTTTCATTTTTGTCATAAATTTAGCAAAATATATATGAACACAAAATATTATTTTTCACACATCCTCCAAAATAGTTTGATGCTTTCTCCTCTCGAAATGATGCTCTAATATATATTGTTGTTATTAATGTATGGTAAAATAGTAAAAAAAAAAATTAAAAATTAGTTTTGAAATATCAAAAATTATTTTAGATAACCAATAATTTTTAACTAATTTTGAATTATCACTTGGGTTTTAGATTACCAAATACAATTTTTAGTTGTTTGAGAAGTTGAACATCCAAAGGCACCCTCCACACAGACAACAAATACTTTAAAAAAATAAAATATATAATATTTGGTTACATTTAGCTCCAAAAATAATTAAAAACTGATTTTAGAGTCAAGTAAAAAAAAATATTTTACTGGGCAATAGTTAATAAACTTTTGTTTTTATTTTGTTAAGAAATAAAGGTTATTTCTTGCTCAAATAATTAAGAAATACAGCATGGATTAAAAATGTTCTTGAGCCAAAGATTGTATTATAGTTATTTTTAAAACTAAAAGTAACAATTTTTTAATTTTTAAAAAAATGGAGATGCAGCTTGTACTCCCTCACATGCAAGGAAAGCACTATACTATTTGAACTATATCTCCATTTGACATTATCTTTCAATATTGAACGTAAGAATCAAAAGAATAGTCACTTTCAACTGTTCATAACTTTGATTTAGATTCTAATTGAATTTCGTATAAGAACAATGAACTTAATGAATTGTATATGTATCATATAAAATACAAATTTCATATCTCATATAAAGTATTCATATCTTGATCAATATTTTATTGAGACAATCATAAGATCTCTGATCAAATTAAGTGTATCCGATCTGTGGTATTGATGAAGTTAGTGTTCATTTTGTGATAATAGGATCTGTATTCTTATCTTTATATTAAATGTACCAACACCAAACAAAAAGGATAGTCGAGCCTGAACAAGTTAAGATAGGAAAACATGTCTCCCCATATCTTAATTTGATCAGAGATCCTATTGATTGTTTCAATAAAATTTTGATTAAGATATGAAATTGGTATTTGATATAGTATATATATAATACACTAAGTTCATTGCTCTTATACAACATTCAATTAGAATCTAAATCAAAGTTATGAATGGTTGAAAGAGACTGTTCTTTTGATTCTGACGTTCCAATAGTTGAAAGAGACTGTCAAATGAGGATATAACTTAAATGGTAAAGCACTCACTTTGCATGTGAGAGGTGCATGGTTTGATCTCACTGTATCTCCACCTTTATCCATTTTTTCTAATTAATTGAACTATGAACTTGTTTGTGTTTGTTGTGCCAATTGAGTGCCTACAGTTGATGGAGAGAGTTTAATAAGTGTATCTAATCTATGGTATTATTGAAGTTTGAGTGCATTTAATGTTAGTCGCATTTGCATTCTCATCTTTATATTGAATCTACCGGACCAAGTAAAAAGTACGGCCGAGCCTTAGGAGATGAAAATAGAGAAACATTTCTCTCCGCATCTTAATCTAATAAAAAATTTTATCAATTATCTCAATACTTTTGATCAAAAGACATGAATGCTTTATATAAGACACGAAATTTGTATTTTATATAATATATATACAATTCACTAAGTTTATTGTTCTTGTACAACATTCAATTAGAAATTAAATCAAAGCCATGAATAGATAAAGAGACTATTCTTTTGATTCTCACATTCCAATCGTTGAAAGAGACGATGTCAAAAGGGAATGTAGCTCAAATGACAAAGTGCTCACTTTGTGTGCGAGAGGTACAGTGATCCTTTACATCTCCACTTTTATCTATTTTTTTTCTAACTAATTGGACTATGAACTTGTTTGTGTTTCCTACGCCAATGAAGTGTCCATACTCGATGGAGAGAGTTCACTAAGTATAACCAATCTTTGGTGTTGATCAAGTTTGTATGCATTTAATGTTAGTAGGATTTGTATTCTTATCTTTATATTGAATCTACCAATATCCAACAAAAAGTATGATCAAACCTTAACAAGTGAAAACAGGGAAATAAGTATCTACACATTTTAATGTGATCAAAGATCTTATTGATTGTCTCAATAAAATCTTGATCAAGATATGAATGATTTATATAATACATAAAATTGGTGTTTTATATAATATATTTTCAGTTTACTAAGTTTATTGCCCTTGTACAATATTTAATTAGAACTTAAATCAAAATCATGAATGGTTGAAAGAGACTATTCTTTTGATTCTCACATTCGAATGTTGAAATAGATTATATCAAATGGGGATGTAGCTCAAATGGTAGAGCGCTCGCTTTGCATGCGAGAGGTACAGGTTCGATCCCCTGCATCTCCACTTTTATCCTTTTTTTCTGATTAATTGGACTATGGACTCAAATCTCATGCATCTCCACTTTATAATGCTGATGAAGTTGGTGTGCATTTAAGATTAGTAGGATATGCATTCTTATCTTTATATTAAATCTATCAACACCAAGCAAAAGGTATGGCCGAGCCTTTAACAGGTGATAACATTGTTCTACAACACATGCTCCCATAGAATCTTAATATTTCTTAGTCTACTAGGTTACTTTCCAATTTCAACTTTTTCTTGTAAATATGCATATTCCATTTTGCAAAATTAAAATTTAAAATTATTAATACGAGCAAACTTTTTATTAATTTAAAATATTTATTTAAATTTTAAATTCCTTTTTTGAGAACTTTTCTAACCATAAAAAATGATTTATACGAAATAATTAAGAGTGCAATTAAAGGTCGTTGTAGCAACAAACATATTTAGAATCTCAACTATGCTCATGTTGGCCTCTTTGGCTCTCCCTCCCCACATTTTTTCTACCCACAGCCATGAACAAGTTTCTGTCATGACCTAATTCTCACAAGTGAGAATTAAATCTAGCTAAAAATCACTCTTTGGTTTTAAAAAGAAAATAGAACATGTGTAAGACAGGGGAGGCAAAATAGGGCATTTACGACTTGGTACAATCAAGGTTGAGAAAGAATGATCTGAATGGGAATGAAAAGAAGTGTTGTGGAATGTTATACAGAGAAAGAAGTAAGGGAAGAATATAGAAAAAGAGACAGAAGATAGTAGACAGAGAGAGAGCGAGAATGAAGTCGAAAACCCGAAATCTGTTATTCCTTCAATCATTCAAGCCATTTGTACAAATTGATTGATCAGTTACTTAATTAACCTACCTAATTCAACTAATCAATTATTACAATTGAAACTAACTATGAAATCAATTGGGACAGTTTGGGGTTAAATACTAGTCTTTAAATTTGAAATTCACTTAGCTAGCCATTACAATGTCCTCTCCCTTTGAAGACTCCCTTGTTCTCAAGGCTGAAAAGTGGGAAATTGGGTTTTGATAAAACTAATATCCTCCCATGTTGATTCTTCTAGATTTTATCCACTAGTTTAATAATTGACAATTGGCTTATTATTTCTCAAAATCACTCATCTTCTCAGAATTGCATCTTGTTGGATTTAATCGCGCATGCGGAAGCGTGAATTAAATAGATTCGGAATTTTCGGGATAAATACCTCTATTGGGCGGTCTCCAAAATCCACCGTGTCGCGATGTCTCTCGAACGGATCGCACGGTCGGATGGTGATCACGCAATCGAACCACCACCTCAAATCCACGACGCCTCAAGCCTCGTGTCCGGTGAATCGTCTGACGATGGGAGATTTTCCTACGCGAAAATCTCCATCCCTCACTCTTTTCTCTCTCTCTAGAGAAGTGCTGTTAAACCCTAGCCATCTCCTCACATGGTTTCTTTCATGTCACATCCCGCAGAAGGAAAGAGGGCTCTCTTGGGGGAGTTACCACATGAGTGGTTAATAGGGTGGTTATTGGGGATAATGGGAGTTACCCCATTATTCCCAAATTACCACAATGCCCCTCTTGGGCATATCCCAACATCTCCCACTTGCACATGAGGGCATTTCATTTCCGTCAATCACAAGATCACAACTCATGCGATCTATCACATCACCCTACTGGACTTTCATACTGGATTGGGCGTCGTGCGACCGGCGAGTACACCTGCAAACAAAGACTTCTCGATACACCTGTTAGGATGATCGAGTAGTCACCGTTAGTATAAAAATAACTCGCTATACCCCAGACTCAATGCATTTACATCCATCGAGCCACTTTCCTCATCGAAAGTGATCCCCAATCAATTTGCTCGACTATGTATTCATTATTATGTTTGAATCCCAACATGGATTAACACAATAGGTCGACCTATGAATACATAACAATGATGTAATGTCTATTGGCCTTCCTTTTCCCAAACTCGAATCTATCGGTCTCAATTCAGCTGCTTTCCTAGACCTGCCCCTTAGACCTCAATTTATCTTCCGGGCCATAGGTAAACAGACTAAAGTAACAACACTGAACCAATACTTCTAGAGACAGCCGAAAGTAATAAGGGCATAAGAGATCCCACCCAATGGATCTCAGGTCTCACACAGTGGGAACCGGGGATCATGATCAAACTATCGTCTCAAATAATAGCTCCCACTATCCCATGGTCGTCTCATCACACGTGGTATGAAACACGTGCCACAGTGTTATTCCCCCATCTCTCAAAAGGGCATATGTCAGATTTCTCTAACACTGTACAGGTACGGGACTCAGTCTACACATAAGACTTTACCCAGAGATCTCAGAGAGAGCAACTCAGAGACAATATCACAAATCGCAGGTGATATCTGAGATCTCAAACCTGGCTACTTACAGGCAACATGGATGTGGGTATTTCCATGCCGGTCATATCGCATATGACCTCATCCTGAACACATATCAGGGCGACTTATGTTCTAGTAGGGCTACTCTCAAAGCCTCTTACAACTAGAATCCGTCTCATCTCCGCTCACTCAGAGTCGGAGGTGGTCACTCGTGTGAGAGAGTCAACCACGCCTGCCTGACACATCTTTTATCACAAGATCATAATATATGACAACAAATGATGCATGAAATAAATATGTGACTCAATAATGCATACATGTCATATATTAAAATAAGCATCTAAAACAGTATATAAGGAGAAATGTTAAAGTACACTAAACCCAATGATTCCTTATCTCACAAAGGAATCTCTCACAACGGGTTTTCTGAAGAGATCAGCTCTCATGCTGTATGTCAAGGTGTACTTAGATGTCACAATACCCTTCTCGGTAATTTCTCTCACAGTGGTCTTCGGTATTAATGTGTTTGGCTTTACTATTATACTTAGGGTCTCATTTGATGACAGTGTCGGTCTGATTATCACAATAATCATCACTGACCTCCCACTATCTGTCACAACCTCTAAGTCTTCCAGAAAATTTCTGAAGCCAACCATTCTCATGAACTGCAATTGAGCACACTACAAGCTCAGTCTCTATCGTAAATAGAGATATACAGGTTCTCTTCTTACTACTCTAAGAAGATAAAACCTTTTGCGTTTATTCAGATCACTACTCCCAGTCAGTATCTGAATCTCAACCACAAAACGCAAATCACCTCATCCGTAATACATGGAGAGCTCTGCAGTTCAAATGAGATATTTCGGAATCCTTTTTCACTGCTCTACAGTGATCCCTTTCAGGATTCTATTAATACCTACTCACCAGATCGACTGCTAAATAAACGTCTGGTCATGTATGCCTCATCGCATACATCAAATTGTATATCACACGTGTATACCTCATCGCATACACTAGAAATGTATTTTGCACTGGAGTAAGGGATTCTACTTATCTCCCTTATTTTTTTTATAAATTCTAGGGCATGTGTCAAGATTCAAGTCTTTTTATCTTTAGCGATTAGAGTATCTTTTAGGTTGTCATCGCTCTTCTCGAAATGCTTAAGAATCTACCTGATGTAAAACTCTTGTTAAAGAGTCAACACCATTCTTAAGTGATCCCTATGGATCCAAAATCTGAGAATGAACTAAAACCTCGCAACCATGTTACAATGGTCATTGGATACTCTCTGTTGTTCCCGGCCAACAGTATGTCACCCACATATGAGAACATGCTCATAAAGGAGTCATCGTGACGTATCAGATATATGCAATGATCCTACTCGATCATTACAAAACCATAAGATATCACCTTCTCGTGAAACCTCAAGCGCCGCTTTCTAGATGATGGCTTAAGGTCGTATTTTGATTTCTAAAATCAATACCTGATCTACTAGAACGAACCCAAAGGGATGCTCTATGTAGATCGCCTCATCTTGACTTCCACTACGAAAGCGGTCTTTACGTCCTTGTGATGTGACTCTTGATCTATGTTCGTGACAATCGCTGAAAGATAAACGGATCGAGATAAATTGGACTATGATTCCTCGATAGTCCACCCCTCAGTCTAAGTGTAACCCTTGGTTACTAGACGGGTTCTTTATCTCTTCATCAATCCGTTGACCTTTATCTTGACTTTGAGAACCTACTTGTTCCCAATAGTCCTTCCGCCCTTAAGCTAATCAACTAGGTCCCAGACCCTATTGATTCTCATCAACTCCTTCTCTTCATTTATGGCCTTCATTAAACGGCATTTTGTATCCTCTGGAGAGCCTCTCGGACCGTTTTAGATTTCTCATCATCCTCTAGAGTCGCAACGAGGGTCTCACCCTCAATCGAGAAAACAACGTTTAAATACGCATTCTCGACACTCTTAGGAGGAGAGAAAAATCTTTACCTCTTGATGGATCGCTCCCACTGAGATCAAGATCCGTAGTGGATTCTTGTATCCCGCCGCTGGGCTCCCCGAACCACGAGGCTCATCCATCGCATAAAGAGTAAGGTCCAAATTGATTTCACCTCTCTTAGGGAAATCATTCGATTTCACCTCTCTTAGGGAAATCATTCTCAAGAAATATAATATTACGAGACTCAATCTCGATTATAGTGCCGTTCGTGTTCGCCTAGGAACACATATTTTCTCGCGGGCCTAACTCACCGTGTGAATGCGAGAAATCGTGGCACAACCCCATAACATCAAGTGGCTAAGGTCAGGCTGCCTCCCTGTCCAAAGCTCAAATGGGGAACTGACTACTAGTCAGTAGTCTCGTAATACTCTTATTGAAACAGAGTCCCATGTGTAGTTTAGACGAATACTTGCGTTCTCGCTCGGTTCCAAGAGTCTAATTGACTCTCAATCTTGCTTATGAACCTCCTGAAGCAGTTTAATGCCTCAGACTGATGCGAGATCAGATTGATGAACCGAAACGCACGTAAGCGTCTATAAGCATCATATTTTTACACAACTCCATTTCCGGCTCTCATGCTCATGAGACCACAATAAAAAGAAGGAAAACACAATAGTTAACTGCAATGGAGTCCCAGCTCTCATTGCATTGCCAGATGGTTTTCTCGTCATTTTGCCGACTAGGCAAAACTCACATACGGGTAACTCGAATCTGGTTAGCGGGTCCAAGAAACCTCTTGCTACTAACCGATTCATCATCTCTTACCCCATGTGTCTAAGTCTACTATGTCATTCATTTATATCATCATCTACGCAATCAGATGTAAAGTCAATAGTAGAACTACTAAAAAACCATTAGAAAGAGTAATACCCAATGCATACATTTCATCATGGATTAAAACCAGAATTATTTAGAAAATTATCGTATTAAAAATAAGGGAATGATTTCACACATATCGTAGTCAATTTTAGACAAGGTACAAAATTGTAGATCCGTCGAATGCCTACAATATTGAGGACGTCATAGCAAGTGTCGTTCCCTCTGACAACGACAAATGCTCTGTCCTTAACGTAAATCCTCCAAACTTAAGGATTCACTTGACGGAACTATATTTACGCACTCCTGTCTCGAGTTACGTGGTCGGTTGCTCCTGATTTCAAAGGAGAGAAATCGGCGAGTATTATAGTGAATGAGACAAATCTCAAACCACGTAAAGAAAAAGGATATTAATTTCTGCTCGTCACACTCACGAGCGAAATGACCAAATCTACCTCAAGCGTAGCAATTTCTTTGGTCTAAACAAATTCCTTCGTCTTGCGTTCTTGTACCTCATTGTCGGTTTTCTCGGATGATTTTTATTACCTAGATCTCGAGTCACGTTCGCTAGACTTAGCGCCGGGGAAGTCCTTACTTGACTCCTCTGAATAAGCATGACTCGAATGTGGCCTACTCGCCTCTAGGTGCTCCTCATCGAGCTCACAATATGTACTCACGTCAACGAAAGTACGAATACTTTCGTCAAATGTGAGATAGGATTTCACGGTTTCCCATGAATCAGGTAAAAACTGGATCACATCCAGAACCTAAATTCCATCCGAAATTTACTCGTCCGTTTATATTAACTCGGTGATCATACTCGACATTTGCTTCATTGTATGATTAACCCTTTTCTTCTGCATCCTCACATAGGAGCCGAAGAGAGCAACACTATGCTCTTTAGGGACGAGTCGAACCGACATGTTCATAGAATATGACTCGAAAAACGAGACTAAGTCATCGTGTATGCCACTGTTAAGCGTTGCCCTAACTTGGCAAATCTTTTGTACCATACACACTAGATCTCTTTATCTCGTATATTCTGAGGCGCGGTACCCACCCTGGGGCCATCATCTCTTGCCTCAGATTCCCGTTAGATTTTTTTTTTGTCTCTCGAGAATAAACCGAATCTACTGATAAAATCGCGCAGATCATATCATTCAGTTTACTCTCCTTGCAAAAATTTACAAAAAATTTAATACGACGGTTCTCAACGCATTAAGAGAGACATTTGTGACTTGGAGATGCTTATTATCACATTTTTGTACGCCCTACGAATCATCAAGACCAAAATGACTTGAGTACGACCCCAAAGCGAGCGTATGAGTCAACGGACACCATACACCACAACTTGGAATCGCATCTTACCATTTGGATTGTGATTCGACGCACAAAAACCCACAAAAAGTCACATTTATGGATATAGGACCCCCAAAAATTGAAAAAATTCAATTTTGAGCGACTTCACGCGCCACCCGGGGCCCACACGCGCCGCCGCTCGCCGGCGGTGCGATCCACGCGCCGCCGCGCGCATCCACGCGCCGGCGGTGAGCCTCCACGCGCTGCCACGCGCCTCCACGCGCTGGCAGCAGTCTGGCTCACGCGCCAGACGCGCGGCGCGGCTCATACGCGCTGCCACGCGCCAGGGCCGGCTCGGCTCACGCGCGCCCAGTCGCGGCGCGCGGCTCACGCGCCTTCACGCGCTGAGCCGTGTTGAGCCGGGTCTGACCGGGTCGGTCAACGGGTCAAGGTTGACCCGACTGACCCGGTCAACGGGTCAGGGTTGACCCGACTGACCGGTCAACGGTTTTCGAGTCCGACCCGGTCGGGTCGGTTTGCGGGGTCGGTCCGGGGTCAGGGTCCGACCCGATCCGCTGAGCCTGCCCGTTCACGCGCCTGTGTGGCGCGAGAAGTCCACGCGCCTAGCAGACGCGCCTCCTGGCGCGTGCGTGTCACGCGCCCGCGGGTCTGGGCCGGTTCTTCTTCGCCCGACGGGTCCTGCAACGGGTTTTTCGACCCGTTTTCTGGAAAACTCGATTCCGGCTGTTGTTTCTTGCATTTTTCGACTGGAAAAAATTTGTGGGCATCCTCCAAACATCCTACACTCGATTTTAGGAGGATTTAAGCCCAAAAATGGTCGGATTCAACCACCCCAGTCGCGACCCTCCGCGGCCATTCGGAAATCCCGGTTTCCGGCACCCAAAACTCATAATAAAAGACATAAAACAATAGATCTAGATGCAAGGAACACATTTATAATTTTTTCATGCATCGATCCGCCCTCTAAGGCCACAGATCTAAGGTTTTCATGTCCGTACGGTCGCAAACTTCGACCGGACATTTCATGGCCCAAACATGCTCGGAAAATTAAACAAAAATTAGTTTTGTAATCCTTGGGCCATGGGTATTCCTACGGTGTTCTCGGATTTACGAAATTCATCCGTGATCCGGACCCCAAAATTTTAAACCCCAAAAAATAATTCCGAAAATTATTTTAAATTAAATCCAACCCGCTCTGATACCAATGTTAGATTTAATCGCGCATGCGGAAGCGTGAATTAAATAGATTCGGAATTTTCGGGATAAATACCTCTATTGGGCGGTCTCCAAAATCCACCGTGTCGCGATGTCCCTCGAACGGATCGCACGGTCGGATGGTGATCACGCAATCGAACCACCACCTCAAATCCACGACGCCTCAAGCCTCGTGTCCGGTGAATCGTCTGACGATAGGAGATTTTCCTACGCGAAAATCTCCATCCCTCACTCTTTTCTCTCTCTCTAGAGAAGTGCTGTTAAACCCTAGCCATCTCCTCACATGGTTTCTTTCATGTCACATCCCGCAGAAGGAAAGAGGGCTCTCTTGGGGGAGTTACCACATGAGTGGTTAATAGGGTGGTTATTGGGGATAATGGGAGTTACCCCATTATTCCCAAATTACCACAATGCCCCTCTTGGGCATATCCCAACACATCTGGTTCAACCATGACTTGTTTGTCAAGCCCTACCAAAGGCATAAGCATAGTTTCTTGAGTAGGACCAATCTTCTTCTTAAATAATGAGTGTGAAACATAAAATGAATTTTTGAACCCTGTGATAATTGTAACTTATAAACTGTTTTACCTACACTAACTATTATTGGAAATGGTCATAATACTTTGAAGACAGATTAAGTTGTCTTCTAAACTCCACAAATAGTTGCCTAGCAACTTAAAGTAGACCATATTGCCTACTTCAAACTCTCTTTGAGATCAATTATAATCAGCCTTAAACTTCATTGTGTTCTAAGCCTTAGCTAAATGGTCATGAAAATTTATAATATAGCATGTCTGTTCTGGACAAAGCTTATAAGATGTGGCAAAATCTAGATAGTGACCCATTGGAATGGATTTATACTTGTATCCATATAATGATTCAAAAAGAGACATTTATATGTTTGAGTGAAAACTAATATTATACCGTCATTCTACCAAACTAAGCCATTGGTACCAAATTTTGGATCTATCAGAAGTCATGCATATCAAGTAATATTATAAACACCGATTTAATCTCTTATTTTGACCATCCATTTAAGAGTAATAGGTACTATTGAGCTTCAATTGGGTGCCTATCAATCTAAACAACTCCTGCCAAAATAGACTTGTAAATACCTTATCTCAATTTTTCACAATTGATTCTAGAAGCTCATGTAAGTTAAACACATAGTCCACAAAATATTGAGCCACCTTCATTGCAGTGTAAAAATGTTGTAGGGCTATAAAATGATTGAACTTGGTTAGTCTATAAATAACTACCAAGATAGTATCATGTCCTTGAGACTGGTAGCCTTTCAATAAAATCTATACTAATTTGAGACCAAACTTGTGAAGAAATATGTAAGGGTTAAGGCAATCCAGAGTAAGGCACATTCTTATGTTTGTTTCTCTGGCACACCTCATATTTTTGCACAAATTTGATCATGAGTGCTTTTATCGAAGGCCAATAGAATGCAACCTTCATCCTTTGCAAGATGTCATTTTGTCCTGAATGTCCTCCATACCAAAGCTATGCATTTGTTATATCACTCTAGTCCTTAACTAAAAGCCATTACTGACATATAATTTCCTTTTGAACATGAAAATTCTATCTTAAAACTAGAAATTTGTCTTGTGAAGCAATATGCAGGGGTTAAGGCAGTCCGGGATAAGGCATATTCTCATGTTTATTTCTTTGACACACCTCATATTTTTGCACAAATTTGATCATGACTAGGGGTGTTAATGACACCGGGTAGTGTCACGGATACCCGTGACACTATCCGGTCAAGGCTCGAGCCCGGGCTCGGTCAAACTGAGCTCGAGCCCGAGCTCGGGCTCGGGTAGCTAGGTATCGAGCTCGAGCTCGAACCCAGCTGTGTCGAGCTCGAAGGCTCTACGAGCTATCCGAAATATTTTAATTTTTTTAAAAATAAATTTTATATATAATTATATATATATTTTTAAAAAAATTATATATAAAATTATATTTTTAGGTATATTTTTTAAATATATTACCTATACCACCCAATGACACTACCCGACGACATTTCGAGCTCGAGCTCGAGCTTGAAAAATACAAACTCGGCGAGCTCAAGCTCGAGCTCGAGCTCACCTAAAGTATATCGAGCTCGAGCTCGGGTATTATGATACCCGAGCTCGACCCGGGTGTCATAACACCCTTAATCATGACTGCTTTTATCGAAGGCCAATAGAATGTAGCTTTCACCCTTTGCAAGATGCCATTTTGTCCTGAATGTCCTCCGTACCAAAGCTATGCATTTGTTATATCACTCTAGTCCTTAACTGAGAGCCATTACCGACATATATTTTCCTTTTGAACATGAAAATTCAATCTTAAAACTAGAAATTTGTCTTGCAATCGGGTTCAAGTGTTAGTTGTGCTATTAATGTCTAACATTCATCATCCCCTTCACAGCCTTGAATAACCTCCCTTAACCATTATGGTTGAACTAGAGATGTAGCCATCGGCATTCCTTCTTGTTGCTCATCTATTAGAAACTTCTTTCTTGATGATGCATTAGCTAACCTATTTTCCATCCCCTTTTTATATCTTATTATCCAATCCCAATAACTTGGTAAGCCATTTATGTTGCAATGTATTAGTTAATTTCTACTCCAAAAGATATTTCAAACTCTGATGATCAGTTTTTATAATAAAGTGATGATTTACTAAGTAATGCTTCCATTTTGTAATAGCTATTGCTACACCATTAACTCCTTCTCATGGATGGATAATCCTTGGCTCTTAGGTCCTAAAACCTTACTTAGATAAGCAATTGGATGTACTTCTTACATTATAATAGCTTTCAAACTCTTTAAGCATGCGTTAGATTTTACCATAAATAGCTTAGAAAAGTTTAGTAGTCTTGTGATAGGTATTATGCTCATTGCTGTTTTGAGTTGCTGGAAGGCTAAATTAGTCTTTTTATTCTGATAAAAAAAATCCTTTTTTAGAATATCATTGAGGAGCTTAATTATGACCATATAGTTTTTGACAAACATTCTATAATATCCAATTAAACCCAAGAAACTTCTCAAGACTTTCGTAGATGTACGAATTTGCTAGTACATGATGCAGTGAATCTTTTGTGGATCCATTTTCACACCTAAGTTAGACACCATATGGTCTAGATATTCCACCTAAGATTGTGTAAATGTGCACCTAGAGAGTTTCACAAACAATTGATATTATCTTAGAGTTAGAACAACTTCTCTAAAATTCTAAATATGAGTTGGCAAATCACAACTGTATATCAAGATGTCATCGAAAAAAATTTACACAAATCTTCTAAGATGGTGTTGAAATATGTGATTCATTAAAGATTGAAATATAGCAGACACATTAGCCAAACCAAATAACATAACTAGGAACTCAAAATGCCCATGTTGAATGTAAAAAGCTGTGTTAACTACATCATTGGGTCTAACTCTGATTTTGTTATATCCTACTCTAAGGTCAATCTTAGAGAATAATTTTAAACTAAGAAGTTCAAATAACAGTTCATTAATGTTAAGAATGGGATACTTGTTTTTAATTATGAGATTGTTGAGCTGTTTGTAGTTCACACAGAACCTCCAAGTATTGTCTTTCTTCTTAACCAATTGTACTGGAGAAGCAAAAATTACTCTACATCTCTTGCACTTGTTTCTCAATTTTAGCTTTCTAAGAATGTAGATAACTATAAGGCTAAAGTTTGAAGGATTGAGTTTTTGGTTTGAGGGAAATGGAGTGATCATGAGACCTCTTCCTTGGTAATGAACTAGGTGTGGAGAACACATCTTCAAACTATTGAAGTAATATACAGATAGATTTTTGTATTTGGTTGTGATTGCTATCTAAAGTCATATTGAGAGTAGCACAGTTTTGTAATTGTTGTTTTTTGAATTTCTTTGTAGTTTTCCCTCAAACAAACTTCATCTTAGAGTTTTCTACCTTGCCCACCAAAATCATTTCTCCTTCTTGATAGCAATATTCTTAAACATTTGAATTATATTTTTTTAATATTTATTTATGAGTTTTAGGACTGTTTTAAACCGCATTTTATGATATTATACTGATTTAATTTTGTGGTCAATAATTTAGGAAACGTTGAATTTACTTGTTATTTTTGGATTGGACAAATAACAGTCAATATTTTAAATATAACTTTTTGCCTTGTTGAGGTGATTCTTACGGCGTTAGAAAGAAGACTTCAATCCCTACAAATCTTGTGAAGACCTCAAAGGTTAATTCAGACAGAATTTTGTCCGAAATGTAGGTTGAAGTCACTGTAGTGCTAGAAGTCAAGCTTATGCTAAAAAAGAAAACTAAGTGTTGAAAATTCAGGATTGATGTTGCTGATAATTTCAGAATCTATTCTTGGATCAAGATAAAATGGAAACTCTCAAATTTCTAGGGAAGCAAAGAGATTTTTATCAACAATAAGTTTCTAAATCAAAGTAAAACTCTAAGTTTCCAAAAAGTTTAAGTTTTTCAATTTGTTCTAGGGTTCTACTCCTATAAATTCAGCACTAAGGCAGTCGCATTGAAGGATTCCACGCTTCCTTCATTCCACGTTTCTCCTTCATCATTCTTTATTCCATCTACCACTTTACAAATCCTCACCCATTAGAGGAAGATTTTCACATCCATGCTTGTGCAAAGAAGGGTTGTAATATATTCTTTTATAGTCTTGTTTTTCTTTTTTTCAATGTCTAGTTAATTTTTTTATTCTTAGAATTCGATGGAATCTATTTTTTGATTAATACATACTCTGATTTAATTCTTTCCTTCAAGTTTTATTGACATTTTATTGTTTTATGAAATTTTATTATTGAACTTAATGTTTCAAAACGTTTAACCTTATGTTTTGTATGATTTGAGATCGAATGTATACATGATCCATATAATTCATAAGATTAGTCCAAACAATAAAATCTGTATGAGATTATGAGTTTGATCATTTCATTAATTTCATGTGTGGAGATTTAGGGAAAAACTCTAATTTACAGATTATCCATCAAACTTAATGTAGTTTTATTAATTAAAATTACATAACCATTAGATTTTGATCAGTCGAATTAGGGATTCATTACATGACTAGTAGATGAATCTAATTTAGAAAAATTTGTCATTATCAACAATAACTCATTAACCAATGAATTTAAGGATTGAAAAAATTCAATAGTGTAAAAGATTAAAAATAGATTAAATCGATATTTTAGAATTTTTATCATATTAGGGTTTTCATAACATTAGAATTTCATATCTTAGATCTTGTTTTTAGTAGTTTCTAATATTTTCATAACTTTAATTTGTTCAGTTCAATTTAGATTAACTTTACTCATATTTTGTAATATAAAATAAATTCGTGGGAACGATATTTGAACTCATCATTAAACATATAAATATAAACGTGAAAGACCCCTTGCCACCTATATTTAGTCATCCTCCAATTGGCGCAGGGTGATTGGTCGTTAGTGAGGTGGAGCTGATGTGACCCGTTGTGTTCTTTTTTTTTTCCTCTCTCTTTTTTTTTTCTTTTCATTTCATTTCTTTCATTTCAGAAACATTAATGTATTTTTTTCTTTTTCTTTCTCTCTTTCTCTCTTGTCAGAAACATTAATTGAGTAGATTTTGTGGTTGATTTCACTGACAACATGTTTGAGGTGGTTGGAAGGACTTTGTCGTGATTTACCTTTTTGTCCCTGTTTATATTTCAGAATTGCTTCATTTTTTTTTTTTGCTCTTGTGCGACGATTAGGGGATTTGGAGATTTTTATAAAATTACCTTCTCTTTGTACTTTTGAAAAAAAAAAGAGGTCAATGGAGGTCATCCCTTGAGTACTCATTGCGTTCTGCACGATTAGATGTTCTCCGCGAGAGGTGATTTGTGTTTGCTGACTTGAACGTGTGATGTGTTAAATTTGAAAACCTTTTTTTTTGTGGGTGGGTAGGTAGGAGTAGGTTCCAGAAGGTAGTGGTTAAGCAATTGTTATGTCATACAGATTGATTGAGGAGGGCGGTTGCGGAGAGTGCTCTTCCATGATCTTAATCATGATTACGGTGCGTGGAGGCCATTCATGTACTGTATGCTCCATGTGTCTTTCATTTTCTTTTTCTTTCTCTCTTCTCTCTTTGTATATTAGCAGGGCAAGTGAACATAGGAGGTGCCGTTTTTTCTCTTCCTCTCTCTTGCTCTCTTTCTGCAATTAGTTTTTTTCCCTTTCCTGTGATGTATGTTTCTGTTTACTTTTCCTGCTTTTAGATATTTATTTTGTTTTGATTTACGATTGTTCAGTTACTCTTTTTTTATATATATTTATCATATTTATTGTTGTGGTGATTATGGGAAGGTTTGAGTTTCACAAATGCTCACTTCTAGTGATATTTTTACATTTTGTTCAACTTTATTTTGTTATTGTTGTCGAGTGGCTCTTGAACCAAGGTACAGAACTGAACAAGCTGGAATGACTACCAGACTGCAGAACTATGGAGCACTTGCAAAACTACCAGAGTGCAGAACTAAGATAGCACGAGACTATGGAGAACTGCTTCTGAAGTCCAGAACTATTTATGGAGCCGATGCAGAATCGTCAAAGTGCAAAACTGTTTCTGGAGCTATTGCAGATCTATGGAAGTTAATATAGGGCTATCAAAGTGTAGAACTATCAAAGTACACAACAGAACTACTAAAGTGTATAACTATTTATGGGCCCAATTTTATTCATTGTTGTATTCTTTATGTTATGAGGTTTTATTGTGATTTTTACCCCTGTTTTTTTATGAACACGTGTGTAATCCCCAAAGTCATTATCTTGTAAGACTTTTTACACTTTTGCTTCTCTTCTTGTTACTGATTCAGAGAGGTTTTTTTTTTTTGTCTTTTGTCCAGGATTTTTCTTTTTTTATTTTTCGCTTTCGAGTGTGTTTTGGTTTTGAGAGTTTTAAAGAATTGAGTTGGTACAATTGAGTGTTTTCACAATGTTTCTCGTTCTCTTTTATCTCCCATGGACACAAGAAGATATTATGCTCTTTCTTACTCTTTTCCTTTCTGTGTAAGTGAGACAAATAGAGATCATGATGACTCCAGATATATTTTTCGGTTGTACTCTATTTTATTTTCTATTTAAGTCACGGTTATCGTTTGAAAAATGTCGAGACTGTTTGCATATATTTGTGTTTAAATTTTTTTCTCGCCCTTTTTGTTGTTGTAGATGGGAATGGATTTGAGAAGAGAATGGTCTCGCGGGAGAATGCATTATAACATGGAGTGGTTCTATAGTTTAGAGTGGTTTTGTGTACATGTCATTACAAAAAAAGGTAGTTCTGCGTTTGCTAATTAGTTGCATCTAATTGGTGGTAGTACTGTATGCCATTCTAAAAAAAGAAAAAGAAAAAGTGGCTATGCATGCATGCCATTGAAAAAAAAAGGGTATTCTGCGTGGTTCTGCAAGACTCGAAATGGTTTTGCATCCCATTATATAGAAAAAAAAAAAGAGTGGCTCTACATGACTCTAGGTGGTTCTGCACTGTATAGAACAATGTCGTTCTCCACAATGCAGAACTACATAGTTTTGTACTACACAAAACCATATCGTTCTGTGCAATGTAGAACCATACTCAAAACTACATGGTTCTGCACTGCGCAAAACCGCATGGTTATGTGCTGCGCAGAACTATATCTATGTAATTATAAAATTTACAGTATTATAATATTATATGTCACGCCCCGAACCGGAGTCATGAGTAGCCGCCCGTTGCCCTGAATGTCAGCTACATTTTTACACAAAATCGGACAGAATTTCTCCATATTTCGGAGGTCTCTCATGTATAATTTGACCTGTTTCAAATAGACAAATGGCCATCCCGATCTCTCCAAAATCAACAAATCCCACTGCAAACATCCAGGACAACGCAAAACTATAAAATTTCTAGTAGTACTAACCACAGACCTCTACTGTTATGCTAAACTAAAGTATGGGCAGCCGCTACACTGAGCGAACTGAAATGTTTATACACATGTACAATAAATTCCCAAGTTAACATTTTAAATATATATAGGTGTCTCAATGCAAGTGAACCTAGTCAATATGAGAGTTTCTCGAATAAATATCCATAATTATACAGTCATCCCAGAAATTAAATAGATAAATACATTAATCAAACTAAACTCCAATAATTATAGCGGAAGATATGGTAACATCCATATCCAAACCCGATATTATCAAATCCATGTCATAAGAATACAATCACAATAATACTTTCTCAGTCCACGACTAATCCTGTAGGAAAAAAAGTGATGGGTGAGTATCTATGGGAGAATACTCAGCAATTGAGGGGACTGATATCGTGCTATCAATATCGAGGGTAAATTTGGAGTGTCAAAACATGTAACATAATATCAACTGTGTGAAAATAACGTGTTGTTTCAGAGTAAAACATATCTCAAGACACACATCAGAAAATAACATATGCATCCATCCATGTATCAAGTCACATATATAGAACCGGCCGAACAAACAACCCCGGCAATGGTCTACCTCGATCAAGAACGGGCGCATTGAGGGTTTTTACTATGTAAATATCAAATAATGACTCTCTACCCCAATGTTAGCCACATGCTACTCTAACTAACTTGTAAATAATAATAATAATATATATATACAGTCAGCCGTGTATGGTATCCTGCCCAGTACTAGACAGAGGTAAACTTATGTCCTTCCTGATGAGGGTCAACTTAGGATATCCATACACATGACGATCTAGTGGATACCTTTGGCCGAAAAGTATCCGGGCACAAGGGGTGCCTCTACCAAATATCCTTCGTAGTTACGGAATGCTATTGGAAACATATCATCATATCACTAAGTCGGCCGGACACGTAACCCCATACATCACATCATCATGTCGGCCGGGCATATAGCCCCATACATCGTAACATAACGTCGGCCGGGCATATAGCCCAAATAGTATATATAAATCCATTTAAAATTTCGTGACAATACAATAAAATCATTAAAATATGTCAATATGTCAAAAAGAATGACATAGTATCTGGTTATCAAACTCATTGATGCAAATCAATAAAATCAACTGTTAGGACACTCCAACGGTCACAAAAATATGTCTATCAAAATCCAAAAATTTAGTTTTCACATGTATAGAAATTATGTCATTTGAAAATTAGTAAACATGATTTATCAATCAATAGTAGATGTCAAAGTTCCATTCACCTTTTTAGGGAGGGTGGTCACTCCCTATTTTCAAAACAAATCGAATATGATTCTTCGAGTCTCCAAAAATATCAACCTAATCAGATCATCATAATTTAATATCAAATTTTAAGTATTGTAGGGTTTATATTCTAGCATATACAAGACTTCTTATCCTAAATTTACTCTAAATTTAATAACCAAATCGAATGGGTCCGAAATCCCTCACCTAGGGTTTTTCTCGGAGCGCAGACCTTCGTCTGAATGTCTTCTAGATCACTCTAAAATCTGAAACGCTCCCTATCAAGATAAGATTTATTTGTTAGGTCATAAACACTTAGATCAGAATCAAAACTCTAAATCAGTTACCTGCGTGGAAATTCGTGGGCTGTCACGGGCTCACGGGCCGCTGCGGGCTACAGCAGGCTCGTGGGTTCACGGGTCAGCGGACCAGTGGGCTTTGGCTAGTGGGCTCGTGGGTCTGCAGGCTAGTGGGCTAGCGGGCCGGCAGGCCTGTGGCTGATGGGCCTGCTGGCCGACAGTGGCTCGTGGGCCGCAGTGGCTTGCGGGCTGTGCGCTTATGTGCAGGCACGCTCGCGGCCTGGCTCGTGCTGGCAGACTGAGGCTCGCTCGCTCGTGGACTGAGGCGCGCTTGCTCACGGACTGGGTCGGGCTCGGCTCGGGCTGGGGAGATCGCGCTACAAAGTGCTCGTGCGGAAAGGTGGTGCTCGCGGGAGGAAGGAGCAACGGCGGTGGGTGGCGGAAGGGAGAGAGACCGCGGCAGAGTGGCGAAGCCGAAGAGACAGAGTGACAGCAAGAGGGAGAGAGATGGTGAGACTTGCGGCCGAAAGGGGAAAGAGAGAAGTAGAGAGAGAGAGAGAGAGAGAGAGAGAGAGAGAGTGGGAATATACCAACTAGAACGCGGATTTCGTGCAAATGGGGTTTATTTCGATCGCAAACCCGACAACTTAAAAATATACCAAAAATAAAATTTAAAAACCCCCCAAAATCAAATACCAATTTAAATAAATAAATTTCTCTCTATATAATTAAATTACAGACACCGCAATGTCGGTGTTATATTATATAATATCATAGTATTTTTATTATATTTCGTTTCTTTGAATATTTTTTTTTATATTTTTAGATTAAAAAATTTTATGATTATATAAAAAATATTTGAAATAAATAATGTTTACAGAAGGTATTACAATGTTATAATACTATATAAAACTTTTTGGTGTTTCATTATATGATGATGCTATTTTTATGAAAAAATACTAGAGTATACATCACATAGTATATATTATATTTTTTTTCCTCCTTGATTTGTAGTGAAAGGTTGATATGTATTCAAAAAAATAAATATTTGGATCTCAATTTTTTTATATAAGCATATATAATTGATTTATATAATAAATTATAAGATTTTTAAAATCTTTTTTATATTTTTAAATTAAAAAAAATTATTTTTCTCCTTCTTTTTTATCTCCCATTAACTTATATCATATAAAAAAAAGTAAAAATATAGTATATATGAAAAAGTAAAAAAGTAATATATGTGTTCCATAAGCAATTTCTCAGTCAAGCTCAAATCAACCAAGTATAGCTATTGCTTATAGCAGACCACTTACTCCGTGGTGGGAACAACATATCGTTGACTCCCTTCTACGTAGGATTTGGTTGTCCTCCATTGGGTGAAAGCTCATTGGTTCGTTTGGGTTTCTATTTCCCTCTATGTTCTCTCTCTTTCAACATGCAATTTCTGCATGAGATTTGTTGAGTTGGGAAGAGTGGTGCGATCAGATGGTCGTGGAAGCCATGCCTCTATGATGTCTCCATCCGCCCCTCTCTCTCTCTGTGCACGAGAGAGATATATCTCTGTGTGTGTGTTTTTCATTACGTTTTCTCTGGTTAATCCGCATTAGAGCTCAAAAACTCAAATCCCTCTCTTCATTGGTCAAAGCTCAAGAGTTCAAGATCAGTTCTGCGAATTCTACGTCGATACCCCAAAACCCCTAAAATGGCTTATTTACTCGATATTGTGCAATTTCATTCTCAATATTCAAATTAAACTTATCGGGTCTATAGGGTTTTAGTCAGGTAAATTTTCTTTGACATTTTGATTCAAATATCAATTTTGTTGTACCATTCTTATGTTTTTGTTATTTGTGAAGAGTCAAATCAAGAATTTGCATGATGTGTTTGTTTTGCATGATAATAATAAACAGAGCAAATAATTGGATTAGAAGAATTTGATCTTGTTTGATACTATTGGGTTAGAAAAATTTGCTTTATGCTGCAAACACAAGATAGAAGAATTTCAAGTATGGTGACGATCGATATTTTTTTTTTTAATGTTATGCAAAATTTTTAGTGCATATATAAAAATAATTTGATTTACTGTTATGATATTAGAAAAATTATAATTTAAAAAATACTAAAAAAATTATTTTACAAATATTTTTAGATTAAAATGATACAGACACTAAAACTGACAGAATTATCTGTAAAGTGCAAAACTACCAAGATAGTCCTACGAAATGCAGAACTATCTAAATAGTTTTACCAAGTATAGAATCACTAAAATCATTCTGCGAAATGCAGAACTATTCATGTAATTTTGCGAAATACAAAACCACCAGGGCGGTTCTACAAAGTGTAGAACTACCCATTTAGTTTTACGAAATGTAAAACCACGAAGGTGGTTCTCACAACTAGCAAGGTAGTTATGCCAAGTGCAGAACTAATAAGATAATTTAAAATTCAATTAACATTTAACAAAATTTTTAGTTTTAATTTAATATTACAAGTGATCAATAATTTAAATATGTATATATAAAATATTAAATTTTTAATATATAAATTATTGAATACTAATTTTTAATATTACAAATTAGTATTAATACTAAAATTTATATTTTATAAGGTTTTACAATTAGCAAAATTTTTAAAATTCTTATTATATGACGTTGGCGGGTTGCCATTTAGAAACTTTATAAAATTTAGCCCTACAAAAAAAAATTCATCGAAGAAGGCATTACAAATATTTTTAATATTTTTAATACAATTGTAAAATTTTTTAAGCAGATTATTATTATTTTTGCATAGTATTATAATATGATACTTTTAATTTTTTTAATCAAAAATATTTTCAAATTTTTTAACTTGATATTTCTATAATTTTAAATAAATATTATTTTATCAAAATCACAATGTATGAAATCATTAAAGAAAAACAAAAAAAAAACAAAAATCACCATCACGTGTGAAGTCACTCCTACGTCAATGAAGCTGTATACTTTGATCGACGAAACATTCACACTCATTGTTTTTTTTTCCCATCTGGATTGCATGAAAAAGAAAATAGATTTTTTTTTCTTTAACTAAATCACATTATTATGAAAAAGTACAAATTCAATTTCGAAATAATAATATAAATATATTAATTACGATTTTTTTTTATTTTTCAATAAATTTCGAGTATGGTGACGATCGGTCTTTTTATTTTAGTATTGTGAAAAATTTTTAGTGCATATATAAAAATATTTTGATTTAATGTTATGGTATTAGAAAAATTATAATTTAAAAATACTAAAAAAAATATTTTACTGATATTTTTAGATTAAAAAAATACATACACTAAAATTGACAGAACTACCTGTTAAGTATAGAACCATCAGGGTGCGAAATGCAGAACTACCCATATAGTTCTGTGAAGTACAGAACTACCCTTATGGTTCTGCGAAATGCAGAACAACCCATATCGTTCTGCGAAATATAGAACCACCACAGTGATTCTACACAACTACCAATGTAGTTCTATCAAGTGTAGAAGTATCGACATAATTTAATATTCAACTAAATATTTAATAAAATTTTTAATTTTAATTTAGTATTACAAGCAATCAATAATTTGAATATATATAAAAAAATTTTAATATTTTATATATAAATTATTAAATACTGATTTTTAATATTACAGATTAGTATTAATACTAAAAAATATTAATGTTATAAGAATTAATATTTGAAAGATGTAATATATTATTTTAAAGGCTGAAGCATTAATATTTAATATATTAAAATATTAATGCTAAAATTTATATATTAAACAGTTTTGCGATTGGCAAAATTTTAAAAATTCTTATTATATGATCTCAGTGGGTTGCCATTAAAAAATTTAACAAAATTTAACCCCTTAAAAAAAATTTGTCAACGAAGGCATTACAAATATTTTTAATATTTTTAATACAATCATAAAATTTTTTAATCAAGTTATTATTTAATTTGTATAGTATTATAATATGATACTTTTAATTTTTTTAATAAAAAATATTTTCAAATTTTTTAACTTGATATTTTTATAATCTTCAATAAATATAATTTTATCAAAATCACAATATCTGAATTCACTAAAAAAAATCACCATCAAGTATGAAGTCACCCCTGTATCTATAAAACTGTATGTTTTGGTCGACGAAACATTCATACTCAATATTCTTTTTCCCATTTGGATTGTATGAAAAAGAAAATGGACTTTTTTTATTTTTTTCTTTTAAATCATATTATTATGAAAAAATACAAATTCAACTTCAAAATGGTAATATAAATATATTAATCATGAATTTTTTTAAATTTTCAAAAAATTTCAAATATGATGATGGTCGGTATTTTTATTTTAATGTTGTGAAAAATTTTTAGTGTATATATAAAAATACTTTGATTTAATGTTATGATATTATAAAAATTATAATTTTAAAAATACTAAGAAAAAATTATTTTGATGATATTTTTATATTAAAAAAATACAGACACTAAAATTGACAGAATTATCTGTGAAGTGCAAAACCACCATGGTGGTTCTGCGAAATACAAAACTACCCTTATAGTTTTGCGTAGTGCAGAATCACCAGGCTAGTTCTGTGAATTGTAGAACCACCTGGGTCGTTCTACGAAATACAGAACTACTCTTGTAGTTCTACGAAATACAGAACCACCATGATTGTTCTACGAAATACAGAACTACCCATGTAGTTCTGCACAGTTACCAAGGTAGTTCTGCCAAATGTAGAACTATCAAGATAATTTAATATTCAACTTAATATTTTATAAAAATTTTATTTTTAATTTAATATTGCAAGTAATAACAATTTGAATATATTTAAAAAATATTTAATATTTAATATATAAATTATTAAATACTAATTTTTAATATTACAAATTAGTAAAATATTAAAAAAATTATTAATGTTGTGAGAATTAAGTATTTAAATTTTGTAATATTTTATTTTAAAACTTGAATTATTAATATTTAATATATTAAAATATGAATGCAAAAATTTATATATTTAAAAGTTTTTCGATTAGCAAAATTTAAAAAATTCTTATTATATGACCTTGATGGGTTGTCATTTAGCAACTTTACAAAAAGGCCCTCAAAAATAAATTTTATCGAAGAAGGCATTACAAATATTTTAGATATTTTTAATACAATTATAAAATTTTTTAAGCAGATTATTTTTTTTTTGTATAGTATTATAATATGAAACTTTTAATTTTTTTAATAAAAAATATTTTCAAATTTTTTAACTTGATATTTTTATAATCTTAAATAAATACTATTTTATCAAAATTATAATGTATTGATTCACTAAAAAAAAACTAAAAAAAAAATCACCATCAAGTATGAAGTCACCCAGCGTCGATGAAGCTGTAAACTTTGATCGACGAAACATTCACACTCATTGTTTTTTTTCTCATCTAGATTGCATGAAAAAAAAAAGATTTTCTTTTTCTTCTTTAACTAAACCGCATTATTAAGAAAAAATACAAATTTAATTTCAAAATGGTAACATAAATATATTAATCATTAATTTTTTAAAATTTTTAAAAAATTTCAAGTATGGTGATGATCGGTATTTTTATTTTAATGTTATGCAAAATTTTTAGTGCATATATAAAAATATTTTGATTTAATATTATGATATTAGAAAAATTATAATTTAAAAAATATTAAGAAAAAATTATTTTACAAATATTTTTAGATTAAAAAGATACAAACACTAAAACTGACAGAGTTACTTGCAAAGTGAAGAACTACCAAAATAGTCTTACAAAATGCAGAACTATCCATAAAGATCTATGAAGTACAGAACCACCAGAGTAGTTCTGTGAATTACAAAACTACCCTTGTAGTTTTGCGAAGTACAGAACCATCATTGTGGTTCTGCACAACTATCAAGATAGTTCTACAATACCAAGGCAATTTATTATTTTGTAAATTTTTTAATTTTAATTTAATATTACAAGTAATCAATAATTTAAATATATAAAAAATATTTATTATTTAATATATAAATTATTAAATACTAATTTTTATTATTATAAATTAGTATTAATATTAAAAAATATTAATGTTGTAAGAATTAAATATTTGAAATTTGTAATATTTTATTTTAAAACCTAAAATTATATCCGTAGAAATTTGTAATATTTTATTTAAAAAAATATCTGTAGAAAAAAATTATAAAAAAATTATAAAAAAATTGTTCTGTAGAACCGCAGAACTACCAAAGTTGGAAAAAAATATTTTATTTTCTTCACTATGTAGAACCGCGAAACTACATGTTATTATATTAAAATATATATATATATATATATATATATATATAGCTCTGCAGTCTAGAAAAAAATATAAAAAAAGAAACAAAAATGGTTTTGCAGAACAACAGAACTATCAAACGTAGAAAAAAATTAAAAAAAAATTCTTCAATATACTGAACTACAAAGGAACTGTAGAAAAAATTACAAAAAAAATATTAAAAAAAGTAGTTTTGGGCTAGAACAAAAAAAAATCTTCATTGAATTGAGAAACTTGACAAAATTTAGCCCCATAAAAAAAATACATATGTTTCGTGGAGCCAAAAAAAAAAATTCATCGACGAAGGCAGGTTTCTTCATCCACGAAGGTTCTTGCAGTTGCCACGTAGGTCAATCGTGATAAATGACCTATCTTCCTAGGAACATAAAGCGGCATCGGTTGTTACAGCTACTGAGCAACAAGCTGGTGATGATTTGGCAAAGATTGAGGAAGCAGATGAGTTAAGTGGTGAGAGGCATGCTTCTAATGCCTTGTTGAAAATACAAAAAAGAAGGAATTACAGAGAAAAGAGATAAGAACTCACAAGATCGAAACATGAACCGAGATTAAACCATCACTTCGTGCCATAGAAGATATAATGAGCATTCATGTCAAAACGAAGATCCCTTCAGTTGTGAACAATGAAACACATCTTCCTTCTACTGAAGAGAGCAGAACTCCAAAAGGAGCATCTGATGAGGACTCTGAGGACGACTTTTATGATGTGGAGAGTCTGATCCTATACAGGATATTCTTTCAAGTGATAATGTCGTTCTATCTGTGAGAAGTGATGTTGATCACGTTGTCTCCCTAGAAATTTCATATCCCTAGAAAGAGGAGCTAGAAGTGCTTGTTTGGGAAGGGGTACCTATGGCTCTAAGACGAGAAGTGACATTGGAACTCCAAAATCCCCCAAATACTCATCAGGTCCATCTTTCCAACCATTAACTTAGTAGGAGTGCCTATATGCTTCACCATCTGAATTGCAGCTTTGGCAAGCCTTTGTGGGAGTAAGAGCATGCAGAGTGGACAAGTATTATCAAAATCTTCTTACTTCATATACTAAACATGGTGATAATGTGCAAAATAATAGCACACAAGTGGAAATTAGTAAGAGATCAAGTATTGAGTCTGTGGCTTGGAGGTTAAAAAACATAGGAATATCACCTTGTTTATTTCTGGTGAACAATTAGAACCTGCATCCAAATATTTGAATATTATGGTTTTATTCTTTAAAATGAAAATGGCTGGCGAAGTTTTTAAATGGTCAAATGGTGATTAGGCACTAATCATCCCTACCACTTGTACTTGTTCTGTTTTGGGGCATATCTTGTCCATTGGTATGTTGTATTATGGTCCATGCTATATGATGTTATGTTGTATATGTCACCTTGCTAACAGTAATAGAGTGCATGTTCCAAACATACATAGGAAACTACTTGTCGCCCTTTAACTAGGCCAAAATTTTTTTTATAGTCAATGCAGCTATAGATTGCATTTATTTAAGGGTTTTCACTTTCATTTCTTGTGGCTTTGGTTTTTTAAGAGTAAATCCTCATCTTCTCATGGTGATTCATCACTTTTGGAACCTAAAAATTCTTTGCCAAAAAAACATGTTTATTTAATTCATTCACAAAGGATAGGGTTCCTGTCAGGAGTGAGTGGTTATTTTAGTCTTCTTTCTTATGTGTATCTGCTGTATTCTTCTTTTCTGCAAGAAGCAAAGAATGTGTTTTGCAACGTTGGGGTATTACCTTAGAATATTCTATATCCTTAGATTATCTTCTTAACAAGGCATTATTTAGGTATAATGATTTGGTCAATATTTTAATGATTGTATTCTTGAATAGGTTCAGGTTCTAGAATGTTGTACATTACTTTCACTGTATTCCTCTTTTTATGTATTTTATCTGGATAGACATGTTTTATTTAAAATAACAAAAAAAAAGATTTTTTTAGAATAAACTTTCCGATCTTTTAGAAATAACATTTAAGAAAATTTAAAAAGTTCATGAACTAATTTATTAAAAATTTACCTTTATACATACACAAATTATATAAATTGAAAAATAAAAAATAAAAGTAAAATTAAAATCACTCCCAAAACCCAAATTTTATATATACATAAATTTAGATAATTTTGCACTGTAGAAGCTAAGTTCTACATGCAAAATTGGATAGTTCCGCACACAGAACCCAAGTTCTGCACGCAAAATGTGTGTAGTTCTGCTCCCAGAACCTAGGTAGCTCTGCACAGCAAAAGGTGCCAAGTTCAGCGCTATAGAACGTGCCAAGTTCTGCACTGCAGAACCTAATTTGTGTGAGTTCTATATCATGTAGAACTGTATAGTACAGAATCATACAGATTTGCACCTAATACAAAATATAAAAATATTATATAATAAAATAAAATTATGTTATTCAATAATTTAATTTAAATAAGTTTATAAATATTTTTATCTAATTAAAATTTATAAAGAATAAAACATTTTATTTAAATATTTAGATATTTATTTAATATTAAATATATTATTTAAAAATGGAAAAAAATATTTGTATAATATTATATTTAAATATATGTTTTATTTAAAAGAGGAAAAAAACTTTTTTTTAGGACAACCTTTTGAATTTAAAAAAAAAAATTGATATTCGTCAACGAAGATTTCCAGAACTACATAGCAAAATTATGTAGTTTTGCTACATAGTATGCGTACCACCTTATTATTTGAATATTCAATTTCTTAATATATTAAAAATAATTTATTTGGATATTTGATATTTATTTAAATAAATTATGAAATTGTAACATAAAATGTGAAAATATTAAATAATGAATCAAAGCAATATTATTAATATTTATAAGTTTTAGTTTTGGATTGTTATTTAATATTTTTATATTTTATACATGTTAATATTTTTAAACGTGTTAATATTTTTAAATATGTATATATTAATATTTTTATACGTGTCTCAAAATTGAAACCAATACGAATTTTATTAAATCATACCGGGTAACTCCTCTCATTTTGCAATCAAAATCAATACTCTACACTGCGCAACGCATGGTGTACACCTCCTAGTTATATACAATATTCAACTATGATATATTTGCCTAAATTTGTGGTTTGAAAATTATGTATCACTTCCTCACTCACAAGCTTGACTTTTAACAACTTAAAATCAAATGTAATTGGGTTAAAATTATGCAACCAATCTACTCTTAATATAATCATCTTTAGATTGATTACTATTAGATCAAATGAAAAATGGTATCCGGGTATGCTCCATCTCACCCCCTTAAATGTGGTATAATTGTTTATTTTGTTTATTCTGTTAGAGTTTAATTTTTATAACTCTCTATAATATATTTTAAGATTCTTTTATAATTTTTATAAATCATTCACAATTTAATTTTAATTCTATTATAATTTTTTAAATAATCAGATTTTGATTCCAATTTTAATTGTAAAAATAGGAATTGGAACAAAATTATTGACTTGTAATTTTGGTTAAAACAATATCGATAACAACAATTAAATATTAATTTTGGTTGGATCATGCCTACTTAAGTAAATCAACCTGTGGATAAATTTTTAATATAATAACATAATGTTTTGGGAGGCTAACATAATTTGTTTTAACTTCAAAAATATAAAAGATCAACTCGATAAGTATAAAATTGGTGTTATTTTTCAATACAAAAAATTTTTGATATTATCAAATTTAATTTACCGACTAATTTTTACTCCTTGTAAAACTTTAGACTTCGACTAATTATTTTTTAATTTTAATTGAAAATATTATGTATAAAATAAGAAAAATTAAATTAAACTAAAATAAATTTGGATCAACCAACTCTTTTTATGTATTCTTAAAATTCGTAGATTTTTGACATAGCAATAAATCCCATTGATTTGTGAATCTACTATCTAATTAAATTTCTTTTCATTTACTTTTCTTTGATATAAAATAAATATTAATTTATTTATGATTGAGAATACCCAGTTGAGATAAGAGAAAAATAATTGTTTTACAACACTATTTTTCATTTTTCTCTCCCAATTGAGTCAGACGTTGACTCGATCCAAAGAGAGAAAACCAACCATAAGGAGAGGGGCAATGAGGAAATAAAAAAAGAAAAAAAAAAGAAAAAAAAAGAAAAAAAAAGGAGAGAGAGAAAATAAATAGATATACGGTAGATTTATGTCATAATCAATTAATTCATTGCTCAAGAAAGAAAGAGCAATATTAAAATGAAAATCAATTTATATATTTATATAATACTATAGTTGAACATTCGATTTATTAATCATTTGATTTACTTAACTTTATTTAGTCATCAAAACCTGTGGATCGGAGTTATACTAACAATCGAAAATTTCTACATATAGGTTATGTATCCACGTAATGAGGTCGGAGGGCTGTATTCTGAATATAAAAGGCAACTCATTTTGGACCTGGGAGCCCCTAGACCCGGCACATCTTTTTACTAGGAGAGCTGTCTAAAGCCAATACCTTCTGTCTCTGACCGTGTCTGGCTTCCCATTTCTTCATTGCCATTGGCTTTCTTCTCTGGTTCTGCAGCATTTGCCGATTTTCTATATTATTCATTCTGCGGAAACTGAAATCTTAGAGAGAGAGAGAGAGAGAGAGAGAGAGAGAGAGAGAGATGGAGAGTAGCGGCGTGCTTTTTTCAGGCCTTCAGCCCAATCATCTTCTTGCACCCTCACGCAATGCCACTTCTCTTATTCCTCCATTCTTCTCCGACAAACGATCTTCTTCCTTTCATTCTCTCCGGGTATTCAACACTCTCTCTCTCCCTCCTCCCCCCTCCCTCCCTCCCTCTCTGGAAAATTTGATTTAATCATTTTGCATTTTTTTTGGGTACAGGTGCTAAAGCAGGTGAATTTCGCGTCATCAAATGAGAAAGTGGGTTCACAAGTGAGACGTGATGCGATGTTGTCTGATACTTACGTGTGCGTTTCTTGTTCTCTTCGCTCTAATTAATTTATGTTTTTCAATTTTTCTGTCTTTTTATTCAATTTTATTGGAAATGTGAATTTTTTAGGAAGATAAACACCAAAATCTCTTATTTATTCAAGTTCAATATGGAATCAGTATGCTATTTTTCTTCTTCATGTTTATTGAATTCAAATTAAAAATATGTGGGTTCTTTTATTGAATTTGTTTAGGTATTGAAATAAGTGGTAGCGGAAGTTCTGCATATACTACTGTTTTATTGGGACCGATATTGTATGTATGATTGGGTGAATGGTGGAATTTCTGGCTTGAAGTATTGGCAATCTTAATCTCTTTGATTGCCATTGCGAGACATATTACTTTATTAAAAGAAGCATACTCATGAACTATAACTTTTGGCATTTTAACTAAATAACCCAGAAAGTTTTGTCGATAATGCTAATCTCATTGCTGTTGAATACCTTTTTTGTTGGGGGGGTAAGAATTCGTGGGCAGAGCTTTTAGCTCTTCTTGACTATGTCATTGAAATGAATTGCTGTGCAATGAAAACTCTTACATATTTGTGCCCCAGATGTCTAAATCCTCAAGTATCTTGGTGAAAACATTATAATGGACCTTAAGGCAAAAATGATTTTGAAGCATGTGAGATGCTCGAACACTGGTTGATTCTCATATTATTGATAAGAAAGAATGATAAAACATCACTTAAAGAACCAATGAACTTAAATGCAACCAATGGCAATTGTCGGAAAAACAAAAAAGAAAGTGTGATTATCTGTAATCTGAACAAGCTAAGGTGAAAATCCTAAAAGCTAGGCAATGCCGCTTCCTTTTTAATTGACCTATTGCATTGGAAGACCCGTAGTTATCATCCAACTCATTTGATTGTGGTTTAAATGTTCCGATTTTACTGAATTTTGTATCTCCTAAACCTCCATTCTGAATAGGAGTTTATTTCACCCAAAACTGCTAGTTTTTGCATCTGTATGTTTACCAGTGCCTTTAAATGCAGAAGTGAAACATCCGAGTTGGCTGATCTAGATTGGGACAACCTTGGATTTGGATATCGGCCTACTGATTACATGTATGTGATGAAGTCTACGAAAGATGGATTCTCCTCAAAGGGTGAATTGCAACGATTTGGTAACATTGAGTTGAACCCATCGGCTGGAGTCTTAAATTATGGGCAGGTTTGTATCTTAAGAGATAGTACTGATAAAAGTTGCATCTGATGAAATTCTTGCAAATAGAAATCTTTTCAAAGCTTACACCTCGCCATGTCCTTTTTCAGGGGATTGCATTCATTTTGCACATTCTGTTAGTTTAAAATTCTTGATGAACTGAATTTTGCAAGTTTTGTACTTCTACCTTGGAATTTACTTCTGATTTATTTTTTGTAAACAATTCTTAGGAGTGTAATGGAAATTTATACTTATTTTTAGAAAGATCTACAAACATATGAACCTTTGTAGAAAAGTCTCCAAAATGACACTTATGTTAAGTATTTTATAAGCTAGGTATAAAGATAAGTTACTGATCTACAGAAAGCATTAGATACTCATGTGTGTAACACATGAAATTTTGTTCCTATAGAGAGTTAGTGCTCTTAAACGACGGTGAAGAGAATAAAAAACACCACAGGAGCATTTGAAAAACTGCTAAGTAAACCAAGTAGTGTCAACATTTTCCATGGCTTTCAGTGGATTTTATTTGTTTTAGAGTAGCCTCTCCATAAAATTTTAACTTTAACTTTGTCTTTCTTTTCTTCTGTGATGAAATGGGTGCTCTAACAGATGCCTTATGGTCAATTGAGACTGTCACGTGGAGCAGCAACCATTCATATAATTATTTTTCATGGTCAAATGATAGCCAGCTTGATTCTAAATAGTTATTTATGTGTTGTTACTCTTCAACTTCCATACCTTCAAAGCATCATTCAATACGTCTTTAGTTTCTTGTTTCAAATCTTATGGGCTTGATCTTCTTGCTCATGTGAGCTTTCTCTAATGTATGACACCAGGTACCATCCAGAACCTTGTTCATGCATTTCTCTGATACTGACAAGACTGTCTTAATACTTGTTCAGTAAATAAATTATTTTTGACATGGCGTAAATTTCCTTTCCCTTGTTTGAGTAGGGTTTATTTGAGGGATTAAAGGCATATAGGAAACAAGATGGGAGCATTTTGCTATTTCGGCCAGAGGAAAATGCTTTACGGATGCAGATGGGAGCCGAGAGGATGTGCATGCATGCACCAACAGTAGAACAGTTTGTTGAAGGCGTGAAGATTGCGGTCTTAGCTAACAAAAGATGGGTAATTTGGCAGATTGACTTTTGTGTTCTCTAATCTACATTCCTTGACAAACTTGATCAGAAGCTAACAATGAGTCAATGTCTTGCTTTAGGTACCTCCAATGGGTAAGGGGTCACTTTATATTAGGCCATTGCTTATGGGCAGTGGAGCTGTTCTTGGTCTTGCACCAGCTCCAGAATACACCTTTCTGGTCTATGTATGTCCTGTTGGAAACTATTTCAAGGTATGATAATTTATCTTCACAATGTACTTAAAAATGGATACTGTTTTTGAAAGTCTGTATACTCGTTTGCTAATGATGTACGACCCTATCTTTGCTGATTGTTGCCTATTTGTACACCATATCAGGAAGGTTTAGCGCCAATAAATTTGGTGGTTGAGACTGAAATGCATCGTGCTACTCCTGGTGGTACTGGAAGTGTGAAGACCATAGGGAACTATGCTGCGGTGAGATGGCATTCTGGATTATTTGATTATTTGTCACTTATGTTTTGTGTGTTAATGTCCAACTTATTGTTTGTTTGTCTCTCACATCTTGTTTTTATATTCTAAGATGTTTATGGTTTTATGGTTATTGTAGTGCACATGCTAGCTGATGCTACCGTTGAATGTTAATAAGAAAACCTTATTTGCTAGTCTACAAATTGGCCAAACCTGAGTTCTATTTTCTTTGCATCTAATTTTATCATCACATTTGTTTTCAAAACTTAGTATAAAGATCTGCTGGCCTTTCTAACTCTGGATAGATACTCCGCTAGGTTGGATTGTGCATATATCTATAAACACCTGAACTTTGAGCTCCCAAAATTGTCATTGTCTGAGTGCATCCAGGTGTGAAGTAGTGCTTGTATTTTCATTTTTATATCTGACAAGGTGGTGGAATTTGGTTGAACTTTGTAGCTATTGCTTTTATTGTGATGTGTAATTTCTTTTGCAATAACTTCTATTCTGAATCTTACCATGCCCATTAGCTTGATAAGAGCCTGATCCCAGCTGTTTGGGGAACAGTGAGAACCAATCTGCTGCTTTATCTTTTCTAATTTACAATGTTCTTTTGCAATAGCTACTATTCTGAACCCCTTGTTTGAGTGAAAGCTGGATCCCACCTATTCGGGAAAAGATCAAAAAGAGTCTCTATGCAGCTCTATTTTTCCTAGGTGGAATACCTGATTTAGGGAAGCCTGCCATAGAACTGAAGGTGGATGAGGCAGCCATGGATAACCTTTTGCTCAAAAATAGGATTTTAGTACTAAGATTTATTTTTACTCTTTGTTGACTTACCTGTTATCCATAAAATTTTTGTAGGTTTTGAAGGCACAAACTGCTGCAAAAGCCAAAGGCTACACCGATGTTCTTTATCTTGATTCTATCCACGAAAAGTATTTAGAGGAAGTGTCTTCATGCAATCTTTTCATAGTCAAGGTATGTATTATAATGAGGTGCATTAATTTTTAGCCAAGCCCTCAAACTCTGGTGTGGTTGCTTATATTGGATAAGCAAGGGAAAATGTCTTGTAATTTTTCATTTAAGATTCTTGAAAATGAATAAGAAAGATAATGGACTTTGGAAGGAGCTGGCTTGCAACACTTCGTTTATCTATCTCTCCCCTAGTGTTTTCAATTTCATGATCACTTCTGCATATTTGTAGATGCTGAAGTTGCTTGTATTGGCCATTTTCTATGATTTTTAGTGCTATGCGATTCCTCTATATGGACTTGTTCAGTATTGGTAATAGAGATTGGTGCATAAATTTAGGACCCAGGTTCTGTATTATGGCTTAACACTTGGAACGGGAATTAGGATGTTGAGTGACAGTTATCTTCCCCCTTGCCTAGAGTAACATGCTAATGAACTGGTTTTATGACAATCTTTGCCATAACTATTATCCTTTATAAAACATTTGTCTGTTGAGATGGAAAATTTTTATACTTTTGGCTTTCTTCTTTCCAGGGTGACACCATATTGACTCCTGCAGTGAAGGGGACCATCTTACCAGGGATAACAAGGAAGAGTATAATTGATGTTGCTCGTAGCCAGGGCTTCAAGGTATTTATACGCTTGCTTGAAAATTACAGGAATTATTGATCAGTGGCAGAAACAGGACATGATGTATGTTTTTACATCTGTTTCTTGATTTTGTCATTGAGGGTGTGTTGTTTGGGGTGTTTGCTGCATATCCTTAGTAATTTCTATGCCCTTTTGCATTAAGCAAGAGACTTGTTTGAACTATATTTTGTGTTAGCAAGTCTTCTTTGGACGAACATGTTTACTTATGTTATGCTCTATGTTGAATCAATTGGTAAGTTTGGAACTTGAAGGCTCAGAAAATGGAAGTTTGGAAATGATAAAATACATTCTCCAACAAGAGGCATTGAGAATTGAGATAGTGATCATGTAGCTTTAGGTTTAGTGTTCCCCAAATGAGGAGTTGATATATATACTTTGAGCCCCCATGCTGTTTAGAATCTCTGTACAATGTCTTGCCTTCTAATATACCTCCCCATTTATTGCATTAGAGAGTTACCTTATTTAATTGTAATGCGGAGGGAGACAGATGTGAGTTGCTTCCTGTGGGCATCCCGTGTCCCTTCTGGTCCCTTGTAAAATTTTCACTGAAATGATGACCCCGGTCTAAACTTTTATACCCTGGTTGGGGGTGGTTTTGTTTGTTTCTCCGCAGTCTGCATAGTTTGTTGGAATACAGTCCACATGGTTAGAATAGCCATCTCCATGTTGGGTTGGCATTAATGTTCAATCATTACCTTTTTCTGGCTACTAAATGCAGTAGCTTTAAAGTCTTTCAGAAACTTAAAACATTAAATTTCTTAATTTATTACTTTTATATAATGAAAAATAAAAATGTTTTGAATTTCTAATTCCATTGCAGCATGAGCATTTTTGTTGATCTTTTCTATAATCTCTTGATCTTGTCTCCACTTTGAGGTTTTGGCGTGGCATTCTAATTATGCCTTTGCTTAAATAGATTTCATAGAACTCATGACGTGATGCAGGTGGAGGAACGACTTGTATCAGTGGGGGAATTGCTGGATGCAGATGAAGTTTTTTGCACTGGAACAGCTGTGGTTGTGTCACCTGTAGGAAGCGTAACATATCATGGCGAAAAGTATCCCTCACATTTTATCATAATGTTTTTTCTTGTGCCTGACAATAAAACATTGGCGTTTCCTATTGCAACATTGGGCTAATTAATGGCTTTCTTGTTCTTTTCACCTCAGGGTAACGTACGGCAACAATGGGGTCGGCATTGTATCACAGCAGCTTTATACTTCTCTTACCAGACTACAGATGGGTCTTACTGAGGACAAAATGAACTGGACAATGGAGCTCAAGTAGTGAAACTAGTAAATACCTTTAGAGGGTTTCATGGTTGTCTAGACGGTATCTCTTGCAACCTATGTTTTGTATTTTTATCGTGGAGTGACGGTAATCACTGGTGGGTGCTTAAGATGATCGGAGTCTGTTTACAAAATTCAACAAATGAATTAGGCTTTTCAGTACTGTGTCAATCTTGTATGTTGACTGGCTTTCATCTGCTTTATACTTCATTCGCCGAGCAAATCAAGGAATGACTTTAGCAGAAAAGTAGTCTGGATTTAGGTTTCAATTTCAATACAAGTATTAGTTTTTGGAATATTTTGGAATGAGTTTCTCCCGCACAGGACGGACATACCAAAGGCGAATGGTAACACAGACTCTTGCGCATAAGGACTTGTGGAAATTATATATTACTCCTGCTTTCAACAGGAACAAAGGATGAAGGTGGGTCAGACTGCTGAATCAGTTTTGTCTAAATTAAGTGGGAAGGTAGTCTTTATGAATGCTTTTACAAAAAAATATCAATCGTGAGGCTTTGGTTGGGGTTTGCTTAATCGGAAATAACCATGACTTGACAGCGGGTAGGGCCATGATGATGGCATCCAAATTGTTTAAGATGATAGCTTTTCTGGCATCTTTCTCCACCCTTTTTACTCCAAAATATAAATAAATAAACATAAAAAGGCCTAAGGCTTAAGAAGTTGCTATATTAATAATCTTTTTGAACTATTTTTACTCAAAAAAGAATTTAAACTCAATCATACAGTCATACAGGTGAAAATATTCATTGCCTCTTATTTGGACTTGTAATGACTGGTCAAATATAGTCGTGCTTAGTGTTTAATATAGTGCATGGCCAATCAAAACATATCATAAGCAAAATCCGGATATTCATGGGCATAATTTTACATTCTAAACATTATTTGTATTCAAATCTTGGCTCAACTAGTTCAAGCGGTTAAAAATGTTGACCGTCAACAATCGGTAAAAAATAAATCTCTGTAAATAAATTGAAAAAAAAATTCAATTACTAGTAAATTGCTCAACAATATCTTTTTTTTTTTTATTATTTTCACTGTTAGTATTCAAATTTTAACTGATTAATTCGGTTCGAATACTATAAAACCTATTTTAGTGGTTGATTCTCTTAAATCATTTTTTATCATTTCTAGGGGTTCAAACTCAAGATCTAGAGTGCTTTTAACCACTCAATTTAAAGGAATTTAATAATAATATCTTATAATCTATGACTTATCATTTTATATAGTAGGTTTATTTACCAATTTTTGAGCTAATATATACATTGTTTATTGTGGAAAATTTTAAATTTGGATCTCTTTATTTTTAATTTTTTGGGGTACAAGTTTAAAATTTTTGTCACATTCCAATATTAAATTTTGAAGTTTTTATTGAATCAATGCGTATGAAGGTATAAAAGCATGTATCACAGCTTTAAATTGTTTTGGGCCAAAATTAGGATTTTCCTTATTTATTGGGCATAAAATATAAAACCAAACCCTTAAATCCTCCCAAGTAAACATTAACACAACCACCAACCCTTGTTTCCGGCTCTTCTGTTCAAATGCCGATGATCGCAATCCACACTTGTGGAGCTTCTCACTTGTCTCTACTTAGTATCAACTCAAACAAACCCATTCTTAATCCTCATTTCTTGGCAGTCGAGTACTTCAATTCCTCTGTGACTCTAAGAAGAATACCATCAACATCATCACCGATTCGAAATTCCTACGTTGTAAACCCTAACGGGAAGCCAAACGCAGCGATTCGAACATGCAAGACTTGCAAGCGCCAATTCGATCCTCTCTTCAATCACCCTCGCGCTTGTCGCTTCCACACTTCCCATTTTGGTGGTATGCGGATGCCCCTTTCTGCTGCTTCTAACCCTAGAATTCCAATTACCCTTTTAGAGAATCAAAAATTTGGTCTTCTACTTCAAATTTCGAGGACCCTTTATGCTTCATAACCATAAAAATCTGATTATGCTTGAAAAATTCAGTTGAAGATTCTCAGTAGAGTTGATGCTTATTTAGATTTTATTTCTATTTATTTTCCTTTGGTGATTAGGTCACAAAGCAAAGTAAATGCCGCAAAAAAAAAAAAAAAAAAAAAAAAAATTCTTAATTTGGAAATCAACGAGATGTGATTTTTGCACAGAATTTCTTCATTTGACTAGGATGATGGTGTGACCATGGAGAGTCATCGATCACCATGCAGGGCTTGACAATTGTGGGGTCTTTTAGTAGGTTTCCTCGCCGTGTGGAGATTAGGCATGCATGGCTGTCGGGGACACACTAGTTTGAGAAGACTGGTCTTGTGATATTGGGTAGAATGTAGGTGGTTTGTGAGAGATATTTAGTTTGTATGAGAGAGTTTATGAGTGTATGCTATCATAAGATGTGAGTAATTTGGTTTGGCATACTGGGTGTAGGCAAGTTTTGGGAAAACTACATTAAAAGTTTGGTGTTCATGTTTTCTTGTTTGCTTCTGATTTTTTTTTTTCCGTGTCGAATTTGTTTCTGTCCCTTAAAGTTTTGGGAAAACTTCACAATCAGTGGAATGATATGAAGGTTGAGAGTGCAGATCCTAATTTCTTGCAAACACAACAAATATGGACCGGGTGTCATGCACCTTGCCCTAAACGTTGGCAATTCTGAGCTAGTCATAGCCCATACTCTGACTGACATGCTCGCCCTGCATGACCTGTTGAAAATCTGGGTAGTTCTGATTGGGTCTGTTTTTACTCCTTTTTGTAGGGGAAACCAAGAGTGTTCATACTGGAGGAACCAAGGATACTCCGGATTCTGGCAAAGTTTTGCAATGTTGGCATTGTTGTGGGTCTGAAGATCCACTTGATCCAGGATGTACTGCTGCTCCTCACTTGTCCTATGATGAATAAAGCCCTTGAGAATCTCCTCCAACCAGGTGTAAGGTTCTTCTCATTGGCCTTGAGGATCTTGTATGTATTTGTACATTGTACCTATACAGTAAGTACGTTGTGCATTTGCTGTTGTGAAATTTACATGCTGATACATTTTCTTCATTTTTCAATACCTTAGATCTACAAATTCTGTTTCTCAACATTTGGCTAATTTGGTCATCTTGGTGGGTGACATAACCTTTCATAAGTTAAATGATTGGATCTTTGCCTTGGCTTCAGAAAGGAGACAATAAAGTTTTCTTTGTATGTGATACAATACAAGACAAGGACAACATTTATGTGCATAAACAGGAGATTTCTGTTTTATTTTATGGTTAAGTTAAGGTTTTCTTAGTTGTTCCATGATAAATTCGGAAATTGGGGCTTGTTATCTCATAAAATTGTACCATAATCTACCAATGCAGAAAGCATACGCCAGAGAACCATCTTTAATATTTCAAGAAACATGAAATACTTGATTCCCTCATGCGCTTACCCATACCCAAGTATGTTAGGCTTGGCATTTGCTGCAACTTCATGAAGTCTTGAAAATAACATAGATATATCTAAGTTTTGCAACCCCGAGCTTCTTATAAAACTCTGCTGGCATTGCTTGGTCTTTCTGAGGTTTTCATTGCATCAGCTCATCCCTTTTTCTCTCTTTCTAGGTGATTCTCATTATGCCCTTGTGAATGTGATGCATATGTAAGCAGGGCAAGATTGGCTTGCATAGTGACTTGGTCTGGAGATGTAAGTTGCCTCACCTCCTCCTCAAGGTGCTAGCTTGGATAACCAAAAGTAATTCTCAAAATGTGTGCCTTTCACCACTCGCAAACATTTGCAAAATCCATAGCAAAACAGTGCTCATGCTACTAGGGTCTTTGCCTTATATAGTTTTAGATTATTGTGCTACAAGAGGGGGAAAATACAGATTAATATTAATTCCATTATGCAACATATTCACATTTGAATCCCTAGGGTGCCTGTAAAAAGAAAAGAAAGAAATGTCGGCAAATGCGATTGATAAAAATCTTTGAAATGATGTCGTGAAATCTTGAAATCAAATTCCACTGGTGCCAGATTCCCTCTGGGGAAGGAGGTTTATGAGTACTCAGAGAGCCGCGATGTTTATATCCTAATTTTACTCTCAGTCACCTTTAAACTCAAAATAAATTCATAAATAATGAAGGTAACATCTTTAGATATTACGATATTACTTCCTGCATGACCCCCTTTGTGTGAAAAAGTCGAATTGGTAGGTCATTGCCCATTAAAAATCGACTTATCTTAAGAGCCATGTTGCTAGCCTTAGCTCAAATTTGGATAGAGGGTGCACTGAACCGTTGCTACGAAGTTCATGGATCAAATTGATTGTAATGAAATTGCACATCTCGCACAAGTTCATTATGTTTTTTATGTAATGAAATTGCACACACTCTCTCAAATATGCTGTGGAAAATTTGCAATAATATTGCAAAGCAGGCAATTTTAACCAGAGGATCGCCTATTTGAAAATGATGCATGTGTCAATATTTTAGTGGTGTTTGCCATCGAGTGTAGTTGGACAACACTTCCTTAGCTTCTTCATCCACAAAGAAAACAGCTCCGGACACCTAAATTATTCCAAATCACTTTCTCCAATTCATTTATTCTGGGGTTGTACGCTTGTAGCGTACAAGCCTTTTCCTTTTTTTTTTTGTTACAAAGTTGAATCTCAAGGTTTGGGGAAAGAAATTGTGATCACTAGACTGTCCATTTAAAAACTATAAATCTTTTCCTTTCCTTCACTTACCCATCCCGCACTTAGAGCGAACCAGCTAAAAAGTTAAAAATTTAAGTAAAACAAATCAAATGTGGGAAGAAAAATATTAGTTGTCATTTTCATTTTCCACATACCAATCAAGCATTCACTAATAAATTTGTGTTGGTCTATGAAAACTTGTTTACAAGATCTTACCTGTGGTGGCAAAAAACAATTTTCCTTGTGAAAAGATATAAGCATTTTTTTTTTCTCACCGTCCATCGATATCTAGATTTATATTCTGAATCCTATTTAAGGAGAGATTCTCTCAACGTAATCTTTTTTATTCTCAAGTTTCGAATTTGAGATTTGGTTAAAAAATCTAACACTCCATCCTATTAGACAGATTTTCTCTTGCTAGGAAAAATATAAGCATTTTATATATTTGGGTTTGTGTATGGTCCGGAATCAAAGATGTTTTTGGTAGGCCATAGATTCGGGCATGAATTTTTTATTCGATCCTCATGGGGCCAGCCTGGCCGAATGCTCCTCTAATTCGCCGGTCAGTGTAAGCACCAGACTCTTGTTCTTGGGAAAAGGATTGCTATCTGTGGAATAATATTTGGTGGAAATTATAAGATTATCGTTGTCTTGAGGATCAAAATAATATGTACAAAGAAAAAATTTAATAATTTTTTTTTAATGAGATAAGCTCTTATGGTTCTACATAAAGAACTTTATAAATTAGCCACGACATGAAAAAAAGGAAAAATGGAGTATTCCCTGCCTTATTTCATTACAAAGAACAAAAAAGGAAATTGATTTATTTTTTATTTTTTTTTAGTTGGAAAGAGGATGGCCAAACGGGCCACAAAACGGACCAGAGCCACCAAACCAGAATGGGCCTCCAGGCCAGATTACAGCCAACTAGTCTTCTAGACTCGACACCATTCTTGTCATCCCACAATTGGCGGAGGAGGGAACTAGGAGAAACCTCCGGCAGACACAAACTAGGAGGGTTGGTTCTTCCTAACTTGGCTAGATGATCCGCACATTTGTTGGATTCTCTGTATATGTGCTTGACTTCCCTAATCCCCAACTCTATCACGAGCTATTTGCAATCCCTTAGAGCCTGATAAAGAGGGTGAGTGATCTCCTGATCCTTATTCAGCAACTCTGAAAGGACTAGACAGTCGACTTCTGCTTCCAAAGCTGTCATTCCTTTTTGATTGGTGATCAATAGACCTTCTCGCAACGCCCAAACCTCTGCTGCTAAATTATTAGCTCTACCAATATTTAGAGTAAAGCCCATAACCCAATTTCCTTCTTCATCCCGCAGGATGTCTCCTCCACAACCTGTCCCAGAACCCGCCTCCACAGCCCCATCAGAGTTTAGCTTCAACTTCCCTCTTTCAGGAGGAATCCATTTGATAGTTAACAGGAAGGTCTGCCTTTGATGCTGCACAGACTTATGAGCCTCCTCCCATCTCCTACTGAGACCTATAGCTAGCCTTGCCATTGCTACTGTGGAGAAAGTTTCTCCCTCCATGACTGTTCTACAACGTCTCTTCCAAATGCTCCGTATGGCTGCACCGAAAGTTCCATTACCTTGAGAGGTCTTCGAGCTAAATAAGCCTTGAACACCTTTCTTTAACCAATCAGAAGGAATGCTATTCCAGAAGTCACTGAACTTGGTAATGTCCGAACAAATAAGTCTCTAAACATCCTTAGCTTCTTTGCAATCTCTCAATACATGGAGCACAGATTTTTTGTCCTCTTTGCAGCTATCACATAACTCATTGTCCGAGAGTTTCCTTTTCTTTTTTTCGAGATTAGTCATAATTTTCTCCCGCACAACTAACCAAATGAAGAATTTGACTCTCTCCAGAATTGTAGCTTTCCAAATCCACTTCCAACTACCATCCTGATACTGCTGAACTTGGTCATTGTTCTAAAGCATTCGATAGGCACTAGAGATAGAGAAGTTACCATCCTTAGTCTCTGCCCATCCCTGCAGATCCTCATTGACACCTCTCCTAGGGAGTTAGATATTTCTGATTTCCTCTACCTTATCCTCCTTAACTACACTCAGCAACTCCTCCAACTTCCAGCTCCCCTCTTCTGAAATAAAATGAGTCACCTTCAGGTTCTGCAAGTTCTTGCCTTGAGGGTGGATAGCATGCTCGATAAGACTTCCTTTCCCCACCCACCTGTCCTCCGGAAAATTTATCCTGTCCCCATTTCCCACTTTTCAAATCAGGCCCCTCTCGATGCATTCTCTACTCCTAAGCATGCCTCTCCAGGTGTAAGACCCTATATTTCTCTCTTTGTACTGCAAGAAATTTTGTCCCTTAAGATACTTTTGGTTCATTATTTTGCACCAAAGAGCCTGGTCCCTTTTTGTTAATCTCCACCCCAACTTAGCCAACATGGCAATGTTATTTTTCCTCATTTCTCTTATAGACCACTTCCCATCTGGTAAGATGCATCCTCCTGCTACCCTCTTTGCTTCCCCACAAAAAATCTCTATTGATCTCGTCCAATCTCCTACAAGTGTTGGCAGAGATCCAACAGACTTGCATGGAATACATGGGGATAGCAGAAGTTACAGACTAGATGAGAACTCTCCTCCCTGCATTGCTCAGCAGCTTAGCACTCTTGCTATTGAGTCTCCCTTGCACCTACTCAACTAAATAATTATAGAAGTCCTTTTTTACTTTGCTATAAATGAGAGGGATTCCCAAATACCTTCCCAGGTCTTCAGTAGTGGAGAACCTGCACATGCTTGCTAAGGAAGTCTTGAGAGGAATAGGGGTCCTAGGGGAGAACCAAACTTTCGATTTTACCTCATTGATATTCAGACCACTTTCAGCAGAGAAGTCTTTAAGGCACTGTCTAACTCTGCTCAAACTTCAGGGATCTGCCTCTACAAACAGCAAAAGGTCATCCACAAAGACTAAGTGGGAAACTTGAGGGCCTTCTTTTGAGAAACTGAAGGGATTCCACACTCCTTTCTGAACCTTGTCTTGAATTAAGTACGACAGCCTCTCCATTACTAGAATGAAGAGATGGGGAGATAGTGGATCTCCTTGCTTCAGCCCCTTCCCAGTCTTCATAGCTAGTTAGACCTCCCCATTCCAAATCAAGGAAACTTCACTATTAGTGACTGCAAACATGATGAGCCTGATCAGCGGGATGGGGAAGTTGCAATCCTGTAGGATTTGACCTAGGTAAGTCCAGCTCATGTTATCATAGGCCTTGCTCAAGTCAATCTTCATTATCATCCAATGCTTTTTATTCATATAAATAGGACTTGCACAATTAAATAGTTATACTTTCTAATTCCAGCAAAATAATGTTGGGTTTATGGGTCTCTCCTATATGGAGAAAACCCAACAAGTAAAAGGCCCATTAGAGTTTTATTTTGTAGTTCACATGTTGGGATATAAAAAACAACTTTGGTGATTAGGTTGATTTTTAGACAATAATTATTGGACTTTCCAATCTCAATTATGAATGGTGTACATTGGATTTGGTGATCTCGAGGTGTTGCTATTTGACCCGAACAGTAGCATTTTTTTTGAAAATTTTCTATACTTTTCTCTTTTGATTGTTTTATTGATTTGTTGGATATTTCGGAGTTGTGTACTTTTTTAATTTGTTGGAAACATCTTTTATATCTATATTTGAAGTAAGTGGAGTTTTGGAGTGAATTTTATGTCTCATGGTTTTTTCCCATTGAATTTGAGAGTTTCCATGTAAAAATCATGCATGTTCTTCATGTTCTTTATGTATGCTTGTGATTTGTTCTTGTTGGTGTTATTTGTGCATTTGGTTTACTATCTTTGGTGTTTGTTGCTACTGCTTCATAGGTTTAGTCAAGCGGGAGAGGCTTCCTTAGGTGTTTTAGCATTTATTGTGTATGTGTGTTTTCCCGAGTTTAACTTCCGCTGCATCCTATGAGGCAGTAGTCACAACTTGGTTTTTAATAAATTAGTTATACCACCGTGTTGGGAGAGAATGCAATAGAAGTTAAAACCGGGAAAACACATGCACAAAATAAGTGTAAAAACACCCAAGGAAACCTCTCCCGCTTGACTAAACCATGAGGCAATAGTTACAAACACCAAAAATAGTAAACCCAATGCATAAATAATACTAACAAGATCAAATCACAAATACACACAAAGAACATGAAGAATATGCACGATTTCATATAAAAAATCCAAATTCAACGGGAAAAACCACAGGGTATATAGTCCGCTCCAAATCTCTACTATACTTAAAATAGGGATACAAGAGGTATTTCCAACAGAGTCAAGAAGGACAGAACTCCAAAATATTTAACATATCAACAAAACAATCAAAAGAGAAAAGTACAAAAATTTTTCATAGAAAAAAGGCTACTGTTTGTGTCAAATAGTAGCACCACCAAACCACCAAATCTAATTTTCACCGTTCAAAATTAAAATTGAAAAGTCCTCTGATTGTTGTCCAATAATCAATCCGATCAAACCACGAATCACCAACCGATCGTGCATTTAATCACAGCTATTGCACTTGCCCAAAAAATTTACACCCTTTTCTTTCTCTTTTTCTCTATATTGCACTACCTCTCTTGTGCTCTCTCTCTCTCTCTCTCAATGAACAGAAAGTTGGTTTTTGTATTCCAACACATGAGTCACAAAATAAAACCCTAATGAGCCCTTTATTTGTTGAGTTTTCTCTATATAGGAGAGACCCATAAACTTAACAATTCTCCCTCTCTTGACTATGTTAAGAGGTTCGCCAACCTGCCAATCAATTGGCAAGTTTTAAAATTTCCTTTTTGTCGAGATTTTGTCAACATATCAAAACCATTGTTATCTGTGTGAATCTTCTCAAGCACTACAAAAAAACACGGTTTTAGCCACGGATTTTCGCGACGGAAAAAATTCGTCGCTATTTTTTAATAAATTTAGCGACAAAAACTTTTTCGTCGCTAATTTGCCACAAAATTTACAACGAAAAGGAAGTCGTGGCTAAATTAGCGACGGACACATCATTCATAGCAAAATTCGTCGCTAATTAGTGATAAAAAAATTTTCGTGGCCAAATTCGTCGCTAATTAGTGACGAAAAAATTTTCGTGACTAAATTTGTCGTTAATTAGCGACAAAAAAAAATTTTTGTTGTAAATTTCGTCGCTAAATAAGTTTTTTATATATAATTAAATAAAATATAATATTTAAATTAAAAAATTAATTTAACTGGTAATTTAATTTAGCCACGGATTTTCAAATTTGTGGCTGATTCAGCGACGGATTCCAAATCCGTCGTTGTTTCATCGCTAAATAGGTTTTTTATATATAATTAAATAAAATATAATATTAATATAATATTTAAATTAAAAAATTAATTTAGTTGGTAATTTAATTTAGCGACGGATTTCCAAATCCGTGGCTGATTCGGCGACGGATTCCAAATCTGTCGCTGAATAATTAGAATTTTGTTTTATTTAATATTTTATTTTAATAATTTCAGCGACAGATTTGAAAATCCATCGCTGAATTTTATCTTCTTTTAATTATAATTTTTTTTTATTAATTTATATTAACAAATCATATTATTATTTTATAATATTTTAATTTACATTTTATTTTATTATATTATATTTCTTAATTCTTAAAAAAAACCATATATTTTATTTTATTTAAATTATATATATTTTTTAATTAATTTATTATTTTTTTCTTTTTTTTTGGTTTAATATTTTTTATTATTGTATAGGTAATTTTATTTTATTTGTATTATTTTATTTAATAATATAAATTTTTTAATTAAATATTAATATGAACCTGCGCGGATGCCGGCCCATGCACGCACGAGCGCTTGCCTGCCTGGGCGCCCGAGCGCGGGCGCCCGAGCGCGGGCGCCCGCTGGGGCGTGCCTGGGCATCATTCATTGTTTTAATATAAAAAATATAAATTTGTAGTTGAAGGTATTCGAACGTTGGACTTGGACCTTGACTTAACAGAAGACATATTACCACTGCACCACCGGGTGTTGTTATGTGACTTTCTTCCTACACTTTGTTTTCTATTCTCACTTTTTTTTCCTTATCTCTATTTTTGGGTTTTTTTTTTCTTTCTACTCTCATTTCTTATATATAATAATTTTATTATAACGAATAAAAATATTTTGTAATTAAATATATAGATTTTTTAAATTATTAATATATTATAATTTTATAGTTTTGAGATATTGTAATCTATTTTTAAATTATAGATTAAAAAAATAAAATAAAAATGAAAAAAATAAAAAAATAATAAGATAAAAGAAAAAAGAAGAAATCAAAATATAATATTAACATATTTTTTAATTAATTTATTATTTTATTTTAAATTAGTATTTTATTATTTTTTATTTTATTAAAAATTATCATATTTATTATTTTTAATAAATATTATTTTAGGTGGGTGGTATAAATTAAAAAAGTTATTATATTTATTATTTTAAATTATTATTATATATTATTTTATTATTATTAGAAAAATGTGAAATAAAGATAATAAATAATAAAAAAGAAATTTATATCATAATAATATCTTTGATTCGGTGGTTTACTGGTTGCATGCAGGAGTTCGGAGTTCAAACCACGGTGGAGGCAGAAGGCGCGGCATTTTCCAGCAATTAAGAGTGCCTGCGCAGGGTGCTGGCTCAGGTGGCACGTGCGCTGGCTCGGGCGTTCGGGCGGGCGGGCTCGGGTGGGCAAGGGTATCACGGGTGACACGTGCCCTGAACATTTTAACATTTAACGGAATTTGAAATCAGCGACGGATTTGGAATCCGTCGCTGAATTTAGCGACGGATTTTTTTATTATTACAGATTTTTTTCCCCTAAATTAGTGACGGATTTTAACTACAAAAATTATCTGTCGCTAAATTTAGCGAAAAATTTTAAATTTTCGTCACTAAATTTAGCAACGGATTTTTTTTTTTCGCTAATTTAGCGACGGATAATTTTTCATCGCTAAAGTTTGTGACGAATTTTAGCGACGAAAAATTATTTGTCGCTGAATTTAGCGACGGATTTCAATTTTCGTCGCTAAATTTAACGATGGATTTCTAATTTTTGTCGCTAAATTTTTGCAACGCGTTATTAGCGACGAAAAATTTTTTCTCGCTTCGTCATTAATGTTTTTAGCGACGAATTTTTTTAAAATTTTTGTCACTAAATTTGTGGCTAAAAGGCTGTTTTTTTGTAGTGAAGTTTCAATAACTTCTCATCTATCACATCTCGTCTCTAATGATACCTCACATCAATATATTTTGATCTAGCATGAAAGGTGTGATTCTTGCTAAAATGAATGGTGCTTTAACTATAACAAAATAAAAGATATCTCTCTTGAGTAAATCCGAGCTCCTCCACAAATCTTTTCATCCAAAGCAACTCCTTGTAAGCTTCAGTTATTGTAATGAACTCTGATTCACTAGTTGATATGCAACACACTTTTACAATCTCAATTGCTAAGCCACTATTCAACCAGTGAAAGTGATCAAACAACCCCGAAGTTAATTTTCTACACTCAACATCTCTAGCCATATCTAAATTAGTATAACCAATAATAACAGACTCATCACTCCCAAAGCAAAGTTTAAGTTCATTGTGCCTCAGAGATATCTCATGATCCACTTCATTGCATTCCAATGCTCTCTTCCAGGTTTAGAAAGAAATTGACTGGCTATCCCGACAGTATAAGCTATATCCAGCCTCATGCACACTATCATATACATCAAACTACCAACTGCAAATGCATAAGGAACTCTTCACATGTCTTCCTTCTCTCTCTCTATGGAAGGACTTTGCTTATAACTAAGTCTAAAGTATGTAGCAAGAGGAGTGCTAATCACTTTAGCTTGATGCATATTAAACCTCTTAACACCTTCTCAATATACTTCTCTTGCGACAACCACAACTTTCTTGCCTTGCTATCCCTTATAATCTACATGCCAATATTTGGTTTGTTGGCCCTAAATTCTTTATTGCAAAAGACTTGCCTAATTCCTTCTTCAGCCTATCAATCCGGGAAGCATTCTGATTTGCAATAAGTATGTCATCAAGGTATAGCCAAAAAACAATGAAATCATCATCCGAGGATTTTTGTGTGAAACACAGTGGTCACAAGTAGTCTTCCAATAACCTTGTTCCTTTATCATAGATTCAAACTTCTTGTACCATTGTCTTGGAACTTGTTTCAAACCATATATGCTCTTCTTCAATCTTCACACATAATGTTCTTTTCCTTTCACCATGAAACCCTTTGGTTGGTCCATATAAATTTCTTCTTCCAAATCACCGTGGAGAAATACAATCTTCACATCCATTTGCTCAATCTCCAAATCAAGCCAGCCAATCCCAAAACAACTCTGATAGAGGATATCTTCACAACGGGAGAGAAGATCTCTTCAAAATCAATCCATTTTCTTAGACAGTAGCCTTTGACAACTAATCTTGCTTTGTATCATGGACGTGAGGTGTTCTTCTCTTGCTTCAACCTATAAATCCACTTATTCTTCAAAACGTTCTTGCCCTTTGGAAGTTTCATCAATTCAAAGGTATTGTTGTCAAGCAAAAACTTCATTTCATCCTTCATGGCTTCAACCCACTATTGCTTCTGGTCAGTTTCAATCGCCTCTTCATATTACTTAAGCTCTCCCCTATTAGTAAGGAATACATACTCATCAACTAGATACCGAGTAAAAGGTTGCGATCTCTTGTAGATTTTCAAGGTCACTCAATAGGATCTTGTAACTGATCTGCCTGGGCATTATCATCATCCATGCCTTGTTATTTATCCTGATGCTGATAGTCATTCTGAGCAACACCTTCGCATTAGTTTGATTCAGACAAGTTGAGGCATCAAAGAGACTGGGTCTAGAACTCTCAAGCCATCACAACTCCTGGAAGTTTCTTATGTCTTCCCAATGTCTTCGATAGTCAGATCATCATAAAATACCACATCTCTGCTTCTAATAAGCTTCTTCTCTATATGATCATACAACATGTAGCCAAATTTATCATGATCATAACCAAGAAAAATGTGCTGACATGTCTTGGCATCAAACTTTGATCTCTCATATTTTTGGGACATGCATAATAGCCTTGCAACCAAAACATGAAAATAGTTATAAGAGACATCCTTACCAAACCACACTGTATTAAGAACATCACCCTATAGCAAAACACAAGGTGACAAATTGAGCACGTGTGTCATCGTATTTAAAGTTTCACCCCAAAAGGATTCCAGTACCTTTGCTTTTGAAAGCAAACATTTTACCCTCTCTATTAAAGTTCTGTTCATCTGCTCAGCTAAGCCAATAAGTTGAGATATCTTCGAAGTGGTTTTCTAATATTTGATATCCTATAACCTGCAATAATCATCAAGGGGTCCACTATATTCTCTACCATTATTGGAACGAATACATTTAAGCTTCTTTCATGTTTGTCTTTCAACCAAATTTCGAAATTGCTTAAACACATCAAGTACCTGGTTCTTTAGTTTCAAAGCATAAACCCAAAACTTTCTTGCATGATCATTAATAAAAGTGATAAAATAAAAAACGCCACCAAGTGATTAAATTTTTAAAGGACCACAAACATCAAAATTCACTGGCTCCAAGACATCTAACTTTCTAAAAGAATGATGACTTTTAAAGGAAACTTTGTTTTGCTTTCCTACTAACAATGTGCACATGTCTTTAGTTTTGCACCCGTCACTCCAGGAAGCAAGTTCTTCTTGGCCAAACAATCAAGCCCTTTCTTATTCATGTGACTTAGTTGCTTGTGCCAAACTCTATTGCTTCTTCATTCTCTAAAACATTCACAATAGTTTTAGAAATTGAATCCTATGTCCAATATAAGACAGAACACTTCTTGCCTCTAGCCAAAACCAAAGAGCCTCTAGTGAGCTTCCATTTACCTCCAAAATTATTGTGATATCCCTCAACATCAAGTTGTCCAATTGAGATCAAGTTCAGGCGAATATTTGGTGCATGCCTAACATCCTTCAATATCAATTGTGCTCCACTATTAGTTTCTAAACACACATCTTTGATACCTACAACATGGGAGTCAACTTCATTACCCATCTTCAATGCAACAAAACTTCTGGATGTATAAGAAGTGAAGAATTCTATGTAACGTATAACATGGCGTGTTCCAACAATGTCCACCACCCAACTAGTCTCATCATAAGTAAAGTTCAAAACATTTTCTATTTCACGAACAACAATGAAATCATTAGTTATAGTAGTAGTGGCAACTCATCCATCATCTTTTTTTGATCTTTCTTTTAACCTTTGTCATTGCTACCCTTGTTCTCTCTTCTTCATTGGTAATAATACTTTTTTATGTGACCTAGCTTTCCACAATTATGGCACTCCATAGTCTTATACTTTGGTATAGATTTACTTCTACTTTTATCTCTAACTTTCACAAATTTCTTCTTACTTCTCTCCCTATTTTTGATAAAGATAACCTTTTCCTGTGATGATGTAGAACCCTAATACTTTCTTCTCATCTCCTCATTCAAACACCACCCTTGGTAATTTCAATAGACACAACACCATTTGGCGCTAAGTTAGTAAGTGAGATCCTAAATTTCCCCCATGAATCTAGTAGTGTTAAACAATCAAAGTCCAAGAACCTGGTTATCAAACTTTATACCCATTCCATACAATTGATCAATCACGTCTCGAAACTAATTTAAGTGATCTGTCACAAAACTTCCCTCTTTGTATCATAGCTCTATCATCTTCTTTAATAAAAATAGCATGTTGTTGTCAGTTTTCAAAGTATACAACAATTCAAACTTATTCCACAAAGTTTGTGCGTGTGTCTGATTGCATATATGATTATAAATATTATCATCCATTAACCGTCAAATATGACCACAAATAACATCGTCTACCTAAACAAAATCTTTGCCCTTGTGTAAGTTTTATTGGAACTCCAACACCAAATAACAGAAATATTTGACACGATTGGATTAGAATTAGCAATTCAAATTATCATAGAGTGGAAAAGAACAATCACTCTGCGATGGATGTGGACTCGATGCCCGTGTCAGCACATACATCTTCCTACGGATTGTAGATTGTAGAGTCCATCCACTACCGAACGCCAATGATGATATTTGCTCCGTCTACACAACAATCTGGTCTAGGGCAAGTCTTCTTTTTTGCCCAAACCCGACCACCTGGCTTTGGACCATCTCTGAGATGAATATGAAGATTTGGTTTCCTCCTACATGGGCCTAAACAAGATGCTACTTGTTAATTAATTTTAGTCGTCAAACTTTCATGTCTCCAATATCACAAATGTCTTATTGATCATAGATGAATCTTTATATATATACAGTCTACTTTAATAATTGTTTTTAATATACTTATGCAGAGTGTCCCTCTTAATTAGAGATCTCGAGTTTAAATTCTGGGAATGACGAAAAAAGATTTAAGAGAGCGGATCAGTCGGATAAAATCCAGATACCGGTGGTGAAAACAAAAAAAAAATACTTATGTAGACTGCATAATTATTATATTATTGGACATAATTGATAAATATGTCCATATAAATAAAAAAGTAATAGCTAAAGTTCTTATTACTGTCAGCATAATTGATAAATATGTCCATATAAATAAAAAAGTAATAACTAAAGTTCTTATTACTGTCAAATATTATATTAACAAAATTATTTGATGAATAACTATTTCAAAAACTTGTCCGGGTATCAAGCTTTTAATAAAAAGTTTTCAATATTCATATAGAAACATTCATATATATATATATATATATATATATATTGATTTAATCTAATTATATAAGCTGGTGTTAATTTTTTTTAAGTGAAATTGGTAACTAAAGTTCTAAATTTAAGAATATTAGATATCAAATTAAACAAAATAATAATTAATTAATTAAATTTCACAGAGTGCAAAACCCCAAGAATTTAATTGAATGCAAATTCAAATCTATATATATATATATTTAAAATTAAAGCTATAATTAATAAATCAATGTCCTAAAAAAATTAAACATTGAAATATAGAAACAAAACTCACAAAAATATTGAAATCATGTTAATTATATATCAATTCTCTAAACTTTACATTGAAGTCACAATTAAGTTCTAAAAAATACAAATATTAATTTTTTGAATTTTTTTAAAATATAATAATCATCTCTCCAACATTAACAAAACCAACTAAGTTGATGTAAAATATAGAATTATTATATTTTGATGTGGCATAACATATTAAGTGAATTGTTGACTTGACACATATCATGTCATCATATTCTCAAAACACTTGTGATACATGGTCGAAAATGTTAACGTGACATATGTCACATTATCAAAAGTTGTTCACATAATAGGGATCCAATTATGATCTAGTGAAAAGTTTAGGGATTATTCACATAATGGACTCTAAATTTTATATATTAATTTATTTGAAATAATAATTCATTTTTAATAAATTTCTTATTTAATTGAAAACCCTAAGTTGATTTGAAATCCAACTTTAATTCAGACCCCAACATCAATTTCAAATATTAATTTAATTCAAATTCCCCAATTTAATTAAAAATCTCAATTCATTCAAAATTCTAATTTGATTTGAAACAATTCAAATCTCCAATTTAATTTGAAATATCAATTTGATTTAAAACCCTAATTTAAATCAAACTTTTAGTGTAATTTAATTCAATCCTCAATTTAATTTTATTTAAAACCCTAATTCAATTTAATTTGAAATCATAAGTTGATTCAAAGTCCTAACTAAAATTAAAATCCTAAATTAATTCAAAACCCATATTTACTATTAAACTATCGTTTAAATTAATGGATGCGAAATAAAGCAAAATGTAAACGCCTTCGATCTTTTTTTGTTAATTTATCACCCTAACAATTTAATTTTGATGATTGTTTCGATCAAATTTCCTGACATAATGATTAACTTAAGGGACCTTTATGGTGTTTATAGCAAACAAAATCTTATAAATATTTGGAATTAAAATTTATCGGAAAAAACACACTCGTTTTTTTCTTGTGAAAAAATGAAAAATATATGTTAAATAAAAAAAGAAATATAATTTCACTTATATTTATTTTGCATATTATATTTTTTTAAATTGTTCCATTTTTATTAATTATAAATAATGTATTAGTTGAATACCCTTATTAATCGAAAATTTGAATATCAGATAGCATCAAAAGCTCTTCTAGTCTGGCCTCTTGGCGCCCATCTCATAGGGTGCAAATATAGTACGTAAAATAATTTCACTTTTTGCATAGACTCTTTTAATTTCGTGATGCTAACTATACATTATAAAAATATAATATATATATAGCCCAAAGTGAGAAATTCAATACATCTTTTGTTATTCTTTCAAAAATAAAATAAAATAAAATCTCGGTAGCAATGCAAATGCTAGCCCTTGTATCCTAGATAAGTCTACCAGCTGATTCTATTCTCGGTACCTAGGACCTCGAATCGAAGCACAGTAGTAGCCTAAGACGGCGAATGAGATATTGCTTAACTTCCTTCGTAATAGTTTCGATTTCGAGCATCTTGTATGAAAGAAAAAAATACTAATCTAAGATGAAAAAAAAAACCTACAGATCAAACAGAGTGTTTGAGTTCAAGATTGAGGATAACTGAATTCGATGAGTGACCGCAAGGCGGTGGCGATGAACAAAGATGGCGACAAAATCTGTGAGCGATAGACTTTGATGAATAATTCAAATAGCGAAATCCTAACAAGAGGACAGGCGAGTGACGATTGAAGACAATCTCGGTGCTAACTGAACGTAGATGGTGGTGGAAGATGCACAATAGAATGGTCAATGATGATTGACTGTAATACATACGTTACATTCCATATGTTTAGGTAAATATTCTCAGAGGATACACATGATATCACGTGATGTTATCGTATCAAATCATATCAAATGTTTATTATTATTATTATCAATATCTTTTTATATATTTATTGTCAAGTTATATCTCAAATATCATAATATGTTAATATTAGAGAATATTTAATTAATTTGATTTTAGGATTTTCATTTTATATCCCAACTTTCAATATATTAGATATATTATAGCAATTTAATTTTGATGATTGTTTTGTTCAAATTTCCAACATAATGATCAACTGAAGGGAGTTTATGGTGTTTATGGGGTAAACAAAATCTTATAAATATTTGAAATTAAAATTGATTGAAAAAGGCACACTTGTGTTTATCTTGTGAAAAAAATGAAAGATATATGTTAAACAAAAGAGAGCTTGATTTCGCTCATATTTGTTTTAGGGATGAATACCCTTATTAGCAGAAGATTTGGATATCAGATAACATCAAAAGCTCTTCTTGTCCATCCCCTAGGCGCCCATCTCAGAGAGTGCAAATATAGTACCTAAAATAATTTCACTTTTTGCATAGACTACACATGACAAAAATATGTAATATACAAAGCCTAAAGTGAGAAATACAATACATCTTTCTTATATAATAGTAGGTATCTTTCTTGTATAATTCTAACTCAAGTAATAAAATGTTATTTTAACTCAAATACATCAAACTTATTTTATCTGAACAAAGTTTTGATGTTTGAGAGACCAAATAAATAAAAATATATAACGTTGGAGTCATTTAGAATTGGATTAGGATTAGAATCAGCCAATTCCTACAATCACATTCCTCATAGTCTTATTCTAAGTTCTCTAGTTTCTTGAGTTAGCAAGTATGCAGTTATGGCAAGAGGGTTGGGTATTGAGTCAGATTCCTGTGGGAAAGAGTATCCAGGGAAGCTGACGAGATTCGTGTTGGTAGATTGTGTTTTATCTGAGATGGGTGGTTTGATCTTTGGTTACGATATTGATATTTCAGGTAATTATATTTCCCTCCTCTTACTTGTTTTTCTATTTTGTGTGGATTGTTGATGTACTGATGGCATTGTTGATTAATGAATGAAAATAGGTGGGGTGACATCAATGTCTCCATTCCTGCAAAAGTTTTTCCCATCAGTTTATAGATTGGAGAAGCAAGATGAGTAGACAAACCGGTACTGCAAATTTGACAGTCAGACTCTGACATTGTTCACATCTTCCCTCTACTTGGCTGCACAGCTCGCCTCCTTCCTGGCTTCCTCTATTACAAAAAGAATGGGGAGGAGGTTTTCTATGTTGTTGGGAGGTCTGATTTTCTTGAGTGGTGCTATCATCAACGCCTCTGCATTGAATGTTCTAATGCTCATTCTTGGTCGGGTTCCCTTCGGTTTAGGTGTTGGTTATCTATTCAGGTACCATTCAATAAATTTATCTTAATTAATTAAATCAGTGGACTGAGAATATTGTAGCTAACAAATTGATCTTTTGTTATTGATAGTCTGTACCATTTTATGTCTCCAAGATGGCTACCTAAAAGTATAGAGGCTCACTCAATGTGATCTTCCTATTATCCATCACCATCGGCATTCTTGTGGCCAACCTCATTAACTACACTGCTGAGATTGAGGGCTACTGGGGTTGGCATCTCAGCTTGGGAAGATGCTGCAGTTCCAGCTATCCTCCTTGCCATTTCATCTTACTTCCTTCCGGACACTCCCAAATTCCATGATTGAAAGAGGCGAGCCTGAGAAGGCCCTTGAGATGCTCTGCATCATCTATGGTGTTGAAGATGTCAGGGCTGAATTCAGTGACCTCACTACAGCCGAAAAAGCCTCCAAGGAAGTGACCAATCCATGGAAGAACATCACAATGAGGAAGTACAGGCCCCAGTTGCCAATGTCAAATCTCATTCCCTTCTTCCAGCAGCTCACTGGCATCAATATTGTTATGTTTTATGCTCCTGACCTTTTCAAGACCCTTGGTTTTGCAAGCAATGCTTCTCTTGTGTCTGCTGTCATCACCTGAGGCGTCAATGTCTTGGCAACTTTGGTCTCTGTCTGTGGCACTGGCAAGTGGGGCAGAAGAGTTCTCTTTTTAGGAGGTATCCAAATACTTATTTTCCAGGCAATTCCATACTTATTCAATCCATTAATTTACTATTATCATTTTTATAGAAATATGAAGGATACTGATTTTTCCTTTTACGTGTAGATTGCCATGGCTGTGTTGATTTGGAGATTCGGAGTGGTGACATACTTGCCAAAGTGGGATGCCGGATTGGTAGTGTTGTGCGTATGCACATATGTGGCAGCTTTCGCTTGGTCATGGGGACCTCTTGGGTGGTTGGTGCCAGTGAGATCTTTTCGTTGGAGATCAGATCAGCAGCACAGAGCATCATAGCCTTAGTCAACATGCTGTTCACCTTTGCAGTTGCTGAAGTTTTCTTGACAATGTTTTGCCACCTCAAGTACGGCCTCTTTATATTCTTTGCAACTTTTGTGCTCATTATGACTCTCATCATCTACTTCTTCCTGCCTGAGACAAAGAACATTCCTATTGAAGACATGAATCGAGTGTGGAAGGGCCACTAGTATCGGCGCAAATTTCCCCCCAGCTGAAGATGAACCAGTTAAGGTCGATGTTGTTTTAGCTCTGTTCTTTCTTTATTCCTGTTGTTTCCATTAATATGTTTAGATTAGGTTTATAACTGAATTAAAAACAATTTGTTCATTCCGTAAAGATGTTATTTTTATTTTTCGCCAACCAACACTGATATTGGCCCAAATAGTGTTATTTCGGTTGTTGTTGTCTAATCGTTTGCTTAACTGATCCTACTTGATTGATGTTGGTATTTTCTTTGGTTGTGAGTTGCTGCCACCGAACATAACTTTATACTTCTTGGCATGTTACGGGGGAAATTCAACTTATTTCTTTGAGATTGTGAGGGCAATGTTAACTAGTTTCTTCATGGAAAACTTGTAAGCAAGAAAATAAAAAGACTTCCTGTTTCTGATGAATCTTAAGGAGTCCACTTCGTCCCTGCAATAAGCACCAAGAATGGGGAATAGAAGCTCAACAAGAATCTCTATGCTTTTCTTTTCTTTCCTTTTTGTCTATGTATATATAGCTCTAGAATTGGAGATAATTCTTTCATTCTCGAAAATGGTTTTATTTTTATGGTCAGAATATGATTCACTTACTCTTAATACAATATGATTTTATTGTTTATATTTCTTGGCATGTTAAGGAGAAAATTAGCAAGGTTGTGTCCTTGTACTCTGTGATGCAACCTTATTACCTAGTTTCTACCTAGACACCTTTGTCACAGAACAAAAAAGGCATTTTCAAGACCTGTTGGCTGCTATGTCTCTTCAAGCTCGTCACTAAGACTTCTATCGAGAACCTTAATTGAAACATTAGCCATGGATGTTTGCATTGCATTGAATTCAATCAACCCTTTGGTTTCCCCTTCATTACTCAAAGAATCCAAAAATACTAAACAGAAAAATGTTATGCTTCAGGGTTGAAATACAATGCATATTAGGGGCCGCTTTGTAGCCCCAATAGTCCCTCTCGTTGAAAATATATAGGCCCACTTGGACCCAAGTGAACCCATGGCTTTTTTCATTCTCCAACGGCTATAGAGCCGTTGGAGGGGAGTGGACTTTGTCCACTCCCATCTCTCTTCCTCTATTATTTTTTATTTTATTTTTTCTTTTTATCTCTTACTATCTTCTATAAATAAGGATTTTCTCTTCTTTTGTAATACAACTTGGAAGACAATCTCTCTTCCCAAATCTCTCATCTCTTTCTTTGTTTTTGAGATAATTTCTCTTTTATACTCAATCGAAGAAATTCTCTTCATTCTTCAATTTGTTTTCTTGATATATTTTTCTCCTTATTTTTCTATTATTTGATCACATGTTATCTCTCTTTGTCCATATTTAAATTTGTGCTCCAAACTTTTATAAAGCTCATTCTCTAATATGCGATGACATAGCATGTCTAGAAAAATTCTGTCTAGTGACAAATATTTGTTCAAGGAAAGAGGTATTTAAACGAAGACAGACGAGCTCCACCTCTTTTCTAGGAACTTTCCTGGTGCTCCTTACTACATAACTGTTTGGGTTGAATTTAAGTGAGATTTATAAATTTTTACATGGTATCAGAGTAGAATTCTAGTATTTCCAAAATGGCAAATCCTCCATCCTTGTTTACTTCATTTCAAACCCAACTTTTTTCTTCCACAATTCTAAGCTCTACAAATTATTTCCAATAGGTAGGACACATTAAAAGATTACTCAATACTCTAAAACTCTTGAAATTTATAACGAGTGAATCTCTTTATGTTACCGACCCCACATATGAAGAATAGAAAGAAATAGATGATTAAGTCTTCATTCTTCTCTCTAATGCCATAGATCAAATTCTCAAAAATATGGTGTCATTTTGTCCAAACTTTAAATCTCTATGGGATCAAATATACGATCTATATGGGCAAGAATCAAATGTGGGAAGAATTTTTGAAATCAAGCGGAATCGCCAACATTCAGAAGGAGAAGAAAATTCTTTCCCAATTATTTGGAGAATATGAAGATCTATGGAATGAATTGTAGATGCTAAGGCCACACACGTGATTCGAAGATATTGTTGAAATGGAATGATGAAGATAAGTCTTTTGGCCTTCTTGTCTCTCTTGGCAAATGCTTCTCAAATGTTCGCCAAGAAATCTTTCAGATGAAAGACTTCCCTTCATATTAAGAAATCTGATTCCTAATTCAGAAGACCGATGCTAGCATGCGGCTTGAGAAGGCTTCACAATCAAAAGTTGAAGTTCATAGATTTAAAGTTGAGCAACAAACCTCTATTCCTATACCAGAACAATCCATTGCCAACAAAGTCTATCAACCTCCTCATAAGAAAGGATGCTCACATTGCAAGAGGCCAAACCACACCAAAGAGAAATGTTGGTTTCTTCATCCCCATCTCAAACCAGAACATCTCAAAAGGAAAGAACAAGGAGCACCAAAAGTAGCACAGAATGTGGCATTGGAAACGGCTCTTGAAGGTATCATCAATCTACTAAAATAAGTCGCCAATAATTATGGCAACTCCTCGAACTCCACTTATTATTCTGAAAATTGGTTAATAGATTCGGCATATGACTATTATATGGTTAAGGACAAAGAAAAAATAAAATGTTTTAAACCCATTCTCAATCCTAAAATAGTCAAGGTAGCTAATAGACAAAATTTAAAAATTAAAGAATTTGGAGAAGTTGAATTTTTTGGAAAAAATTCAAATGCCTTATATGTTCATAAATTTATCTCCAATCTTATGTCAATTAGTAAGATAACTAAGAACCAAAATTGTAAGGCTATTTTTTATCCTGATACTATTGTTTTTCAGGATCTCAAGTCGAACCAAGTGATTGGTAGAGGATTTAGAAAAAAAACAATTTATATTTTTTGGATCAAGACAAACAAGCTCTTGTAGCATATGAAGAAGATAATCAACTTTAGCATGCTAGATTAGGTAAATGATCAAACCTTAAAATTAATTTTTCTAACAAAAGTTTGTAAAAATGATCATTGTCAAACATGTATTTTTAGGAAACAAACCCGAGTATTTTATCCAATTTCAGAAACTATTTATAAAAATATCTTTGATCTTGTGCATTCAGATATATGGATATCTCCTGTTGAATCCAAAAGAGATTTCAAATATTTTATATTTTTTATAGATCATAAATCTAGATACACGTGGGTATACATTTTTCACACTAAGACACATGCTTTTGAAGCATTTAAGAATTTTAACAACTTTATCTTGAAACAATATGATACTCATATTAAAACACTTAGAACTGACAATAGAGGTGAATATATGAGTAATGAATTCAAATAATACCTAGAAAGCAAAGAAATTATTTATCAAATATGTTGTCCTTATACTCCACAACAAAATGGGGTAACCGAAAGAAAAAATAGACATTTGTTAGAAGTAGCAAGGACGATGATGTTTTTTACAAATATACCTAAAATATTTTGAAGTGATACAATTAGTACAGCTGCACATGTAATTAATCGACTTCCCACAAATATACTCAAAGGAAAATCTCCTTTAGAGATACTTAGAAAAGAAAAATTATCATTATCTCATCTTAAAATATTATGTTACACATGTTATGCTCATATTCCTTCTCAAATAAGAGATAAGTTAGAAAAGAAGGGAAAACGTTGTGTTTTCATAGACTATGCATTATTTCAAAAGGAATATTTATGCTATGAACCCAAAACTAGTATAGTCTATACATCTAAGGATGTAATATTTTTGGAAGATAAATTCTATTTCAAAAAACATAACAAAAATAAAGATTTCGTAGAAAGAGACTTACAAATCCTTTTTTGGGAATCCCCAAGAGTTGAAAATAAATCTCCTCAGGAAGTAATTCTAGAACCAAATATAGAGCAAGGAAGAGAACAACTTAACGAAAAAAATGAAGAAATTCTTATAAAACCATCATCACCACCTCCTTCACTTAGAAGATCAACTAGGTTGAGACGTCCCTCTAAATGATTAAATAAAAAAGTTTATTATAATTCTAAGGTTACATCTCATCCTATCTCTGATTTTTATACAACTAATAATATTTCTTCTAGTCATCAAGAGTTCTTAAATGACATTGACCAAGTATAGGAACCTTTGAGTTATGAAGAAGCTAATGTTCATCAAGAATGGAGAAAAACTATGAAAGAAGAATTGGATGCTCTTACCAAAAATCAAGCTTGGGAGATCACCACTCTTCCTAAAGGAAAGAAAGCGGTAAGGTGCAAGTGGATTTACAAGGTCAAGCATAAAAGTGATGGAATAATCGACCGCCTCAAAACAAAAGTTATAGCCAAAGGCTTCACTTAGACATATAGAGAAGACTACACTGAAACTTTTGTTCCGGTCACTAAAATGACCACAGTCTGAGTTTTATTGTCTCCTGCAACAAACTAGAGCTGGCAATGTTTCAGATGGATGTGAAAGTGGCATTCTTGCAAGGAGATTTGAAGGAGAAAGTTTATATGTGACTTCCTCAAGGGCTTGAAGGCAAAGATGGACAAGTATGCAAACTCAATAAGGCCATCTATGGTTTGAAACAATCTCCCCGAGCTTGGTATTCTAAACTTAGCACCGCTCTCCTTAGTTATGATTTCTCTAAGTGCAATAGTGACTCATCTTTATTTATAAAATTTTTTAATGAAAAAGTTACCGTTGTCGATGACATAATTATAACCGGGAATGATATAAAGCAAATAGATCAAATTAAAAATTTTCTTAAGTCTAAATTTGAAACTAAAGATTTAGAAAAACTTAGGTATTTTCTAGGTATAGAACTTGCCTACTCCTCTAAAGGACTTGTTCTATCCCAAAAAAAATGCATGTTTGATCTTTTGTAGAAAATAGGAAAAATTGGAGCTAAACCAGCATGTAGCCCAGTCTTGACCTTTGAAGAAGGAAAGGATAATGATCAATACTTTACCGACATTCCAAGATACCAGAGACTCGTTGGGAAGCTCATTTACTTGACGATCACCAGACCAGATATAGCATATGCGATTAACCGAATCAGTCAATATATGCATAATCCAAAATTGGGACATTGGAGAGCACCAGAAAGGATCTTAAGATACCTAAAGGGCTCTCCTAGGCGTGGAATGTGGATGAAATGCAATCGAAATTCTGAAATGGGCCGGAGATTCTCAAGATAGAAGGTCTATAACAGGTTTTTGCATGTTTGTGGGAGGTAATCTAGTATCTTGGAGAAGCAAGAAACAATTAGTAGTTTCAGGATCTAGTGCGGAAGCAGAATACAGAGTTATAGCAGTATCAACAAGTGAGATTATACGACTTAAAACACTAGTTGAAGACTTGAGGTTCAAGATCACAATACCAATTCAGCTTTTTTGTGATAACCAATCGACTATTCACATTGCATCAAATCCGGTGTTTCATGAACGGACCAAACATATTAAAGTGAATTGTCATTTTATAAGGTAAAAGATTGAAGACAAAACCATAATCACCTCACGTAAAAAATAGTGAACAACTTGCTAATATTTTCACCAAGGGAACGACGACTAGTCACATGAATCATATTCCCGGTAAGTTAGATTCCATTGATAAATATTCGCCAAACTTGACGGGAAGTGTTGAAAATATATAAACCTACTTGAGCCCAAAATTTTTGGGCCAAGTGGGCCCATGTTTTTTTCTATTCTCCAACGTCTATAATAGCCATCGGAGGGGAGTGGACTTTCCCATCTCTCTTCCTCTATTATTTTTTATTTTATTTTTTCTCTTACCATCTTCTATAAATAGAGATTTTCTCTTCTCTTGTAATACAACTTGGAAGATAATTTCTTTTCCAAAATCTCTCACCTCTTTCTTTGTCTTTAAGATAATTTCTCTTTCATACTCAATAGAAGAAATTCTCTTCATTTTTCAATTTGTTTTCTTGATATATTTTTCTCCTTATTTTTTTACTATTTGATCACATTTTTTCTCTTTTTGTCTATATTTAAATTTATACTCCAAATTTTTATAAAACTCATTCTCTAGTATGCGATAGTATAATATGTTTAGAACAATTCTGTCTAATGATAAATATTTGTCTAAGAAAAGAGGTACTTAAACGAGAATAGATGAATTCCACCTCTTTTCTGGAAACACAGTTTGAATTTAATTTAAGTGACTTTTACAAATCACTGCACCTCTTTTCCAACGTTTTAAATTTCTACGGGGTTAGTCAAATCATAAGCCGGCCGCACCCTTGCTCCTAATGGATAAAACAATATCAAGGAAGAGTATCTCTCTAATAATTCCTTAACAAAATGTTTGACTTTAATCTTACAATAAATTTTCCTTTATTAGACGACGATTAATAGTAGAATTTCGATTCAGATAAGGTGTCCCATCAAATTTAGAACTGGGTTTTGGTTTGGATTCTTATAACTCAACTCTCAACATGAACAAGTTTCTAACTGGTTTCGTTCAATTCATGGTCAAGCTACTAAGAAGCAGCACTACCTCCGGTCCATGCTTGAATTCTTCATCCTACCTCTCTTTGGGCTTAACCAAGCCAACACTTGTAATCCCTACTCACCCAATTTATTACAAAATCCTAATTATAATACTAAAAATATAATCTCATTTTAAAATTACTTCCTAATTATTTTTAGTAAAAAGAATTTGACTGACAATGATAGACTAATCAAACCCTATTGACCCAAATAAATTTGAAAATAAGTTGATATCGTGCTGATGTATCATCGTCCGGCTAATGTGGAAGGTCGAACCCTTTTTATTGAAAGTAGCCTCAAATTAAGAATTATTATTTTTTAACACCATAATTAATATCTTTCCCAATTTATATTTTGCCTCTATTATTTTATCAATGCTGAAGGGACGCCTTTCTCGCTCTCAAATTTTGACCCAATAAAGAAAAAAAATGAGTATGCACTATGCAGAGTTACCTCTAAATCCCAAATGGGAAAGTACTTTGGCCGCTAAGAATCATGGATGAGCAACCAAATAACCTCTGCACGATTTCAACGTTCACTGCCACCAAAAACTATCTTTTTTCTGTCAAAAGCACCAATATTCCAGGTGTATATCCAGAACCATTTTGGGAATTCATTTTCAAATTGATTCATACCAAATAGTTTTATGTTGGTGTGGATAATACACTTATGTAATAAAATTAAAATTAATATACTTTCCAAACTCATTATAACAAATAAATAGAAATTATACTATGATAAGATAAGAATCGTGGCATGGAGTGTGCCAAAAATGAAATGGATAGGGTTGACAAGTATTTAGAAATCCAAATTCTTGGGTGGGATTTGTCTCATTTTCTTCTCTATATAAGCACCCCCACCCATTCTCCATTTATATTATCACATACCCACGTTCTAGTTTTCTACTTCATTTGTCATAATGGCAGGAGGGTTTGGTATTGATTCAAATTCTGGAAAGGAGTATCCTGGGAAGCTCACGTGGTTCGTGTTTGTTGCTTGCGGTCTCTCAGCTATGGGGGGTTTGATCTTTGGTTATGATATTGGAATTTCTGGTAAATTTTATCTCTTATTTATTTTTTATTTTTTATTTTTTATATCAAGGTCTTATAATTGAATTGTTCATTAATTCATTAATCAATTTGCAATAAAATAGGTGGGGTGACAGCAATGCCTTCATTCCTTGAAGAGTTTTTCCCATCAGTTTTAAGATTGGAAAAGGAAAATAGGTCAACGAACCAGTACTGCAAATTTGACAGTCACACCCTGACTTTGTTCACATCTTCCCTCTACTTGGCTGCACTGATCGCCTCCTTTGCAGCAGCCTATGTTACCAAAAAAATGGGAAGAAAGTTGTCAATGTTCCTGGGAGGTGCGATTTTCTTGGTTGGTTCTGTCATCAACGCCGCTGCTGTGAATGTTGCAATGCTCATTATTGGTCGGATTCTCTTAGGTTTTGGTGTAGGTTTCTCTATTCAGGTACCTACCGCTACCACAGTTGATTAAATCAATGAACTGAAATTCTTGTGGCTAATAAATTCATGTTGTTTTTCACAGGCCGTGCCACTTTATGTCTCCGAGATGGCTCCTTACAAGTATAGAGGCTCACTCAATGTGCTCTTCCAATTATCCATCACAATAGGCATTCTTGTGGCCAACATAGTTAACTATTTCACTGCAGAAATCAAGGGTGGCTGGGGGTGGCGTGTCAGTTTGGGAGGTGCAGGAGTTCCTGCTATCTTCATTGCATTTTCAGCATTCGTCCTTCCGGACACTCCCAACTCCATGATTGTGAGAGGCAAGCCTGACAAGGCCCTTGAGATGCTCCGCAAGGTCCGTGGTGTTGAAGATGTCCAGGATGAATTCGATGACCTCACTGCCGCCAGTGAAGCATCAAAGAAAGTGGCCCATCCTTGGAAGAATGTCATAAAGAGGAAGTACAGGCCCCAGTTGACAATGTCTATTCTCATTCCCTTCTTCCAGCAGCTCACAGGCATCAACGTTGTCATGTTCTATGCTCCCGTCCTCTTCAACACCCTCGGATTTGGAAGCAATGCTTCTCTCTTCTCTGCTGTCATCACTGGCGCCGTCAATGTCTTGGCTACAATGGTGTCTGTCTATGGTACTGACAAGTGGGGAAGAAGAATTCTCTTTTTGGAAGGAGGTATCCAAATGCTTATTTTCCAGGTAACACAATACTTATTTCATCCATCCATTATTTACTTGCTTTCTTTTACAATATCATGATTGGTTGTTTCTTTATGTGCAGACTGCTGTGGCTGTGCTGATTGCCTTGAAATTTGGAGTGTCAGGAGAGGTGACATACTTACCGAAGTGGTATGCCGCATTGGTGGTGTCCTGCATATGCACATATGTGGCAGCATTCGCTTGGTCATGGGGACCTCTTGGGTGGTTGGTGCCCAGCGAGATTTTTCCACTGGAGATTCGATCAGCAGCACAGAGCATCACGGCTTCAGTCAACATGCTCTTCACCTTTATAGTGGCAGAAGTTTTCTTGACAATGCTTTGTCACCTCAAATACGGCCTCTTCATATTCTTTTCAGCCTTTGTGCTCATTATGACCTTGTTCATCTACTTCTTCTTGCCCGAAACAAAGAACATTCCAATTGAAAGCATGAACGGCGTGTGGAGAGGGCACTGGTATTGGAAGAGATTTTTCCCCGATGATGAAGATAAACCAACTAGAGTCCATGCTACATGATACTATTTTGCTTGTGAGTTATGACCGATCACCATTAGTAAAGATTGTACTAAAACTAAGATTAAAATTTTGGAGACACGATTCTTCTTTTTTTTTCTTTGAAAAATTTGTGGGCGGTTGTTTTCTTCGTATTCAGCCATAACACATTGGCTTTGATTCCTTCAACACAAGGATACTTGTGTTCTTATGATATTTATTGTTGAAATAGACAAATCTGTGCAACAAGAGATTAAATTACATGGAGAGATCCATCTTGTGACAGGAGTGAAAAATGAGCAAACCCGGGGAAAAATTATACATTATTGACACCACTTTGATATCAATATATCATACATTTTTGTTTTGAGAACGTTTAAAAAATATTATATATTAAAATTAAATCCGCTAAAAACTCGGAATTCAATTCAATAGGAGGCGAGTGAAACATAAACCCGAATACTAGGTTTCCTATTAAAAATCGTGGGAATCCACGAGGGGGGCGGCGAAGTAAATGTCGATCACTACAATCTGCACTCGTGTTACTTCTCTCCCCTCTCTACAACCTCAACATCATCTCTCCCCCACTCTCAATTTCTCCAATTCCCGTGTCTACGTGAGAAGAAAAGCGTCAGCATCACCAATTCGATTATCGTATGAAGGAAACCCTAACGGAAAGGCAAGGGAAACGCTGAGAACATGCAAGAATTGCAAGACCCAGTTCGATCCTCTCCTCAATCACCCCATGGCTTGTCGCTTTCACTCCGCCCATTTTGGTGGTATGCCCCTTTCTGATGAATTAATCAAATCAATTTCGCTTGTGATTGATGTATATGCTTGCCCTTTTCTCTCTTTAGGCCAATCAAATGCATGCCCAATTGATTAATTTACATATATTTATCTGAGGTTGGAGTCTTTGTGAGTGAATATAACAAAGTAATATTTGGTCTAATTTGAAATGCATTTAGTGGGATTAAAGCGCCACTACTCTTGACATGAATTTTGAAGATGGTGATATAGGAAGAAGCCTAAAGAACAACCGCAATAACAATAGGATTTCTTATTGGGATTATGATTTATGTTTCTTTGTAAAAGAAATTCAATGTCATTAATAACTGTATAGTTAGGAAGAAGCCTAAAAAACAAGCGCAATAACAATAGGATTTCTTATTGGGATTATGATTTATGTTTCCTTGTAAAAGAAATTCAATGTCATTAAGAACTATATAGTGTGATGTTTTGAGACTACATTTTGCCCCTCCCCCCTCACTATTGTTTTATAGCCCTAGTTAGCTCCAGGCAGCTAGCCCTGTTAGTTCAGGAGACTACATATCATTATGCATGTTAAAGGCATTCCATCCTTACAACAATTCTTTCTTAAGGCACCTCTGAGCTCCCCTGGCCCCAAACCCTACTTAGCTCTCTAGCCAAGCCCCAAGGTTGTGCCGGCCTGTCTGCCCTTCTGCAAGCCTCTAATATGCCCCCTTTATTGGTCTTGCTCGGCTTTTATCCTCATAATCCAAGACCCTTCTTTGAATAAATAATATATCGGCCTTGAAACTGTGTAAAGGTACTTTCTGCCATATAGAGTTCCTTTTGCCCTGTAAGTTAGCTACACTTAACTCAAACCAGTAAGTAGGTCGTTGCTTTGGGATGTGAAATTTTTGTATTTCAAGAGTACATTCATGGCCCAAACTTCTAGTTGTAGCGTTGTAGAGTCAAGTTCTAAGCTCTAATCTGCAAATCACCAATTAATGTATATTTGCCTTCTAACCTTCAGCTTTCTTCTTTATCCCAAGTTTTTCCCTCCATTATGAGATGTACGGACATTGGGAAACAATGTTTATCCTAGCAACTTTGTGTGAGTTGAAATATGTTGGCAAGGATATGGCTAATCGTTACTTGAAAGTCCGGAGAACAACTCATGTCCGTGACTAGGAATTAATCATTGACAATTGTCTGAATCAAAATTCAGTTGGAGGCACAAATAGACAGAGAATAATTGGGTTCCTTGGTGAATCTTGCTGAAAAGCTAAATTTATTCTTATCAATTTTCTTTTTGGTAGTATTATTACCACTTTTTTTTTCCTTAAACTTAGGTGCAGCTCTACAGTTGCAGTAATCAACATGTGCATTACTTGGGTGAGTTGATCGATGCTGAAGGCTAGTGAGATTCTTGTTTGCAAGATTTAAGCATGTGATTGTTAAATCATTCAGGACCCTGAAGTTAGTTTAGCTTTGTTAATTGAAATTCTTATTCTTTTTAGTGTTCAGATTTTTGCAACATCTAGTTTTGATTCTTCTTTGGAGTTTGCTGGTAAACTCCTCATAATAGTGAAGTTTCAACTTTGTAGCAAGATATTTTTGATTAAAAGAAAATTGGACTGATGAATTGGGTACTTTTGATTCATATGGATTGTATTAACAATTAGTTTTGGAAAATCAAAAAGCTTGGTGAATACATTTGAGGATTCTAACAGGGTTATCAGACTAGGGAAACCTTCAAATCACTAATGATGTACAAGTGTACAACTTTAAGCCATAAGCGACCTCATGAAGTTAAGATTAGTAACAAGGCAGCCTTCGTAAGCACTCATCTTGTGTTTGGTTTACTTTTCTAGACCCTTCAGGGTATTGATCCTCTGAGCTATATGAACTAATAATTTAGTAGTTACCCTGCTCTAGTGAGATAGGAGATTGCTATGGCTCTTGGGATTAATTTGACCAAAAATTGATCAGCACATCCACAATAAAGGGAATAAAGGAATTTTAAGCTCTAAACACGAGCATCTTATGATTCTTTGTTTCTTTAGACTCTTGACTTTGGAAACCTTAAGCAGTCGAAACTTGAGACACTTATTTTCAGAAATTGGTTTTAAATGTTGGTTTTGGTTTACAGTAAGTCATGATCTGTAAGGAGATCCTGGAAATCTTAAATTCCTCATGAACAAAGGAGTCTTATCATGTAGACAAGTTGGAGTTAAAATGAATTTTATTGATTGCTTTTTTCAAATGAATTTTATTGATTACTTTTTTCTGTCATTCAGCAATTTAACTTTCTTGGAAAAGTTTCCGGATCCTTTAGAAGGATTAGTAAGGAAAATTTTGGAAATCACAATGTTACCTATTTTGTTCAAGTTGCTGGAAAGATCCAAATTTACTGGATCACCTCCGTGACCATTAACATGTCATGTAGAAGAATGAGAAAGTTGGAATTCAGACCATAGGAACATACGACTATCTATAACACGTCAGGCATCTCATTAAACTGGTTTGACTGAGCCACAACATGATTTTACCATCCTGAAATGGTCTTTCCTTGATGGCATTTTATTTCACATGCTCACTTTGCATGACTAGTTAAAATTTTCACCGGCTTTTATGGCCTTTTTACAGGGGAAACAAAGAGGAAATTTGAGAGTGTCTACACAGGAGGAACCATGGATACTCCTGATTCTGGTAAAGTTTTTGAATATTGGCATTGCTGTGGCTCTGAAGATCCCTTTGATCCAGGTTGCACTGCTGCCCCTCACATTACCTATGATGATTAAAGCTCTTTAGTTCTCTCTTGCATCTGGTGCAAGTTTCATCCTTAGGTCCTGCTTGTATCTGGTAATCTTTGTTATGTGTGCCTGCACGAACAAATATTTTTCCCCTTCTGTTGTTGTTGTACAGCAGTTGATAAATCATCTCCATCCTGTCAGCAAGGGCCAATCCAAACTATGTGGCATAACCTTGAGGCTGGGTGAGATAATCTAAAATTTTGATGAAGGGTTAAGCTCAAAAGGCTTGGGTATTAAAGGAAATTCCAAAAGATTTTAATTCTTTGATGTGATACAGAAGCAATATGAGCGTGTCTTGATTTCAATGTCTTTTTAGTATTTCGTAATGTAGACCCTTTAAGCCAGAAGCCAGAAGCCAGAGCACTAGTTAAGCGGTCAAGGAGAAGAACCGGTTCCCTAAAACCATCTTTTAGATGTCCATTACATGTCTCACGGTTCCCTGCCAGCCATTTGGTAAATTTAATTAGCTTTACCATCCTCCATCAGACTTTTCATTTATTTCCCAACTTATTTTTTTTAATCTTTGAGGACGGGCATTGAAAGAGTTAAGTGATCAAGACATGAACAAAAATCAAGTGAATAAAAAGGGCGAAGGCTACCAAAGGAACCATAATAACACAGATTTCAGACACAAGGGACGTCATATGGTGAAGATCTTGAAACCAAGAAAAGAAAAAAACCAGGAAAATAAAACTAGGTTGATGTATACAATAGTACAACGACAGATTGAATATTAATTTTAAATTTTAAAATTTATCGTTTGACACTAATATAGGAAAAAGGAAAGAGTAAAAAAAAATATTTATAGAAATTAAAAAATAATGATGACGATGATTTCTTAAGCTATTCATTGTTGTCTAAAATCGTATTTTTAATTAAATTTTTGACATTCATATTTTTATTGATAATTTGTATCCATATTTTGAACAGTCTATTTTAATATTTTATTAAATCTCTTATATTTAAAATATTATTCATCCGAACTGCTGCGTCTTTAAGTTTTCATTACATTTTATATCTCACTCTTCCTATCTATCACTCACAATTAAATTCACTCTCAATTTAGTATATATATTTTCATTTGTAATTCTATATTTTTTAGTTTTACCATAAATTCATCTGAATATTTTCATTTCAGTTATAACAATTTTATGTTTTTTTATTATTTAATGATTTAACGCTCGGTATCATACAATACTATAGGTATTATTATGATTCTATAAAACCTTCGTTTCAAAATATAATGATATTATGCGATCGCAAATAATTTCGTATGCATTTCTCCATTTCATCTAACTCGTTTAGATTATATAACTCACATCGCTATCTATATTGTCATCGTTTTGAATTATAGATCTAAAATATATAAAATGTTCACTTTTTTATATCTAAATGTTTTGAATTCTATTGTATCTAACTTTGGTGTTAATATCTCTCTAATTTCATTGATTAGTACTATATTATCTGTAAAAAATATACACCACAATATTTAATCTTAAATATTATTCGTTATTTCATCTATCACTATTGTAAAAAGAAAAGAATTTAATATCGAACCTTATGAATGTCCAATCTCTAAATATGAAAAAATTAATCTCCTCATTTAATTTTTTAATATTATTAGACATTTTCACCCCCAAATAATTTTCAAATTATCATTAATAAATCAAGTAACTTCTTAGATTAACTTGTATGTGAAAGTTACCGTATTATTTTCTTTTAATTTCCATCACTTTATTCATGACCCCACAAATTGAAAATCATTCTTTTACCATTTAATCGCGACCCCACATCTAAAACTATAAAAAATACGTTGGTTGCTACATTTTCACCTAATAAAACCTTCCAATCCCTGTATGTCAATCTATATAATAGTACTAACATAAATACTTTGGAACCTTTAAATTTGGATCCTTAGAGCAAGAAATCCATAGGTACAAAGTGAAGGCCTACCAAGGCTCTAGAGAGCTTAAAGATGCCCAATGATGAACGAGGGGCTTACCATTGTTAAGAGGATGGTAAGATCGAGATAAAATAAAAGTGAAATTACACCATGCAATACATAATCATATTCCATACTAAAATGAAACCAAGATATATTCCCTCCATGACCTTCGTGCAAAAATTTTGGTCCTTGCATAAACAAGTGAATTCAACAATTTCATCACCTTTGCACAAAAGGTAGTCTATGCAAGAAAGTAATTAGGCCACACTGCAATATTCCGAGATAAGGCTAGGTCCTTCACATGAATTGCTTGTTTAAGCTAAAAACAATCGGGTTGAACAGAAATATATATAAAATTTCATGGCAAAAAAGATAATAATTCCTAGCATTTCCGAACGTAGAGTATAAGGCCTCAAAGCCAACAACCAATTCATTGATCCTCATAGTGAAAACATCAAACTAAGCAAACCAAAATCCTTGATACTTGTCCCGTTAAAAAGCTAAAACAAAAACAAAATGTTGACAAAAGTCTTGGACATGAAACTAACAAAGATTCTAATAGGATCGAGCAAGAGTAACAACCCAAACTCTAATAACTCCATCAGTGTAGCCACAAAATAAGGTGCTTCCATCGACGCTCCAGTTCAAACTTGTGCAGTAAACAACCTACAAGAAACAAATATTTGAGCTACAGGATAAATGAAATGCAACAAGATTGACTATCCATATATCAGAATCTGGCCTACAGTGAAGCACAAGACAATAATGGAAAAACCATATTCAGAACATAGTACACAACATTGTCCTTACAAGAACAAATACAAGATTACAGCACAAACATTAGCAGCAAGCACATCAATAAATGAAGAAGTTAGAAAACATAATATCATTTCCAATTACCACATTACCTACACCGTCTAACAAATGTAAAGCACAGGGCCCAACAACCAGAAATGAATTCATAAAAGGAACAAACAAAAATTTTTAAGACTTCAGTGCTTCTCACATATTTATCAGTTGCAAATGAATCGGTATAAGAATTATCATTCTTCCTAAACAATCAAACATTTTCAATGAACAAACATGAATCCTGAACAGACATCACCAATGAACTACTCTAAAGCAATAAAAAGCAAATGGATTCAATATCAACACAGAGCATATAAACAATTTAAAAAATAAGCTAATAATGTAAAATTATGGAGCAACAACAACAACAACAACAACAACAACAACAACAACAACAACAACAACAACAACAACAACAACAATAAGCGGAGAAAAAAATGAAATAAATAAATAAATAAATAAATAAAATAAAGAATAAAGAAATATATATATATATAAATAAAATAAAATAAAACTAAAATAAAACTAAAAAGAAAAAGAAAAAGAAAAATAAAAATAAATGAATAAATCAATAGAAAAACAAAACTAAACTTATGGATCAACAACAAACAGAAAAACATATATGAGATTTACATTCAAAGGGAGCCTTTAACATACATATATAATTTCAAACAAATTAGAATTAAAACTATCAAATTATCAAATCTAAGTAGATGAATTACTCAGATGCTTAAGTAAATTCCAACCAATTCATCAACATATACAAATAACACAGCCCTATGGAAATTCATCATAAAGCAAAAACCAGATGTTATAAATTACAAAACTATCTAAATTAACACAAACCATATTAACAGATAAAAAAACATAAATAAACGACAGATCCAAGAGCGACATGAAAAATAAAAAGACCTATGGGAACATAACTGCTTAAAAACTACTAAGGAGAGAGAAAGAGAGAGAACGATATCAAAACCTTCTTAGAACTACTGGAGGTGGTTGCACCAGTGGGAAGATTGGTACTTTCGTTAGGCTTCAATTCCTCCACAATGCTCTTACTCTCCAAATCCCAAATCTTCACAGAATCCTGAGTTGCAGCACAAAGCCAATACCTATTGGGACTGAAACACAAAGCATGAATAATAGAACCTGCATCAAGCGAATACAGTCTTTTCCCTTCGGCCAAATCCCAAAGCAATGTAACCCCATCTTTGCCTCCACTGGCACACAACGACCCATCTGGTGAAACAGCAACAGTGTTGACATAACCACTGTGGCCCGTCAACGTATTCCTCAGCTTGCAATTCGTCAGATTCCAGACCTTCACAGTCCTATCCCACGAACCGGAGACAATCATCGGCGAATAAGTATTAGGGCTAAATCGCACACAACTCACCCAGTTCGTATGCGCATCAGAGTCTTGGATCGTGTACTTGCACTCACCAAGTGTATTCCAGAGCTTGATGGTACGGTCACGAGAAGCAGAGACGATCTGACGGTTGTCGATGGAGAAGGCAACGGACAGGACGTCCTTGGTGTGACCAACGAAACGGCGAGCAGAGGTGCCACTATTGAGATCCCAGAGGCGGAGCTCACCGTCCCAGCTGCCGGAAAGAGCGAATTGACCGTCAGAGGAAAGGACGACGTCCTGGACGAAGTGAGAGTGGCCTGTGAGACGGCGGCGAGGGACACCGAAGTTGCCCTCGTCCTTGGTGAGGTGCCAAACCATGACGGACTTGTCTCGGGAGGAGGAGACAATCATATCGGCGTTGTCGATCGGGGTTGCAATCGCCGTCACCATATCGGTGTGGCCTGTCATCACGCCACGGAAGGCTAGTGTTTCCCTAGTAGTCTGAGGCATGGCCATGGCCATCGTTAGGACTTGGAATGTGGGTGAGAGAGAGAGAGAGGATATGAAATGAAAAGAAAAAACAGAGATTGGAGGCTAGGTTTTTCTGTGATGGTAGAGAGTTTAGTAGCAGAGACAGGGAGGCGGGAGGCGCTAGGGTTTCGCAAGATGTTAGGTTGGGCTTGACATCTTTGGTTTTATATTGTAAACTCCAATAAGTGCATAAGAACGGCGTCGTTTTCATCCATGGGCCAATTGGGGGCACGCTTGGATGGGCTTCTCCAACATGCTCCGGCCCTAGAAGATTTCGTACGATGAATTTTTTTTTTTTTTTTTTGGGTTTCTCTAAATTTGAATTAATACTTTTTTTCATTTTATTTGAGCAATTGTTTTGGCCTCTAAACTTTACTCTTGTGATAATTTTTTTTTTTGGCTACATAAACAAGACATAATAGTTTATAAAATTCAAACGAATTACTAAAGTCAAATCTGACACTCAATTTCAAGTACTATAATGAATCCAAATATCTAAAATTTTAAACTCAACTAAGTATTTAAAATTTCAAATTCGAGTTCAAATTAGAATTGATTTTATTTTTCAAACTCAAATTTCAATTTAAATGAGTAGATCCAAACTTGGCCTCACTCATGTAACCTTCATCTGCAATTTGAACTCAAGTTCAGACTTAAAATTAAAATTTCAATTAATGGATTTGTTAATTTTTAATATAAAAGAATATTAAACAATATGTGAGTATATTAAAATTATATATTAATATATAAATATATATTGATTATATTTTAATGACCACTCATAAGTTTTCTAGTTAAGTGATAAAAATTTTAAATTCCACTCATTTATTAAACAAACTTAATTGTTAAAATCAAACTCTATTCGCTTAATAACTTAGTGAACTGAGTTAAGCTTTTTATCTTATCAATAGTAAACTACTGATTAATATGTCTCATCTACACTCTTACTCAATCTATTGGGTCTGTAGTTTTTATAAAATCTTTTCTTTGATTTTTAAGTAAAACGTTTTTACATTTTAAATTAAAAATTTTGCAAAAAAAAAAATCCTCACTCCTCCCCCACAAAAAAAAAATTAAAATAAGAAAATTTTAAACAATTGATCAAATATAATTATGCCTAGTGGCAAACCTGTTCATATTATCTCAATTTTTTATATATCATTATATTGGTGTGCAAAATTGATTGTTGCTATTTGTAAAAGTGTGGGACTTTTAATTACCTTCAATTTAGAGTACCCAGGGTTTTGAACGTCTAGGGTTAGTTGGTGTAACCACAACCTAGTTGTTTGGATGTTTAAGGTTGGCCACTATAGTTATGGCCTAGGGCTTGGAGATCTAGGAGTTGTCGGTCGACTGATGTTTGGTCTAAGTCTAGTTTTGGAGAGCTAGAAATCCTATGTGAAGTCTTAGAGTTGGGACTAGGTTTTATCAATGAAACTTCATTTCAGACTATTTTTCCTATTACAATGGCATACAAACCGAGGTATAGGCCAAACTATCCATACTTTGCATTCAAGATTTGAGCACTCTCATTGAACAATACCTGTCAAACAAGACATTTATGCAGAAAGTAATTGAAGTGGAACAAAACTTTTCATAAGCATTACTTAGAGCATAGAGCAAATCCACCCATAAGACAAGCCTCTACCTATAGACCATATATATACAACAAAAGAGTCCAATCTAAGCCTAAATGATAAAGTAGTGATGTTCTCCTAAAAGATCACACTTGAATCTCTCTTGTTTGTATATAAGCAAAAGTTCTAGCACGCTTTTGACCTTATTATTCCTTTTGAATCCTAAGAGACAGAAAGAGAAAAAAATAGAGTATTTTCACAAAATAGATTTATCAAAATATATAATAAGTTATATTTAAATGTACTGTGAAATATATGCAAAATTTCTATTCAAATTATCATGGTCAACAATTATAAATGAAAGACAACCAAATTGTTAAGTGTTAAAATTATATTAAATTATAGTATGACAATCAGAAAACACACAATTAATTCAAAGTGTTAAACTTTATTTTCTTATTATGAATTTCATAAAAGGGCTGGCAACTTGAGTTCAACCCTCCACCAGTAACTAATTTTCTAAGTCATATTTCATTTTTGACACAAAGATAATCAAGTAAAAGATTATAAAAATTAGATGGATGATATGTGGATTCTATTTGCATTCAATCGATTACCATCACTCTATTTGCATTTCTTTTCATTTGCATGTGTTAGATCATGATTCATATCACAATATATAGTTGCACGCTTTTAGTTTCATGAGAAATGTCATGACCTATGTTCATCATGATAGAAAAACAAAAAGAAAGCTATGAAATTGTTATGGTATGATAAAGAACGAAGAAACACTATAGAAAACATGATTATCAGAGTAACAGAACAATAGACATGTGATAGGGTGACCTGATGCACTTCTTTTGGTTGTTATTACACATTTTTTATTCTTTCCATTCTTAATTAAGTTTTACGTGTTTACGTATTTACATGTTTGTTTATTTGTATTCACCTATGCTTATGTAAAAAATTATATCAAAAACATATGGTCTTACATTATACACAATTAGATATAAAGTTTAGAAAAGTATGATGATAATGTTTGATTCATAATTATAGAATAATGATGTTCATAATGTTATTTTTAAAAGTATAAGTATATTTGTATGTTTGGTTTGTTCCTTTTCGAATGTTTACACAGTCTATTTGTTTACCTGATATTCTCTTCTTCTATAGGTATGTGGAGAAGCATAGAATGTAGAGTAGTATTAAAGCAAATTGAGGTTGAGAATGCTAGATATCCTTTATTTCATATTTTCTTTTTAGACCATTCCCTTTTGAATGAGCATAAATCATGACATATAAATTTAAAAATGTTGTATATGTTATATTAAATATGAGAGTTATACCAGTGGTCAAGAGAGAACTATATGATACCAGCTTATACAAGTTATAAAAGTGTTAAACAGGTTGTATTTGTTGATGAAAGCTCGCCGAATAACCATTTTCAAGGAGAACCTACACAATTTTTAAGAAAATTGTAAAGTTTGTAAAAATTTCATATTTTTTCTTTCATGTTTTCATACTTATAGACGACAATCATAAATTGTTATTACAAATGTTGTTTGTTATGTATTGTTTTTATTTTGTTTTCATATTAGAAAATTTTCATCTATTTGTAAGAAGTGATACTCATAACGGATTTTCACTAAAATCTACCAAATGTATTTCGATGGTTTGGAGTCACAGATTCTAACTAGTATAGTGAATCCAATGGAATGAATTTAAATTTTGGCTCTATATCAAATATTAAAGAAATTGATTTTTACTTTATTTACACTAAGAAATTATAAAATAATAATAACAAATTGAGTTTTAATTACAAATTTTAAAGTCGTTTTACACGAAAAAAATCATAACAAGGATATAAGTTATATTTTTCACTATCCAGATATATATGATGTATGGGAAATACAAACAAACAATAAAGAAAATAACATTAATATTGATAAAATTGAGTTTTGATGATGAACAATAAAGAAAAATCAAGTATAAGTGAATTTAGAAATAAAACTTGGGATTAAATATAGAATAGATCGATCCACCAAGGCCTAAGGTGGACCCAACATAGTTCAAAGCATACAGGTCAACACCATGATCCTTTAGGTCAACCCCTTCATCGTTAGGTCGACCCCTTAACACATTTAGGTTGATCCCCTCATACTTAGGTCGATCCCCTCAATAACTTAGATCAACCTCTTAGCTTCTTAGGTTGACCCCTCAATAACTTAGGTCGACCCATCCATGGACAACTAAAGGCCGACCTACCAAAGCATATATGAAGACGTATATAAGACTTTAGATTGACCCCAAGAACTTTCAAGTCAACTTGCCTTATGAAGTGGTTGACTCCAAGATTCTATAGATCGACCCACAGTTTTATATTCTTCGAATTATCGATTTAAAGACATAATATATCGACCCAAAATGATAGAATTCACTCAAATAAGTACATAAGTCGACCCCAAAGACACTTTAGGTCAACCTAAACATGAGCTAAGCAACTAATATCGACCTATGCTTTGACTATTTAATTAATTATTCAAAATTGGTCGACCTAGAGGTTTAACACTTTGACCCAAACTTAGTTTGCAAAGAATATAGGTCGACCCTCGATATTTAATAGGTCAACCCTCATTCACATTTATATCTTAATGGTTTAAAGATTTTAAACTTGAGTTGACCCATTACACTTTCAGATTAACCCCTAAACAAACATATTTATGATTTGTTGGGTTTTATATGATTAAATTAAAATATTTGTAAGATCTAACAAGTTATGTGTAGGGAAAACAAGTGTCCCTTTGTAAAACAGAAGTTAACCATCTAAAAGAAGTAAATAACTTCTCATTCGTCAAAGTACAACAACTGGTAAAAATATTTAATGAAAAACGATGGAAGCATTAATGAGTAATATTCAAAATCGACCTACCAATTCAACTGTCACATAAATATTGAAATTAAGAAGAAATAGAGAAGTAATTGTGCAATTGAATGAACCTACAATAAACACATTGAATACTTTGTTTCTCAAATGCACACTTTGTTTTTAATTCCTTTTACATTTCTTGTGAGCAATCTTTTTTAAGCTCAAATTTTGTTACTTTTGAATATAATAACCTCATTTCTTGTAACATTTTTCATCTCTTGTATTTAAAGTGTGAAAGATCATTGAGAATTTCTTGATTTAGGGTTTAGAGAGAAATAAGCTTCAAGGTTGAAGTCTGAAGGTGTTTGAGACAAAATATTATAAAGATCTAACTTGAACCACCAAATTGTTGGAACCACTATAAAACTTGTGTCTCTTGTCTCTTACTCCTGCTTTCCATTTTATCTTTTGTTTTCACCTTCTACAATTCATAAAAAGCCAAAAAACATAAAAATCACAAAATAACCTATTCACTATCTCTAGATTAATTTTCAATTAACAGTGTTGAACTGCTAAATGGATCCACTCCAAATATTCACAATTATCAGCAAATTAAATGTGCATCCTTCTCGGTTCTCTTGTATTAGAAATGTCCACTCAATCCTTTAATGGTCGCACCAGATGTGGATCAAACTGTTTCACAACATTTTGAATCCAACTGAGGTATTTAATGGGTGAACAATCCAACCCTAGGAACATGCTATAGTCTCGGGTGATAAAAAGCTGACATTGAGATGCCAAACCTTCTGTTCAGTATAAGTTCTTCACCATATTTTTTTTTTCTATTTTCATTTAAATTTTCTTAAAATATTTAATAAAAAAAAATTTGAATATATGAAAATTTTAGAAAATTAGGTATTTAGAGATTTTAATCAAGTATGATTTTGATTGTATTTAATAATGAGACATAACGATTAATGTTTTACTTAATTTGTTTTTTTATGAAAGTTGTACTTATACTTAGAAATTATATATATTTTTTATGTAATATTGAATTTTCATAAGAAACTCAAAAGTCAATTTTTTATGTTTTATTAAAATTAATCTTTTTGACTTTCTTTTGCGGTGACCAAATAACTTTCCTTTAATTTTAAAGAGCATGTATGGGTTTTTTTTAATAGAAAAACTCGAATTTAAAATTTTTAAGAAAAAAAATGATATTAGTTAAATTATAATTTATTGACAGTATAAATGGATATTAGCAAAATAAAAAAAGAGATGGAAACTGATTGAGCTTTGTACTGAAATATACCAAAAAAAAAATTAAAACAATTTCAGACGGAAAATAATTCCCTTCTCTTTGTAACCCCTATTTATCGTGGTTTGAACTTGCGACAAACTATGTTGCGTTTTCAAAACGCGATACAGCCTCTCGTGGCAATGTAGCAGAGAGGGAGACGGCTCCTGCGACAGTGGGGGATGGAGGGAAAGGGTGGGTCTCGCGGGTGTGGGGGAGGGAGGGAGAGGGAGGAGTGCCGCAGGGGGGAAGAGAGAGAGAGAGGAGTGCCGCGGGGGAAGGGAGGGAGAGAGAGGGAGGAGTGCCGCGGGGGGGGGGGGGGAGGGGAAGAGAGGGAGGAGTGTCGCGGGGAGGGGGGAAGAGAGAGGGAGAGTGCAGCACCGCTGGGGGAGGGAGAGCGCAGTGCCACAGGGGGAGGGAGAGAGGAGCGCAGCGCCACGGGAGAGAGAGGGAGAACGCAGCGCCACAAGGGGAGGAAGAGAGGGAGAGCATAGCGCTAGCGGAGGGAGGGAGAAAGGGAGGAGTGCAGCGCCACAGGGGAGGAGCGCAACGCAACGCCGCGGGTAGAGGAACACCGTCGTGTTGTGTCTTGGAGACGCGACAAGCCTTATTGCGTCTTGGAGTCGCGACACACTGTGTCGCGTCTTGGAGACCGGACACACGTGATGCTATTATCTGGTTTTGTCGCGGGTTCAACTCGCGACATAACCTGTTGCGGGTTGTCACGGGTTAAATCCGTGATAAATGTGGGTTACAAAGGAAATTATTTTTTATCTAAGGTTATTTTATTTTATTTTTTGGGTTTATTTCGATACAAAGCTCAAAACAGTAGTCCATTCTTTTCCCAATGACTCCAACCTACAACTTTTTTAACATATATTAATCTATCCCTTAATTTTTCATCTATTAGTCGAAAATAAAATATTTTAGTTTTGTGATTTAAAATTTTTAAAAACATAATTTTCGTTACTTAATTTTTTATTTTTTATGTTTTAATTTTGAGTATATGTCATAAATGTTTGTTAAAAAACATTTTAAAATAAAAATATAAAAAATATTAATATGAACTCAAATTCTATACCCAAAAACAGCTATCGGTTCACACATGATAGTTAATTTATGTAATTAAATTAAAAAATAATACAAATACATAAAATATCTCCGCGGGTGTTTCCATTGCTCAATCAATCCATTGGTAGCCTTTTAGGACGGGTACTTTCTACCCCTGCTCAAACCCTCTTCCTGCCTCTGTCCCTGTTCCTCCGCGTTCCGTTCATAGATTTCACAAGAGAGAAAGAGAGTGATACCCATATTTTTTTGGGGGTGGGGGGGTGGGGGGGATTTACAGTTTAGGGTTAGGATTTGCAGAAAAAATGGGGGCTGAAGGTGGTTAAGTGTTCAGATATTTTGTTTCCCTTCTTTATCTCTCTCTCTCTCTCTTCCGGGTTAGCTGCCTGTGCCTGCAACTTCTGCTTGAAGCTATATTTGCCACCCGGGTGCAGCAGCGAGGAGTTACAATTAGCAATCAAAATGCCTGAAACTCTTTTTCTCAAGCCATTCGTTGCCGCTCCGTTCAATCCTTGGAGGTTTGTTCCTTTCTTTCGCCCCACGATTACATGGGGGTTAATTGCTATTTCCTGTTGAGCACGATTTGAATCCTTGAAACTTTCTGCATATGATTTTTGGACTTATTTAGGACAAGAAAACGAAACTATCATTTGTTGAAACCCAGACTAGGAACGGCAAAATTCTGTAGGCTTTTACTCTGCTTTAGGTTTTTGAGACGGTTGGGCAGCACAATTTAAGGAAACAATCATGTTTATGCAATGAGCATATGCTTTTCGAAATGGGATTTTGCTAGGTTCATTTTATTTAGTATGTTTTAAGTTGGGAGAGGAGTGTTTATAGGTGGCGGGAGGGAAGGGGATGGAGAGCTGGAATGTGCCCTCCTTTTGTTTGGATGTTTACGAAATTATTGAATTGGAGATGGTGGGAGGGGGTGGCATATTTAAATTATGTATATTACTAAAATTTGATCAAATTCCAAACTTCTCCTGTCAAACCACCCAAATCAGCGGGCATGAGTGTTGAAGAGTTGGAGTGGTTTGTATGTTATGGAGTCCCCCACAATCCACCCCTCCCCACTAAAAAAAACTCCCAAACTCAAAGAAAGTTATCTTCTCTCCCTTCCCCTCCTTCCGGACAATATTTATTATAAGGAAAACATGAGTGTTTCCTTTTTCGTTTCAGTAAACAGAGGCCACAAGAAAATTCAGTATACATCAGCATTAAAAAGCATAAAAGATTGGAGGTTGTTTCTCTTCGTATGTTGGCTCCGAGGAAGTTCATGCAAAAAAGAAAGAAGACAGAAGTTTTCAAGGATGCTGCAGATGAGGCAGACCAGAAGAATTGGAGGAAAATTATGGAAGAGATTGATGAGGCAGGATCTGCAGTTTCAGTACTTAGAAACTATAGGACCAAAAACCAAGCTCTTCCTAGAGACCTGATTCTGGGGACCCTTGTCAGATTCAAGCAGCTCAAAAAGTGGAACCTTGTCAGTGAGGTTGGTAAAAGCTAAACTTAGTGTTCTGTGCACCAGATGATATAAGGAATTCATTGATTACTTCAGCAATACTCTCTTACATCACATGTTGTGTTTTTATAATATTTATTTATTTATTTATTTGTTATATTTATTTATTTTTGCATCCACTAATATATTCGAATGTGTTTCGTATTGATATGGCTTATAAATTGTCTCATGATCTTGAAACCCATAGGGTGAGCAGCTAATACAAGAATATTGTAGTTCAAATTTTCCTTTTCAAAATATATTTACAGATTTGCTTAATTGGACAAAGTTCTCATTATTATTAGCATATTTGTATTATTTTTCAATATATAGTTGTTATTTTGTTTTTTATTCTATTTTCTTTGGAAAGGAGTATATTTGTTGTTATTTTGTATTCAAGGGATATTTCAATTATTTGATAATTTGGTCTTTTATCTTTTTTGCTTTCCCACATATAAAATGAGTTCCTCTTTTTTGTTTTGTTTTGTCCTTTTTTTTTTTTTGAATATGGGTTCATAACTTAGTGTTCCCATATCATGGATTACTTTGATCATATATTAGATCTAATTTGAGAACTTTTAGATTCTTGAGTGGCTAAGGATGCAACACTGGTGGGGCTTTAGTCAGATGGACTTTCTGATGCTTATTACGGCTTATGGAAAACAAGGGTACTTCACTCGAGCAGAGAGGGTTTTGAGTCGCATGAATAAGAAGGGCTATGCACCAAATGTGTTGTCATATACTGCTCTTATGGAAGCTTATGGAAAGGGAGGTCAAATCAGCAAGGCCGAAGCTATATTTAGGAAAATGCAGTCTTCTGGTCCTGAACCTTCTGCTGTAACATATCAAATCATTTTCAAGATATTTGTTGAGGTAATCCATCTTTATTAGCATTCCTTGAAACCTTTGTTGACTTTACATACTGACTTTTTTCAGATTCAAACAATGTGTGTGTGTGTGTGTGTGTGTGTGTGTGTTTTTTTTTTAAATTTTTTATTTTTACTTTTCTATAAGAAGATCATGTCACAGCACCCAGATTTTACAATTTAAACTTGGGATAGATACATACAACCCTTTGAACCACTGGAAAAAATTTTAAAAGAATTAAAGATGTATTTTTGTTGGATGTGTCAATATTTCTTTGATATTAATGGATCTTTTTTTTTGGGTTCATTCTTTTGTCCAACTTCCCAAGTTATAGCATCCTAAAACCAACTAGTACTGCAGGGAAACAAGTTCAAAGAAGCGGAAGAAATATTTCTGGCCCTGCTGGATGAAGAAACTTCACCATTGAAGCCAGATCAAAAGATGTTCCACATGATGATCTATATGTACAGGAAGGCTGAGAATTATGACAAGGCTCGGAAAATATTTGCCTTGATGGATGAGAGAGGAATTAAAAAATCTACGGTCACTTATAACAGCCTAATGTCATTCGAAAATAGCTACAAGGAAGTTTCAAATATCTATGACCAGGTGAATTTTCTTTGCCATATAGAATTAGAGTCTGATATGTATGACTATGATCATTTATATAAAGGACAATTATCTATCATCAATCATGTGCCTGAAATAGTTCCCTGACATGATATAAAGTGAATAAAATTGGAGAAATTGTTGACATGTATTGTTCATATTCCTATTGTGATATGATTTATTACTACATTTTTGAACTCTCCATGACATAAGTATCTGGCCATATCATAAGATAAAGACTTGCCTAGTTGTCTCAATTATTTGTCCTCACTTCTTTCCTCGAATAGGCTCTGTTTTCTGTGATATCTGTTTGTAAGAAACCTGAGGTTACCCAATTGCTTTATCGTGGTTGTATTTGATGCCCAAAATGCCAATGCTTTTGACTTTTAGTCCATTATCTTTTAAGCTAAAGAATGAAAGAAATAGCTGCTACCTGCTGACTGCAGTGTGCATGCAGTAACTAACAGTGTGGAAGACATTTTGTGGACAGTGTCAGATATATGAATAGAAATTCAAAAAATAAGTCCATCGACAGCAAAAGAAAATAAAATATCCGTAATACAGAATTTTTATCACCTTGTTAAAGAGGGCAGCTTTTCTTGAAGTAATAAACTTCTCCTTTTTCTTAGGAAAACGATTGCTGTTGGTAGCCTCTCCCAGGATTGATCTAAAGGGGGGCCATGGCCTTCCCAATTGTTTTGAAAATCCAAGAATCATCCATACTAGTTTTGGATTCGTCCATTTATGTCCTTTGAAATTGTTCAACCCTCCCCACAATTGTTTACTCCTGGATCTGTCACTGGCCTTGAAATGTGGATTTTTCCAAAGAAAATTCTACTTAAGGTAACTCCATCATAGTAGACTGTAGGAAAATAAATATTTCAGTGGAGAGAAGATTTTATGATGAAGCTGTACTTAACATGAGGAGTGTTAAAAAATACCAAAAATACCAAGTTTAAAGTGATTAATGCAATTATTGGTTTTAGTTACCAACTTTAAAGGAGCTATTTTGTACATTTGTTCGATAAATTCCTGGGTTGAGGGTTTTAGTTTGTAACCAAGTCTAGTACAACCTTAATCAAATATGGGCATCTTGAACACTGAAAGTTTTAGTCAATGAGAAGAATGTGGCCTTTTAAGCTTTGTATTTGTCATCAATTAGGTTGTCAGATTTTTGGACAGCAAATGCATGGAGAATCATGAGTAAAAAGAATAAGACGATTATAAGAAGAGATAAATCTTACAAACAGAGCCTCAATGTTATATCTTCAAAGAGTTTAATGACAAAAAATAAAAATCTTTTTGAAGAATCCAAATAACATTGTAACTTTTGAAGAATCCAAATAACATTGTAACTAGTAAATTCAAGCAGGGATTTTTACTTTTTTATTTTTATTTTTCCCCTATGTGCATAAAAGTAGAGGTTACTACAGGAAGTTGTTAGTTGTTTGCATCTTTACTTGAGGTTCAGTTACAATTCCAAGTTTAACTCCTTGAATTTTTTATAAAAGAAAGGATAAATCTTTCTACACTTTGCCCACCTGGTTTGCATTTGTTTGGTGGGAGGTTTTAAGTACTGGGCAACCTTTTAGAAAAACTAGAGGTTTTCTGATATAATGCTTTTAATTGGTAGAAATTTTGAGCTACTAGTTTATAGATTTAAGTACTGGGCAACCTATTACTAGATGGTTATTTTTTGTATCACTAATCATGCAATTGCTATGTAATCCCAAATCCTTTAAAATGCTAAAATCATGAACTTGTAAAACTACATTATTCAAAATCTGTTATTATGCAATCGGTGCTTCATACTTCTCAACAAATGAACTGAAGCAGCTAAGGTCAAATGTGTATATGAAGAACATAAGAAAAAAGAATAAGAATGGAAAATCGTAAGCTTGAAACTGTTCTACTCTAAACTCAAGGAGCATTTCTATTTGCTAAGACTGATGCTTATAACAAGAAGAGAAGGTATGAGCTTAACAATCATGATATTGACAGAGTGAACATCTAGGATTTTCTTCTGTGTATTCACCTTACATTTTTAAACCTTCTTTGTTTCCATCAGCAATGATGATATAATTACTGTTGTATTGCTACTTTGTAGATGCAAAGATCAGGTCTTCAGCCTGATGTCGTGAGCTATTCTTTACTGATTAATGCATATGGCAAAGCTAGGAGAGAAGAAGAAGCTTTGGCTGTTTTCGAAGAGATGCTGGATGCTGGGGTCAGGTGTGTAATCATTTTGGTGTTTGGATGTATTTTATGGTTCACATTGTTATGCTTTTCATTTTAGAGAAAAAGTTCTCACACTTTAGAAGTTTGATGTGTTTAATTTATACCATAGTAAAATTCTATTTTCATGTTCAAAGTTGATTTGGTTGCTAGACTAGTTCAATTGTTCAACCTTAAATGTGTGAGCAAATGATGATCCTACCCTTGCCTAATAGACATGCTTAATAAGATTTATAATCAAAGCACCCTACTTGTACTCTTTCACTACACTCTGTCCTAGCTAATCTGATTCAACTCCAATCTGTACCCCTCAGATTTGGAGTCATATTTTGAACTTGTGCTTGTAGGGGGCACTTCTTGCCCATTCTTCACCCTAGAACATTCTCCCTAAAAAATGTTTCAAATTAGAAACTACTAGTGCTTCTTATCTCTAGTGGACACACCAACTTTCCTGCCAAATTAATTGTAAAATAAATTAGAAAAATCCACATTCATCTGTGAACATAACTAGCTATTTCACCCTAATAGGTTTCTAAGCTCCTATTGATATGATTCTCTGACCACTCTAAGATCCATTTCTACTAATCCACCTATAATTCCTTTCTAATTAAAATTTTTATAGATTGTTTAGTAACACCCTAAATCCATTACACCAATATCACTGACTGAATCACCTTAGAAACAGTTCCTCTTATTAGTTGCCAACTAGTAAATTATATCCAGACTTGTCACTCTGTAGATCCCCTTAGTGTCTCTGAGTATTGATCTCTTTGGTGTTGACAAATGTACAACCACTTGTTATTGTTGACGGAAACTTAAGTCAATGTAATTCGTCAACAATATTCTTTCTTGTAATACTCTCTTGAGCTTGAGTATCATCGGTCCATGTCTGCACCAATAGAACTGCTTGGGGATGAACTCAATAAGAAAAGAATTACAAGTATATAGCTGGATTGAGTCAGTGGGCCTTGATCTTAGAAATGCCTTCGCCGGTGAGTAAAAGGAATTTGCGTATGCTGCAATCTGCAATTAGATCTCCAGTTCAGATGCTTGTGATTTCAGGCTGTGATCGGAGTTCATAATTCAGATGAGGTTGAAATTATTATTCTTAGTTTTAGTTCTGCAATTTTGAGTAACCAGTAGAGAAAAAATACTGCAGAGTATGACTTTCGTAAAAAGAAGTTCAAAAGAATTTCAAATGATAAAGCATACTAGTTTGTGGTTTACATCCTTATTCTAGCTTAGAGAATAGCCTAAAGACATTTGTATTTTAGAAGTTTGTCCATCTCTATTGTAATTGCAAAATATGATAACATTGAAACTTCTGTTTTGCAGGTGTAAAATTATAAATACTCAATTCACTTTGGAATATTAACTATTCTGAAGTTATAATGTGAAACTTACTAGATGCTCTTTCCTTTTTTTTTTTCCCTCTCTTTTAGGCCATCACGGAAGGCTTACAACATTTTGCTCAATGCATTTGCAATCTCAGGAATGGTGGAGCAAGCAAAGACTGTATTAAAGAGCATGAGAAGAGACAGGTGGGTCCTTTTTAGCTAGTTGCTCTAACTTCTCAATACTAGTGTTTCTCCGTTTCAGAAATGTTTTCTGTATACGAAACATTTTGGAATGCTAAATTAGTTAATATTTACATGAAAGTCTTTATATTTTCTATAATTACACATTTTTCATATTTAATAAATTATTTATTTATATAATTATAATTATAATTTTTTATATTAATTGTTTTGTGATTAATAATTAAATATTTGATTATTTTAGATTTTTGTTATAAAATATGACTATTCTATTATTTTTATAAAATAATTAATATTTATATAAAAATCCTTATATTTTTTATATTTATGCATTTACTCACGTTTCCTTTTCCTATATTCTTATGAAATGTCATTTTCTTATATGGTTTCATATCCATTTCCGTTTTCTTATTTCTGTTTCTGTGCAACAGCTCTAAACGTGGTTTCTTGTAGGACTAGCTCTTTGCATTTCATTGGCATGGAAATTATTTGGTGTCATCTTTTTTGGGGCAACCTTTCTGTCATAAAGTGCTCTAAATATTTTCCCCTTGTTAGCATGTCATAAAGTGCACTATATATATAATTGTTATTTTAAATTTACTATATTTATTATTATCATATTTTCTAATTCATTTTATATATTACTATTTGAAGAACTTCGTCATGGCTGGTCCCAAGACCGAGTAAAGGAGTAGCGTTGCGGTAGATCAACAGTCAGCGTAAAATGTATTGTCAAAACAGAAAATCGGAGACAAATATAAGAAAACTTTTGGGGCGTTTCCCCTTAGCGACACGCTATATTGGATCTCAAGTGTAGTGACAAATTAGCAAGAGACCTTAGGGTGTGGGTAAATAAGGTAGTCCACGAAAATAGGATTCGTTTAGCTACTTGGAATATAGGATCTTTAATTGACAAATTAGGAGAAATAAGAGAAACAATGAATAGACGAAAAATTAATATCATGTGTCTTCAAAAAACTAAGTGGATGGTGGAGAAGGCTAAAATAGTAGAGCTTTATGGCTACAAATGTTGGTACATAGGGAAAGATAGAACTAAGAATGTGGTTGGAATAATTGTACATAAAGGCCTACTGGAGGATGGTGTAGAGATAAGAAAGAAGGAAGATAGAATTATATTTGTTAATTTAGTACATGGAAAAAAAAACGTAGTCAATATAATCGGTGTATATGTACCCCAGATAAACATAGATGCAATTAGTAAAAAATAATTTTTGAAGGATGTAAACGAATTTATACATGTCATACCTAGTGAAGAGAAGTTATTTATTGGAGGAGACCTAAATGGACATGTAGGAGAGAAAATGAGAGATTCGAAAACATACATGGAAATTTTGGTTTTGGCAGTAGGAATGAGGTAGGAAATACTATTTTAAAGTGTCACAATATTCGATTTGATACTCATAAACACCTTTAAGAAAAAGGAGACGCACATAGTTACGTATGGAAATGGGTTGAATGCCAATCAAATAGATTTCTTTTTCACTAAGAGGGGTTATATCGGCTCAGAGTGCAGCAACTTAGAATAGGTTTCTAGTTTTAGATGTGCGTGTGCCTAAAAGACAAAAGAAGTGTCATCCATTTATGGAGCCAAAAATTTAGTGGTGGAATCTAAAAGAAAAAAATGTGACTTGTTTGTGGACAAATTAATTTAAGTAACAAATTGGTCTGCTAATGATGATTCAGAATAAATGTGAAAAGAGATGTTAACTAATATTAAGAGTATAGGTAGGGAGGTTTTTGGAGTATCTGAAGGTTGGGCCCCAATAGGCAAGGAGTCATGGTGGTAGAAAGAGGAAATACAAGCTGCTATCCGAACCAAGTTAGAGTGTCATAAGAACCTTAAAGGTAATAGTAGTAGCGATATATACGAAACATACAAGTGTAAAAAAAGAAGTAAAAAAGATTATTCACGAATCAAAGAGTAAGGTGTATAATGAATTATACAAGAGACTAGAGACTAAAACGGAGAAAGAGAGATCTACAAAATTGCCAAACTAAGGGAGAAAAAAGGAAAAGATTTAAATAGTGTTAGATATATTAAGAGTGAAACCAATAGTATACTTATAAAGAATGACGACATAAGAAAGTATCGGATGGATTATTTTGATAATCTCTTTAATGTTAAGAGTACAATAGATATATGAAATATCAATGTACTTGTATAAGAGATAAATAGAGATTTTAAACGTAAGATTCATCCCCATGAAATTAAGGAGGCCTTAAAGAGAATGAAGAATAATAAAACCATAGGACCTGATGACATTCTCATTGAAGTGTGGAAATATTTAGGTGAATTTAATATAATAATGTCAATGGAACTTTTTAACAAAATTGGGCAAATCAAGAAAATGCCCTAAGTATGGAGAGAGAACACACTTATACTACTATATAAGAATAAAGAAGACATACAAGATTGCTGTAACTACAAAGAAATTAAATTTATAAGTCATACTATGAGGTTGTAGGAGAGAGTGATAGAGCATAGATTGCGATTGGATATAAGTGTTCTAAAATCAATTTAGATTTATGTCAGAAAGATCCACCATGAAAACAATCCACTTGATAAGATATTTGATGGAGACATATAGAAAACATAAGAGAGATCCATATATAGTATTCATTGATCTAAAAAAACACATGATAGAATTCCTAGAGACATTGTGGTGGGTGCCGGTGAAGAAAGAAATCTTCTTGAAATATATTAATTTTATTAGAGATATGTATGAGAGAGGTATAATCAATGTAAAAACTTGCGAGTCTAAGCGATAGGTTCTCTATTAACATTGAGCTTTATCAAGATTTGACATTAAGTCTCATTCTTTTTACAATAATGATGGATGAAATCATAAAAAACATCCAAAATGAGATACTATGGTACATATTTTTTACATATGATATAGTGTCGGTTGATGAAACTAGAGATGGTATTAGTGTTAAATTAGAATTATAGAGAGTCACATTAAAATTTAGAGAATTTAGATTAAGTAGGTTGAAAACTAAGTATGTGAGATATAGGTTTTGCGGCAATTAGAGATTATGAAAAAACGATTAGATTAGAAGGAAAAGATGTAAAAAAAAATGAATGTTTTAGATAATTTGATTCCATCATTTAAAATGATGATAATATAGATAAGAATGTAAATTTTAGGATTCAAATGAGTTGGATAAAATGGAGAAAGTTTTCTGGAGTTCTTTATGATCGTACGATATCATTGCATTTGAAAAAAAAGTTTTATAGACTCACAGTAAAACCTGTATTATTGTATGGCACTGAGTGTCTGGCTATTAAACAACAATAAGAACAGTTAATGACTGTAACAAAGATAAGAATATTTAGATGGATGTGTAGCAAAACTAAAAGAGATAGAATTAGAAACGAAGAAATTCGTAATAAGTTGAGAGTTAGTTCAATTGCGGATAAAATGCGAGAGTGTCGTAAGACCCAAATACGTTCCGATTAGGAGGACTGGGAACTTAAGTATATCAGATTTAGTAAAACATAAAGATAGACCGTTGAAAACTTGGATGTAAGTTATCCGTAAAAACATGATAGTTAAGAGTTTAGATGAGGAGATGAATTTGGATAGAAATGAGTGGTGTAGGAGAATCCACATAAATTAAACCAATACTCTTTTTTTTTTTATCTTCTTTATGTTTGTCTCTCAAATAGTCGACCCTAATTGTTGAGATTAAGATTTAAATTGTTGTTGTTGTTGTTTAGTATGTTTGTAGCCCCGCCTCCACCCCCTCACATGGGTGCAGAAGGTGCTGCAACTAAAAATAATAAAATGCATGAAGACTTTCTAAGAATCCTTTGTTCATTTCATCAAGAATTTCTTTCTATATCTTCATTTTAGACACAGCTCTAGGTTCACCACCGCTTGAGCTAATAAACTATATTCCTCCTCTTTGATTCTCTTCTATTTTGGCACATATGTTCATGAATTTTCTCCATGATCCATAATCCATTTCTAGATTTAAGGTTTTTGATTAGATAACATGTTTGGTGAAGATAAGGTGTTCTTTCAGTACCAAATGTGGTGGAATTGGATTAGGTATTAAGAATCTTTCTTTTGTTTTTTATTTTGAGACCAATAAAATTGTTGTTGTTCCCTTATGTGTGATTTGCCTCCTAGAACAAACTGTGGGAACTTCATGATTATTGTTTGTGTCCATGGTGCATCAAATTAACTCGACCTATGAAACGGTTTACTAGTAATCACAGAATGTAATTGTTTAGCTTCTTTACAGGCTTGCAATTATAATCATCACCTATTCACTGAAATTTCAGATAGCTGTTATTGAAAAGAGAAAAAATGATTAAAAGTAATGCAAAGAATGGTGTAGGTTTACCTTTGATTATGACATACATTTCATTGGCATCATGGATGCAACTGGATCACTTAAAAGTGAGGTGATACACCTGTTTAGAGAGTACATAAAATATCACTTAATTGCCCTTGTATCAGCTGCTGTTTCCATATATGTTTTCTGTTTTGTTTCTAGTAGCTGTCAGAACATCAATAATTGAATTTTCATGTTCCCAGAGGCATTATTGTAAAATACTTGTATAATAGTTGAAGTTGTATCTGCAACTTCTTATCAGAAGGTGAAAAAGAAATATCTGTTTGTTCTTATATGTAAACGGTTGTAGATTAATGAAGCAACTTTCTGCATGAATCTTAGTTAGATCAATCCCTGCCTTTATGCTTGCAGGCTAGGTTACAGGCATTTAATCCCCATCAAATCTCAACAATGAAGAATGCTATATGTGTAGACCTGCAATTGTTTTGAAATGTTGTAGCATTATGATTTTCTATTTGCTTGCATTTGTGTATTTCACTGTTTTGTTTATGAGTTTTTTCTCCTCTTTTCCTATTGGTTGTAAGCATTGGCTTAAAGGTTGCTGTATAATGCAGCAAGTTATAGGAGAGATAGAGAAGAGAGAGAAGAGAAAGGAGTAGGAGAAAGAAGAGAAACCAGGGGGAGAGAGATGTGAAGGAGAAAGAGAAATAGAGAGGCAAGATACATACCACGATAGATATTAATAATCATTATCAATCAATAGTCAAACATAAGTTTAACACAAACCCTAAAACCTAATTTTTGGGCCAAAATGTTAAACTAAATAAAGGAAATACTTCAAAGAACAATTCATGAAAATTAGAAACAAAATGATAATAGAGATTATTTTTAAACCCTGAACAATAAATAATATCTGATTCATTTGGCATGAATTCTCTTAAGCTTAAAGGACTTGCCTCCTGTAAATAAAATATTGTTAGTCTAGTGGGGTGAATCCAAGCAACCCGATAACTCTGTAAATAACTTCCACTTAAAAGCAATTCTTTAATAATTTCAAGTTCAGTTTCACCTTAACAACAGTTGAAAATATCATCTAACAAATAAGAAGTATATTTTCTTTCTTTCTTTCTTCTTTTTCTTTTTTTCTTTTTTTTTTTGTAAATTAAATAGGCTAACATAAGATCTACTTCGACAAAATGATCCGGAAAAAGTGTGAACGAACAAAGTAAGAAAACTTGGGATGACATGGCAATTGCTCACAATTCAAATTAAAAGCATATTTTTTAACAATAGTAGCAAAATCAAATTTTCTCACATCCTTAAAAACTTTTTCTAGATTTTCTTTATCATTCAAACTTTGAAATATTTTCAAAATTCTCAACGAACTCAGTGTTAGACTTTCCTTCTTTGGGTGATGAAACAAGAATGCAATTAACCAAAGGTTTATCGCTTCAACTAGTGAGGATTCTTCATTAACTACATGAGGAGATTCATTTGGTTCCAATCTTGGACCAGCCTCTTTGGATTACATATTGTTTAATTCTTCACAAATCGCTCTAAGCTCAGTTTTGCTTTCTTTAGATTCAGTTTCACTATATCTTAAATCTCAAGTATTTTTTTGAAGATTGTCATGACAGATGATATTGAACTTGGAGTGTGACTGGTTGGCAAAGTAACAATGCTTGATACTAAAATAATTTTCCATGTCACAATGTTTAGAGTCAAAGGCTTATTCTCTAAAGTTCATGAACCGAGTCAAGCTGCAAAGAACCAACATTAAAGTGCTAAAAATCTCCCAAAAAATATGCTGTTAATTAAACCAGAATATATGAACCAGATCAAGATGTGAGCATAAGTGATGACTCGGAGCAACAAGAGAACCAGCCACAAAGAACCAGAGGTGAAATTGGACTGAGCTGCAAAAAATTATGAAGTAGAGGAGCAGAACGGGGCCAAAATTAGTTTGAACCAACAGAGAATTCAGCAATTTCAACAAGCAATTGACACCAGCAAACTCAAATCCCATCTGCTAGTAACCAAGGGAGCGAGAAGTCTGGAACTCAGTTGTGGTTGCTGTAGTAGAAGTCACCAGTTTTTGAGGTCCATACTACAGCTTAGATTTCTTGCCAGTACGAGAAAGTGATGGTGATTTTGTTGTTAAAAATCTCTCACATGTTGATGAAGGAGTGGACTGACAGGAGCATGATCACAAATGGATAACAAAGTTCAATCAAATGTCAAATCACCACAAGAGAAATCGTGTGAATGGTAACCGGTGAACAGTGCTTGTGTACAATGACACAGCAATTGATGTTAGCGGAGAAGGTGGCTTTTTGGGTGAGGCTTTGAGACCAATTATTGCAGCAAGTAAATGGAGGGAGAGAGGAGAGAAGCACGGGAAGAATAAGAAGAAAGAAGATGAACCAGCACAGGAAGAATAAGAAGAAAGAAGATAAACCAAGGGGGAGAAGAGACGGGAAGTAGAAAGAGAAATTGAGGGGTAAGAAAGATATCAATAATCCATGATCATTCAATAATCAAATGTGGTTTAACACAAAGCCTAATGCCTAATTGATAGGCCAAAATCCTAATTTAGATGAGAAAATAGTATCAAAGATCAATCCTGTGAAAATTAGGAACAAACTTACAGTGGAAACTATTATAAAATCCTAAATATTAGATAACATGTAATGTGTTCTGCATCACTGTATCTTTTACTATCTTAAGCGACTTTATCTCTAAAGATGAGGTCAACTATTCTAACATTCTTCCATAACGGCAGATGTACCCCAGATCTGTGCTCTTATACTACTATGCTATCTGCTTATGTAAATGTGCCTGACATGGAGGGTGCTGAGAGATTTTTTAGAAGGCTGAAACAAGATGGATTTGAACCTAATGTTGTCACTTATGGGACACTGATCAAAGGGTATGCAAAGGTTAATAATCTTGAAAAGATGATGGAGAAGTATGAAGAAATGAGGTTATGTGGCATCAAAGCAAACCAGACCATCTTTACTACAATCATGGATACATATGGCAAGAATGGGGATTTTGGCAGCGCTGTAGATTGGTTTAAGGAAATGGAATCCTGTGGGATTCCACCTGACCAAAAAGCGAAGAATATTCTTCTGTCCCTGGCAAACACGTCTGAAAAACGGTTGGAAGCCAATAAGCTTGTAGGACAAGATCAATATATCAATGGGGAAATGCAAAGGGACCTTTCTGATGATGCTGATGATGAAGACAGTGATACTGAAGAAGATGAAGCAGATCATAACAATTGGTTTGTAGAACAAGGTGAAACAGTAGCTTTTAACCGTCAGTACCTACAGAATCTATCAGATTTTACCTATTGAATGTCCAATGTCCCTTTCTGTTTCTTTAACCCTTCATCTTATTGACATTACTAAATGGGGCTGGAAATGCAGGTGCATCTTTATAATATCCAGGTGCCCTCCACTTTGTCCAATTCCATTGCTGTCTTTGATCCCTTCATTTGGAATGCCTTGATCCAGATTATTGATTTGCTTTCACCTTTCTCTGGTGAGTAGAAATAATTGCACACATATCTGTATTCCTCTGCTGTTAAAAGTTGTTTCTTGTGCTGCCTGCATTTTATTTTGTTAATATACCCCATAAAATTATCCCACTTTGTGATCCAGGTGTAAAAGGCTGGCGAGGCAAGCAAGGGGGTTATTTCTTTATCAAATGGACTAGATCATCTTTTTCCTCATCAACCAGTCACTGATGTTGCTGGAAGTATTGCCCAGTTTGGCATGTAATTGCTCACCTGCGTTGCATTCACGTATTGTCAGCAGGTTTTGTCCACTCTTGCTCACATAAGAAGATACCATTTCAATTACCTTTCCTGTACCGATGATATTGGTTTAAGAGTACTGTTAAGTATATTCTGATGAAGTTTCTGAGAGATTTTCAGAATATGATTATGCAAAAGCAATATGATTATTGCTTCTGATTTCTTCTTCTGCTTCGGTTTATGTATATATGTACTGAAATGAACGCCATATGATTTGCAACAGTAGAGGTTCTAGACTGATGAATGGTGATAAAAATTTCCAAGAAAAATACACTATGCTTGAGTGCTACTCTTTTAACGTTGGAGAATTCCATCATTGGCATGGCAACATTTATTCATAAATGTTGTTGCATGGCTGGAATTGTCATTGGTGATAGAAATTAGCTGCAGGACTCCCCTTTTTTTGTGGGTTCCAATGGTTTCAGAATTAACTTCTGGAAGGTTTTCATGTATGGCCAAAAGACTATAGGTATTTGTCATTTTCATTTAATTAAGTACATAAAGTTATTTTTATATTATATATGTGACTTAGGTATGTGATTGCAAAATTGGTACATAAAAAAAAAATAAATTCAGTCAAGGATTCATAAACATAAATGAAAGTTCATAAGTCATGGATGAAATTAAATAATTTATCATGTATATGTTCTAACAAGGGGATTTTTCTGTTAACCGGGGATGATTGATCTTTTATCATGGCGTAAGGTCCAAATTCAATCGAAGGGTGTATATGTGGGTGGCACTAATACAGACAACACTTTCTTTAAAAGAATAGTCTAATGATCAAAATCTCCCTCTTCTGATCTAAAAATTTCAGATTCAAATCTCTATATAATAAAAAAAAACTAATCCAGACAATATGTCTCGTGACTTTAACTAAAAAAAATTTTATAAGAGTAAAAGAATTAATTGATTTCAATTGCCTGTCAACTGTTACCACCCACTTCTCCCGCTTCTCTCTTTAATCCCTACCTCTTAGCTTTCTTTTTCCAATTATTTTTCTTTTATTTATTTATTTTTATCTCAATTCCCACGTCTCACTTCCTCTTTTATCTATATTTCTCACTCTTTTTACAATTTTCTACGATTACCGAATGTCTCATAACATTGAGAGTGGTATAATTTAAAAGACATCATTAAAATTTACTTATTATATTAAAGAATTAATATGCAAAAGCAATTATGATAATGAGGATTTAAGGCGTTTAAATAGTATTCCAGAATCAAGTGTCCCAAAAGCAATTATGTGCCCCCCGAAATGTGCAGCGGGCGGCATCCATGCCCTATCAGCCACAACCATTAGGAAGCGTCCACACCTATTAAGGTTGTTCCTTTCCGGTCATGTCAGCTCTACTACCTGGCTTCTAATTTCCTTTGTATTTCTAATTTCAGTATTTAGCTCTTTAAGCCCAAAGAAAAGAAAAAGAAAAAGGAAAAGAAAAAATGATAGATCTCTTGTTTCCACCCATTAAAAAAATAAAAAATAAGACAAAAGCAATAAGCGGTATAGGTCATGCCAATATATTTTAAGCTTTTTTTTTTTTTTTTTTTTTTTTTTTTTTTTTTTTTTATGGGACAAAAACAATCTATTAACAGTCCTATATAAATTGATCATGATCCAAATATTTAAAAGATCGATACAAAATTGAATTGGGTCAACTCAATCGGCTAAGATCAATTAACATCGGTAAATCTCAACCAATGTTTGTCATGGAAAATAAAAACTCTAGGGGGGGGGGGAACCGATTTGGAGAAAAAGGAAGTAGAGAAGAAAAGGGCAAATCTATTAAAGAATACTAAAATGGTAAATCTAGAAAATAATGATAGATTTGAATAAAAAAGGCTAAAAAAAAGTGACAGAGAGAAAAAATGATTACGAAGATATATATAAAAAAAAGCGTTGATTTAGGGGTTTTGATGCTAAATTCGGCATGCTTGGAGATTGAAAACGAAGGTATAGGTGATGGATTGTGGTGGGTGGTTGAAATGAAAGAAGATTCAAAGAGTTTTAATCGTAGATTTGAAGAGGAAAGTTGGGTTTCACAATTGCTTTGCGGAGATGAGAGAGGGAGATAAAACGTGGTTGATGTTGATGCAGAAAGCTCCCGTTGCAGAAGGAAAATGAGTATGGGGTTCCTGTGGGGACTGTGGTAAAATTCTTTTATCTAATTGTTTTTCTCAAAATTTAATATTTGAATTTTTATAGTATTTATAATTTTATGATTTTTGTAATCTCTATATAAACAAAATATATATGTATGTATGTACAGTATGGGGAGAGAGAGAGAGAGAGAGAGAGGGAGGGAGAGGGAATAATGAAATAAACAACCTATACTAGCAACAAAATGAGTTTGATATGATACCAAATTATTCAACTCATTATTTATATATAAATAATTAACTAAACTTATAATTTAAAATTATTGATCGTTACGAGAATCATATGTGTTAAATAACATATAAAGAAAAAAGAAGTTATATCTAATGGTTACATTTAACAAACAGAGAACTAACCGATTTTATGTAATGATTTCATATAATTTCTATCAGCAAAATAACATAAATGCACACTTAAATTAATACTTGTTGGTGTAAGTGAGATGAATATTTTCATCCCTTAATCAGATCAGGAGTTCAACTTTTCTAGATATGAAAAAATAAAGTTAGGAGATCCGCTTCCAAAAATGGATTTTACAACGGTCGATTCAAATTAATCGAGACGAAACTCCAGATATTGATGGTCAAGTCAAAATATAAAAAAAAAAAAAAATACACACTTAAGAGCATCGCTTGTCTATAAATTCATATCCATTTTTATAGCTGCCTCTTTTTGTTTAATTTTTATATTTTCGTTCTTTTCAATTTCCTCACATCTATGGTTTGCAGCTAAGATTCTATTGCTTTTAAAAGTATCAAAGTTAGGTTTTGTGTCTTTTTTGAGTGATGACGAGGAGATAGATGGCTGAGATTATATTAGATAGTGAGGAAAGAGTGATAGAGATAGATTTAGTGTAATATTCGTGATTTATTTTATATTATTTTTGGGTAAATATTACACTAATCTTGAATGTTTGTTGTGCTAGAATCATTGGTGGTTATTTATGCAGGAAGATGGAAAAATTGAGCAAAAATTGGTGATATGGCATGCAAGGGGAAATCCGGACAGAAATACTTGACTGTCAGCACATGGACATGCCAATTTCAAAGGAGTTGGACTACAAAATTGGGAGTATGAATATTGAAGATCTTATTGCCTTAATTGGATTTTGAGAATTTAGGAATTTTTGGGTATATTTATTTAACTTTGGGGTTGTAAAAATATTTACAAGATTTCTTTATTTTGGTAACTTAGATTTTTAGAATTTTTATCTTTAGTTTAAATTGGGTAAAAGAGGTGTAATCCCATATTTTTGGGATATTTAGTTGGTTTTGGGAAGCCACAAAATAGAAGTGGGCCCTTTAAGTTATTTTTGGGGAATTAGTTTTCATTAGTATATATATAGGGCTTTTACATTCTCACAAGGAAGGGAGTTTTACTTTCATTGTGACGGCTGTTGTGCATTGGAGGAGAATTCTCATGGCTGCAACCACACTTCTTCATTGTTGAACATTTGTTTTCGATGATATTCATTATTTTAGTGAGTTTTTATTTTTATATATTTTTATTTTAATTTATTTTCTAGTTGAAGGTTAGTTGAAACTTGGATTCATGAAATTGTGAGATCTAAATGTGTTTATTCTTTTAACAATCATAGGTATTTATTTAATTCCTGTACTTCATGGATCATGATTTTCTAGAATTTATTGAATAGTGATCAATATTTAATAAATCTATAATAATCTACAACTAATTAAAACGATAAATTCGTAATTATTTGTTGGTTTTAATAAGTGGTAATTGACATTCGTATCATGGGAATGACATTTGTGTCATGGGATTAAATGATTTAATTTAAATGAACCCGGTGTGTATTTGTTAATTAGAATTGGATTTTTCTGAATCTTAATACTGTTGAGACCTTCAATCCTAAGAGCTTTTCTAGGGTTGACTCTCGATTAGGGAAATAATTAATGAGTTTCTCTTAATTATCGACGAAATAAGGAGAGATTGGTCGTTGAGCGATTGTCGGCAACTATAACCAATTTATTTATGTATTGTTGAATTATCCTTTAATCAATGATCAATCGATTGAATGAAAGTGGAAACGAACCCTTCAACTAGGTCAATTTATCTTGATTTTTATTTATTGAATTTTGCCCGATTTTAATTTGTTGTTTTGCTATTTCGATTTTAATTCTTTGTTTATTTAGATTTAGTAGTTAATTTAGTCGATTTAAAACCTCCAAATTTTATTTTAATTTTTATTACCTTAAAGAAAATAAATCTCCTTTTTCCCTGTGGATTCGATCTTACTTGCCCTAGACTCGTCTTTTCAAAGTAGGTAATTTATTTTTGGTTGTTCAACAACATATCAAATTTTGGCACCGTTGCTGGGGAGAAAGGTATCAAAAGATTTATTTCTTTTAATTTTTGTTTCCTTGTTTCTTGTTTATGCCTCGTTTTTCTCGTACAGGTGAATTAGTCTTTGACCTAGAGATCAAGAAAACAGCCCGAAAATTGAAAAAGGAGACTCAAGAAACAAAGAACGCAGCAAGTTCATCATTTGGAAACAATCTGGTCGACCAGCTCATAGACTCAGACGTTGACGTTGTGGAAAAGAAAGTCAAAGAAACAAATATGGCAGCCCAACGAACTTTAAGAGAGTTAGCCACCCCAGAATTTAATCAACAACCTCTCTGCATTAATTTTTCCAATATTACTATTCCATTTGAATTAAAATCTGGACTGATTCATTTATTGCCAAAATTTCATGGTCTTGCATGGGAAGATCCTCACAAACACCTTAAAGAGTTTTACATTGTTTGTTCTACCATGAGACCACAGGGAGTAATCGAAAAACAACTTAAACTTGTTGTTTTTCCTTTTTCATTGGTAGAAAAGGCTAAGGATTTGCTCTTTTATTTACCTTTTGGTTCTATTACTATTTGGTCTGACTTGGAAAGGATGTTTTTAGAAAAAATTTTTCCAGCTTCCCGTGCAGCCACTATTAGAAAGGAAATTTATGGAATAAGGTACTTCAACGGGGAAACCTTATATGAATATTGGGAAAGATTCAAACAACTATGTGCTAGCTGTCCTCAATATCAGATTCTAGAACAGTTGTTAATCCAATATTTTTATGAAGGTCTATCCCCAATGGAACGAAACATGATAGATGCTACAAGTGGAGGAGCATTGGTGAATAAGACACCCGATGAAGCAAAAAATTAATCTCGAACATGGCAGCTAATGCTCAACAATTTGGAATAAGACAAGAAATTCCAAAAAAGGTCAACGAGGTAAGTGATCTTTCCATTGGTCAAGAATTAAAAGAACTAATTTCTCTTGTGCGTAATTTTATTGTAGGAAAAACACAACAGGTTAAGTTTAGTTATGGTAGCCACTATTCGAATGAACAACTCAATGTAGTGGGGGGATTTCCGGGACAACCTCAACGGAAATATGATCCTTATTCAAACACTTATAACCCTGGATGAAGGGATCATCTGAATTTTAGTTATGGGACGACAATAAGGGTTTCAACAACAATCTCGATCACAAATTCAGCCACAACAACCATCTTCAAATCAAGGTATGTCTTTAGAAGAGATTGTTAAAAGTTTGGCTAATAGCACTCAATTGCTTCAACAGGAAAGCCAACGATTTCAACTAAAGACAAGAACTATCATCAAAAACTTGAAAAATCAGATGTCGCAATTGGCAACGACCGTGAATCGAATGGAGAAAAGTAATGGGAAGTTACCTTCTCAGGTAGAGATCAACCCAAGAGAAAACGTGAGTGCTATGGTAGTCAAGAATGAAAGGAAAGTGCAGGACAACTCGCTGACAATCGAAGAAGATAAAGAAGCCAAACGAAATGAGGCACCAATGTTGAATGAATCGGCTACGAAGGTAAGTAAAGAAACCGAAACCTCTAAGACTAAAATTGTAATTCCACCTCCTTTTCCTGGCAGGTTAGCAAGACCAAAGAAAGAGAATGAGGAGAAGGAAATTTTAGAGACTTTTCGAAAGGTGGAAATCAACATCCCACTCTTGGATGCGATCCGACAAGTGCCAAGGTATGCAAAATTTCTCAAAGAACTATACACTAGGAAGACAAAGCTAGGGGGGTAGTGATAAGATTTGTGTTAACGAGAATGTTTCGGCCATTATCCAAAGGAAATTGCCTCATAAGTATAAAGATCCCGATATGTTCACCATACCAATCATCATAAGGGTCAAAAGAATAGAGAAGGCAATGCTTGACCTAGGTGCCTCAATCAATGTCATGCCCCTAACTATTTTTAGGTACTTGAATTTGGGACCTTTGAAGGAGACTAATGTGATCATACAATTAGCTGATAGGTCCATGTCATACCCCGAGGAAATTGTTGAGGATGTTTTAGTCAAGGTCAATGAATTGATTTTTCCAGTTGATTTTTATATCATTGACATGGATGATGCTTGTTTACCAAACCCTGCCCTCATATTGCCTCCTGCCCTCATATTGCCCTGCCCTCATATTGCTTGGTAGACCTTTCATGAAAACAGCAAAAACCAAGATTGATGTTGATAGAGGAACCTTATCGTTTGAATTTGATGGCGAGATTGTCACATTTAATATTTTTGACGCCATGCAACATCCGAATGACTTGGAATCTGTTTTTCATGTTAGCATTATCGATTTCATTATACATGAGAATGTTGAACAAAATTTAGTACTTGATAAACTTGATCTTGTGCTGAAAAAGGGATGGACAGATAAACAAATCGAGGTAACTCAAGACAAAGAAACGAAGGAAGCCATCATGGCTTTGCAGGCCACACTGGAGTTACCCCACAGGTATGTAAACAATTTTCTGCCATTACCCATTTCTGATGAGAAAATCATTCCTTTTACAATGCAGGCCCCAAAGCTCGAGTTGAAGCCTCTACCCGAACATCTCAAGTATGCATACTTGGGAGATGACGAAACTCTACCGGTGATCATAGCTAAGGACTTGACAGAAAATCAAGAAGAGAGCTTGATGCGGGTATTGAGGGAGTACAAAACGGCCATTGGATGGACCTTAGCAGACATCAAAGGTATTAGCCCATCGGTATGCATGCATCGAATTCTGCTCGAACCCAATTCCAAACCGGTAAGAGAACTTCAACGAAAACTCAACCCTACCATGAAAGAAAATGTTTTGCAGGAAATTTTGAAACTGTTAGAGTTAGGAATTATATATCTTATTCCTTCAATCAATGTCTAGATAATTTGTATAAAGTTCTTAATAGATGCATCGATACTAATTTAGTCCTTAATTATAAAAACTGCCATTTTATGGTTAAGGAAGGAATAGTGTTAGGTCATGTAGTATCATCTAGGGGCATTGAGGTTGACAAAACCAAAGTTGATTTGATTGCCAATTTATCATATCCTACTAATATGCGGGAAATTCGTAGTTTTCTTGGTCATGCAGGTTTCTATCGGCGATTCATTAAGGAGTTCTAAAAGATAACTCAACTACTCTCGAGATTGTTGTAAAATGATATTATATTCGAATTTGGAAATGAGTGTAAGGAGGCTTTTAATAAATTGAAAACCTTGCTAACTTCAGTCCCGATTTTGCAGGCACCCAATTGGGAACTTCCGTTCGAGTTGATGTGCGATGCTAGTCACTATGCTGTGGGAGCTGTTCTCGGACAAAGAGAGGGAAAACAATCTCATGCAATTTATTATGCTTCTAAGACACTAAATTCGACTCAATGCAATTATACCACCACAGAGAAGGAGCTTTTAGCTATTGTGTTTGCTTTTGAAAAATTTAGGTCTTATTTATTAGGATCTAAAGTTATTGTGTACCCAGATCATGCAGCTCTGAAATACCTCTTGGCGAAGAAGGAATCGAAGCCACGACTCATTCGATGGGTTTTGCTTTTATGAGAATTTGACTAGGAGATCAAGGATCGGAAAGTAATTGAAAATTCTATGGCTAATCATTTGAGTCGATTGGTGCATGATGAAGAACCCTCTCCAATATTCGAAACATTCCCAGATGAGCATTTGTTTTCTCTACAAGGTAAGACAGGTAAAGAGCCTTGGTTTGCTGACATTGTTAATGTTTTAGTGACGGGGAGTTTACCACATGGTTTAAGCCCTGCACAGAAAAATAAGATTAGAAATGACTCTAAGTATTATATATGGGATGAACCTTACTTGTGGAAAATAGGGTCTGATCAAATTATTCGTAAATGTGTCCCTAATGATGAAATTCATTCCATAATTGCTTATTGTCATAGTCATGTATGTGGTAGACATTTTGGTCCCAAGAGGACGGCTCGAAAAATTCTGGATAGTGGTTTCTATTGGGAGTCCATTTTTAAAGATGCTTACCAATATTGCAAAAGTTGTGAAAATTGTCAAAAAATGGGTAACATATCTTCTCGGGATGAAATGTCAAACTCCTATCTTGTTTTGTGAGATTTTTGATGTATGGGGTATGGATTTCATGGGACCATTCCCTAGCTCATGTGGATGTTTATATATTTTGCTTGTAGTTGATTATGTTTCGAAATGGGTAGAAGCAAAAGCTACCCGTACTAATGACTCTAAGGTTGTTGTAGGCTTTCTTAAATCTAATATTTTTAGTAGATTTGGAGTGCCAAAAGCGACTATTAGTGATCAAGGTACACATTTTTGCAACCGTACAGTGGAGGCTTTAATGCGAAAGTACGTGGTAAATCACCGAGTGGCTACTGCATATCATCCACAAACCAATGGGCAAGCGGAAGTTTCCAACCGAGAAATCAAAAGCATTTTAGAGAAGACGGTGAATCCAAGTCGAAAGAATTGGAGTTTACGATTGGAGGATGCACTTTGGGCATACCGAACGACATACAAAACCCCAATTGGAATGTCACCATATCGTTTAGTCTTCGGTAAGTTATGTCATTTACCGGTTGAAATTGAACATCGTGCTTTTTGGACAGTCAAATAATGCAACTTAGATGCTAAGGAAGCTGGAGTGGAAAGGAAATTACAGCTCCAAGAGTTGGAGGAGATTCGTTTGGAGGCATACGACAATGCAAGGATGTATAAGGAACAAACCAAATACCTTCATGACAAATTCTTGCATCGGAAACAATTCTCGATGGGGCAGAAAATTCTCCTTTACAATTCAAGATTGAAACTCATGCCAGGTAAGCTTAAGTCTCGTTGGGTGGGCCCATACGTTATTGTGAGTATCTCTCCATATGGAATGATTCAAATTCAAAGTTTGGAAACTAACAAGATTTTTCAGGTTAATGGTCATAGACTCAAATCTTTTGTCGAAGGTTTTGATTTGTCTATGGTGGAGGAAATAACTTTAACAAACCCAGTCTACATTGAAGGATGATTTGAGAAAACAATGTCGAGCCAACAACATTAAACAAAAACGCTATTTGGGAGGCAACTTAACAATTTACCTTTATAATTTGTTTTCTTAATTTATGTTAGTTTAGTTAGGATTGAGCTTTACATTTGTTAAAAAAAAAAAAATCCAAAAATCTGACAGATGTGCTTTTTTGTTAAGGCGTGCCCACGCCTTAACAGGCCTTTCATTCTACCTATCTTTGCCTATATTCTTTTTATAACCAGAAATGGACTTTAATTAGCGCGTGCTCACGCCTTAACCAAAGTCCTTGAAACTCATAGTAATGGGTATTTCTTAGGGCGTGCCCATGCCATAAAGTCTCTCACATTCTGTTACCCAATAAAATAAAATAAAATAAAATAATAAAAAATAATAAAACAAAATTTAAAAAAAGGTGGTTTCACGTTTCTGGTGTAAATTGTTTTAACCATTTTCCCCTTTGTCTTTAGGGTTCTTCTTCATGCCCTTTCCATCGTAGGATCATCAATGGACCCTGTTCGCTCATCAATCGCGTCCTCTACCTCGCAACGATTGCAGCCCCTCCAGGTTTCAACCTCTTCAGACAGTGATGGCTCAACAAGTTCTTCATCATCATCCGCCTCTTCCCAGTTTGAATCATCGCAATCCCACAAGAGACTAAACCCTAGAACCCACCCTGCATCAACCTTGCGCGAAGAAGGTCCACGACTCTTCATCGGTCCAAGCCCTCAAAACCCTAAGTGACGCAAGGGTGATTCTTCTTTAATTCATCATCATTCTTCAGAGCCACCCTTTGAGCACAAAGCAACCCTTGCCATTGCTGTACCCCTCCTGTTGCTGCAGTGCTGGTTGAACAAGAGCAAGTGCAAACCTCCTCGACCACTCCTGCTCCAGCACAACTTGCGGGTACTTCCACTGATGTTCGCCCCTCTCGGGTACGATCAAGGATTGCACACGGGAAGTCAGTCTTACCTCCATCAACAGATCAACTCCGATCTTCTCTGTAATTTAGCACTGTCGACACTAGGAAGAGGTGCCTCCCAGCATAGTGTTGATCCTCCTACTTCGAGCCTGCCTTCTGCGGACTCATGGCGGGCAATGAACGAGCGTTTGTTTTGTTTCGATCACAACTTGATGGCCTACGTTGAGTCCGTTGGTTTTCGTCTACCATTCCCACCACCACCATAGGGGAGTATTGTTCTATCCTACGTTTTAGTTTGTTTTTTTATTTTTGCATGTTCTCTTGCTTTCTTTTGCTCTTTCTTAACTTAGGCATACATTGGGGACAATGTATGATTTAGGTGTGGGGGGAGTGCTTAGTAGTTTTCTATATATTTTTAATTCTTGCATGATGATAGGATTATTTTGATCTTGCTTATTTGTTTGATTTAGGGATTAATTTATTAAAAAAAAAATTCTTTCGAGCTCTGTTTGGTTAGCTGAAAATATATGAAGAATGGCATATATCAATGGTCTTTATACTGGAAGTGGCTATTCATATCTTTACTAGTTTTTTTGAATGATAAATATGTGAGATTTGACACAACCCCATTTAAAAGTGAGCTTTTGAGCCTAAAGCGAGCAAATTCATTCTTTGTGCTCGGAATTTCTTTTCTTGAGTGAATACCACACTTGGATTGGTTATTCTAGAACTTGTATTGTTATACATTTCGATATCACATCTAGGGTTTTATGCATTGAAATGACAAAGGCACATAGATTTTATCCCACTTTGGCTTGCGTAAAAATCCGTACCTTGATTTATAATCTACTTAGTGAACCAATTTGAGCCTGAGATCTTTTTCTTTCTTCACAACCTTTCAATACAACACCACAATCCTATTTTTGGCTTGCGTTTCAACCCTCTTGTACCAAGAATTTATGTAATTAATTGTATAATTCTAATTATATTTTTGTCTCATTGGGAAAGTACCAACTTGATTGTTGACCTTAATACTTTCATTACTGTGAAATGAAGATGGAATTCATGATTATGAAAGGAAGAAAGAGTTTGAGTTTTGTTCACCATTTGTATTGAGATACTCCCAAAAAAAAAAAAACAAAACAAAACGAAACAAAAAAAAACAGAAAAAAAGAAGAAGAGAAAGAGAGCTGTATCTTTTCATTTCAGTCATAGATCGAAAAAGTCTAACATGTTTATGTATTCTTGACTATTGGCTATGTTGAGCACATGTGGGTATTAAGATAATGTTTTTTTGGTATGCTATTTGTGTGAGGCGAAAGTGTTCACTGTACAAGAAATTGTATAGTTAATTGCATATTATCCTTTGTACCTTTTAACCCTTAATATCCCTTTTTATCCTACCCTTTTACCCGGCCACATTATAACCAAAAGAAAGACTTTTTGATTTTTGCATGAAATTCCAATTTTAAGTGGTGGAGATTTGATATATTTGCAAGCATATGGTAATGTCAATTCCAAAATGTTGATTTGAGTGATATTGACATATTATTCATCTCTTGCTGAGTGTATTTGAGTGAACTCTTGGAGAGGAATGTGGAATCTTGCTGTTTTGATTGTATGAGAAACTAGTGGGATTTGTAGTAGTTGCTCCCGTGTAAAGCACTGTATAGTACATGTCGTTTCGATTATATTCTAGGCTTGACTCTATGGTGTTAATTAGCTTTGGAGCTTGGAAGAAGAAAAAAATAATTGTTAGAACAATCTGCGTTTTATTTGAACAAGGATGCTTGAGGACAAGTATCGTTTAGGTGTGGGGGAATTTGATAAAGATAGATTTAGTATAATATTCGTGATTTATTTTATATTATTTTTGGGTAAATATTGCATTAATCTTGAATGTTTGTTGTGCTAGAATCATTGGTGGTCATTTATGCAGGAAGATGGAAAAATTGAGCAAAAATTGGTGATATGGCATGCAAGGGAAATCCGGACAGAAATACTTGACCGTCAGCACATGGACATGCCAATTTCAAAGGAGTTGGACTACAAAATTGGGAGTATGAATATTGAAGATCTTATTGCCTTAATTGGATTTTCGGAATTTAGGAATTTTTGGGTATATTTATTTAACTTTGGGGTTGTAAAAATATTTACAAGATTTCTTTATTTTGGTAATTTAGATTTTTAGAATTTTTACCTTTAGTTTAAATTGGGTAAAAGAGGTGTAATCCCATATTTTTGGGATATTTAGTTGGGTTTTGGGAAGCCACAAAATAGAAGTGGGCCCTTTGGGTTATTTTTGGGGAATTAGTTTTCATTAGTATATATATAGGGCTTTTACATTCTCACGAGGAAGGGAGTTTTACTTTCATTGTGACGGCTGTTGTGCATTGGAGGAGAATTCTCATGGCTGCAACCACACTTCTTCATTGTTGAACATTTGTTTTCGATGATATTCATTATTTTAGTGAGTTTTTATTTTTATATGTTTTTATTTTAATTTATTTTATAGTTGAAGGTTAGTTGAAACTTGGATTCATGAAATTGTGAGATCTAAATGTGTTTATTCTTTCAATAATCATAGGTATTTATTTAATTCCTATATTTCATGCATAATGATTTTCTAGAGTTTATTGAATAGTGACCAATATTTAACAGATCTAGAATAATCTACAACTAATTAAAACAGTAAATCCGTAATTGTTTGTTGGTTTTAATAAAGTGGTAATTGATATTCGTGTCATGGGAACGACATTCGTATCATGGGATTAAATGATCTAATTTAAATGAACTCGGTATGTGTTTGTTAATTAGAATTGGGTCTCTTTGAATCATAATACTGTTGAGATCTTCAATCCTAAGAGATTCTCTAGGGTTGACTCTCGATTAGGGAAATAATTAATGAGTTTCTCTTAATTATCGATGAAATAAGGAGAAATTAGTCGTTGGGCGATTGTCGGTAACTATAACTAATTTATTTATGTATTATTGAATTATCCTTGAATTAATGATCAATCGATTGAATCAAAGTGGAAACGAATCCTTTAATTAGGTCAATTTATCTTGATTTTTATTCATTGAATTTTGTCCGATTTTAATTTGTCGTTTTACTATTTCAATTTTAATTCTTTGTTTATTTAGATTTAGTAGTTAATTTAGTCGATTTAAAACTCACAAATTTTATTTTAATTTTTATTTTTTTAAAGAAAATAAATTTTCTTTTTCCCTGTGGATTCGATCCTACTTGCCATAAACTCATCTTTTTAAAATAGATAATTTATTTTTGATTGTTCAACGACATACCAAAGAGAAAAAAGAAAATACCAGATGAAGTGAATTATTATAAATCCATATTATTGAAAGAGTTTTTTTACATGTAAATTCGATAAATATTTGAACTGAATTAATTGTAATACGATTTTATTAAAAAAATTATAAACCCAAACCGCCTTTTTTTTTAACTTACAAACCGACCTCGACCGAATTTGGGTTAATGTAATTTTTCTAACCGCAGCCGACCCAAGAATATGAAACAACAGGTAGTTTCCAAGCAAGTGGCTCGGTTCGGTCGGCTAAGTTGGTTTCCGACTCGATTGTACAGCTCTAAAGGCAATAACTTTCTTTCGCTATATATATATATATATATATATCTTATCACATGGAAATGAGTAAAGTACAAGAAAGAACAAGTAAAGTGGATCTCATGCTCTCATTATTATTATTATTTTCTAAAAGAAAAGGCTATAACTTTCTAAGAAAGCATCCATAACGTCTTTTATTTTCCCGGGATAAAATATGGTGAAAGAAATCGTGATACTATATAATTTTTTTTTTGTCGCTTAACGTATAATATTCAAATGAAATCTTAAGTTTTTTATATAAAAGAAACTCTATATCAAAAGAAATAAAAAATATACAAATTTCAGATTCCAGAATATATATCAAAAAATCAAAAAAATCAATAAAATCAATGACCTATACAAAAGATCTAAATCTTATTTTCAATTGATAATAAGATTACACTAATGAAAATCACAATGACTCGTGGAAGTAATTGAGACTTATCTATTTTTCTCTTGTTTCTCTCCATCATATATAATAGATATAAACACTGACAAGGCATTTAAAAATCTTATTCCACCGAAACAAATGTTTAACCAAAAGGATATCTTGAATGCTTGATCAAGAAATAGAAAAGGTCATAGGAATACGGTTTGTTATGGTTAATCTCCATGTCTCCCTTGATGAATGGACATCAGAAAAACAGATGATTAATAGTCTCTCTGATTAGTATAGAGATGACATGTCGATGAAGTCAAAAGCCCAATCTTAAATAGGAAATCACTCGTCTAAAGTTACTCTATGAAGACTAACCAAACAATGAAGGCAAAATAAGAAATCGCTCTAAAAAATCAAATCAGATCCATCCACGGAACCAAAGGATAAGAATATACGGATAAGAACATATGAGGTGCAAGATCTTAATTATAAATTTTTATTTTATCATATTATTAAAATTTTATCAAAATACAATTACAAATAATTTTATAAATTTAAATTAATTATAATCATCATATTGTTTCATGGCACCAACAAACTTAATCAAAATAAGACTAAATTCTTGGTTTCTCTCTCACTATCACCCAACTACTATCACTCCTTTGCAATCTTGAAACTCTTCTTTATCAGTAATGGTAAACGAGCATTTATTTTTAGTTCTCTCTTGGCCCTTTTATTTATTTTCTTTTTTCTTTTCCCTTTTTTCTCTTTTTCAAGAGAGTGGCTTTCTAGCAATTAGCTTTCTTGTTTTTGGTTTAAAGAGGGTTGGCAAGGCCGCGCAGAAGGAAGAGAAAACCTCTGGCCCAAAGCAAAATCCTTGTGGGTATTAGCTTCTTTCTGATTTTCATATTCTATTCACTTGAAACCGAGAGCTTTGGTGAAGGACATTATTTCCAGTTTCTGCATCTCTGTAAGATTTTCTTTGTACCTGCTTGTTGACTTCGTGTAATCAGTTGGCACTAGGTTTTGTGGGATTTGGATTTCAAAGATTTGGGTTTTGTTGAATTTCGATGAAATTGAAGATCTGTGTACTTGATTTACACTTGTTGCCATATTTTGAATTGGGGTTCTGCGTTTAAATAGAAGTTGGTGTTTGTTTGCTGGCTTTGGGGAAGCTGTTTGAAATTTCTTCGAAGTTTCCATCTTGGGTGTGGACAAGATAATTCTCAATTTGATAAAAGATTAATGATGGAGTTTCTTTTTTTTTTTTTTTCAAATTCATAATAACATTAAGTCAAGGGGTGAAGATTTGTTGACTGCAGTTGTGCCCCTGATGAAACTCTTGTCCCCAACTGTTATAGGCCTAGCTCTTGCCCACCCCAAAACCCAAATTATCCCAAAATCAACTTTTAAGCTCCTAAGCAAGCTTGTTTTTGCCTTTTTCTTACCGTGCATGATCTTTACGCACCTTGGTCAATTCATCACTCTCAAGAACTTTACCCTGTGGTGGTTTATCCTGTGAATGTAATTGTTAGTACTATCATTGGTTGCTTATGACTGTATAATATGTCGTCCACCACCTGAGTTTGTAAGATTTACTATAATTGCTACTGCATTTGGAAATACTGGAAATTTACTGCTTGCTATTGTTGGATCGGTCTGCCATTGTGCGGATAACCAGTTTGGTCGTCATTGCCATAGAGCAGGTGTGGCGGACCATGTCATCAATTTTTAAATACCAGTATATCTTCCCTTTTTTATGATAACAAAACCTCTAATGATCTGGAAAATTATATATATACAATCTCTCAGTAGTTTTCTTCCGTTTTTAACTTTCTGTTTAATCTTTAAAACTTTCCCCTTAGTTCCCCTGTTTCTGTTTCTCATGATCCTTATCCCATTTTTTTCTCATCAATAAAAAGGGATAATTTAAACTAAGATGACAAAAAATTGGCCCAAATTTGATGTCATCAACCTATTGTTAGGGGAACAAAACTCTCCTTTATGATTTGTCTAATGCCATATTGATAACCGTGGAAGATGGATGAATATTAAGGCACATGTGAAAATTAATAGGGAATTATTTTGAGAGAACAAAGTACGAAGAACATTAGATCATTGATAGAAGTAAGTGAAAAACATCTTTAAGTTACATGTTAGAAGAGAGAGAAAAGTATCAGTTACTGAATTTTGGCCTAAATTTGTTCTTTTCCTTATCCTTGTCAGTAGAAGAGGATGCACAAATGTCGAAGGGATTAATACCTGGTGTAGGTACCGTAGGAATGGATGTGCAGTGACACATCGGACAGAAAATGGGTTTACTGAAGGGACTCCCATAGAGAATGGATTTGGAGCAAGAGCTCGAGTTTGGGTAGCGAAGGAAGAAGGTCTAGCAACCCTTGTTGTCAAACTATCCCTCACACTATAAAAAAAGGTGATGTTGACCTTCAAGTCAGTAGACATGTTCATCATTTTGAATTGTATGTCTCTGTGTTCTTTTCCGATTTGTTATTTGAATTCACCCAAACTACTTCTAATTTCACTCGTATTCTTTTCAAACTCAGTTACTCTGTAGTCCAAACAGTCACATTCTCCATACCATCAAGTCTATCAATAATTTTCATCTGCATAATGTTTATTCTTTCAAAGAATTCATTCCACTTCCTCTCGGTATAAGAAAGGCTCTGAGTAGATACGATTCCCAAGTGATTACTCCACTCATTCTCATTTATTTCTTCATATCTTCTTTCATAATATTCTGCATCTCTTCCTCTTCTTTATAAGTTTACCCATTCATCATTCTCAAAGACTCAATTAGCTCTATGTAGGGTTGTAGCATTTATATTGTTCTTCATGTTTAACTCTATTTTACTTTTCCTGTGTAGGTTGACCCCTTGACCAACTAAGATGGACGTAATCATGCTAGCATAGGGTAAGTTGTAGCTTCTAGAGGCTCTGGTAGCTATCATAGAGAGGGAGATTAGAAATGTTGGTTTTATATGCACATACACATGCGGAAGCGTGCAAAATTTTCGGAATCATAAAAGAATAGGGTTTTCGGGCATACCTCAAAAATAGATTGCAAAATCTGGGGAACCACGAATCTCGATCAATCGACCTCGCCGTCGGGATGATAACCACAAAAGTCGAGCTATCACCGCAGCACCACGACACCTCAATCGAATCCGGTGACATAAATTCTCTTCGCAGAATTTTTCTCCCTCTCTCTCAATTGTCTCCTCACAATGTTTTGTGCAAAAAAACATGGAATCAATTGTGCCTCCTAGGGTTTACCCTAGTTTCCATATTCCTCCGTCACCACAAATGGTAGGGAATTCAAATCCCATCAGTTACCATTTGTGCATATGGAAAGTGGGATAATTTCCTTTTTCCAAATATGGAAAGATGCCCCACGTGGGCATTCATTCCTTCATCTCCCACTTGCACACGAGGGCATTTTCATCCATCACGAGATCACAGCTCATGCGATCTCCTGTATCACCCTTCTGGATTTTGATACTAGATTGGGTGTCGTGCGACTGGCGAGTACACCTGCAAATAAAGACTTCTCGATGCACCTGTTAGGATGTTCGAGGAGTCGTCGTTAATAATGAAAACAAATATCTCGCTGTACCCCAGACACATCACATTTACATCCTTCGAGTCACTTTCCTCATCGAAAGTCATCCCCAATATATTCTCGAATGTGTATTCACTATTACGTTCGTATCCCAACGTGGATATACGTAACAGACCGGTCGGTGAATACAACACAACGATGTAATGTTGATTGGTCTTCCTTTCCCAAACTCGAATCCATCGATCTTAAATCAGCTGCTTTCCTAGACCTGCCCCTTAGACCTCAATTTATCTTCCGGGCCATAGGTAAACAGACTAAAGTAGCAAACACTGAATCAAGACTTCTAGAGACAGTCGAAAGTAAAATAAGGGTACTTGAGATCCCACCCAATGGATCTCGGGTTTCACACAGTGGGAACAGGGATCATGAATAGATCATCGTCTCATATAATTGCTCTCACTATCCCTAGTCGTCATCACACGCGGTATGAAACGCGCGCCACAGTGTTAATCCCTTATTTCTCAAAAGGGCATATGTCAGATTTCTTAACACTGTGCAGATACGGGACTCAGTCTACACAAAAGACTCTACCCAGAGATCTCAGAGAGAGTGTCTCAGAAACAATATCACTATCGCAGGTGATATCTGAGATCTCAAATTTGGCTACTCACAGGCAACATGGATGTGGGTATTTCCATGTCGGTCATATCCCAAATGACCTCATCCTGAACGCGTATCAGGGCGACTTTTGTTCTAGCTGGGCCACTCTCAATGCCTCTTACGACTAGAAACCGTCTCATCTCCACTCACTCAGAGTTAGAGGTGGTCGCTCGTGTGAGAGAGTCGACCTCACTTGCCTGACATATATTTTATCACATCAAATATACATGATATAAATAAGTGCATTATTTAAAAAAATATAAATGTGACTGAATAATGCACAAAATCATATATAAAAAATATAATAAGTATCACATCGTCAGTTTAGTACAATGAGAAAAATCAAAATATTCCGAAACCCAATGACTCTCTATGTGCTATAAATGAGTCTCTAGTGATGGGTTTGGTGAAGGGGTCAGCCACCATGCAATGTGTCGAGATGTACTTGACGGTCATTTCACCCTTCTCGATGATGTCTCTAACAAAATTATATTTGGTGTCTATGTGTTTGGTCCTACTATGATACTTAGGGTCTCGAGTGTAGGCGATAGCAACCTGATTATCACAGTAAATCATCACTGGCCTCCCACTATCAGCTACAACCCATAAGTCATTTAATAGTCTTCGGAGCCAAACACTCTCATGAACTGCGACTGAGCAAGCCACGAACTCAGCCTCCATCGTAGATAAAGCTACACAGGTCTGCTTCTTGCTGCTCCAAGAAATGGCACCGCCATTGAGCAAGAATGCAAAACCTGATGTCGATTTGCGCTTATCCAGATCACCGCCCCAGTCGGCGTCTGAATATCCTATGAGGCGCAAATCCCCTCTCCCATAACACAAGGAGTAGCTCGCAGTTCCCTTGAGATATCTAAAAATCCTTTTCACTGCTCTCCAGTGACCCCTTCCAGGATTTGATTGATATCTACTCACCAGACCGACTGCGTAACATATGTCTGGTCGTGTACACAACATCGCATACATCAGACTTCCCACTGCGCTGGAATAAGGGATTTTACGCATCTCCCTTATATCTTCCTGAGTTTTCGGGCACATCTCAAGACTCAGACCATCACATTTGGCGATTGGAATATCAATGGGATTATAATCACTCATCCCAAAGCGTTCGAGAATTTTCTTAATGTAGGTCTCTTGTGAAAGAGCCAACATTCTTCTCGATCGATCTCTCTTGATCTTAACTCCAAGGATGAACTCAGCTTCACCCATGTCGATCATGTCGAAACTCAATGACAACCAAACCTTGATCGTCATCATATACTGAATGTTGTTCCCAGCCAACAGTATATCGTCCACATACAGGGATAGGATCACAAAAGAGTTATCAGATCGTATCAAGTAAACACAATGATCCTCCTCGATCATTGTAAAACCATAAGATATCACCTCCTCGTGGAATCTTAGGTACTACTGCCTGGATGATTGCTTTAGGCCATATATCGACTTCCGAAGTCGACAGACCTTGTCCTCATGACCTACTAGAACGAACCCAAAGGGCTGCTCCATGCAGATCTCCTCATCCAGATTTCCATTAAGGAAAGCGGTTTTTACATCCATCTGATGCAACTCTAGATCCATACTCGTGACAATCGCCAAGAGTAGACGGATCGATGTAAATTTGACTACGGGGGAGAAAGTCTCATCGTAATCAATGCCCTTTGTCTGTGTGTAACCCTTGGCTACTAGACGGGCTTTGTAACTTTCCATCGATCCGTCGGCCTTTCTTTTGATTTTGAGAACCCACTTGTTCCCTATGGCCCTTCTATCCTCAGGTAGGTCAACTAGGTCCCAGACCCCGTTGACCCTCATTGATTCCATCTCCTCTTTCATGGCCTCTAGCCATTGGTCCCTCATAGGACTCTCGAGAGCCTTCTCAAAGGTTTGAGGTTCTTCATCATCCTCAGGAGTCACGATGAGGATCTCATCCTCTATCGGAAAATGACGTCGGGGTACATGTCCCCGACTACTCCTACGAGGAGGAGGAGCCTCCTCACCTCGAGATGGGTTACTCCCACTAGGACCAAGATCCATTGTAGGCTCTTGGGTCCCTCCCCTGGGCTCAGTTGGGCCGTTAGGCTCACCCATCTCATAAAAGGTGAAATCCTGGTCGATTTCGCCTCTCTTAGGGAAATCATTTTCCAGGAACGTAGCATTACGAGATTCGATCTCGGAGACCGTGCCATCCGTACGTTCACCTAGAAACACATGTCCCTTAGAATGTCAGAGTACCTTACAAAGATACATTTCTTTCTTCGTGGGCCTAACTTGCCGTGTGGGTGCGAGGAATCGTGAACGTATGCGGCACAACCCCATGGTCTCAAATGGCTAAGGTCAGGCTGCCTCCCTGTCCAAAGCTCGTATGGGGTACTGACTACGGACTTGGTTGGAACACTGTTAAGAACGTAGGCGGTAGTCAACAATGCATCTCCCCAATGGGAGATAGCCAAATTGGCCTGCGCCATCATCGATCTCACCATCTCCAACAAAGTCCTATTCCTTCTCTCAGCTACCCCGTTCTGTTGGGGAGTACCAGGAATAGTCAACTGTCTCGTAATGCCCTTCTCGAAACAGAGCTCTTTAAACTCCTCAGATAAGTACTCGCGTCCTCTATCGGTTCTGAGAGTTTTAATTCTCAAGTCTAACTGGTTTTCTACCTCGCTGATATACCTCCTGAAGCAATTTAATGCCTCAGACTTGTGCGAGATAAGGTAGACGTAACCGAAACGCGTGTAATCATCTATGAACGTAATGAAATACGTGGTTCCGTTTCGGGCTCTCACATTCATAGGTCCACAAATATCGGAGTGGATCAATTGCAATGGGGTCCCAGCCCTCATTGCTTTTCCAAATGGTTTCCTCGTTGCTTTGCCTGCTAGGCAAAACTCACATAAGGGCAACTCGATCCGGGTTAGCGGGCCCAACAAGCCACTCGTAGCTAATCGGTTCATTCTTTCTTGCCCTATGTGGCCAAGTCTACTATACCAAATACAAACATCATCAACTACGCTATCAGATGTATACGCAATAGAAGACAAATCAGAAATTTTATTAAAGGAAATCAAATCCAACGCATAAAGTCCATCATGGACTATATCAGTATATAAAACAGAGTTATCGTAAATGACAGAAACACTCAAATTTCTGAAAATGACAGAGTATCCTAAACGATCTAAACAAAGGACAGAAATGAGATTCCGCCGAATCTCGGGAGCATACAACACATGATGCAGGTATAGGACTTGGTTACTTGGCAACATCAGCTTGCATGTACCAATCCCCTTCACAACCACAAATGCTCCGTTCCCCACGTACAGCCTCCTCGCTTGGGGACTCAATCGGCGGAACTCCACATATGTGCTCCTATCTCGAGCTACATGGTCGGTGGCTCCTGAGTCTACAATCCACAAAGGATAAGAGTTAGTAAGCATCACAGTGGATGAAACATAACTCATACCATGTAAAGAAGAAGGACATACCTTTCGCTCGCCACACTCGCGAGCGAAATGCCCAGATTTGCCACAAACGTAGCATCGGACTTTGCTCTTGTCGAGCTCCTTCTTCTTTCGTGTCTGCCCTCTATCAACGGTTTTCGCTGCTGGCTTCCTCTTAGCCTGGCTAGGTTTCTTGTCATATTTGCGCCATTTACGCTTGACGCCCTTGGAGCCCTTACTCGACTCCGCCACATAGGCATGACCAGAAACCGACCTAGCCACCTCCTGGCGCTCCTCCTCGAGCTCACAATGCCTACGCACGTCCATGAAAGTACGAATACTCTCAGTGTGCGTGAGGTAGGTCTTTACAACATCCCAGAAGTCAGGCAAGGACTGGATTACTCCCAGTACCTGAAGCTCATCAGACATTGGCTCCCCCATATTCTTTAGAGAAGCGATCATACTTGACATATGCATTAAATGCTGTTTCATGGTATGATCGGATCTCTTCTTATAGGTGATAAACCTATAAGTCAGCATCCTCAGCTTAGGAGCTGACCGGGAGCCAAGGTGCTCTCTCAGAGCACTCCAAACCGACATCGCAGTAGGATACTGCACGTACACTGGAATCAGATCATCGTGCATGCTGCTAAGGAGGATGACCCTAGCTTGGCCATCCTTCTTCTTCCATGCACGATACGCCTCCTCATCCAGTTTCGCCTGAGGCGTATCACCCACCCCGGAGTCTGTCATCTCGTGTAATAGAACCTCCGCTAGGTCCTGCTCCTCGAAGACAAATTGAGCTTTACGGTGCCAAATCTCATAATTGTCACCGTTCAACTTGTCTCCCTTAACGAGATCAAGTATGATACTTTTTGTCGCAACCATTGTCTCTGTCACACAAAAAGAAAGAGACGTTAGTGACTAATAATGCTTATTCTCACAATTTCGTGCACCCTACGAATTAACAATCCAAAATGAATCGAGTATTGACCCAAAAGTGAGCATATGAGTCAACGGACACCATACACCACAACCTGGGACCTCATCTCACCATCCGGACTTTAATTCAGTGCACAAAATCCCATAAATAGTCACAAATATGCACATAGGACCCCCAAAAAAATTGAAAAAATCAATTTTGGACGACCTGACGCGCCGCCGGGGTTCCCCACGCGCTGCCGCTCGCCGGCGATGCTCTCCACGCGCCGCCACGCGCCACGCGCGGCTCGGCTCACGCGCGCCCAGTCGTGGCGCGCGGCTCACGCGCCGAGCCGCCATGAGCCGGGTCAGACCGGGTCGGTCAACGGGTCAGGGTTGACCCGACCGACCCGGTCAACGGTCCGTTCCGACCCGGTCGGGTCGGTTGCGGGTCGGTCCGGGTCAGGGTCCGACCCGACCGCGCCCCGCGCACCTTGCTTCACGCGCCTCTGTGGCGCGTGCACTGCACGCGCCTGCTGGACGCGCCCTCTGGCGCGTGCTCGTCACGTGCCCGCGGGTCTGGGCCGGTTCTTCTTCGCCCGACGGGTCCTGCAACGGGTTTTTCGACCCGATTCTCCGAAAACCCATTTCTGGCTAATTTTTTATGACGGTTTCTGCCGGAAAATATATTTGGACTTCCCAAAAATATTTCTAGCTCGTTTTCTGAATGATTCAAGCCCTAATCATGGCGAATCATATATCCAAATTTTGGCCCTCCGCGGCTTCGCCGGAAATCCCAGTTTCCGGCAACCAATCAATGCAAAATGCATGTCAAAACGTAGATCAATGCACATGGAACGCAAATATACCATTTATATAGATCAACAATCCCTCTACACGGATAGATCTAGGTTTTTAAGTTTTGGGCACCCTTAGAGTCGAAAACTTCAACTTCAATTTTCATGGTTTAAACATGCTCCAAAAATTTTAAAAAAATTATATTTGAGATCTACGTGATTTGGGTAACGTCACGGTATATTCGGATTCACGAAACTCATCCGTGATCCGAAACCCATTTTTGCAACCCCATATTTTTTATACCCGAAAATATTCGGAAAATAATTTAATAAATCCAACCCTACGCTCTGATACCAATGTTGGTTTTATATGCACATACACATGTGGAAGCGTGCAAAATTTTCGGAATCATAAAAGAATAGGGTTTTCGGGCATACCTCAAAAATAGATTGCAAAATATGGGGAACCACGAACCTCGATCAATCGACCTCGCCGTCGGGATGATAACCACAAAAGTCGAGCTATCACCGCAGCACCACGACACCTCAATCGAATCCGGTGACACAAATTCTCTTCGCAGAATTTTTCTCCCTCTCTCTCAATTGTCTCCTCACAATGTTTTGTGCAAAAAAACATGGAATCAATTGTGCCTCCTAGGGTTTACCCTAGTTTCCATATTCCTCCGTCACCACAAATGGTAGGGAATTCAAATCCCATCAGTTACCATTTGTGCATATGGAAAGTGGGATAATTTCCTTTTTCCAAATATGGAAAGATGCCCCACGTGGGCATTCATTCCTTCAAGAAAATACAATTCTAGGTTCTTTTTGTTTATGATGCATGCCAATATTCAAAAATCCTCTTTGGTAATGGGGCTATAATTCTCTCCCCTTGGTCTTATGGTTCGTGTCACTACAAAGTGTAAAATCCTTTCATAGAATCCTAGATCAGTTGCATTATTATTCATTTCATCCATCCTAGAATCATAAAAAGTAGTTCTAGCATCATTGATCAACTCAGTATTTAGATGTAGTTCATATTCACTATATTTAACCCATTCTGATATGGTTTCTCTGCATATCATCTTAGAATTTACTTTAATTTCCTACCTCTCAACATAAGTCCTTAATGCACAGACCAGTGACTCATTCTCAATCATGAAGTAACTAACTGCATTAGTCTCATCCCCAACAATTTCTATATTACTATAGAAAAGCCTAGTTGCCCTTCCGTAGATTTTCTTATTTCGGTATAAAACCCAATGATGACAGATTTGATGTAGAAATTCATCATATTGAAAATTAATTGACATAAAAAAACTCCCAATCTATAAGCCTACCATGCGTGACATTTATATCTGAAAAAAGTTCGACAACAATTTCTTTTCCCTTTCTACTCTTTGGTGCCATCTAGGTTGTGTGGATCTATACTAGATTAAGTAGATCTTGAGGAGTTTAAGAAAAAAATAAAGAAAATATTGAGAATGGGAAGAATGTGAATCTTCAACAGAGATTGAGAATGGGAGAAAGAGTGGGTTTGAGGGTTAGAGAGTGAAATATGTTTTGGGTTGTGAAAGTGGGAAGATGGATGACCTTACACCCCATTCAATCATTGCATACATTTGTATACTCATTTTATGCATGTGTAACACTTAAAGAATATGTGATGATCACATTATGCATGTGTGCACTTCAATTTTCTTTGCGTTACATTTATCTCTTCTTTGGACACTTGTTTTTGGGAATTTTATATGCAAAACATGTCCTAAGATTAAATACGTGTCTCAGAGTTGAACAGCATGTGTGCCACCTAGCTTAAATCCTTTTAATATTATATTTGTTTACATGTTGAACATTTGTCCAATTTAGTCAAATCTACTAAATATAATTATATATATATTTCCTGGTATTCGTTGAATTTTTATTAAAATAATTTATTGAATTGATTTTAGTTTTAGAGGATTTTATATCAATCATATGATAAGATTTGGATTTAAAGATTCTTAAACTATTGTGCAGTGTATACGGTTGACGTTTAAGGTTTTCGGTTTTCCATTTGCCTTCTCATGGTAGGCCATTATCACAAGCGGTTTACTGCTAGTCCTTTGAGGGTCGACTTCTATCGTTTTCTTTAAAAGTTGACCGTTTCTATTTTTCAGTTGGTCATTTTATACACACATCTTTCCCTTTTTATTAATTTCCTTCTAGATTTTAATATCTGGAGAACTAGAAGAAAAATTTTCTACTAACATTTTTGATTAAATTTTGTGATTCATTTCATCTTTCTTTTTTTGCCTAAGACAAAGGAGAGATAATGCTAGCAATAAGATTTGCAATGAAGCCATGTCAGGATGCAATTAATTTGATCAATAAACTCACATACTTCTAAATGATTATCTACACAGAGAATTTCTAGTAATATATGAAATGATTTAAAATGTATAATAATAGTAAGTAAACAGATAAATATAATAGATATTCAACTAAAATAAATTAAAGAGATTGCAGTTTACAATTCCTACATGTTTCCGGTGAGGATTCAAGAAGACAGTTTCATTATTATTCATTTGTTGAATTTTCATCCTCAGGATATTTAACTTGTTTCAACTTTAACATTCTTTCTTCTACTTGAAGTAATTCATTTGGATTTGGAAGAATTAATTATCTGGAGCTCCATCTATCTATTGAGGGGAGTCCATTGGTTGAGTTGGTTGACGGATAACTTGATTTGATGTTTGAGCATCATTTTGTTGAGATGGATATGTAGTTTCATAGTTTTCACATAGAGAAGAGACTTCGATTTTTAGAGTTGGTTCAATTAGAGGTGAACATTCGGTTAAATCGTAATAAAAAAAATCAAAATTAGAATAATTAATTTAATTCAATTATGTAATTTTCATAACTATAATTTAACCAAATAGACTAAAAATTGATAATTCGTTTGATCGAATTAAGCGATTAATTCGATTCGATTATTCAAATTAACCGAATTATTGAAATCTCTTATTATAAAAAAGTTTTAAATAACATTATTTTCTATTCATGCCTATGTAAATATAATATAAGATTATAAAGTATTATTTTAAAATTTAAAATTCACTTATAATTTTAATTCACTAAATATCATTTTGAAAATTTCAAATTTCAGATTTCAAATAAAATAAATTTTGAAAGTGAAAAATGAGTGAAATATGAGAAGAAGAGGAAGAGGCGTGAATGAGAGAAAGTTTGGAAGTGGAAAAACTGCAAAATGGACGGAACACTAGAAATTTGGAGTGAGAAAGATGAAAACTAAAAGTCATTTATTGGTTGTGCACTTTCCACTGTATTAATTTTAATTTTTAGTTTTTTTCCCTTTTAATTTTAACTATAATACTATAATAATATTTATATAAATAAAAATTATTCAAAAAATATATATAATATTTTTAATTAATTTGATTAATTCGGTTTAATTGAAATAAAAATTATTAAAATGCTCAAATAAACTAAATTAAAATTCAGTTTTATCCAAAACCAAACCAAATACTTAATAACCACTTAAATGTAAATAAACGATTTGTTGAAAATATTTTTTTTAGTTTTAACCGAATAGTGCTCACCCCTAGGTTCGACTCCTACTTCTCTAGAGACATTTACTTCTAGAGAGGATAATTTCATAAATTAATAGAGCATATGGAAGATCCCATTCATATTTCTATCATTTTCAGATAAATTACGTAATGGAGTCCATGATTTTTATTTCTCATAAGATATGTCATAATCCAATAGTCTTATCTAGTTATAACATTGTGCCTTACTGCTCTAGATCTAAGATAGTGAATGACTATTTCATGGAGTAATTTTTCATACGGAGGTAGAGATGAGGTTTTGATTTCAATTGCTATGAGCTAATTGTTTTTTAACTCAATTCTTGCATCATCTAGAATGTTTGTTTTAAGGTAAGGTTCACATGCTCCACTAGGCTGCTGATATTACAAATAAGTTTAGGTGTTATGATAAACTCCATTCCTTCAAAAAAGGTTTTATACATACATTTATGAGGATAGATCCATATTGTCATTTCACTGTCTTTCTTTTCTAGAATAGTTCCAACACGATCTTCTAAATTATTACAGAATAGTTTTATTAGCCTGTGCAAGATAGAGAGAGAGAGAGAGAAGATAAGGTTAGGAGGACATATTTGTCTTATATATGTTCCATAAGAAAATCCTATGTTATTTAAGAAATCTCAATCTATGATCCTATTTGAAATAACTCATTTGAAGAGAAAATCTGTGAAGAATGACTCATTGTGGTGCTTGGAAGGGAAATTAGTTTGATCCAAATATAAACTTTTTTTGGCCATGATAAAAAACTGAGATGCAATATATTTGTAATTGACCAAAAGAGAGAGAGGATGGGTTCTTTGTGGAAAGTTCTTTAAGAATAAGAGTAGACATGAGCCCGGACCGGTTTGGGCCTGAAAACTGGCTCGGCTGGGCTTGAAAAAGCCCGGCCCGTGAACCGGCCTTGTGCTACAGTAACCCGAACAGGCCCTAACTGGTTACTGTAGTGGCCGGGCCGGTTCAAGGGATTTTGGCACCGTGAACCGGCCCGGACATGGAACCGGCCCAGCCCAGCACGGAACCGGCTCGGCCCGGTTGGTTCCAACAGCTATATCTCCATATTTTTTATTTTTTTGAATTTTTTTCAATTTTACCCCTCCCAACAGTTATAAAACGGCTAGTTTTGAGGTTATTTTAGTCCATAAGATCAAAAAATTACCTTACACCCTATTTTCAAAATTTTCACAACAAAATATCTCTCTTTCTCACATCTACATTCTCTCAATATTACTACATTTTCTCAATTTTCATTACTATTTCCATTATCATTTTCTTTTCACTATTTTTAAATTCTCTATACAATTTTCTATACCATTTCCACCAATTTCTACACCATTTTCATTATCATTTCCACAATTATCTTTATTAAACACATTATCATTTCTTTTTCACTATTATTTAAATTCTCTATACCATTTTCTATACTATTTCTATCAATTTCTACACCATTTCCATTATCATTTCCACCATTATCATTTCCATTATCTTTTTCACCATTTTTGTATTCTAAAATTTTGTGAAATTCATTGACTTAGTATGCAACGGCATAGCATGTCTAGGAAGGTTCTGTTTGGGGGTAACTAATTGTTGAAGGAAAGTGATACTTAAGCGAGGACAGATGAGCTCCACCTCTTATTTGGGAACTTTCCTGGTGCTCTTACTACAGAACGGTTTGGGTGGAGAAGGGAGGATTACAAATTTTCCACGACCTTCAACATTGATCAAGATTTGACAAGATTTCAAGATTGAGAGTTCAAATTCAAGATTTTGTGAAAAACAACCACGATATCTGTCAAGTCGGTACATTTAATTATTTTACATCTTTATTTTCTTGCATTTGCATTACGTTTGCATTACTTTTAAAAAAAAATTTAATTAAATCTTAAAAGTTTTTTTTAACAATTTAATCTTAAATTTTATTTTAAAAATTTATTCGTACATTTTATTTTAAAAATTTATTCTTAATTTTTTAATAAAATGGCCGAAACACACTCTTCACAATCTTCTTAATAATCTCCTGTTCCTTCATTTTTTTTTTCAAAATGAAATTTTCGATAATATAGATATTGAAACTTTTTTCGAAAAAACTGAATCTAGTAATACAGAATCTAATACAATACGAACTAAAAAATATGATATTAATATATGAACATTTTTGAGAAAAAATATGAAGAACAAAAATCAATTTGTAAAATTTGTTATCAAAAATATAAATTTTTGAAGGGTTGGGGGGTAGGCACACTTAGAAGATATTTAGTTAATAATCATCCATATAAATTATCACAAATAAGACAAACACAAATTGTTATATGGGGAGGTAATATAACTGGTACATTTAAATATAATTCAGATAAAGAAAAAATTGAACAAATAGAATGGCTAGCAAGAAAAGAATTACCACTTAACATAGTTGCATGTCCCGTATTTGAAAAATATGTACAAAAATATTTACAACCCGATTATAATAAAAAGTAGTAAAAGATCCAGTAGGAGGAGATTATTAGATAGATATCAAGAATTAAAAAATAATATAATTACACAATTTATGACTAGTGATTGTAAATTTTTATTAATTTCGGATAGTTGGAAAAATGAACATAAAAAAGAATATTATATTGTAATAACATGTTATTGGATAAATAATTTATAGTTTTTTTAAAAAAAGAATTTTAGTTTTTCAATGTTGGGAATTTGCACATTCCGGTGCACATATAGTTAGAATAATTTCAAATATTGTTTATGACTATGGAATAAGTGATAGAAATTTTTTTATTTCATTTGATAATATTTCGGCTAATACTACTGCGGTTAATAGTTTAAAAAATTTTTTAAACACAATTTTAAATGGAACATTTTTTTCATATTAGATGTGCATGCCATATAATTAATTTATGTGTTAAGGATGGTTTAGTAATGAGAGAACTATTTTTAAAACTTATTCACGATTTAATTAATCAAATAAGAAATATTTCTACAAAAACCCAAGAAATTAGACAATTATGTTTATTACATAATAAAAAATTTAAAAATTTAAAATAGAATGTGACACTAAGTGAAATTAAACATATGACATGTTACAATATGTACTTCCTTTTCAAATATTTTAATTAAATTTGTAAATTCAAATTACGAATATGGTTTTATTGATAATAACGTTTTCGATTTTGCATCTACACTTACTAAATTATTCGAAATTTTTTATTTATATACAAATTTATTTTCCAGATATTATTATCCAATTACTCATTTAATATTATCAAATATTTATAAAATTATTTATATATTTAATGAATTTGAAAATAAAGAAAAATTTGGTGAATTTGTTATTTTTATGAAAACAAAAATTTTAAAATATTATGAACAAATTCCAATTTTATATTTAGTTGCAAATGCATTAAATCCACATGTTAAAGTTGAAGGTACTGAAATGCTAATTGATTATTTTGCACAAACTTTTCCATCAGAAGCGTCTATTAACCCACATTTTTTAAAATAATAAATATTTTATACTTTACAATCAATATTTGAACTATATGAAAAGAAAAAAATAATTTAAATACTAATAATATAGGTAGTAGTACTAGTATTAGTACTCAATCATTTTTATTTTCATTTAATCCCTTACACATATTAGGAAAAAAATAAAAAATTTTGTCAACATTTAATGAATTACTTTTATATAAACAAACACCTAAATTAGAAAGTTTTGATAATACTGATTTATATGATATATTAGATTGATAGAAAAATAATGTATCGTATTATTCAATGTTGATCCAAGTGGCTAAAGATGTACTAACCCCTTCGGTATCCACAGTTTTATCGGAAAGTGCTTTTAGTGCAGGTGGTCGAGTGTTAACCGAGAAACATACAAATTTAACGGACAATATTTTAGAAATCTTAATTTACATTAAAGATTGGAAGGATGTAGAAAAAAGAATGCAAGGAATCATGAAAGTTTTGGAAGATAATAAACAAGAAGTAGAAAAAGAAGAAAAATAATAATAATAATGTAACAAAAAAAATCAAAAGGATATAAAAATCAAAATAATATAACAAAAAAAAATTAGTGGATTTTAAAATCCAAGTGATGAGTTTGATAGTGGACGTACACCGAATTCGGTGGAATCACTCTAAAAATTTTGTCTCTAATTTTTAATTTATTTTTTTTATAAAATATAAATTAAAAAAAAATGAATAAATAAATCATTATAAGAAAATAAAAAACAAAACAATAACTAAGTTAAAAAAAATGGAGTTACAAAAATAAAATAGAATTAAAAAATAGAGTTACAAAAAAAAGAGTTAACAAAGGGCAAAAAAAAGGGCCGAACCGGGCCCGGCCCGGTGTGAATCGGCCCGGCGGTTCCGGTTCAGCAGGCCATACTGGTTCAACTTAAAAAAATTAGAACCGGCCTGCGGTTCTGGGAACCGCCCTTGAATCGGATCGAAACCGGCCCGGCCCGGCACGATTTCAACACTAAATAAGAGTGAAAATTGATTTCAAAGATTGTGTGAGTTTTCATATCTCAAAAGATTAGGATTGATACTGAACAAAAATTAGGAAATAAGAAGAATGAGAAGAGGGGTGAGTTATTTCTGGTATGTGCTTTACACGTGTAATTTATGCATGTAAAGATTTAAAAAAGGATTTCAAAGATTAAATTTTTATCTTTTGTTATTAACTTTCTAACCTGTGGTTTGACCTTTAATTATTTATTAAGATGGTATACTGATGACATAAATAGATTAAACAAGACAATTAATTTAAAGAATAGCAAAAGCATATCAACATGAAAGCAGAGCAAAAACTTCACAGGCAAGTTCATCTGGTTCGTTTCGTTGAGTGTATTGCCTGAGTTAAGTATTTTACTTTTCTTACCCTTCAGAGACTTAATTATCCTTACACCCTTCCCTTAGGTATCCAGATTTCTTTTGTTCCTACATTTCTGGCCTTTAATAAATCTTTGGGTATCCATTTTAGTGTTATCTTGAATGTTGATTTTTTATGCTAGCACGTATTTGGGTGACGCCTAGTTTTATGGCAAAATCTGCATCTTTCAATTTTTCATTCATTCCTTTGTTTTCTTAGTTTGCAATGAAATGCAGTGTGTCCAATTCATATAATACTTGTTTCACTTATTCAGCCAACCAATGATTCAAGCGGTAAACCACTAAACTTTCTAAGAAACCAAGTACTCCAATGGTCTACCAAATCTCATATACGGCTGACCAAAACCTTCATATTCCAGAATCAAGCCAATTTCGACCAACTATTTATTCGGCGACATTTTAAGAAAGAAACAACATGCACATTAAAAATGTTTATTGACTGTTTAAAAATTGATGACATAGACCAATCAAATTCTTTAATTTTAAACCCAAAGTTATCATGTTGCGTTATTTTGAAAATTTTTGTTATTTGTTGAGCTAATCTTTCTATTGCAACAAAAAATGTTGCAACCAAAAAAGTTTCAAATCTTATTAAGACAGGAAAGAGCTGCTTTAAGGTCATTAATGGGCAAAAATATTAATTGAGAAGTGACATTAATTGAGGAAGGTAAAGAGCATCTAATTCCAAACGTTCAACTCACCTATCATTCAACAACATTCCTAAAGAGAGATTTAAGTACTCAAGTGTTGAAAAACAAAATAACGAAACAATTAAGAAAGAGAACAATTGCTACAAGCAAAATATTAAGCACTCTTGTGTCACACAGAACACATTACATTAAACTCATTTTGTACTTAATTTTTAATTTTTTTATTAAATATAAAAAACTATTAATTTTTAGATTGATTTTATGTATTAAGACAACAACAAAAAATTGAGTTTAATTCTAATATTTGGAATCGGTCATTTGAGAGATAAATTTGAAAATGATAAAAATAAATAAATAAATATTAAAATATGTTAGTATAATTTGTACGGATTTTTTTACGCCAATCATTGTTATCCAAGTCTATTTTCTCATCTAAATCTTTAACAATCATGTCTTTATGGACAAATTATATACAAGTTTTTAGCATTTTAAGTCTATATTTTACTAAATTTCCTATATTTAAGTTTTCGATTCTTTTACCCGGTGCATTTTTGAGTTTTCTTTGCATATATCCGAACCATCTCAGACGATACTCTTGCATTTCATTCATAATTGAACTAAATCCTAACTTATTGTAAATTTCTTCATTTCTAATTTTATCGTTTTTAGTTTTATCACATAACCACTTAAAACATTTTCATTTCTATTAGAACAATCTTTTATTTTTGTTGTTATTTAATAATCTAGTACTTAGTACCATTCAATAGTATAGCTCTAATAGCGATTCTATAGAATTTTTTCTTCAAATACAGTAGTATCGTGTGATCGCAAAGAACACCTGATACCTTTCTCCATTTCATCTAACCTGCTTGGATTCTATGGTTCACATCTTTATCTATATTGCCATCATTTTGAATGATAGAATTTAAATATCTAAATCGTTCACTTTTGGATATTTTTTATCCACATAATCTAATCGTTTTTTTATCATTTCGATAACTGTCGCTAAACTTACATCTTATATATTCAATTTTCGATTAATTCAATTTGAATTCTCTGAATTCTAGTATGACTGTTTATAACTTTAATTTAACACTAATATACTCTCTAATTTCATCAACTAATACTATATCATCTGTAAAAAATATATATCATGATATTTTATTTTGAATATTTTTTTTTGACTTTGTCTATCATTATTGCAAAGAAAAAGAGATTTAATAGCGAACTTTGATGGAGTCCAATATTAATGAGAAAACTATCGCTCAAACTCTTGCAAGCTCTTACACTGATTATAGCTGTGTCATAAATATTTCTGATGAAATTAATATATTTCAAAAATATCACTTTTTCATCAGGTTCTATCACATTATGCCTTTAAGAATTCTACTATATATTTTTTTGTAAATCAATGAATACCGTAGAATTATATATAAATTTTAAGTTGAAAGTAAGCCATCACCAAATAGTATATAATAATACGTGTGGTTAAAACCATTTAATCTCAATTAAATCAACCGGCCATTTATGGGTAGTCTAACCCGACATTTTATGAACAAAAGAAAATATTTGTTTTCTTTTTTTTTTTTTTTTTTACGATATACTAATAAACAACTTACAAACCATATATACTAAACAAAATTACCTAATAAAATTGAAAATTTTTTAATATTGTTATAAAAAATTATATATTAAATTATGATGACTTAGAAATTTTGATCAAAAATTGTAAATGAAAAAGATCTTATTTACGAGGGAGCAAAACTGCATTCTTAAAATTAAAAGAGTAATGTTAAATACATCAAACGAATAATTCATTGACTTAATAGAATAAATGTAATATAAAACTCAAAATAAATAAAACACAAAAAATTTTGTTTTAATTATTTATTTATTTTCAAATTAAATAATAAAAGTTCAAAAATATATTAAATTAAATTATCACATGTATTGGATACAAATTATTCTGCACGGGCTCCATGACCCCCACCATTCCTCGATGAAAGCCAACCTGGAATTTTGCATCTAGCTGTACAAATTCAAAAGAGGATAAAAATGCATATCAAGATCTCAGATTCAAGTAGGAATTGAACTAAATTCGCATTCATGAGACGGAGAAAAAGCGGGAGAAAAGAAGCTCTTAAACGAGCGAAATCCACTGGAAAAAGATAGGAATCTTAGTGGTCGTGGTCCTGGTCGTGATCTTGACTTCCCGTTAGGTCTTCCGCTTTTCTGTTCAGAGAGAGAGAGAGATTCCATTTCCATTTGGAAAGATTGCATTTGTTTGCATATGGGGTTAGTTTGGATGGATCGTATAGGAGAAGGACAACACTCAAACCTCTTGCTCAAAACAGTAGTTTCAAAGAAACCCACCTTCTCTGTAAGGTCCTTCTTCGGTGGGTTTCTCCCAAAGATCCCAATCTTCTTGACCCATCTCTCTCTCTCTCTCCACTATGTTCACCCATGTAGTTCATACCCATAATTATGGTTGAAGGGTCTTGGTCTGATGAAGGTATTCAATACTTCCCTTTTGGATTTCTATCATTTCAGGTCTGCGCTTCATTTCTATCTTGTTGGGATTTTTTTCCTTTTTTTATTGATTTCAAATCTTAATTCTTTTCTATTTTTCCTCTGCTACTTTTTTTTTCTCTCTTTTCTTTTCTGTTTTCGTTCCATTCTCGGGGATGCTCCATTTGTCGCTCCTAGTCACCTGTGTACAATGGTCACTTTACTTCTTTTTGATCTATTTTTAGTCCCAATGGAGCTTCATTCGTTGCCTTATTTCACTTTTAGTCTACCTACACTACCCCTTTTTAATAAAATTATTTTTTTTATTGTTAATTTTGATATAGGTTTTCCTCTTCATTCGGGGAGTTCTCTCTCTCTCCCCCCTCTTCCTTGTTTCAATTCCTAATGCAAATTTTGTGATTCTTGGTTATCTCATGTGTTTCAATTTCTACCATTATGTTTCTATTTTTGGATAGTTCTTTCCTGCTGCAACTCTCTGTCTGACCTAGGTGATTCATCTGACGGATGTAAATACTGCGGATAATTGAATGTTTGTCCCTTTTTTCATGCTAATTTCCATTTTCTTTCTCTAAAGTTTTGGTGATTGAATGCGGGGTAATTTTCTTGAGGTTTGATTTTGAGCCATTGATGAAGAAGGAAGGTTGTTAATGATGTACATGTCTTGAATTTGTGTTAGGTTATGTCATCATCATTGTAAAAGGAACTTTTATTGAAGTTTGAAAGATGGGAGATCATTTTGTGTTGCTTGTGGATCAGTTGCTAACTAAGTCTACCCTTGAAGCTGTCATTGAGAGCGAAATCCCCCTTTTAGCAACTGAAGGCATAATGAGTGATGCCTCGTCCCAAAATTTGGAAAGGGATATTTGTTCATTAAAAGGGAAAACAGTAGAGTGTGTTGAAATGAAGATAAATTAGAAATTCTATTTGTAAGATTTTAAAGGGGCAGTTTTTTTTTTTTTTTTTTTGTCTTTGTTCAGTCTTTCCAGCCCATTTAGAGACCCAAATTAGGCCCTAAATGAGCACTTCCTGTATGCATCTGTTGGGCCCTTTAGGGCCTAGATTTGCCCCTCTCAAAGGGGCCCAAAAAGGGGCCCCAACTGGTCCTTCAAAGAGCCGTTGGATCTGCCCCAACGGCTAGTAAAAAACTAGCTGTTGGGGACAGCCCCAACGGCTAGAAGTGCCTTCTCCTCTCTGTTTTTCCTCTTTTTCTCTTTCTTTAACTCTCTTTTTTCCTTTTTTTATAAAAAGAGACTCTAGTTGCTCTTTGAAGGTATGAAAATATGTCTTTAATTCTTGTACATTTCCCTTAAAAGATCAATAAAACTCTTAAAGTTTTTCATTTCTTACTCATTGCTTGATACTTTAAATCTTCAATATGGTATCAGAGTAGACTTTAATTCCTTCTTCCTCTATCCTTGATGATCTACCACCACAAATTAACACCTTCCATGTTCACTTCCATTCTTTTGAATTAATCAAATGACAATGTTTGGCAAGATACCATCAATAGATTTTTAAACTTCTTCAATCTTGAAAATCATATATTTGAAAATCCTCTTGATGATACTGATCCATTATTCAAAGCATTGAAGAAAAGAAATGATCAAGTGGTGGTATTTCTACAAATGTTTCTTGACAAGACTTACAAAGCAATTGTCACTTGCATTCCAAATGCAAAGATCTTATGGGATCAAATACATGTTCTATATGGCCAAGAAACAAACACCGGCAGAATTTTTGAGTTGAAAAAGAAGATATCTAAGATCTAAAAAAGAGGTAAATCTCTTCCCGAATACTTTGGGGAGTATAGGGATCTATGGAATGAGTTCAATCTTCTAAGACCTCCTACCTCAAATCTCAAAACTCTTCTTCAAAGGAATGATGAAGATATGACTTTTGGTCTTCTTCAAATTTCAAAGGAATGAGTTCAATTTTTGGTCTTGGAGAAGAATATGCTTCAATTCGTCAACAAATTCTTAGAATAAAGATATTTCCTTCATTCCAAAAAGTCTAATTTATGATTCAAAGGGCCGAAACAAGCATGAGGTTAGAAAAATCTAACAAGCTGAAATCTGAAGCCCAAGCCTTCAAATCTATCCAAGAACAACATATGGCCAACAAAAGTCAGAATTTCATGAAAAAGGATGTGTGCACAAATTGTAAAAAACCTGGCCACAAAAGGGAAAAGTGCTGGTTTCTTTATCCACACTTGAGGCCAAAGAACAATAAAAGGGAGGTAGATTTACCTGCACACGCTCAACAAGTCTCTCAAGTGGCTGCCCTTGAATCTAAGATGGAGGAAATCTAAGATGGAAGAAATGCATAAAGAAATGAAAAGGCTCATCGATCGAATGGCTCCACATTCTGGTAATGATCTAAATTCTTCTCATTTTGATAAATGGCTTATTGATTTCGGTTGTGACAATCATATGGTCAAAGATAGAAACAAAATTAAGAAATTTATTCCTCTTTCAGACCATAAGATTGTCAAAGTTGCCAATGGTCAAAAATTGAGAATTGATTACTTAGGTGAAGTTGAATTTCTTAGCAAGAAAACTAAAGCACTATATGTGCCAAAATTCAACTCCAACCTCATGTCCATTGGCAAAATAACCAAAGAACGAAAATGCAAAGCCACTTTTGATCCTAATCAAGTTGTATTTCAGGATCTCAAATCGAATCTCTTGATTGGCAAGGGGTCTAGAAAGAATAACCTATATTACTTGGATGGAGAAAATCAAGTTTTTGCTGTCCAGAGTTAAGATCCTTCCATATGGCATGCTCGTTTAGGATATCTGGGTGACTTAGTTTTGAAACGCCTATTTTCAAATATAGAGATAGAAGATAGGCATTGCAAAACTTGTGTTCTTAGAAAACAAACTAGGATGTACTATCCAAGTTCAAACACAATATATAAAAATGCTTTTGAGCTCATCCATTATGATGTGTGGACTTCACCCATAGTTTCCCATAATGATTTTAAATATTTTGTGACATTTATTGATTATAAGACTAGATACACTTGGGTATACCTTTTGATGATCAAATCTGAAGTTTTTGAGGCATTTAAGAGTTATTATAGATATGTAACTAAGTAATTTGATGCCAACATCAAAATTCTTATATCAGATCATGGAGGAGAATATACTAGTCATGCATTTGAGAATTTCTTAGCGGAGAAAGGATTCATCCATAAAAAATTATGTGTATATACTTCACAACAAAATGGAGTTGCTGAAAGAAAAAATAGACACTTACTAGAAACGGCTAGAGCCATGATATTCCATTCAAATGTCTCTAAGGAATATTGAAGTGAAGCCATAAAAACAGCAGCTCACCTTATAAACCTTATGCCCTCAAATATCCTAGGAGGAAAGTCCCCCTTAGAGCTTTTTTTTAATAGAAAACATAATATTTCTCATTTAAAGGTTTTTAGATACACTTGTTATGTACATGTACCAACACATTTTTTAAATAAACTGATGTTGTGAAATAAACTGATGAAAAAGGAAGAAAATATGTATTTTTGGGTTATTCAATATTTGAAAAAGGATATAAATGCTATGATCCTTTGACTAACAAGCTATACACATCTAAGGATGTGATATTTGTGGAAAATGAATTTTATTTTACAGAAATGAAGAATCTAGAACACTCAAGGGAAAAAGGTGATCAAGATCATTGGAATGTAGTACTTCCTGCCGTCAAAGATCTACCTCAAATAAATGAAGAAAACGAACCAATTCAAAGGGAAGATGATCACCCATCCCAAGAAGAATTGGCCTCTTCTCGTTCGGATCATGAAACAGACCAAAAGGAAGGGGGAGCTAACTTAGAACATGGGCAAGTCTTAGAAGAACAAAATGATTCTCATTCTCTTCGAAAATCAACCAGACTTAGACTTCCTCCATCGGAAGGGATGATTTGAAGTTACCCAATTTGTGACTATTATACCACCTCACATGTTTCCTTGAACCACCAAACCTTCATAATAAATATAGACCAATATCAAGAGCCTAAAACCTTTGAAGAAGCCAAAAATCATCCTCAATGAGTCCAAGCCATGAAGAATGAGCTCGATGCCTTGACTAAGAATGAGACATGGGAAATATCTCTGCTTCCAAAAGGAAAAAGGGCTGTGGGATGCAAATGGGTTTATAAGATCAAATATAAGAGTGATAGAAACATTGATAAATATAAGACAAGATTAGTGGCAAAGGACTTCACTCAAGCATATGAAGTAGATTACAAAGAGACTTATGCACCGGTAGCCAAGATAAACACAATTCGGGTCTTATTGTCTCTTGCAATTAATCACTCTTGGCCAATGTTTCAAATGGATGAACCAGATGTATTTCTCCAAGGGGATCTAGAAGAAAAAGTATATATGGAAATTCCTTTGAGATTTGCTCATCATAGCAACAAAGTTTGCAAACTAAAGAAAGCGATCTACAGTCTCAAACAATCTCCGAGAGCTTGATACGCAAAACTTAGCACTACTCTTCTTAATCATGATTTTAAGAAATGCAATAGTGATACATCTCTCTTTGTTAAAAACCAAAATGGTAAAATCATTGTAGTGTTAGTTTATATAGATGACATAATCATAATTGGAAATGATTTAAATTTAATCAACCAAGTTAGGAAATTTCTTCAAACTAAATTTGACATTAAAGATTTAGTGAAACTAAAGTATTTCTTAGGGATAGAACTTGCCTATTGTCCAAATGAGCTTGTTTTATCACAAAAAAAGTATGTGCCGGATCTTTTACAGGAAATAGGGAAGTTAGGTGCTAAGCCCGCATGTAGTCCCATCAGCTCCTCTTACAGTCTCAAAGATGATGATGAAGAGTATGAGGATGAGCAAAGGTATCAAAGGCATCAAAGGCTTGTAGGGAGATTGATCTATCATACCATAACCAGACCAGATATCTCATTCGCCATGAGTCAAGTAAGCCAACACATGCACAAGCCAAAAAGAAAGCATTGGCGAGCTGTGGAAAGGATTCTCCATTACCTAAAAGGCACTCTAGGCATGAGAATTTGGATGAAGGAAAACGGCAGTTCAGAAATCATGAGTTATTGTGATGCGGATTGGGTCGGAAACTCGAAAGATAGGCGATCTACCGTAGGGTATTGTATATTTGTCGGAAGAAATCTAATAGCATGGAAGAGCAAAAAACATGTAATTTCAAGGTCAAGTAGTTTCAAGGTCAAGTGCTGAGGCGGAATATAGAGCTATGGCGACCGCAACAAGCGAGATAGTTTGGTTAAAAGCTCTTATTGAAGAACTTGGATTCTCCGTCCCAACCCCTATTTATTTTCATTGCGATAATCAATCGACAATTCACATAGCATCAAACTCGGTTTTCCATAAAAGAACAAATCGCATCGAAGTCGATTTTCACTTTGTTAGACAAAAGATTGAAGAAAAGCTTATCACTCCTAGCTTTACAAAGAGTGATTATCAAGTTGTTGATATTCTTACCAAACCGGGAACCGCAAAGCACATGCTCAAAAATATGGACAAATTAGGTGTTATAGATATATACACACCCAACTTAAGGGGGAGTGTTGAAATGAAGATAAATTAGGAATCCTATCTGTAAGATTTCAAAGGGACAGTTTTTTTTTTTTTTTTTTTTCTGCCTTTGTTCAGTCTTTCCAGCTCATTTAGGGACCCAAATTAGGCCTTAAATGAGCTCTTCCTGTATGCATCTGTTGGGCCCTTTAGGGCCCAGATTTGCCCCTCTCAAAGGGCCCAAAAAGGGGCCCCAACTGCTTCTTCAAAGAGCCGTTGGATCTGCCCCAACGACTAGTAAAAACCTAGCCATTGGGGACAGCCCCAACGGCCAGAAGAGTGCCCTCTCCTCTCTGTTTTCCCTCCGTTTCTCTCTCTTTGGCTCTCTTCCCTCTTTCTCAATAAAAAAAGGCTCTAGTTGCTCTTTGAAGGTATGGAAATATGTTTTCAATTCTTGTACATTTCCTTTAGAAGATCAATAAAACTCTTGAAGTTTTTCATTCGTTACTCATTGCTTGCTACTTTAAATCTTCAATAGAGTGTAGGATATGCCATGAAGAGGATGAGGAGTGCAACATGGAAATACCATGCTCTTGTTGTGGCAGCTTGAAGGTCAGTTTTGCTAGCATTTGTAATTGCTTTTTATTGGTTTTAGGATTTCCCAATTATGTGATATCAAAAGCATATCATGTCTTTTCTGGGTTTTCAATTGTCTAGTCAAACAGCATGTTCATATGTTATTTTCTGATCATATACGTCTATGAAATATTTCCATGATAAAAAGCACTTTAACGCAAAAATGCAGCCCTGAAAATATCTGCCAATGTTGGATATTTCATCCCTTTGTTAGGTACTCTTACTTACTTTTCATTGAGTGATATGTCAAGCTGGAAATTAATAATTTGTCTGTGAAATGCTGGCCTACTGATTCCTTTTGGATCACCTTCCTTTTAGTTGCAATATAACAGGCATCAAAGAGAATCTGCTTGCTAGAGCGATTTCCCATGCCAATCTCAAGTAACAACTTGTTTCCTCCCCAAGATGATCTTCTTACAGCTTCATATAACTAAATATTTCCAATTTTGAAACTGGTATAATATTACACAATGAAGATGAACCTAGATGGTTTTGATGGGTGGGTTGTTGCACTCTTGTCCGGAGCCATAATTCATTCACTGCTGTCCTTAAGATGTATAATTGTGAACAATCTAACCTCTCAGAGATTTTCCAGTTCTCATAATAATAATTGCTTTCCAGTTGAAGAGGGTATTGAGTCACTAGGAGGTCAATAGAGATACCATGCAGGGGAAAGCCAAGTTTTCATATGGTAAGGGCTAATTATGGATAACAGAAGGATATAAGCAGTTAAATATATCACGGTTGGAAATAGCATATAAAAGCTCTGCAGAAAATTAGCCCATTGTTAGCAAGCTTTTTGTCCAGGGCCTTGAGGTCATATAAGTCCATTAAATTCGACTCTCATCAGCCCACTTAAGGGCCTTAAGAAAGGCCCCCATCAGCCAGAAAATTCTGGCTGTTGGAGAGACCCAACGGCTAGAACTAGCCGTTGGGACAAGCCCAATGGCTAGTTTTTCTAGCCGTTGGGACAGGAGCTTCAAAGCTCCTCTGTCCTTGGTCTTTCTCTCTCTCTCTCTTTTTTTATTTTTTTTATTTTTTTATTTTTTTTTATTTTTTTTTATTTTTTTTATTTTTTAAATCCTTTCTACTCCTCTATAAATTTGTGTCTCCTGTAAGAAGAAAGCTTATGAATTCCCCGTGTAGTCTCTTACAATCATCAATCACTACATATTATTTTCTGATTATAATTTTGATTTAAATATTTCAGTTTCCCCAAGTTTATATAATATTTTTAGTAAGGTACAATTCAGTTCAACATTTAACAATAAATTATTGACGTGGAGACTAGAAAATTCTTATTTTTGGTAGTCCAATTGTGCAAATTGAATACATAAAAGAGCAAGCACAAGATAATGAATGGTACGTGGCAGAGACATAATATTGTGGACCATGTGTATGTTTATGTAATATGAAAAATAAGATTAATAAAGAATCTGATATGAATGCCCCCTCACTTGATAATCCACCAATTTCATGATGGTGGATTTTATTAAATTTATCAGCAAGAATCTGCAAGAATTCACATGAAGTGATTCAGTGCTCTTGAATTTCTATTTTTTTTCATGCAAATTAGTGGTTGATGTTAACTCAACTTTAACTCCCTCATTTCTTGTTTCATTAGCACGTCAAAATGATTTTAATCCTTGTGATGCATGCTGTTCTTCTTTGCAGTATGCGCACCGCAGATGTATCCAGAGGTGGTGCAATGAGAAAGGTGATACAACTTGTGAGATATGCCACCAGGTCTGCCACAAAGTTAATTATGATATGAGTAAACCATTTCCACCATGCTTGTTTGCATGTTTTCATTGAATTATCAAACTTAAAAGGAACTATCTGATCTCTTATTGATATAGTTGTTTTTGGGAGGTTGCAGCAATTTAAGCCAGGGTATACTGCACCACCTCCTTGGTTTCACCGTGGTGGTATTTCTGTGAACTTCAGGTAACACGTACCTATGATGCTTTGTTTAATTCAATTTTGAATATTTTTATTCTCTCAATATGTGTCCCTCCCTCCCTTGCCCTTAACACTTCTTACCTGTGTTTGAAGGGGAAACTGGGAAATTTCAAGGAGGGATTTGCATAATCAGTTTATTGCAATGGTTGCTACTGATCCTGACTTCTTGGGAACCAACTTCGAGAATTATTCACCACCCTCTTCCACAGGCTTGATATGCTGTCGTGTCATAGCGATAATTGTAAGTACCCTCTCTCTCTCCCTCTCCCCCTATTGTAGTGTTAATTAAGGGGCTTGGGATTCGCTGTGGATAAGAGGACAGGTTGGTGAATTATACCCTGCATTATCCTTCATCTCGAGCTTAATCCAGCAGTAGTGACAACCTTCTATTATTTGCTTGTTTAATACTAACAAAGAGAAACTTTTACTTATTTTCCTTTTTCTTTTTTGGGCCTGTACCTTCTTCTGTTAATGCAATTTTTGTTTTATTATTATAGCAATGTTTCCTATTAACTTTCTTTTGACCTCTAAATATGTTTTAACCTTTGAAACTTTACTAATTCTAAACCTAGTTTCTTTGGTTTATACAAAAGGTGGGGTGGGAATGGCATGTCCATTATGTGTTCAAAAGTGCTCGACACTCTTGAGCAAGGTTATTATTGTCACATTATACAGCGGGATAAGAGTGGTCTATCTCTCAATGATTAGTTATTTGATACTTGATTTATGAGTTCTACCTGCATGTGATTTTCTCTTGAGCTATCTTTTCACAAAATAATATTGTTTTCAGGTATTGATTTTCTTTATCTGTTTCTACAATGTGGCAAAGTTGCTTCTATATTATTATGTTACAACCCTGGGACTGGTCAATGTTCCACATGATAGATTGTTCTGCAAACATCTGGAATTGTTATTGCTTTTGTAGCTCTTGCTGTTAAGAACAATTGGAATTCTTTTGCCTATCTATGCAATGGTTAAAGCAGTAACTGCTATCCATCATCGTCGGCATTGGCACCAACAGGTTAATAATGTTGTTAGTTTTCCTGTACTCCATAGAAAATACATTTAGGAGCACATTTTTGGATGTGCTTTGCTGCCTTGCTACTTATATTTCTTTTCATTGTTTGTTAATGCAATTGCAAAGGGACCTTCTGTTGGGCATTTTTATTGAATTTTGTGGACTAATGATTTACGATTTGCTCGATCTTTTTTGAAATTTCAAAAGCTAAGCAACCCTTGATGGAAACTTATATTAATGATATGGAAATCTCAATCTTTACTGGCACCTCTATAATACCAGGCTCACCCTTCTGACATCTCTCCATAAATTATTTTAACAGCTCCTTAAACCTGTTTCTCTGTTTTCTTTAGAAGTTTCTGCCTGATCACACTGGAGGAGTATATGCCCACACAAAACCTAAGCCACGTAAAATCAACCACTTAAAGCACTAGTTGTTTGAATCAGCATTCTAGCTCAATGCAGCATGCAGAATGTCTTGAATTTAGGGCCTCCTATCCATTCCTTTAGGAATCGCAAGAAATCGCTGAAGATGGTCTCTGTTAATTTACCATCTCAGGTATATATTTCTTTCCAGAAAAAAGCAAGATAGAAAAGGGGATAGATATGGTATTAAATATGTAGGCACCGGTGGAGGACTAAAATAGAAGTAAACGAACAACAAAATGAATTTGGGAATATCAATGATAAGCTGATTCTAAGTAGGCATAAAACTAGAAGAAAATGAAGCAGGTAAAGGATAAGGATTAAAAGGGTATAATGAGTATGGCCAAAACCTATGTCCAGGTATGAAATCTTAATTGGTGGGGCAGATTTCTGGTGACAATTCCTTCACCTGCTGACCCCTCAATCCCCTCCCTTCTTCTTGTTTTTTTTTTTTTTTTTTGGTTTTTATAGGGTATGGATCTGGATCTGTGTTGTTGTATGTTGCTGCTGGTTATTTTTTGGGACCTGTTCATACTTTTATGCATAGTTTGACGAATTGGACATAGTCCAATTCCTCAAAAGGAGCATATGAATATATAGCATGGCAATTGAGATCGGATTTCATCTCATGGTTCAAAGATAATGGCATTTCGATTTCATCTATAGCTAAAAGAAATAACCAAAGTTTTGTTGTTTTTGTTGCAGGATTCCCACTTCTCTCAATCGTCCTCGGATGAAGAAAATGAGCATCAAGAGCAGCAACCTCTGGGGCAGCATATTCATTTTCGATGATTACTGCTATATTTGTCTTTCAAAGGGCAATTCATGGAAGTCCGACATCTACTGTCAGCTGCAGAAGTAGCTGACCTTAGTTTAGAAGCAGAAGCAGCCGTGGCCTTGGTTAAAGATTAGCATGCCGTCTATAAATTATTGGGAAAAAAAAGGTATAGTTGAAACATGTAATATACCCAATTACATGCAAAATGCAAAATTACTACGTTTCTTATGGAAGTATTAATTTCATTTATTGGTTCTGTCCAAATGCAACCGAACTGGGCCTGGCTGAAACGAGAAAGAAATTGATTGCATTGTATTTAGACACCTAAAGGGAACAAAATGAACGAGTTCACTGCATTTTTTTTTTTTTTTTTTTTTTTTTTTACAAAAATTTGAATCTGGATTTGGGGAGGAGAGTAGGAGAGTTTGTACATTAAACTATCACTCGGAGACAATTCAGAACATTCAAAGTGAGTCAATAATTAACTCGCAAAAGAAATTTTATTGTTGTAATTAAAAAAAAATGTTGAATTCAGAAAGTTAAAAATAATCCTATCTTAAGATAACGTGCTAATTAAAAAATAAATTTAAAGTAGATTCCAATAAATTTTTGTGAACCCCCACCTTTTTTTTAATAATTCAAAAAATTCATAAATTTTGTAAAATTAAATATAAATTCTATATATATATATATTTATATTTTTTTTTTTTTGGTTCCAAGCAACCAATAGTTTGAAATCGGAAATGGTCTCTCTGACCAAAAAAGTGTTCATTTGGCTTCAGCCGAAGGCATGCAGACGGTCATACTTAAAATATAAAAGATTTTAATGCGATTACCTTAAACCATCCAGAAAACAAACAAAATGTCTGACATATTAAAGCATAAAAACATTAAAGGAAAGAAAACCGTAGCCTTCTCCGGTCGGTGAGAGGCTACTAGAACAGCTTCCAAAGCAGAGCGCGTTAACCAAACAGACAGACAGACATTATTCATAAACCATGACCTAAAGAGATAGAACATCATGAACTAAAAGAAGCAAGGCTTCATTCCTCTTCAGATTCTGACTCAGCACTCTGAAGCCACTCCACGAAAGGTCGGACATTCTTCCATATCTGAGCATCTCCCTTTCCAGGAGCCACTCCGTCTAAATACCACTTCACAATGTATTCTTCCACCAGCACATCGGCATCATATAGGGCTTTCAGCACCAGAGCAACCTGTTTAACCGCGCTTGCACTTGCCTTCTCACAGAATGCCTCAATTGCTCCGAGCAGATTCAGCTGCCCGACTTCATCCTCAGCAACAGCAGCAGCCAGATAACCCTTCTTCTTGGCCACGTCCTTTGCAAAGCCTTTCTCAGCACCCTCAAAGAGGGACTCAAATAGAGCAGTCAAAATTTCCTGAGAAGAACCGGAGAGCGATCCCAGGAAGGACTTCACTTGATTTGCAGAACCTCCCGTCTTCAAAAATGCCTTTATCTCTTCAACTAGCTTCGCATGGTTCGAACTGAAAGCACTCCCATTCTCAGACTTGAGCTTTTCTTCAGCAGGTGGTGAAACACTTATGGGAACATTGTTTTTCTTCTTCTTTTCAGGCTCATTTGTGGAAAGCATGACTAGGTCAGAAGTCACAGCATTCAGTTGCTCCTGGATGCGTTTTTGAGCAGCCTCTGCAGATGTATCAGTCTTCCATTGAACATCATCGTCATTGTTGTCATCCAACTCTTCTTTGTCATCAACCTGGCTATGCGCTGGTGAGGTGTGCTCCTCATCAGAGACATTAGCTTTCTTCTTTGTTGAGGTAGCCTTTGCATGTCCTTCCTTGGAAGCAGAAGTGGGCTTCTTCTTGGCCTCTTTCTTAATTTTTTTCTGCTCCTCATCAGCAGCCTCACCTTCCTTTAGTCGCTCTTTCTCAGCCCTTCTCATCGCTTTCTTATCCTTTGCTCCCTTCTTCTGTTCAGGTGGATTCTTCAGAATGAAAGTAGTCAGCTTATCCCTCATGTCCACATCAGACACAAAACCACAAGCAGCACATTTGAGTTGGATCATCTGACTTTTTGTGATTATAACCTCGGTCTCAGGGTTTCCACAGCCATAACACTGAACATATTTCTTGATGAAATTTTCAAGAAGGCCAGCCAGCTTAGCTGTTTCATGGGCACCATTAACCAGTGAAACTCCAGTTTTTTCGTCAAATTTCGACTGAGCTCCAAGCTCACAACCAAAATACTTGGTTGTGTATGATGCAGGCCTTGCCAAAGCCTTTGCAATATCAACCATATTAACAATGTTTGTCTTGATTCCATTACCCCGGCCTTCTATCTTGGTTATCATCTTGGGCATCTTGTACCTATAGAAGGCATCATCTCTATTGTCAGCACCAATGTTCTGTAATGCCATCTCGAATTTGTTGTAGATAGTCTAAACAGGTGCAAAATATCAAACAGAGCAACAGGCAGAATTGAAAGAGTCTTCTGAAACTTCTTTGAAAGAGGAAGACTGAACTTCAGAAGCTAGACAAGGTTGCAAGCAGTTGCAACAAAGAAATTCAAGGTGTTCCTCAAATGGCCCGAGATGCATGCAGTCAACAGCTCTGTTCTTTTTCCTTGATGAAGGACAGTACTCTCCAAGCAACCCAATAGTTCCCAAGTACAAAACAGCCTCTCCGGACATAAAAAATATTCAGATTGATACTCTTCAACTCAAGAATCTGCAATAGCAGATCAATCTGAAATTTCAAAGATGCAATGTTTAGAATATAATGCATCAAATCCTATTGAAACACCATTTAAAATATCAACAACAACCAATTTAACAGCAAAACATTTTTCAAGCGCACCAGCCATGTAGCAGTCATAATAAAGACGACACTAAACCATTAAAATTCAATTCATATAAACAACAGGCTTGTACAATAAATACAACAAAAGAACTCAATGTATGGTTAAGATAGCATCTTCCCAAGTATGCAAAGAAATTTCTCAAGCACACCAGAAATGCAGCAATCATTGTAAATATCTTACTAAATCATTGCAAAAATGCAGCAGTCATTATAAATACTATTCTAAACCATTAAAATTCAATTCATATAAAATACAACAACAGGCTTGCACAATAAATACAACATAAGAACTCAACGTATGGTCAAGATATCATCTTCCCAAGTATTAAAAAAAAATGTAATCAGGTTATAATTCAAAGACAACAAGCAACATCAAGCTTAAGACAACATCCACCTTAATAACATCTTTCAAAAGTAATTCACTACTATTACCATCTGTAAAGCACAAGAAAATTAAAAAAATATTCCAAGGTAGAAATTTTGCACATCAGGCAAATGTTTATATAAGAATCCATAACTACACAACCCTTGGAACATTTTTAGCAAATTAAAAGAACCAATCATGAAAGCTATTGCTCATACTACATATATTAAACATTAAAGGTAAATGTGATTCTCATGGCCAGTCCCAAAAGGTAAAACCAACAGCGCTACACTCTTCATGGCGGTAGGACATGAGAGCGCTCCACCATTCACCAACACAGGAGTCTCCATAATCCAAAGATTCAAAGTCTCAACCAGATCAATGTGAATGAGTTGCTTTTGCGACAATGTCTTTGGACTTTACAAGCATTTAATTTGTTTGCTCCAATTCATTATAAATGGTTGCAAAACTGTCAGGTGCAAATATTATATCCAGCCCTCGTGATTAAGCGAAATATCAACTGATCATTAGGTCAACTCAGCAGAAATTTCCACAGAATGGGTAAAAAAACTGCTAGAAATGTGAATACATTCTATGAACAAAAGATACTATAATCTTAGAAAAATATCAACCAGATAAAACATGACATCTGACACAGCACATACACAAACAAGATGAATGCAATACTTGCAACGCAACTATCAGTGCCTCAAAATGAGCTGCTTGAACATAACAATAATAGAAGAACTGGTTAACTCAAGTGTTATACAATGCACGGCTTATAATGACGTGTCATATGTCTCCTTTTAGTCAAGGATTTCTATTAACGACAATCATATAACATGTATACATCTCTTCAAATGTCTGGATCTTTTGTTTTCACTATCAAGGGAATACACATCCTTAAAAAGAAGAAAAGAAATTTACATTATAAATCTCATATTCGCAATTTAATAGTGAATTGAAAAGATCCGATCCCAAACCAGTATTTAATACCCTGATGCCAAAAGAAGCATTGGAAAATGGATATATTATTTCCATCAGAAAAGCCTCATCCAGCTAAAACTAGTAAAATATATTAAATATTCTCATCATTAACCCACCAAAGCACAGACCTAGAGACATATGAGCCCCATTACAGATATCCTCATTCAAGTAAATAGAGTTATTAGGGTTAATAACCTGATGTCAAACATAAAGAAATAACTGTATTAGGTTTAAAAAGGAAATTGATCAACAAATCTCAAAAACCTAACAGCTCCACAGATATATTCGCATTGTAATCCAAACACTCCACTCAGTTACATAACAAATCAATCTATATGTTTAATTATAACATTCGAACATACACAAAAATCCAATCTAATGTTTCTAAGAAAAAAAAAACTACCGGATTGATCGAAATCGAGAAAATACATGAGTAGAGATCAAGAAAAAGAATCGAAAATCCACAAAGAACAGAACTAACAACAGATTCAATCAACCGATTCATCAATCAACCTAACCACGATCGTATAATGGATACCGATTTAGAAAGATCGATTGCGAACAAGAACAGTTTATGATGATGTTGATATAAATTGAATCAACAAATCAATATAGATGATCGAGAAACTCACCGACGAGATAAGCCCTAGCCTCCAAGTTTTGATAAGAGAAAATTCCAAAGAGAGAGAGAGAGAGAGAGACGCTCTAGGGTTTTTGGTTGTGGTACGGGATGAGTGATGTGATTGAGGCGGCCTCGAGAGGTTCTTATATAGGGATTGGGATATGGGAGCGAGAATATGCCCCGTGTTGTCACGACTCTTCTTTTAACCCTGAGTCCATTTTTAACTGCTCATCTTGTTCGTCCATTTTCTCGACTTTTCTCTTCTGATGGAAATCTACGGTGCCGATACCTCACACTGGTCTGACTTGGGTTTTGTCTTTTGTTTCTAAATTTGTACTTTGTATAATTCAAAATTTACCAGCAAAAAATAGAAACCTATTAATAATCATTTTCTTTTATCTTTAATTCTTTTAAATGCCCTAAAATATTCAAATTTAAAATCTAAAAATATATATATAACTAAAACTATAATTCATTGACTTTATCTTTTATTTTTAATAAAAGAAATACACAGATTTAATTTTAAAAAATTTACTTATGGAAATTTATAATGTTCAATTTTTATTTAAAGCTCAAACGGTAACCAAATTAGATTAACACACATGTTATAAGTGAATTGACCCATTAACTAATAATTCATGATTTAGCTTATTAAAAATTTGATTTGATTTTATCCTAATTTGTTGACAAATTAACTCTTACTTTTGCCTTGACTTTTTTAAAAGTTTAATCATTATTGCCACAAGGTAATTATAAGATTTTTTTAATTAAAAATTAAAAATTTATAAATTATAATATTAAAAATAAAATATTAAAATTATTTATTTGATATAATGAATTGTTTAGTATCTTAACTTTTTAAATTTTTAAATAAAAATATGAAATATTTATGAAAACTACGTCGACTCCGAATTTTAGGCATATTCACAAAATTAGGTGTGTTTTGATTCCTGTGCACCTTATATTGACCTTATGAATATATATATGTTACTCAATTTTTGGAAATAAAAGTTGAACTTAAACCCGACTTTTTATTTTTTAAATTTTTATTATTTTTTATTTTATTTTTCAAATCTTGTTCTAAAATAGAATTGAAATAGTTTAAAAATTGGAACCCAAACTAAAACCGAAACTTGCGATTCTAAAATCAGAACCTCAAATTAAAACCAATGGATAATTGGTCTAGTGGGATATAACGTTAAATCTCTTAACCAAGTTTCTGATTTCGACTCGTGGTTTGGGTATGAAAAAAATTACGTTGGGAGGGTAACCCTCTTAATGAGTCACTGTAAATCCCGAACTGAATTAATTAGAATATGATTTCAAATATCGATTAATATAACATAAAAAAAAAATAAAAAAAAAAAGAATCGGGAACTCGGAGCTCGTAGTTCCAATACTAAAACTAGCGGTTCCTGAAGTGTTGCCATGTCTAGAGAGAGATGCAAGCCCTAGGAGGAAAAAAGGGACATGGTCTATTCGGCCATGTTAGGTCTAAGTTGTGCATTGTTAGGTCATGAGCCGAGCACATCTTGTTTGGCTTGGGTTGAGCCTAGTAACACAGCCAGCGGGGGTGAGAGCGGCAATTGCCCAATGACTGAAAAAAATTTATACAACCCTTTAATTTTTTAATATTGTCTTCTTTGAATAAAAATAATATTATTTTTGCCTCACTCCTCCCGTAAATAACTGCAAATAATTTTAAATTATCACTATTTTGATCTTTTTTGGTAATGTAATTTTAATAAAGTAATAGATTTACAATATTCAGTATTATGATAATATAATATTTATTGTATATTGAAACAATATCGCTAACATATTTATTACATGTACTAGCAAATACTAAACTACTATTACATACCGAATAATATATAATATTTCTCAATATTTCTTTTTTCTCTTAATTTTTTAAATAGTGGTCACACTTTTAAAATTTAAATCTCAATAAAATATCTAATTATTGGAATATATCTTCTATATTTTCATTAACATACACAATTTTAAAATTTTAAAAGTTTTATCACTTATTTATTTTTTCTTTTCACAATTTTCTTTCTTTTTCTTATTTAAAAAAACAAAAAACTTTGAAGTGAAGAAAAATAGAAAATTTCATTTTCTAAGCTTTCAACTTTCATCTTTTATATTTTTGATAAATATATTTATTTTGTAAGTTTTGATAATTATGTTATATATATATATATATATATATATATATATACACGTATCTATGTATATATGTATCTATATATATATGTCACTATAAAACAAATGTTCAATTCAGACGGATGAAAACCACCTTTTAAATCCACTAAAACCATTAACAGAATTTTTTCTAACGGATGAACTTTCAGTTGACTATATACCAATTGAAATAGATCTATCTCGACAGTTTTGATTACCGTTAGAGTATGTTCTGAATTTATATGAACGATTAGAAAAATTTTGATAAAAGTTACTATATTTTATCATTAATTTCAAAAGTATTGATAAAATTTATACCTTTTATAATCGGTTTCAAAAGTATTAATAAAATTTATTATTTTTTATCGTCGGTTGTCACATGTATTAGAAAATGTTACTATCTTTATAGTTAGTCACCAAAACTATTAAAAAATGTTACTACTATTTATCGTCGGTTATCATATGTATTAAAAAATATTACTACATTTTTATCGTCAGTTTTTACAAGTATTAGTAAATGTTATTAATTTTTATCGTCGAATATCATATGTGTTATGAATTACCCTTTTATCGTCAGTTATACAAATGTTAAGAAATGTTATAGAGTTTATCGTCGTTACCATAAGTGTTAAGAAAAATTACTATCTTTTATTAATGTCGATTAGAAAAAATGTTAGAAAAAGTTACAGTCATTTATCGTTAGTTACCACATGTGTTAGTATAAGTTAATGTCTTATATCGTCAATTATCACAAATGTTAAAAAATTGTGAGTTAGAATAGGTTTATGAAATATTAATAATTTTTATCGTCGGTTACCACATATGTTAGTATAAATTACTACCTTATATCATTAATTATCACATATGTTAAGAAATATTATTACCTTTTATCACTCGCTAGAAAAGGGTTAGAAAATAAATTTTATCATCGATTACTATATATCTTAGTATAAGTTACTAACTTGTATAATTGGTTTCTACAAGTGTCATGGTTACCACATATCTTAATATAAATTATTATCTTGTATTATCGGTTATTATAAATGTAAAAAAATGTTATTGTTTTTATCGTTTGTTACCACAAGTATTAGAAAAGTTACTCTTTGTCATTGGTTTGATTAGAAAAGGGTTAGGAAAAATTATTTGTGTTTTATGTTAGTATAAATTACTGTATTGTACCATCAATTACTATAAGTGTTAGGAAATGCACTACTTTTTAGCATCGCTTATCACAAGTGTTTGAAAAGATTATTATCTTTTTATCGTCGTTTATCACAATGGTAAGAAAGCGGTTATCATCATAAGGGTTAGAAAATATTAGTACATTTTATCGTCTGGTTACACATGATATCAATATTGATGATTTTTTTTAAGATAGTGTAGACGCTATAAAATAAAAAAAAAATTACAAAAATAATATAAACATAATTCTTGTATTAATATGCGAGAATGATTGATACATTAGTAGAATATATATAAGACAAAAAAAAAAGATTACATGTTCCACAACAACATATATTCTGAGATACTCATTATAAAAATGTTCACTTTGATCACAAAAAATATTACCATCACAATTTGAAAATATAATTCCAGTATCAAAACTGAGCAGATGACCAACTTTATTTATATTTTTTCGTGTTAATCCATTTAAAAATAAAAGTGAAATTAGTAAAATTATGGTGAAAACCAGAGAAATGACATTCATAACTTAACACCAATAATAAGTCTTGTTTCACTAACTAGATTCATTAATTAATCTTGCTTTCACTTCCGGCATGCATAACAATATGCATAAGAACATTGCTCACCAAATTAGTTAGATTGTGATTTTATTTCATTAATTATTCTATTATAATAGTGATATCTTCATTTTCAGATCTAGTTGAATGCACATGTTGTGATAGAGTTGTAATTTTTTCTACACATATGACAGATTAGACCCTTTAACTTTAGATACGATATCACCTTTCTAAAATAAATTCGAACTTTCTACTTACCATTCTTCACTGTCAATAGACTCCATTCTACTATTTATCATTTCCTATGAGAAGTAAATGAATCAAAGGTCAATGTTCCATAAATATATTAATTAGAATTATATAAAAATAGTTATCCATACCACAATTTCTGATAAATTCATAGAAACTAAACTATTATCTGATTGGATTCTATTTGTAATATAAAGTTCAGGTTTAGAAGATTTCATCCCAGATTGTGTTATCTATAACAATAAATGTAAACCACTTTGAAGTATTATATAATAAAATTAATCGCAAATAAAATAAAATATGAATTATTTATATCTTCTCATGTATAAGATTGACAAATGACTTAAATTCTAAACAATGTGGATTAGTCAAGTTTGCGCAACATTCTGAATTTCTTTTACTAATTTCCGAGTATAGAGAAGTAGTGGTAAAAAAAATTATTAAATTGTATCTTTCCTTTATCACTCAATCAAAAAATAACAACCTCCTTATACCGATTTGGATCAACCCTTTCATCTTCCACTCTCTTGACATTTTCATCTATTCTAAATGAATCATGGAATCATTTTGATTTCAGAGTATTTTTAAAACTCATCCATTTGTCACACAAATTTCTAATAATCCATTTTTTAGTGTCATCTCTGAGTGATTTGAAAGTAATCTTTGAATACAATTGAAATATGTAAGAAATGAAATTAGATATATTAATTTCCATTTCTTCCATTATGTGAAATAATAAAACTAGATACCTGTATAATTTTTCACATGTACTTTTTATATTTTGTTGGCATGTCATGTCAAATCCTATAGTTTATTGGAGCAATTGAATGCACTCTAACTATAGAGTCAAGGAATTTGGTAAAATTGTACCATCGACTCCTATTGGTTGATTTAATTTGTTCATTTCAGCTATCATATGTTTTCCTTGTTCTAAATCCCAAATATCTAGACAGCGCGTTGGGTCTCTACATTTTTTGACAACTACTTAAAATAAAAAATTAAAAACGGATAATTACTAATTATCTCAAAATAAAATGATCTGTTTATTTTAAAATCAAACCTGGCGTAGCATTTTGTGATGATCGGACTTCTTCAGATTCAACTTGTTCTTGAGATGGGTGTGATTCTTTATGGTCAACTACAATGCTCATTATTTGTTTACTTCATCACATATTTATCTCATATTATATTTATAATTAGAAAATTTTAAAATTTTTCAGAACGTAGTAAAACCCAGAATGACTTTTTATTTTAAAAAAATGTGATTACCTTTTAATAAAACTTTGCAAATTGTTCGTTTTGTAGACTTATTGAATATATGTTATAAAGTGTTTTAGTGAAATTTTGAGTGAGAGGTGTAGATGAGTTGGGGAAGCAAAGCTTTCGATTTCTGGTTAAAAATATTTGATATCAATGAAATTTTGGTTGAGTTAGTAGTTTTGAGAGTTTTGAGGGAATGAGAGCTTTGGAGGGAAGTAGAAGGTTTGATGGGTTGTGTAGGATAATTTACAATATATTTGGTTTAGTTATTTGACCACTATTTTCACAAATAAATTTTCAAAACCCTGTCATTTTTTCTCTTTTTTCACACTTTTACTATTTATCGTCGTTTTTCATTATTACATCAATTTTGTATTTTTACCGCATTTATTCATTATTACATCATCAGTTTTGTGTTTTTGTTTTAATCATCACTACGACAATTGTTATATTCTATTATTACATTGTTAATACATTTAATACATATTCTTTAATTTCATATAATTACATTATTTAAATTAATAATATTAATTATATCATCATTGTACTTAATTCATATTTAGATTTTATAATTGAGAAATGTGACTTCGCTCAATAATGGATTGGGCGGTGCGCATGTAGACGGTAGCAGAGGTATGCATGTGTGTGCATGAGCCTGCGCAGTAGATGTGCATGCACGGTCCTGTGCACATGCCGTTTTTACAAACTAATTTTTAAAATTCACCATGTTTTTCACAAACAAATTTTCAAAACCCTAAACAATTTTTTTTTCAGTTTTTCCTCACTTTTAATCTTTACCACATTTTTTCATTATTACACATTTGTTTTATTACACATTACGTGTCTTACACAATATATTGTTAAAAAATCACTTACTATATTTCAACCAATTGTTAGTTGCTATTACTACATTTCATCCAATAGTTACATGTTATTACTATATTATTACCACATTTCATGCAATTTGTAAATCAATACATAGCATACTTTAATTTTATATCATTATATTGTTTAAATTAATAATATTAATTACACCATATACATTACTATACTTAATTCATATTTTAGATTTTATAATTAAAAAATGTGATTTCGACTGGGCGGTGCACATGTTTGTGGTGGCAGAGGTGTGCATATGCACACAACCATGCCTGCACGATCTTGCGCACATGCCATGAGTCCTGAGCTGTGCTAATTATGTTCATTTGTGATTATGAAACTAGTAATTTATATAATATAGTATTATAATTTGAAATTCTGAAATGTAATAGTATAATTAATTATATTGGTACATTAGTTATTATGTTATTATGTCATTGGAAAAGAAAGGCAATTCAAATGAGTTCTTTTGTCAATCCCATAAACTACACTGCAAAACTCTAAAATATTTAAATAACTCTGAAATCTAGGAACATTATTTAAATTACTAATATTTTTATTTAAATTAATAATGATAAAAACTAAGAAAATTACAAGAAATTTAATTAATTCCATTAAATTAAATTATATCATAAACTAACGGTAGAGATAATTGAAAAGGAAATTGGAAAGGATTGGAGATGCACCTTCTCAACTCCTCTTATTGCCCTGTTGGAGATGAATTCTCACCCATATGTACCATTGAGATTAATACTATTAATAACTATTAATATCCATAAATACCCTAACCTAACCCAATCAAACCAACTCTAACTCTACCTCAACCACTAATTTTATATATAACATTATTTAAAATTAGTAATATTGAAAAACACCTTTAACATAATATTTCACATTTAACATTTCACTTTTCATATGTAATATTATTTAAATTACTAATATTATAATATTTACTAATATTAATATTGATAATTAATTAAGTTATATAATATACTAATATTATATTATATTAATATTATATTATTGATAATTATATTTTTTAAATTAATATTGATAATCATAATTATAATAATTTTATATTATGACACTAGCTCCGCTCATCCATTCATCCAACGATTGTGTCACCTAAATTGGTCAAACCGCTGCATTATTCGATAAAGTAATTTATAGTAATACATAAAGTAATATATATGTATTATATAGTAATGTTACATTGATATTATTATATTATTGGAAAATTATTCATTTGCATCTCAAAACAATCTCAAATTTTTTGCACTTTCATTAATCCAGTAGTGGATATATCAATCCAACGGTTGTAATAATATCTTTCAAGTTAAAAGGACATATCATCTTACAGGCCGTCATTTTCACAAATAAATTTCAAAATCCTTTTTCCATACCTTTTTTCATTACACAATTTAAACCTTTTTCTGAGACTTTTTTCATTACACAATTTTTTTGGGCGCGTTATTACTTTGACTCGCTTTTTTACCCCACCTCTTTTTTCCTTAGACACTTTAATCATTATCCGTTTTAGTTGTGCGATACTTTTAGTCAATACCCCTCTTTCTTTCCCATATGTTTCCAAATGTGTTGTTTCTCATATGCTTACTAATATAATTTTTAGGACTTACTTTGCAATTACTATATTTCATACAATTTTTAGGATTTATTAACTTTCCCATTTGTGTGATTTCCCATTTGCCTACTAATACAATTTTTAGAACTTGTTATGACTTGTTACCTTATAATTATTACGTTTCATAAATTTTTACGACTTATTACCTAGAGCACTCGCGATGTGTTTGTGCTTTGCACCTTAGCCATTGACAGCTTAATTTAATTTAAACAAATTGATTATATTATTTTTAAATCTAGTTTTCACTTAAATTTTCATATCAAAACCTAATTTTTATGACATAGGATGCACTTGTTATTATTTATTATACCACTTGTTATAGTAATATCATTTGTTATTTCTTGTTATCATTTGTTACTATGCATTATTGCCATATCACTACATATGATGCACCGAATAAAAGTATACCGAATAAAAAAATAAAAATAGAGAAGACAAATCAATGATTGCATAATATGTAAACGAAATTACGTTTTGTATGTATATGCGTTCCATCCTAATCTATCAATATCATCATCATTATTCATTTGTGTTGATACATTTCCTTCATCTTCATCAACATTAGTCCGAAGCCACACATGATTGTTTAAGAGGCTACTTTCTAAATTCAGATGTTGATTCGTTGCTTCATCATCCATGTCAAATTCATCTCTAACTTTGATATGTTTTACAACAAGCCATCGTGTTTACTTGAATGCTTTACAACAATTCATCCAAATCTGTCCTTCTTGCATCCTCATTGTAGGTCGACCCATTCACACCGAAATAACACAAACGTATACATTCCATTATAGTTTACTTAAATGATTTGCTGTAATATTCAATAATAATTAACTTTATCTTGAATGGATCTTTTATCTCTTCTACTTGCGCAACTAAGTTCATCCACTACTAGCACAACTCCTGAATTCTGAATTCTGAATTTGAAGGATTTCTCGTGATTTTTTACATAGAATCGATATCCATTGATTATATAGTCTTTGTAATTTCTAGTCAATGGATTTGGTCCATGAGCAATCCATTTAATTTCATTTGTAATCTCTTCGGGGTATTTTGGATTCATAATCCGGAAAAGAAATCATGTAAACAGAAGAAATTAATAACATTAAAAAGATTAACTATTGATATACTTACCAAGAAATTAAAAACATTAAAAAAATTAAATATTGATATATTTATATGATGACTAAACGAGATAGTGAAGTTTGTACTATAAAGTTTGTCAATTTGAAAAGTGTTTAATCTCTTCCCATGATTTGTTCTTCGAATATATTGTATATGTTTCCTTCATATGAAACAGTACATATATATTATATGATATTAGAGTTTAATATTCATAAATATATCACAATGTATACTTACAGTCGAAAGGAGGCAATTGAGTAACTATTAAATAGTATATATCTACAGGATTGTTGTAATGATTTCTCACTGAGACGAATTTGAGATATATTTTTTTTTCTTTTTTGTCTTTTAATAGATCTGCATATCCTTATTCCCAAAGGTCTTTCAATAGTTATTAAAGTGGCCTCATTTTCTCCAAATGTAATGTGGTTGTCATTATTCAGCAATACACGATTAAACCTTATTTCAACCCTATCTAAATATGTTGAACAGAATATCAAACACTCATTTGCTATATACCCTTCCGCGATGGAGCGTTAAGACCGTGCTCTATTAGGTGTATAAGATTTGAGTTGAAGCAAATATCTATATACATATATAATGTATTACATGCGTATGATTGTTAAATAAAATGAACATTATTATTAAATAAGTGATCAAAATAAAATAAATCTTTCAGCTGAATACATCTACCTATATGTTACTAGTCCACCAATCCTTGTTTTAGTTATCAAGTGCATGATCAAATGTATCATGCAGGTAAAAAATGAAGGAGGGAAAATCTTTTCAAACTCACATATAATTTGTGAAACTAATATCTCCAATTGCTATGTTCTCGTGGGTCAATCACCTCAGAGCAAAGACATTTAAAAATATTACAAATTTTAATGATAACAAACCTAACATTGTAGATTTTTTCTTATTCCCATCTCTTCAAGATCAAGTCTAACCTTATAATTGTTCTTAGATTTTCCTTCTTGCCCGATAATTGTACCAATAATTCATCAAAATAATTTTTCTTGGTACGCATCATGTCAATATTATATTTAATTAAAACATTTTCTCAGTACAGCAAATGAAATAATATGTTCTTTTTTTCCCCCACTCTTGTATGTCATTGGAACTTGTTAAGTCAATCCCATCTAATTCACACAATATATCGGTTCCAAATCGTTGTTTAGGAGTAATTCTAAATTCCTCTATCCCATCAAAAGAATGTTTATTATACTTGAATGGAAGAGTTGACTCCAATCATCTTCGATGTTTCATAAAATAATACTTCCAGTCATGACATAACCATTGAGAACATGTATCATATCCGTATACTGGACATGCAAATCTACCTTCAATACTCCATCCAGATAGATTAGCATACGCAAGGAAGCCATTAATGGTTCATACTAGTGCTGCATGTATTTTAAATCTTTCAGCATGAAGAATCATAAGTATCTATTTCTTTGTTCTATAATTCCTTCAGTTCTTCCACCAATGGTTGCAGTATACATATATCTTGTCATCAGGACTTCTAGGACCAAGAATAAGTAATGTGAGTATGAAGTTTGTTTACTTCATGCACAACCAAGGAGACAGGTTATATAGCATCATGAGCACTGGCCAAGTACTATACGTAATGTTCATTATATAAATGGATTGAAATCATCTGCTGCTAACCCTAATCGAATATTTCTTGGGATAGAAGAGAAGTTAGGGCATAAGAAATCACTCCTTTCATGTAGGAGAATCTGCGGGATGTCTTTGGAGTCTATCATTTGTTTTCTTATTATGATGCCATCTCATCAAAGAAACAGTTTGACTACATGTAAATAGTCATTGCAATCTAGAAATCAAAGGAAAGCATCTCAATATTTTGACAGATTTTTTTATTAACATCTTGTCTCCTTGATCTCCATCTGTATTTGGTTTCTATCTAGAAACACCACACACATAACATGCATCGTCTTTAACTCTATGTTTTCAATACAACATACAATCATTAGAATAAGCATTTATTTTCTCATATCTCAACCCTAAAGTTAAAATAGTTTTCTTCACTTTATGGCAATTATTTGACAATTTGTTTTCATTAGACAACAATTCTCCTAAAAACACTAGTAGAAATAAAAAGATTTGTTGATCCACCCATACAAATACTTTAAATGATGTAAGTGCATAATAGTTGTAAGCATAGTATATATCAATTTTAGATATACTGGTTTTTTAGTTTTCTGAAATAATTCATGAAATTTATCTGAAGTTGATTCATCCACATTAGATGCATGAGAAGTTGGTTCATATATTTTGGATGTTTCATTGCATTTTGTCAAAAAAAAAAATGTGAATGCATCATGTACTATGCCAAACATATCATGGTAAAAAATATTATCATGTAGATTGGATATGTTGGATGCATGTGATGTAGATTTTTCATTACTCTCTCCATAATATATCTATTTATCATAACCACGTTGAATCACATAACGTAACAAGTGATTGAAAACCATGTGTGTAGGAAAATTCAATATGCTGAAACATTTGAAACAAGAACTTGATATCTTGCCATCAATAGATTGAATATTTTGAGATGCAAATTCAAAAAATATATTAACCCTACTAATATATTTATTCCTTACTCTTGATTTAGAATACATCCATGACTTGTCCATCATATTTAAATGCAAATATTTTGCACAAGCCAACAGAGAATTGCATAAGTTAATAGAGAGAAATAAATGAAATAAACGCGGCAAAGCAAACAGAGGAGAAAAAAAGAGAAATAAATGAAATAAATATAGAGATATTTTTGGCACAAAAAAAGAGAATTAAATTGAAGCTAAATAAGGAAATAAAGAAATAAAATGTTTTCGGTACCAAAAAGAGAAATTTGATTAAACTGACGCTAAAAATTATTTTTGGCATCGAGAAATTTTGTCATGGCTTGTAAATTAAACGTGAATTAAATTAATATTAATGTTGTTAGCTATTTTTTTATATAAAATTATATAATATTGATAATTAATATATTATTATAATAATTTCATATTACAATACTATATTATCTAATAATAAAAAATATATCATAACAGTATATTATATAAATTACTAATTTACTATCATTATAATATTTAAGTTAATAATATTAATAATTTAAATTAATAATTTCTTATCATTATATTATTTAAATTAATAATATTAATAATTTAAATTAATAATATGGTACTCAAGATAAGCCGCATGGTGCGGGACCATGCTTGTTGATGCGAGACCGTGGTTGCCTGTGTGGTATAAGGGCATGCGCGGTCCCTCACTCTTGACACGCGGGATGCGCAGTGGAGCCATGGTACAGGCACAGAGGACCATGCATGCCAATGCCCCACTTTTGCCTACATGGTAGATCCACGTGGGCATGCGTGGTAGAGCCTTGTGGGCATGCGCGGGGACCCGCGCATGCCCTTGCATGTGCTATAGCCCCGTGCGGGCAATGCGGGGCATCGCGCATGCCTGCGGCCCATGCCGCTTTCTTGTTTGTACTACTTGAATTCTCCATTTGAGTTTTGCACAAATAAATTCCAGATAAATATTACAATAAATATTCCATACAAATTCATACAGATTGAAAAACAGAGAAGAGAGAATTGAGTTTTACGAAAAAAAAATTCCACATATATAAAATGCATCATACACAAAGAGAGGAGAGAATTAAGTAAAGTACAGTACAACAGATAAATGGGAAAAAATGAAAATAAAAAAGAGAAAAATAAAATTGCAACAGAAGGCTAAGTGAATTAAAAATACAAGTGGGGAATTAGAATCAAGAAATTTAACTTTAGGTCTAATTTTTTTTTTGGTTTTTCTTTGCTTGCAGCAGAAAAGGATGCATTCGCATTCGCAGCAGAAGAGGATGCACTAGGAGAGGAACTTTCTGTAATAATGTCACGAAGGTCAAAAGGATTATCATCCCTAGGTAGATTAGTATGACCCCTGGGAGGAGAACTGAATGAACCGAATGGACGCATAGCAAATGGGTAGGTAGATGAGGTTTGCATGTAGAAGGAGCTCGGATGAGGATGAGCTGGTCTAGCTTTGATGGCAGTAGCAGTAGAGGTAGAAGGTCCAGCCGATCTTGTTATCTACAAATGGTCTCTTATACACAAAAAAATTACTATTCACCTTTACATCAGCAAATATATTCATTAAGTCAAATAATATTTTTCTATATTTTTCATCATCGTGTTGCTTGATTTCTCCAAAACTATGTCTAAGTTCACCCACTTCCCTTCAAACTTCTCCCATTTCCCTTTGAACTTTGCAAAATTTGTCATCAATGCTATCCATAAACTGTGTTTTCATACTATGGATACATTCAAATAGTTCATTCTACCTAGCATTCTCATTCTCATTCCCAGTTTTGTCATTCTCTTTTGGATCTGGTCTATGTCTTGACTCTGGTATATATTCTACACCTCTTTTCTTTACATTAATTCAAACACCATCTTTACAAATCCAATAAATTTTATGTAAGGTTTTGTCATTTATACCTTTTTAATACTTAATTATATATTGTTTTCCTTTCATAGACTTATTTCTTGACTTTTTAAAATACCAGTAACTATATTACTATATAACAAATTTGAATTTAAAAAAACTCTTGTGGATATCATAAAGTAAAGAAACAAAAAATACAAATTTGTATTTTTTTTCTTTCAATAATACACGCCATTAGCAAAAAATCATCTCTAATAATAGATATATAATTATCTCCTTGTGGCTTAATAGTATGTATGATTAGAAAGTGAAGAATTCTTTCATACAAATTTAAATCGATCGCATGTGTACTAAATTCCTCTAAACTACTATAATTAAATAAAATCGTTTAGTATCTCACTTTGCAAATATAAGACACATTATCCCAGTGAAGACCACCCTCTCTATATATCATTCTCAGATTCACTTCATTTTTTTGTCCATCAAAATAAATTTAAAAAGTACAAGACATAGTTTTACTATCAATAACGATTATCAATTTCTTCTATATTATTGTAAAAAATTTTCATTACATTCTTACAAATTTTTTTTGTATGAATTGAGAATCCAAGAAAGATAGATTTGTTGTAAATAACTTGCATGCTTAAAATCTATACTCTCAAGAAAATCTCAGTCTATTAAACAACCATTAGTAATGTTTCGATGAGAAAATGCCTTTTGAAATAGTTTGTTTTTTAAGAGAATGAAATTCCTACTGTTATATTTTTCTGATTCCATCATAATTTCTTTACCTTTTTGAGAGTGAGCCATTTGTGAGTGAAAAAAAGTTTGATTTGGAGAAGGTTGCTAAGGAGGAGGAGGAGGTTTAGATTAGGGAGAGAAAGAAACCGAATAGAGAGTTGGAGGAGAGAGTTAGTGAGAGAGAGAAGATTTAAGTGAGAGCAAGTGAGAGAGTGAGGAGTTGTATAGATTTAAGATTTGTTTGTAAAATTTTATATTCGTGTATATGTGAGAGTATGAGAGTTGTAAGATTTGTTGTCGGGTGTAACGTTTGCATGAGAACAAGAACAAGAGTAAGAAAAAGAGTGAGAGAGTGAGAAGAATGAGAGAGTAAGAATTTTGTGTAGGATTTGTTTGGATTTTGAGAATATTTTGTGAACCATTTGAGTGTGAGTGTGTAGGTAGAAGTAGATGTGTTGTTGGGTTGGGTTTGTATTTATTAAGTATAGATAATTGTGCATGGCATGGAGTTGAACATATCATGAATCCCATAAATTGAATTCTTGAATTGAATGCTCTTTGTGTTTTGTTGTATTGTGTTAGTTGCTGTAAACTTTGCTTGTGAACTATACGGTTGATGGGTGTCAATCCAACCAAAAATAAATTTATCCTACTTCAAATAATATAAGTATAGTGCAACTAGGGTCATATCCACAGGAAATGATAGATTTATCTCTTTTAAGAAAAAAAATGTGGGAAGGTTTGAGAAATTATCTTAATTAACAAAACAAATAAATAACTCAATGAAAATTAACTAAAATAAAAAACTAAATAATGCCAATTAAAAGAGAGAATGTCAATGAGAGCAAAACCTAGTCAAAGGAATTATTTCCACATTGATGTATTTGATTGATTATCGATACAAAAATAACTCAATGTAATGTGAATAAATTGGTTATAGTCATTAAATACCACAAAACGTCTAATCTCTCCTTACTTTTTCGACAATCGAGATACCATCATCGTTAATTACTTCCCTAATTGAAAGACAATGCAAGAGACCCTCTTGGATTTAGTGTTCCAACAGCAATATGATCTAGAGAGACCTAATTTTGATTAGTAAATTCCAACATGGATTTATTTAAATTAAATTATCTAATTTTTTAATATAAGTTTTACCGCTTGCAAGGCCATAAAACTATGCTAATTACCACTCTATTAAAAACATACAAATCTTGCTGTTTTTAAATGGTTGTAGACTATTCTAGAGTTATTAAACATAACGTTCTATTTAACAAACCCAAAACAATCACAATCATTAGAGCATAGAGATTAAATATATACCCACAAATATCAAACAAATAAAATCATTTAGATCTTATAATCCTCATTCATCAAGATTTCAATAATATTTTGACTAGAAAAATAAATTAAAAATAAAATATAAAAGAAAACTCTCAGTAAAGGAAAACTCACAAAGACTTATTCATTGCAAAAGAATGTGAAAATAAGAAGCATGTGTCTTTTCCCCGGCAGCAGCCCTTCTCTCCATTCTATGTCCTTTCTCAAGTCAATGAATAAAGAAAATGTACATGACCCAATGGCTACCAGCTGCAATCCTTTGGGCTGCAAACTCCTCCCCCAAACAATAAGAAAACACTCATATATATATATAGGAGTAGTAACCCTAAAACAAGGTGGAGTTTTTCCTATTTTTACCCTAGGAAAAATTATTCAAATCTCTAAAAGATAATACATAGAAATTTCAAATAAAAAAATGTTTCTAAAAGATAAAATAGTTTGAGATTTGCATCTTCAAAAATTCATTTTCCTAAATATTAGGATCGAAATAAAAATTTTCAATATCTCCAATTTTATCCTAATTCTCTCTTGAATGTGCCATTAGGAAAGGAAATTTTATTATAATAAATCTTCAAAACTTCTTGCATTGTCTCTTGTAATCAACGTGCTTACATGCTAATGAAAGAACATTGCTGTCAAATTTTCGATCCTATATGCAATTGCTTCAATTTATCTCATTTTTTTTACTTTCCTTAATAAGCCTCCCCTATCAATCCTAACATGTCAAATGTCATAAAATATAAATATTAGTATAATATTTATTCAAAAATAATGTAAAATCAATCGTAAATATTACATTCATTTAACCCCTATCAAATTCTCCATACCTAGATGATGCTTGTCCTCAAGCATCCCTAACTCAAATAAAATTAAACTAACCAACCTGCCTTTTCTTCCAATCTCTCAAATCAATATATGCCATAAGAGTTAAACCAAAAATACAATCGAAACAGTAAGTACTTCACAGTTTTTGTACTAAAACAACCACCACACATCCCAACTTCTTATAAAATCCAAACTACAAGATTCAACATTCCTCTCCAATGGTTTACTCAAATGCACTCAAAAGGGTGTAAAATATATATATATATATCACTCAAATCAACAACATGGAATGATATTAACATATGTTTGCAAATATATCAAATCTCCACCACTTAAAAATTGAATTTCATGCATTAATCTAAATGTATTTTATTTCGTTGTAACGGGGCTTGGAGTGAAGAGTAGGATTAAAGTGGTATTTGAAGGTTAAAACGTACCAAATGACATATATAGTTAATCCACACAGTTTTCACGATATCAACTAATTGTTGCCCCAATAAATAGCAAACAAAATTGACTTCTTGCTTCCTAAATGAATAGCCAATAACAAACAATATACAACAATATCAAATGATTTCTCAATTTTCATAACTGAAATGAGAATGAATGAATTTCAAAGCACAATACTTCTCTTTCACATTTTTTTTCTTTCTTTTTTCTTTTTCTTTTTTTCTTTTTTTCTTTTCTTTTCTTCTTTTTTTTGCTTTTTTTCTTTTTTTTTTCATCATTTTTTCACTTTTTTTTTCGAACATATATCATTTCCATGAAAATGTCAACATCAAAATTCCAATCATCTTTTTCCCATTGAGACAAATATATAACCAAAATCATGCAATTAACTATATATATCTTTGGTACAAGGGTTTGAAACGAAGGCTAAAATAAAAGGTTAGGTATTGTATTGAGTAGGTTTTAAAGAAGAAAAAGGGTAAAGGCTCAAACTGGATTAACTACGAATTTATGAAATCAGGATAGAGATTTTTTAGAAAGCCAAAATGGGGTAAAACCTAAGTACCTTTGTCATTTAAATGCATAAAATCTTAGAATGTGGTCTTGATATGCATAATAATGCAAGTTCTAGAATGTGCAACCCAAGTGTGATAATCATTCATCAAGAAAAATAAGTATGAGTACAAAGAATAAATTTACTCGTTTTGGCTCAAAACATCACTGTTTAAGTAGGGTTTGCATACATCGACTAAGAAAGCTTAGAATTTTTTTTTCTTTTTATATTTTTTTCTTCTTTTTTTTTTAAGAAACAAAATCCAAACTAATGTAATAAAGAAAACAAATATAATATCAAAAATAAAGAAAAAAACATCTAACATCCCCCACACCTAAATCATACATTATTCCCAATGTATGCTTAAGTTAGGAAAAAATGCATAAAATCAACAAGTAAAATAAAAGAAAGAGAACAAAGAAATACAAGAGGAAGTTAAGAAATATACTCCCCTAGGGTGGAGTGGAGAATGGAGAATCAATTCCAATGAAATCGAAAAAAGAGCTATGATGTGGGCATGCCTTAAATATCAAGCACTTCTGTCCACTCCTGAGACTTAAAGGTGGAGAGAGAAACCCTAAAAAAAATAGAAGTGCAAATGTTAGGATAGAAATGTAATTTGATTCTCTCTCACTCTTTCTTTTTTAATTTTTTTTGTCAAAAATAAATTTGGCTTGAGGCGTCGGCATGCCTTAAGCAATGAGCACTTCTGGTTTTTTTTTTTTTTTTTTAAAGTGAAATGTATTTAGAAGTTGGGCACACACAAAACGAAAAGTGCTTCTACCCATCCGTGAAACCTTTTTTTTTTTTAAAGATGAACTTGGTTTAGGGCATGAGCACGCCCTAATCAAGGAGTATGTCTGGCCATGTGCTGTTGTGGGTAGAAATGAAGTTTTGTTAAGGCATGGGCACGCCTTAACAAGAGTCCACTTATGTTTTTTTTTTGTGCTCAAAATTAAATCAAAATAAAATCTAAATCAAACTAACATAAATGAAAAAAATTATAAATCATAAAAGAAAATATTGGGTTGCCTCCTAATAAGCGAATTTGTTTAGTGTCTTTGGCTCAACTTGATCTGCTCGCTTCAACCTCGCTCAAACATCAGTCCAGTCCATTTTGACTTCAACTTACTTGGTATGAATTTCAATCTTGAAATGAAATGAAGGACTATTTGGTCTACCATGAATTGCTTTTGGTGTGGGAGTTTATCTTGGGAAAACTTATCCCATTGTGCAAAATTATTTGAAAAATTCTCTTTATACACAAAACTCTATTCATTTTGCACAAAAGTATCTTGTATAATGAAGTCCATCTTCTTTTCATCATTTTGTTTCTAAGAATGTGACAACCTATAAGGAAAGGAAGGAAGAACAGTTAGTATTGAATCCGAATTATTTAGTTCCCCACTTACCTTTTCCGGTGTGACATCAAGAGGCATTGTTTTCTTTTTATTTTCCTCTTCTTTGTATACCTCTTTTGATGAAGAATTCTGAACTTCTTTTTCACTTCTGAACAATATAGCAATTTTATTCTCCCTTGAATTAACCTCAACTTGAGACGATAATTTTCCATGGCTAGCTTCCATTTTGTTTATCGCTTTCGCCAATTGTGTCATTTGGGTACCAAAACTTTGAATGCTTGCTCTAGTTTCTTGCACAAAATGCTTTAGAAGATTTTCAAGGTCCAAAACTCTATCTTGAAGAGGTTGTTGCGGTTGAAAATGTGGTCTTCCATAAGATTGCTGTGGGAATTCTTGAGGTCTAGTCTCGTAACTCAGATTCGAATAATCTCCCCAACCTTGGTTGTAAGTATTTGAATAAGGATCGTATTTTCTTTGAGATTGCCCTGAAAATCCACCTACAACATTCAATTGTTCGTTAAACTCATCTTGAAGGATATGACACATATTGATTGAGTGACCTATATTCGAGCAAATTCCGCATGCATTAACTTGTACTTGTCTTACAACCAACCTTTCCATCATAAAAGTTAAAGAATCTAACTTGTGTTCAAGGGGAGAAATACTTATGTCATTGATACTTTTTGAAACATCGTGTTGTCCATCAAATTGTGTTGCATTTGTTGGCATATCAAGAAAATCACTGCAAAAAGAACTTTTATTAAAATCAGAGAATACTCACTTAAAGTCTTTTGGGTGGCCATATCTTCGTAGTTAAAGTCCTTCTCTTTTATACCCTTGACAACTTCCTACAAGTTCCGTTAGTCTTGAAACAAGGAGAAAAGAAAACTTAAAAAAAAATAATCACTCGCACCGTTCTCTAGCAACGGTGCCAAAATTTGATGGGTGTCAATCCAATCAAAATAAATTTATCCTACTTCAAATAATATAAGTATAGTGTAAGTAGGGTTGTATCCATAGGAAATGGCGGATTTATCTCTTTTAAGAAAAAAATATAGGAAGGTTTGAGAAATTATTTAAATTAACAAAACAAATAAATAACTCAATGAAAATTAACTAAAATAAAATAACTAAATAATGCCAATTAAAAGAGAGAATGTCAATGAGAACAAAACCTAACCAAAAGAATTATTTCCATCTTGATGTATTTGATTGATCATCAATACAAAAATAACTCATTATAATGTGAATAAATTGGTTATAGTTGTTAAGTACAAAAAATGTCCAATCTCTCCTTACTTCTTTGGTAATCAAATTACCATTGTTAATTACTTCCCTAATTAAAAGATAACTCTAGAGATGTTCGTTGGATTTAGTGTTCCAACAACAATATGATCTAGAGAGACTCAATTCTAATCAGTAAATTCTAATATGAATTTATTCAAATTAAATTATCTAATCTCTTGATATAAATTCTACCGCTGGCAAGACCATAAAACTATATCAATTACTACTCTATTAAAAATATACAAATCTCGTTGTTTTTAAATGATTGTAAACTATTTTAGAGTTATTAAACATAGCGCTCTATTTAACAAACCTAAAACAATCATAATCATTAAGGTATAGAGATTAAATAAATACCTACAAATATCAAGCAAATAAAATCATTTGGATCTCACAACCATCATTTATCAAGACTTCAATAATCTTTTGATAAGAAAAATAAATTAAAAAGAAAACAAAGAAAACTCTCAATAAAAAGAAAACTCACAAAGACTTATTCATTGCAAAAAAAATGTGAAAATAAGAAGCATGTGTCTTTTCCACAGCAGCAGCCCTTCTCTCCATTCTATGTCCTTTTTCAAGTCAACGAATAAGGAAAATGTACATGACCCAATGGGTGTCGGCTGCAACCCTTTCGGGCTGCAAACTCCTCCCCCAAACAATACGAAAACGCTGCTATATATATAGGAGTAGTAACCCAAAAATAAAGTAGAGTTTTTCCTATTTTTATCTTAGGAAAAATTATTCAAATCTCTAAAAGATAATACCTAGAAATTTAAAATAAAAGAAAAATTTCTAAAAGATAAAATAGCTTGAGATTTGTATTTTCAAAAATTCATTCTTTTAAATATTAGGAATGGAATAAAAATCTTTAATATCTCCAATTCCATTCCAATTCTCTCTTAAATGTGCCATTTGGAAAGGAAATTTCTTCAAAACTTCTTGCATTGCCTCTTATAATCAACATGTCCACATGCTAATGAAAGAGTATTGCTATCAAATTTTCCATCATATGTGTAATTGCTCCAATTTAGCTCATTTTTCTTCATTTTCCTTAATAAGTCTCCTCCATCAATCCTAACATGTCAGATATCATAAAATATAAATATTAGTATAATATTTATTTAAAAATAATGTAAAATCAATCGTAAATATTACATTTATTTAAACCCTATCAACTGCTTATCATGACTTGTCAAGATAAGATAACACATAACACTACACATGAGATACACACTTATAAACTCTTTTGTTTTCTTTTATTTTGTTGTATACGGCTATTTGCTTTGTTTGTGAACATTTTCTTATGAACATTTTCTTGTATACGACTTGGCTTGTCAACATGGCTTGTCAAGATAACACATTAAGACACTTGTGAACTTTTTGTTTTCTTTTATTTTGTTGTATACGGCTTGTAAACTTTTTGTTGTGTAGACTTGTGAACATGTGTGGATTGTGAATATAATAAAAAATAATATTATTATTAATTTTTTATATTATTATTAATTATTATTAATTTATTAATTTATTGTTTTATAATGTTTCGTCTCATTTCCAATTTATCTATCTTTCTTTCCATCTACTTGTTGTTGGTGTGTGTATGTGCTGACAAAAGCTCATCTGAATAACCCTAAATCCTAGACAGTGTTAAAGGATATAGGTTTCGAGTCTTGTCCTCCTTCCATTGCCAAGCCAAAAGAAAAGAGAGAAAAAATGAGTTTTAGCGATTGGGGCAATATCATTAGAAAAAACTCATATCTCTTCCACATTTCCCGCCAACAAAGTTAACAAAATTAACAAAGTTGACAATATATTTTCTCACATATGGAATTTTTTTCCTCTATACAAATTTGTTGCCGGATTAATGCGAATTTGCATGAAATCTGTTAAATGCTGCACATAATGCACATAATGTTCACATATTGCACAATTACTATTTTTCATATGTAAAACTAAACACTTAAATTACTAATAATATATTATTTAAATTAATATTGATAATTATATTATACATTATCATTAATTTTAAGTAATTAGATAGTACATCTAGCATTATTTAAATTACTAATATTTATAATTAATTAATTTATAATTTCATATAATGTCATATATATGTGAATTGTTATATATATGTAATTTGGCATTATATATAGATTACATATATAGATTAAATATAGAGATTAAATAAAGTAATAATGTTAATCCTAAATAATTTGGCATCACATATAGTAGTAATATAATATAATATAATATAGTAGTAATGTATAGTAATATAGTAGTAATGAAATATAATAATTGATATATTATTATATTATAAATCCCAAAACAATCCAACGTTGGTGTAATTGATCGAATGGCCGGTACGAATGGCTGGGTTATATGTAGGTGGGTAATAGCTGGGTACGCAATTGATCAAATGGTTGGGGTGGGTAAATATGAGGGTAGGTAATTGATGCATGGGTACCCAATTCATCTGACGGCTATGGTAAGTAATTGATGGTTGGTACACAATTGATCCGATGGCTGGGGTTGGTTGTTGGGAGCTGTATCTTTGCAGGCTAATGTCTTTTCAAGACACGTATCACACTCCAATTCAATTTTCAATGCTTGATCTGATAACTGAAATTATTTCAAATAATGTAAATATCATCTAAAAGCTAGGATAGGTCACCATTTGATCCACATTTGATCCGGGATCCAGGAATTATGTTTTGATTCAACGACTATTGTCCTTTTAACATTTTAATATTTGATCCATCTAACGACTCAAATTACAATTACGTAGAGAGGGTGGATTTGAGTATGAGAGAATTGAAGGTTGAGAGAGCACAATAGAGGAAATTTCTAAAGTTTTAAATGACAATTGGCCTTGTGAGGAGAAGCTTAGCTTTGGACGGTGAACATATATATAGTTTTTTTAAGATTTTGAAGACATAATCCAAATCAAAACCAAAACAGGAAAATATAGATCAAACCAATACCAATACCAGTACCAGTAGGTTTTCCAACAATGAGACTGTATGGGAGAAAGATGTTACATGGTACAAATTTTTCAGGTGAATTTCTATATCTAGAACAAAGGATGGGTTTAATGTTTTAATTTTAGTGATTAGTTTGAAAAGTTTAGTATTTTATTATTAGTTTTGTTTTGGTTACAAATTAAAATTAAATTTAGTTTATTGGTTTTTAATATAAATAAATTTTTTTAAATTTTTAGTGTTTTATTTTATGTTAGTGTTCTACTTTTTAATATAAACAAAATTTTAATTTAAATAATTTTTTAATATAAACAAATTGTGCATTCTCGATCTCACATAAAAGAATTTTTTTTAAAGAATAAAGTCAAATCCACGAGTGACTTGTGTGCGATAACGATTAGTTTGTTTTTGTTTTTATGTATCATTAGTTATTAATAAAATGTATCTTAGTCATTATGTACAGACTAAATGTGATTTTTTAAGTAGACTAAATGTGCTAAAAAAATGGAGAGAAATAAACGAATATGAAAAGGAGAAATACAAAAAAGCAGCCAAGGAAATGAAAGAAATGGTTGGGATAAGGAAGGCAACAACACCGAATCAAATTAGGTGCTTTCCTAACCAAGTGAAAGATTTAATTTGTACCCTCACTCATAATATAAAACGTGAAGTAAAACATATAGGATTTGACAAGTTTTTTAAGTTTACTCGCGATACACTGAGCTAGAGAAGAGCCCGGGCCAGTTTGGGCCCGAAAACCGGCCCGGCCGGCCCGGAAAAAGCCCGGCACGTGAACCGGCCCGGTGCTACAGTAACCCGAACCGGACCGAACCGGGTACTGTAGCGGGCCGGGCCGGTTCAAGGGTTTTTGGAACCGTGAACCGGCCCGGAACCGGCCCGGATATGGAACCGGCCCGGCCCGGCCGGTTCCAACGGCTCTTTGACCTTTTTTTTTTTTTTTGAATTTTTTTTAAAAATTTTCGCCCTCCTTGCTTGGCCAAACCGGCCTGGCCCGGTGTGAACCGGCCCGCCGGTTCCGGTTCAGCTGGCCGGGCCGGTTCAAGCAAAAAAAATTTTGGAACCGGCCCGGACTGACCTAGGAACCGCAGCCAGCCCGGCCCGCGGTTCCTGGAACCGCCCTTGAACCGGACCGGGCCCGGCCCGGCCCGGCCCGGTTACATGTCTACACTGAGCCAAAAATTGTGTGAAGAACTAGTAATGAGATTTGAATCGATGGAAAAATGTCTTCGTATCGATCTAAATCAGACTTTTAAGCTGACAGCTGAAGACGTAGGACGAATTTTAGGAATCCCCTACACCGGTAAACTTACAAGTGGTTATTACATTATGTGGAATCTAAAATCTAAATAGTATGGAATCTTAGATAGACTTTTAAGTTTATATTAGGAAGACTTAAGTTTATATTACATTGTGTGGAATCTAAAATCTAAATAGTGAGTTATTCATTGATAATTGATAATTGATAATATGTTGTACTATTTATAGGGTTTGTTGTCAAATAAAATTATAAAAAAATCTATTCAAGCGGGTGGAGAAAAAATTAAGGTAAACTTACAAGCACAATCTATGGATGGAACACTTATCACATCTCAATCTTACGATAAATATGGAGCACTTACTATATCTCAATGCACTTACTATGAAGCACTTACTACAATCTCAATTTTATCATCTATTTTGTAGAGAATTGGCATCAAACATAAACTTAAAATGTTTTTGGAGGAGTCAATTCAAATTTAATCAAATTTGTTGCGAATGCATTTGATTTATTGCATAAACTGTGCAACTATGATAATATAGATTACTCTAATGTAGACGAAGAAGAGACAGAAGAAGAGAAGAAGCAAAAGAAGCAGAATGGTAGTGATTTTACTGAGGTCTAGGAGGTATCGGACCAGCAAGAGGAGAAAGGGCAGGAGGGTTTGGAGGACAAAGGGCAGAAGGAAAGAGGGCTGGAGGATTTGGAGAACAAAGGGCAGAAGAAGAGATTAGATGAAGATGAGGACAGATCAGATGAAGATGAAGATGCTGAATTGTATGAAGTGATGAATACCTTAACTAAAATGAAGGAGACAAAGACAAACACAATTTCCACCTTTGTATTTGCTAACTTTAGAACTTTTTCTAATGAAAAGGAAAGTATTTGGTGTTTTTATCAACGAAAAGCCATAAATGTAACACCGACACTGCGGTATCTATACTATTGTACTTCTGTTCAGAAATTAAATAAAATATTTCTCAGTTATATATAGAGAGAGAAATTTTTCATTTATTTTGATTTTTGATTTTGGGGTATTTAAATTGAATTTTTTTTGTATATTTTAAATTTTTATCGTATCCGCGAATTTTGGTGTAAAATGAATATATATATATATATATATGTAAATAATAATAATAACAATAATAAAAGTAAAAAAAATTTAAATTTTAGTAAAGTGTGGGTGTGAAGACATATATATATATAAATATATATAAATACAAACTAAAAAAAAAAACAGAGAGAGAGGATATGCTGCGTTTTGGAGTGAAACGCAACACCTTCCCCCTTTTCCCAATTAGGGTTGGAAACCCTAATTTTATTAATCTCTCTCTCTCTCTCTCTCTCTCTCTTCCTCTCTCTCTCCCAATTCTCTCTCTCCATCGTTTCCTCTTCTGCCTCGCCCTCCACCGCAATTCGCCACTCATCGCCGCTCCCCTCCGCCGGGCACCACCACCATCATCTTCTTCTTCTCTCCCTCTCTATCTTTCCCTCTCAGATTCTCTCTCTTACTGTTTCTCTCTCTCTCTGCTGCTCACCCTCTCTCTATCTCTCGCGATCTCCCTCCCTCTCGATCATACTCCGCCGCGAGCTTCCACGCACGCCACCACCACGAGCGCACCACAGTCGCTACAGCTCCTCCCTCCCTTGAACGCGCCGTAGCGCGATCCTCCCTGCACGAGCGCGAGCGTGCCGTAGCGCGCGCTTCCCCCCGCAAGCGTGCCACAGTGCAAGCTCAAGCTCGCGATCGAGAGAGCACACCACAGAGCGCCTGCGTACGAACGCGCGCCTACCTGCTAGCACGCGACTGCAGTCCAGCTCGCGAGCGCACGCTCTAGCCCGTGAGCGCGCCAGCCCGCGAGCGTGCCAGCCCGAGAGCTCGTGAACCCACTGCGGCCCGCAAAGCCCACTGCGGTCTGCAGCCCGCGATAGCCCGTGACAGCCTGCGAGTCTCTGCGTAGGTAACTGACTCAGGGTTTTGATTTTGTTCTAAGTGCTTAGACCTAACTAATAAATTTTGTCTTGATAGGGAGCGTTGCAGATTTTGACATGATTGAGGAGACATTCGAACGAAAGCTAGGTCTGCAATCCGAGAAAACCCTAAATGAGAAAAATGTGATCTCTTCAACATTTGAAATAAATTTTATCAAATTTAGGTTTCAATATCTTTAAGATGACATTGGTGTATATTTATAAATTGAGGAATTAAGATTTATACAGACTTAGGGAAGATGATAAACCCTAAGAATAATTGAAAATTTGATGACAATTGTGATAATCTGATTAGGTTGACTTTCTTGAATATTCGAGCAGTCGATTTGGTTTGATTTTGGAAAATAGGGAGTGACCACCCTCCCTAGGAAGGTGATTGGGACCCTAATCTCTTGCATGAAATAGTGAAACCTGATTTTATCGTGTTTTTAATAAAATATGCTTTTGATATGCATTGTCTCGACGTTTGGAATTGAAATTCAAATCTATTTTGTGATTATTAGAGTGTCATACTTATATTTTTTACGATTATGCATCCATGTTTGAAATGAAATGAAATTATGCCATGATTTGAGAAATGGAATGTTTTATATTCTACCAATGCATTGGTTTGTTGAATTTAAATGATTTCGATAAAATATATTGGCACATGGATTTGAATTGTTTTGAGGATATGATGACATGATTTGGTTATATGGGTTAGATGCCTACTAGCTTGAGATGATATGATGATATGACATTATTTGATAAATTCCGTAGCTACGAAGGGCGTTTGTAGAGGCACCGGGTTATCCGGATACGCTTCTGCAGGAGGTATCCGCAAACGTCATATGTCTAATTGCTATAGGCGCGGCCGGTTGAACCAAAGTAAGGGGGAGGACGTGTGTGACGCCACCTTCTAGCACCGGGTAGGATCCTATACACGATGATGAGCTAACCCCAGTGAACTCATGACCAACATCGGGGTAGAGAGCGACTTTTAAACTCTTTGTATAATAAAACCCCTGATGCGCCTGTCTTTGGTCATGATTGACCTTTGCCAGGATCCTTTCGATTTGCTCTATGATCTACAATGGATGCATATATGTATGATATCGTATGAATGATTTAATGAATTCATTTTAGCGAACATATCATGATTTACTGTAAAATTTGAATTATTGGTTATGAATGATATTATTTGACACTCTAATGTTCACCTATACTATTACTACTTGAGATTAATCCCCTCACTCATTGGGTATCTTCCTTGATACTCACCCCTCTTCTTTCCCTCCTCAGACAAGATTATTGTGCTAGAGTGACGCTTCGGCTCTAGAGGATTTGGTAGCTCGGTGGATTTGAGTGTTTTTCGACAGTGAGATTTAAATTAAGTTGAGATATGAGCTCCGCACCTTATATTCGACCCTGTGAGGTCTTGACTTTGAGGTCCGTAGTTGATCGTGTATTTATTCTGGGATTGATTATATAATTTATATACATTTATTTGCGAAACTCTCATATTTCATTTGCATTGAGGCAAATTGTAGTGTTTAAATGTTAATTTGGACAAATTGATTGTAAATTGTATAAAACTTAGATCCGCTCAGTGTGGCGGCTGCTCATACTCTAATTGGACATGACAGTAAAGGTCTGTGGCTAGGATTGTTAGTAATTTATATAGTCTGGCGTTGTTTTGAATATCTACTGTGATTGGTAGGTTGTTGTGAGGCTGGGATGACCATTTTATTTTATTTACAGGATGATTTAAATTATATAGGTTTAAATAGATTTATTTGTACATGGGAGACTTCTGATTTATGGGGAGGTTCTGTCCGATTTTTTATAAAAATACAGCTGGCATTTAGGGTAACGGGTGGCTACTCACGACCCCGGTTTGGGGCGTGACAATAAAAAATAAAGCCAAACATCTGTGTTACAATTTTTGTCACTTGTCATTGTGATATATGTTACTAATTCAATTTGTATAACAATTGATAAAACAATTTTGTGTAATATTGTTGGAAGCTGCATGTACTGAAGCAATACTTATGAACTGGTGTCCCCTCATTAGATTGGCACATTGGTATGAATTTATGAATTTTTTCTATTTATTTTTTATATTACGAATATATGATTATATAATGATTATGTTTGATTATTTTTGCAGATCATAGAATGTTACATACGTTTACTCAACACCACCTACTGTTCAAAGTCATCCTTCTGCAGATGTGTTTTTCCATTATGGTTTTCGGTAAGTATTATTATTGTATCTTTATTTATGCTTTCATAATTTCTCAACATATGCTTCATCTTTTCTCAATACATACCTATTCTTCTAGAAAAAAATAACTACAAAACAAAGGATCCACCAAAGCGAGGTGCAAGCTGTCATGGGTGCGCAAACTTGCGCAGACCGCATAAGCTTGTTTTACTAGACCTTATTAATGCTATCTCTAGTTTTCAAACATGACCTTATTATATCCATATACATATCTCCTCGCATTCTTCTCACCTAGTGCAATGTTTTAGTAATGATCCATAGTTTTCTCACATAGTTTTCTCACCTTACTTATTTTCCTCCTCATCTTACTAATGTAGATGCCTATGGTTTGCATGTCTAGTTTGAACACAAAACAAAAAAGCAATCAAAGCAAGTAAGATATTTAGATGGTTGAGAGTTTTTCTCTCAGAAAACACTTGGATTCGACTTTCGATTATGCAACCTAGTGAGTTACTTTACCATTAAACATATTATATATTTTACGATTATACATTAATATACATTGCTATTAATATAGTATTAATATAGTATTGTATTTTCATAATAGGTTTTTATCCTCGTCATTTTCAAACAACATTGGTTTTGTTACACTGTTTATTTGGACAATAAAATATATATATTCTAGACTCACATTATTACTTTAGAGGTCATGAAAATGATAAATTGCAAACTTTGTGGTAATTATGGTAATTGTTTAATATACTTAAATATCAAATTTTGTACAACTATAATTTATAATATTTTCATTAATTTCTCTTTATAGAAAGTTTACATTGAAAGGACATTTAGAAATTCGCTCTTTATTTTTGAAATTGTGTATGTTGAAATTCCACAGCAACCTAATACATAAATTTAGTTAATTAGGGTACAATTCGTTACATGATTTTGATTTGAAATTAATACATACCCTAAAATAATTTTTATATGTCAGAAATGACTGTAAAATATTTGTTATGAGTTTTTTGAAGCTATGAGAATCGGGGATGTTTATAAATCTACAAAGTCAAGAAGTATATTGTTACAGACCATTGTTACACTTTATCTCTTTTTGTATGGTATTTGTATTAGAATTACTGATAGTTTCATTTCAGAACCTTAATTTCTTGAGAAAAGAATATTTTCTCAAACTTCTAATGTTAGAGTTTAATGCAGTCCGTCCAAATATCATGTCCATGAAGATGAAGATGGGGGAAACAAAGAGAAAAAAGTTTGAACAAAGGCAGAGAAAAACAAAGTCTGAACCAGTACAAAGGAAAGGGAAAATTGTGAAAAGAACTTGTGATGTACCATACGAAGTAAAATTGACCAATTAACTGTACATATAATAACAATCCCATTAGAAATAATTTTTTTAACTTATTAGAAACAATAATAATTCTAATAATAATCTATATAGGGAAAGATTTCCTAGTTTGCTAAAATGATCACCATTCGTCACATTCTTGTCTTAACTATAATAAAAAAGTGCCATTTTTTTAAACTTTACGTAAAAAATGCCTTTCCACAACATAAGGCAGGATTTGCAAAATTAAGTTTCTATTCAGCCTCCTCCAACTCTGAGGTTCTCTTCTACAACGAATCCTAACTTGATATGCAAGCAAGGAAGCGCTAACCTATGATTGTCAGGTTACTTAATATATAATAAGAATCCCATTAGAAATAATGTTTTAATTTATTAGAAATAATAATAATCCTAACAATAATCTATATTAAGAGTAAAATGCACAACATTGCTGATAACCAATATTTAAAATATTTTACTCAATGTTACTAATAACCAATACTTATAGAATTTCATTCATGTTATCACTCTTCTTAACAATTTAGCATCTCATTTCACTTCAATAATAATATTACAACTCCATCCTACTTTACTATGTTTATAGCAAACTTACCACAAGTTATCACCTGTTATTCAAGTTATCACCTAAAAACAACAACAAACCGAGTCTTATTCCCAAAATTTGGGATTGGTCATTTGAGAGACAAATTTATAAAATATAGAAAAAAGAGAAAAGCAAGAATAAAATATATATATAAAAATAAATAAAAATAAAAAGAAAATAAAGAAAATAAAATAAAATAAAAATAAAAATAAATTACCACCTGTGGCAAACATACCACAAAATTACCATAACTTACTACAGCTTACTTACCACTTATGGCAAACTCACCACAAGATTATCGCAACTTATCACACTCTTGCAAAACTTACTATCTCTTGCCAGTCTTGCAAAATTACCATAACTTACCACCTTATCACTCACATATCGCTGTAACCAAATTATCCCCTATCACAACTTATCACACATTAACCTTAAAATTTTCAACCATTCCTAAAGACTATATACGCAGACATTTTCAATATTTAGGACTTGATATATATATATATATATATATATATATATATATTATTTGATAGTTTCAATATTTAGGACTTAAAGACTATTTCATAGAATAGTATAAAGCATTTGCATGTTGGTTGTTAATTTAAAGTTGTGCCAATTTAAAAGTCGATGAAGAGAGGAGGAAGAGAGGAAAAAAAGAGAAATCGGTGGTTATGTCATAATGCAATTCAATATTTATAAACATATATTTTTTACTTCGAGAAGGTTAGAATTGGTGATGGATGGTCACAAAAATGTAAATGCAAGTTATATATATGTATGCATTAGTAAATGCAAGTTACATTCATACCTGTGTGATCGTGTATGCCCACGCCTCATGCTTGCCTACGTGGTAGAGCAATGTTGGCAGTGCAAGGGACCAATGCATACCCGCGCTCCGTGCTTGCCTATACGATAGAGCCGCGTGGGCATATGCAGGGTGTGTGGGTAGCACGTGGATCATGCAAGCTCGTGCCCCATGCTTGCTTGCATGACCAGCGTAGGGGACTGCACATGCCCGCATCACATGCTTCCTGCACGATAGAGCCGTGTAGCGTGGGAACCATGCATTAGTGTTTTGAAGCCCAGACCGAACCGGTCCGACCTGGAACCGAACTAGCAGCTGATCTGGGTTTCCTAATTTTGAGAAAACTGATCAAAGCCAGTCAACACCTGAAGTGAACCGAACCAGCCAACCTAGTTTTTTTTCCTTTTTTTTGTTGCAAATGTTTCAAAAAGTGCTTGCTGCAAGATAACCACTTGGTGTGTGGGTGGCTTTTTTTTTTTCTCTTCCTTTCTTTCTATCTTACTCTCACATTTTTTCTTTTTTTTTTTTTTCATATCTCACTCTCATCTTTTTTTTTCCCCTTATCTCACTCTCACTTCTCATTGAACTTTTCTTACTTTTCTTTTCTCATTTCTCATTGAACCCTAAACTTGTTTTACTTTTCTTATTGCTTAACTTTAATAATATATTCAAATCTAGGGCGAATTAGTTTGAAATGTGATATGCAATGTAATATTTAGATAAATTTAGATGAATGAATTATGACTTATTAATATTATATATTTTGAACATAATTTGGTATTAAATATATAAATTTTTTATATTATTAATATATTATAATTTAAATTTATTTATGAGTCATCCAGTGACCCCTTGGCATACTCCAATTTGGGTTTTAAAACACCGCCATGCATGCCTGTGCCCGACACTTGCCTGCCTAGTAGGCCTACGCTTGAGTTCACTACCAGAAAATGGACTTTCAGTGACAAAAAATTACCGACGGATTTTTTTTCCATCGGTAATAGCGACGGAATTGTGACGGATTACCAACAAAAATTTTACCGCCGGATTAACGACAGATTTTGTATAATTGTTTTAATTTTTTTAATTTTTAGTTTTTTTAATTTTTGTAAACCTATCAATGATAGATTACCGATGAATTACTGACAGAAATTTTAACGACGGATTTTTTAAATTTAAATTTTTAAAATTTTTTTAAACATATTACCGACGGATTACTGACAAAAAAATTAATGACGGATTACCAACGGAAAAATTAACGATGGATTACCAATGGATTGTTTTTTTAATTTTTAATTAATTTTTAATTTTTAAATTTTTAAATTTTTTTAAATTTTTTTAAATTTTTAAATTTTAAATTTTATTTAATATAATTTTTTTATTTTATTTTGTAGAAGGATAATATTATTTCATTTTTAAAATTTTTTTATTTCTTTATTTTAAGCTAAAATAAATTTATTTTATTATTTTAAAATAAATTATAATTTTATATTATTTTATTATTATTAAAAGATATAAGATAAAGATAATAAGTAATAAAAAATATTATGATTGAATATGAATGATGGCTTGGTTGTTGAGTTGCTCATAGTCTCTCTCTTCTTCCAGGTTCGAACATGGTTGATGGTAGTTTTCCACAAATTAAAGAAGGGGGTATTGGGCTGGCGGGTTGGGCCTTCTCTTGGCTGGGCCTGCCTGCAACCAAATTTTTTTTTTTGAAGTATAAAATTAGAGACGAAAAAAACCCGCGATAGATAATTTTTTTTAGCGACGAAAAAAAATCCGTCGTCAATATTTAGTGGGGTCACTATCAGTGATAGATTTAGCGATGGAAAAAATCCGTCGTTGATATCCTTCAGCGACGAAAAATAGACTTTTAGCGATGGATTTTTCTGTCACTGAAAGTCCATTTTCTAGTAGTGGTTACACAAATAAATTCCATATATACATACGTAGATGCAATTTTGCACAAATAAATTTCATATGTAATGCATCATTTGGAAAAACAAAAAATTGAAAAAACAATAAACAGAGACAATTAAAGTACAAGTAATGGAAATGGAAAAAAGGAAAAAAAAAAGAATGTTGTTGTGTGAAACAATGTTCAAGTGTAACAAAAATAAAGAAATCAAAACATTGACCCGAGTACTGTTGTCATGAAGTTACCACTATATTATTAATAGTTATCGTAAAATTACCACATCTTGTTGCGAACTTACCATTACGTTATAGCAATGTACACCTATTATCCCAAATTATCTCCTGTTATTGTATCTTATCACCTCGCAAATGGTTTGATACCTTAATGCTCAAATTTTTAAATCGTAAATGGTAAGTTTCAATAGTCAGTAGTCAGTACATAGACTATTTTCAAATAGTTCCTAAAGAACAACTATTAGAATAGTATATAGCATTTACGAATAGTATATGGGTTAGTATAGTCATAGACTATAAACTTAATAGATGGTATCGTTAGCAGAAAGTATAAATTATTGTTTATTTTTAAACCATCTCTAAATAACAAAAAGTGATAACGGTTAGATAGCATTTGAGTTAGTATAGCTATAGCACTTATGCATACAAAGACTCATATATTCAAACCGTCCCTCATAACCATCCTAATTGAATAGATGGTGGAATATATAGGTTACAGACGGTCTAATATATAGGTTAGTTTAAGTAAAACTTATGTAGACGGAGAGACTCTTTTCAAACCATTATTAAAAATTCATATTTATTAATAGCAAGTGATAACAGTTAGAGTGGTAGATAGCATTTACAGACGGTGAAATATATGGTTAGCATAAATATAGGTTAAGTAGACACACTATATAGGAAGTGCTTTCAAATCTTCAAATCATCCATAAAGATTCCATAGTTACTTGATAATAAACGATAACTGTGAGAATTGAATATAGGTTTTAAAGCGGTGCAATACATGGGTTACTATAGATGTACGACTTATACAAATGTATGATTAAATAGATAGTAAAGAAGAGTTTACAGAAATTGTTGTCAAACCGTCCCTAAAGATTACTATATTTACGACTACAAATGATAACCATGAGAATTGAACATTGTTTGTATAGACACCTATGCTACCTTTAACGATGGTTGATAAATTTTTTCTGATGGATAATTTTATACCATCGAAAAATATATACATTTTCCAAGAGTTTCATTAAAATCATCTTTATAAATCATAAAAAACGTCACTAAAAGTCACCGACAATAAATGTTAGCATCACCATAGGGTTTTAATTTTGTAGTGTGTACATATATGTATATATGTCATTCCTAAAATCAAATCCTCACTCTAACTCTACTACAAGGTGAGCTACGCTAGCCCCTAGCTTGTAGCTATTTGTGTGGTATCACAAAAGAGTCTCATTAGCCTTCGTATATTTTTGTCTTTCAATTTTACAAGTGATGAACTCCATTTGATCGATTTCAAGTTTGGGTAAAGGAGGAGCGTTATGATAGGTAACCAATTTATATAAAATTAAGATAAAAATTATATGGATTCTTTATAATATTGTGCTAATGTTAAATTGTTCCTCAATAGAAACACATTGCATGGTCTGACTATAACGTCTCAACAAGGACCGCTATATTTCTATGAGAACTCAGGTATAGTGTTAAGTATACAAGAGTTCTTACGTCTGAAGAATCTGATTGCGACATTTAGGCAAGGACAATAACTTAGATGTAGTGTCAAATAAGTAAGAGTTCTTACGTTCTAAGTTTGATAAAAAAAAGACAACATTAGATTTGAAAGTTGGAACCTAGGAACTCTCACTAGCAAAACCATAGAGATAGTTGATAAAATGATTTGCAGAATGATTAATATTTTGTGTCTACAAGAGACAATATAGGTAGGTGAGAAGGTAAAAAGTTTGAGAATTAAGATTTTAACTTGAGGTACACATGAAAGACCAAAAGAAGAAATGAAGTAAGTATTATTATAGATAGTTCATTGAAAGATGAAGTAGTAGAAGTAGGTAGAAAAAGAGATATGATTATAACTCTTAAGTAGTGATAACAAAAGAAACTAGTAATATATTTAGTGTACATGTACTTCAAGTGGGATTAGATGAAACTATTAAAGAAAGGTTTTGGAAAATTTTAGATGACATAGTACAAAAAATTTCACAAAGTGAGAGGATTTTAATAAGAAGAGACCTAAATGAGCATGTAGGAGAGGGAGAAGAAGGATATGGAAGGATACATGGGGTTATGGTCACTACAAAATTAAAGTATTATACCGACGGTAACTTTTAGGGTCGGAGACTTTTAATTATGGTTTTTATACTTTATAGAGACGGCTTATAATGAAATCGTCAAAAAATATAAGTCTTTCCCAATAGACTAAAATGTCCGTGAAGAAAAGTTCAACAACCGTCTGTAAAGGTACCACACAACTGTCTATAAAACAATATTCAATTGTGATGGTTAAAAATTATAGTCAGTAAATGTAATAGTCTTTTTGGTACGGTTTAAAAATAGTTTCAATATAAATCTTTTTTATTGTCTACTTCTCTATAAGTTTTAAATGTATGGCAACATACAAATTCCACCGTCTTTTAAAACTATATTTAATTCTCACCGTTAGAACAAACTGTTTGTATAAATTCTATTTATACTAACATATATATTGTAACGTCACTAAAACATAAAGTTGTTATCATATTTGTATCATATACTTTTATATTTGAAAATAGTCTGAGTGGTATGTTGTAGTTTTAACTAGATAAATAGGTAGTAAGTAGATGGTAAGTAAATAGTAAGTTGTAGTAAATTTATGATAGTAGTAATTTTAACTAGATAAGTAGGTAGTAAATAAATGGTAAGTAAGTAGTAAGTTGTAGTAAATTTATGATGGTAGTAAGTAGATGGTAAGTAAGTAGTAAGTTGTAGTAAATTTATGATAGTAGTAGTTTTAACTAGATAAGTAGGCAGTAAGTAGATGGTAAGTAAGTAGTAAGTTGTAGTAAATTTATGATAATAGTAGTTTTAACTAGATAAGTAGGTAGTAAGTAGGCGATAAATATGTGGTAAATAGGTGGTAAGTAGGTAGTAAGTAAGTAAGTAAATTTATATAGTGATAAGTTAGTGATAAATTTGTGATATATAGTTAACTGGTAAGTGGTAAATGGATAGTAACCATCAGGCGCCCGTCCATGCTAGCACAGGCCCCCGCACATGCCAAGCGACATATGCACTTAATGGTAACTTGTAATTTCACTAAATCTAATTTTTTTTTATTTATATTTCAACTATTATATTTTTTTCATTTTTTATTTTAATTAATTCTATATCAATTAATTTAATTGTGTTTTATTTTTTTCTTATTTTTTGTTTTTTGAATGAGTATGGAATTTAAATTATAATATATTAATAATTTAAAAAATCTATATATTTAATCACAAATATTTACCATTCAAAATATATAAAATTAATAAATTATAATTCATCAATGATATTCAATTTAAATATCATTCAAATAAATTGGTTTGAATATATCAAAATAGTAGTAAAAAAACTCAATGAGAATAGAAAAACAAAAAAAAAAAAGATCTCATGAAGGAAAATAATAAAGGTTAGAGTAAGATAAGGGGAAAAAAAGTGAGAACCAGATAAAAAAAAAGTGAAGTTGAGATAACTAGGAAGAAAGAAATGAAAAGAAAATAGAATTGCACATATCATATTGTGGTATAATGGTTGACTCAATTGTGTTTTGTGATTCAAAGTCATGGGTTCAAATCCCTACAGCAGTAATATTTCCTTCTTTTTTCTCCATTTGCATAAAAAATAAAGGAGACGGGCGCCCGCAAGGCGTGCGTGCCATGCTCATGTGCACACTCTTGCCTTTGTGGGAGCCCGAGCAGGCACCAGCGCATGCGCGGGCAGGTAGAGTGCGGGCGCCTGCAAGGCATGCGGGCATGCTCACGCGCGAGGGCCTGTGTGGGCAAAGGCGGGTGCCTATTTGGGCGATGGACCATGCGCATAGCATGGCCAAGCGCTTGCATGCGTGCCGGCATGCAGAGCACGTGGGCACCCGTGCGGTTGCTTGCAAGAGTGCGGAGCCTGCGCATGCGTGGGCATGCATAGAGCTTGGACGCTCCTGCCCCACACAGACAAGCATGGGTGCCCATGGTTACCACATGGTTTTAATATCGATTACCACATGGTTACTACATGTGTTGTTTATATTGTCTTACTCCAAAATTACTATTTTATCATACATCGGAAAAAGTTATTACTATCAGTTACGTTACACAAAAGTTATAGTGATCTATGTCGGTTACTTACTTCCGTGTTAGTACAAATTTTGTATCGTTAAACGTAATAAGGATTGAAAAAAAAATAAAGGCATATGTCACATAACTACATGTATTCTGAGATGTTCGAGAAAAAAATATTCACCAAGTTTGAATGCATCTTTATCTGTCAAAAATTATTGTAAATAATAAATTGTACATATTAAATAATAAATTATGATTGTAAATGAAAATATTAACTGAGAGCTCTTTCCTTTATCTGAATCCAAAACATTTTGATTCAAAACATTTTAATAATATTGATTTCTATATTTCTTCACAACTGTTCAAAATAAAAAATAAAAAACGACATTTTAATATTAAATATCAAACTTAAATAATGTGCTTATTTTTAAAACCTGGTAACATTTTGGAGATTGAGATTGTTCAGACTGATACTTGTTCTTCTTCTTGGAATTGTTGTGATTTTTCATACAATACTCATCCATAGGTTTAAATGGGTTAGGGGAGGAGAGCTTTTAAGAGAAAATGAAGAAACTTTGATGGTGAAAGGATGGAGAAATTTTGATGACCACGTAGGATTTATAATATAACTTTTTCACAAACAAATTTTTAAAATCCTGTCCATTTTTTCTTTGGCGTTTTTTCTCCTACCTTTTTTTTCATTACCGCGTTTTTAATTCGTCACAAATTTTTTTATATTTTAAATCAATACCGTCACGTTGTTGAAAAAATTGGAGAAATTTTGATGACCGCATAGGATTTATGATATAACTTTTTCACAAACAAATTTTTAAAATCCCGCCCATTTTTTCTTTGGCATTTTTTCTCCCGCCCTTTTTTCATTACCGCGTTTTTAATTCATCACAATTTTTTTATATTTTAAATCAATACCGTCACGTTGTTGAAAAAATCACTTACTACTTAATTACTACATATTTACTACATACTTACTACATTTAAGTGCCTGTAAGCCTTTCTCTGTGTTAATTATATCCATTTGATTAATAAAAACTAACATATATTAAGTATAAATTTATTAATATTATTAATTTAAATAATGTACTGATATAAAATTGGTAATTTATATAATATAGTATTATAGTTTTGAAAATTTATCGAACATAAAAAGAAGTTAAACACTTTCCAAATTGACAAATTTCATAGTAAATTGTTCATTATCTGGTTTATTCATCATGTAAGTATATCATTTTTTGATATTATTAATTTCTTCTCTTTATATAAATACTTAATCTTTTAAGATTTCTTTTTTAGGTTACTAATCCAAAATATATCAGAGAGATTACAGATGAAATTAAATGAATTGTTCATGGACCAGGTCCATTCATTAGAAATTACAATGACTAATATTGATTTCATGTAAAAGATCGTGAAAAATGCCTTCAAATTCAGAATTCAAGAGTTATGGTAGCAATAGTTAATGACGTTGGTTATGCAAGTGCGAGAGATAAAATATCAATTCAAGGTAAAGTTAATTATTATGGTATCCTAAGAGAAATCATTCAAGTAATGGAATGTATACATTTGTATTATTTCGGTATGATTGGGTTGACCTACAATGAGGATGCAAGAAGGATAGATTTGGTTCAATTTTTATCAATTTTTCCTATCTCAATCATACTAGTATCATACCGACGATGATTTGCTGGATGATTCTTATGTGTTGGCATTCCAAGTAAAGAAGATATTTTATGTGGCTGATGAAAGACATAAAGGATGACTTGTTATAAAACATGTAAAAGTTAGAGATAAATTTAAAATGGGTGATAAAGTGATAATTCATCATTTCAATTTAGAAACTAATCACTCAACTAATCAGTGGGTTTGAACTAATATTGATGAAGATGAAGGAAATATATTAATCGAGATGAATGATGATGATGATGATGTTGATAGAGTAGGATGAGATACATATGAGATGCTTATGTATAGGAAATGTAATTTTGTTTACATATTACTTAATCATTCTCTATTTTTATATTTTTTTCCATTAATTTATTCGATGCACTCAGTATAATACATAGTAACAATTGGTGTAACAAATATGAAAACTATATTTAATTCTTAATTAGTTTACTAGAAAAAATACTCAAAATTGTAACAATATTTCTAAAAATTACATTGCATATGATTATAATAATAAGCTCACTAAGAAAAAAAAGAGACAGGTCAAAAATTAAATAAATTGTTAGCATACAAAATTTACAAGTAGTAAGTAGAGTTTTTAAAAATTTATAATTAGTAGTAATAATATAGTAAATAGTAATAATATAGTAGAGTTTTTGAAAATTTATAAGTTAGGTACGTAGGCGCCTGTGCTGGCATGACCGAGCACCCGTGTCGACCCACACATGCCATGTCAATACTTTTTTTATTATATAAAAATTTTCACATATAGATTATATCAAAAATTTCAAATATGAATTATGTAGAATAATAATATAATTAATATTATTAATTTAAATAATGTAATGATATAAATTTATAGTCATTATTTATTGTAATGTAATATTTAGGGTGAAAATATAATAACATGTTTCAATGTTGTAACAAAAACAAAAGCACAAATACATAAAATGAAATTGCTGATAATGTAATAATAAAAAAATAAAATTAAACTTACAAAAAGCGAAAAAAAATTACGGGTTCTAAAATTTTATTTAATTCCCTAAATCAAATATATAATAAATTATTCTCCACAAACCTTCTTTCCCTCCAAAATTTATAAGTTAGGTAGTAAATAAGTAGTAAATAGGTAGTCAGTAGTAATAAGTCGCACGAGCTTGCATAGGCGCGCGCATGCACTGGCACCCGCGCTGGCATTGCCAGGCCTCCGCTGGAGGTTGCATGCATGCGGTGGCATGCGTGGGCAGGCGCCCGTGCTGGCATGGCCGGGCGCCCGTGTTGGCCCACACATACCATGTCTCTGCTTTTTTTATTATATAAAAATTTTCACTTATGGATTATATCAAAATTTTCAAATAATGTAGAATAATTATATATTTAATATTATTAATTTAAATAATATAATGATATAAATTTAAGATTATTCTTTATTGTAATGTAATATATAGGGTAAAAATGTAGTAAAATGTTACAATTTTATAACAAAAACAAAAGCACAAATACAAAAAATGAAATTTGAAATTAAACTTACAAAAAAGCGGGAAAAAATGACGGGTTCTAAAAATTTATTTAAGCGCCTAAATCAAATATATAATAAATCATTCTCGATAAATCTACTTTCCCTCCAAAATCTCTCCTGATAAGCTCTTCTCCCTCAAACCTCAGATCTTGTGACTTAACCATAATCTCTTTTTTCAAATTTTCAAATCTTGCGACTTCACCAAAATCTTATTTCAATTTTTCCTAACTCAACATGGGAAAAACTAAACGAAGCCATCTGGAGAACAACTTTACTCTGAAGAAGAAGCCCAATCATCCTAATATGCTACCCAGGTTTGATTTGGTTTTGGTTTAAAAACATATCATTGCTTAGAATCTAAATCATTTGTCAAACTCATTATTGAGAAAATATAAACAAATCATATTTTATTTTACTTATAATTAATTTTACTGCATAATATTTTATAAATTTGGAATCACATTTTATTATTACAGACAACACAATCTAGGATGAACCTTGTAGAGCAGAATAAGTAGAACCTGATTGGATGACAATTTTATTTCTACGAAAATATAAGAATTTATGGTATAGATGATTATTTTTATATAGTTTTTGATTTATCGACATTCACGTTTCATTTATTTACTTTATACGAAATGATGAAGAGTCAAATGGAGTCTGTCGAGAGTGACAAAGACCAAGTAGAAAGTTCAAATTTATCTTGAAAAACGTGATATTATCTCTAAAGTTAAAGCTCCTGATTCGCGGAGAATAATCAGATATGCATCACAAAATATGCATTCAACCAGAGTTAAGAAAGAAGATATAACTAATATGATGCAACGATTAATGGAATATAATTATATTAAGTAATGTTCTTCTTCATATTGCTATGCATGTTAGAACCGGACATAAAGATGAATTGATGAATATGGTTAATGAAACAAGACTTATTGCTGGTGTTCAGGTATGTTATTTCTCTATTTCTATTTCAGCACAATTTTATTAATTTCACTCTTACTTTTCAGAAATAATCCAAATTATATGTTTTTTAAGTTTCTTCAATACAAAATGCTGGGAGTGCACATAAAAACCAACAATCATCATTATCGCCTGACTCCGTCCCAAAAGGTAATATTTTTATCTATAACTATTCTTAATATGTCCATTCCATTATACTCCTGTCATTACTTATTTTTATTTTATTTTTAACATAGTAATATTTTTATTTATAACCATTTTTGTACTATTATATTATATTTCATCTGACTCTACTTCTTTTTGTAAATGAATAGATTGAATGAAGATGGACTGAATGAAGATGGATTGTGCCGATAATCCTTTTGATAATTGAAGTGAAGCATTTGTATAAACATCTCAAGAAGATATATGGATTGTGGGATATGCTTGTGAGATATATAATTTCTTTTTTATTTATCCTATTGTATCAATCATTCTCCAAGATTATAATATTTTACTATTTTCATTATTTTCAAGTTTTTAGTTTTATTTCTTAATATTTGTACTAACTACCCATAAAACTTATAATATTTCCTCACATACGAAGATATGCGCAGTAACCGACTAGTAACTTACTAGTAAGTAACGATAGTAGTAACCAAAAAGTAAGTAACTAGTAACTGATGATAGTAGTAACCGAGAAATAAGTAATTAGTAAGTGAATAGTAAGTGATGGTAGTCGTAATCAACTATAGTGACGATAAAAGTACTAACATTTCTTAACATTTCCTAACCGACCATAAATTGATCACAATATTTTTTAACATTTGTACAACCGAAAATAAAAGTAATAACATTTCCAAACGGTTTTATATATGTCATAATATGGCAGTAACATAACCGACATGGGTACTAGTATGACAACCGATGATAAAAGTATTAAGCTTTCTCAACACTATTTTAAACCGATGATAGAATACTAAATTGTACCAATAGTTCTAACTGTCACTAAAAATATATGACATGCTCCAACGGTCATGAAAAGTGTCGGAATACACCTATCCCGACTGGTGTATTACCGACTAAAACCCCATCCGTCGGAGAAACTTTTGCCAATAGTTGTATCATATTTAGGAGACGGTTCTAGTCCGTCAGAATAACTCACTTGTTTTGTAGTGGGTCTTAGAGGAAGAAATAAAGACGAAAAACTATTTTAGATTTTGTGACAACATATCAGTTTATCATAACCAACATGTTTTTCAAAAAGAGAGAAAAACATTTAGTTACTTTAAAAGTGTGAAAAATAAGTCGCAAATTGACACTCTTATAGCTACGAAAAAAAATAGAACATCTTGTAAGGATTGCAAAGTCATTTCGGGAAAGAATTTAACCACCAAATATAGGTTAGTGGTGTTGGATATATGTATCAAATATAGTATTCATAGAAGAAAAGTGTATATAACCCCTAAAATTAAGTGGTTGAATTTAAAGGATGAAAAACGAATTAACTTTAAGGAGAGGTAAGGAGAACAAGTTTTAGGAGAAATACGTAGTGACTTTAATATGATATGGGACCATATGATATTTCATGTGAAAATGGTGGCTGAGAATGTGCTTGGTGAGTCAAAAGTACATGTACTTCTAAATAAAAAATCTTGGTAGAAAAAAAAAGAAAGTACAAGAAAAGTAAAGGTGAAAAGAGCTATTTATAAATTACTCTACACCGATAAAAACGAGAAAAATTTAAAGAAATACGTATTAACCAAGAAAGAGGCAAAGAGAGCGGTAAGTGAAGCCAAGAATAATCCTTTCATATACTTCTATCGGTGGTTTGATACAAAAGAAGAGGAAAGGGACATCTATAAAATAGTTAAAGTGAGAGAGATGAAAATAAGAGATGTTATACAAATAAAATTATTAAACATTAACCAAATAGGGATTTAGTGAATGATGGAGAAATAAAAGAGCAATAGAAAATGTATTTTTATCAATTGTTTAATGAAGGTCTAGATTATCAAGTTAACTAGGTGAACTAAGTAGGTCAAAAGAATATAGAAATATAAACTTTTATCGGAGAATTTAATTTTTAGAAATTGAAAGGTTTTTTAAAAAAATAAAAAATGGAAAAATGATTAGATCTGATGATACTTCGATAGAGGTATAAAAGTGTCTAGGAAAGCAAGGTATTGGATGGTTTATGAAATTATTCAACATGATATTGAGAACAAAAAAAAAATGCCTCATCAATGGAGAGAGTATTTCAGTACCTTTATTTAAAAATAAGGGAGAGAAATAAAATTGTGCAAATTATAGGGGTATTAAACTAATAAGTCATAATGTAAAATTATGGAAAAGAGTGATTGAAGAAAAACTATGGAAAGAGATCAAGATGATTGAATATCAATTTGGATTTATGTTTAGAAAATCGAAGATAAAATCTATACAGTTCTTTAGACAATTAGTTAAGAAGTATCATGAGAAAAAGTAGGTCTTACACATGATATTTATCAATCTAGAAAATGCGCACAACAAACTTTCTAGAGAAATTATGAGGAACATTTTATAACATAATATTATAAGAGTAGCATATATTGAAGCGATCAATGACGTTTATAAGGATGTGGTGATAAAAGTGAAATATCAAGTGGATTAATTGAAAATTTTCCAATAAAGATAGGATTATATCAAGGGTCAGTATCAAATCTCTAATCCCTATCCTTTTAGACAAGTTATAAATGAACTCATTAGACAAATCTAGAATATGGTACCATAGTGCATGTTGTTTGTAAAAGACAATGTTTTGGTAGATGATATACGTGAAGGAGTAAATGCTAAATTCGAATTTTAGAGGAAAATATTGAAAGTGAAATAATTTAGACTTAATAAGGCAAAGACATGATGTATGAAATTTAAGTTTAATGATATTAGCTGGTTAAGATAAGAGATGATAAATTATCTATAAGTAAAAGTTTTAAATATTTATGATCAATCTTACAAAAAGATGGAGGGATTGATAGAGATTTATCACATAGAATACAAACATGAAGGTCAAAATAGAGAAGTGTATTAGATATTCTATGTAATCGAAAGGTACTTCTAAAACTTAAAGGTAAGTTTTATAAGATGACGATTAGATCTGATTTATTGTATAAATCTGACTGTTGGACAATAAACCAAAAGTATGAGTAGAAGATAAGAGTTGCACATATAAAGATATTAAGATAAATGTGTGAACACACAAGAATAGAAAAGCTAATAAATGAGTGTATTAGAGAAGAAGTTGGGATTACACTTATCAAGAAAAATTGAGAGAAACATGATTAAGATGATGTGGACATATACATAGGTGATCAATAGATACTCAGTTAGGCGGTGCGAGGCTATAACAAGTACAACTAAGATAGAGGGGATTTAAGAAAAATTAGTTAACGATAATAAAATATAATATAAAATATCTAAATATAAATGAAGATATGATACGAGATAGAGTATAATGGTATAAAAATATCTATATTGCCAACTCCACCTAGAGGGAGAAAAGCACAATTATTATTGTTGTATAAAAAACAATAATCATATAGATGAGTATGCCATATGAAATAGAATATAATAATATAAAAAGATTCACATAGTCGATTTCATTTAGTAGGATAAAAATTTAGTTGTTATTATTTTTGTTATCGTTGAATTTTACAGGCAATAGATGTTTTTCTTCTTTCCTTTCCTTTTTGATTCTAAGGTCTCAAACTTCTTTTAGGGAGTGTTTATATCAAAGCATAGCATAGTTGGAGAGAAAGGGAGTGTTTATATCAAAGCGTAGCATAGTTGGGGTTCAATAGGATTGCAATAAATTTTTGTTATAAAATATTTAATAAGAACACTCATAGTGTTACCCTTAAAGAAAGGAGTGAAAAGCTTACATACAATTAATATAACAAAAATGTTTAAATCATGCTCCTATTTGTTTTTTTCTTTTTCCTATTCTTTTTGTGCATCCTTCAATTATGAAAGACATCATCATATGACATTTGAATACCATACTTTCCTCATGTCAAAAAGTTAATGTAGGAAATGAAACTAAAACTCCCATGTCGGTCAACAGTAGTTGCAGTGAACCACCAAACCACCATAATTATTTGTAAAACCTACAAATTCAATTTGAGAAAAAAGGATGATCAATTAGAGTTTTTCTTGGTACTTAAAATATCCCACTAAAATAATTTTATTTGTTCTTTCTCATAAAAAATGAACCAAATAACAAAAAAGAGAGGAAAAGACTATCTTATGAGTACAAGCCATGGAACTAAAAATGGTCCAAAGTAGATATTTTATAAGTGGAGGGGGGGCTCCTAAAATATTGCATTTAACTAAGAAGGAACTTACTGCTCTGTAGGTGAAGTTTTGAGACTTTCTTCTTGTATTACTTCGAGGACATATATAAAATAGGAGGCTACGATTTGAGGGGTTTAAGGCTTTTAGGAAACAAATGATATTTCAAAAGATTTTAAGATTTTTAACAGGATTTTTCATGAATTTTAATGATATTTTTCTTAGATATTTAATGATATTTGTGATTGTAGTAATTGTGTATTCCTTTTGGCTACATTTGTCGATCTTCCAAACCGCAAAAGACTTTCTAAAAGTATTAACTGGTTGTTCAAGGCACGAACAATGTATCGGATACAATATTAGTGTAATATTAGAAGGGCAATTAGTGACAAAAGACAAATATTAAATTTAAACAGAGATCAATTTATGTTTCCATAATCTTTTGATGCTTTATACCAGACCGAACATTTATTTTGAATCATATATTACGTGGCAAGGACATAATTTTCATGTTAATAATTAGAACTAGAAATATAAGAGCCACAATGATTCATTACCAAAAAGAAAAAAATCATCGATAGATAAATAATTGCACTGTATTAGTTTCTAAGAAGCCAGTGTTATCCGACTTTTAACTATATATTTTGACTGATTCTATAATTATTTTATGTTGTTTATAGTCTAATTTTGGTGTTAACAACAGATAGATTAAATTGCATTAAGAATTAGGCAAAAAAATTAATTTTTTTTTTATTTTTAAACCGATAAGATTGCTTAACAAAATAGGACAAACTTGAAATCTGTTAAGATGTTGATTTTAATGTTTAAATAATACATGGCAGCCCCCACATGGTACATTGTTCATATCAATCCTCATCTAAATTAACAATTTAGCAAGAGAATAATGTTTATATCGTACATATTTTTAATGTGACCATTGAGCCTACAAGAATAAAATAAAGACTATGTGCTTAATAATTGTCACCCCTTGCGTGCCCTATTTTCCTTCATTCTGTACATACATTTTCAACATGTTCATGATAATAATATGGTGATTAAAATTTGGGATGTATATGGGTGTCCCGATCTGGAGAGCTTCTAATAATGTCTGCTCTATAATTCTGTTGACTAAAAATAGTAACTTTTCCTATCACTTGTATACAAATCCAGAGAGAAAGGAGATTATTCAACATTATATTCATGGACATGGCTTCTTTGGTTCATTCTTGCTCGATGGTAATGGGACTAACTCTCAAGCATCCAAGATCGCGCTCTGTCCAAGTGCATGCTCAGAGTTTCAATGATGAAGGTAACTGTTAAAGATGAAGCCATTTTACTCTATTTATTTTTTGATTGAGTTGGTACTGTTACTGATTAATACATGGGTGTGTTTGACAGGAAGATCAAGTCATTTTGTGGAACAAAACTTGGGTCTTCTTCGATGTAGAATAGAGGAGATAAAGATTAAGGAAAGATTGGAGAGGTGTTTCAGGAGCAAACATGGGTGGAACTATACGTACGTGCCTACTTACAAAAGAAAAAGATCACGGGATGAACTATCAAAAGTCATGGAATTTATAGGCTTGATTGGTGGGACAATAGGGCTTACTCTTTTTAGTGGTACTTTAGGCCTTTGTCTTCTTTCATTTTTAGTTCATTCGAATTATTGAAGTAGAGTTCAATGCATTTACTCTCTCTCTCTCTCTCTCTCTCTCTCTCTCTCTCTCTCTCTCTCTCTCTCTCTCTCTCTCTCTCTCTCTCTCTCTCTCTCTCTCTCTCTCTCTCTCTCTCTCTCTCTCTCTCTTTATGGTGCAAAAGTCTTGTAAATGGATCACCAAAGATGAAATACGTTATACAGTTTGACACAATTTGCTCCTTCGATGTTTCATAATAAATCTGCTATTTGTTTGCGTCATTTATAGAAAATATGCTAATCTGAAACTGATTGGAGCAATTCTTATTTCTCCAAGCACTACCAGAAAACACAATTTTAGTGACGGAAAATTACCGACGGAAAAATATCTGTCGGTAATAGCGACGGATTTGCGATGAATTAACGTCAGAATTTTTACTGAGAATTAGCGACAGATTAGCAACGGATATATTTCTGTCGCTAAACCCTTAAAAAAATTTTAAAAAATATTATAAAATTAGTAACGACGGATTACCGACGGAATTTTTAGCGACGGAATTTTTCCGTCACTAACTTCCATCGGTGAATTGGTGAAGGAAAAAAAAATTAAAAAAATATATTTACAGCCTTTAAAGGCAAATTAACAACGGATTAGTGACGGATTAACGACAGATTAGCGACGGATTTATTTTTTTATTTTTTTATTTTTTATTTTTAAATTTTTAAATTTTTAAATTTTTATTTTATTTTTAATTTTTAAATTTTAAATTTTATTTAATAATTCTTATTATTATTTTTTTGCAAAGAATAATATTATTTTATTTTCGCAAATTTTTTATTTTTATTTTAAGTAAGAATAAAATTATTTTATTATTTTATAATAATTTTTTTTTAATAAATTTTATTTAATAATTCTTATTATTTTTATTTTATTTTGTGAAGAATAATATTATTTTATTTTTAAAATTTTTTTATTATTTTATTTTAAGTAATAATAAGATTATTTTATTTTTTTATAATAAATTATAATTTTATATTATTCTAATATTATTAAGAAATAAGAAATAAAGATAATAAGTTAAAAAAGAAAAATATACATAAGTAGATAGTTTGTTTGGTTTAGTGGCAAGAGCGCTCTCACATCATCATTAGCGCAGGGGGTTCGAGTCTCACCACCAGTGTGGGTTCGATTCTCACCACCAGTGTGGGCGGGTGGTAGGCTGTGTATTTTTTTTTCTTTTTTCATAATTCAAATCAGCGACGGATCCCTGTTCATCGCTGTTTTTTTTCCGGTTTTTTTTTTTTTGGTTTTAGTAATGGATTTTTTTTCGTCGCTAATCCGATACTGATATTTGCGACGGAAAAAAAATCAGTCGCTAAATATTAGCAGGATCACTTTTTGCGATGGATTTAATGATGGAAAAAATTCGTCGTTAATACTTTTCAGCGACGGAAAAGGGACTTTCGGCGACGGATTTCTCCATCGCTGAAAATCCGTTTTCTAGTAGTGAAGTCTGAGACTACATGAAAGAACCATGCAAAAGGGCATGAAAAGCTTATTGCAGCTCAAAGTGTTTTTCTGCGCATATTAGGCTGTGTATTTTTTTTCTTTTTTCATAATTCAAATCAGCGACGGATCCCTGTTCATCGCTATTTTTTTTTCCGGTTTTTTTTTTTGGTTTTAGTAACGGATTTTTTTTCGTCGCTAATCCGATACTGATATTTGCGACGGAAAAAAAATCAGTCGCTAAATATTAGTAGGGTCACTTTTTGCGATGGATTTAATGATGGAAAAAATTCTTCATTAATACTTTTCAGCGACAGAAAAGGGACTTTTAGTGACGGATTTCTCCGTCGCTGAAAATCCGTTTTCTAGTAGTGAAGTCTGAGACTACATGAAAGAACCATGCAAAAGGGCATGAAAAGCTTATTGCAGCTCAAAGTGTTTTTCTGCGCATATTAATTCCAAGAAGGATTTTCTTTTTTCTGTTGAAAATTTCCTCCATAACATTTTTCATAAGCTTTAGTGTTAGGAGTCTTATTGTTTTTAGTTTCCTAGTTGTCCTTTAACGATCTGCTGCGAGACATGTTCATAAAAAATCTAATGGGGATGCTTTTTCATGGGAAAAATATATAAAGCATTACATCATGTTCTTCATGAGTTTCAAGTAACAGCTGATTTGCATCAGATTAAGTCTAAACTTGGAAATGCTATGTATGCTCATAATCCTAACAACTGGGATCTAGGGTAGACGGAGACTCAGTTCTTTGAATTAAACTTGTTAGGGTTTTGCTGCAAGCCCTACATATCTAGTTTCTAATAAAAAAGAAATGGTGGATTACAATCGTTTCTATAGAAGTTATGGCCATTCTAGCAATCAAGCATCCAAATTAATAATATAATATAATCTTAAATCGTAAAGTTAATTTGGTCTTATAATATTTCTTGATTTTATCAAGTCATCCCAATAATTCGTGATCAAAGGTTTTATCCATCTTTAAATTTCATTTCAAGTTTCTAGAGTAATATTAAATGTCTTGTAAGCTTCAAAATCAAATAGTCGGTAATCCTAATCTATCTTGGAAGAGTTGTTCCAATATAAATATAGAGTCATATGGGGATAAAGCATGGGTTTTGAGAGAGCCAACTCTCTTATGGTCCCCTAAATAATTGAATCAGATTAATCGGATAAAATCTAGATATCGGTTGGTGAAAAAAAAATACAGGAGTAGAGCAAAGTAGATTGATGAGAAAAATATTGATTGTGCAACGGTCTGTTAGAGAGTTAAGTGATTCCTCTTAAAATCAAGTGATGACTTGGTCTCACGAGTAATTTTGCAATTAACTAAGTGAATCTCTGACTCTGAAGTTGTCGGATGAGTAATAACCAAATCTCCCATCTTTCCCCGTCATGTGTGATTGCATCAAGGGCTTAGAGTGTATTCACCTAAACTGTTTATGTAATTTCTAACTTGTTAGTTGCATCAAGGTCATGAAGGGCTTCTAATTGAGATGTAAATTCATAAACTAGGAACAATATATGGACATCGCTCTCCCCGCAGCTGTTGCTCTCATCATCACCTAGGTTAAAAACTAAATTGAAGTATTAGTGTAGTGCTTTACTCCAAGTAAAGGGCTGATATATAATAAGTTTTTCAATAGAGAATCTTGTAAATATTAGCTTAAAAATTATTTCTTGTTAAGACCACTTGATGATATCTACTAATATTATGAATATAGGTAAGGAAGTTTTTTGTGTATCTAAGGGTCAGGTCCTAATAGACAATGAATTATAGTGGTGGAACGAAAAAATTCAAATGGTTATCCGTACTAAACGAATTTGTTATAGGAACCTTAAAGATAATAGTAGTAGCGATACATATAACAAATACAAAAACGCAAAAAAAAGAGATGAACAAGATTATCCAAGAGTCAAAAAGTAAGATATATAATGAACTATACAAAAGATTTGAAACTAAAGATGGAAAGAGAGATCTACAAAATTGTCAAACTAAGAGAAAGAAAGAACAAAAATCTAAATGGTATTAAGTATATTGAGAGTGGAACCAATAATATATTTGTAAAAGATGAAAACATAAGAAAATGTTTGTGTGATTATTTTGACGATTTCTTTAATGTTAAAAGTACAATAGATATACAAAATATCGAAATACCTGTAGAAGAGATTAATAGAGATTTTAAACGTAAAATTCACTCTTATGAAGTGAATGAGTCTTTAAAGAGAATGAAAAATAATAAAACCATATGCATTAATAGCATTCCTATAGAAGTATGGAAATATTTGTGTAAATTTGATATAAAAGTATTAACGGATATTTTTAATAAAATTTGGCAAACTAAGAGAATGTCGTAAATATGGAAAAAGAGTGTAATTATACAATTATATAAAAATAAAATAGACATACATGATTGCTCCAATTATAGAGGAATTAAGCTTATGAGTCATATCATAAATTTATGAGAGATAGTAATAAAATATAAATTGAGATTGGAAATAAATATATTTCAAAATCAATTTGAATTTATGTTAGGAAAATCCACCACGAAACAATCCACATGTTAAGACATTTGATGGAGACATATAGAGTACAGAAGAGAGACCTACATATAGTATTCATTGATCTAAAAAAAAAACATATGATAGGGTCTCTAGAGACTTATTGTTGGGGGCGCCGATAAAAAATTGGAGATTCTTGAAATACATCAATCTAATTAGAAATATATATATAAAGGAGCTATAATCGGCGGAAAATCTGAGAGTTTGAGTGATAGTTCCCCGATTAACATTGGGTTTTATCAAAATTCGATATTAATTCTCATCCTTTTTGTAATAGTAATATATGAAATAATAAAAAATATCCAAAATTAAATACCATGATATATACTTTTCGTCGATGATATAGCGCTAATTGATAAAACTAAGAAGAGTATTAGTGTTAAACTAGAGCTATGAAGACTTACACCAAAATCCAGATGGTTTAGATTAAGTAGAACAAAAATCGAATATATGAAATGTAAGTTTTATCAGAATGATGAAAAAATGATTAAATTAGATGGGCAAAATATACCAAAAAATGAACGATTTAAATATTAAGATTCCATCATTCAAAACGATAACAATATAGATGGAGATGTGAACTATAGAATTTAAACGGGTTAGATAAAATTGAAAAAAGTATCTGGAATTTTTTGCAATCGTACGATACTATTTCATTTGAAGGGAAAGTTTTATAGAACCGTAGTTAAACTCACACTATTATATGATATTAAGTGTTAGGCTATTAAATAACAACAAGAACAAAAGATGGCTATAGCAAAAATAAGGATATTTAGGTGGATGTATGAAAAAACTAGAAGAGATAGAATTAGAAACGAAGTGATTCGTAACAAGTTGAGAGTTAGTTCAATTATAAATAAAATGCGAGAGTGCCGTTTGAGGTGGTTTGGGTATGTGTAAAGAATATCTAAAGATGCACAGGTTAAAAAAAACCGATAAGTTAAATAAATGAGATTTAGTAAAATGTAGAGGTATACCGCTGAAAAGTTGGATATAAATTATTCGTAAAGACACGAAAATTAAGAGTTTAGAAGAAAAAATGGTTTTGGATAGAGATATATAGCGTAGAAGAATCTGTACAAATTAAATCAATATATTTTATATATTTATTTATTGATTTATTTACTTACTTACTTTTATTTACTTACTTTTCTTTTTCTTTTATTTTCTTTTTATGTATATATTTTTTATTTAATTTTTCTTCTCTGTCTTTTTCAAATTTCTCTCTTAAATGACTGACGCTAAATATTGGAATTAAGATCTAGTTTATTATTATTGTGAGACCACTTGATGTTGACATGGAGTTTCCAAGTTCTTCATATTTGTTGAAATTAGTAAATTTGAAAGCCTATGAAACTGACTTCATTAAACAATTTATTACTTATTGTGGAATTTTCTCTCCCTTGCATACGACCAAAATATTGTCCTCATGCATCATATTTTATTGGTGAAATTTTATAAAAATTGACCAGAAAGAAAATAAAATTTTGAGTATGGTTCTGTTAAAGTAGTCTATGAATTCGAGTACCATTTATATGAAAGTTTTTTGCCGCCGTAAACATGGTGAAAATAAAATCTTTAGTTTGTGAATCCCATTGCAATTGCAATTTTGGAGCTCGGAAGAATTGGAGACAAAGCTACAATCCAGTAAGAGGAATGCCAAATAGCAGCCGAGAGAAGTCGATATGGAAACTTTTTATTTTATGGATCTGAAATTATATTTCTATTAATCCGATTTGAACGTATGTGGATACCCTATTTAGAAGATCATTCTAGTTTTTTTTGTTCTTAACTTTTGAACTTGAAACTTAATTAAACAATTTAACATTTTCTTCTTGGTGTATATTAAAACTATTTTATCAACACTCGTTATTGAGCGAAAAGTCTTTTGAGACGTATTTAACTTACCCTATGCCAAACCTTTTGTTTGAACTCTACATCATTGATTAAAACGTTATTTCTTTGTTGCCAGATGTTTGTTTCATGTATTTTTTTACCAAATATACGTGGTTCATACCATTTAAAATGATGATATCTTTGAATCCTACTTTAATTGATGGATTAGGAATTCACTATCCAGTAGCATATTTTATCAAGACTGAAATTTCCGTGTGTCGGTGACCATGTTGCTTTTTGCAAGGTATAGAATATATTCTCCTCAGGTGTCTCTCTTTGATCTCCTCATCTTTGAACATGTTTGCTTTTGAACTTGGTGATATTCGGCCATTTTAAAACCATTTCACAGAAGAAGGGTCTCTGTTTCTTATGCTTGTCGCCACTCTCTTTCTCCAATCTTTCTTGAACATCTACGCGGTTCTTGCCAGCACAATTGGTGTTTATATATATGGGTTTGAATATTTGTGATTCATTCGGAGCTTCTATATTGTCATTGTTGACCAAAAGCCAGCTCTAATTGATTTATTTATTGCCAGGTTAAACGGAGGAGAGGAGCTATTTCCATTTATTACCTTCTGGGTATTACTATAAAGCTCCTGCCTGCAATGAAATAAAATGTTCTATTTTACTTATCGATCAAAGCAATCCCACCCAGATACTGTTCGAGAAAAACTATAAATACCCTTTAAAACTTTTAAAAGTCTAGCAAGAAGCCAGCTCTTATATCATATGATATACATATATTCATCCTGGCATTATGTTTTATGGCCTAGCATAACTATATTTTAGAGGTTTCTTGTCCTCCTTCCCTGAACCAAAAATTCTTGAATTTCGAAATCATTTTACGTCGTTTTTTCTTCACCATGGCTTCTCGTACATCTACTTGTTCCTGTCTAACAGTTCTATCTATCAGGCAGAAAACACGTAGATCACTACAAGTGAAGGCGCAAAGCTTCAAAGATGAAGGTAGGTAGCTGTTTATTACAAGACTCTTGTTAGTTTTTGTTTATCTACAATTTTTTGATATTGTTCTTTTTGTGGGATTTGACAGCGAGATCGAGTCCTATGATTGATGAAAATTTGAGCATTTTAAGAGGAAGAATAGAGGAGGTTAAGATCAAGGAGAGATTGGAAAGGTGTCTGGAACACGGATACGGGTGGAATTATGCACCTGGGTATGATTACAAGATCAAGAGAGACAAAGAATTGTCAGAGTTATTTGAGTGCTTGTGTTTGGCTGGTAGGACTATTGGATTCACCTTTTTTGGTGGTACTGTTTTCCTTTGCCTTCTTTCTCTCTTGTATCATCTCAAATTTGTAAGCTTTTGACTGGGAAATCTCTCTCTCAAAAAGCTGTTCAGATGCAACATTGTAATTAATGTCAGGCGTTTCAGAGACCCCTTTTTTTCTCCTTTTTGTTTGAAAATTTGGTCAGCCTCATGAGATAATCAAGTTATCCATCCAGCTTTAAAGAAAACTATTTTAACATGATTCTGGAGTTGTAAAATGGGTTTGTCATTTACAAAGGATTATGTTTCTTCTAGCTTTTCCCTGCTCCAACCTCTACAATTATTCAGTCTTAAGTCCTCTTTCAATGTGCACAATATAGTTGAAATCATTATTTAGTCATTAAAATCCCTCCTGACTTACCAAAGAGGTAGAAAAAAATCAAAATCATCATCTGATTTTTAAGAACTATCCCCAAAAATCCTTTTCTTGGATTAACATAAAGGTGGAACGACCCAAAATAACACTAAATATTATGACTAGATTTCTCGTAAAACACTTAATTTAAGCAATATTACAATTCATTAGACAAGTCCATAACTACAGCCTGACCAATATCACCAATACATGTTATTAAGGTGTTTAGTTTATGAAAATGCATCATAAACAATTTTAAATTTTAAATTTGAAAATTTATGAATTGAACAGAAATAGAGATTGCTTAAAATTATCAAATAGAAAACAACCAATTTAGGAGTTTTGTATAGGATGACATGTATCCTTTTACTGATAAACCTGGACTAGATTTGTTCAGACAATCAAAAGTAATGGAAGACAAATACGCGTTTAAGTAACCATGGACATTTGTCTGTGTTCCTCATTTTCTTTCTCCATTTATCCTGCTACCAAATCCCATATTTTAGTGCCCCAAAAATTGTGTCCTGGCCTCAATGTCAGCCGAAAGACATCTCATTTGTCTCAACTTCAGGCTTTTCTTCAAACCCAATCGATTTAACACCTACTGCTATTGAAGCATTTGAATATGACTTCAACGTTTGGAAATTTCTTACTAGTCAAAGACATCAACATTTGATCAACAATTCCATCCAATGATTCTAGTTTCCTTTTTTTTTTTTTCTTTTTTTTTTTTTTAGTACCATGGCTATGCCACCAACGACTACGGGCCATCTCTCTCTCTCTCACAGAAAAAAATAAGATTAAAAAACACTCGCTTGGAGTGACCAATAAACAAACAATAGCGTGTATCCATATCCATAAACCTAATTTCTATTCAGGTGGGGCTTCATGTAAAGCTATATAGCTCTAGTGATGCCTGTAAATATCGATGAGTACAGACGGGAATGGGGAATGAATGAACTTCCGATATTCCAGCAATTATGGTCCTGTTTAGGTACCTGGCTTTAAAAAGTTAGCACCAAAAGGAAGAAAATATCATATGCCATAAAGATAAGTCGAACACAAATATTTCTGAGGATAACCTAACAAAAATCCAACCAACAATTTTACATGCGGACTCCAAAATCTTTTCACCTCAGTGTTTTGAAGTGGGAAGATCATGACAGAACAAAATGCGGCCAAAGTCCTGATAAGTAAAGCATGGAAGTAATTATGCTTGGATTAGCGATGGATGTTAAAACCAAGGGCTTCTTGATATATAATTAGGGAAGTTGAAGACCAGTTTTAATCGCCCTATCTGTTCTTCCACACACAAACGCCAACCATCCACAATGAGCAGGGCCCTCAGACCCTGATTTACGGGGTCAAGAGCTATTGCGAATTGCAGGCACAACACAATAGGCCAGTCTTTTGTACTTTTGCACTAAGCATACCAATCAGCCTATACCACAACAAAACCACGTGAGCAAAAACACCATATTATTTCATGCTGGTAATTTTCAGCTTCTAAGAAATGCGCCAGTAGCAACACGTGATCCCACTGATCCCCCAAACATAAAGGTAGGGTACGTGCGGACATGACTCAGGTATCGAAATAAAAGATGTCTGCATGAGTTCTCTGGCTGCTTCTGGGTTTCAGGATCCAGGGAAGCACACAGTTTTCTTCTATTGAAATCATCAACTTCTTGCACCAGCTCATCCTTTGTGCTGTTACATGATGTGATAATCTGTAATAAAACAAAAAGAAATTTAAAGAGAGAAAGTTCCAGCATAACTGATACATGCAAAATGACCAGCCAAAAATCAAATAAATTGAGGGCCAAAACTACATTGCAACACTCAGAGTAGATTCAAAAATTGGTCCTCACCAATAATCCACCAGGAGCAACCAGCTTGGAGACTGAATCCCAATACATCACCCTGAAAACAAAAAAAGAGACTTCACCTTAACTCCCACCTCTCTTTACTTGTTTTTATAAGGAATCATGATGCCAGAAACTGTTGTTGTTTAGTTGGTTAAATGCTATGAACAAACTATAGGATACAAGTGGCAAACTTTGTTAAACTATTATATGATTAAAGCCTATTTGCAACATAGAAGAAAAGGATATTTACCTCTTAATAGAGCCATCCGGATGCAAACCAATTGCATCTAGAGTCCCCTTATCCATCACAAGCTGAAACTGCCTTTCCAACTTTGTCTCCAAAATGTCATCAACCTAAGAAGCACATTAAAGATCACCACTGTAAGGATCCAAAAAGAAAAAGGAAGATATATAAATATATATCTGTTTATATATATAATTAGCATGTCATTTGCCCTGAGTTTGAGTTGGCCCAGGCTAAAGATGGATGCAAGTTTTATTCGGATCAATCAAAACAGTTCCACAGGGAAAGTGACCTGTTCGCAACTAAGATGCTTAATGTTTGCCAACATCTAGTAGTTGAGGTTTCAAAAAGATAAATTGGGGTTTGAAAGCCTTTTAAAAAAAGACCCGCCATCATTGTACTGTATAACAAGAGTTAAGAGCACTTATAAAAATGGGAAGTATGGATCATAGTACCTATCAGGCTTTAAAACAATATATCAGATACACCAATCCTGTGCCATCAAAGAATTTGAAAAAATTTAAAATGACAAGGCTAAGTCCCTGCATCCAAATGAATTTTACAAAATGTCATGTTTTCTGCATTTTCTCAGTACTGACACTTTCCTTCTGCAAATGCCTTTTGTAATGATTGCTACAGTCTCTTGCTTATCAAAATTTGGCAAAGAGTACAATGTAATTAGAAGGGATTGATTTAAGGCCATTTCGAAGAAGCCAGATGGGATGGGCTGTCCATTTTTGGGACAGGTGAAATGAAAATCCTGATCATCATGCCACTTTTAATAGCAATCAAAAGGATCTTTCTTAAATGAAGGATGCCCCATTCTCATACTGTCACCATAAGGATATTTTCTATGTTATCCAATTTCCACAATCATATATGTGCCCATATAAAAGACCATAACAAGATGTAAATGCATTACCAATATCTATTTTCCTTTCTGAAAATGAGAACCTGGACTAACCTACTTCTAGAACTTCAGACCTCAACATAAAGATAAAACAACCAACAATGTCATATCTATGACATCAGAAATAATGCTTTAACTATGAAACACGTCCATGGTGCATAGACCTTGGAATTTTGCTTATCTATTTAGGCTTTACTATTGGTGGGTTGAGATTAATGCTATCATCTGGTATCCAGAACTAAGATAATCACAGTTCACCTTTATCAGAGAGGCTTAGCAGCCAACATGGGGAGGCAATACAACAAAAGAAGACACAAAAAAGGGGGAAAAAAGAGCGCAGCAACAAGGAGAACAGGTTAAGGGTTCAAAGTAACTGGAAATGTTGCATACCAGAAACTTAATATTAGAGAAACCGTAACGATCAGCAAGGCTCTGGGCAAGGTTGATTGCGCCTTCACTATAGTCAGTACCAGTCAAGTCAGAGAACCTAAATCCAAGACAAAAATTTTGTTAAGAGTTATTATGATCAATCACAGTGCACGCAGGCAACAGAATATAAAATAAAGAATAAAGATGCTGAAGGGGGGCAATGAGAATTCAAAGTTTCATCACAACCTTAAGAACTACATGTTGCAATGCAGGACAAAGAGAAAGCACTATTAGAAGGAAGAATCCCTTTGACAAGCACATCAATCAAGAAAGACCTTTGCAAGCTTATACAAACCAAGAAAACTCCTCCAGACAAAACTGTTGAAACTAAGTGCATAGATTCAACTATGATGCATAGATAGCTAACTATATGAGTACAGAGATGCACACATACACACAAACAAAGGCTTAGCTTATCATCAGAACTTTGGGAAAGAATCCTTCAAGAAGTCCAACGATAGATGTGCCTCAATAGCTAATTGTGGAGAATATCTCAACATTTTCAGTTGTTCAAGCCTCTAATCTCTAACTGACAAAATCATAATGGTTAAGGTTCTCCCCACACCATAACTAACCCTTTATAAATACATTTTCTTAATCTTTTGTAACTTTTTTCTTGCTTTCAAAAATATATATTTCCCAGAAGAAAAACTTTCTTGCTTTCCCAAAAGACAACAATTATTGTCATGCATCCATGCATACAAGTCAATTCCATGTGGAGAATGAAACTTAGCAATTATCTCAATTTTGTAGGCATCACAGTTACCCAATAATCGAGCAAGAGATCTAGATGCAAGACTTTATAGTTTCAAGCAGATTAAGAATATAATTGATAATGAACCTTCTTAGCAGCATCTACACTGCAGCCACCTATGTGGAGATTCTTTCCCTGGTAAGTAAATTAATCCAGACTCAGTTCAAATGGGATTTGATCAATTTAACAGGTCATGCTTTGCAGCATACACAAGATATAGAATCTTGTTGTTTGAGATTCAATGTAAAAGAGGCCAAGGAAGATGCAAGAAACCATGAGAAGAGGTAGTGAGACATGAAATGACACACACACACACACACAAACGTTTAAAATGACAAAAATGGCTTTAAACATAACTAAACATAGAAGCAAGATTTATGTTCCTGACACCAACTGCCTTGGGCCAGAAGGCTTAGTTCAATTGAGTAGAGTAGTTGTTGCATGGAAATTGAAGAGGAGAGGAGGTGCTAAAACTGAGTTTTTCATGCAAACCTCAGCTTTTTTTTATCTATCCACCAAAAGAGAGGGAGGGGAAGAGAAAAGAGAGCATAGTCCAAGAAAGAGGATTCAAACATTAATATAATAATAATAATAGTAGTAAAGAGAAAAGAAAAACATCAAAACACCAAAATAAAGAACAAAGAAAAAAAGTATGAAAGCTAAATCTAGAGAAGAGGAAGATTAAAAAGGTAAAACTAGGTCAAAAACTATGCAATGACAAGTGACGTGGGGGGAAAATCAATCCAAGTTTCTGAGAGCAGAGCATTTAATTTTAAGGAATACGTATGCAACTAAAACACATAACATCAAAGGAAGTGCCCCCATTTTTTTTTTCTTTTCTTTTCCTCAGTAAGAGAGGAGGCATTATCATTGCTGAGGAATAGAGAGGGTAAAAAAGCTATCACCTCCAAGGAGATTCAGGAGACCCATGGAACCAATCTTTGGATATTTTATAAGAGAAAGCTGAATAATTTATTTCGCATTTGAAAATTGAATCAGGTGGACAGACAGGGAGGGGCACAGTTCCAAATCAAGACTGGCTTATGCTGAGGGCAAATTCCAAAGTTAATGTACAGGTCAGCATGGGCCTTTTCCTTCAAAGTCTGTCTAGAGGTGTTGAGTGGCTTCTAAGATTGACATTATTTTACAAGGCTTACCAATTTCTTCTATTACAAACAAACTTATGCAAGATTATTCAATTGAAAGGAAAAACAAAGCTACAAAAAACATAATCTTTGTTAACATGCTGCTTTTTCTCGATATGGACTATTTAAAAATAAATCAAGCAGAGTAAATACCCCTGCTTAGCAAGTTCCTGAAGAAGCAGACCATTTCCTGTTCCAATATCAAGCACACTCCAACCAGACAAATCCCTTTCAACTTGTTCATCAGGCACAGATTTTACATCATCAATATGATTTGGCATTAGACCTTGAGAAAGGTTATTGCACAAGCTTTTAGTCCAGGAGGCAACAGTCTCCATGACTTCAGCTCCAAACCTATTTAAATAGGAAAAAAGAAAACAAGTGAAAAAGACTATTTAATCCTAAAAGTGAAAAAGAAAATATTTGATCCTTAATTTAAAGTTCATTAACCATTCTATCACAAGAGAACAACAGCAGAATATAGAAACATCCATAATTTGTGTCAATCACCTCAAAGTGCAAGTAATATATGGTGTTTAAAACAAGATTTAAGATAGAGAACTCATGTTCGGCCAGCATTATCTGACATGGCATTGAACACAGCTATGAGCCCTATTCCACACCAAGCATACAATTGAGGTTAGGTGACATCACTCAAAGATATTTTGTGAAGATATTTTGTGGATGCAATCCATTTTTTAATTCTTTTATTTTGTTACTTCAAAAAAATGATGAATGTTTGCATCCAACCTTTGTTCTCTTACAATTGATAACTTCTCATCGAATTTAAGTATTATCAGTTGTGCTTTCAATCATTCTGCCCAGTCCTCTAGTAATTACTTAATAGCTAAGGCCATCTTTAGATAACCATGGTTTTGGACTAAAGAATAGAATTAGTTTAAACGCATAAGGCCAAAGTTCTCTAATATTTCAATTTAAAGCATTTTAGAACCAACATAAATCAAAATTTGCTCACCAAAAATCTCTTCGTTTGGATATGAGCTACAAGTGCAATAGAATTAATTGCGAATTTTGGCAGAGATAACATGAAAAGCAAGTCATGGGTGAAGTTAGCAGCACAATCATTGATATGATGGTGAACAAAGCAGCTGAAGTGATGGGTAGCAGTTGAATCATAGTTGGCAATTCAATGGTGACAGCAGGGTGAAGCTACAGTAATAGGTCACGATGGTAATGGTAATAAAGATATTGATGATTGATCAAAGGTGGTGGAAGCAAATGCTGGTCATGATAACAGCAGCAATGGTGCAAGTAGATTGATGAATAATTGATAGGAATGGTGTGTGTGGTAGCAGTGGTGGGTTAATCATGTCAGTGGATCCAGCCATAATGACAATAGTTGTGGTTAATATGACTGTGTAAAAAAGGTGACACTTAATAGATGATCATGATGAAAATGACAACATACTGGCAATTAAGGCCAAATGGTAACAATATGTGAATTGATGGAAGTTGTAAGGGTCAAATCGGCACACCGATGGATTTGCAAAATAAATACTTCTCACAAGTACTTAAATCTCCAAAAGCCAGTCCTCCATATCAAAAAAGGATATGTAAAATCCTTTATGTCCTTGATACAAATAATGGAATGTTGAAGTACAAAATCTAAAATCTTTAGTCACCCATGGATTGTTCAATTAAAATCCCCAGATGCATACCATATGGTTTTGTAAATAATATCCAGCCATTGCCCTTGCCATCACTGACACTGCCACCATTACCATCCATCCACCAGCACTGTCACCACCATTAACCAGCTATTGCCACCATTGCCACCATTGCCCCCACTCGCCCACCAACCTTCCTATTTGCATGTAGCCTTATTAACCAACCAACAACGCATTCGTGACATTAACCCACCCACAATTCACCGTCATCAGCATTGGCACCACACCAACTTCTCATGCCATCACTATCACCATTGCCAGTGCTGCCACCATCTTTCACCACATCAATTACTTCTAACACATATCCAAGCAAAAAATTTTAAAAATTAATGAATATTAAATCAATTGACTTATCCTAGAACTTCAACAGTAAGGTAATCAGAACTTCAATAGTAAGGTAATCAGAACTTCATTTGATTGTCCACCTACTTTATCTTATTTGAATCTTGACAAGAACGACTAAAAGATCCAGTGGACATTCATACAGGTTCATATTGAGGGATACCAGGATACCTTTATGCATATTTAGCTCAGACGGGAGACTGCCACAAATTTGAAAATGAGGACAGGCTTGGGTATAAAGCATGGACACATTTTCTCTTATGCTTTAAAGCAAAAATGGTTGTGGTGGTTCATTTATTGCTTAATTTAAATGCAGACAAGTTTTACTGCTTCGCCCACATTTTGCTTTAGATAGACCATGCTGATAGCTGTAATCAAACTCCAATAATCATACTTCCATATTTATAAATATTCATAGTTCATTTAACCTATGATTAACAGGTTTTTATTGTCTAAAAGGCATCTCTTAAAAGAGCATATGACTTAGACAATGTGTCACTGATTCTCCAATTTGACAAGAAATCAAATTGAGCTAATGAGTGCTTAAAAATAGCAATCTAGCTCACAGAAACAAATAATAGTGCAACTTAAAGATGCAGTAACAAATGAAAAGAAGCAAATAAGCTAGAATGCAGCTAAAAGACTCAGTGACATATGCAAAAGGAGTAAATGAGGGGCCCAACTTTCCAAGATAGATTATATAAGTATTCTCAAATGATATTTTCAATAGCTAAGAATGTAAGATATGAAAATTACAACCATTAGTTTTGGTGTGAACTTCAATGCTGACGTGAAAGATAAAAAACAGCTTAAATTTTTTCCTGTGAATTACATTAACCAACAGAAGGATTATATCAAGCTGAGGAATTCATATCCTTACCAAATTTCACCAGCGTGGCCATGTTCTTGAAAATTAACAAGTTCATTTGCATATGCAGCATCCCAGTAACTCTGCAGACCCAACATTGATGTAGGCAACTCCGCATCAGGATCCTCCTTATCAGAACTGTTATTAAGGAAGCAAGATGTTAAAGTAAAATTTTCCCAACTTTACGCCTTAGAAAAATAGACCCTAAACAGCACCTATAGCTAATACTATACACACCGAACAATAATCAAATATCTCAATTTATCCCTCTTTCATCGAATGAATAATAAAGCCCATTTTTGGGCTGTTAAAAGGATACCCATCTGGACATTACCGTAAGGGCCCCTACCACATCACAACAGCCCCAGCGAAACACCAGCCAGCTACAATGGCCTTCATAACCCCCTAGCCCCATGAAAACCCCTAGATTATGTCCAATATACATCAGACGAATCTGTAATTTTCTCCTGATAATCTTCAAAATTTCAAATTCCCAATCTGTACAAACTCCAATTGCAGTGGAATGAAAACACATCATCATTGTCTAGTTATCATGCATTTCGTAATTCAATCAACAACCATTTCCCAATCGATTTCTCTTCTCCAAATTGAAATGCAGCACATACAATGTCAAAATCGTAAAAACCATCTACATTTATAAAATTAACATGGAGACAGAGAGAGAAGAGAGTACCCATAGTCGGAAGCAGGACGGAGAGCAGCAGACGAAAGAGCATCGGCGGCATCAGCTTGACGCTGTTCGTCATCGAGGGTGCTGCCGTAGTCGCTCTTTATAGACCATGAGTCGGCCGCCACCGACCGATCGTCATCCGAGACCAGATCGACGGATGTCGGTGCCCGTGACTGAGAGAGGTCTGGTTCCTCTGGTGGCAGTCTGATTCCGGCCATAATTGAAGTTTTAAGAGAGACGGAGTGAGATGAGTGAAGAGTTGAGAGAGAGAGAGCGAGAGAGAGTTGGGATATGGAATTGACGACCGCAACAAATTCAAAAGACTGCGCAAAATGGATCGATCCTGGACTTTGTAGACCTACGTCTCCGCACGATACGAATCCCGACGTTGGATTTGATTTTGACCTATTGTTGGATGGGCTTACTCACCATCTAAAGAGCCTGAGGCCTTCAAAACTTGGCCTGCAACGTGAACAATCCGAGCTAAATCCAGACTTATTTCCAATTAACTTTAGAAATTTTGTTTAATTTGTTCTAACTCAACTTATATAATATACAAGTTTATAAATTTGCATTATATTTCAGTCTATAGCTAATGGAATTAGCTTAGTCAGATATCAAACCTAATTGGGACACAAACAGTTTACAAATTTTTGGATATATATATTTTTTTTATTATACTAATCGGTATCCAAAATCATACTTTAACTAATTCGGTTCGGAACTTGCAGTGGTCCATTTAAGAAGGCTACCCTTCCAACATAGTTTTTTTCATACCCAAACCATGAGTCGAATTCAAAAACTTGGTTAAGAGATATAATACCAATTTTTTGATATATTTAAACTAACTAAATTAGACAAATCGGATATTAAAAGTTGTTAAAATACAAACACTTTCAAATTTCTTGATATAGTTGTAATTAAATCATTCATCTCTAACCATACTCTCATGATGTAGAATTTTGCTGAAAATTGAGACTAATTTGCAATTTTGTTCAATTTGTTTTCTAGCTAAGCAAATTAACCTATTGTTTAAGATTGAATTTGTATTGTAAGTTGACTCATTTAATTAGTAAGTGAGCCCTAAGTATTTATCCCTAACCAATACAAACACAAGGACGTTCTCAAATTGCTTCCCCATGGGCTAGCTTAAACCTAACCAAGACACTCGGCTTGAATTTTGAAGTCTTAGGACAAGTTGAATCTTGGGCCCAAACCCAATAGGAAAGGGAACAATTTTCCATTTATTGGCGCAATAAATCAATTAATTAACTCCGTGGTTTATGTGTTAAACTTTTGGAAGTAAATGATTTCTTTTTTTTTTTTAACAGGAGTGTAATTGATCCGGTGGTTGTGAAGCAAGATCTCATATTTGAGTATTGTTTACGAAAAAAAATAGATATCGAAAGTGTTTTACTCCTTAAAGATTAACCGATTAAAATTGAATTTAATTAATTTTAATATGATTATCAAATTTCAGCAAACCACTGAGAAGACATCCAAAGCAGTAAAATAGTCGATAAATTAAAAAATATATTAAAAGAAAAAAGGAAAAGAAAGAGAGTAGGGAATTGATTGCTGCTTTTGACTTTTCCCCCTCCGGCCATGCAATCAATCGCGCCTTAGTTAACATTTGAAGAGATCATAATTAGAATCGGAAACAATGGTAAGTCAAACCGCACTGAAATTCAAAATTTCCAACATGAAACAGATGAACAACTCATTCTTTCCGAATACTTTCCAACCGCACCATTAAATAAAACACTTCTAAATAAGATATCTAGTTTAAATTTTATATTAAAAAAACAAATATCAAAAATTTTATTACTTAAAATTAATTCAACTCAAACAAAATTTAGTTATATTTAAAATAATTTTAAAATATCAATAATTTATAAAAAAAAAATATTTTCCTACTGATATAAAAAAAGTCAAATATTAAATATCTGAATTTAATGATTTGAAAATTTTTGAGCATGAATGATCTACCATGTGGCTTCACAATATGAGCCTGAGGTAAGAAGAAAAATTAAAGACAAAAAAGAATAATTGAGACAAAGAAAAGAGAATTCAAAAGTCATTTGCAATATCATGATTTTTATAGCTAATTAGGATCGTCTACAACTTTCATGATATATATATATATTTTTGGAGATATCACAAAACCTTAAATCATCTGGAACAAACGGGCTCTTCAAAAATTGTCTCTAACAAAGGCTTCTTGGACCTGCACATAAGCATCCTATGTTTAAACTCTGGCGTCGAAAACTCTTCAATGTCCTCCAACTTCAGCTTAGTTTCTGTTTTACCCTCCTCTGTTTCATCTCCTTTGTTTTCCTCAACCTGCTGCGGAGCAGGCATAATTCTCTGGACCGCGCCGCCGCGCCCGGCTGATCTTTTGGCAGTGAGGAAAAGGGCACCCATGTCGGCGGCGGTGACCAGAGAGTTGAGTCTCTTCATGGGGAACATGACGTAAACGGTGGAGAAATCGAGGTCTTCATCCGCATTGAGAGGTGAAAATCTGCGACCCATTTGTAGAGATTGGGTGTTTACGAGGAAGAAGTTTGGGGTTTCGAACATGAGCTCGGCGGCTTTTGTGGGTTCCTCGAATTGTCGGATTTCTCCGTTGGGGAAGATCACTTTGGCACATAATTTATAGTGCTTCCCCATTGGGGCTGCTAGTGCGCACGAGAGGTAGTTGCCCATGTAGCTATGAGAGAGAGAGCGAGCGAGAGAGAGAGAGAGAGAGAGAGAGAGAGAGAGAGAGAGAGAGGTATGGTACCAAATGGAATGGGAAAGTGAAAAGGGAATAAATAAAGATAAAGGGGAAGGAGTCTCGGGAGGGAAGGAGTCATATGTCTAACTAAACAAATAGGTGGAAGATTCTAAGGCAAGTTGGGTAGACGAGTTAGAGCTTGAGAATAAGAGGGACTACATAAAATGGGTCAGCGCCCCGCGTAGCGGAAAGGACTAGAAAAATGTCACGAAAATTCCTTTTATTAGTTTTTAGTACTTTGAAATTTGAATTTTCTTATATTATATATTATATTCGAATTTTCATCGGTGTGCGCTGTGTGGGGGAGATTCCCTCATCTGTTTGATGCGTGTGGGTCCTACTCCTACTCCTACCATACACTTAATATACTACCTTTCAATTTCTCATACGATAAAATTATTAGTGAGATATTAACCGCCGACGTCAGGTTAATGAGCACTTCAATTTCCTCAAGGGGTTAGGCACCTTTTATCTTTTTTTTTTTTTTTTTTTTGTTTAAGACCAGACAATTTATATTATTTTATAATCATAAAAACTCAAGTCACTGTCTACCAGATATAGGTAGTCATTTTTTGGGATTAATTTAGTTTGGAGCAATTAGATAAGTGATGATAAGACTTAAGTTGTGTTTCTGTAAGATTCGGTAAAATTTATGTAATTTTATTCACCTAGTGAGTATGAAAATACAAGAACCGATAAAACTTGAGTAGATGAGTTTTAATGAAATTTAGGTTTTGATTGATGAGTAAAATTTTAGTACTCTTATAAGATTTTTTATTTTTTTATAAGTGAGAAAAGTGGGAATTAGTTTTTTTTTTTAAATATAGTAAGGGAAATGAGAAGCCATACCCTTTAATATCATGCTTCAAAAAGTAATACACCTCACTAAAACTCATGAAACCTAGAGAAACCGTCTATCCCATTCTAGCCAGAGCATCATTGTAATTGTTTTCTTTAGGATGAATAAAAGCGCCTAATGAAGTAAGGATTAACGAATGAGATGCTCACAATCCCGAATGATATGAAAACCAGGATGGGAGGGGGCCAACTCAGAAGAAAGCACCTGCATAAGCTTGCAAAATCGATCTCAAGGATAATCGAGAATAGTTTGGCCTGGATGTGGAGATAAAGACCCTCACTAACCCCACATAATTCTGTTGTAAATGAATTTGTCACCCTCAAATTTACCGTAAAGCCACATATCCAAAGACTCTGTTCATCACGAAACTCCCGACAACTACCTCCTGACACCCACCAGATCTAACTGCCAGAACGAAGATGTTCCTGGGTGTCTCCTCTTTATGCCAACCACCCATTTCTAGTGTAACAGAGGGAGGTTGTGACAATGCCTTTCAGGGAGAACTCAATGTCTTCGAATAAGTTTCTACAATGAGTTTTCCAAATAGCCCGTGGCAAGTACACGAAATAGACCGACCACGAAAGATCCATGTGTAGAGCGTGAGACCTACAGTTTTACTCCAACCACACATTCACCATTTGATTCCCCAACACTGTAAGAGAGAGGGGACGAAAGAAGAAGCCAAGTCCAAATTTTTTTAATTTTTACACAAACCATTAACAGATGTGGACATGAGTCTCTGAGACCTCCCTGCATAGGGGGCACATTGAATCATTGGTGAAGCCTCAACTGTATGGTAAGCTATTAGTTATTGAAGTACCATGGATGAGCTACCACACCGGAAATTTGACCCGTTTCTAACACTTTAACCTCTAGATCCACTTTTAAGATATCGTCAAGTCAATGTCTATTGCTCATAATCGACAAAATCTAGCATAAGCTGATTTAATGGAGAAAACCCCTGAGAAATCCCCTGCCCAATAGACCAAGTCCTGAGCCTCAGAATCGCGGGGGATCATCACAGCCCGCACCTCCTCTACTAGAGTGTCTGGAAGGAGGGCAGAAAGACCATGAATGTCCTATTGCCTTTCTACCAGAATCCCTGCAGGCAAAGCCAAAGGAGCATCTAGGATTCTCTTAATCAATGGGTCTGTCCCAGTCCAATTATCCTCCCAGGATTAGATGCTCCTTCCATTGCCCAGTTGCCAACTTAAACTACTCTAAAGAGATTCTTGAATCTTAAGTAGGCCTTGCCCAAAGAGGGAAACAAGCCGAGAGGCGGCTTTACTGGAGGAAATCAGACAGGTGGAGATATTTCCTCCTAAACACCTCACACCGTAGGGCCGTGTCCCAAGAAAGAAACCGCCAATCGATTTTTGCAAGAAAAGATTATTACCATCCCTTTTTCGAAATTTTGTACACCCTCTGATTTTGTTTTTCTCTCACAATTGTCAAAATGTTCACACACTGTTTTTTTCTTTTTTTTTTTTCTCACAAAAAACTTGTTTTTGCTGTTCGTCAATCAAGAAAAAGAACATACATTGTGCACGTAGATATGTCATTGGAATAATAGGAAGGAAAATTAGGGAATGAGATAACGAGACTTAACCACCCATTATACCTTAAATAAAAATTCAAAAACTTTTACTTTTTTGTTAGATGCCCCACGTGGGCTCCCTATAAACCAACCCAAAGAAAGAAACCGCTAATCGATTTTTGCAAGAAAAGCATTATTACCATCCCTAGTCTTGCTGAGACCTAGTCCCCTAACATTCTTAGACCAACGCCCCAAATTTCATTTTATTGCATGAATTCGACAGGCCCCCTCCGACTCACCCCAAGGGAACTGGCGGTTTAATCTTTGTTTTTTTTTTTGGGGGGCATTTTAGCTTTCTTTTAACCACATTTCTAACATTACCGACAATCCATTTAGTATCTTCCTCAAGGTGTCTCTAATCTTAACAATTTGCTTCCAGATTTGGGAGTCCATAGGCTTACGAAATCAAGTCCTCTCGTGTTAACAGAATTAAGGAAATAATATCAATTGAAAATCTTGATTATAAGAATAAAATTTGACATTACCAAAGAAGAATGAAATGATTAGGGTTTACAGGTTGAAGCCTTGATACCATGATAAGAATTGATCGTGAAAGAAAATGATTTTTAATTAATCTATTTTATTTTGGTACACATGTATATATATAAAATTGACATACATAATTATAAAATACAAAGAAATCAATTATGTAATGAAAGGAAAAAAGAATCAATTAAAAAGAAAAAATCAATTAAATAACTAAAAAAAAGAAAAGAATAAATATCAAATCTTATTTCTATAATTAAAATTTTCAAATGATGTTATTTTTTTAATTTTGCTAACATCCCATTACTTTTATGGTCATACTCAGAGATAAGAAACTAAACCCAAGGTGCTTTGGGATTGCGAATGATCTTGACAGACTAGCTGGGCAAGACGAGCTTTATTCATCCGGAGGTTGATCGAAAACCAAGACCACCGTTTGCTCCGGGAACGCAATCCTTTTCCCAAGACAAATAATGAATTTTCTTCTTTGCATCAAAATCACTCCAGAAGAGATTTCCGCACTTCTGATAAATCTACCTCGTTTCTAAGGTCCTCTTGTGCGGCTTTGACTAGTGCGACCTCATTTTTCTCAAAAAGAAAACCCCTATCAATTGTGAAGTCAATTTCTACGTCAAAATTGGAAAAAAAAAAAAATTTCTTCTTTCCCTTAAATTTCTTTTTGAATTTTTCCCCCTTCATCCTTGGTTCTTCATGAATGATAATTTGCCAAAAGAAAATGTAAATGTTTGATAACACGTATCCAGAAGATTTGTTATTTACATTAATTATTTCATACTCGTCCATAATTAATTTTTCCTATTTGGCTCCTTCCGCTATTTATATTATTGTTGAAACGTTGAAAAATAAATTAATAATATATTTGATTTTATTTTAAAAGTTTATGATAATATATAACTTTAAAAATTATAATTTCAAAATATAATTTTTCTAAATAAATATTATAATTTCTGATCTTTTAAGATTATAATTTTAAATATATATATATATATAATATTTTATCTCTTTTTCTAAAAAAGGAGGTGGATTGGCCGGTGGAGAAACTGATACCCAGTCATGTGAACTCAAAATTTTCAAAAGAACCTAGAAGACAATGACACTAACTTGCAAGACAAAATGTCCCTATATTTACGTGACCAAAATTGAATTAATTACTTACCCCCACAACAAATTTCTTCATAATTACTATTATTTTTTATAATTCTTCGATAATCATATCCAATTTAATTAAATTTAATTCAAAACGAATTGAGATATTAAGACATACAAAACTTTCTCAACTATTTTTATCACACACAAATTTTAAACCCGACACGTTTTCAAAAAAATAATTTAATGGTCACGTCTCCGTCTCTAATCCCATAATTTGGTCATAATATCGCGATATTTTTAGTTTAACTTATTCCGAGATAATGTTGGTGGTGGTATGTAATGTCTACTTCACGGGATCATTCTAATTGAAGATCACATGACAAAAACAGAGAAAAAAAATAATAATACTTATGTTGGCCTATCTATTATTCTATTAGTAATTAAAATTATTTAATATATGGGCAGGTTCAAATGAAAACTTAATTCAATTTATCTGCAAATTAATCCGTGCACTCATTCAATTGGACCCGATCAACTTCATTCTGTTTCTGCCAAATATATATACATACATACATATATATAAGTTAAATAATGAATGATTTATGGATCCAATAGTAAATATTAAATTCTTTTAATTAAGATTTTAAATTTAGATTTTAAGAATAAAAAATAGATGACGAGAGATTTAATCTCTAAATTAGATCCAATAAGTATTTGAATCGAATTAATCATATTTTTAAATATCGATAGTTAAGTAAAAAAATATATATCTTTCTCTACCTTTTGACCAAGATTGAGTAGTCAAGTAAAAACAATGCCATCCGAATTTGATTTGAGTTAAAAAACTGAATAATTTAGAGAATATGAATACTTTTTTCTGGCCAGCATCTTGAGAAAGAATTCTTTGTGATGTAGTAAGACAAGAAACTGGTTTGACTACTTCCTCAAGTGAACACGAGTGGCCGTTTAGAGGAATTTTTTTTTTCTCTTATAAGGAGAATTCCTAACAAACAAATTCTCTTCTCTTTAAATGTAATTTTTTTTTATGAATAAAAATTTTAAAAATAATTTTTAAGAAAAAAATCGTGGGAGGAGTTTTTTTCTTCTCCTTATTTTTATACGTCAATTTTTTAGGAAGTATATTTTCTTTTATTTTATTTATATTCTCATTTGAAAAATATAAAATTTTAAATATATTCAAATCATAAATTTATTTGCCCTTATGTCATTGGACTCTTCCTTTTTAACTTTAATTTTTAATTTTATTTTAAAATTTATAAAATCAATTTATTTTTTAAAATAAAAATATCAAACAACTTTTAATTTTATTTCAAAAATTATTAATTTTTATTTTTACTTATAAGAACAAGAAAAGCCAAAAAAAGCCGAGAGATTCTACACTACACTTATGTACATTAGTACGGTGGCTAAAATATTATGGCTTGCATAAGAAATGGTCAACCTTTTGTAGGTGAGTGTTGGGGAATTTGGAAGTTTCAAAATAAACAAGTCATAAAAGAAAGACAACATGCAATGCAATTTTAACCAACAACTCTACTCCATCAAAATTTGCTTTCTTATTGTCAAGATATATTTCTCAGCTTCCGCCCCTTCCCCCTATACATGCTGTGTTCACAGGGAAAAAATCATGCTTGCGAACTAATTATGGTTTTGATATGTTTGTGTTGAACTTTCCATACTTGTGGTTGGCTTTGAAAATTATATTTATAATTTATGCATGATTACCAAAATTTTAATAATAGGGTATGTGTCGCGGAATCCTCACAAAAATAATTCAGACACGACTACTTAGAGTCTCATCTTAAATTATTAAAATTATGAATGGCCATGCATTTTAACGCAGGAAATGTTGAGGTTTATTGAATGAATGAGTTGTCCTTAGCTGGTCCAAACATATAGCCCCAGCGATATTTAAAAATGGGGTTCCTATCCTATCCTAAGTACATTACGGTACACATCAAGCATTCATGAGAAATATATATATATATATATATATATGTGTGTGTGTGTGTGTGTGTGTGTGTATGTATATGTTAAAGAAATTATTATCAAATCATAATATTTTGATGATAATAAAATTCTATATATGTTACTTATCAATTTATCAAATGTGCAAGACTTATAAATTAATTTCACAGAATTTTTAAGTTATAAAAGTGGAGACCATAGAAGTTAAGTAGAATCAACTGAAAATCAGATTTCAAAACGGTACTTAATTTTCAAGCTTGTCAATAAAATTCAAATCATTTGGAAGATTTAAATCCAACATTTTTACTAGAGATAAAATAAAAAATCAAATTCTAAAGTTTTTTCTTTTTTTTTCTAGAACTACAAGCTAATTTTTATGGAAGCTTTTGCCACCTATAACTTCTCCACCAATCCACCATTTTAAAATTCAAAAATATCAGGTTAAAAGAGAGGTTGTTGGTATTTAAATTTAAATATTTACAGAGATAAAAATCAAAAGATATGGTAGAGAAAATTAAATACAAAATCAGCTACTTATCATATTTTTACAATAGTAAAAGTTGGTTGGGAGGGCATGTTTGCAGCTTTATAATTTTACGATTGTCAACAGTTTTTGACACACTTCCTTGGATTTAAAGTACTATATACAAAGAATATTCAACATATTTTACAGAACAATTTTGATGTGTTGGGAGTGAGATATTAGATTCCAAAATAGACTATTTGAACAACCTGTGAATCTATTTACTAGAGTTTCAGGAATATTATTTTGTATTTGTTTGTATTATAAAGTTTCAATAAATTTAGGGAGAGTGTGAGGAGAATTCTCTTGGCTTGATAGGCTAGGTATGAGAGAGTTTGGATTGAATTAGTATTAGACTAAATTATCTTCTAATGTGGAAGGTGCAAATTATCAATATTAGAATATTGTACTTATCTATATAACTCTCTTTGCATTGTGAAAAACTATTGCTGGACCTTGGTTGTTGAATTAGAAAAGTGGACGTACGCACAAAACCGAATCATGATAAATTGGGTTTCACTTTCTATCCTTACTCTTTGGTTTATATACTTATATTTGCATATTTCATATAGCTCGGTTATAAAATTAATCAAGATTTTAAGTAGAGTAAAAATTAGAACTTAAAGCCAACTAATTCAACCACTCTTATTGGTTACAAAGGGACCAACAAGTAATATCAGAGGTAGTACTTGACTCCACAAAAGTGCTGACTTTTGAGCCAAAACATCCAATGGCATCTTACTTAAATTTTGGCCAATCCACCGGTGGGACTCCATACTTTGATGGAGTAAATTTTTCCGATTAGAAGTGTAGGATGGAGATTTTTATTAAAGTTACATATTATGATACTTTGGAGGTTATTTCCTTTTGAAATTTATATATAAAAACCCCTACAATGACTAAAGAAGATAGAAGAAAATGTCAATCAATTCACAAGTAAAACATTTATTGTTATGTGTAATATCTCCAACTAAATTTAACTTAATTTCTTCTTGTTCTACAATTAAAGAAATTTGGAAGAGATTGTGTATCACTCACACAAGCACCAGGATTGTTAAATACATTAGAATTAATCTTTTTATGTAATAATATAAGTTGTTTAATTTTCAGACTGGAGAATAAGTAAAAGAGATATTTAATTAATTTATCTCAATTACAAATAAACTAGAGTCTTTTGGAAAACTTTTTTCAGATACTGATATTGTCAAAAAAATTTTGAGGATACTCCCTGAAGCCTGGGATGCAAAGAAGACAACAATAGAGGAAACTCATGACTTGCCAAAGCTGTCTTTGAATGAACTGAGAGGAAAACTGATATCTTATGAAGCTGATGTGTTTCATGGTGTTGAGAATGAAGGAAAAATGAAGTCAATAGCCTTTGTAGCAAAAGAAGATGAAGAATCTGATATTGAAAGAATAAGTAATGAAGAAATTGACATTTTTATCAAGAAACTAGCTTGTGTATTTAGAAAAAAAAGGTAAAAGTTTCTCCAAATTTCATAAAACTAACAATTCTCGAAAGTTCAAATATGATACAGGAAAGTGTAGTAAAAACAAGGAATAGAATGAAGAACTTGTGTGCTTTGAATGTAAAAGAGCTGGACATATAAAATATGAATATTTAGTTCTTGTAAAGAAAATGTAAAATTTGTAAAAAAAAACTAAGTCAATGATGGTTACTTGGAGTGATTTGGATAAATCAAACTTAGACTCAAACTTAGAAGATTCAAAGTCCAGATGAAGCTAATATGGCAAGCACTCAGATGAAATCTAACTTTGAATGCTGTATGGATTTTGATTCTGATGCTAACAATACACTAAAATTGATTTCAAAGTTTAGATGCAAAATATTGGACTTAGAAAATGAAAAAAAAAAAACTACTGAAACAAACAAACGATGTTCTGAATTTTGAAAATAATATTTTAAAATCTGAAAATGAAGTTTTAAATTCTGAAATTAAAGTTTTAAAGTTGAAAAAGAAGTTATAAAGTCTTAAAATACTGTTTTAAGAGAAGAAGTAAGCTATCTGAAAAATAAAACAGAAAACTTATCAAAATCAATAAAATCAACCTTTCAAAAATTCAATAAAAGTGATGAAAAATTAACTAGATTATCTGTATTTTAAAAACATGATTTTTCTATAAATGGTTTAGGGTATAAATCTGAAGATGAGTTTTGTTTACAAGCTAATAAAATAGTATTTATAAGTACAACAGAAAATAGAAAATACGAAAAAATTTCAGACTGCATAAATCAGATATAGAATCAATGGTCATAGAAACATAACTTTTAAGGGTAGATGAAGTCATAAACCTGTTTATTTTTATAGAAATTTCAGGAATTTTTCTAATTCACAAAAATATGATTTTTCACATGTAAAATATAGATATATAAATGATTTTCAGAAAATGAAAAATACTTTTTCATATTATTATTGTCGTAGAATTGAGTATATTGCTAGATTTTGTTGAGGACCTAAACTAATTTGGATTCTTAAAAATAAATGACCCTTTGAATAGATATTAAAAAAAAATTGATACACAAATGAAGGAGATAATGAGAATACAAGAATTTCTCCATGAATATGATAAAAATAAAGGTGTAAAAATTGAAAATGAGCTTAAAGAAGAAGTCATTAGAGACCGAAAATTTTCATTTAATCACTTGCTATTGGTGATATAGATAAAGATATAAAACTAAATCAAGTTATAAAAATATAGAAAATCGATTTGTATTATTGTCTAGCACAGAGAAATATGTGTCAATAGCAAATTATTATGTTTAAATTTTATGATTAAAACAATAACTAATAGATTATGAGCCGGATAATTTCATCCCTATGACTCATTTTGATTCTTCTTTTACCATTGCAGATAATTATAAATCCAGATGTGTCAAGTATTTAAAACTGACGGTGATTTATAATTATCAGCAACCGTAAAAGAAGAATCAAAATGAGTCATAGGGATTTAAGGAAGAATTAATATTCTAAAAAAACATAGGATCAATGTATGAATCTTCTTCAACTACCGCAAAAAGACAGCTGAAATAATTCAGAAACTTCCAGATGACTAACTCCTGACTAACTCCTGTGATGTTTGCTGAATGTTTTTGCTACATTTGTCAGACTTTGCTATTTTCATGTTACACTTGTTTTTATACACTTTTCAGTCTCTGTCAATGAAGATCTTATCTTTTTATTGAACATGTGTCATTTGAATGTAATGTCTTTTTATTTTTTGGTGAAACAAAAAGGAAGATATAGAGAAATAAAAAAGTGAAAAAATTGTTCATATATTAAAGGGGAGATAACAAAATGCTTGTATGTTCATAAATTGAGGGGTGCATGATATTGAGCATTCATGAGCAATTTTTTTCAATTTTTTATGGTTCTATTGTTATCAAAAAGAGAGAGATTGTTAAGAAAATTATTATTAAACCCTAATATTTTGATAATAATAAAACTTTACATATATTATTAATCAATTTACTAAGTGTGCATAATTTATAAGTTAATTTTGTAAAATTTTTAATTTATAGAAGCGGAAACTATAGAAACCGAGTAGAATCAGTTAAAAAAAATTTCAGAACAAATATGAACTGCTGTGGTTTTAATTTATTTTCAATACCTATCTCAGTATATTAAGTATAGATTGGGAGCTGCCTTAATTTTTAAATTTGTCCAATTGGGTTAATCAAATTCAAATCACTTGAAAGATTTAATCTAACGTTTTTATTGGAGGTAAAATGAATCAGATTCTAAAGTGTTTTTCTAGAAGTACGAGTTGGTTTTTAGGAGAGGTTTTACCACCTATAACTTCTCCAACAATCCACCACGTTAAAATTTGAAAACATCAAATTAAAGAGGGATCATTGATGTTTAAATTTGAATATTTACAGAGGTAAAAATCAGAAGATATGGTAGAAAAAATTAAAAACAAAGTTAGTTACTTACCATATTTTTACAACAGTAAAAATTGGTTGGGAAGGCATGTTTATAGCTTGATAACTTCACAATGGCGAACAATTTTTGAAACACACTTCCTGAGATTTAAAGTACTATATACAGAGAATACTCAATATATTTTACAGAGCAATTTCGATGTATTGAGAGTGAGATATTAGATCTCAAAGTAAACTACTTGAATAGTTTGTGAATCTGTCCGTTGGAGTTTCATGAATATTGTTTATATCGTAAAGTTTCAATAAGTTTAGGGAGAGTGTGAGTAGCATTCTCTTGGATTGATAGATTAGGCATGAGAGAGTGTGAATTGGATTAATGTTGGACTAAGTTATCTTCTAAGATGGAAAGTGTAGATTGTTAACATTGAAGTATTGTATATGCCTTTAGAACTCTCTTTGTATAGTGAAAACTATCGCTAGTCTCTGGTTTGCTGAGCTAGAAGAGTGAACGTAGACACAAAATCGAATTACTATAAATTGAGTTTGACTCTCTGCCCCTACTTTTTAATTTATATACTTATATTTGCATATTTCATATAATTTGATCATATAATTAATTGAGATTTTAAATAAAATAAAATTTAAAATTTGAAACCAATCAATTCACCCTCCTCATTGGTCGCATAGGGACCAACAATATGTATACATTTATATATATAATTTGATCAAATTTAAAGAGTAACCGATTTGGAAAAAGTCTTATATATACCCTATCTAGAATGTTTGCATGTATAATTGAGTTTTAATCACATTATTTGTACATTTGTGATATATAATATCAATATAAATAAATTTGTTTAAATAAAGGTGGAATAAGAAAAAATATGCCTGCAGACTAATTATCGATTTTTTCAAGAGGGAAAATACCTATCGCTAGATTTTATGAGGGAAGTAAGGAAAGGCAGCTCTAAACATGGTCATGGTTACAGGAACTAACGGTTTCTGTTTCTTAATTTAAAGGAATTGAAGTGGAACCTTAAAATCATTTTTATTGGGTTTGGATCAAATCTTTTTTTTTTTTTTTTTTTTTTTGGGGTCTGAAGAGTTCATTTGTTTTTAATGACAAACGTAATTTCATAAGAAAATATGAATAGAAGACCACAATTTTGGGTGTGTAGCTTGATCACACAACCTATACACTTTCACAACATTCGTGAGGAGGCCTTTCTCATGCTTTGAAGTGGGTTTTTAGGAATGTTTTGACTCACAACATAATTTCATAAGGAAATACAGATTTGAAAGGAGAACATTTCCTTATATAGACATCCGAAAAATTATAAATAAAAAAATCAGAAAAGGTAAATTGAATTAATGAGAGTGGAAAAAAGAATGGTAAAAAAGGCAGGAAAAAATTTATTTCCTTTTATTGATTTAAAAATACGTAAAAGAAATTATATATATATATATATATATTTTGATACCTTGGATTGACCACTACTTAGTATTCGAGATTTCACCTTGACTAAATTTAGACCGACAGCTATAGAGCCCACTTTGCGAGGTGGGTCTCCCAACATTGGTTTTTTCTCGCTCATATGCAGAGTCGAACCCGGGCATAAGGGGTGGGACGCAGCTCCCTTGACCAACTACATCAATGAATGTTGGTAAAAAAAAATTATATATATTTATATGAATTGTCACGTAAACATTTTGTTTATTTGTTCTAGAAACTCATTATAAAATGTATATATTATTATTATTATTATTATTATTATTATTATTATTATAATAGTTAATTCATTGATAAAACCAAATTAAAAGTGTTTTGTGAATGTTGTGAAAACACAATATATATAACTTGAAAATAGAGTCTCTAATAAGCCATAAGCTTTTGTTTTTTTTTTCTTCTCAATTACCAGATAGAGTTATTTATGTTTTTTTTTCTTTTTCCTAATTTTTCTGCTCTAAATGCGATCAATATGATGTTCAACCTTGGGCTTGATTGGAATAGACTACAACTTTCTTCTTCTCTTTTATTAGCGTGAGAAAATTGACTTGGACATTCAGCCTACGAACACGGCACGGCAACTGTACATGCAATGACTTTTCAACACTGAAGCTTAAAGTCAATGGAGGAGAAGGCAGTTTGGCAGTTATATTCCCATTCTAGAGGCACAACCAACACCGTAAGTGTCATACTCGAAAGCAACTTTAAATAGACCATAAGGGGTGGTACAACTCAATTTCTACAATCCAAAGACTTGCAGATTCAATTCTACAGATGGATTGTAGACCTTTCCAGGCTTTCTCAGCAGAAACTTGGGACAGCCTTCTCAGAATCTTCAGCCACATTACGGTAACAAGAAATCATTGCAAATGTATCCATCGACTCTTAACTTCGGGAGCAATTGGATGTTCCACATGACACTTAATGGACGTGTCGACTTTAACCTTCTCAGAGTTTAACTCCACTTTTTTTTTCTTTTTTTTTTTTAAATATCAACGGGTCAAAGGTTTTTGTTGACTAATATGATTTGAGTATTTGTCCGACCCATTTTAAAGGAAAACTATTTTAACATAATTTTTTTATTTTTAAATTTCGAATCTAAAACTTAATTAAATAATTTAATACACTTATATATTAGACCCACCGTCGGTTGTTAATAACAATTGAATGCCGTTGGTTTGATAATTTGGGGTATTTTAAACTGAGAGCAAATAAGCGAACAAAAGCATGCGGATAAAGAATCAGTCAATTTGGGGCTAAAAGGAGTGCTCCCGTGAGTGGAAAAAAAAGTATCGACAACAGTGGTTAGCACCCCGACAATTTTTTAATCATAAGGGGATAAAGTGTCTCTCTGTCATACCACATGGAGGCAATCCGATCACAATGCCTCCCCCCAAAAAAAAATAATAATAAAAAGAAAACCTCAGTATCATTTCTTGCTCAAATTCCCACTTTTCAACAGATTGATAGAATAAAATATGAAGTATGACGCGCGAGTGTTCGACTTCACCTACATTAGAACGTGCTAATAGATTGAGGTCCATCACTTTGTGGAACAAACGGTAACAAGAGTAGAGATAATTTAGCATTTTCCAAGGAAAATGCTTTGCTTTTCTGTGTTTATTCATAGGCTTTCTCATCTGAGAGAGAGAGGATAGTGCTCTGTACAACCAAATTTTTTCGGCTGTATCATTTGCATGTTTAGCAGACTGGGCAACTTCTCCGTAGAAGGTCGGAAACTTCTTCTAGGACTTCTATGACTCTGAAGAATGCAAGCCTTTCAGAAGGATCTTTACTCGTGCATTTCTCTATTAGACTACATGTAAAGGTCATTAGGAAATCAGTATATGGATAATGGGAAAATTATAAATAAAATGAACTGTATTCCATAGTTTCATCTGGTAGTAAAGGGGCCAAATGAAACGCTAACTAGGTGCACTTCATGTCAGTTTCAGATCATATGTGCATGTTATCCAGCCAAAATGAATTTTCACTGGTTTATTAATAAGCTAATGGTAGAAAGTAATTGAGACAACAGACAAATGACTAGCAAGCAATCCCTAAAAGCCAGATTTGCTACCGGTATAAAGATGTCGAACATGAGGCGTTTCGAATTGCTGCTTTGCTGTAGTTAAAATGGAAGACCTAAAAATCATTAAATTTAACTATAATATCAATTTCTGAAACTCATGTTAACTCATCTCTTCTATGAAGAGATGAGACAAACACTTGGATTTACTAGGGTGTATGCTACAGAATTATAGCAATCAACAAGGCAGAACTACAACTCTATTCGGTTAAACCTATGATCAGAGCTACAACTCCCTATTACTCTGGAAATGCAAAAGATTTGTTTGTTTTTCTGCCTTTTTCTTTTTTTATTTTATTTTATTTTATTTTATTTTATTTTATTTTATTTTATTTTATTTATTTATTTATTTATTTTTTTGTCTATCTTATTGGTTGAAGAGGAGAAGAAATCGTTCTATATTTCATTAAGCCTTGAAGTTGGAATATGGCAAAGGCAGGAAAAACACCATCTTCCTGTACCCCAAGGAGGTCGAATAGATATAAGTCTCTAGAAAAAGGAAGAGTACAATGATCATATGGAGTTGACTACTTGGAACTTTTTCTCCTGCTGCCAAAGTGGCCTCTGTTTGGCTTTTCAGTCCAATGCTAATTTTCATCAGTTTTTATTTCATCTAGACATAAAGAATGCCTCGCTTGACCTCCAGGAAAAGGTCTTGATGGCCCAAAGGCTTAGTTTTATTGAACAGGGGCAGTTCAGGTTCGTACATTGCCTATCTACAATTTGAAGCAACATCCCAGAGTAATGGTTTTGGAAATTCAATGAAGTCGTGATCATTGAGCTGGATCACTCCATTTCCTATAGGGATACAAGTACGGATACAAGTGCAGGAAAACTCTTGTTCATTGTGCATGGCGATGACATTATATTACTACCTCTAGTAATGACATCAAAGGGATTCAAAAGTTCAAGACTTTCCTGAGGAGTAAGTTTTAAACAAAAGGTTTGGGAAGAGTAGTACTCAATGACGAAAATGGATTGCTGTCTTAAGAGGAAATATGCACTAGATCCATATCTAAGGTGCTGTAGCATAAGCTTACAGAGTCTTCAGAGGATCCTAGCAACCAACTCCCGGACTTGGATTAGTAGGCTAGGATATCAACTGAGGTGATTACCACAAATTTGTTCCTTAGTTAAAATTACTTACAATTTCTAGACCATGTAATTTTAGTTAAAGTAACTGTTGCCAGTTGATCTTTGGGGTCACTCCTATCGAGGAAACCCAACTCCAGCCTTATTTGTACAAAAACAAATATTAAAACACAACATGAGACTAACACATTTAGAGTCCCAGAAATTCTGTAAACTGCTCTCCTTTTCATACCTCTAATATCACTGTGTAAGCACACGTATTCATGCTAGTGTATAGGCAATTCTCTAAACTTCTTTTCATACATCTAATATTATGGTGAAAACATGTCATTCTAAGATAGTTTGAAGTAAGAAAAACGCCAAACATTTTGCAACTAACAAGTCAGTTTCAGTGATCCTTAAAATATACATGAATTAAATAATGTCCCATCAGGAATGAACTTCCAAAATTTCATCTTTTTAAATGCAGAGCAGTTCAATTGATCATCTTTGATAATCTTCTAAATTTCAGCCATTGTGGCCTAGACAAATGTACGCGACAAGCAAAGTTAGAAATTGGATTTGAATAAGTTCACTTACTTTTGAATTCTGACAGGATATCGGCTGACTGTGAACTTTAGTTCAAAGTCATATGATTTGAGATGTGTATAATCCCAGTTCATGTCAGCAAGTAGGTGCTTTCCTTCCAGCATCTGCAAAAAGTTTTCCATTTTGAGTGTAAATATGAATGGAAACAGTGAAAGTGAAATAATCTCAATCCTGTGATTGGTATTTGCATGCTTGACGCTTATAGCAATAATTTGAAGTACACGACAAGTATATAATTATGTATATTTGTGTATGCTGTAATACTTGAGTCAATACAAATATGAATCTACAAAGTGACAGAAGAAGAAACCATGTTAAAGTGAGAAAGAAAACAAGAAAAAAGATAAAATTCAGTACCCTAGAATGTTAAAGCAATCAAAGGGTGCTAGTCTGTCTCCTGAGGAAGATCAGATGGAGAGGCATGCTAACCCCCCAAAATAAATAACTCAATAGGACTAGGAAATAATTTCTCCTACAAAAGATGTCCAGCAAGAACTGGCTCTGAAGGACCCAGCATTCCTTTTTTCACCAATTGATCGAGAATGGAGCACAAGTCTACATCCTCTTTGTCCCTCTTTGCATCACAATTCCCCTAAAGTTTGTAAAAAGAATTGGATCCAGATACTCGAGCAAATAAAGTGCACACCATAAAGGTGAATCTTATATTTTTGACAGGTCCACACCAATCAGATAGTTCAAAAACAAATGGAAATAAGTCCCACTGCTACAATAACACAAAACAATTGGAAATACGTGATAAATATATGATATTTTTTAGTGGATTAAATCTTAAGCTTGGAAGGAACCTTAGCTTTTCGAACAGGCATCCTATAGAATATCAAGATGCAGTCAAAAAGAAAATTAAATGCTCATTGAATTGGTTAATAGAGAAAATTCTGATCCAATCCAAGGTTCAGGATCTGAATATTGATTAAGATCATGCCTAAAAGAATTCAAAATGGCAAGCAAAACCATAAGCTCTGATGTCTCCTTGTCACTAAGAGACCCAACCTCCCTCAAGAGAAAGAAAACCAGATACAAGCATCACAAGGTGGAATGCTCATTGAAAGGTACGACACTTATTCCTGTTCAAAGATGTTAGCAAAGCCAAACACTGTTATTCCTGCTCTTTCTATAAGTTATCAGTGGAGGGAAAAAAATTCCATGTGCTTGCATGGGAAATGCCAACTGCATTAATTATATTGTAGATCATTGCTGCTGTTTATTGCTCTATGCCACAGTTAATCTATACAGAAAACAACCATTTTCCCAATGAAGCATGCTTTAGGACACCACATTTCCTGTTCAGTGTATGTGTCCGCAAGCGAACAAGAATACTCTTCGTGCAAAAAAAAAAAAAAAAAAAAAAAAAAAAACTGCTAATTACTTGGTCTTATCATTAGAGGAGTGATTCAGCAGCCAAAACTGCCACAATGCACTTCTGATTTTGACTTCGGGTAAACAAACAACTTTGGTTCACAAACCTTCAACAGCAACCTAGTAAGAGGTCATCTGCTATCCATACCTTCAAAATCCTTTTCTTTTCTTTAAAAACAAGAAGTTTTCATTCCTTCCATTTGCTATTTCCATTATCTTTTCCCTTTTTTAATTACTTAGAAGTGTTTGGGTTTCACTGATAAATTGAGTGCAAGTGACAAAGGGCAAGTCTCAAGAGGTCATTAAATGGGACATAGGAGTCATTAACGAGCAGAGGATCAAGGTTCAAATCTATCCTCTTCCCTTATTTTACAAAGGGAAAAAGAAAAGGAAGCTATCACAAACATTATATGAAAATTTGCATTCTAGGGAGCTTTGTATTATTCCATAATATTTTGAAGTTGATGACTTCAATTTTTCTAACCTCATAACTTGATAATTTTCAGCCTCTTATAACTGCATGAAAAGATATCACTACTTTTTAGTTATTCACAGGACCGAAACAATATTTTCACCTTCTAGCCAATTATTTTTGTTCTATCATTGTGCATTCTTATTATTTTATTGACTCCTGTTCACAATGTATAATATAATCACCATTTCCAAAATCTATGAATGACTAAACAAACTATATAACAGGTATCTGAGTATATAGAAAAACTTTATCAACCTGAATACCGTGAGCAATAGCCAACCATGATATCACCAGAAATTTCAGCTGCCCAATATCCACAAGATACTTGATATGTGAGAAAGATTTGACTGAAGCTAAATCTCACTTTTATTCTCTGATTGGCATGTAGTTAATTATTCTAAACTCAAAGTATCTGTGTTATCTTCAGAATAATAACATAGTAAAAATATGTTATCTTTGGCTAGAAAGATGAAAAATAAGATGACTCAGGAGCCTTAGAAGTGGAGTTCAGAATAGATTGCTTGCTGGTGTGCTGATTAATATCCATGTTGCTAATTAAAAGTATTACAGCATCAGGTGTCATAAAGGAGATCCATTTGTATAAGGGAGCAATCACGGAAAACAATCCACATGCTATGATACAGTGTTAGCTCACCTGATAAAATATGATTCCAAATAAAGCAATATCATTCTTTGTGTCATCCACCGAGCTGCCGAAGTCAGAAGAGTCATCATTTCTGTGGCCTGAAAAGAAAATAAAAACATGAAAGAATAAGAAAAAAAGAGATTGGCTGCAGCAAAAATGTTGAGCAAGGTAACCTATTAACAGGTCAAAGATCATTTCACATAGGGCACCTTGATTTTGGTGTGTTCTTTTATACAACATTTGAACCCAATACTCGCCAATCTTCAAGTGGCCACCTTCGTCTAGCAACAAGTTCCTAGATCAACACCAAGTTTGAAGGGATTCTATCAGATGTTTTACAAATGATAAAGTTCTAAGGATTAGAACTCCTCAGAAGCAAAGAAAACCCAAGATAAAATAAAGGAATACTAACTTATCTCTATTCAGCACCATTAAACTATAGTCTATAGGCACCAAAAAGAATGAACATAAGAGAAGCATAACAATTTTGTCCATGAGAGAAGAACCAATATCCTCATTCAAAAGATCCTAACATTCTGCTCCCTTCCTATAGAACAAAAGGTAGCAATACAAGAACTTCACTAAAGTGGAAAAAAAAGAAGCAATTTTCTACTCTCCAAAACCTCTAAATTTTGTCAAAAGCAACTCCAAACCTACTAATTGTTACACAAAGAAAATAGGGGTTTTACATCTCCACAAATAGAACAATGCAAACATGTGGAAATTAGTTTCAGATTCCTTGTAACACATGACACAAATAATCCAGGAAGACAGCTTTCAAAAATCTCTCTCTCTCTCACATGCACGTGCACACACACACATACAACAAATGATTTGTACTGACCTTCTTAAGTAACATAAAACAAGTATAAGGCTCAACTTTGGCAACAACCTTTGCCTTCCAAATGAAACCAGTTAGGGAAAGAGGAGAGGCGCGGAGATAACAAATAAGAAGATGAAAGAAAAACTTGCAAGAGAAATCACAAGAAGCATCAAGGCTCAAAATCTAATATCAGAAACATTTTGAAAAGGTTTGTTTCATTGTGGCAACAAAATTAGGGAGGAAAACTCTATAGCTTCCATATTATTAAAATTCTTTAAAACTTCAAGAGACCGAATGAATCACCTAGTTATAGAAATTTTAGATAGGGACTAATGAAGCATAAACAACTCACAGAGTCAAGGAGAAGTACTAAATATAGGAGAAACTCCAATCCGAGAATCCTTCCAAAAAAGAAAACAAGAACCATCTCCCACATTGAAAGAGACTGAAGGAAGATGTGATATAACTGAAAGATGTACTTCCAAGGATTACAATGGGAAGCTCTTGTCACATTGTATTCATTCTTTTACCTTATTCTATAAAAATTGAATTTTAAGAGGATTTTTCATAGACATTTATCAACTAGGGAAATGTATCTGGACACCAAGTAGCCGAGGCCCAATCTACCTTCAAATTTCATTTTACTAACTTGCTCCAAACTTACCAAATGATCCTCCTAGCCAATCTGCTCCCCAACCACAGGAAGTCTCTCATTAATTTCTCAATATTCTCATGGAGAAATGCATGAGGACAAGGGTAACATAACCACCTAGAGAGAAAAAAGCACCCTTCTACCCATCTCGCCTCCTACTAATCCTAACCATAACAGGATCCCAAAAACGAACATTTCTTGGACCCCCACCTCTTCTCACAATTAATGATGGCTACCAATTCATCACGAATTTTACAAGACACATTTATACTAAAAAGTTCATTTTTGGCCATATTGATGTTAAGCCCCGAGACTTTCTCAATCATGCTGAGAAGAATGACCGTATCCCAAACTAGATCAACACCAGAAATTTCAGTCTACACCGATCATTGCACTTGCATATGTGTGTGTCTGGTGTCTACCTAGAAAGGTGCAATTCAAATACATGCAGAATGAATTATTGCTTATAGAGGAATGCACACATAGCTACAAAGATATACAAGCACATAAATGTTATACACTTGTTGTATAAGAAAGTTGCGCATGCATATTATTTGCTGAAGTTTCCTGTATGTAGTGAACAAATTATATGCAAGCTTGAATTTCTTAAAAGAATACAGCAAAACAATATGAGGTCAGAATTGAAATTGTTTGTCCTCATGTTGAGTTCATGATTTTGTATCCAGGTAAGGAATGAAATAACTAATATCCTTTTTGGATTTATATTCATTTTCTATAACAAAAATTTAGTAGGTTTCAATCTAATACAATCTCTTCCTGAAACTGGCAGTCATTAATAGAAATTGAAGTAGGTCTGATTCAAGAAGACTTGAAGGGAAAGTTCGTCATAAACATGTCAAAATACCTTGCAGTAGATTAACAATACGCATAAAAAAATTTAAAGTGCAAATGAAACCCTAGAAGTAATCACAATGAGTACTTCCATATATTTCTCAGTCAAATTAATCTTACAAGAATAAGAGATACTATTTATAAATCTTAATCCCTTTGCCACAAAAGATATCCATCTTTTGCTTGCTAGAAAAAGACCTGAGGCCTGAATTATGATGTTTGTCCGCTGCCTGATGAAACCATATCATTTGAACTCACGCAGGTGAGAATTGAAGATATGCTCCATTCACACAACAGCTTACTCCATTGCTGGGGCAAGCATTTCTTTGTGCAAATGCATAATACTTGTCATCACAGGAAGTCCAAATTAAACATAGGATGGAATTTGTAAAGATGAGATTACCTGGAGTTCAAATAGTTGTGAACTATTGGGTGTGGCTTGTGCTCATGAAGATAATTCATTCCCCTGTTATTGACATAAGAAAGAAATAGTCTGAGAACTAAGATATGTTTTAGTACACTCTGTCTTTCTGCATAGGTAAGCCCAAAGCTGTCTATGTGGCACATGGCTTTACATAGAAAGGGGGGTCAGAATGTGAAACTTTAAAGAGACTCAACAAGATGAATCATTGAGAAAATGACAGTCCTTCCCACATTTATGTCAAAAGGCTGCAAAGGTCAGTGGGCTCTTATATTGGGGGAGGATTTTCTTTTAGTTGGCCTTGGCTAGGCAGAAAATAGCAAATCTTATACTTGACAATTTTTAACAAAGTGGAAGTGCAAAATTACTACTTTTGCTCTACTTTGAACAACAAAAATTTCCCATTAACAGATGATGGAAAAGTATTAGATGGTTCCATCCACTTTTCAAGGGTAACATACAGAAGTATGAATCTTATTTTGCTGATCATGTAAGTTTTGACACCTATTTTGGGACATGAAGAAACAAAATAACCTTTGTCATCCAAACTGGGACAGGGGAAATGACTTTCATAATATAAAGGACACTCGGAAAATCTAGAGAACAGGAAAACAACATTCCCACTGTATCTGATAAATTGAAATTATACTAGTTCCAAGCAAATTTTTTATTTTCTATGCAAGAGTAGGTGCAGTTCTGAGTGAAAATAAAAAAAAAATTAAAAAAATGTGCACTTCACATAAGAACTACTCTGGATATTCTAATCCAGCACAAAAGATACAGATAAACAATGACTGAGCACATAATAGGAAAAGGATCATTGTTGGCCAAATATATGTATTCCCAAGAATTACCTTGCAATGTCAAGTGCATAGCGCAAAGCAGTGGGTAGGTCAAGCCGGATTTTTTTGCTCAAAATGTCGTGTAAGTTGCCCTAGTGCAGAAACGGAAAACTAATTAGAAAATTCTTAATCATGATTGAGGAACCACAACAGGATACCTATCTTCCGGTACAAACTGACCACAACAACAACAACAATAATGATAACAACAACAACAATAATAATGTTGTAAATATGAAACACCTTAAAAAGGGAAAGTTAGAGTGATGAAAACATCGACATAATTTCATAACCAACAGTTACTTGAAAGCAGTCAGGAGTACAAATTATACATAACCACAAGTCCAATAACCTAGGTTTAACATATAACACTATCAAATGTAATTTATGAGGGTAAGAGAACAATAGTTCTGAGTCATTAGAAAGGAAATCAGCTTGTTTATAGGGCAAAGGAAAGACAGCAGACTTCATAAATGGGCAACAATTGTTGGCTGAATGTAGTTTTTCCAGGTAAATCTTCCATCTAACTCAAATAGCACTGCTAATAAGAAACAGGGGAGCAAAAGCTCATACTTTCGTGTACTTAAATATTAAAGGATTAACAACCCCCTAAAAAAATGGAACCTTATATGAATGTCAAGTTGGTTATCCTTTAGTATAAATAGAGAAACAAATACACAAGCAAATAGAATATATGAAAAAATGTAATAACAAAGTTCTTATTTTACAATCCAGGAACCAATATAATGAAAAACACCTTGTAACTAGGGCTTTGAATTAAAAAAAAAAAACTGTTGTTTGTGAATATTGCTTAAAATGTCACATAAGCCTAGATTATTATTAAATTCTCAGTAGCAGTCCATTTGATTTTTTTTTTTCTAATAAGAAATTTTGATTCCTTACCAAACATAAAAGGAAATATGCATTGTATTATGTCAAACCAAAGACATTCCGTAGGTGGGGGGCTGAGGGACAGAATAGACTATCTACAGTAACTCTAGTACTGTGCATATACACTATCACCAACAATGTGAATCCCCCCCCCCCAAATAAGAACTCAACCATCTAACTGTGAGAAACATCAAAATACAAAGTGAGCCCAGTTGCTATGTACATAATTCCAGCCAACCAGGATTATTTCTTAGAGCAAATTGCTCATTTGTGATTCTTGTCCCACCATCACAAATAGCAATGTTCATTTCAAATTACGGGGCTGCCATCTATAATAAGTATTTGTAGCCCTAAGCTTGGCCATGTAAACCATTAAATACTGAATTCCCTAACTTTAAACGAACAAATACACAAGCACTACAATAAAGAATTCCGGTTTCCTGCATAATAATGTAACTTAAGGGGTGTTAGATATCAACTCAAAGTCCTAAGAAAATAACCAAATCATACACAGCACAAAAGAGGAGGTGCGTGTCTATTTATGGCAATGTCTTGTACATAGACAGCCTGAATTCATATCAGAAAATTACCAAAACAGAGGACCTATTGCCTACTGAGTTCATACTTTTGGTAAGTATTCTGTAATCAGAATCATTTCTTCTCCATGCATGATTGAACCAAGAAATTGCAGTATATTTGGATGTCGCAATTCTCTTAGGAAGGTATTATCCATTGCAGACAATATCCTGAATATTATTAATAGCAAAGCATCAGTATCTCTATACACAAACCAGCATTTAACTATAACAAAATCAGAGCATGTGAAATCCAAAAGGAGGAACATACATTTTCACAGGATAATGTATATGTCTTCTGATAACAGTTTTTACAACCCATGTTCCACGCCACTTCACCTTCTCAGATTCTCCATAAACACCCTGGAAGTAGCACAGCAAAAAATCAAAAATTGTTATTTCTATTGTATAGAGTAAATTATGTTTGCCATAGTGGGATTAACTGTGTAGCACAAGTATATCCAACCTCATTAAAAACAATAATTCAATGGAAAATCTTTGATGAGGGCCACCAACAGTTTATTGGTTTTTGTTAGTCATAGATGCATCTAAATTACCTGATTATGAATTCAGCTACTGCTAGGTGGACCATTGAGAATGTCTCAAGCATCAACACCATCAAAAGATTAATTTCATGTGATGTTGCTCTTAAATGGTACTAAACATGCTACATATGAAATAGATGGTTAGTCAACCAAAATTCCGTAGTATTTAACAAGAAGCTAAACCAATTATTCTCCGTAGTTCTTTAGGCACAGATGAGAGGTTTGATCCAGCATGATTCTACTTGAAAAGTACTTTCTCATCTCAAACATGTATTCCTGCAGTATCTTCCTTCATCTAGTGCTATAATGTTGCGGCAAATAAGCTGGTGGTTGTTTCTCAAGTCTCCTTGACGATCCAACATAAAGTTGCATCATTCCATAGTCATTCCAAAAGAATAAAAAACATACTTTATTTATTTGGTAATTGTTAAAAACGAAACCAACATTATGATGAACTATTTGAATTCAAACCAAGTTATGGCTATATTCTCTTCTTTTCATATACCATATCTTTCATTGGATATTAACGGGTGCACCAGATAGGGTTAATTTAGATAAATATTTCACACTTGGTCTACAGCTTGGCTCATCGAAGTCCTCTGCTCAATGAAATGCTTAAACACCTTATGAGTGTTGCATGCTTAGTATTAGTTAACCAAGAAAGGAAGCATGTTGCATTTTTATCTTGTTACCAGATGATTTTCAGGTGAGGTTTTTAATTTTTTTAAAAAAAATTATAATCCTTAAAAAAATGACTTCTATTTACAAAACTCCATATTTCCTACAAATAATTTTTCACTTCAGTGGAAAGAGACAAGTTGAGGCAAAATCAGTCAAGTTGAGCTTTTCCAAATGGCACCTATATGCCCCCCGCAGTTTTGTGGACAACATGACATCAACTTCAGCAGTTAATCACTTTTCTTTTTTCTTTTATGCAGCATTGATACACTTAGATTGGAATTGGAATTATGCTAATCATGATTTCTCAAGTATAAAAAGAAAGAAAAAATGTGAATGAGCTTATATCCACAAATAGTGTGACTGGAAAAATTACGTTATTGCACCTGCTATTAGTTAGAAAATATTGTGGTGAAAGCGGTGCTCCGGAGATCATTTTCTCCAACAATGCAGAGTTTGTTATAACTGCTCGGAAGATATTTACTCAATAACTTTTAAGTGAAACAGTTTAGTCAACTAAGAAATTTGCCCTAACTTCTTCTACCAGAAGCACTTCATTGTCAAAAATCTCCCAAACATCACATGAACTTTTTAGTCAACAAGCTAGAGATAGTAAAACCTATAAGAAGAATACACAACAGAGGGAATTCATTCAAGCAATGCCAGTTTTGGAGTCAGTTTCAGTTGATAGTTTCTGGCATAAAACTTTGAATTTGTCAAACTGTTGTAAGAAAATAGAATCTAACAGAATCTTCTTCAAAGAGAACCGTCACCTTTAATACAGATATAAAACCATTTTTTGTTTCTTTTTTACCTTTTCAATAATGGAGGACTGCTGCAAATTTAGTTCTGAGATGTCAATATTCACTTCATTTGAATCTTGTTCATGTCGAACAGTCTGTAAAAAGAAATGTAAAACATTTTTTTAGACATAATTTTCTAACAAAAATGTTAACATATATACAAAACTAAACTAAAAATTAGCTGGAAGCATGTTGAATAGTAATTGAGAGAAGCAGAGCCAGGCATATATTGGTATCAATGTTCACTCGAATACTTGTGCTCACCCCAAGCTTCTTTATCACTTTCTAGGTTAAGAGCCCTTTTGCACTTCAATATAGAATTTGAACCGAAAATCATGGACATCAAACGAACATGGCGGGAACATATTATTCAGCATTATAATAATATTATTTGTTTGTAAGATTCACGTTTTTGCTAATAAAATTATGCAAACAAATATTTCAAAGATAACAAATAAGCAATCTAGCTTAAATCTGATAATTATGTTTGACAAAGAAATTCTTCCAATTGTCTTATACAATACAAGCATCTTAGTGGGATAGCTAAAAACTGTGCAAAGTGTTTCTAAAGTATTCAAGGAGTGCCTTGAGAATTATCTGAAATGTAGAAAATAATTGCAGCAAGACATGTGGTTGATCCATTGGTCACATGCCATGTCTGATGTTCCAGGCCACTGTTCATTGAGGAGTTGTCTCATCCCTCACCACAGGTGTTGTACTGTAAAACACCTTTTTCTATCAGCTTAGCCTTTTGGAAATAGTTGGTCGTTTCACATGATATCCTAGTAAGCCTTGAATTCAAAACTTGCCAAGTAACTCTAACTCTATTTAGTATTGCACATGTCTAGGACCCCATTCATGTTAACATTGCTCCATATAAGAGGGGGAATGCTAGGATATAAATAATAATAGAACGGGTTCTTAAATGTGGAAGGGAAAAATTGCTAGCATGCATGGTTAAATGCCAAAAGGGGGTAACTCGGAATTAAATAAGTGTGAAGTCATTAATTAGGTTAGACGTATAGTAAAACTAAATGGATCCAGTGCCAAATTTTGTGTTGCCACTTGCCACTTGTCAAATGTAATGCTATAAAGTATGCATGTAAGGAGAGCATCTGATCCCACATATTTCTTAGAACGCTTCACTAGAATCCTCTCTTTTCTAAAATCTTTGCAGTCACTCAATAAAATCTGATCAATGGTCCTTACAAGGCCATTTAAAACAATTCTAGGTATTACAATTTTGACAAGTGACAGCACAAATTTTGATATCCAACTCACTTATTTTTATAACATGTCCATGTTAATTAATGATCTCACACTTAATTAACTTTTAACTTATCCATCTTTTCTAACATTTAATCATCCATGTTAGCACACTCTTTTTATTTTCATAGTTATGTATTCTTATGTTGTTTGGAATTTGCAATAGTGTATCGAGGGAGTGCATATACCATATATACAAAGTTAGACATCATTCTCTCGTCCAAAAGCAATAACTAATGAGAGTTGGGCCAATTCTATATGTATACACGCCCACACCCACTCACCCACTTTCCCATCATATGTGGAATGCGATTCACATGCGAAATTTTAACAGCTTTTTTCTCATGTTTGAGTCTATTACATCCACCAAACCCCCACCCCCAATTATTATTCTTAGTTAACCAAGAGCTATATGAAAGACTACGGAGCCAATATTTCAAACACAGGAAAGGAAGCAAAACCATAGGAATGCTACTTGAGCATAGACTACATCATATATATGAGTCCATAATGCTCCATTAACTAGGGAGCTAACCAACAACTTTGATACCATTTGTTGGGAGTTTGTATTGGTGAGATATGCAGAAGGATGCATGGGTGATACCAATCTACAGCAGAAAAGCTTAAGTGGGAGCTGGCTAACTCAATATATACACTCACTCAGACCATTTTCTATCCTACGTGTGAAAGACATGGGAAAGGAGGCAAAACCATAGGAATGCTACTTGAGCATAAACTACATCATATATGAGAGTCCATAATGCTCCATTAAGTGGGGAGCCAACCAACAACTTTGATACCATTTGTTGGGAGTTTGTATTGGTGAGATATGCAGAAGGATGCATGGGTGACACCAATCTACAGCCGAACACTATGATGCCCTTTTTTTCTGACTTCACATTTTAACACTGCATGAAGGATAGTTGTAGCCCTTGCATGAGTCAAATCCAGTTGGGTTGGGGAAGGGATTGTGAGACCTACAAATTTCTTAGTCCACTGAATGGTTAGAAACCAACAAACAGTAACAGCCAGACTTCGCAAAGAAGAATCACCATCAGCGAGTTTTACCAAAAAGCAATGCCAATGATGTAATAATTATAAGAATTGACCAATCAGTTTACAAGAAGGAAGCGCAAGTGTGCTTTCAATAGCATGAATTCTTTTGACAAACAGCAACGTGTCCTTGGATAGAAAAACAAATAAGTTACCATTGGATTATCATTGTTTGAATCCTTGCCACCATTTACTTCAAGAATTCTGCAAATGTCTCGATGACGATACAGCCTTGCATCTGTTAAAGGCTAAATGTTAAGAATAAAAAAGATTGTATTAATGACAGTGGGGAACAAGCATCAACCCATAGATGAAATTATAGCTCTCCTAGTGTTGTCCAATCATACAAAGCAATTCTAAATATAACTTTACACTTTGCCTCTAGGTTCAAACTTTAAATACAAGAAAACAGTTAAAACTGCTCATTGTGTCTTCATTTTATAAGTACTTTCAGTCAACCACCACAGAGTTTTAAGCAGCCATAGACAGAAGTAATTTAGAGATTTATAAAGGTCAATGGAATTGGGGCAAGAAGTTAGGGTTCTATTTCATTTTTCAAAAAATTAAATTAAATATTTCCATAGGGTATGGACTATCAATCGAATTTCACTATTTCGTCACAGCTAACTTACCTGGAATGAAATAATTGAGGAAAAGATTCTTTCTAAACACGGAAAAAGTGGAAGAAATGGTAAAGCCCAACACTCACAAATAGCATTATCCTTATATTTTCCATTTTTCTCGGGTGAAATTAATTTCACATATTCTACAGAAAATAGGGGACTTTTCTAAGGTTACTTTAGACTTCTCTAAGACTGAAATTTTAGCAAAATTTAAAGCATCAGCACAAATTATTTCCTAACTAAGCTATAAACGAAAAGCATTCTGAAAAACATTGAACTGTACCACAGAGAAAAACCCATAATAGAAGCAGAAAAAAGAAAGCAACCCTCACCGTACGGAGCCAGCGATCTTGGAGATTGACGTCGGCTTTGTAGTGGAGAAGAAGCTCGACAATGGGGGCATGACCTTCGGAGGCAGCAAGATGGAGAGCGGTTCGCTTGTCGTAGTCCTGCACATTAGGAGAAGTGCCTTCTCTCAGCATCTGGTTCAGTCCAACCCTATCGCCCCTCGACGCGAAGCTGAGAAAGTTGCCAATCCGTTGCATGTCGAAATGCTCCAATTCGCCGCCTTCGCCGCCGTCGCCGCCGTCGCCGTGTAGTCGAGCTAGCATTATGGAGTCTCTGTGATTGAAGAGAGCATGAAGGATGAGAGGAGCGACTCGGAAGATTTGTTGAAAGAGAGGCAAAAATCGATGTCATTTAGATGAAACCTAAAAGGCGATTAGTGAGAGCTGAGGTGTAATGGACGGTTTTGTCGAGGAGAGTTGGGTTCGAAAGTATCGACCGTTTGGGGTCGATATTTTCAAGATTAGGTTCATAATAAATTTTAATAATTTCCTAAAATTTATAATTAGTTCAATAAATTTTTATAACTAGAAATATTAGTTTTAAAATTAAGAAAATTAATTATTTTTATTTTTTAACAATTAAATGGATGAATGTTTTGAGAAATTAATTTTCAAAAGTAATAGTTTAAATTTTAAAATGATTCAAGACTTTAGAAGATTAAGATACATAATTTTTAAGCTTAAAATAACCTTTAAATTTCTTAAAATAAAATTTTAAATTAAAAAATATATTAAAAAAAAACCTTTGGAAAAGTTCATAAACCTCTCAAAAAAATAAAAAGTTGTTAAACCATCCAAAAAAGGTAGGGTTGGTATTAATGCTATTTTTGTGAAGCAAACAGATATCAAGTCTATCATAAAATATCACATTTTCTTGTCCAAATGGTTATTTTTATGATATTGTTCTATCTAAAAAGCCAAGCTTTTATCACTTTAGTTTGAAAACCCCGTTCTTAGAGTGGTTTTATCATTTGGAAGAATATTGCAAAAACTTGTAGTATGGGAAATAGATAATCAAATATCCGATCAAGAACAATACGATACTTTGCTCTTTGAGTTTGATTCGTGGCTTGTACATAAAAAATTTATATTATGAGGATAACTCTCTTAAATGAGTAATTACAAATCCCGAACCAAAGTAGTCAGAATCTGTCTCCAAATACCGGTTGATATAATATATATATATATATATATATATATATATATAAAGAATACTTTGCTCTTGTCACAATATTCTCCTTCACTTTCATATATACTTTTTTATATAAATTATATGTTAAATCTGATTCAACTTGGATCGACCTTTTAATAGGTAAAATTTTTTCGATATTTATTTTTGTTACATACAAAATTTATAGACCAAACATTACTTAAAGGGTATCGGTGCTCGACCATCGAATCAACTAAGTGTCGGTTCTCTTCACTCATGGCTGATTTTTTGTTTGAGACTTTGAATAATATTACGAAATAAATGCAATGTGTTACGCAAATAAATGCAGCATACGCTTCTAAAAAAATATTTTACCATGATATTTCCCTTCCCAAAAGTCAAGCTTCCATCACCTTGTTGTGAAAAGGGCCGGCTTGGATTGATTTTATTAGTAGAATACTTCGAAATATTAAAGTAAATGAGGCAAATACGGTCCAGTGAATAGGTCATGGTTGTGCTATGGTAGTGTCGTTCAAAAGGTAAGACTTCCATTACTTTGGTTTGCAAACCCACGTCATAGATTGTGTTTGTCATTTTAAAAATAATATTTATAATTATAAAAGTTATTGATTAATTATGAATTTTTTAGAAAATTATTAAAATTTATTATGAATTTAAAATATTTATTATAATTTATAATCCTCGAACCTTTAGAATCATTTTGAAATTAAAAAATATGATTTTTTTTTAAAAAGATTCATTTCAAGTTATTCTTTTTTGGAATATTTGTTTTTTGAAGAAGAAAGAGAGAAGAAATTAAGATGAAAAAAATTAAGAAAGACAGAGAAAGAAAAAACTTCGGCCACAATGTAGGAGAGCGGGAAAAAAAATGAAAAAGAAAAATAAGAGAAGGGAAAGAAAACACGAAAAATAAAGGGATGAATAAGTAATTTTATCTTCAAAGTATTAGCTTGAAAAGCCGCTCTTTTATCTTTCCTTTTTTCTTTTCTACTTGCAGTCGATTATTAATTATATTTCGATTAATTCAATTCAAGTGTCTGACCTTATTTAAAGAGTGACTCTTCCGATATATCTTTTTTTTCTCAAATTTTAAAATAAAAAATTATTTAAAAAATTTAACATCTCATTTTACTAATCTATTATTCATCGGCTAAAGCTAAACTCTCCTTCACTTAAAAAACCTCTTCTCTTCTTTAGAGAGCCCATTCTCCTTATCGTTTCTCCTCCATTCATTTTCTAATTTTTAATTTTGTTGAAGTCCGAATTTGAAATCTACTTTGGGTGTATAAAAAGTTTGATAAGAATATGTATTTCTTTTGATAATAGAGTCCAGAATCTCTAACTATACAATAAAGGTAATTTATAATTCAAATTCCCTCTCTTCAAGAAAAGCATCGAGTGGCTAACCGGTACTTGAGTGATAATCTTCACTTTTTAAACAGCTCAGCTTGTGATATTTCGTTTGTATTTTTTTATTTAATTAATTAATTTGCTTTAAATAATTATGAATTTAAATAATTAATTCGGTTTGAATAATTATATAATCTATTATGAATTGATTTTTTTGATATCTATTTTTTATTTTTTATTTTTAAATTTAATTTCAAAATATTAATTAACATAGTTTTAATATTTTATTACTAAATTTACAAATCATTGATAAATTTTGGGTCAATAGTAATCATATTCAACATCTCTTTCGTCCTCCTAACCTTTCTATTTTCTACAAAATAAAAGCTTTTCTTTTCCGATTTCATGCATGCTCTGTTACTATGTAAGTTTATTTTTTTTAATTTTATTTCCAGTTAATTATTTTCATCGTTATTATTATTTAATTTTTAAATTTCATTAATGATGAATATATTGTTGTTGTTATTATTATTATTATTATTCACCGGCTTGAGGTGGGGGCTTCCATTTTGTAATCAACTTCAAAATTTTATGTTGCTTTGATTTTTGATGTGGTGTATTTTCTTCTTTCGTCGGACTATATGGGTTTTTGCTCAAAATTTTGACGATTATTTTGTTCCGGGAGAAATTAATAATGTCACCGTCACTCTATAAGAAACATTATTAAGTATCTTTAAAGTTAAATAATATTTTCATTTTTCATTATTTATTCAAGGGATATAAAAACACTATATTAAAAAGTATTTAATTATTGTCATATTATCAAAATTTATAAAATTATGTTTTTTATCAAGTATCTAAGCTATTTGTTGGCATTAAAGACACACTACAATACAAACGCCCTATTCGGATGGATGAAATGTGTTTATAAAACCCATTAAAATCGTCGACAGAATCTTTTTCGATGGATGGATCTTTAGTTGACTATACACCAATCGAGATAGATCTATGTTGAAAGTTTTGATCATCGTTGGAACATGTCCTAAGCTATACTAATGGTTAGAAAAACATTAGTAAAAGTTTTTATCTCTTATCGTCGGTTACCACATGTGTTGGGAAAAGTTATTGTCTATTATCGCCGGTTACCATAAGTGTTAAGAAAGATTACTGTTTTTTATCATTAGTTTGAAAAGCGGTGATAAAAATTACTATCATTTATCTTCAGTTATCATATATGTTAGAAAATATTATTATCTTTTATTATTAGTTATCACAAATATTAGGAAAAATTAATATCTTTTATTATCAGTTACCGCGAGTATTAAGAAAATTAATATATTTTATTGTCAGTTACCACAAATGTTAAGAAATGTTACTACATTTTATCATAAGCTAGCATAAGTGATAAGAAAATTTACTGTATTTTATCGACAATTATCATATGTTATCAATAGTGATGATTTTTTAAGATAGTATAGATTTAAATTATTATAAGTAAATTAAGAGATTAAAAAATAACAAAATTACAAAAATAATATAAACATAATAAAAATTATATTAATATGCAAAAATAATTGATACATTGATTCATAAATAGAACGATAGATACATATAAGACAAAAAAAGAAAAAATTGCATGTCTCACGACTGTATGTCTTATAAGATGTTCAAACAAAAAATTTTTTATTAAAAATATTATTATCACAATTTGAAAACACAAAGATAATTTCAAAATTAAACAGATAACTGAATAACAGTAACCAACTTCATGCATAATCCTTCATATCAATTTATTCATAAAAATCAGTAATGAAATGAATATAATTATACGGTGACACTGTAAAGAATTATTGTAAATGAAATATTATCTTCTGAAATGGTATCAGGTAGCGATGATGACAGTTGGCATATGTACACTTCTGGTATCTAGTATTGGATGAAAGTAATAATACAAATAATTTAGATTATTATTTAAAAACAAATGTGAAATTAGTAAAATTATGCTGAAAACAAGAGAAATGACGATCATACCTAAATACTAGCAATAAGTCTTGTTTCATTAACCATATTCATCAATTCATCTTGTTGTCAGTTTCCAACATGCATAGCAACATGTGTTTCTTCAAATTGAACTTGTTCTTCAGATGGTTGTAATTTTTCATGATCAGCTACAATGTTCATCAATCATTTAGCTCGTCCCATATTTGTAGCTGGAAAAATTTAAAAATTTTCAAATATCTATTTCCAACACAACTCAACAGAATTCAACACAACAGAGTGAGTTTTTTATAAAAAAATAATATGATTACCTTTTGATGAAACTTTGTAAAGTCGTCGCTCGTCTTATAAATTTGTTGATATATGAATATATGTTATAAAAAGTTTTAGTTAGAGTTTGAGTGAGAGTTTTGGATGGCTCTAAAGGTTGAAAATATATTTGCTGATTGTATAGATTTTAGGGAAAATTTTCGATTTTTGGAAAAAAATATGTTTGTTTGAGTGAGAGTTTTCGATAGATTATTAGAAATTTCAATAGAATGAGGTTGAAAATGTGTTTGATTGAGTTAGAATTTTCGAAAAATTTTGAGAGTTTAGAGAGTAACAGAGATTTCGAGGGAATGTAAGTTTAGATGTTCTAAGGGGATGATTTAAAATATATTTGAATTTAGTTATTTGACCGTCTTATTTTCACAAACAAAATTTTCAAACCTGTTAACAAACAAAGTTTCAAAACTCATCATTTTTTTAGTCTTTTTCTACCCTTTTTTTCTCACTTTTACTTTTTACCCGCATATTTTTTCATTAATTTTTTGGTTGATCCAGTGGGTTGTTACAACCTTTGTCGTGTCGGGTTGACCAAAGAAGAGCATGACTCAATGTGAAGCTCTAAGGGTTAACCACATGTGCTCGCGGTTGGCCACTGGAGCACTGCGGGCTAACTGCATGTGCTCGTGGTCAGTTGCTTAAGCACACTATGCACTCGCGGTTGATCGTACAGGTGTGCGTGGTTGGCTTGTAGTTAACCGTGCAAGTATGCGCAGTCAGCTATGCGAGCATACAAGGTACTCGTGTTTAATCATGCCAGCATGCAATCAGCCGCACGAGCGTACAAGGCGCTCGCTGTAGATTGCGCAAACACATGCGGTTGGCTGTGCAAGCACACAAAGCGCTCACAATAAACCACACAAGCATGTAGTTGGTCACTAAGGCCAAGTAGGCTGGCCGCTTGGTTTGGGCGGTCGGCTGTTGGGGCTTTGTTACAAGATGTAGGATGACAAATCACTTGCTTAGGTTGAGAAAACTCAATTCTGATTTTATTTACTTTGTAATAGTCATTAAAGTAAATATTCTTATTTCACATTTTATATTTTACATTTTCACTTAAGATATTACATGTAAATAAAAAAATATCTCCATTTAGATTCAATAAAAATAGTTTCAAAATCTAGTTCGTTAAAGATAAAAAATCAACTTTCCATTCAAATAATAAAATTCTGATCTTGCTTTTTGAACGAATTTTATTTAAAAGGTTAATGAGTTAGAAAAATTTTGAAAAAAATAGTTTTTAACCTAATTGATATATAGGTAATAAATACCGTCAATTTTTATTCTTATTTTCTTGATATTTTAAATAATCATATTTTTGAATACTTAATCTCCGACATATTGGTTAAATCTGGGTTTTCACCATTTTATGTGCCTTATTTCCTATCAAACTTACTTCCAGTAGCACCATTTTCAGTAATGAATTATTTCTTTTTGTTAATGAACTTGTTCTCTAATAATATAAACCATTAAATTTTGTATCAACTAACTTTACGTATTTTGTACATACGCATCACTATCTTTGTCTTCTTGCGCTTCTTATTTTCCAAATTCTTTATTTAATCAAACTAATCATGCTTTACTTATCGTCAAAATCTATAAATATGTTAACAGTTCTTAATTTTTTATATTTTTTCATATTTTTAGTTAATACCCGCCATGTGTCTTTCTCATATCTTCATGATTATTGTGCATTATTTAGATTGTTCAAATATTCACCATTTTTACCATGAATTATAGCTATATTTTTACATTTTATGAAATTTTACGGTTTATTACTATACTTTATAGATATATCAATACATATCATATTAAGCTAATATGACAACATAGTCACAATTACATGAAATAGTTATATTTAACCATCAACAAAATCAATAGCATATTATGTTTTGTATAAATAAGAAAAAAATCACACTTGTTAACATACTCTATATCTGTATTACGACATATCATGCACTTGTTAACACCTGATACTATGAATTATAGCAATATCACTTCATATCATGCACTTGTTACCATTTGTTATCATACATTATAACCATATCACTATATATCATGCATAGAATAAAATAGAAAAGATATCAATGATTGCGTAATATGTAAAATAATGCAATTTTATTATATTTCGTACGTATTTGCAGTCCATCCTATTCCATCAATATAAATTATACATATAAAGTCTATTTTTAAACCACTTCTAAAGGTTGACACATTTATTGACGAAAAGTGATAATAGTCAGAATTGTAAAATAACATTTACAAATTGTATAATTTATAAATTAACATAGTTATAACACTTATGCAAATAGTATAGTTCAACAATCAGTAAAAAAGAATCATACAGAAATTATTTTCAAAATGTTCTAAAAGAATGTCACATTTACTGACGATAACTGATAATTGTCCTAATTGAATATCGATTCAATAGATGGTGTAATATATAGGTTAGTATATATATAGAATTTATGCAGGTGATATGGTTTAGCAGTTAATAAGAAGATTCATATAGAGATTTTTTTCAAATCATCACTAAACGTGATTATATTTATTGATGAAAAGTGATAATCGTTTGAATGGTAGATAACATTTACAGACGGTAAAATATATCAGATAGTATAGATGTAGAATTTATGCAGACTGTATGGTATAGTTAAGTAGACAATAAATAAGAATTACATAAAAATTGTTTGCAAATTATTCCTAAAAACTACCATATTTACTGACCATAGTAATAATTATAAGAATTAAATATAGTTTTAAAAACGGTGCATAAATGGGTTATCATAGATGTAAAACTTATACATATGGTATGATTAAGTGGACGGTAAAGAAGAGTTATATAAAGACTATTTTTAAACTTTTTTTTAAAAAAATTATCATATTTACTGACTACATGTGATAACCGTTAGAATTGAATATCGTTTTTACAGATGGTTGATAAATTTTTTTCAATAGACAATTTATACCATTAAAAAATATATATATTTTCCGATAGTTTCATAAAAAATGTCTCTATAAGTCATCAAAAATTGTCATTAAAAGTTACCGATAATAAAAATTATCATCAGTATAAGGGTTTAATTTTGTAGTGATATAAAAATTATAATATGTGTCGGCTAAAAAAAATGCATAAATTATTTGGTTAGTTAGAAATGCATATTTTTAATACTAAAATAAAGAATGAACTACTTATAACCATTTCTACAACCAAATATAAAAGGAGGCACCAGGGATCGAAGAGACATAGTCTAAAACACTTCGTTTATCGCTTAGTTACCGATTCTTTTTTCATTCATCATTGAAGGTTCTCACTGCTTTAATAGGAAATATGTTAAAATTTCTTATTTTTAAGAATTATTAATATGAAATTGTTATTTTTTAAATTATATTTGTTTATTTTGTAAATTATTTTTAGGATTCATGAAAACACTACTCTTAATATCATATATTATTAGAATATTTGATTTGTATCAAAATCAAATCAATAATTAATTTGAATTTAAAAATATTTATTTTTTTATTTTATATTTATAACAATGAGTTTTTTATATTAATCCAACTTATATAATATTTTATTAAAATAATCGAGAATCAGGATTTAATATTTTTATATTATTTTTTATTTTTAATATGTTATTAGAGATATATTTAAATATTCTCTAATATTTTTTGACAACGTCAAGAGACGGCATATTTAGGACATATGTACTGACAGAAGCTGGAAAAAAATCTCTAATGTGCTCTCACGTGACATCTAAAAATCATCGGTCAGATCTACTGGATCGTTGTCCCAAATTTGAAGACGGCTAAAAAATTTGTTGGTTTTGATTTTTCATTACTTTTTCTCAAACTCTACCAAGTGTCCTCCTTTGATTGGTCATAAATTGTTCATTCATTGCCATGTGTCCAACGGTGAGTGCCATGTCTTCTCCAAGTTTGTAAAGGTAGACTTTGGGGAAGAAAGAGCCCACAATAAATACATAGACATCGCCAATAGGACATGACAGATTAAAACCATATGACCGCCATGCGAGAGCACTTTGGCTTGCCAACCTTAAATACCGTTTCGTACCTTCCTCACTAGACTATCATAGTAAACATCCTTAATTCTCCCCTTGAGCAATAGAACTCCCAAATATTCAAGAGGAATGGAATCAGCCCAGAACCCAGCAATATCCTCTCTACCATAGCGATTGTCATCCATTTGGACGCCACAAAGAGCTCTTCTGGATGTTAACTTTTTGCACAAGAGAGAAGTTCATATTGATATAAGAAATTCCTCATCCAATCAATCTGATGTTCATCACCCCTAGTGAAAATAATGATATCATCGGCAAACGCCAAGTGAGTAATAGGTTGGCCCAGAAATGAGTATAGTATGCGCCCGCCCAGGTGACACAACTAATCCAATCATTGGCAAAGGATATTGTCACGGTCTAGCAATAGTGAACTGAGACAATGAGTAAAAGTGAGAAAAAGTTATCAGACTATGAAAAACCTTTTATGTAGCTCCTCTGTTAGAGACACAATGGATGTAAGTAGTTTGAAGAGTTTGCAGAATATGAAGAAGAAAAGAGAGAAGAGAAGAGAAGAGAAGAAGAAGAAGAATTGCAAAGAAAAAGAAAGAAAGAACACAGGTACTTTTCTTTATTTCTCATTTGTACAATACCTATTGTTATATATAATTCATCTGGTAACCCACCCGTGTAACTGCTTGCTAACTACATTGCCTTCTCTAAACTACCTTCTAACTTCTCTAACTACCTTCTAACCATATTTAGTTTTAAGGAGTTGTAGAAAGTAGTTGTTGGCTTGGTTATCAACTGCTGTTTCTTGCTTCTTGTCCCCTATTGTTGTTACATCCTCCTCCCCCTTTAAATTCTCCTTGTCCTCAAGGGTGAAAGCTAGGAAATTGTGCTTTGATGAAACTTACATCTTCCCATGTCGACTCCACAGCACTGAGATTTACCCATCTGATTAACTATTGTGTGACTGGTATATTATTTCTCAAAATTAGTCTCCTTTTCAACATTGCTTCAGGCACAACCAAGGCTTGTTTGTCTGTCCCTATCAAAGGCAAGCTAGGCATAATTTCCACAGTAGGACCTATCTTCTTTTTTTAGCAAAGAAACATGAAACACCGGATGGATTTTAAAGCCTACTGGTAGCTGTAACTTGTATGCAACCTTTTCTATTTTAGCAATGACAGGAAATGGGCCATAGAATTTAGAAAACAATTTAAGTTGTTTTCTAAGTTTCACAGATTGTTGTCGATAAGGTTGAAGCTTAAGGTAGACAAGATCCCCCTCTTCAAATTCTCTTTCAGATCTCCTCTTATCAGCATTGAGCTTCATCCTACTTTGAGCTCGAGCCAAATGATCCTCGAGGATTTGTAACATGGCCTACCTATTTGTCACAAAATTCTCAGCAGCTGGATCGACAGTATCCCAATAAGGTCCCATAGGGATAGTTCTCAGCTTGTAGCCATATAAAGCTTCAAAAAGAGTCATCTGGAGACTGGAGTAAAAGTTTGTGTTGTACCACCATTCTACTAAACTTAACCACTGCTTCCATAAACTTGGTCTGTCAGCTGTTATACATCGTAGATAGCATTTTAGGCATTGATTAAGTCTTTCACTCTGACCATTAGATTGTGGGTGATATGCACTGCTAAGGTTGAGCTGAGTTCCCACCATCTTGAAGAGTTCTTGCCATAAAAGACTTGTAAACACCCTGTCTCTATCAGTCACAATGGAATCTGGTAATCCATGTGGCTTAAACACATGTTCCACAAATAATTGAGCTACTTTTATGGCAGTATAAGGATGTTGTAGGGCTATGGAATAACTAAATTTTGTCAATCTGTCAATAACTACCAAAATGGTATTAAAACCAAGTGATTCTGGAAGTCTTTCGATAAAGTCCATGTTTATTTGAGACCATGCTTGAGTAGGTATTGGCAGGGGTTGAAGCAAACCTGGGTAAGGTATATTTTCATGCTTATTTCTCTGACAAACTTCGCATTCTTGTATATATTGAGTGACTGCAGCTTTCATTGATGGCCAATAGAATACTGTTTTTATCCTTTGTAATGTACAATGCTGTCCTGAATGACCCCATGGTAGAGTTGTGCATTTGCTTCATTGTTTTCCTCCTTAGCTGGTAGTTGCTTCCCACATAAATCTTCTTCTTAAATTTCAAGATGTCATCCTTATATTGGAAATCCTTCTACTCTTCAGGATCCAGATTCAGCTGAACTATGATTTTTTGGTACTTCTTATCATTCTTGTAGCTTTGAATAATTTCTTTTATCCATTGAGGTTGGACTATAGACATAGCAACTATTTCTCCAACTTCTTGTTTGTCTGCAAGTATTTCTCTTCGTGACAGGGCATCAATAGCTGTGTTTTCTGTCTCTTTCTTATATTGAATCTCATAGTCCAGTCCCAAAAGCTTTGTTAGCTATTTATGTTGTGAAGTGCTGGTAAGTTTTTGCTCCAGGAGATACTTGAGACTCTGGTGATCTGTCCTGATTATAAAATGATACCCCACCAAATAATGCCTCCATTTTGACATAGCCATGACTACTGCCATTAGTTTCTTCTCATAGGTAGATAGTCCTTGGCTCTTAGTCCTAAAGCCTTGCTTAAGTAGGCAATTGGATGTCCCTCTTGCATCAACACAGCCCTCCATCCTTTAGAACAGGCATAAGTTTCAATAACAAAAAGTTTTGAAAAATCTGATAGTCGCATGATTGGAGCTGAACTCATCATATTTTTCAGTTGACAGAAAGCTCTATTAGCCTCTTTATCCCAAAAATAATTATCCTTTCTGAGTAAATCATTTAGAGGATTTGTTATAATGCCATACCCTTTTATAAACCTTATGTAGTAACCTTTTAGCCCCAAGAAACTTCTAAGATCTTTAGTAGAATTTTGAGTTGGCTAGAACACTATATATTCTGTTTTCTGAGGGTCCATTTCTACTCCTACTGCTACCACTACATGGCCTAAGTACTCTACTTGGGATTGACCAAAAGTGCACTTAAAAAGTTTAGCAAACAAGTGATGTTTTTGAAGGATTAGAAGCACATCCTAAAGGTTATGGATGTGAGTTAGAAGGTCTGGACTATAGATCAGAATATCATAAAAAAAATACTAACACAAATTTCCTAAGGAAATGTTGGAAAATTTTATTCATAAGAGATTGGAATGTGGCTGGTGTAACACCAAACTAAAAAAAAAAAAAAAAAAAAGGGAGAGCCAAAACGCAGCGTTTTGGCCACCCCAAATTGAATTAGGGCTAAAGCCCTAATTCCCCTCTTTTTTCTCTCTCTCTCTCTCTCTCCCAACCTTTCATCTTCCCGCGGCTCTCCTCCTTCGACTGCTGGCCCGCGCCTTCCAACACCACCGCCGCCGCCATCGTCTTCTCCTTCTCCTTCTCCTTCTTCTTCTCCTTCTTCTTCTTCTTCTTCTTCTTCTTCTTCTTCTTCTTCTTCTTCTTCTTCTTCTTCTTCTTCTTCTTCCCTCTCGGTTTCTCTGTCTACCTCACTCTGTCTTCTCTCCCTCTCACGATCTTCCAAGATCGCCCTCTCTCCGCCTCGCCGTACACCACTGCAAGCCACGATCGAGCACTGCCTTCCACCACCGCACGCGACTGCAGCGCCTTTTGCAGCGCGATCCCCGAGCCCGCAGCGCGAGCCAGGCCCCAGCCTATAGCGCGAGCCCAGGCCGCGAGCAGGACCCAGCCCGCAGTGTGAGCCCAGGCCGCGAGCAGGACCCAGGCTGCGAGCACGAGCGAGGCCGCGAGTGCGCGAGCCAGCACAAGTGGCCAAGCGTGCACGGGCGCGCGACCCAGCGCACGAGCGTGCACGGGTGCGCGGCCCAACACACGATAGCGCACGAGCGCGCACCAGCACAGCGCACCAGCGCACGGGCGAGCACCAGCCCGCAGGCCCATCAGCAGCAAGCCTACGGGCCCATCAGGCCTGACAGCCCGTCCAAGCCCGCAGGCCCAGTGTCACGCCCCGAACCGGGATCGTGAACAGCCGCCCGTTGTCCCTGGATGCCGGCTGTATTTTTACAGAAAATCGGACAGAATCTCCCCATAAATCGGAGGTTTCCCATGTACAATTTCACCTGTATATGACATTCATCATGTAAAAATAAACAATTGGTCATCCCGGCCTCTCCAAAATCAACAATATCCACAGCCAACATCCAGAACAACGCAAGGTTATAAAGTTTCTAACAGTCCTAGCAACAGACCTCTACTGTCATGCCCAACTAGAGCATGAGCAGCCGCCACACCGAGCGGACTTAAATTCTACGCATATATAAAATAAATTCTCAAATTATTTTTAAATATTTACAAATGCCTCAATGCAATGAAATAATTCAATAAATGTCCATAATTTATACAGCCATCCCATAAAATTTAGATAAATACATTGGTCAATCTAAAATCTCCAATATATAATAATATCACCAATCATCGTAGCGGAAGAGATGAAAAATATCCATACCCAAGTCCAGTGATATCTCCTCTGTCCAACACTAATCCTGTGGGAAAGAAAGTGAGGGGTGAGTATTTATGGGAGGATACTCAGTAAGTGAGGGGATTGACATCATACTATCAATATCGAGGTGAATTTGGAGTGTCAAAGTATAAGATAAGAAAATATCCACAGTGTGCAAACCGATCATGTTATTTCAAAATCATAAATAATACGCACACATCATAAAGTAAGATATGCATCCAATATTCACATCAATGTCATGAAGAGCCGGCCAATGAAATATTCCCGGCAATGGTCTACCTCGACCGAGGACGGCGCATTGGGGGTTTTTCCAAATGTAAGTATTAAAGAATGGCTCTCTGCCCCAATGTTAGCCACAGACTACCCAACTAGCCTGTAAATAATAATAATAATAACGTACATATAACTAGTCGGCCGTGTATGGTGCTCCCGCTTGGTGCTAGACGGAGCCGTACTCAACGTCCTCTCCGATGAGGGTCAACCTGGAGCACCCATACACACGACGATCTGGCGGATACCTCCGGCCGAAGCGTATCCGGACACAAAGGGTGCCTCTACCAGATGTCCTTCGTAGCTACGGATCACAATATCATATCGGCCGGGCACGTAGCCCCATGCATCCCATCACCAGTCGGCCGGGCATATAGCCCCATGCATAATATCATAACGTCGGCCGGGCATACAGCCCAATACATAATATCATAAAGTCGGCCGGGCATACAGCCCAAAACATAATATCATAAAGTCGGCCGGGTATACAGCCCAAATGTGTAAGCAAATCCATTTAAAACCATGTGCCAATGCAGTGGAAGTATTTAAAACATATCAATATGTCGAAAATGTGGCACAATATACGTTTATCAAAACTCATGGATGCATATCAATAAAGTCAGCAGTTAAGACACTCCAAAGGTCACAAAACATTTCATCAAATATTGGAAAGGTCTAACAATCATATATTTGCAGAAACATGTCATTTAAAAGTATTTTTGAAACATGGTTTTCAATCAATAGCGAATGTCAAAGTCCCACTCACAGGTCTAGGGAGGGTGGTCACTCCCTATTTTCAAAACAATTTCCAATCTGCTTTCTCGAATCTCCAAAAAAATCAACCTAATCAGATCATCAAAATTGAATATCAACTTCTCAAGCATCTTAAGGGTTTATCCGAAAAACATGAAATGAACAATATCTTCCACTTTACGGCTCATTTCATTTCAACCCTACAATCCAGATACTTTCATGCATATTTCAAGGTTTAACTCTAAAGGAAATCATTCGAATTAACTCAACATGATTTTATGATTCTCTAATATGCTTCTTTCGTATCAGAGCATCTAGTTTCTGTAACATTCTCTACTTAACCTTCAAAGTCACATATAGTCATTTCAGAATTGGTATTTTATTCGCATTCTACTTACACTCTGAACATATATAGAACCTTTCATCTTAGATTCAATTCTAGATTCATTCAAAGTATCAGTTAGAGCAGAAATCTCCTTACCTAGGGTTTTCTCGAAGCGCAGAGTCTCGTCCGACTGTTGCTTCGGTCGCTCCAAGGTCTGTAGTGTTTCCTATCAAAACAAGATTTTTATTTTGTTAGATCTAAACACTTAGATCCGAATCAAAAACCCTAAGTCATTTACCTGCGTGGAGGTTCGTGGGCTGTCACGGGCTCACGGGCTCACGGGCCGTCGCGGGCTCGTGGGCTACAGCTAGCGGGCTCGCTGGTCTGCGTGCTACGGGGTAGCGGGCCGGCGGGCTGGCGGGCTGGCGGGCCGATGGGCTGAACTGGGCCGCGGGCCGTACTGGACCTGCGGGCTTGGACGGGCTGTCGGGCCTGGTAGGCCCGTGGGCTTGCTGCTGATGGGCCTGCGGCTAATGGGCCTGCAGGCTGGCGGGCCTGCGGGCCGACAGTGGCTCGCGGGCTGGTGCTCGCCCGTGCGCTGGGGCGCTGTGCTGGGGCGTGCTCGTGCGCTGCTCGCGCGCGCTGCTCGCGCGCCTTCTCGCGCGCCTGCTCGGGCGCTTGCTCGCTCGGTCGTGTGCTCGCCTGCTCGCGCGCTCGCTGGCTCGGTCGTGTGCAAGGGCGGGTTGCGCTCGCGGAGGTTCTGCAATTGCGCTGTGGAGCACTCAAGCTCGCGCGATGGTGGCAGAAGGAGGGGTTGCTGCTGGTGGCGGCTGTTCGCGGACGGAAGCAAGATCGCGCGGTGGCGGCGCTCGGCGGAGCTTGCGAAGGAGGTGAGATCGCGAACGATCGCGACTGCAGAAAGGAGAGAGAGCCGCGGGAAGAAAGAAAAAGAAGCAGAAAAAGAAGAAGAAGAAGAAGAAGGAGAAGGATGGCGGCGGCGGCGGCGGTGGCTGTGGCGGAGGAAGCCGAACGGCCGCAGGAGAGGGAACGTCGGGGAGAGAGAAAGAGAGAGAGAGAGAGAGAGAGAGAGAGAGAGAGAAAGGGGGTTAGGGTTTTAACCCTAATCCCCAATTGGGGACGCAGCGTTTTGTCCCAAAACGCTGCGTCTCCAAATATTGTTTTTTTTTTTTTATTTTTTTTAATTTTTTAATTTTTTTTATTTTTAAGCTGGGTGTTACATTTTCTAACCCCCTAAAAATAAGTTTCGTTCTCAAAACTAAAAGAAAGTAATACGCTGAACAAGTGGGGGTACTGTCTCTTAAGTCTCTTACTTGACCTGGTCACTCCTCCCCAAAACTCTGACCAATGAAAGTTCTTTACTCCGTAGCTTTCTGACCTATCAATCTAGAATAGCTACGTGCTGAGCTAAAACACTAAGATCCTCTCTGTCTGGCCGTCCCTCGTCAGACGTTGTTTGAGCTCTTGAAAGCTCGTCTCACAACGATCGTCCCACAAGAACTTGACGCCCTTCGTATCAATCTGGTAAGTATAGCGGCGATCTGAGAAAATCCTTTTATGAATCGCCGATAACACCCCGCAAGGCCAAGGAAACTTCGCACCTCGGTCACTGTTTGTGGCAGTTGGTGTGTTGGTCAGCCCAAATGGCATAATCACGAACTCGTAATGTCCATATTGATTGCGGAATGCGGTCTTGGGCACATTCTTAGCCCTGATTCGCAACTAATGATATCCAAATCGAAAATCAATCTTTGAGAAAAACACGCGCACTCTGAAACTGCTCAAATAAATCATCAATACGCGACAAAGTGTTCCGATTCTTGATGAAAATCTTGTTTAACTGTCTATAGTTCACACACAATCTTAGAATCCCGTCTTTCTACTTCACGAATAATCACTGGAGCACCCTAAGGCGAAGTGCTCAAACGGATAAAACCGTTGTCCAGTAATTCCCGCTACTAGACCTAGAGCTCTCTAAACTTCACTGGCGCCATTCAGTATGGCAGAATAAATATGGGAGTGATCCCTGGAGCTAGGTCAATCTCGAAATCACACTCCCGAATTGGGGATAGTCCGGGTAGTTCCTCGGGGATATATTTAGGAAAACCTGCACCACTGGGACCTTCTCAAGCCTCGGGTCCTCAACAGTGGTGTCGATAACATGAGTTAGGTATACCGTGCAACCTCGCGACAAGGCTTACCCAACCCGTGGGCAAAAAGGCACTTCTCACATACGAATGGTACGACCCGGTGTCAAATAGGACACGAGTGTCGACTTCCCATTTTTCCATAACTCCTAATGAGAGGAAATAAAAGATCAGTCGATAAATATGGAAGAAAATATATATATAGATATATATATCAAAATGTATGTACAACCAACCTAGTTAAGCATCTACGGCTTTAACTAGTGATGGTTCTCAAAAAAATTTACATGGACATCTCTAAACATGGGGATCAGTGGGAGGAACACCAAAAATCTCATCAGGACTCGCCTCAGCATCCTCCTACGTCATCGCATATACACGGGCCTGTGTCCTCTGCTGCTGTCGTGATGGTCCTGGCACCGTGTTGCTCCCGGCTACCGTCCGTGGAGCGGTGTGACTCGAGTGCGCAGGTGCTCCTTGCTGTCCTCCTCGGGGAACACTCGAGTGTCCACTAGCAGTGTGACCTCCAAATCCCAACTCAGGGCAGGTGCTCCTGATGTGCCCTTGCTTCCCACACCGGAAGCATGTAATGGGCATCCTACACTCTCCAAAAGGGTGGTATCCATCACATCGGCGGCAAAAAGGGTACCATTGATCTGAAATCTGAGTAGTGGCGCTAGAGGCTGGTGCCCTAAATCCCTGAGATCGTGATCCTTGTTCAGGATGTGCTTGTCTCGGCTGAGAAAAGTCTTCATGATATCCTGAACTCCTGCCCTTCTTCAAGCTCTGACTCGAAGAAGCCCCAGATCTCTTCTTTTGCTCCCTGTTCTCCCGCTGTCTGCCCTCAGCACGGACAATCTCCTCCGCCCTAAATGCTGAGTCCACAATCTCCGCAAGGGAGAAACTAGGGGTCACTGTCATGTACCTCCTGATGTTCAAGTTGAGGCCGTCCTCAAACTTGAACCGTAGCTACGTCGGCTTTGCTAAGTCTGGAACAAAAGCAGCTAGTCGCCTCAACTCCATCTCATACTCTGTCACTGTCTTGGCTCCCTACCGCAAGTACAGAAACTCTGCCCTCTTGCGGTCCTGCTGGAACTCAGAGAAGTACCTGCGATCGAACTCCCGTAGGAAGTCCTCCCATCGCAGCGGCTCGGTAGCATCGTCACAAATCGCCTCCCACCAAGTGAGGGCGTCACCATCTAAAAGTCTCTCTGCTATCCGAAGCCGGTAGTCCTCGCTCAACCCCAGATCAGTCAAAATTCTACGGGTACGGTTGATCCAGTGTTTCGCTGCTGTGGGATCACCCGTCCCTGCGAACTCTGTGCAGCCTATCTGCCCGCCTCCTTCACCAGCTGGGTGAGCTCGTGAATACGCCTCAAGGTGGAGGAGATAGTGTCGCTAGGTCCCGACACAGTAGAAGGATCAGCAACTGGTGGCTGATCTGGTACAACAGAAGGTGGTACCGCCGTAGGAGTCGGCGCGGCCGTCGGTGGTGGTGGTGGGGGTGGCATCTGAATCCCGTGGGAGGTGTACCACTCGTACACCTGCCTAAACGCCTCAAGGGACGGTGGTGGAACCTCGGCAGGAGCAGCCGGCCGAGTAGGCGCTACAGGGGGCGCCCGTGTAGAGAAAGCAGCCTCAGGCACTCCAAGGGTCTCAGGCTCCCTCGGAGGGTCAGGCACGTGAGGGGTCGCAGGTAGCGCGGGTCTAGCTCCGCGTCCTACTGGTCTACCGCATCTAGGCGGCATAATTCTGCAAGGAGACAACTTTCATTAGATATAACTTTAGAGTTTGACATGATTTAAAAATTTGGGCTAGTTATTCGTAACTAACCCCCTAAAATGAATGAAATTTTGGATCTCAGAATTTAATCAATTAGGTTAGATACTAATCGTATCTAACCCCCTAAAATGAATAACTCATATGTCGAAAACCATATGCAAGGATATAAATGATTGTATGAAACTCTTATGCATTGAGGACTTTTAAAATCAAGTTACTTGGGAATGTTTTCAAATCATTTTATAAAACATAGCTCTAAACCAAGAGCTCTGATACCAACCGAACTGTCACGCCCCGAACCGGGATCGTGAACAGCCGCCCGTTGTCCCTGGATGCCGGCTGTATTTTTACAGAAAATCGGACAAAACCTCCCCATAAATCGGAGGTTTCCCATGTACAATTTCACCTGTATATGACATTCATCATGTAAAAATAAACAATTGGCCATCCCGGCCTCTCAAAAATCAACAATATCCACAGCCAACATCCAGAACAACGCAAGGCTATAAAGTTTTTAACAGTCCTAGCAACACACCTTTACTGTCATGCCCAACTAGAGCATGAGCAGCCACCACACCGAGCGGACTTAAATTCTACGCATATATAAAATAAATTCTCAAATTATTTTTAAATATTTACAAATGCCTCAATGCAATGAAATAATTCAATAAATGTCCATAATTTATACAGTCATCCCATAAAATTTAGATAAATACATTGGTCAATCTAAAATCTCCAATATATAATAATATCACCAATCATCGTAGCGGAAGAGATGGAAAATATCCATACCCAAGCCCAGTGATATCTCATCTGTCCAACACTAATCCTATGGGAAAGAAAGTGAGGGGTGAGTATCTATGGGAGGATACTCAGTAAGTGAGGGGATTGACATCATACTATCAATATCGAGGTGAATTTGGAGTGTCAAAGTATAAGATAAGAAAATATCCACAGTGTGCAAACCGATCATGTTATTTCAAAATTATAAATAATACGCACACATCATAAAGTAAGATATGCATCCAATATTCACATCAATGTCATGAAGAGCCGGTCAATGAAATATTCTCGGCAATGGTCTACCTCGACCAAGAACGGCGCATTGGGGGTTTTTCCAAATGTAAGTATTAAAGAATGGCTCTCTGCCCCAATGTTGGCCACAGACTACCCCAACTAGCCTGTAAATAATAATAATAATAACGTACATATAACTAGTCGGCCGTGTATGGTGCTCCCGCCTGGTGATAGACGGAGCCGTACTCAACGTCCTCTCTGATGAGGGTCAACCTGGAGCACCCATACACACGACGATCTGACGGATACCTCCGGCCAAAGCGTATCCGGACACAAGGGGTGCCTCTACCAGATGTCCTTCGTAGCTACGGATCACAATATCATATCGGCCGGGCACGTAGCCCCATGCATCCCATCACCAGTCGGCCGGGCATATAGCCCCATGCATAATATCATAACGTCGGCCGGGCATACAGCCCAATACATAATATCATAAAGTCGGCCGGGCATACAGCCCAAAACATAATATCATAAAGTCGGCCGGGCATACAGCCCAAATGTGTAAGCAAATCCATTTAAAACCATGTGTTAATGCAGTGGAAGTATTTAAAACATATCAATATGTCGAAAACGTGGCACAATATACGTTTATCAAAACTCATAGATGCATATCAATAAAGTCAGCAGTTAAGACACTCCAAAGGTCACAAAACATTTCATCAAATATTGGAAAGGTCTAACAATCATATATTTGCAGAAACATGTCATTTAAAAGTATTTTTGAAACATGGTTTTCAATCAATAGCGAATGTCAAAATCCCACTCACAGGTCTAGGGAGGGTGGTCACTCCCTATTTTCAAAACAATTTCCAATCTGCTTTCTCGAATCTCCAAAAAAATCAACCTAATCAGATCATCAAAATTGAATATCAACTTCTCAAGCATCTTAAGGGTTTATCCGAAAAACATGAAATGAACAATATCTTCCACTTTACGCCTCATTTCATTCCAACCCTACAATCCAGATACTTTCATGCATATTTCAAGGTTTAACTCTAAAGGAAATCATTCGAATTAACTCAACATGATTTTATGATTCTCTAATATGCTTCTTTCATATCAGAGCATCTAGTTTCTGTAACATTCTCTACTTAACCTTCAAAGTCACATATAGTCATTTCAGAATTGGTATTTTATTCGCATTCTACTTACACTCTGAACATATACAGAACCTTTCATCTTAGATTCAATTCTAGATTCATTCAAAGTATCAGTTAGAGCAGAAATCTCCTTACCTAGGGTTTTCTCGAAGCGCAGAGTCTCGTCCGACTGTTGCTTCGGTCGCTCCAAGGTCTGTAGTGTTTCCTATCAAAACAAGATTTTTATTTTGTTAGATCTAAACACTTAGATCCGAATCAAAAACCCTAAGTCATTTAGCTGCGTGGAGGTTCGTGGGCTGTCACGGGCTCACGGGCTCACGGGCCGTCGCGGGCTCGTGGGCTACAGCTAGCGGGCTCGCTGGTCTGCGTGCTACGGGGTAGCGGGCCGGCGGGCTGGCGGGCCGATGGGCTGAACTGGGCCGTGGGCCGTACTGGACCTGCGGGCTTGGACGGGCTGTCGGGCCTGGTGGGCCCGTGGGCTTGCTGCTGATGGGCCTGCGGCTAATGGGCCTGCAGGCTGGCGGGCCTGCGGGCCGACAGTGGCTCGCGGGCTGGTGCTCGCCCGTGCGCTGGTGCGCTGTGCTGGGGCGTGCTCGTGCGCTGCTCGCGTGCCCTGCTCGCGCGCCTGCTCGCGCGCCCTGCTTGCGCGCCTTCTCACGCGCCTGCTCGCGCGCTCTGCTCGCGCGCTTGCTGGCTCGGTCGTGTGCTCGCCTGCTCGCACGCTCGCTGGCTCGGTCGTGTGCAAGGGCGGGTTGCGCTCGCGGAGGTTCTGCAATCGCACTGTGGAGCACTCAAGCTCGCGCGATGGTGGCAGAAGGAGGGGTTGCTGCTGGTGGCGGCTGTTCGCGGACGGAAGCAAGATCGCGCGGTGGCGGCGCTCGGCGGAGCTTGCTAAGGAGGTGAGATCGCGAACGATCGCGACTGCAGAAAGGAAAGAGAGCCGCGGGAAGAAAGAAGAAGAAACAGAAAAAGAAGAAGAAGAAGAAGAAGGAGAAGGATGGCGGCGGCGGCGGCGGTGGCTGTGGCGTAGGAAGCCGAACGGCCGCAGGAGAGGGAACGTCGGGGAGAGAGAAAGAGAGAGAGAGAGAGAGAGAGAGAAAGGGGGTTAGGGTTTTAACCCTAATCCCCAATTGGGGACACAGCGTTTTGTCCCAAAACGCTGCGTCTCCAAATATTGTTTTTTTTTTAATTTTTAATTTTTAATTTTTAATTTTTATTTTTAAGCTGGGTGTTACACCCAGTATGGCCCGCTGCCCAGTCCGGCCCCTGGCCCACGAGCCCACGACGACCCGTGACCCTCTGTGTAGGTAAATGAATTCTCGATTCCGTGTACATACTAGGGTTTCGAAAATTATTGGTAATTTGACTTAAATTTCTCACTTGTGTTTCAAATGGTAAACATTATAGTTTTTAGACCAGGTTGACGGACGAACGAAAGCTAGATTCGGAAATCCGCGAAACTCTAGGTGAGAGAAATGCAACCTTTTCAATATTTGAATTAATTCTATCGAAATTAGGTCGAATTTAGATCGAGAGTTACATAATATATTGAAATGTGTGAAATTCATGGAAAATTAGACAAAAAAATGAGAAATGTTAGAAACTCAACCATTGGTGAGTCAGATGAGTCGAAATTGAGGAAACGAGAATCTATAACGAAGTTTTGTAAATTAGGTGGTATATATTTGGAAGAGAAAAATTGAAAATCCCTGATTTGGTTTTTATTTGATATTAAATGTTGATAATCTGATTTAGGTTGATCTTTTGGAGACTCGAGCGGTCAGATCCGATTTGGCTTGTCAGTAGGGAGTGACTTCCCTTCCGTAGAACTGTGAGTGAGATTTTGACATTCGCTATTGATTGAAAACCATATTTCAAAAATACTTTTTAAATGACATGTTTCGGCAAAATGTATGATTGTTAGGATTTTTGAATATTTTATGAAATATTTTGTGACCTTTGGAGTGTCTTAAATTCTAATTTTATTGATATGCATCTATGAGTTTTGATAATTGAATATTGTGCCATATTTTCGATATATTGATATATTTTAATGCTTCCACTGTATTGGCACATAGTTTTAAATGGATTTACTTACATATTTGGGCTGTATGCCCGGCCGACTTTATGATATTATGTATTGGGCTGTATGCCCGGCCGACGTTTGATATTATGCATGGGGCTATATGCCCGGCCGACTTGGTGATGGGATGCATGGGGCTACGTGCCCGGCCGATATGATATTGTGATCCGTAGCTACGAAAGACATCTGGTAGAGGCACCCCTTGTACCCGGATACGCTTCGGCTGGAGGTATCCGCCAGATCGTCGTGTGTATGGATGTCCCAGGTTGACCCTCATCGGAGAGGACGTTGAGTACGGCTCCGTTTAGCACCAGGCGGGGGACCATACACGGCCGACTAGTTATATGTACATTATTATTATTTGCAGGCTAGTTGGGATAGCCTGTGGCCAACATTGGGGCAGAGAGCCATTATTTAATATTTGCATTTGGAAAAACCCCCAATGCACCGTTCTTGGTCGAGGTAGACCATTGCCGGGAATATTTCATTGGCCGGCTCTTCACGACATTGATGTAAATATTGGATGCATAACTTGCTTTCTGATGTGTGCGTATTATATATGATTTTGAAATAATATTATCGGTTTACACACTGTGGATATTTTCTTATGTTTTGACACTCCAAGTTCACCCTAGATATTGATAGTATGATATCAATCCCCTCACTTACTGAGTATCCTCCCATAAATACTCACCCCTCATTTTCTTTCCCACAGGATTAGTGTTGGACCGAGAAGATATCACTGGGTTTGGGTATGGATATTTTTCATCTCTTCCGTTACGATGATTGGTGATATTATTATGTATTGGAGATTTTAGTTTGATCAATGTATTTATATAAATTTTTTTGGGATGACTATATAAATTATGGACATTTATTCTTGAAACTCTCGTATTGATTTATTTCATTGCATTGAGGCATTTATAAATATTTAAAAATAACTTGGGAATTTATTTTATATATGCGTAGAATTTAAATTCGCTCGGTGTGGCGGCTGCTCATGCTCGTTATAGTCTTACGTTGTTCTAGATGTTGGCTGTGGTATTTGTTGATTTTGGAGAGGTTGGGATAGCCAATTGTTTATTTTTACAGGATGAATGTCATACACAGGTGAAAATGTACATGGAAAACCTCTGATTTATGGGAAGATTCTGCCCGATTTTCTGTAAAAATACAGCCGGCATCCAGGGACAACGGGCGACTGTTCACGATCCCGGTTCGGGGCCTGACAGCTGAAGCATTTGTTAATCCAAAAGGTATAACCAAGAATTCAAAATTACTATGATGGGTTTGGAATACTGTCTTTTCTACATCCTTAGGCTTAACTCTAATTTGGTGATAACCAGCTCTCAAGTCTATTTTGGAGAATAGTTTAGACCCATGTAATTCATCTAGTAATTCATCAATGTTGGGGATATGATACCTATCTTTAATTGTCAAGTTATTGAGTTATCTATAATCCACACAAAATCTCCAACTATTGTCTTTTTTCTTTACCAAAAGTACAGGACAAGCAAAGGGGTTGGAGTTATGCCTAATGATCCCTGTCTTCAACATGTCCTAAACTTGTTTCTCGATTTCAGTTTTCTAAGAATGAGGGTACCTATAAGATCTAAGTTTGAATAGTTATGCTTCTAATTTAAGGGAATAGAATGGTCAAGTACTCTTTTTGGAGGTAAGGATTTTGAAGTAGCAAATACATCTTCAAACTGCTGAATCAATGCAGAAATAGAAGACTGCAGATCGTGATCTTTTGGAGTCATGGAAAGAGTGGAACAACTTAACAACTGTTGGTTCCTGAACTTCCTTATACCCTTCCCTCGTACTAATTTCATTTTTGGATCTGCAACTTTTCCTATCAGTACCATTTCTCCATTCTCTCCTGCCAGTCTGACATGAAGTTGCTTAAAATCAAATGTAATAGGGTTAAAGTTAAACATCCAGTTTACTCCAAGAATAGTATCCCATCCTCCTAACTTGATTATTTTTAGGTCGAATGAAAAGTAGTATCCTTGTATACTCTATTTAACCCCCTTACTTTAGTACAACTGCTTACTATACTGCCATGTGCTAGTAAAGAATGTAGGGGTTCTGATTCCTCTGATTGCATTTTGAGCTCATCAACCATTGTTCGATTTATGAAACTATCTGAACTACCAGTATCAACTAGTATTGACACTATCAGTCCATTTAATATTCCTTGCAGAGCTATTATCTGTCTATGTAATGAATTAGAAAGAGCACAGAGAGATACCTCAATTCCTTCTTCAGCCAGCTCCTCATTTATGTCTGCAGGCTCTGATATTTCTTCATTTTCTGCAGCTATGATTAAGTTGAGATTCCTAAGTCTGCAGTGATGTTCTGGGCTGAACTGCTCTCCACATTTGAAGCAAAGATTATTGACTCTTCGAAACTGCATTTCTTGGACTGATACTTTTACTGTTCTATCTCCAGGTTCAACTTCACTCGACCAACTTTTTCCTTTGTTAGCCAGATTCTTGAATGAAGATGTAGCTCCTCCTATGTTCCTGCTCCCATTTTTACTTTCCTTATGATCCCATTCTTTATAAGGAATCATCTTTTTCTGCTTGACCAACTCTAGAGATTGTTCTTGAAGGGTGGCTATTTCAAAGGCCTGCAAAAGAGAGGTTAGTTTTAGCATCCGTAACATGGGTTTTATTTATTCTCTTACTTCACTTATAAAGCTGGAGATAAAATATGTTTCAGTTAATCTTGGATTCTTCTGTAGTATAATGGACCATAATTCTTCAAATTTGGTTTGATAATCTGCCATTGTCCCTTGCTGTCGAAGTTTGTTGAATTCCTCAAATTCATCTTGCATTCCTTTTGTTTCAAAGTGCTGATTCAAAAGTTGAGAAAAATTTTTTCCAACTTATGTCTTGTTTGGTCAGCTTTACTCCTTGAAACCATATCTCTGTGCCTTCCCATCAAGGTACATCTCAACTACCTCTACCCAAGTATTCTTAGGAACTTGGTACACCACAAAGAAGTTGTTGCATTTCCTTAACCAAATTCTAGGGTTCTCTCCTGTAAACAGAGGTAATTCTATTTTAGGAGGATTTGATAGTACCCCACGAGGAATTGAGTCCCTTCTGATTATGTTTGTTCCTACTTCTTGTCTTGATCTTCCTTTAACTGGTGTGGGTAGAATAGGTGATTGAATGTTTTTGTCACTGTCTTGTTCTGGCTGTTTATCCTTGTTCGGTATCTTTAGCACATTTGCAAATTGAGCATTGACACTAGCTACGAATGCATCAGTTTTTAAGAGTGTTCATCCATTCTTTGATTTAACTCTGAATAGTTCTCTTGTATCTTTATCTCATGTTTCTTGAATTGTTCATCAATAGCCTTAAACCTGGTACTTTCTGCCATTTTCTTGTCACCTTGGCAAGGAACGAGATGCTCTGATACCAGTTTCTATCACGGTCCAACAATAGTGAATTGAGATAATGAGTAAAAGTGAGAAAAAGTTGTCGAATTATGAAGAACCTTTTATGTAGCTCCTTTGTCCAAGACACAATGGATGTGAGTAGTTTGAAGAGTTTGCAAAATATAAAGAAGAGAAGAGAGAAGAGAAGAGAAGAGAAGAAGAAGAAGAAGAAGAAGAAGAAGAAGAAGAAGAAGAAGAAGAAGAAGAAGAAGAAGAAGAATTACAAAAAAAGAGAGAGAAAGAACACATGTACTTTTCCTTATTTGTCTTTTGTACAATACCTATTGTTATATACAAATAATTTGTTTAACCCACCCATGTAACTGCTTGCTAACTACATTGCCTTCTCCAAACTACCTTCTAACTTCTCCAACTACCTTCTAACCATATCAGTTTTAAAGAGCTGCATAAAGTGGTTGTTGGCTTGGTTATCAACTGTTGTTTCTTGCTTCTTGTCCCCCGTAGTTGTTACAGATATCCCCAACTTCGACAAAAACCCAGGGGATAAGGGATCACCCTAACGCACACCACGAGCTGACTTAAAGAACACCCTGATGCCCCACAAGCTGATTTAAAGAACCCCGTTGCTTTCTCATTTAGAATAACCGAGAACCAAATATTACATAGAGACCGGGAAACCAAGTCAATCCACCATTCATCAAAACCAATTATGGTTGGTTGATTATTTTACTAGTGCTCTATCTTAATAGTACAAAAGAGGAGAAATATTTGGTGTTATATTTTGCACTAATATATATTTATATTTTAATGGAATCCGTTGTCATAAATAATATCTCTGAATATTTAATACTGTCCAAGTCTTTTTTAAATTGAGACAACAGTTGACTTCCTATTCAGTATGTATTCCCTGTCTATAAGACAACATTTTCCTGGAAGATAATCTCATTGCCACAAAGAGATCACAGAATGTCCAAGCAGGACAACACTTTGTTGCTGGGAGCTGATCCCACGACTGGTGATGATGGCCCCAATAGTGACGCTCACAACTCTGTTCACCAGGTCTAATTTTAATTCCTATGTTCTCCATATCAAACTTCTTTTCTAGAGTACTGTGAGTCAATCTTCTAATTATTTTCATGCAATCTTGAATATGCAGAAAAGAACAGTGGATGGTGAAAAGCAAATGATCAATCAAGCAATGGCAAACGATTTTGACATGAAAAATCAAAATTTTGATTTCTCGTCCATCCCTTGTTTTAGAATAGCTACTTTCGGATGTTCTGTTGGACCAAATACATTTATTTCACTTCAAAGTATAATAGAAGCTGTTGAATCCAAATATCGATTATTAAGCTGTGAGACCCCAGAATTCCAAGTGATTTTTAATGATAATGTTGATGATTTCAACACCCTCTTCAGATCACTCCCCACCTCCAGAAAATACTTTGCAGCCGGGCTTCCTGGCTTGTTCCCTGGCCGCTTATTTCCCAAGTCAACCCTTCATTTTGTGTATTCTTCTTCTGCACTTCACTGGATCTCTAAGGTACCAGAAGAAATTATGGACAAAAATTCCCCTGCTTGGAACAAAGGCACGATTTATTGCACAGGAACTACAAAATATGTTAATGATGCATACCTTGGACAGTTCGAGAGGGACGTGGAATCATTTTTGAATGCTAGAACAGAAGAGCTTGTGATGGGAGGTTTGATGTGCCTTCTGATTTCTGGCATTCCCAATGGAGCCAAATTTTCAGATACTGCTTTGGGTAAAGTTTATGATCTTCTCGGATTTTGCTTGGAGGACATGGCTGCCAGGGTAAGAGCAAGTCTCTGTCATATTTTTACATATTTCTATTTGGTAGAAAAATTATTATGTTAGTATGTAGATTTATTCACTGAATTCAATATGGAAACTCATGTTTTATTTTAAACATCTCACTAAATATACAAAACTCCCATGGAATATCCGGATAGGTAAAGGCTTGGAAGGGCCATCGCCCTTGCCCCCCTGCCCCCAAATATGAGTCGATCGAATTTTATTGGCGGTCCAATTTAGGATGTTTTGTTTCTTTCCTGATTGGAAAAATATTTTAATCAATTTAAAATTATTTAAATTTATGAAGAAAATTCATTTTATTTTTACAAAATATTGTTTTTCCATACATATTTCTGTCTTCTATAATCCTACTTTGATTGGAATTCACACACAATTTATATTATTCTTTTCCAGCGACTTCTAAATGCAATTTCTTCACAATCATTGATTTCAGGGACTAATTAGTGGGGAAAAGCTGGACTCTTTCAACCTTCCCCTGTACAACCCTACTAGTGGCAAATTGCTGGAAGTGATAAAGAAAAACAAACATTTGAGCATCGTGAGATTTGCAATTTTGAAACACCCACTAGAATACTTTGTGCCTAGTGACCAGATGATTGTAGGAGGACTGAGGGCTGCCATAGAGGGAGTAATCAAGAATCATTTTGGAGATCAAGTCGACGTTGATGAACTATTTTCTTTGTATTCCAAGAAACTTCCGGAGAGCCGCCCATCAATTGTTGATGACAACAATCGTAGAAATATGGATATATGCATCTTTCTCAAGCATAACGGCGTATAGTTAGACATGAATGCCTATTTATTGGAGTCTCTCAATGAAACAATATGATATTGTAACAATATACTATTATTTTCTCAATAACATAATTTTACTACTTAGTTTTTTTATTTTTTTTAATTGCCTTTCCATCAATGAGATATTTGGTTGTGCAATACCATAGCTTCCTTTTCATAACTATTGATGCCTTGAAATTTCCTTTTTAATGTCAAGCCTATTGATCACAACTCTCTCTCCCATGATTCCATATTTGAATTTATGTGTAACAAAAAAAAAAAAAGCCTATTGACAGACTTTTTTTTTTTTTTTTGGTATAGTTGTGAGATTTTGTGAGAATGCTAAAAGTTCCGGTAACAATTACAAATACCGCAAAATTATTAACACATTGTAAACGATACTTGAACAAATTTTATTTTGAGAATTTTTTATACCACAAAACCCAAAAACCTACAAACAATTTTTTTTCTTGGGTTATGAATTTGATTAAAGGGCCATGTCATTTATTTTGAAAATTACTAAGACAACAGAACCTAGGTACCTACAAACAATTTTTTTTTTTTTTTTTTTTTGGTTACAACTTTGATCTAAGGGGCATGTCAATTTCCATGCTACTAGACATTTTATGTTTCCTTCACTAGTTCAATATAAGTTTTATTTGTTCCGATTTATGGCCAATTTAGACAAATTATGTTAAAACTCACTGTTATGTTATCGTCCTAAAGTCAACAAAACGAGTAAATATTAATAATAGGAGATTCTAAAGTTTTAAAAAGAAATTATTTAGGATAGCAACTATCATTTTTCACTTGAATTGGAGGATTATTTGCGTAGGTAACCCTAACTTTTCCAAAATTTCATATTGAAATTCGTGGGCTTTTACTTATGGCCTTTATTTGAGTCGCCGATTTCGTCACCCCCAAGACTTGCTATAACAAATATTTATTTTGGCCTGTCCTTTCTGTTGGTTTAATCACTCTCTCTCTCTCTCTCTCTCTCTCTCTCTCTCTCTCTCTCTCTCTCTCTCTCTCTCTCCCCCCCCCCCAAAAAAAAAAAAAAAAAAAGTGACCCCGCCAAAACCGAATAGCCGGGCACCTCTTTTTCACTGGCCAATGCAGTAGATACCGAAACATCACTTTCGTTGTTGTCGGATCTGACTGTTCATTGTTTCTCCAACGTCGGATCTTCAATGTATTATATTTTATAGATTTGGAAGAAAGTGATTTCAATGTAGCGATAATCAATTATAAAATTAAAATATCTCTACTACAGCTGCTCCACCGTTCACTTATAGAAGCCAAGCCCTTCAAGAGCTGTCTTTCCAACGCAAACATCTTAGAGCTAGAGTTACGTAGAGAGAGAGAGAGAGAAAGAGAGAGAGTGTGTGTTTGTGTTTGTGTGTGTTTCATGCTGGTCCTGTTTCTCGTGGCCGGTCTTTTCTTTTCCTCCTGTTTGCCCCAAACCTTCTAGTTCGGAAGTTTCAGTTGGCAATCCTGCCCTTTGGGGAGGAGACAAAGCCCCGCTTCCTTTGAATTTGTCCTCTTCTAATGATAAGTTACTGTTTTCATCTTCTTTTGAAAAGAAAAGATACAAAAAGTATATGAAAAGTTACCAAACTTTAAATCTAAATTTTAATTAATTTTGTGAAATTTACTTTTTTATATTTGAATTTTTAAATTTTAAAATACAATCTTTTTGTCTATCGGTTGATAATGTGACTATTATTTACTAACGTTACATATGATAAGTGTTTACAAACATAACACATGACATCACATTTTTTATATTTTTTTCTTTGGAAGAAATATCTCTTCATCCTTCTTCTCCGTCTCCTCCTTTTTTGTCAACTTCTCCTATGCTTCTTCTCCTCTCTCTCTCTCTCAATTTATCTCTCTTCTTGATCACCGGTGTGCTCGTGCACCCTTTTGATTTGGGCAGCTCCATAATAAAGTACATTGAGACACTATTTTTTTTTGTGAAAAGGGAGAAAAACAAGGGCCAAGCCCACATCATGCCAACTACAAGCCCTCATACCTATAGGGCCTAAAACCAACAGACGTGGGCACCCCAATACCCAAAGAGTCTTCAAGCAAGAGGATGTTCAGATCCTGTGGAGGGGAGTCTAAAACAGTGACACCGGGAGCGGCCTTAAACCCCATTTTGGTTAGGAAATCCGCACTTCTATTCATTTCTCTGAAAACATAACGGATTTGGGAAGCACCAAGCTCAGTCATCAGATCTTTGCATTCAAGGTAGATTAAGTGGAGAGGGTCGTCTTCTTCCCTCTTGTTATCCAGTAGGTCTACTAAGGAGCGGCTGTCGACTTCTACTTGAAGACGCTCGATTCTCAGAGCTTTGGCAAGCCTTAAGCCTTCTCTGAAACCCTAGAGCTCAGCAGAAATAATGTCCACATTGCCAATGTTAATAGTATAACCCCTCACCCAGCTCCCGTCTTCTCTCGTAAGAAGACCTCTTGCGCAGGCTTTCTTGGATACCAAGGAGATAGTTCCATCAGAATTCAGCTTGATCCTTTCAGCGTTAGGGTGGTTTCAACTTACCCACAGGGTGTCCTTAGTAACAGTTCCTTCGTTAGCAGCTATGCTCTAATCCATGCTTAGACTAGTGATTTCCCTGGTAAGAGACTGAATATTCCATCTTTTGTTCTCCATAGCAAACTTGCATCTTCTCTTTCACAAGGACTAGACTATAGCAGGGAAGGAGGGCATGGCATTAGACTACGCAGATGTAGTCTTGGTCTCCATTCCTCTCTTTAACCAACTACTGAGCTCCTCTTCCCAAAACCATTTAGTATCAACGGTATCATGCCATAGAGTTCTCCAAATGCTTTTAGCTTCGCCATAGTCACGAAGGACGTGCAAGAGGCTTTCTGCATAGCTCTCACATTGCGGGCACATATGATCATCAGTGAGCCCCTTTTTCTCCTTTCCACATCGGTTAGACACATCCCCAACTTAGCAGTCCAAAGGAAGAACTTGACCTTTTTAGGGATTCTCGCCTTCCATATCCAATTCCATCTCTCTTTAGTTTGGGGAACAAAAGTAGCTCTGAATTGAAGTAACCTGTAGGCGATACTGACAGAGAATTTACCATTGTTGGTTTGGTTCCAAATGAGGGAGTCCTTAGCTTCACCGTCCCTGGGAATCATGGTGCTGCAGATTTCCTCTACTTTCTCGGCAGAGACCCACTCCCTAAGCTACTGAGTCTTCCATTAGCCAACTTCATCAATAAAGTCACCCACTTTGAAGTGAGGAAGAGCCCTCAAGTGAGGCAGGAGGGCGTGCTCAGATAAGCTGCTATTCCCAATCCACTTATCCCTCCAAAAATCGATATCCCTACCATTCCCCACCTCCATTTAAGACCGTCCATAAGGTAGAGTCTACAGTTAAGGATACCTCTCCACATACCTGATCCACCTGAGGTTTTGTTGTAGTTCAGCAGATTGATCTTTCTGAGGTACTTGGATCTTACGACGTTGCACCAAAACGCCTCTTCTCCTTTCAAGACCCTCCAACCCAATTTGGTTAGCATGGCTATGTTGTTGTTCCTTGTACTCTTTATACCAAGGCCCCCCAGTCTTTTACCTTTGCAAATAGTCTCCCAATTGACCAAGTGAATTTTCCTTTCCCCATCTTTGCTTCCCCATAAGAAGTTCTTGTTTAGTTTGTCTAGTTTGTTGCAAGTGTCGTTCAAGAGTTAGGCGGTTTGCATGGTGTAAGTAGGAATGGCAAAATTTACTGATTGTATAAGAGTCCTTCCAACCGCAGTGAGTACTTTGGCTTTCCACCCCTTCAGCTTGTTCTGTACTTTCTCCACTAGATGGTTATAGAAGTCTCTTTTCACCTTTTTGTGAATAGTAGGGAGCCCCAAGTACCTCCCCAGGTCCTCTGAGGGAACAAACCTACTCATATCAATATAGAGGTTTTGGAAGTCCAGGGAGTATTAAGGGAGAACCAAATCTTAAACTTGGAGGAGTTTACCTCAAGACCTCATTCTTTAGAGAATTCTCTTAGACAGTCCAGAATGGAGCTAAGGTTTAGCTGCTCTGCTTCCACAAAAAAGAGCAGGTCGTCAGCAAAAAATAGGTGGGAAATTGGGGGACTATTCTTGGCTGCACGGATTGGCTTCCATCTACCTTTACTCACTTTCTCTTGTATCATATAGGCAAGTCTTTCCACAACCAGGATAAAGAGGTAAGGGGATAGAGGGTCGCCTTGTCTCAAACCTTGCTTCGTTCTTATGGGGGAAGAACTTCACCATTCCATATAAGAGACACTTCTCCACAGCTCACTAAATGTATGATGAGTCTCACAAGAGGTCGATGAAGGTTAATGTCTAACAGGACCTTTCCAAGGTAATTCCGACTAACATTGTCGAAGGCCTTTTTGAGGTTAACTTTAAGGATCATACCATATTTCTTATTCGCAGGTCTGTAGAGGGAATGAATAATTTCTTGGACCACAACGATGTTCCCTGCAGTTCCTCTTCCTGGGAGAAAGCTAGACTGGTGTTCTTCGATCAGCTCTTGAAGAAGGGGCCTTAATCTTTGTACAATAACTTTTGAGAGGATCTTGTAAGATGTATTAAGAAGGCTGATGGGTCTTAGGTCACTGACTGTTTTGGGGTTGTCAGATTTGGGGATGAGAATCATGTGAGCATCAGCAATCGCAGGGAAGAAATAACCTTCTCTAAGGGCTGCATTGACAAACTTGCATACTACTTCTTTGATGACCATCCAGTGCTTTTGGAAGAACACAGGTTGAAGGCCATCAGGGCCTGGGGCTTTGAGTCCCTGCATAGAGAAGATGGCATTCTTAACCTCTTCCTCATCCGCCTCACTGTATAGCTTCTGGTGTTGCCCATCATTGATTTTTTTGATTTTGCACTTGAATTTCTCGTAAAGAGGCCTTACTTCCTTACCCCTCAGGAGCTCTCTAAAGTAATCTCTGACATGGCTTCTTAGCACAACCTGGTTCGTGCACCAGAGATCTCTAACTTTAAAGGTAGCAATTCTGCCTTCTGATTTTAGTAGTAATGTGGTAGAATATGGTGTTCTTATCACCCTTTGTGGTCCAATTGATTCTAGACTTCTGGAACCAGAACATCTCTTCCTACTTAAGGACTTTGTTATACTCCTTTAAAAGATTATTTTCTAGCTTTTATAAAGAGTTGTAATGAATGTAGTTTTTGGCTTTCTGGATCCCTTTTAAGCTGGCTTCCAGATGTCTTTTCCTACCAAAGATACTACCAAACACCAATTTGTTCCAAGCCTTCAACTCTTCAACCGTGTTTTTGATTGCCTGAGGGAGGAAACCTTCACCAACTTCCCAGGCCTTTCTGAAGACTTTGCTAAAATTCGGGTGAGCGAGCCAGGCTGCCTCACACTTGAAGGGTTTATTCTCAGGCTTGGGAGGGGAGGATAAACACGTATGAAGCATGACTGGGTTGTGATCACCGTGCAGATGGAGGAGGATAATAGCTTTCATTTCCGGGAAGGCTAGCTTGGTCTCTAGATTGCTGAGAACCATGTCAAGTTTCTTCTGCAAAACAGTCTTACCTTTCTGCTTTCTGGTCCAAGTGAACCTAGCTCCCAAAGTCTTACAATCTTGGAGGTTGCAGGCAGCCTATCTTTCTCTGAAAATATTGCTTCTTGACCAGTCTCTTAGGTCTTTATTGGTGGTTTCGCTCTTGCTAGCAATGTCGTTGAAGTTACTCATCAGGAACAGGGACCTTTAATCCCTGAAGCCAGCTACTGCATTTCATTCCAAAAGACATCTTTATCTTTCTCACGTGGTTGGACATAAGTAAAAGTGATCCACTAATTAGTGTTGCCCTCCCTAATCTCCAAATGCACCCATTTATACGCGTGATTGATAACATGCACTTTAATTTTATGCTTATTCCATTTTAGCCAAAGGCCTCCTCTAAAGCCATCCATGTCGACTACGAAGTCACCCTCAAGGCCCTGCTGCGAGAGGAATTGAGGAAATTTACTAGAGCCAGCCTTCGTTTCAAGAAGGCACATGATGTCCGGCTTTTGGGCTTGGACAAGCTCTCTAAAGACTCTCCTGAAGCCTTTACTACCAATGCCTCGACAGTTCCAAGAAATGATTTGGCAATTTATGGGAAAATCGGAAGAAATGAGGATTGGGAGATTCAGTAGCAGTCGCATTCCATACCCTCTTCCCTCCTCAATTTCCCTCTCATGGTCAGATCTGGGCAGGAGGAAGAAGACCGTTGTATTTAAAACAACTAAGGCCTCCTTGGACTTTCTATCTCTTGGATCAAAGAGAATCCTTTCTAGCCCAATTGAAATTGATGGGCTTTGAGACTCATAGCACTCCTCCATATCTTTGTTCACTAGGTCCTCCGGGTCACTTGAGAAATGATTGGGCTCAAGTAATTGATCATCTCCACCCGAGTCCAGCTCGATATCCTCGTAGGCTCGTTTGGATGGCTCTTTAACACTCGGCTCGGCTTCTATTGATAACCTCTTATTAATATCTGTTACTTGATTCATCACTGCTATACCTGGGGTTTCCGAACTTGCTCTCTGTCTCTCCATCCTCAGTCTCTAAATCAAAACATCCGAAGGCATAGTCTTTCTTCCTTTCAAGGTATCATCACCTACTTTCTTTCCTTTAATGTGCAAACTCCTACTGGTTGTCCTGTCTGTATTCTCTCATCTAATCCCTCTGTCACCTCTCCTCCTATAGGGTTCTCGATCCCCAATGTGTCATTGACTTTCCTTAAGCTCGCAATCTGTTCATCTGGCTTCCTTCCTTTCCTCCACGGTCCTTTTTGATTTCCATATTTGGGAAATCTCTGCTTTCGTGTCACCAACATCCATGGTCCTAAGCCCTTGTCTCTTCTTTCCTTTCCGATCGCCAGAGATTCTCCATGATTAATCTTTTATGGTTCCATGGTGTGGCGTTTCTGGGGAGCCAAAGAACTGATCTCTTCGTAATTTTCACTATTGTGACCGAATCGACCTCAAATAAAACAGAGGGTGTGCAAACCCTCGTACTCCACCCATTGAACCCAGTTTCGAATGGAAACCCTAGAGACCAGAGGTTTGTTTAGGTCGATTTCGATGTAGATTCGCGTGAACTTCCCTTTGAGAGAATTGGCAGTGTTCCTATCTACTGATGGGGCGACCGATAGCTTTCCCAATTTCGAAGAGGATGTCTTTCTCAAAGAACTCGATTAAGAGATACAGGAGGCAAATCCAGACTGCTATGGAGGTAATTGTCGCGGTCTGAGGTTGGAACCATAGTTACCATTTCCTTACTGTTAGGTAGTGGTCATGGATCATCCATGGTCCTCCTATTAAAGCATGAATATAGTCTTGCTGGAGTGTGAATTTTGTTAAGAAAAAACCCCCTCCTAGGTCCAGGAGTTCTATTGGACCTTCATTTTTCCACATGAGATTTATCTTTATTTGCATTAGGTGATAGCCGATATCCTTTCCCAGAGTTAGATTATTAATGAGAGTTTCCATGGCTGCCACAGCTCTTTTAATTTATCATTTGAGACTGGAATGATTGGCATATGGTTACCATAGTTTCCCGCATCATTGTCTTCGAAGTAGCTATCCAGGTTTGAGTCTGAGTCCATTCGACTGACCTATCAGCATATCTTTGAAGGATAACTTAGGACGGCTGTCAATGTTGCATGCACTTCGAAGCATCATAGGAAGACCATTTGTTTCTCTCTCCAGAAGTAATTCAAATTTTTAATTTTTTTCAATTTAGATAATTTATGAGCGGGTAGCATGGGATTCATGTGAGATCGGCCAATGTTTTCATAGGATTGATCCAATACTCATTTGGTGATTTCGAGTGATTGCAATAACCTAACATGTGGTTGGTTCTTTACCTTGTCTTGCTGGCACACAAAACAAGTATGTATATAAGCCTACATATCGTCCCTTAGCCTCGGCCAATAAAAGTAGTCATGTACTATGGACAATGAGCGATGAATTCCCAGATGGCCAGCATATCAACTATCATTGCAATCTTTGAGGATGTTCCACTTCAAGTTATCCTGTGCTGACACATACATTCATTGGTCTCTCATGTAGAGGATCTTATCCTTGAGCCAGAACCTTGTGTTCTTGCCTTACTTGACCAACTCTTTTTTTTTGTGCCCTTAGACTTGGTCCACCACTCAGTGTCCAGAGTTTCGTCCCGACTAATTTGTGTCGATTCGAATGAGATCCCTCTTAGGGGGTAGGAGTCTCCCAACGTAGTCGACTCTATGTCCAAGTCACGAGTCGAATTTGTGATCTTGGTTAAGGGACATAGTGACTTACTCGTTGCGCCAACTGTCCATTGGTCTTGACCAACTCTTTGAACGCTTGTGCTTGACGATCATATAACAGCCCTTCTTTGATGCATTCAGTTAGCCGTCCCCCTAGTGCATTGCCATTAGGGCAATGGTGCTCTTACGACTTAGTGCATTGGTCACAATGTTGGTCTTGTTTGGACTATACTCGACCTTATACATGAATTCTACTAAGTAGTTTAGCCAACATGTTTGCTTACTTGAGAATTAAAATGTGGTAACTTACCACCCTATTGTTTGTCTTAATTTTAAATGGTATGGTAGTTTTGAGATAATGCTCCCAAACTCTCAAGCAATGTACGACTACAAGTATTTCTTTCTCGTGTGTTGGCCAACATCATTGCACGTCACTTAGCTTGCCTATGTTGCATAGAAATGGAATTGAATATGAAACAATAGGGAAAAATGGTACTTCATAAAAATATAGGAAATGTAAACATGAGCAAATGTATAAATATAAAAAATATAAGAATTTTTATATAAATATTAATTATTTTATAAAAATAATAGAATAATCTTATTTTATAATAAAAATTTAAAATGATCAAATATATAATTATTAATTATAAAATAAATAAAATAAAAAGTAAAAATTATAATTAAATAAATAATTCGTTAATATGAAAAATATATAAATATAGAACATATAAACTTTTCTGTATAAATATTTCAGAAATAGAGAAACATTAATATTAAGAAGTTTCTATGTATCATAGTAGTTTGCGGCTCTCGTATTCAAATTGGGTGGCATTCTTGTATAAGTATCCTACCTATGATAAAGTCAGATGTATTAGTGTGGACTTTGAACAGTTTGGCAAAATTTGTAAGTGTCAAACTAGTTTTCATGTGATAACATCCTTTAAGGCAGCGAATGCAAGTTGGCACTTAGGGGTCCAGCTCCACGCTTGCCCCTTTTCAACAAGTTAGTTAGAGGTGCAGCTATAGCCGAGTACCCTTATATAAACCGACGATAATAGTTCACAAGCCCCACGAATGACTGTTGTTCCATTGCCTTCATTGGTGCCTCCCACTCCATAATGGCCTTAATCTTTTGGGGATTTATGTGAATTATGTTGTCTCCCACGATGTACCCCAAGAACGAGACTTCGGATAACCCGAATGAACACTTCTCCTTGACATACAAGTGGTTGTCCCGAAGTGCTTGGAAAACAAGCCATAGGCATCCCACTTGCTATAGCTATATATGACAATGTCATCGAGGCATACCATGATGAACTTGTCTATGAATTCTGCTAATACACATTGCATGAGTGTGCAAAAAGTGGCCGGTGTATTAGTTAAGCCAAAAGGCACAATAAGAAATTCGTAAGAACCATACCTTGTGACTATGTTCATCTTGGGCTCGTCTCCTTTCACTATCTGCACTTGATAGTATCCCTTGTATAAGTCTAACTTTAAGAACACCTTGACTCCTTGTAAACGGTTGAAAAGATTAGCAATGAGCAGAATAGGATACTTGTTGTTTATAGTGAGCTTGTTGAAGGCCAGATAATTAATGCAAATACCTAAGGTGTCGTCTTTCTTCTTTTGGAAGAGAATAGGTGCTTCATATGGGCTCTTGGATTGTCATATGAATTTGGCCTCCAAGAGTCCCTTGAGTTGCCTCTTAAATTCATGAAACTCATTAGAAGACACGCGGTAAGGTGGTTGGGAGATTGGCTTAGCATCATGTATTAGCTTGATAGAGTGGTCCACCTCTCGTCTCAATGGTAGCTCCTTTGGTAGGTCCTTGGGCATAATATCATGGAGCCCCTCTAATACCTTGGCTACCTTAGGCGGGATTGATGCCTCTATAATTGGGTTCGGCGTTGGGGGATCCTCCTCAAAGACTATTTGTTGCAAATGTTAGCTCACCCTGTTGAATTCCCTTGTGGCAAAAGTTCATTACACAAAGTTTCTCACATTGCAAAACGAGTATCATATCCTTGCTTGGCATTATGATGCTTTAAGTGGTCTATGAAATGCATGCCGATGACTATGCTGCAATCGTCTGTCTAATGGGGCAATAGAGAAGGTGGTCGTACTTGTCCATAGATCCATCTTAATGGGCATATTCATGGCTTCCCTTACAAGGGATGTCCACTCGTTATTTATATCCTTAAACTATCTCTTTTTGGGCATCCACATTAGCCCCAATGTGTGTGTGGTGTCCTGGCTCATGTAGTTAACCTTGGTGCTTGTGTCTACCAAGGCTATCATGTTATGCCTGGTTATGGAAATGTCCACATACATACGGCCCCTTTGTTAGTCATGTACATTGGCTTAGATTGCATTGAGGAGTCATATATATGCTACCTTTCGCTAATCCTCCACTTGGTATAAATCTTGTGCCAACGCAGCAATCTTCCCGTATTTTGGATAGTACCTAGCAAAGTATGGCCCTTGGCATAAGAAGCAATCTTCTACCTAGTGGGATTGGTTGTTTTTGCTTGGACTCGACTTGCTCCGGCTAGTTTTGCTCAGTTTTGGTGATGGCTTGGCTTTGTCTCCCTATTTTGTCTTAATTGGGATTTTTTTCCTTATCTTTACCTTGTTCCTTCTGTTGGAACTCAAACAAGAACTCAACAACAGCTACGGCTTGAGTGATATCTTGAATGCCCCTACGTTGCAACTCAAGCTTGGTCTAATGGTTTATGCCATCCATAAAAGCGAACAAGGCCTCTTTAAGGGCCACATTCAGGATTTCAAGCATTAACTTAGAGAATTTTCGCACATAGTTATGAATATGGCCATCCATGTACTGGAGTCAATAGAGTTTTGCTTTGCTTTGTCCTCTGCATCTATGGGTTGGAATTGTATCTTTACTTCGGCTTTGAATCCATCCTATGTGGTGATGGCATAAGCTCCCCTGTGCGCATCATCACACCTATATCTCCACTATATCAATGCAGTGTCCTTAAGGAAAAGCGGTGTTGTACGTAGCTTGGTAGCATCATCCAAGACGCCAAGCACATCGAAGTACTAGTTTAGCCTACAGAGGAGGTTCTCTACGTCCCTCAATTCTTGGTGTGGCCACAACAGCACTCTATCACCCTTGTTCCCTATAAACATTGGGTTCAACCTTCAGCTTGTGGAGTTCATTTTGAAAGAATGATGGCTCGTCACCGGATACATTAGCATCTCTTGCCAGTCATGTCTTGTATGCCTCTACCTCGCCTATGAGTTTGGCAACCTCATCTTGGAGAGACTCAATCATGAGCCTGATGGCCTTATCCCGTCTGAGAAGCCCATCAACGGCCTTATTAAAAGTACCTTGCATGCCTTCCAAATGCTATTTCCTATTGAGTTATAGTATATGCTGGTCCAACTCTTCCTATAGGTTATTGTGATCGGCAACGATTAGCTCCACCCTTGCTAACCTCTTTTCAAAAGTGGCCATCACCTCTTGGAACCCCGACTTGTCCTTCTGGCCTTTTCCACCCTTGGCACTCTTGTTGGTCTCCTTGCTAGCATGCTTTCCCTCGAGCTCTACGGGATTGAACACATAAGAAATGAAAGCCATACCTGAGCCACAAATTTGCTTAAGTTTAGCTTTGACACTAATTGTCACGAGTTAACTCTTTGCTTACACACTAGCCCATATGGCACTAGCACTTTCCAAAAGTAACCAAGAGATGTTGCTAATTCAACCTGTGCTTGAAGGATTTCTAAGTGTTGGAAACATGAGAAAGGAAGGCAAGTGAGAAAGCTTGTAGAGAACTTTGTTTGGTTGATTGCTTGATCGATTGCTTGATGGCTATAAATGAGAGGGCTTGGCCTATGTATAAGCAAGCCAAGGAGCTCTTGAGAGTTCTAGAGAATTTTACAAGGTTGCCCATAATACTTAGTCCCTAGAACATTTCTAGAATACTTTACAAGTCTCTACACTAATGTAAGTATCTTATGTACAAGTCTACTACGACATTTAAGAGTGGCCTAGAGTATTTTGGAACCTTCCTTATTTATAAGCCATAATTGGGCCTCTTGGGGAAAGATTTGGGATGAGAATGTACAGCCCATGTACGAATTTTTTCCGTCGCTAATAGTTTTCATTTTTTTAATTTTAATTTTTTTCCTTGGTCCACTATCAGTGATGGATTAGTTACGGATTTTTTCCATCACTAATCCATCACTGATACTCTATTTTCTAGTAATGGTTTCATGGGTACTTGATGGATCAATTCTGGACTCCAAAAGTTTTTACACTGAGAGAAGCTCATTTGAGAATTGCATGCTTGAGGTCTAGAAGGTCATGAGGACAGAGATGAGACTCCAGTAGCCATGGAAGAGAAGTATTATTAGGTACAGTTAAAGAGGGATGTGTATAAGTTTGGGCAAAGGTCATATGTGTCTCAAATAACTAAGGGGCAAACTTAAAAATTTACGTTCACCATGTCATTTCCTATTTGAAAGCACATTTGAGACAACTTCAATGGACTTCATACTTGGTCCACCACAAACTCAATGAGGTACAAATTTAGTTTTTATAGTGTTGATGAGTAATCGAAGATGACACGTCTCGTTATTTGCAATAAGACAACCAATGCAATCAATATTGCAAAGTAACTCTTTTGGGAGCTTGTGAAATTTCATGGGGTTCCTTAATCCATCACATTGGATCATGACACCAGGTTCCTTAGCCACTTTTGACTTACTTGTGGTGGAAGTTCAATTCATCATTGAAGTTCAGTAGCCAAGCTCATCCTCAAACCAGTGGTCCAACGAAGTTCCTAAATCAAAATTTGGGAAGCTTATTTTGGAGCATGTCCAGAAAGAAGTCAAAGCAATGGGATCTTGCCTTAGGTTAAGCTGAATTTGCCTATAGTAGAGCAAAACATATTGTGATAGGGAAGGGAAAGCGCCATTCGAGATCGTGTACAAAAAGCCACCAAATGAATTTCATTAAGTTGTCGGTGTTAGCTTCTCCATAGAGATGACGATCGAACAAGTTCAAGCTGTGCATGATATGGTGAAGGAAGAATCTTGAAGAGGCAACATGTAAGAACAAGCAAGCTGTAGACAAATATGGTTGGGCTAAGGCATTCAAAGAAGGTGACATGATGATGCTCTTTCTTTGCAAAGAGAGGTTTCTAGTTAGGATTCACAATAAGTTCAAAATGAAAAACTATAGTCCTTACAAAGTGTTCAAGAAAATCAATGAAATGCCTATGCAACCGATTTATTTGATAGTTGGTCGATATTTAAGTTATGTGATAGATAATATCTATGAATACGTCCTTGATGATTTTTTTTTGGTCCCTTGAATTTGGTTCATTATCGAGTTTCCGGAATTTTTGCTCCGACCACTACTAGAAAACAGATTTTCAGCGACGGAAAAATCCGTTACTGAAAATCCTTTTTCCATTGCTGAAAGGTATCAACGACGGATTTTATCAGTTACTAAAAGTTATCCCGCTAAATATCAGCGATGGATTTAGTTCTGTGCTAATATCAAAAATAGATTAGTGACGGAAAAAATCGATCGCTAATGATAGTAATGGAAAAAATCCATTGCTGATAAAAAAAGAAACAAAAAAGAAAAAAGGGGAAAAAAATCAGTGACGGATTGAGATCCGTTGTTGATTTTTGATTTCTAATAAAAATATATTAGCTGCTCCAAGGACCACCGACCCACCAGCCCTCCCAACCGACCTACCTCCTTAATTTGTAAGAAATGCTTCCGCCAAGTTTCGAATGCGAGCACCTCCACCCTGACAAGAGCATCTCCACCACTAAACCAAGTTAAGCTTGTTGTCTTATTATTATTATTTTTTACTTATTATTTTTATCTCATATTTTTTAATAATAAAAAAATAATATAAAATTATAATTTATTATAAAATAATAAAATAATTTTATTTTAGCTTAAAGTAAAATAATAAAAAATTTAAAATAATAAAATAATATTATTTTTCTACAAAATAAAAATAAAAATAAAAATAAAAATAATTATTAAAAAAATTAAAAAAATTAAAAAAATTAAAAAAATTAAAAAAATTAAAAAAATTAAAAAAATTAAAAAAATTAAAAAATTAAAAAATTAAAAAATTAAAAAATTAAAAAATTAGAAAATTAAAAAATTAGAAAATTAAAAAATTAAAAAATTAAAAATAATTCGTTGATAATCCGTCGCTAATTATTTTTACCTCATATTTGTTAATAATAAAAAATAATATAAAATTATAATTTATTATAAAATAATAAAATCATTTTATTGTAGCTTAAAATAAAATAATAAAAAATTTAAAATAATAAAATAATATTAGTCTTCTACAAAATAAAATAAAAATAAAAATAAAAATAAAAAGAATTATTAAAGAAAAATAAAATTTTAAAAAAATTAAAAAATAAAAAAAAACTCCGTCGGTAATCCATCGCTAATTTTTCCGTCGGTAATTCGTCGTTAATTTTTCCGTCGCTTATCCGTCGTTGATATGTTTATAAATTTAATTTAATTTTTTTTTTTACTATTGACCACTATAGAGATGGATTAACGACGGAAATATTTCTGTCGCTAATTTTCATCACTAATCCGTCGCAAATCGCTTGATATTTTATCCGACGGTATTTTGTCAGAAATCCGTCACTATTAGCAATATAATTTTTTCCGTCGATAATTTTCCGTTGCTGAAGGTCTGTTTTCTAGTAATGGACTAATCTCGGTCAAGCAACTGTCGGGTGCCAATCGGGAGGGAGTTCTCCTAACATCGTTTTTATCATTACTAAGACTTGAATCTCGGTTTTTGGTGTGGAGTGTTAGTGTTCTTCCCACTACACCAACGAAGCGTTGGTTATACTTCCTTGATGATGAACTGTTGTATTTAGAATTTGAAATGAACTCGATATAAAGTTCTTCTCGAGCAGAGGAAACTAACGTAGAACAACTTACAATCGAGTTTTTGGATCAATTGAATAAACAACGAAAGATTAAAAATGCAAAAAACACGAGTAAGAACCACCACAGTGATGGCCATTGCAACGTGCGCATAGTGAAGGTCTAGGAGTATAGTCATAGGAATTGCCATGGCAATAATTATTTCTTTATGTTTTTCCCCTATTTTTCCCTATCCTTGCATAATTATTTTCCCTTTGTTCTTAGAGGTTAATTGTGAATTGAAACTTTTGTTTCTTATTATTGTAAAGTATATTTTGATATTTTTTTAGTATAACTTTATTCATTTTCTACTAAATCCTTACGTGAAGGTTTAAGTTTTGAAATTTGTGTTAAACAAATTCAATAAGATAGCCGACTACATCATTAAATTAAACAATTGGCTCATATTAATTTGATGTGATAAAAAATATTTCATATTTTATTTGACATAAATATGGAAAAACTATTTGGAAAGATTGTGATATTTGTATTATTAAAACTTATGCTAAATATTTATTATTGACAACTATGAAAAATAAACAATTATATACAAAAGCCCGTCCTTTTCGGAATTGTCCTTCTTTTGGATTCTAATGAGCGCGAACCCATTGCAAAGTAATGCCGGCAGCCGGCGCCACTCTGGCCCACGTTGCCGACCCTAATTTTTTTCCTTTTTTTGTTTTAAATTAATATCATAAATTTTCATTTTACAAAATAAAAAATAAAATATCAAATATAAAAAACTGAGGTCTTGTTCGGAGGACCTACTTTAATTTCTGATAATTTGGAACTATATTTTTGGATCTGAGTTCCTATTCCGGCTGTATTCGAAGTCGATAAAAGCACATTTTCGCAGAAGATAATCTGAGAGTCCCAAAAGAGATCACAAAATGGCCAAGCAGGAGAACAGTTTATTGCTGGGAGCTCGACCCATGACCGGTGGTGATGGCCCCAATAGTTACGCCCGCAACTCTGTTTACCAGGTTTAATTTCAATTCCTATGCTCTCTTTTACTCAGTAAAGTATACCATAATACAAATTATTCTCATGCATATTGTACTTCTGGTTTATGCAGAAAGGATTGGTGGATGCCGCAAAGCAAATGATCAATGAAGCAATTGCAAACGAATTTGACATCAAAAATCAAAATTTTGATTTTTCTTCCCACCCTTGTTTTAGAATTGCTGATTTTGGATGTTCTGTTGGACCAAACACATTTATTTGGGTCCAAAGTATAATAGACGCCATAAAATCTAAATATCAATTATTAAATCTCACATCGACTACTAATTCTATTGGTCAGATCCCCGAATTCCAAGTATTTTTTCAGGATTTGGTTGACAATGATTTTAACGCTCTTTCCAAATCACTCCCTCCCTCTAGAAACTACCATGTTGCCACGGTTCCTGGATCATTCCATGGCCGCTTATTTCCCAGGTCAACTCTTCATTTCATGTACTCTTCTTATGCGCTTCACTGGACGTCCAGGGTACCACAAGAAGTTGCGGACAAAAACTCCCCGGCTTGGAACAAAGGCATGATTTATTGTACAGGAACTTCAAAACAAGTTACTGATGCATATTTTGGTCAGTTCGAGAGAGACATGGACTCATTTTTGAATGCTAGAGCTCAAGAGCTTGTGATGGGAGGTTTGATGTGTCTCGTGATTTCTGGCCTTCCAAATGGAGTCAAATTTTCTGAGTCTTCTATGGGTAAACTTTATGATCATCTCGGACTTTGCTTGGAGGACATGGCTGCCAGGGTAAGAACCAATTTTCTATCATAATTTTTACATTGGCGTTAAGTTTTGTATGATTTCAATTATCATAAAAGATCATATTATATGGAAAACATTTTACATTGGCATGTTAATTATGTTTCTTCTTAATGTATTGTCACATGATCGAAATTTGAAGTGAAAATATTGGTTTTATCTCAATTGGTAGCAAGGAACATAGTTCAGGATAAAAAAAATGTTGCATGTGAAAGTAGCTATATAAGCATGAATTTTAACTCTTTAAAGAAATACAATTGTAAATTTTGGACTTCACATTAATTGATTCTATTGCTACTTATAAATGTAAATTGCTCACAATCTTTGACTGCAGGGACTAATCAGTCGAGAAAAAGTGGAGTGTTTCAACCTTCCTTTATACCACCCCCCAATCAATGAGTTGGAGCAAGTGATCGAGCGAAATAAACATTTCAGCATTCTGAGAATTGGCATCTTAAAACACCCACAAAAAAACTTTGTGCCTTGTGACCAGGTGATCGCAGGAGGAACGAGGGCTGCCTTTGAGGGAGTAATCAAGAATCATTTTGGAGATCAAATCGACGTTGATGAACTATTTTCTTTGTATTTGAAGAAACTTCCGGAGAGTCTTCCATCAATAATCGATGACAAATATCGTAAAAATATTGATATATGCATCATTCTCAACAAGCACAAGGACAACAGTAATTAATCATGAATGCCTATCCATTGGACCATGATAATTATTGTTATACACTATATATATATATATATATATATATATATTTAATTTGAAACCATGTAATATTGTAAAAAATGTATTATTTTGTTTTCAATAATCAAATCTTACTACTTTGTTTGTCTTCTCTACCGGTAAAATATTTGGGAATACAAAATTTGTTAGAAGCTTTTTTTTTTTTTTTTTTTTTGGGTATTGGAAATTCTCAAAATAAATTGTGTTAACATGAAGTATGAGAATTTGTTAATAAAACTTTAGCAAAACTTTAGCATTCCCTCAAAATTTCACAATTCTGTGAAAATATGTAAAGGGTTATGCTTGATGGCTTGTTTCTTTTTTTTTTTTTATTAAGGGATTTTGATGTAAGGGCCATGTCAATTTCGACCCTACTAGAAATTTGATGTTTCAGCCTCCACGAGTTCAATATAAATTCTATTTGTCCTGATTTATGGCAAATTTAGACAAAGTGTGTTGGACTTCGAAAATTAACAAAACTGAATAAATTTTTAAAATGGAAATGCTAACTAATTTAAAAGAGAAAATAATTAAGACAACAAATATCATTTTTCACATGAATTGAAGGATAACTTGCGTAGTTAAGCCTAAATTCTTCAGGATTTCATCTTAAAATCAATGAGATTTTTACTCAGCTCGGATTGTTCAGTTTTCCTCTTTTTTCTTTTTTTTTTTCAAACGCGAAACATAAAATGTTATTATGTTTTCTTAGTGTTAGAGTCACGTAGAGAGAGAGAGAGAGAGAGAGAGAGATGACTAAGAAGAAGAGAAATATCATACTTGAAGCATATCCCATGAATGGTGGAGATGGCCCTGGTAGCTATGGTCTAAACTCCAAGCATCAGTCCTCATCTTCACTTGCTGCAAATATTAGCTCATGAAGCATGGAAATAGTTTTGACTAGTAAACTTGCTCTATGCATTTTCTTAACTTTTGAGTATTTTAGAATTATTTTATTTATTTATTTTTTTTTTAAAAGAAGGAGCATTCGAAGTCTTCGTTTCTAGAACCAAAGAACCAAAGAACCAATCCATTGTCTTCGTAAGGATGTAATCTTATTATAATTCATTTTAGCCCACAAAATAAAGCAACAAAATGCATAAGGTTCTTATTATTATTTTCTTTTTCCTTTTCCTCCTTAGTAGATTTAGAAGTTCATAAAGGGTTTTCGCTCCTCTTTGTTCTTCTCAAAAATGATCATGCATGAGACGACAATGAATTTTCTATTTTTCGACAGTCAAACAATCTTATTCTCTCCCTTCTCCTTAATCAGATGATCAAACCTCTAGAATTTTCACAACTCTATCTCTTTTTTATCCCCCCTTTTCTCTTTCTCTCTCTCTCTCTCTCTAAAATTGTGATTCAGATTACATTGGTTATGTAACAAGGGAACGTAAAGCAGCACCACCGGCGGAATACAAGCTGGTGTTTCTCGGGGATCAATCCGTCTGAAAAACTAGCATCATTACCTATATCATGTATGAAAAATTTAACACCACCTTTCACGTCATTCATTCATTTTTACTCCATCTAATCTAGGGGTTCATTTCTTTCTCTGTCGCTTTTGTTTTATTTTGGTTCCTATCATGATTTGTATGCATATGCAGATGCATATTTGAACACTTTTGTGTCTTTCGATTCAAGAGGCTTGCTCTTGGTTTGCTTGATCTTAATAATGATTTGCGTGCTCTATCTCTGTATTATGATATTCTTGAATCAGATAGTCAAAATCATGGAACCCAAAAATATGATTGTACGATTGTTTTATAATTTGCTACTTTCTTTCTTTGTTAGTTTTGAGAAAAGTTAAATACATCTTGATAACGCTTAAATGAGAGTAATATTTACGATTGATTTTACATTATTTTTAAATAAATATTATACTAATATTTATATTTTGTGATGTTTGATATGTTAACATTGATAGAGAAAACTTATTAAGGAAAATGAAGAAAAACGAGCTAAATTAGAGTAATTATATAAAAGATAAAAAATTAGACAGCAATACTCTTTCATTAATATATAGGCATGTGGATTTCAAGAGGCAATGTACTGTAGTAAAATTTCCTTTCCCAATTGTATATTCAAGAGAGAATTGAAATGGAATGAGAGATATTGAAAATTTTGAAGATTTTGTTCTATTCCTAATATTTAGGAATAGGAAATTTTGGAAATTCAATTCTCAAGTTATTTTACCTTTTTAGGAACTTTTCTTTTATTTCTAGAATATTATCTTTTAGAAAGTTTTATCTCTTCTTAAAAACGAATTAGAATACTTGTTAAGGAAAAAAGAAGGATAACTCTACCGTTTTCTAGGTTGGCAGCACATAGGGATATAAATACATATGTTTTCTTGACTTCGAGACACTTTTGGAGAGACTTCGAGACACTTTTGGAGAGGAGGCAGCCCAAGGGGGGTAGCAGCACCACGTCCAAAGGCAGCCGGCAGCCATAGTGAAGGACATTTTCTTGTAGTTCCAACATTATTTTCTAGCAACAATAAATCCTTTTTGTGATTTTTTTTTCTATGTTTTGTTTTTAATTTTATTTTTTAGTCGAAAGTTTATTGAATTCTTAATTTTAAATGATTGTGAAATCTAATTGAGTATATTAATTCAATATATTATAGGTATTTATTTAATTCTTGCACTTCATAGATCATGATTTTTTAAGATTTATTGAATATGGACCATATTTAATAGTTCTAAAATAATCTATAACCAATTAAAACGGTAAATTCGTAATTATTTATTAGTTTTAATTTAGTGGTGAATGACCATAATGTCATAGAGTTGAATAATCTAATCTTAGCAATGCCGTTGTATGTTTACCACTTAGAATTGTATCTCTTTCGATTTTAATGCTATCGAAACTTTAAATGCTAAGAGTTTCTTTAGAATTATCTTTCGCTTCACTTAGAGAAATTGTTAAAGAGTTTCTTTTAATTATCGATGAAATAAGGAGAGATTGGTCGTTCGGTGTTCGTTGAGCAAATATAACTAATTTATCTATGATTGTTGAAATTTTTAGATAAATTGATGATTAATCACATGAAATTAAGGTGGAAATATTTATTTTGGCTAGATTTCATTATCTTTGATATTTATTTTTTTAGTTACCGTTATTTAACTATTTTGTTCTAATTAATTTTATAAATTTATTTATTTTCGTTAGATTTAAGTAAATTCTCAAAATTCCCTAATTTTATTTTTATTTTTTTTAAAGAAATAGATCCACCGTTTCTTATAAATATGACCCTACTCATATTATATTCGTATTATTTAAAATAGGAGAAATTTATTTTTTGTTGGATCGACACCTATCACATCTATTCTATAATTTACCCGCCTTTTTTTGACTGAAGCATCCCTTGGCACGACGGAATGTGTCAGAATCTTTTCATCCCACCTAAAATACGAGACATGACGGCCCCCTGCGGAGCCTTATCCCATATGGAACAGAGATGGGATTCCCATTGACAGCTATAATCTTCAGTACTCATTTTGCGATCAAAGCATCTCTACGTGCAACTATATCATGAACAAAGTGATATTGCAGCTGCACATCAATGTGTTTTGTTCTTTAATGAATCATATAATTCTAGTTTAGAAAAGTGTAATCATGAGAAGGTATCACAATGGTCTTCATATCTCCACTCTCTCTCCAAACAAGCCATTTAACCAAATGGCTTCAGTAATCTCCATTTGTTGGGCCTAATGCAAACATGTTCTATAATACGGCTTTCCGAGTAATACCACACCCGCCAAGGGTAAACACTAGATCATTAAGAGATCTCTATTTGTCTAAATCACTAACAAAATCAGAATTAATAAAACCCATCGTAATATCCCAAGTTCTCCAAGTGTAAACTACCATCTGATGAACCATTTAAATATCTAAAGATCTATTAGACTTGCCTTCCAATGTTCTTTACTTGATTTAATCATATCCCAACTAACTGCACTCATTGCATAAGACAAATCCGGACGAGAGCAAACCATAGCATACATGAGCAGTAAACTAACACTAGGGTATGACGCTTGAGACAATACTTAACTTCTTTATCTATTGCTGTTCATAGAGCTGATGAAATCTGAACTACCCTATTTTAAAGAGTATTCATATGTTTGCAGTTCTGCATATTAAATTGATTAAGAAGGCCCTCCCAATATACCCTTTCCGGCTCAAAACCAAACGCTTGACTTTTCTATTGCACATAATCTCTATGCCAATAACCTCGTTGATTCAAATTCCTTGCCAAGTTAAAATTTGTGCTAATTGCTTACTCTGGGGTGTACATAACATCAATAACCACAACAATTATAGCTCTTCCTATAAAATTCAAGAGTAACCATAAATCAATCATGCCTCTTATGCCATTGTCGTAGAGATTACTTCAATCCATATAGAGATTTCTTCAATAAGTACACCGAAATCTCTTTTCCTGATACTACAAAACCCTTGAGTTGTTGCATGAAAATACTTTCCTTGAGCTCTCTATGTAAAAATGCACTCTTTACATCCAACTGCTCAAACTCTAAATCATGCATAGCCAACTGCTCAAACTCTAAATCATGCATAGCCAAAATTCCAAATAGTGCCCAGAATGGAACTCTGCTTCACAACTTGTGAGCTAACCTCGTCTTATACCTACCCTTTTCAACCCTCGTTCCTTCCATTTACAATGTATAGCCATGTTATCCTTAGATAGTCTAATAAGATATCATCTCCTCTTCTTGTAAAGGGACTATGTTTCTACTTCCAAAGCAACCAACTATTTACTAGAGTCAATTGCATACATTGTATCGGAATAGCTAGTTTATATTCCTTCTAGGCCTTTTTGTTGCAATAGAGTACTTATAGAGTGATGGTGGTGGAGCATTAGAATGTATCAGAATAAGACTTAGCCCTAGAAAGCACTTGGCGAGATGAGTCCATTAATGTCTTAGTCTGAGTTTCAAGCTCGACCTGTTCACCAACACTTTGTTGTCCTGCATCACCAGACATTCTAGAAGTAGAAAGTTAAAACATAGAGCTCATAAAAAATAATTACTTTCCTAGTCTCTAGTGTCACGCTCCGAACCGGGATCGTCAACAGTCGCCCGTTGTCCCTGAATGCCGGCTGTATTTTTACAAAGAAAATTGGACAGAACCTCCCCATAAATCGGAGATTCCCCATGTACAATTTCACCTGTATATGACATTCATCCTAAAAAAAAATAAACCATTGGCCATCCTGGCCTTTCCGAAATCAACAATATCCACAGCCAACATTCAGAACAACGCAAGACTATAAAGTTTCTAACAGCTCTAGCAACAGACTTCTACTGTCATGCCCTACTAGAGCATGAGCAGCCGCCACACCGAGCGGACTTAAATTCTACGCATATATAAAATAAATTCCCAAGTTATTTTTAAATATTTACAAATGTCTCAATGCAATGGAATAAATCAACACGAAAGTTTCACGAATAAAAGTCCATAATTTATACAGTCATCCCAAAAATTTAGATAAATGGAATGGTCAAACTAAAATCTCCAATACATAACAATATCACAAATCATCGTAGCGGAAGAGATGGAAAATATCCATACCCAAGCCCAGTGATATCTCCTCGGTCCAACACTAATCCTGTGGGAAAAAAAGTGAGGGGTGAGTATCTATGGGAGGATACTCAGTAAGTGAGGGGATTAACATCATACTATCAATATCTAGGGTGAACTTGGAGTGTCAAAGCATAAGATAAGAAAATATCCATAGTGTGCAAACCGATCATGTTATTTCAAAATCATATATAATACGCACACATCAGAAATCAAGATATGCATCCCAAAATTTTACATCAATGTCATGAAGAGCCGGCCAATGAAATATTCCCGGTAATGGTCTACCTCGACCAAGAACGGCGCATTGGGGGTTTTTCCAAATGCAAGTATTAAAGAATGACTCTCTGCCCCAATGTTGGCCACAAACTACCCCAACTAGCCTGTAAATAATAATAATGTATATATAATTAGTCAACCGTGTATGATGCCCCCGCCTGGTGCTAGACGGAGCCGTACTCAACGCCCTCTCCGATGAGGGTCAACCTGGGACACCCATACACACGACAATCTGGCGGATACCTCCGGCCGAAGCGTATCCGGACACAAGGGGTGCCTCTACTAGATGTCCTTCGTAACTACGGATCACAATATCATATCAGCCGGGCACATAACCCCATGCATCCCATCACCAGATCAGCCGGGAATATAGCCCCATGCATAATATCATAACGTCAGCCGGACATACAGCCCAATGCATAATATCATAAAGTCGGCCGGGCATACAGCCCAAAACATAATATCATAAAGTCAGCCGGGCATACAGCCCAAATGTGTAAATAAATCCATTTAAAACCATGTGTCAATGCAGTGGAAGCATTAAAACATATCAATATGTCGAAAATATGGCACAATATATGTTTATCAAAACTCATGGATGCATATCAATAAAGTCAGCAGTTAAGACACTCCAAAAGTCACAAAACATTTCATCAAATATTGGAAAGTCATAACAATCATACATTTTGCAGAAACATGTCATTTAAAAGATATTTTTGAAACATGGTTTTCAATCAATAGCGAATGTCAAAGTCCCACTCACCGTTCTAGAGAGGGTGGTCACTCCCTATTTTCAAAACAATTCCAATCTGCTTTCTCGAATCTCCAAAAAGAGCAACCTAATCAGATCATCAAAATTGAGTATCAACTTCTCAAGCATCTTAAGGGTTTATCCGGAAAACATGAATGTACAATATCTTCCACTTTACGGCTCATTTCATTCCAACCCTACAATCCAGATACTTTCATGCATATTTCAAGGTTTAACTCTAAAGGAAATTATTCGAATTCACTCGACATGATTTTGTGATTCTATAATACACTTCTTTCGTATCAGATCATTTAGTTTCTGTAACATTCTATGCTTAACATTCAAAATCGTAATAATCATCTCATAATTTGTATTCTATTCACATTCTACTTACACTCTAACATATACAGAACCTTTCATTTTGGATTCAATCCTAAATTCATCCAATTTATCAATTAGAGCCGAAATCTCCTCACCTAGAGTTTTCTCGAAGCGTCGAGTCTCGTCCGAAAGTCGTTTCGATTACTCCAAAGTCTGTAGGATTTCCTATCAAAACAAAATTTATTTGTTAGATCTAAACACTTAGATCCGAAGCAAAACCCTAAGTCATTTACCTGCGTGGAGATTTGTGGGCTGTCACGAGCTCACGGGCCGTCACGGGCCGTCGCGGGCTCGTGGGCTACAGCTAGCGGCTCGCTGGTCTGCGGCCCAGTGGGCTAACGGGCTAGCGGGTCGACAGGCCGGCGGCTGATGGGCCTGCGGGCTGGCGGGCCGATGGGCTGGACTGGGCCGCGGGCCGTACTGGACCTGCGGGCTTGGACGGGCTGTCGGGCCTGGTGGGCCCGTGGGCTTGCTGCTGATGGGCATGCGGGCTGGTGCTCGCTCGTGAGCTGGTGCGCGCTCGTGCGCCGGCTCGCACGCGCTCGTGTGCTGCCGCACGCTGGGCCGCGCGCCCGTGCAAGCTCGTGCGCTGGGTCGCGCGCGCTCGTGCGCTGGCTCGCGCTGGCTCCCGTGAGCTCGCGCTCCTGCGCTCGCTCGCGCTATGCACTTGGGGATCGCGCTGCAGAAGGCACTGCAGTCGCGCGCTATGGCGGAAGAAGATGCTCGCGGAGGCTCGTGGCGGTGTGCGACGAGGCAGAGAGAAGGCGATCGTGGGAGATCGCGAGAGGGAGAGAAGACAGAGTAAGGTAGAGAGAGAAACCGAGAGGGAAGAAGAAGAAGAAGAAGAAGGAGAAGAAGAAGAAGAAGAAGAAGAAGGAGGAGGAGGATGGCGGCGGCAGCGGCGGTGGCTGTGGCGGAGGAAGCCGAACGGCCGCGGGAGAAGACGAACGGCCGCAGGAGAGGGAACGTCGGGGAGAGAGAAAGAGAGAGAGAGAGAGAGAGAGAGAGAGAGAAACGGGGTTAGGGTTTTAACCCTAATCCCCAATTGGGGACGCAGCGTTTTGTCCCAAAACGCTGCGTCTCCAAATTTTTTTTTTTTGAGCTTGGTGTTACATTTTCTAACCCCCTAAAAACAAGTTTCGTTCTCGAAACTAAAAGATAGTAATACGCTGAACAAGTGGGGGTACTTTCTCTTAAGTCTCTTAATAGTCTCTTCGGTCTCTCAGGTCTCTTACTCGACCTGGTCACTCCTCCCCAAAACTTTGACCAATGAAAGTTCTTTGCTCCGTAGCTTTCTAACCTATCAATCTAGAATAGTTACGTGCTGAGCTAAAACACTAAGATCCTCTCTGTCTGGCCGTCCCTCGTCAGACGTTGTTTGAGCTCTTGAAAGCTCGTCTCACAACGATCGTCCCACAAGAACTTGATGCCCTTCGTATCAATCTGGTAAGTATAGCGACGATCCGGAAAAATCCTTCTATGAATCGCCGATAACACCCTACAAGACCAAGGAAACTTCGCACCTCGGTCGCTGTCTGTGGCTGTTGGTGTGTTGGTCAGCCCAAATGATATGACCACAAACTCGTAATGTCCATATTGATTGCGGAATGTGGTCTTGGGCACATCCTCAGCCCTGATCCGCAACTAATAATATCCAAATTGAAGATCAATCTTTGAGAAAAACACGCGTACCCTGGAACTGCTCAAATAAATCATCAATATGAGGCAAAGTGTTCCGATTCTTGATGAAAACCTTGTTTAGCTGTCTATAGTTCACACACAATCTTAGAATCCCGTCTTTCTACTTTACTTCACGAATAATCACCGGAGCACCCTAAGGCGAAGTGCTCAAATGGATAAAACCGTTGTCCAGTAATTCCCGCAACTAGACCTAGAGCTCTCTAAACTTCACTGGCGCCATTCTGTATGGCAGAATAAATATGGGAGTGATCCCTGGAGCTAGGTCAATCTCGAAATCACACTCCCGAATTGGGGGTAGTCCGGTAGCTCATCGGGAATTATATTTAGTAACCTGCACCACTGGGACCTTATCAAGCCTCGGGTCCTCAACAGTGGTGTCGATAACATGAGTTAGGTATGCCGTGCAACCTCGCGACACGGCTTACCCAACTCGTGGGCAAAAAGGCGCTTCTCACATACGAATGGTCCGACCCGGTGTCAAATAGGACACGAATGTCGACTTCCCATATTTCCATAACTCCTAATGTGAGGAAATAAAAGATCAGTCGATAAATATAAAAGAAAATATATATAGATATGTATATCAAAATATATGTACAACCAACATAGTTAAGCATCTACGGCTTTAACTAGTGATTGTTCCCAAAAAAAAAATACATAGACATCTCTAAACATGGGGATCAGTGGGAGGAACACCAAAAATCTCGTCAGGACTTGCCTCAGCGTCCTCCTGCGTCATCGCATATACACGGGCCTGTGTCCTCTGCTGCTGTCGTGATGATCCTGGCACCGTGTTGCTCCCGGCTACCGTCCGTGGAGCGGTGTGACTCGAGTGCGCAAGTGCTCCCTGCTATCCTCCTCGGGGAACACTCGAGTGTCCACTAGCTATGTGACCTCCATATCCCAACTCAGGGCAGGTACTCCTGATGTGCCCTTGCTTCCCACACCGGAAGCACGTAATAGGTATCCTACACTCTCCCAAAGGGTGGTGTCTACCACATCGGCGACAAGAGGAGTGCCATTGATCTGAAGTTTGAGTAGTGGCGCTAGAGGCCTGTGCCCTAAATCCTTGGGATGGTGATCCCTGTCCAGGATGTGCTTGTCTCGCCTGAGAAGAGTTTTCCTGATATCCTGAACTCCTACCCTTCTTCGAGCCCTGGCTCGAAGAAGTCCCAAATCTCTTCTTTTGCTCCCTGTTCTCCCGCTGTCTGCCCTCAGCACGGACGATCTCCTCCGCCCTAAGTGCTGAGTCCACAATCTCCGCAAGGGAGAAACTAGGGGTCACTGTCATGTATCTCCTGATGTTCAAGTTGAGGCCGTCCTCAAACTTGAACCGTAGCTGCGTCGGCGTCGCTAAGTCTGGAACAAAAGCAGCTAGTCGCCTCAACTCCGTCTCATACTCTGTCACTGTCCTGACTCCCTGCCGCAAGTGCAGAAACTCTGCCCTCTTGCGGTCCTGCTGGAACTCAGAGAAGTACCTGCGATCGAACTCCCGTAGGAAGTCCTCCCATCACAGCGGGTCGGTAGCATCGTCACAAATCGCCTCCCACCAAGTAAGGGCGTCACCATCTAAAAGTCTCTCTGCTATCCGAAGCCGGTAGTCCTCGCTCAACCCCAGATCAGTCAAAATTCTACGGGTGCGGTTGATCCAGTGTTTCGCTACTGTGGGATCACCCGTCCCTGCGAACTCTGTGCAGCCTAACTGCCTCGCCTCCTTCACCAGCTGGGTGAGCTCGTGAATACGCCTCAAGGTGGAGGAGATAGTGTCGCTAGGTCCCGACACAGTAGAAGGATCAGCAACTGGTGGCTGATCTGGTACAACAGAAGGTGGTACGGCCGTAGGAGTTGGCACGGCCGTCGGTGGTGGTGGTGGGGGTGGCATCTGAATTCCGTGTGAGGTGTACCACTCGTACACCTGCCTAAACGCCTCAAGGGACGGTGGTGGAACCTCGGCAGGAGCAGCCGGCCGAGTAGGCGCTACAGGGGGCGCCCGTGTAGAGAAAGCAGCCTCAGGCACTCCAAGGGTCTCAGGCTCCCTCGGAGGGTCAGGCACGTGAGGGGTCGCGGGTAGCGCAGGTTTAGCTCCGCGTCCTACTGGTCTACCGCGTCTAGGCGGCATAATTCTGCAAGGAAAGAACTTTCATTAGATATAATTCTAGAGTTTGACATGATTTAAAAATTATGGCTAGTTATTCGTAACTAACCCCTTAAAATGAATGAAATTTTGGACCTCAGAATTTAATCAATTAGGTTAGATACTAATCGTATCTAACCCCCTAAAATGAATAACTCGTATGTCGAAAACCATGTATGGGATTTTAAATGACTACGTGAAACTTCCAATGCATTGAGGACTTTTAAAATCAAGTTACTTGGGAATGTTTTCAAATCATTTTATAAAACAAAGCTCTAAACCAAGAGCTCTGATACCAACCGAACTGTCACGCCCTGAACCGGGATCGTCAACAGCCGCCCGTTGTCCCTGAATGCCTGCTATATTTTTACAAAAAAAATCGAGCAGAACCTCCCCATAAATCGGAGGTTTCCCATGTACAATTTCACCTGTATATGACATTCATCCTAAAAAAAAGTAAACCATTGGCCATTCCGGCCTCTCCGAAATCAACAATATCCACAGCCAACATCCAGAACAACGCAAGGCTATAAAGTTTTTAACAGCCTTAGCAACAGACCTCTACTGTCATGCCCTACTAGAGCATGAGCAGCAGCCATACCGAGCGGACTTAAATTCTACGCATATATAAAATAAATTCCCAAGTTATTTTTAAATATTTACAAATGCCTCAATGCAATGGAATAAATCAACACGAAAGTTTCACGAATAAAAGTCCATAATTTATACAATCATCCCAAAAATTTAGATAAATGGAATGGTCAAACTAAAATTTCCAATACATAACAATATCACCAATCATCGTAGCGGAAGAGATGGAAAATATCCATACCCAAACCCAGTGATATCTCCTCGGTCCAACACTAATCCTGTGGGAAAGAAAGTGAGGGGTGAGTATCTATGGGAGGATACTTAGTAAGTGAGGGGATTGACATCATACTATCAATATCTAGGGTGAACTTGGAGTGTCAAAACATAAGATAAGAAAATATCCATAGTGTGCAAACCGATCATGGTATTTCAAAATCATATATAATACGTACACATCAGAAATCAAGATATGCATCCCAAAATTTTACATCAATGTCATGAAGAGCCGGCCAATGAAATATTCCCGGCAATGGTCTACCTCGACCAAGGACGGCGCATTGGGGGTTTTTCCAAATGCAAGTATTAAAGAATGACTCTCTGCCCCAATGTTGGCCACAAACTACCCCAACTAGCCTGTAAATAATAATAATGTATATATAATTAGTCAACCGTGTATGGTGCCCCCGCCTGGTGCTAGACGGAGCTGTACTCAACGCCCTCTCCGATGAGGGTCAACCTGGGACACCCATACACACGACAATCTGGCGGATACCTCCGGCCGAAGCGTATCCGGACACAAGGGGTGCCTCTACTAGATGTCCTTCGTAACTACGGATCACAATATCATATCAGCCGGGCACATAACCCCATGCATCCCATCACCAGATCAGCCGGGAATATAGCCCCATGCATAATATCATAACGTCAGCCGGACATACAGCCCAATGCATAATATCATAAAGTCGGCCGGGCATACAGCCCAAAACATAATATCATAAAGTCGGCCGGGCATACAGCCCAAATGTGTAAATAAATCCATTTAAAACCATGTGCCAATGCAGTGGAAGCATTAAAACATATCAATATGTCGAAAATATGGTACAATATATGTTTATCAAAATTCATGGATGCATATCAATAAAGTCAGCAGTTAAGACATTCCAAAGGTCACAAAACATTTCATCAAATATTGGAAAGTCATAACAATCATACATTTTGCAAAAACATGTCATTTAAAAGATATTTTTGAAACATGGTTTTCAATCGATAGCGAATGTCAAAATCTCACTCACCGTTCTAGGGAGGGTGGTCACTCCCTATTTTCAAAACAATTCCAATCTGCTTTCTCGAATTTCCCAAAAGAGCAACCTAATCAGATCATCAAAATTGAGTATCAACTTCTCAAGCATCTTAAGGGTTTATCCGGAAAACATGAATGTACAATATCTTCCACTTTACGGCTCATTTCATTCCAACCCTACAATTCAGATACTTTCATGCATATTTCAAGGTTTAACTCTAAAGGAAATTATTCGAATTCACTCGACATGATTTTGTGATTTTATAATATGCTTCTTTCGTATCAGATCATTTAGTTTCTGTAACATTCTATGCTTAACCTTCAAAATCACAATAATCATCTCATAATTTGTATTCTATTCACATTCTACTTATACTCTAACATATACAGAATCTTTCATTTTGGATTCAATCCTAAATTCATCCAATTTATCAATTAGAGCCGAAATCTCCTCACCCAGGGTTTTCTCGAAGCGTCGAGTCTCGTCCGAAAGTCGTTTCGATTACTCCAAAATCTGTAGGGTTTCCTATCAAAACAAAATTTATTTGTTAGATCTAAACACTTAGATCCGAAGCAAAACCCTAAGTCATTTACCTGCGTGGAGATTTGTGGGCTGTCACGAGCTCACGGGCCGTCACGGGCCATCGCGGACTCGTGGGCTACAGCTAGCGGCTCGCTGGTCTGCGGCCCAGTGGGCTAACGGGCTAGCGGGTCTACAGGCCGGCGGCTGATGGGCCTGCGGGCTGGCGAGCCGATGGGCTGGACTGGGCCGCGGGCCGTACTGGACCTGCGGGCTTGGACGGGCTGTCGGGCCTGGTGGGCCCGTGGGCTTGCTGCTGATGGGCCTGCGGGCTGGTGCTCGCCCGTGAGCTGGTGCGCCTTGCTGGTGCGCGCTCGTGCGCCGACTCACACGTGCTCGTGTGCTGCCGCACGCTGGGCCGCTCGCCCGTGCAAGCTCGTGCGCTGGCTTGCGCTGGCTCCCGTGCGCTTGCGCTCCTATGCTCGCTCGCGCTGTGCACTGGGGGATCGCGCTGCAGAAGGCACTGTAGTCGCGCGCTATGGCGGAAGAAGATGCTCGCGGAGGCTCGTGGCGGTGTGCGACGAGGCGGAGAGAAGGCGATCGTGGGAGATCGCGAGAGGGAGAGAAGACAGAGTAAGGTAGAGAGAGAAACCGAGAGGGAAGAAGAAGAAGAAGAAGAAGGAGAAGAAGAAGAAGAAGAAGAAGAAGAAGAAGAAGAAGAAGAAGAAGAAGAAGAAGAAGAAGAAGAAGAAGAAGAAGGAGGATGGCGGCGGCGGCGGCGGTGGCTGTGGCGGAGGAAGCCGAACGGCCGCGGGAGAAGACGAACGGCCGCAGGAGAGGGAATGTCGGGGAGAGAGAGAGAGAGAGAGAGAGAGAGAGAAAGGGGGTTAGGGTTTTAACCCTAATCCCCAATTGGGGACGCAGCGTTTTGTCCCAAAACGCTGCGTCTCCAAAATTTGTTTGTTTGTTTTTTTTTTCTTTTTTTTCTTTTTTTTTTTTTTTTTTTAAGCTTGGTGTTACATCTAGATGCCAAAGTTTGAAATTGCTAACACCCAATTTATAACCTCAAAAAATACACTTTCTACACCTGAGTTCAAGCTTACCATTGTCAACATGTACATATGCAGGGTATCCAAAAAGTTTCAAAAACCCTTGTCAAAGGGTTATCAGTTTTCTTCTTCATGTACAAAGTCACAAAAAGTCTCATTTAAGGTCAAGATATCTCAACTATATAATAAAGTGTCTCCTAAATTTGCATATGATAGGGGCTTCAAAACTTCCTAAATTTGAGACGATTTTCCTAAAGACAATTAAATGAGCTTTTAGAGACATACTTTCAACATTTGATAAGTAGCTACTTCATACACAATTTGCTAGAGAGGTTTATCATCATGCACAATTACTCTAACTTTGACCATGAAGCCGCGACGTTCTTCTCCTTTGTGACATCTTGCAGAATTTGGTTTGACAAGTCTAGATGTATTTGAGACAGTGGCATTTCAATCCTTTTTAAACATTTCTTCCAAACTCTTGGTTGCATGCATCTAGCCAAAACCCAACAAAACATTGATGAGTCTATCTATGTCAAACTTGATCATATCTTCACTTACTACAGTGATAACCTCATGCTTCGATCCAAGGGGGGATATCAAACCAAAGAGTTTTCATGTTAAAAATTTCAATGAATTGTCGTTGATGCCAATTGTTGTAACATAATCCAAATGTAAAGTAAGGGAGATATTATATTAAATTAAAACAAACAAAGGATTTACATGGAAAACCCTAACTAGAAAGCAAAAGAGGAAAATTAATCTACTGCGTCTGAAGGGAGATTATAAGGTGCAATCAAAATGCTAAAATAAAATCACAAATAGAGATAACTCTCAAAAATCTTATAGTACAAGAGTGTTCCTCTCTTGCACACATGGATTGTAAACTCCCTTTGAAGTCCATTCCAGATTCAACACACACACATATATATATATATATATGTATAGGTAGGGATTGTGACAAATGGGGACTTTCTATATATGTATATGTATAGGTAAGGATTGTGACACATAGGGACAGTAATACAATTGTAGTTGTCTGCGTGCTGCCACTCTAGTCCAAGGGCAGCTACACTATAATCCTTAAGAACCCACTTTGGCTGCAGCTGCACCAATATGCCTCAAAAACACCTCCATTGGTTTGCGCTTGCGCAACTACCCCAAGAAAGTTTGAACAACTTACTCAAGGGTAAGTGAAGCATGTGTTGAACCTTCTAAATCACATATGAAAAATGAATTTTGAGTCACCAAATTCAACATGGACAGAGGATGTGTTATCCGAAATCAAAATTGAAATAAAGAGTTACATAAACTTTTGAAATTGAAAACAAAAAATTCAATTATATATTCCCTGTTCATTCTTTCAAGTTATAAACTTTTATTCCACAAACATTTGTAACTCTTTCTAATAATCTTCGGATCAAATATATAATATGTTAATTTTATATCCTTCCTCATAATGTGTATGTTAGGGTTACATGAATTTAAATGAAGTGTTTGTGGTCCCTAATGATCAAAATAAATGCTGATTTGCTGTTAAGATAAATGAGGTAGAGCAAAACATATCGTTACAGGGAAGGCACCATTCAAGATTGTATTCAAAAAGCCACCAAATGAATTTCATTAAGTTGTCAGTGTTAGCTTGTATGATATGTTGATCGAACAAGTTCAAGCTGTGCATGATATAGTGGGGAAAAATCTTGAAGAAGAAACATGTAAGAACATGCAAGCTCTAGACAAATATAGTCAAGCTAAAGGTGTTCAAAAAAGATGACATGATGATTATCTTTCTTTGCAAGGAGAGGTTTCTGGTCAGGATTTAAGTTCAAAATGAACAAGTATAGTCCATACAAAGTGCCGAAGAAGATCAATGAAATGCCTATGCAATCGTTTTGTTGGATAGTTGGCAGATTTCCAAGTTATTCGTTGTGGCAGATATCTACGGGTACTTCCTTGATGATGAACTATTGTATTTAGAATTTGTAATGAACTCGATTTAAAGTTCTTCTCAAGTGGAGGAAACTAATATAGAATAACATACAGCTGAGTTTTTGGATCAATTGAACATACAATGGAAGAATAAAAATGCACAAAGCACGAGTATAAAACCACCACAGCAATGGTCATTGCAATGTGCGCATAGTGAAGATCTGGGAGTATAGCCATAGGAATCTCCATGGCAATATCTCAAAACATCGAACATCATGGCGGTGCTCATATTGCCTCGTGGATGCGAAATAAGAATTTGAACAAATTTATATTTCTTTTTTTTCCTTTTTTTTTTTCTTTTCTTTGCATAACTATTTTCCTTTTGCTCTTGGAGATTTAAAGTGAATTTAAACTTTTGTTTCTTAGTATTCAAAAGAATTTTGATATCTTTTTAGTATAACTTTATTCATTTTCTATTAAATCCTTACATTAGGGTTTAAGTTTTGAAATTTGTGTTAAACAAATTCAATAACACAGTGAAATACAATCAATATAGGGTGAATAGATTCACTACTAGAAAACACGCCATCAGCGACGGAAAAATTCATCGTTGAAAGCCAGAAATCTGTCGCTAAAAGATATCAGCGATGGAAAAAATTCCATTACTGAAACAGAAAAAAAAAAATCAGCGATGGAAAAAATTCCATTACTGAAACAGAAAAAAAAAAATCAGCGACAGATTCAATTCCATCGCTGTTGCCAGAGCTCTGAAAAAACAAAAACCTGTTGCACCCATGCACAAAGAGAGAGATGAGAGCAACTTAACCACCAAGCCAACTTACTTATCTAATCATATTTCTTTTTGTTTTTTATTTATTTACTTTATCTCATATTTTTTAATAATAATAAAATAATATAAAATTATAATTTATTATAAAATAATAAAATAAATTTTATTTTAGCTTAAAATAAATAATAAAAAATTTGAAAAAATAAAATAACATTATTTTTAACAAAATAAAATAAAAATAAAAATAAAAAGAATTATTAAAAAATTTAAAAATTTAAAAATTTAAAAAATTAAAAATTAAAAAAATATAAAAATAAAAAATAAAAAATTTAAAAAAATAAAATAATATTATTCTTCTACAAAATAAAATAAAAAATAAAAAATTATTAAAAATTATTAAAAAAATCCGTCGTAAATCCGTCGGTAATCTATCCTAAAATTTCCATCGGTAATCCGTTAGTAAATTTTCATCGCTAATCTGCCGGTAATCCGACGCTGATAGTTATAAATATATATTTTTTTATTTTTTTTCCTTCAACAAATGAGCAACCAAAATTTTTGTCGCTAAAAATTCTGTCGGTATTCCGTCGTTAACAGGTTTAAAATTTTGTTTTGTTTTGTTTTGTTTTTTGGTTTAGGCTTTACCGATGAATTAGCAACGAAAAAATTTCCGTCACTAATTTTCATCGCTAATCCGTCGTAAATCTCATGATATTCTGTCCAACGATAATCCGTCGCTACTAGCAATGGATTTTTGTTCGTCAGTAATTTTCTGTCGTTGATATCGTGTTTTCTGATAGTGATTGTATGATACTTTTTCAATAGTTTAAAAGAATGTGTGATTGATGACAATAAAAGTAAGAAATGGAAATAAAAATAGAACAAAATAGAGTATGAAGAGAAAATAAAAATGAAGAAAGAATAGAAAATAGAGCACACAAAGTTTTTTATAATGGTTCCACCAAATTCAGTGTATGTCTACTCCCAAATTTTACTTAGATTTTTACTATTTACTCTCAAATAATATAACAAACATGTTTCCAGGTGCAAGTCAAACCTTTACAATATTTTCTCCTAAAAACACTATCTAATCAACCTCACAGATTATTTCTCTCTAAATCTCAAACCGAAAAATCCATTTCTGGTCCTTGAACATTTAGTATAGGAGGAGAATAAATATTATAATAAATGAAGCAACAACCTTTGGATGTAACAAATATGAAGCTCACAAGGAAAATTTATAGAAGGGATGAAAACCAGAGTGCGTTTATTTTGTTCAAAGTTCACATCATTCAATTCCCTATTTTGTTTTCATCATTCTCTTTTATATTTATCTGAAATGTTGTTGAAAACCGATGAGGTAAATTTGAATTTGAACTTTGTTCATTAAGGCTCCGTCTCATTTAATGTTCTCCCAACTGTTACTTCTTTATGGCCAATAAGAAACTACTTTCTATTTACCTTTTTGCCTGTTGTTCTACTTAACCAATAAAATGCTTTGCTGCATAAGAACATTAGAGTTCACAAGCATTTCACTAATCAAAATAGGTCAGATTACGTTAGGTGATTTGTAATTAAGCACTGAGTCCATGTGCTGACAATTTAAAATCTTTAGTTTTTTGGATTTAGAGTGTGTTCACTAAAAGTCGATATGGTTTTATTCATGGGTCGATTCGTTTGTTAATTTAGTCAGTTATGAATAAAAGATATCGAATTGATTTTCTTTTAGATTGACTCATTTAATATGCAGGTCGAATCGGTTGACCTATGTGTTGAATTGTTTAGGCATGGATTGAAGATGTGACTTCTCAAACAATTAGGTCATCTCATTTAAAGGACCAGGTAGACTCATTTTCTTATATGGTCGACCTATATGTTATATTAGTAAGCCTACACTGTGTTTAGGTCGACTTGAATCATTCCTTGGGTCGACTTATGTGTTGTATCAAATGAATCTTGATTTTCTTGGATTGACATACTTATTTCCAGGTTAACATGGTTAAGTGTGTCAACTGATTTTAGCTTCTTTGGTTGACCAATTGGTAGAACTATTCGACTTGTCATAGGATAGGTTAACATTTTTCAGAAGTTTTATAAGCATAGGTTGTCTTATTCGAAGACATGTCAACTTATTTAGCTATCTTTGTTGACTCATTTTATAACCACTACAATAAAAAAAATGGCCTTTAGTGACCAAAAATTAAAAATCATTACTAAAATCTAGTCATTGAAAGTATGCTTCAGTAACGAAAAAGAAAGTTCGTAACTAAATATTTGTCCACATTAAGTTCAGTGATGAGAATGAAAAAATGCTCACTAAAAGGTTTTTGGACATTTAGTGATTATTTCTTTGGTCACTAAATGTGCATAACTGGGGTTAAATTAATTTATGATCACTAAATGTGTTTGCTGATTTTTACTGATGACTTTTTTGGTTACTGAATTTGTGATCAATAAATCTATCTAGCAACTTTTAGTGATGACAGTGGTTGTTATTAAATATGTATAATTGTAGTCACTAAAAGGGTCGTGGTGATCTTCTCACATCGGATGGTAAAACAAAATTCTTGCTACATATAAGTGTCTTTGAAGCCACTTCAATCAGATAGTCTAGAGACTGGCCCAACTGCATCGTTAGCCCCGACTTGGAGCAGCTGACTCCTATTGGTTCTCGTGGTTCTATTGACTCTGACAGTGGTACCGCCAGTTCAATAACGAAAATCACGTTTTTAGCAACGAAGCATTAGTAACGATGAGTGGCGACTTTTTTTTGTTACTAAAGGCCTTTGGTGACGAAAATCCTGCTTTTAGTGACCAAAATGCTTTTGTCACTAAAGGTCTTTTTTTTTGTAGTGAATTGAACTCAATAGGTCGACTTGGAGTGTTTCTATTGGTTGACTTGTGGTCACGGTCGATATCTAATATGGCAGGTCGACTTGAAGTTTCTAAGAACCTGTTCTAAGAGATTAATGTTTACAGGTCAACTCAATAAGAAAAGTACGAGTACTTTGTTTTGGTAGGTCAACTTATGTTCAAATTCCATATAGTTGATTGACATATGCATTTCTATAGATCGGCTTGTAATCCTAGGTCGACATCTATGTTCTGATGGGTCGACATGTTATTTCAAAACTTGGTTTTCGAGAGTTTAGTGTACTCGGATTGACTCGATAAGCAAATTACTAATACTTTGTTTTAGTTGGTCAACTTACTATTCATGTAAGTCAACATGTGCCTTTAATAGATCAACTTCTAGGTTTTAATAGGTCGACATACATGTTCTAATGGTTCAACTTGTTCTTTCTAGACTTGTTTTCCAAGACTTAATCTTTAGCAAATCGGCATGTGTATTTAATGGGTCGCCTTGTACATCTAATAAGTCGATATATTTTGTGAGCAGGTCGACATGTGTAGCTTCAGAACTAAAGTGTAATGAGCTCAGGTCGACAAGTGCTTCCAATGAGTCATCTTGATTTTGCTAATAGGTCGACATATGCATCGACAAGTTGACATGTATTATTTTAGTGTGTTTTCTAAAGCTTAATGTCTAACGGGTCGACTGGTGCATCCAATGGATCGAGCTGTGTATCCAATAGGTTGACCTATTTTTCTAATAGGTCGGCATGTTCTCCTAGCTTAAGTTATTCCAAAAGGGACAAATTGATATGCATATGAATCAGGTCGCTTGTTTCAAAGCTGATCTGGATAAACTAAGTCTTCAAAGCTCCCCTTATTTGAACTTCTACATATCCATTTATTTAAGATTGTATACGTAAATAAAGATGTATCCCCATTCGGATTCAATAAAAATTATTTTAAAACCTAATTTCTTAAGGATAAAAAGTCAATTTTTCCTTCAAAGAATAAAATTTCAGTTTTGATTTTTTGATTCAATTTGGATTCATTTTTTGAAGGGTTAACAATTTAGAAAAGTAATAGAAAAATAGGTTTTAACCTAATTCATATATGGTCAACATTCTAAATATCTTGTTTTCTATCTATCTCACTTATTTGAATAGTATCATTATCCCACTATTAGTAATGGGTCATTTCTCATTACTATGGGACTGTTGATTTGATCTTCAATGTTTTAAATCACAAAATTTTGTGTCAACAAACTTATGGATTTGTCGACTATCTTTGTGCACTAATGAATCGACTTATCTATATGAACTGTCGACCACACTTACGCATTTATGTCCACTTTCTAGTTTTGTGTTCATCTAGGGCGTCGATTAGTTAAATGACATATCGATTACTCTTTAACTTTCATCTAACAGCCTCCAAATTTTTTTCTTAATTAATCTAATTATATTTTATTTATCATTAAAACTTATAAATACGCAAACACATAGCCGACTACATCATTAAATTAAACAATTAGCTGATATGAATTAGATGTGAAAATAAATATTTCAAATTTTATTTGACATAAATATGGTAAAATATTTGGAGAGATTGTGATATTTGTATTATTAAAACTTATGCTAAGTATTTATTATTGACAGCCTTGAAAAATAAGCAATTATATACAAAAGCCTGTCCTTTTCGGAATTTTCCTTCTTTTGGATTCTACTGACTGCAAACCCATTGCAGTCTATAACTAATGCCGGCGGCCGGCTCCTAGTTTTTTTTTTCTTTATCTTTTTGTTAATATAATAAATTTTCATGCTACTAAATAAAAAATAAAAAATTGAGGTCTTGTTCGGAGGACCCAGTTTAATTTGTGATAATTTGGAACTATATTTTTGGATCTGAGTTCCTATTTCGGCTGCGTTCGAGGTCTATAAGAGCACTTTTCCAAGAAGACAATCTTGGTGTCCCAAAAGAGATCACAAAATGGCCAAGCAGGAGAACAATTTATTGCTGGGAGCTCGTCCCATGACCGGTGGTGATGGCCCCAATAGCTACGCTCGCAACTCAGTTTACCAGGTTTCATTTTGATTCCTATGCTCTCTTTTACTCAGTAAAGTATACCATTATTCTCATGCATACGGTATTTCTTGCCTATGCAGAAAGGATTGGTGGATGCCTCAAAGCAAATGATCAATGAAGCAATTGCAAATGAATTTGACATCAAAAATCAAAATTTTGATTTTTCTTCCGACCCCTGTTTTAGAATTGCTGATTTTGGATGTTCTGTTGGACCAAACACATTTATTTCGGTTCAAAATATAATAGACGCCGTGAAATCTAAATATCAGTTATCTAATTCTATTGGTCATATTCCCGAATTCCAAGTATTTCTTAATGATCACGTTGACAATGATTTTAATGCTCTTTTCAAATCACTCCCTCCCTCCAGAAACTACCATGTTGCCGCGGTTCCTGGATCATTCCATGGCCGCTTATTTCCCAAGTCATTCCTCCATTTCATGTACTCTTCTTCTGCACTTCACTGGCTGTCCAGGGTACCACAAGAAGTTGTGGACAAAAGCTCCCCGGCTTGGAACAAAGGCAAAATTTATTGTACAGGAACTTCAAAACAAGTTAATGATGCATATCTTGGTCAGTTCAAGAGAGACATGGACTCATTTTTGAATGCTAGAGCAGAAGAGCTTGTGATAGGAGGTTTGCTGTGCCTTGTGATGTTTGGCCTTCCAAATGGTGTCAAATTTTCTGAGACTTCTTTCGGTAAAATTCATGATCTTCTTGGACTTTGCTTGGAGGACATGGCAGCGAAGGTGAGAGCCAAGTTTCTATCATATTTTTATATATTTTATTTAGTAGGAATCATATTACATTGGCATGTGGGTTTATTAATTGAAATATATTTTATGATTTCAATTATCATAAAAGAGCATGTTATATTTAAAACATTTCAAAATACATAAAACTCATGTAGAATATTCAAAATTCAGAAAATTAGATCAAAGACAATCCTAGTTCTAACGTCTATATGTTAATATGTTAAGGTTTTGAGAACAAAATGAAACTATTGTCCCATCTAATCGTTCTAAAATAATACTTTAAAAGTATAAGTAGATCTAAAACTAACTAAAATTAGAAGGCCCGTAGTACACTCTTATTCAATATTGTAATGAAAGTTTGGAATTGGAGGAATAGATTATAGTTAATCAGCAACAACGGATATCAATTTTAATATCTGTGTTTGTTTTAATTTCCTTTTAAGAGTAAATGTCATAGATTTACTTTTCTAAATAACCACTAGAATTGAAAATTTTAATTATTCAAATGACAAAATTCATAATTTGATTAGTATAATATTTTTAAAGTGTTCCATAATTTCTTTTCAAACTATACAACGTTTGGATTTTTTTTTGTAATTTTGATTATTTTTCTATCTATATAACATTATTTTCTATCCAACATCTAATTTTAACTTTTATCGAAGAAAATATTATTTTATCATCTTTTTTATTCTTCTTTTTTGTTTAAATTTAGAAATTTCTCCCTGACAATGTCCCTTTCTTTATGCATGTTTCTTCTTAATATATTGTACATGATAGTAATTTGTGGTGAAAATATTGGTTTTTATCTCAATTGGTTACGATGAACATGGTTCAGAATTAAAAAAAAAAAAAAAAAAATGTTTCATGTGAAAGCACCAATATTAGCATGGATTTTAACTCTTTAAAGAAATACAATGGTAAATTTTTGACTTCACGGTAACTGATACTATTGCTACTTATAAATGTAAATTGCTCACAATCTTTGATTGCAGGGACTAATCAATGGAGAAAAAGTGGAGTCTTTCAACCATCCCTCATACCATCCCCCAATCAATGAGTTGGAGCAAGTGATCGGGCAAAATAAACATTTCAGCATTGTGAGATTTGCAATTTTGAAACACCCACTAGAAAACGTTGCGCCTAGTGACCAGATGATCGCAGGAGGAGTAAGGGCTGCCATAGAGGGAGTAATCAAGAATCATTTTGGAGATCAAATCGACATTGATGAACTATTTTCTTTGTATTTGAAGAAGCTTCCGGAGAGTCGTCCATCAATAATTGATGAAAAAAATCGTAAAAATATTTATATATGCATCATTCTCAAGCACAAGGGCAAGTATAGTTAATCATGAATGCATATTTATTGGATCATGATAATTCTTCTTATGTATAATGTTTTTTAATTTCAAACCATGCAATATGGTAAAAAATATATTATTGTGCTTTCAATAATCGAATCTTACTAAGTTTTGTGAAAATTTGTCTTCTCTACAACTGAAATATCTGGGAATGCAAAATTTGCCAGAAACTTTTTTGATAATTCTTAAAATAAATTGTGTTAACATGCAGTATCAGAATTTGTTAACTTTTAGCATTCTCTAAAAATTTCACAGTTATGTAAAAATATGTAAAGGGCTATGCTTGATGGCTTTCTTCCTTTTTTTTTTTTTTTTAATCTAAGGGCCATGTCAATTTCGACCCCTATATAAATTTGATGTTTCAGCCTCCATGAGTTCGATATAAATTCTATTTGTCCTAATTTATGGCCAATTTAGGCAAAGTGTATTAAACTCCTAAAATCAACAAAATTGAATAAATTTTTTTGTGTTGGAAATGCTAACTAATTAAAAAGAGAAAATAATTAAGATAACAAATATCAGTAGATGGATTTGGCAAATTTTGGCGAGAAGAGTAGTGGTTTTTTAGAGAGAGAAAGGGGGAGGGGAGGAGAGAGAGAGGGATTTTTTTAGAAGTGTTTTTTTGCTGACATGGTGGTGCCAGGTCAGCAATTTTATCGCGTGGCATTCTATGTCAGTACGGCAAGGCAATGACATGTTAACATTAGTACAACCACATAAACTATCACGTCATTTTATGTCAGCATTTAACGGTTATCTTGTTATCATCAATAACGAAAGGACCAATACGCTATGGTTTTATAAATTTAAGAATTATGAGATAGTATTTCTAACCGTAAAGACTAATTTATGAAATTTGAATAAAATTTAGGGACCGGACATGTATTTAACACATTTTATTAACTTTTGATTATTTTAGAAATTTATTTTGAAAAAAAAAAGCAAAAGAAGGTGCATTCCTTAAATTTTCATATCTAGAACCAAAGATCCAATCCATTGTCTTCGTAAGGATGTAATCTTATTATAATTCATATTAGCTAACAAAATAAAACAACAAAATGCATGAGGTTCTAATTTTTTTTTTTTCCTTAGTAGATTTAGAAGTTCTTATTCTAGGGTTTTCGCTCCCCTTTGTTCTCCTCGAAAACGATCAAACTTTAGACATGATGGGCCCCTTGCAAAGCCTCATCCCATATGGGGCCAGGATGGGATGGGACTCCCATTGACAGCTCTATTCTTTGGTACTGATTTTGCAAACACGAACATCTCCATGGGAACTATATCATTAACAGTGTGATACTACAACAGCACACATCAATGTGTTTTCTTCTTTTATGAAAAGTCTAATTCCTGGTGAGAAAAAATAAAACTCTAATTATCAGAAGGTATCGTGTAATCGACAATGGAATTGAGTAGAGGCAGAGTTCAGCATTTTGAAAGCTACAGCTAATGCATCAACTACTCTAATCGACTATGCTACTTCATCAACTACCCAAACAAACTATAGTCAGTCAAGCTATAATAACAGAAGTTAGTTTAGTAGGTTAAATTAGTTAAACAACCAATCCATTATGTGTATAAATAGTTTGTTGGACTTGTAATAAACAGATATATGAATAGATGAGTGTTTCTTCTCTCTGACTTCTCCTTTGTTTCTCTCCTATCTCTCTCTTTCTACTTCTCTTTCTCTCAATTTCCTTCTCTTTCTCACTTGCCAAGTTAATTCCTTCATTTCCATCCCTTCCCGCACACTGCAACTCCATTCCCTGTGCTTACCTCCCCTATAGCTTCTAATGCTCTGTTTATAACTCCATTCTAAGTTTGAACCTCACTCTTAGAAAACGAACCGAGTTGTGACAAATTGGTATCAAAGCCGTACAATCATTGGACTTCAGGAAGAATCAATGGCAGAAGGAACTTGATAGAAGGTAGTTGATGAACAATTCCGGAAATATGAAACTAGAATGCGAGATTGGGCAAATGAAACTAGAGAGCATCGCCTTCAAATCAATAAACAAATAGAAGAGATCCGCCAAAAGTTGAATGAACAAAACCAGAGATGGGAAACAATCCAGACCAGTATAGATGCTCAAATCAATTCTTTAGCAATAAGGTATGGAAGAGACGAGGATCTTGAAGCAGAAAGAATGCTAAGGACACCAATCTTGCCTACTCCTAATGATGGAAGGAGCAAAAGTAAAATGAGACCAGCACCATCCAAGAAAGAAAACAAAAAGACATCGGATAGCAGTAAAACAAATCATTTAAGGCAGAAGGATACTAGTGAGAAGGTCCCCTCACTTTTAGCTTCGGCAGATGGACATAATTTCTTTAAAGATGAATGTTTTACCAAGAATGAGAAACCCACTATTTTAGCTCATATAATTCAAGGTCCAATGTCTGTGATGAAGGAACCTCTGGTAGGGGTCTCTACAGCAAAGGAGGAGCAACAAGCCTCGGCAGTATCTTGTAAATTGGATCATGAAATTGATCATGATTTCCAGAAAAGTACAGCTCAAAATGATGTAAAACTGGATATAGATTTGACTAAAGATCTTCTTTAAGGGAAGTTCTCTAAGTTTGGTAAGACTTTGAGTGTTGTCATCATGAAAAACAGCAATGAAAAATCAAAAACCTTTGGATTTGTTAACTTTCAATCTTCAGAAGATGCCCAAAAGGCTATGCAACCCATGAATGATGCACTTCTAGGTTCGAAACATTTATATGTTGGAAGGGCACAGAAGAAAGCCGAAAGAGAAGAGTTCTTAAAGCATGATTTCAAGAAGAGGAAAAAGAGGAAGAAAAAAGAGGAAGGAGAAGAGAAATGTTCATTTCTACTCTCTTCCTCTCCCTCTCTCTAAACCCCATTCTCTTTCTCTCTTCTTTCTCCTCTCTATAACTCTTCCCCTCCCCTTTTCTCTCATTTCTCCCTCAATCTAAAACCTTTATAGAGTTCTTTTGTCATTCTATTGATTGCACAACTTTGGAAACTATGAAGATGGAGTCATCTTCATGCTCTGTTTCGCAATCCTCTATAACTCAACTCACCCACTTTCAGTTTTAGTTCTTGTCACTTTGGACTGTGATAAAATTTGCTATTCCCACACTCTGTTCTTAGACCTACAAGTGCTGTTCTTGTAATGGTAGCTGGGGATGTTCAATTCCTATCCTTCATCATCAGTCACCTCATCTATCACCATAGTCCAACTCAATTTTATGTTTATTCACCCTTGAGGACAAGGGATGCTTTAAAGGGGCGGGATATGTAACAGAGAATGGAATTGAGCAGAGGGGGAGTTCAGCATCCTGAAAGCCATGACTACTGCATCAACTACTCTAACCACTATGCTACTTCATCAAACCCAACCAACCATAGTCAATCAAGCTATAATAATTGTAGTTAGTAGGTTAGATTAGTTAAACAACCAACCCATAATGTGTATAAATAGTTTGTTGGACTTGTAATAAGCAGACATGAACAGATGAGTGTTTCTTTTCTTTGACTTCTCTGTTTCTCTCCTCTCTCTCTCTCTCTTTCTCTTTCTACTTCTCTTTCTCACTTTCCAAGTAAATTCCTTCATTTCCATCCCTTCCCTCACACTGCAACTCCATTCCGTGCACTATCCCAGTGTACCTCCCTTGTACCTTCTAATGCTCTATTTTTAACTCCATTCTAAGTTTGAACCTCACAACTCAACTCTTCTTAGAAAACGAACTGGGTTGTGACATATCGCAACTCTCTAAATAAGCCCCTCAACAAAATGGCTTCGATGTATCTGGACCTAATGCAACCATGTTCTACGATATGGCTTTCCGATTAATATTCCACCTGCCAAGGTTAAACACTCAATCATTAAGAGATCTCTTTTTTTCACAAAATCAAAATTAATAAAACCGATGACACCATTCGAAGTTCTCCAAGTGTAAACCAACATTTGATGAACCATTTAAACATCTAAAGATCCATTAGACTTGACTTCCAATGTTCTTGACCTGAATTAACTGTACACACTTATTGCATAAGACAAATCCGGACGAAAACAAACCATAGCATACATGAGCAGTAATGTAGCACTAGAGTTTGGCACTTGAGACAAAAATGAACTTGCTGGACATAGAGCTGATGATAATCTAAATGGCCTATTTAAAAGAGTATTCACAAGTTTCTTGTTCTGCATATTAAATTGATTAGGAAGGCCCTCTCAATATACCCTTTTTAGTTCAAAACCAGCTAGTTGACTTTTCTATTTCACATGATCTCCACAACCGTAATCCCCATTGATCTCAAATCTCTTGCCAAGCTAAACTTTGAGCTAATCGACATCTTCCTTGCTCATGGCTATAATCAACATGATATCAATAAACACAACTCTTATAGCTCCTCTTATAAAATTCAAGAGTAACCATAAATCAATCAAGCCACTTATACCGTCGTTGTAGAGATTACTTCAATGACATCTTCCCTACTCCCAGGGGCGGAATCAGAAAATTTTTCTTGGAGGGGCCATAAAACAATAATTAATAAAAATTATAAAATAAAAACATATTAAAATTTTGCATAATTCTAATTAAAAATACAAAAATATATATATTAAACAAAATAAATAATTTATGAAAGTTGTAGTCTACATTTTTTCATTGATTCAAATTCATATATAGTTGATTGTGAGTTAAAACCATTAGTAATTTCTTTTTTAATATAAATAACTAAATTATCCGTGAAATATTTATCTTTCATCATGTTACGCAATTTTGTATTCAAAATTTTCATTATTGAGAAAACATATTCACTAGTTACTATTGAAACGAAGAGAATCAAAATAAAATGAATCAATTTATCATATTGATTAACGAAAAATTTTGATATTTGTGGGCTTAGGCCTAGATCACATTTCAAAAAAATAGAAAACATTTGTTTTGTAACAATTTTTGGACGATTTTGAGAAAATTGCGAAAAAAATGATGATTTATTGAAATCGTGTTATTATTTAAATCATCAGTATCCTTTTTCTTAAAAAATGAATCGATTATCTTTTTTCTCATAAGTGATTCTTTGTCGGTCTCTTTGAATTTCTGAACGAGAAACTAAAGAACACCAAAAGCCACAAAAGAAAAAAAAATGATAGAAAAATTTGAGTGAAAGAAAAACTCTATATTTTTATTAAATTAGGGTTAAACTTTTATTGAAAAGAGAGTCATCATATATAGCTTTCAATCTCTAAATCTAACGATAAACAGTATTCTCTGACTATTATGTTTACCAAAAGTAGAGAATATCACATTTATTTAATATAACTGATAAAATATTTGATATATCTAAATTATATAGACAAAATATCATCATTATAGTAGCTGATGTTACATGGATTGAGAGCCCATTAGTACACGACACGGGCCTTGGGCTTAACAAGCAAGGTAAGTCACTGAAGGAGCATGGCTCAAAGGCCCATTATCATAAGACTTGGAATCTTTCGCATATAGAGCCCACCAGATATAACCCATCTCAAATGTATCATCAATATGAGATTTATCTCCTAGACAGATAGATACAGACCATTCTCTCAATACACCTCAATCGGTCTTGTCCCAGTAATCACCTGCTCAGCTTTGAAATCTGCTCGGTACTCCACACTTTTATTCTATTAAGGGTAATATTCGCCTCCCCTTAGAGCGTGAAGTCAACCTCCTGTAATAGGAAAGAAAACTTTTGACTGCTGCTAATAAGGAAAAGAATCTCGTGAAATCTGGACTTTCTCAAATGATAATATTTCAAATCTCCGAAAATCTCTCACTATGATTCATGCGATCTCAAGACATCTTTACAAGGAAATTAGGATTTTAACACTCCAAATGCATACAGAACTAGCACAAGACATACAGAGCTTAGAATTCACATAAAAGCACATAAAGGTATACAGACCTTTCTTTCAGTTTATTTTTACTCTTTTGAAAACTGCTCCCTAACTTGAGATTTGGAGTCTCCCCTGCCGAAACATTCTTCTACGGTCTTTTGTAGGTCTCATCAATCAGGAATCCCCAAGAGACCAGTTATCTCGTTTGAATTAGCAGAGTCATCATCCGTAGAGCTTAGACCCACCTCTAATAAACTGATACCATCCGTGGGAATAGACTAATTTTTCAAGTTCTTATTGCTATCTTCTCCTCCTTATGATCATGATGTCAACTAAGAGAAAGAGACCGACTATCGGTTTCAATGATGACGATTTAATTGGAGTCAACTTGAGCCGAGACGATCTGCTGATCATCACCGCAGGAATGGAGTCCTACTTATTCAGAAGGACCTTCATCGACCTAGAAGCAAAGCAGAACCTTCTCTTTTGGGATGCTTTCTAACACATAGGCTTTGACCCTTCTCATCATCAACCCTCCAATAGGCTGATAAGGGGACTTGCCCATGAATGCTTACATCCCAAAGGTATCATTCCTCTTGTCGTGACTTTGGGAATGCCTCCTTATCATGCTACCACCAAGACTACTTTCTATGTGGTAAAACTTTCGTCTCCCTACAATGCGATCCTAGGCCGCCCCATCTTAGACGATCTCGAGGCACTACTATGCACGAGACATATGAAGATTAAGTTTCGAACACCCACAGGGATAGTAACACTTCATGGCAATACCAGCAATGCTTCATGGCGATACCAATCCTCTGGTCATTCCCGACACCAATAAAGGAAAAGAAGTTCTCTTCCTAAATACCCTTGAGCTTAGAGATGCTAGTCAGTACCAGTCGAAACTCTAGCCTGGGAAGGAAGTACTAGAAGTTTCCATCATAGATGTGCTACTTGCCGACCCCTCTCCAAGTCGGCGCCTACCTATCGACCCCTCTCCAGAACACAATCGTGTAATGTTTTTGACGACATTCTTGAGTCTTCGCATAATCCCCAAAAGATATGTCGGGCATTCATCCCTTGATCATAGTCTATAGGTTAACTGTAGATTCTACTTGTAAATCTGTCAAGTAAAGGAAAAGGGTTATGGTTAGAAAGGCCAATAGAAAATCAAGAATATGTGTGGATTTCACCGACCTCAACAACGCATGTCCGAAAGATAGCTATCCACTTTCCAATATCGACAAGTTGGTAGAAAACTCGTGTAGTCACCAGCTTTTAAGTTTCATGGATACATACTCTGATTACAACAAGATACACATGACCCCAAAAGATGAGAAAAAGATGAGTTTCATCATAGAGTTTGGCACCTACTATAACAAGGTGATGCTATTTGGTCTCAAGAACGCTGGTGCGACTTTCTAATGGTTACTCAACAAAAGTCTTCAGCAAATAAATTGGTAGAAATGTGGAGGCCTATATCGATGACAAGCTAGTCAAAAGCACTGAGGCCGAAGATCATATCGCGGACCTAGAAGAAATGTTCTAGACATTGGAATGCTATAACATGAGACTGAACCCATGAAATGCACCTTCGAAATTACTTCCAAAAAGTTCTTTGGTTTCTTGATTACTAGCCGAGGAATTGAAGCAAATCCAGAAAAACATACAATCCATTCTGGACATGAAACCATCGAGGACAATAAAGAAAACACTGGGAGAATTGCAGCTCTGAATCCATTCATGTCGAAAGTAGGGGGAGAAATACAAGCCTTTCTATGACACTCTGAAGAAGTCTTGGGAGTTTACATGGACACTGGAGTGCCAAATGATGTTCGAACAGCTCAAAGAATATCTCATGTCTCTGCTTCTCTCTCGGCCCATCCCTAGTGAGAAACTTTATCTCTATTTCTCGATTTCTAACCGAGTATTCTACTCTATTCTTATAAGATAGGAATCCACTGTACAAAAACTAGTATACTACATGAGTTGTATACTTCACGAAGCTGAGGTCAACTATCAACCGAATGAGAAGATGGCCTTTGCCTTAGTCGTAACTACCATACGCTTCCAGTCCTATTTTCAAGCCTACACTATTGTAATACTAACTAACTAGCCCTTAAAACAAATCCTATAGAAGAGAGACACCAAGGGCCAACTCATTAAGTAGAGTGTTGAACTAGGTAAGTTCGACATTGAATACCAACTGATGCCGGCGGTTGAAAGCCAAACCCTCGCTGACTTTGGCATCCACTCACTCCGAGTAGATGAATATGAGCCTGAGCAAAATGAGTCAGCGTTACGCAAACGACTAAACTTAATCCCTGAACTAGGAGAAACTGTGTTTGTTTGGGTGGCCTCTTACCAACAACAGATGGCACAGTACTACAACAGGCGAGTCAGGGGTAGGACATTCAAGCCCGACAATTTGGTACTGAGAAGAGTAGAGGTTATCGGAAAGCCTCAACCGGGAGGAAAGCTAGTGCCCAACTGGGAAGGAACTTATCAAGTATGCTCCAAAGTTCATTTAGGGACATATCGCCTCAAATGCCTAGACAGCTCAATCGTATCCAAGACTTGGAACTCTGAGAACTTGCGCATCTACTATCAGTAACAATAGTTATCCTATCAGTTCCAACCGAACAGTCAGGTAAAACCATCAAGACTCCATCTATTGTTTGGTTTGCTACTATGTCCATACCGAACGTAACATGTCGTCAATAAGAAACATGACTCCCCAACGGATAGATACGGCCTATCTTATCATTGAGAATTTCTCTCTCTCTCGAATATCCTATCGAACGTAGCATGTCGTCAATAAGGGACATAACTTCCCGACGGATTGACATGGCCCATTCTATCATTAAGATGTACTTTCTCTCTCTCGAATGTCCTGTCAAATGTAGCGTGTCATCAAAAAGGGACATGACTCCTTGATCGGTAGACACGACCCATTCCATCATTGAGATTTACTTTTTCTCTCTTGACTGTCCTACCAAACGTAATGTGTTGTCAATAAGGGATATGACTCCTCGATTGGTAAGCACAGCCCATCCTATCGTTGAAATTTACTTTTTCTGTATCGAATGTCCTATCGAACGTAGCGTATCGTCACTAAGGGACATGACTCCTCGATAGGTAGACACGGTCTATCTTATCGTTGAGATTTACTTTCCTTCAAATGTCTTATCAGTGTAGAGCATAGTGAGTAAGGGATGTAACTCCTTGATGGGCTGACACGGCCCCTTCTCTAGTTGAGACTTGCTCCCACTCCCTCATTCGAAACATAGTGTATTGGTTGAGACTTTTGTGACAGGTTAGCAAATGTTTGGCATACAAACCAAAAGGCTAGTTAAACAATTGAAAGAATATTATTATTCACATTGTGGGTACAGGACATGCGTATAGTATGATCTCAAAGTAGGAAGGAAATTCACTTATCGATATTATTATAAGACAGAACAGATATAGACACAATGAGAAGGACAAAACTCCATGTAGTGTAAAAGAGACATCATACAATGGAAGAAGAATTGCAAAATTTTTACAAGAGAAGTTAGGAAGGACTTTGTAAAAGATAGGAGTTTGCCAAAATGAGACAAAAAATACGCACCAAGCCCTGTACCTTTTCCATCATTCTGCCTCCTTTGACCTCCCAACTTCTCTTATCACCCGACTCGAGAAAAATTGGGGAAGGACCCATAGCCACCAGCTCTTCCTGAAGGTCGGATGATAATTCTGACCTTGAGAAGAGAGTTTCCATCATAACCAAGAATCTCTCTTATCCAAGCTAAGGCCCCTCTATACCCAAAGCTAGTATCCTCAAGGAACCTCAACAGACCCTACCATAACACCGAGATCCCAAACGACATGATGGCATCTTGTATTAGCAGCCCCACTCATGATGACGCCTTATATCAGCAAAAGCTTTCTAACAACTAAGTTTTGAGGTCTGAAGTATATGATCAAATTATCTCTAAGGCATACTAGGCCACAACGAAGAGATTTCAAGAAGTCAGTTTCAAATCTTCTTAAATCACTTTGTGGCGAATACCGAAGTCTCCCTTTATTTATAGTCATGAAGGTACGATCCTCATGACTGGTATCAACTGAAACGCCCCAATGAAAGACGTGCGCAATGAATAAAGAATTCAAACATTCTAACTTTCTACGAAATATTTAGTCCAGAATCATTTATTCCATCACTAAATCCATGTTATTTTTTGTAGTGCAACACTACTAGAAAACATAGTATTAGAGACGGAAAATTACCGACGGATTTTTTTTCATCGGTAATAGCGACGGAATTGCGACAGATTACCAATGAAAATTTTACTGACGGATTAATGACGGATTTTGTATATATATATATATATATTTTTTTTTTTTAATTTTAAGTTTTATTTAATTTTTTTGTAAACCTATCAGTGATGAATTACGAACGAAAATATTACTGATGGATTACCGATGGATTTTTAAAATTTTTTAAAATTTTAATTTTTTTTAATTTTTTGTAAACCCATCAGCGACGGCTTACTAACGGAATTTTTACCGACGGATTACCGACGAAAAAATTAACGACGGATTAGAGACGGATTTTTTAATTTTTTTAATTTTTAAATTTTTTAAATTTTTTTAATTCTTTTAATTTTTTAATTCTTAAAATTTTTAAAATTTTTTAAAATTTTTAAATTTTTTAAAATTTTTAAAATTTTTAAATTTTTAAATTTTTAAATTTTTTAAATTTTTAAATTTTTATTTTTATTTTATTTTGTAGAAGGACAATATTATTTTATTTAAAAAAATTTTTTATTTTAAGCTAAAATAAAATTATTTCATTATTTTATAAAAATTTATATTTTTATATTATTTTATAAAAATTTTAATTTTATATTATTTTATTATTATCAAAAAATTTTAATTTTTTTAATTTTTTATTAATTCTTTTATTTTATTTTTAATTTTATTTTATTTTGTTGAAAAATAATATTATTTTATTTTTTAAATTTTTTTATTATTTTATTTTAATCTTAAACCTTTTTATTTTATTATTTTATAATAAATTATCAATTTATATTATTTTATTATTAATAAAAAAATATGAAGCAAGGATAATAAATAAAAAAAAGAGTATAGATATAAAGGTAAGTTTGGTTTGATGATTTTGTTCCTTATTGTGTTTTACGTGTCCCAGATTCGACCCAAGACCCAAGACGGAGACATATTGAAGGCATTTTACACAGATTAGCGACAGATTTTTTTTATTTTTTATTTTTTTATTTTTTATAAATTTTTTTTTTATTTTTATAATTTTTTTATTTTATTTTTTAAAATTTTGTATTATTTTATTTTAAGCTAAAATAAAATTATTTTATTATTTTATAATAAATTATAATTTTATATTATTTTTATATTGTTAAAAAATTATAATTTTCTGTTATTTTATTATCGTTAAAAATATGATATAAAGATAATAAGTAAAAAAAAAATATGATTAAATAAGAAAGATGGTCCGGTGGTTATCTTGCCCCAATAATTTTAATTCCAAAGGAGATAGGTTTTCTCTGCTTTATATAGACGGCATACACATTATACATTATTATATCTAAGCGGGAACTCAAGCAGACCAATGTGGTCAAGAGTAAGAAATTCCAAATATCAAGGCAAATCTCCGCTTCTAGCCACAATAAAAAGATGAAACAGTTGTACAGAAATTGGAATACAACCCTGAACTGAAGGCGTGTGCAAAAAGATGCAGTGGAAGTCTATCGGAGGCTTGTTCATTCCCGAATTGAGTAAAAAAGAAACTTGCACATGATGTGAATTTAAAGGAAAAGCAATTGGACTTGTGCTTCTTGCAACGTGACTTTCCCTGCATGCCAGGCTTTGGGAGTTCAGATGTCGAGGCACAACAAGTTGAAGTTGAGGGTTGAATATTAAACGAAAATCAACAAATCATGAATGGAAACTCGCAGAAAGACAATTCCTGCAGCACAGGCATTGGGAAGCCACAGGAGCAGCCACCGGAATCGTGCTTGTCCTGGTGATGTCAAAGCTTGGTCTTCCTCCAATTTCATTGTCTCGAGGATTGGCTTAGGGATGCTCCTGTCTATGTGAATGTTTCGTGTAACAAGTTTTACCCAAAAATATAAAATAAAATAAAATTATAAAATGTGAGAAACTTTTTTATGAATTCAGCATCAATGCATTCTGTCACTTTTTTTTTTTTTTAATTCCTTGTATTGAAACAAAGAAGATAATTCATTTATCAAGTTTTTTATGTACAAGCATTCACCTCATTTGTTCCAACTTTTTGTTAATTTTTTCTTTATAAATATTAGTTTGGTCTTGTCAACATCGCGAGCAATTTCTAGCAAACAGCCCATACTTATGCGTACATTGGCCAAGACAAAGACCCAAATGAAAAATTCAGGTCTTCCTTAGTACTATGGCTGTTGGTACCCATACGCAACAAGTATAGTTAATCATGATAAATTCTAAAAACACCTTTCTAACATTCTTTAAAACTAAAAATTAAATATAAGTACAAAACAAATATTATAGTAATACGCTTTTATTTTATTTGTTTATTTTTAATTAATCTGTGTTCTCTTCATAATAAAAGTTGCAAAACCATCTCTCTTTTATTAAACTCAAAACTCTCTCCCCTGTCCCTCTCGTTTCACGGTGGAAGAAGTTTCAAATCTATCTACATTAGTCATGAATTTTGTGCAAATCGATTGTTAATACTGTAAAAGAATGAAGAGATCAATTTAAATAAAATTATTATTGTATTGTTTAATATTTTTCATTATAAATTCTTTTGTATTTTTTTTTTAAATCCCGACTATGTCTGTGTTATATCATGCTACAAAACTTGACAATTATTTTAAAAACTAATTAAAACTAAAAATTCTGAATTTAGTAGAGTCAGTACATACAAAATAAGTTGAAAACAATGATTAATTCTTTGAAAACTAAGACACATCAAAGTCCTCCCTCGAGCTGTTTCTTTTTTCTGTCTCCCTTTTTCTTAATTCTTTTTTTTTGGGGGGGGGGGGCGATCACTTCAATAGGCGGGGAGAAACATGTGAAACAATGTGGTGAGGGAATCAAATATGGTAAACAAATTAATATTTTTGTCCATAAATAAAATTTAATCAGTCGATATAATCAAAACTAATGTCTGCTCCACGTTTACTGGTTTAGATGAAATCATAGAAACTCTTTTGAGTTTAGATTATATTTTCGGATGATTTTAGGTATGAACAAATGTTGCTAGAGTTTTTAATATGTTGAACTAAGATGCTGCTGGGGACAGACAGCCTCATTTGAGAAGAAACCAAAGTTGTTGTTGACCAAACTCATATCTTTCTTTCCTAGTTTCTGTCATTGTAACTACTTTTGTAGTAAGCATCTTAGAACAGAATAAGACATGTATTATATACAATTCCCCCAACATGAGATGCTCCAAATTGTTTCTTTAACAAGCATGTCATATAAATGGGCCTCCTAATCCTTCCTTTTCTTTGTAATCCAAATGACCAAGTGCCTTTAAGATGGATATGGTGGGTAATGATTTGCTTGAGGTGCATCCCATGAATGGCGGAGAAGCCCCCAATAGCTATTCCAAATCTCTCTCTATCAGGTCCCCTCTTCTCTTCTGCAAATATAGTTTGAACTCACCAAAGATCACCTTATTCATTTCTCCTTTCTATTTTCATGTTTTTTCTTTTCCTATCTTTCAGATATTCTACATTGTCTTCTCATCTTAGGCTACTTTTTGAGTCTGCAGAAAAGAGCTGTTGATGCTGTGAAGGAGAGGATCTATGAAGTAATTTCAAATGAATTTGACGAAAAAAACAAAATTTCCAATCCTTCAACCCCATTCAGAGTGGCTGACTTGGGCTTTTTTATTGGACCTAGTACATTATTTGCTGTGCAAAATATAGTAGATGCTGTGGAGTCCAAATATGATGCCAAACAGCAAGAATTGCCAGAATTCCAAGTTCTTTTCAGCAATCACATTCACAATGACTTCAACACTCTCTTCAAATCACTCCCTCTGCCTAGAAATTACTTTGTCACAGGAATACCTGGTTCATTCCACAACCGCTTATTCCCAAAGTCGTCGATCAATTTTGGCACACCTCTTATGCACTGCACTGGCTCTCCAAGGTTCCTGAAGAAATTAAAGACAGGAATTCCCCTGCATGGAACAAAGACCGTATTTATTGCAGCAGAGATAACAAAGAAGTTGCTGGTGCTTATTATGCTAAGTTCAAGAGTGACATCAATGATTTTTTGAATGCGAGAGCACAAGAGATTGTGGAGGGAGGACTAATGTGTTATAATTGGTGGCTTGCCAAATGGGGTCAAGCTTTGTGAGACTAGTCTTGGAATGCTTCAAGATCTTTTAGGAAGTTGCCTCAAGGACTTGGCTAAGGAGGTAATGACTACACTAATTAAACCTGTCATCATGTTTCTTGTTTAGTAGAAGTGCAAATTGTTTCTTGAAATATCGAAACTAACCATGATCTTCCATAATGAACTTACTTGTAGGGAGTAATGGATCAAGAACAAGTGGAGTCCATCAATTTTCCTACATATATCCCCACAATGGGTGAATTGGAGGAACTGATAGAGCAAAATAAGAATTTCAGCAAACTAAGCCTTAGTGCATTGCACACTTTGCCATTTTTGGCTAGCAACGAGACAATTGTAGCAATTGTTAACGCAGTTGCAGAGGGTGCCATCAAGGAGCATTTTGGAAATGAGATAATAAACAAACTGTTGGATTTTTCTCTGAATAAACTTCCAGGGATTCGTCATTCACTTGAGGATGAAAAATATCAAAAAAAAAAAATATAGAAATATGTATCATGCTTAAGCTCAAAAGCAAGTGAAGTAGTAGGAAACTCTCAGTTCTTCCAAATATACTGCATTGGTCAATTGTAACTGTGCGGTTTTACATAATATAAAATTAAGAATTTGCACTATGTCTGATTTCATGGACAAAACCGAATCAGGATGAGTTTAGAATGATTGATAATGTTTTTAGTTTTTATATAATTAAGTCGGCAGAAGTAATGCAGCCTTTAAATTACTTGTCTAATGAGTAACGGCAACCTTGTTTAAGAAGAAACAAGTACATCGGAACAAATCCAGATCAATTTGAGTAGTTTTGTAAATGCAGAATAAAGTATGTCAGAACAAGCATGCTGATCAAACAATTAGCTATTAACAATGAAAGTTGGAAGTATAGCCGACCAAAGATGCCTTCACCAAGTTCATTAAATCAAATATATCGAACGGAGTGCTGCCTGCAACAGCCAGAGGAAGATGGACAAAGAGGGGGCTGCTAAGGTTCATTAAAATCTCGTTTTCTTTCTTAGCTTTGAAACATGCTTAGTTTTGATTTTGATTTTGATTTTGATTGAAAAATATATTATCCATCGTCTATAATTTGAGCATGAGTTTTGATGTGTTTTACTAGTTAATTTGCTTTTAAATACCCTTTCACTTCACTTTATGTTTGAAATAATAGAAATTTGAGAAAATTAATTATTGAATTGACGTAAATTTTGGATTCGGTATTGATTATTGAATATTTAACCATGAGTTGGCTATCTGTTATTGAGTTTGCCCAACCTCCCTGCTGGCCATTCATAAGTGGACCTAGAATCCTGAGTCAGGGGGTGCAAAAAATTAAAAGAGGGTGCAAACATAGCATATATGCACTACCATTATTAAAATTTTGTGCAAAAAAAATAATAATAATAATAACCTAACACCAAGAGGATTGCATTTTTCTAATTGAATTCTAGAAAATAAAAAAAAAAAATAAGGGGTGCAATTGCCTACCCTCATGTCTATGTAGGTCCGCCACTGTGGCCATTGATTGTTGACTTGATCAACTTAGAAGAAGCTAGTAATACATTACTGAGTATTAGATAACTTTGATAATAAAGTTAGTAATATTTGATTATTGGAATTAGCTACTTTCTACTATTGTTTGATATGCTTTGATTTGATATTTTGAGGGACTCTGGTCTTATCTTTGATTTGCCAATTCTATTAACAATATCAATATTTCATGTTAAGTTTGTAACTTCTAATTTGATTGTTATTTTTTTACATTAGTGTAAGTATCTATGTTGCTTTAATTTTTACTCAGTTCTCGAGATTCACCTTATTTTCTCGCTTTTTACTTGGGAAATCGTAATAACATGCATGCAAGACAAAGTTCACGAGGACACATTCCAATGGGCACTGAGTTAAAGAGAAAAAAAAATGTTGGCTTCGTAGGTCCTACCAGAGGGGTACCATAGTTGCACAGTTGGTCAAAATAAAACCACCATACTTGAACTTTACCAATACACCGATTAGGATTTCGGTTAAGAAGCTTTTAAGTAATGGGCTATTTTAGGTTTTTATCTTTGATACAATAACGTTCTACAATTTTTAGTCTAACTTTATATAATATTGGTCTGGTTTCATGCTATCACAAATCAGGTCATTATATAAACTCCAAAAATCAAAAATAATTTATAACTAGCCCTACAATATGTTGGTCAAACATATTTTGATGATGATCACATTTTGAAGATAAACATTTTATTTAAAATATTTGTTTAAAGTGTTTCAAGTGGTTTAAATTCTGTAGAAAAAAAAAGTAATACAACAAGTCGACATAATGAGCACACAAGTTGACCTACATTAATTCGAACTTAAGAATTTAAAAATAATGGAAAAACATCAATCAACGTGATTAGGAAAGGAGTCGATCTGCTCAGGTAAGACCTTATGATCAAAGGAGATCAAAGAAGTATAAAGAATAGTAAGCCAATGTGGAAAACTAATCAAGTCAACCCATAGATAGAAAATGTGAGAGAACTAAAGCTAACCATAACACAAGTAGAGTTGAAGTACGAACGAGTCAACCTACTTGAGTTGGAAACCTAGAAGTTTATATTCTAAATAAAGCTTAAGTCGATCAGAGTGAAGAATGAATCGAGCTGAACTAGCATAACTCATGGATAACTGAAGAACAAGTCAATCTGTGAAAGTAACAAGTCAACTTGCTGCATGTAATGGATAGTTATGCAAAAAAGCTGTTGAATATTAAATGAGCACTTAATTCACCTCAACCATCTTGCAATAGCTCTTTCTTTTTTTTGGTACTGGGAAAGAAGGAAAGCAAACAAAACACCAGAGCGGAGAAACCTTAGGTGGAGCGAGAGATTACACCCCTGGTCTGCTCCAAACCCATACAGTCTTCCCACATGAGGCGGCGCAGAGTCGGAGGAGGGTCGCTTAGCTCATTCAGGCCGTCTGCACTTTGCTGACCCAGCTGGGCCAAATGGTCAGCACACACATTGGCTTCCCTAAGGACATGCCTGACGACGCTTATGTTCAGAGAACACAGCAGCTCTTTGCATTCTTGGAGAATGAAGGAGAGGGGATGATCATGATCCGTTTGCTTGAGAAGAAGGCCAACCAGGACTGCAGAGTCCAACTCCACCTCCAGAGGATTGAGGCCGTGCCGTTTGGCAAGATGAAGGCCTTCTCTCAGACCCCAGAGCTCAGTGAGAAGAACTTCAGACCTACCAATATTGAGAGTGAAACCTGTAACCCAATCACCATTGCTGTTTCTGATGATGCCTCCTGCACTAGCTTTCCCAGAGGATTGAATTACTGCACCGTCGGTATTAAGCTTGCAATAGCTCTTTCAATAACTCTATAAGTACAACCCTTCATTAAATGTAAAAAGAAGAAGTGACATCTAATCATCATTTATTGAGCAAAATTCTTGTAATTTTAGTTTTATACTTTAACGATTTATTAGAAGTAAGAGTTTCTTTGCGGTAATCATCAAACACTTGTACTCACAGTGTCAAAGGCTAGAGAAAGGGTTCTCTTGACCTGGGTTTGTGCATCATCAATTTTTTGAGGAAGATTGAAAGTAGTGTTTGAGAGAAACAATATTAGATTTAACTAGCATTTGTGGTGAAACTTAGTTGTCGATTGTAATATTTTAAAGAAAATAGTAGATTTGAAAATTCAGGTAAAATCTAAGAGTGAATATATATCAAGGAGGATGTAACTACTATTAATCACTGTGTCTCATTTCTCATCAAATTCTCTATGACTTTAGCAAAATCGAAAAGTGTCAGTAAAACAAACACCACCCTCTTGATTCTACACATTATGTTCTTCAAAATAAGTATTTTATTTTTTAATCCTGGAATTAGGATTTTTCCCATATCACTGTTTTAAGTTATGTTCTTTCTCATACTTTTATTACATAAATCCCTATCTATTTCTTAATTATATGGCTAAGAAGCAAACTTGTGCATAAAGTTCTAACAAGATTGTACAAAGATATTTAAGGCTACAAATAATTATGAATAGAGATAAATTAACAGAGTGTTCGGTTTGCACTCGAAAATCGAAATCGGATTTGGAATCAAAGATTTGAATATTGAATGAAAAAATGGATTTCAATATCACTTATTTAATTCAAATTCTAAAATGGATATAATAATCATTATTAATACTTAGTTTATATATATTTTAAAATGAAAATCATATAATTATCAATTTTTTTTCTTTCTAAAAAATGTTAAAAAAAACAAACAAAAAATAATTCTGAAGAGTTTTTTTTTTATCAGGATGGAAAAAAAAAAAACAATCTTGAGTTTGATAAATTAATGACATTAGAAGCAAACGAAACACTATTAAAACTTCCATTACGTGATATGTATTATTTTGCAACATCCAAGTTATTTTAAAAACATCTCATTGCATGTATAATACTTTCCAAACAATATCAAACGATAAAACAATAATCCACACATCAAAAATACCAAACTTTAGCATGATAACCAAATCATTATAACACTTCATAATATCCAAATATAAGTGGTTATAGTACATAAACAAATCAAAGTTCCACAATATTGTGGAATATACATCATTAATCCATACAAAAACTTATCTGTTTATCAAACTGTTTAGGGTGAAACAACCAATAGTGGAGTGACTCCACTACAAAGCAATGCCTGCTCTATTCATAAGTATACTTCATATTCATGAACCAATACTACTCTAATGAATAGTTTGAGAATAAAGAACGTTAATCACGTATTATCTTTTTATGTCAAGAAGAAAAACATGTACCTTAATTCCAAAATTTTGGAATCGATCATTTTAGAGACAAATATAGAGGAGAGAGAGAAAAATATAAAATTAAAGTTTCAAAATAAAAATAGAGAAAATAATATTAAAAAATAAAATAAAAATAAAAATAAACTATCCATAAAAATTTAAAATAATAAGAGAGATGATTTAATTGTTTCAAAATCCTTACATCACTCATTCTTATCTAAAGTCATTTTCTCAACTAAACTCTTAATAGTAATATCTTTATGAATAATTTATATCTACATTTTCAACGAATTATCTCGATATTTTATTAGATCTCATACATTTAAGAATTTGCTACTCTTAACTTTTGTGTTTTTGGGTTTTTGTTATACATTTTCAAGTCACCTTAAACAATACTCTCATATTTTATCCACAATTTAAGTCATTTCGAACTTAGTACGTATGTCTTTATTTTTAATCATATATTTTCTAATTTTATCAAATATCTATCTATATATTTTCATTTCATTTACAACCATTTTATATTTTTATTATTGTTTAAAGGTCCAACATTCAGTGTCATACAATAATACAAATCTTACCATGATACTATAAAATTTCCCCTTTAGCTACAATGACATCATGTAAAAACATAATAGTTGTGAACTATATTATAAACATCTAGTTTATTAGACTCAGTTCCAAACATGTTGGCTACATTCTAAACATCTCCACTTCCGAGTCCAAGTTTCAGCAGCTCTAGAACAATATTAATTTTCTTGTCTAATACTAGTTGCCAACGTTTATCCTTATTCACCATAACAGTTGTCATTATATTAATAGTTAACAGAAATACCTTCCAAGAAAGATCCAAATTTGCCAATAATTTGTTGAAATTTTGATTCAAAACTTAAAGGAGGTGCTACTGATTTCATTTTCTTACACCAAATTCCAATAGGAAAATTGTTCTTCTTTTGCTTCTTTGAGCTCCTTATGCTTGCTGAGACAATTGGGTTGATTCCCTAACATAGTGTTTCATCTCCATTTTCATTATCATCATACCCATTATTATCTTTTTCCTCTTGCATATTCAAATGTTGGATAGTCTCTATATTTGTCACAACATCGATAATATTTTCAGTAACATCTCCCCTTACTCTATATGCTCTATATACAATCTCAATGTCACCCAACCATAGAAATTTAACATCTTACATAATAGAAAGAACAATGGAAGTAAACATAATAGAAAGAAAACTTTAAACTCACACTCAGACTAAAAAATTTAAATATTATTTCTTTTCTTACACCAATCATCGTATCATTACTTTTCACAAGTAATCTTTTACTCAATTTCATTCCACCACAACCACTTTATCTACACATTTCAATAATTGCATGTAACTTGAGTTTCAACCACTTGATTTTGATTCAATATGAGGACTAACTTTCTTGATAAATGTAAGAAATTCATACAAGACGATCTTATGCAACTAAGTCACGCAGTTGTTCTTAAAGTCTCTATCATTTTTTCACAAAAGATCACAAGCTAATTCTTGTAGTGTTTCAATCAAAACTTTTACCTCATCATTTGACTAAAAACATTTTTTTTTACCTCACCCACGAGCACATTCATTGTTCTTCATCTTTTCACCGAAATACAATTTATTTGAGTAATAAACTCTAATATAACAACAAGAAATCCATGTTAAGCGTGACAAAAAAGATTGACAATATTAAAATATAAGGTCTAAATACAAGATACATTGAATATGATAAACCGAAAAACATAAAATAATACCAAATCAACTTCCTTATCTAAACAATATATATTTTTTACTTTTCATCTTTTCACTGAAATACAACTCATTAAAATAATAAATTTTAACATAACAACAATAAATCCATGCTAAGCATAACAAAAAAAATTAAAAACATTAAAATATAAGATCTAAATACAATATACATAAAATAAGATAAACAAAAAAAATATAAAGTAATACCAAATCAACTTCTCTACGAAATTCTTTGCCCGTTTTTCATGTTGAAATATTCTTCCATTGTCAATGGTTGGAAACTATCAAACTAACTAAGGTGAATATCAATGCCCTCACAAGGGGACAAGAAATCCCTTAACATTGTAATATCCGATATCTATCAAGTAATTACAACCTTCAATATGCAATATGTTTAAGTGATACACTAATGTGATTACTTTAACTAAAATTAATTTTTAATTATTTCAACTATTAAATAATGCATGATATTGCAATATATGTATCTTGAGGGACTTTAATCCCATTAGGCCTAGAGATGACATTTCGAAACGCACGATCATCATGTGCCGATCAAGGTAAGACATAAGTAAATTTCATGTTGGACAAAGAAACTCGTAAGACATTGGTTGCAATACCTCATTTTCTCGTTTGGCACCTTGATTTTTGATTAGAAGATAGTATCACACTAATTAATATTTCGTTTAAAATATCCAAACAATTCTATATTTAAAGACACCAAAAAACAAAAATGAATAAAGAGTTTTATAGTTACAACTATAGATTATAAAAGAGTTAATTTAATAAAAAATTTCTTTAAAATATTCCCATTTGTTTTCTGTGCAATCATAGTTATAGAATCTCGTGTCCTAAGTAATATGGAATATAACTTCAAAACTGTTAAGACACAAAAATTGAATTGGTGACTAACAGTTTCACTGCTCCACAAGAACATGTGGCTTATTGCTTTATTATTTTTGTGGTGAGCCAAAACATAAAAAAATATGGATACAATCTGTTCTAATAGCATATTTCTTATAACTCTCAAACATCCAACATCTCTCAATATCTCGCATGATATTCTAAACGTGCGTCTATCGATTTGAAATTCATTAATGCAATAAGTATCATTATTTCTCGTTAGCATATGCAAGTGATGCATGCGCTTAATTTTTTTTTTTTTTTTTAGATTTTATTGGCTGTTTCCTACTTAAAAGATAGGTCATAACTAAATACTACCACATCATGAACATGACAACAAAAGTTATAAATATTGCAGATTTGATTTGAACATTGCGTTTTTTCTTGCGTCTTCTATTCATTATAGAAAGATGAACGATTTTCTATAAACCAATAAGATACCATAGATATAAAAAGAATGAAATATCAAAAGAGATCACCGATAATGATGAAAATTATATTCTAAAGCATGTGGTATGAAATAAAGCCACATGGATAATAAAATGGCAATAACTACACATGTTATGATGCAATAACTATGCTTGCAATTTAGTTCTGTGCAGGTGTTTTATGTTAAATTAGCATCAACTTTCAACCATGAACTCGAAGCAAATAGGTTAGAATCATTTTTTTTAGGCCAGTCATGGACAATAAAAAAGTAGGAATATAAACATGAACAAAAAGGAAGACTATTACTTAAAATATAATGAATGTATAATTAGCATACTTCAGGGCATTTCATGAGCTAATTATGTTATTTTTTCTACTTTTAGATCTTTTGATTACTGATTCATGGAATTAGATTATCTTAGTTCAATCTAAATGAACAAACAAGATTCCACTAATTTCGTGCGGATAGATCAAATGAGAAGAATTTATGGAGAAAGTTTGCAATAAAAACATTTCTATCCAGCAAAAAAAGAAAAATTCAATTTGAAAAGAAAAGAGAAGGGTTTTGACTAGATAAATAACAAGCAATCAACCTAAAAAGAAAAGCTCCACCCAGGGAAAAAAAATTAATCGAACCATTTGAAAACAAAGGGTTTTACCAGACCAAGAAAAGTACCAATCCGAAAAAAAAAAAAAAAAAAAACAAATGGTTCAGCATAGTAGACTAAAAAATCACAAATAAGAGAAATACTTAGAGAAAGGAGCAGGTGTTGATTTTCCTTATTTCATGTGTTTCTCTTCTGCTTTCATGATCAAGAAAACTCAGGAAGAATGTTGGAGGAAGAGTGGAAGAGGGTGGAAAAAAGGGAGACGTTGGCCGAATGGAAGGGCAGAGAAGTGGCTACATATTTTTCTTAGGATTGCAATATGGGCCAAAACCTATATCTTTATTTGGATTCTAAAAATCCCATCATTGGGGGTTTCATTTCTAAACCTTATTCCCTTTTCATTAAACTTTAGATATGAATCAGCAATTTAGTCAAAAGTCTAGTAATTTGAATAAGTAAACCTGTTAATTTGATGAGCCTTTGATGAACGTAAATTTATTTACAAGATTATTTTGTAAATAATAAAAAATCAAAATGGTATAAGAATGGTATAACAAAAATAGTAAAATATTAAAAGATTTGTGTTCTGGAGTAAAAGAAGTTGTCTGGGAATTAATTCAACTAAAGGGTCTTCATTGAATTTATTGTATACGAAAAAATAGTAATACAGAAATATTTTATAGACATTTATAATATTTCCTCCATGGCTTTTTCTTTCAATTTTTTTTTCTTTTTTTTTTTGTTTTAGAATAAGTCTATATAATATACTTGATTAATGTAATAAATATGTAACTCCATGCCCATAAAAAGTAGATTAAACAACTTGGTTAATGAGCATTTTTATAAAATGTAAATTTTAGTAAATAAATTTAAAGAATTAATATTTTCTAATATGTAAATTTGAATAAATTTCTTACTTAAAATGTGAGAGGAGGAAAAATTTATTAATTTGCTATTAAAATCTGAAATTAATCATAATTTTAGCTCGATAAAAAATTTGATCAAAAGGTTGTTCAACCGAATCTATGGTATATGTTTATTATTATTTTTTTCACACTAACACTCTAAAACTTTTATTTTGAATAATATTTTTAAAAATTATAATTTAAAATAATGATTTTTCTTTATTGTATTGTTAATTTTTTCACACATTAAAAAAAATACAAAAATAGATATTTGAACTATATGCTTTGTATCTTAAAAGCACTATTTAGATTACAGTGAATATAAAACATTAGTCTAATAATAAAAATTATACACGTCCAGCGTACCAATAATAATTTATCCTTAAAATTTAATATAAAAAGTTATATTAATTTTAATATATAAATTAAAATTTTGTCGAGAATAGTTACAAAAGTTCTATAGCTTCATTGATTAGATCTTTTTATGTTATTTTTATTTTTATATTGTATGTTTAATTAGTTCTGGTCGGATGGATAATAGTTTATATCGAATTAATACAAATAAGGTTTTGAACGTCGAATTACAAATAATATATTTTTTTTTAGGGGAAGATAAAAAAAAAGGGACGCTTAGAGCACCCGCGTCACATCAACCGTCAGAAAGCACGCCTATAAATTGCCCCAAATTCCGACGCACAATTTCTTTCTTGCTTCCCTCTCGGCGAAAGCTAACCGTTAAAACGAGCGATGTCCCCAATCCTAACCCTAAATTCTTGTGACCTTTTCTTCAAATCACTCTCTCAACACCAAAATCAAGCTCAATCTCTCCCAAACCTTAATTCTCTTCCTCCAATTCCCTCCGATTTCCCCCAATCCAAACTTATCCCTAAAACCCGATTTGTAATTGACGGCTTCAAATTCGCAGGTGACTATTCTTTTTCTTACTTTCTCTCTCACTTTCACTCCGATCACTACACCGGTTTAAGCCCTAATTGGAGGAACGGTATCATTTTTTGCTCTCACATAACTTCTCGTCTTCTTATTGATGTCCTTGGAGTTCCTTCACTGTTTGTTGTGCCTTTAAAGCTCTGTGAACCTGTGTTGATTGATGGTTCCGAGGTTGTGCTTGTCGATGCCAATCATTGTCCGGGTGCTGTTCAGTTTTTGGTTAGGGTTTCTGTGTGTGAGGGTAAGTTTGAGAGCTACGTTCATACGGGTGATTTTAGGTATTCTAAATCGATGAAATTGGAACCCCTTTTGAAAAAATTTGTAGGTTCTGATGCGGTTTTTTTGGACACTACTTACTGTAACCCGAAATTTGTATTCCCTTCCCAAGAAGAGTCTATTGATTATATTGTGAATGTGATTGAGAGAATTAGAAATGAGAATGCGGATTCGGAGAAGTCTGTGTTGTTTCTTGTTGCAACTTATGTTATAGGGAAAGAGAGGATATTGCTTGAGATATCGAGGAAATGTGGGTGCAAGATATATGTGGATGGTTGGAAACAAATGATTTTGCAAGTGTTGGGGTTTGGAGAGAGTGGGGTTTTTACAGCAGATGAGAATGCAAGCAGCGTTCATGTTGTCAGTTGGAATGTGTTGGGCGAGACATGGCCATATTTTCGACCTAATTTTGTGAAAATGAAGGAGATTATGACTGAGAGAGGGTATTCTAGGGTAGTAGGTTTTGTTCCAACTGGGTGGACCTACGAAGTGAAGCACAATAAGTTCTCAATAAGGACGAAGGATTCATTTGAGATTCATCTTGTGCCTTATAGTGAGCATTCAAATTATGATGAGCTTAGAGAATATGTGAAGTTTCTGAAACCAAAGTGTGTTGTTCCGACAGTGGGAGTGGACATTGAGAAGCTTGATAGCAAACATGCAAATAAAATGCGGAAATATTTTGTTGGGCTGGTTGACGAAATGGCTAACAAGAAAGACTTTTTGATGGGATTTCATCGTGGCTCCCGAGATTTGGTTCAAACAGATAAAACATCCACCAGCATTGAGACCAATGAGGGGCTTGATCAGGAGGAGGAGAAGTCCAAAGAGAACATAGAGAAAAATACTGATCAGGAAATTGTTTTAGATTCCTCAGCCTCTTTTTGTGAAACAGGTGCACCAGCTTCCACCCTGCTGAAAGATAACAAAGAAGATGATACCATCCAAGAACTACGTGATTGTTTGCCTGGCTGGGTTACTGAAGAGCAGATCTTGAATCTTCTGAAAAACTCAGAAGGTAATGTCATTGAAGCAGTTTCTAATTTCTATGAGAGGGAGACTGAATTCCATGAACAGGCAGGTGCTAATAATACTTGCAGTGTCAGCCCCCAGATCATCCCTGTTAATGATACTGTGTCAATTTGTAAACCAGTCCCCTTTAAGCATCCCATTTTCAGTGCCCCTACAAGTGAAGATCCCAAATCACCAAAGAAAAAGCGCTTGACCATGAACAGCATTTCCCCAGCAAAAAAGCGGAAAACTACGGAGGGCAAAATGCACAAGAAAACAAGTGGCAAGTCAAATCTACAGCCTAGTGGCTCAAAACAGTCCATGATAACAAGCTTCTTTGTGAAGATTCAGCCTAATATGTCGCAAGATGATGACAATAGTGTTTTATCCATTCAACGACTTGATGGGAAATCTTTGCCCGGTGGGGCCAGTGATCATTCATATAAGCAGGAGGTGGACCAATTTATTCAGATAATTAATGGCAATGAATCATTGAGATGCTATGCTGCCACTCTCTTGGAGAAGACAAAAGGAGATATTAACATGGCACTTGACATCTATTACAATAAACCTGGGAGAGACACTGTTGAAAATGAGGGAAGTTTGGAACTGCATGGTAGTATGGTTCAGGATCAACCATATACTGTCTGCTTTTCTGACCGAGAACAAGATTTTCCAGATACAGCTTGCATGCTTGATTCATCAGCAAATTTTTCTTCAACTTCTGTGTCCCTTCCACCGGAAAAATATTCTCCTACAGAACATGGTTTGTGTCGATTTATTTTCTGGAAGTTTATCGCATATTTAAGTTTTTTAAAAGTTCTGTAAAGGTTTCTCTCTCTCTTTCTCTCTTTCTCTCTTTCTCTCTTTCTCACTTTCCATGCATATGACAAGCATAATAACCTTGATTACACAATTCTGAGAATGCAGCATGCTGGAGGGAGGGGCAGCCAGCTCCTTATCTACATCTTGCTAGAACTTTTGAATTACTAGAGGCTGAAAGAGGCAAGATAAAAGCTACCTCTATGCTATGCAATATGTTTAGGAGGTTTGTTCCTATTAGTGATGTCATATTTTTGGCTTATGTTGTCATCTTAACTATGAATGAATAATGTATTGAAGGGGATATTAGCATCCCTTGTGCCATTTTGTAGGGAATGAATGAATATGTAATATTTCTTACTGTGCAGTTTGCTGGCGTTGTCCCCTGAGGATGTTTTACCTGCCGTATACCTTTGCATTAATAAGATCGCTGCTGACCATGAAAACATTGTGAGTGTACTTGTATTGCTAATTTTCTGATGCAATTTAGTTTTTCAATTGTCTATTAGGATAATTAGATATTTTGCATTTTTTTGTAAAGTTTTCCTTGAGTGCGAAGCACCTGTTATAGTTGGGCAGCCACTTGCTAAAGTGCTTCAAAGAACCATTTGTTTATTTTAGAACTTGTTGTTTCAGCTAGTCCAGCTTAAACTTTTGCCATGATTTATTGGATTTGGACAGCTCCTGAGTAGGTTTCAGGCATTAATTTTCCTTGGGCTCTGAGAGAAACAGCTGTTTGATGTGTATTAGGAACGGGAAATTCAGTGCTGTTGATAGAAAACAATTTGAGGTAGTGGCTAATGAAGTTGAAAGGTGTTGTGCTTTGTAGGAGTAATTTTCTAGAATGTGACTCCGAAAAGCAAAGCTTTTTCAGTGCAGTCAATTGTTTGTTGGGGGAGTGAGTCTTGCAATTAAGATGAACTGCATAAGCCCTGGGCCATGGGGCAGGGGCCGGGGGGGTGGGGGATACACTTTTTTTCTTTTATTCCTTTTTTTTTCCAAAGGGGAGGGTTAGGGCACTTAATATTTTAAAGGGTGCAAAAGATAAAACCTATAACTGTTAAGGGGCAAAATCTTAAATTGAAAACTGTTCTTTTTCTTTTTCATTTTTTTCATTTTTTTGGGGGGGGGGCGCTATAACCTGTACTGCATCATAGGTTGGTGTTAATGTCTGTGACCTTTTATTCAACATAGAGGATTGATGCTCAAGTTCTTGGGTCAAGTTTGAGCTTTAATGCATTGATTTTCTTTGTTCTAAGCTTGTATCTGTTCAATTATATTATGTCCTGCATAAGTTCATCAATTTTGATATTTTAGCAAAATATGATTTTGCGCAAAGCTAAATGGGTTTAGATTGCATTAGTCTAATTATTAAAATAAACAAGCAAAATTAAATAAGTAAGCAGATTGTTTTTAGTCAATCTAGAATTGGTGCTGGTTAAGTTGAATTTTCCGTAAATCAATAGTGCTTGGTGCTCTTAGTGTGCCAAAATCCAGCTAAGTTTAGTGTTTCTATGTTTGTTGAGGGGCTGGGCACTAGTTTCTAAATTGATTTTTTTCTTTTAATTTTTAAAATCTATTATTAAAGTTTCCCTATCTTCCCTCTAAGGTGCTTCATTGTCAGTAAATAATTCCAGTTCCCAACTTTATTTCTTAGAACCTTGTTGCCGGATTTCATTATTATTAGTTATTTATTTATTTATTTATTTTAAGAATTTGAAACTGAATTTGGCCCTCTGTAGAAATTTGTGAAAAGTGTTGTAACAATGATGTAGGAACTGAACATCGGTGGAAGTTTGGTCACATCAGCACTGGAAGAAGCATGTGGGACAAGCAGGTCTAAAATACGGGAAATGTACAATGGCCTAGGTGATCTTGGTAAGTACAGTTTAATGTTATGATTTTAGTCCAGCATATAGTGGATGATGTGCATATTGACCACGTCCATGACTAAGGTGATGTGGCTCAAGTGTGTCGACAAACACAATCATTGCTTGCGCCTCCCTCGGCACTTTTAGTGCGAGATGTTTTCTCTGTTCTCCAGAAAATAAGGTATGGAGGATCTTGTTTTCCATTCATCCCAAAATATATGATTCACACGTATACATGCATCGAGTAATAACACATGCACACATTTCCAGAATTACTTTGTTGCTTTTAGATGGAAAAATAGTCATTAGTTCGTATTGAACCGAAGTCTACTCAGGATATCAATGCTGTTTTCATGAGATCTCAAGTTTGGAATGCATCAGGTCTGAAACCATGCAAAATATGGGGTATCATCACACAAATGACGAATCCTGAAAATGATATTTTATTTATTTTCTTTTTTTTTGGGGGGGGGGAGGACAAGGGAAGGAACCTGCAATTTTGAAGATACAAACATGCATACATACTATATATATTTACATAAATATTTTCCCAAATCTTGGAACCATTGGGGGATCCATCCTTTGTAATATGATGCCTTTTCTTCTTCTCTGCCATGACATTCTTTTTTCGCCTTTTCTTTCTTTTGTTTTTGGAGTTCCAGGCTATGCATAGAACATGCATCTTGGACTTATTGCTCAAGGAAGAAGAACTCAATGATGAATGCAGAACATGGATTTTTTTAGTTACCCTTGTTCTTGGGGGTGGGTGCAGGGGGTGGAACTTAGAAATTTAAAGATACAATAAAAAATTTCTCCCCAGATCTTAGAAACATTGTGGGATCCATTTCCATCCTTGGTATCATAACATTTCTTCTTCTCTACCATGATGCTTCCCCGTTTTCCTCTTTCATTTTCCAGAGATCTAGTTTACATGTTAAACACATTGCAATAAAGACATTCAACTCCATTTGAAAGCTGACAAACATAAAAGAGTGATGAGTTCTATATGTAGTGCAATAAAGGAATCTTCTGTTACCTTAGTAGTCTAGGTTGCAAATACATCAGGGTTGTCTAATACTATTAAGAATTTGTCTGGGCCTTTGATGCCAATTTCGGACTTTGAAAATACCTTAAATCTTCTTGGTTATTTGAAAGTAATTGAGTTGATTGTTTTCTTTTTCATGATTTCTTCCTATTGAAGTATATGTCAAAAGCTCAAAAGCTATTAGCATCCTTTTCTATCATGCCAGATGTTGGGTTTGATTCCCTTTCACTAATATAGGTATTAATCAGTGTACAAACAGGCAGTGGCAGTGTGGTACGAAAGAAGGGTCTCATAGTCAATCTGATGTGTTCTTGTAGAGAGAAGGAGATGAAGTTTCTTGTCAGAACACTGGTATATTTTTAATTTTATTTTTAATTTTATTTTTAATTTTATTTTTAATTTTATTTTTTTTGAAGAATCTTGTGCCTATCAAGATATTTTATTTTGCATTTGATGTTGGAAGAATTCTCGACAATCTTGGAATAATTTCAAAAAACAAACTTATGTTCTCCATAGCAACTTGAATCAGTTAAATGCGGAAGATTCTAGCATTGACGTCTGTTTTTTCTTTTTCCTATTATTATTATTTTTTAGAAATGAGGAGATGCCCATTATAGTAATAATGAATGTTGGCTCTGCTCATGGTTGTTTGTTTGATGTTATTATCCCTATTTTTCTAAGATAAAGCAGGCTGTTCATGTTCTAAACTTATAGTTAGTATGAACTCGTAATTGGTATTATTATGGATTTGTACATTTATTTTTAATTGGAAAAAAAATTATTCAAAAAAAGAGAAAAAGGAAGTATGGAAACAAGGGGAAGGCACCAAGGAGGTGCTCACCTATTGGACTACAATGAAAGAGAATCTATGAAATCAACATCTACAAAAGATTCAAAGAGCTTTGAAGTGGAACATAATTACTATTAGTTCAAGAAATTTATCCATAAAAGCCATCAAGAAAATTTCCATCGCCTAAAATATTTTTTATTCTTTTCCTTCCAGGAAGCATCCTGACTCCTCTCTTGTTTGTCATACAAACCCTCACAACGTTCCAAGCTCTGAACTCACTGTGCATGGAGTTGGAAGTCACCTAACATAAGTGGAAAAGAGAGGAAAATTTTTCCCACAAGGATTGAGTCCATGTGCACTGAAGCAACTGGTGATGTAGTCTCAAACTCTCTTTTGTATAACACACATCTATTCATCAAAACCAAACCTCTTTTTAAATTATCTCGAGTTAAAAGCCTAACCTAAAATGCTTTCCATGGGAAAAAAAGAGGGCTACACTTGGGAACAAAACTGGATTCCAAATAAACTTCCAAAGAAAAGGAACCTCCCCTCATCCATATAATGTTTGTTGACCTCAAATGTTCCTCTCGGTGAGCCCTCAGATTCCCTGCCCATTTTTATCTCAAGCTTCTCCAGCACTTCAAAAAAGTTATAAAACTCCACCAATTCCAATCTTTTGCTTGTCTGCTAAAATTCACATTCCAAAAACTACGGTCACCTTGCAGAGAAACAAAGAGCCAATTAAAGTCTCTTAATTCACTGCCAACTCATATAAGTTGTGAAAACGACTTTCAAGCAAGCCAGAGCCACACCACTCATCATGCCAAAATGAGACTCTCAACCCATTAACCACTTTAAATTTCACTGAAGTCCTAAAAACTCCATGCTCTTTCTTGATCTCCTTCCAAAATACTGCCTGAAGAGCAATGTGCATGGTAAACTGGTCTCTATTCAATGTGCAGTCCAATATTAAGAAATGCAACAGTTTGTTCTTCTGTCAAAAGATGTTTTAAGAAAAAGATCATGTTACACACTTATAGAAAGTAAGGGTATCCCATTGTTACACATTTATAGAAAGTAAGGGTATCCCATAAACAATTTTTAATTTTCATTATTATTATTTTTCAAATTTTGCTAACAAAATGTGCATATCGAACCCCTCCCCCTATCCCTACCCAAAAAAAAAAAAGAAAAAGAAAAACTTTATAATTTTTATTGCATAATTTTGAAATAGTTTTGGTTGAAGAAACCAAAAGAATTGTGGAGGGCGTAGATTGCTCATTAGCAACAGTTCAGGGCCAAAAATGTGCTTCACATTGAGCATAATGTTGGTTAAGAGGAGGCATTACGTGATTGTTCTTCGATTTCTATTTACTATCCTTCATATCCTTCTTTTGTGCAAAATTTGAATTATAAATTTTTCTTAACCAAATCTGTTTTGATGTACTCATCAATTTCATGTTTATCTCCTGTCTAACTTTCTAGAAATTTGGGAGTTTTTTGAATTCCAGCCTTTTTCTCACCCAATCTTCACTTGCTTTCATTGTCCTCCATATGCTCCTGCTCATTCAGTGTTTATTTCTTTATTTTTCTTGATCGAACAATTTCTAAACTGTTAGAAATGGTGGAATTATTTTTGGAAGTAGATGGACGGGTTGGTAAGAGGTGTAGAATTAGACAGTTTTTGACCAGCTGAATTAAAGGGGCACTTAAGCATCTCTATGTTTGATTTGTTTTCTTTCAATACTTTTTAAGACATGAATATGCAGTTATTACATGTTTAATTTTTTAACCATCATTCTTTGTCTATCTTTTGGACAAACCTATAATTTGATGGTAAAGCTGCTTGCATCTTTACTAGAGGTGTCAGACCAGCCTCTTCTTAATAATAAGAAGGTAACACTGAAGATGTCACCGACTGTGGACCCATATGTTTATGGCATGTTTTAAGCTTCAACTGTACTTCTTCATTCCTTGTCCCTCTCCAACATTATCACAGAGCAATTACGATAATTATTATTATTGTCTTTTTCTTGAGCTTGAAGTTTATCTGCAGGTTAGGAATTTACGAATTGGTGCCATGATGAGAACTGTTCTTCCAGCATTGGCTCAAGCGGTTGTTATGAACTCTAATCCCAACTTCATTCTCCAGGGAACAGCTGATCATATAAAGGAGAAGCTACAGGTTTGTTTTTGTAGATTTTAAAGCTCAATACCATATTTGTGGATGTATTGCACAAATTATTTTTTCGTGGAATGATTTCTTCTTGTTTGGGTGAATGCTAAAAGTTTATTGCTACTATGGATCTGCCAACTGCTTTACGGTGACATTTTTTCTCTGGTTTTCTGAAGATATATACTGATTTTTCCCCTTTCTGAGTGGTGTTGCTGATGGCATTGCATTTACACAATGCTGCTAATATTAAATTCTCTTGTTTTCTTTCTCTTCTGTTAGAGCCTTTCCGTTGCAGTCATTGAGGCCTACAACATAGTACCCAATCTGGTAAGTTTCATGTTTGAGAGAATAAACTACTCTACTCTCTCTTTTTGAGAAAAACAATTAATTCTCCGTAGAACAACTTAAACAAAAAAATCTATAGCAGTGTAGAGTTTTTTCACAGTTCTCTGTGAAGAGGTTTTTAATTGGTAAAGCACATACAAGGTTGGGAGTAAAAGCTTCAAGTGATAAATAATCTGACTCATTCACATCCGGGTCATGAACATTAGGATTCCATCTTATGCAAGGAGTCATTCCTTTTGCTAATTCAAATTAAAAGGTGATTTAGTACTGGTCTATTTCTGGTCTTATATCCATAGGTAGCTCGTTAATCATAAATGCTCTTGCTCTATGGCAAAGCTACTGTTGACCTCTCTATCTTCAATAACAAAGTGATGACTGTGCCCTTTTGGCATAAGCACCCAATTAGGACCAATCCATGTTATAAAGAATTGGGTGGATTTTCCTTTTGTTAGTAGAGAATATACATTGACCAATAGCTTGCTGGGATTTCACCCTTCTATAGAGTCCTTATCATGTTAAAATAAGAAGTTACAATAATGAGATTTGCATTTACTGAAGATGTTGGATTAGCCTCCCATACTCTTTACGCTTATTCTCCTTTTATTCTTGCTATCAAGATCAAATCAATTTCAATATGCTCTGATCTGAAAATGTTTAACTTGCATACTCATTCAAACCAGGATGTGCTCGTTCCTTCTCTCATGAGCAAGGGCTTGGAATTTTCATCGAGTACATTGTCAATGGTTCCAGGTGTACCTATCAAGCCCATGCTTGCAAAGTATGCTTTGTTTACTTCTTTTTTATTCATTAAGCAGATGCATCCAGATGCATCCAGATGCTTTGTCTTATGCCATATTTGTATTTTTGTCTCTTATGACAGAATTACTAATGGGGTTCCTGAAGCACTAAAGCTCTTAGACGGTAAAGCATTTACCTGTGAATACAAGTAAGTTTCCTTTTTCAGCCAAAACAGAAAATCTTCTGTTGATTTCAGAAAATGCTGGGAAACAATTTTGGTCCATGCCATAGAGAGACGAAAGTACTTTTACTTAGTTGTTACTGGTTGCATGACTGTTATAATTGGGAAAAGTACTTTCAAGTGGAAGTTTTTGTGTCATGGCTTTATTTACAATTTTTCTTCATGCTTGTTTGAGGATAAGGTGATTAAGTAAAATATAGACCTCTTTTTTCTTTCTTTCCTATTTTACCCTTTTTCCCTTCTCTTCAAGGTTGGAATATTGTGTTATGTATGTGCTGTCTCACAGACACACACAGAGATTGCTGTCATGGAAGTTCTTTTTTCATAGCATGCTGTCTTTGTGAATAATTGGTTGTAGTGTCCATATAATGTTTAGCTCGAAACCGTAAATCTCTTTGTACTTGGACTAGTAGCCAATTTTGTTGTTTGATATTTTACAGCTAGGTTCCAACTTCTGTGCATTTTATCTGGCTTCATGAAGGAGATATACAAGATTGTTCCAAACATAGAGGAATTAAACTTATGAGTCATACCATGAAACTATAGGAGAGAGTAATAGAGCACACATTGAGATTAGAGATAAATGTATCTCAAAATCAATTTGGATTTATGTCAGGAAGATTCACCATGGAAGCAATCCACTTGTTAAGACATTTGATGGAGACATATATAGTACAGAAGAGAAATCTACATATGGTATTTATTGACCTAGGAAAAGCATATGATAGGGTTCCTAAAGACATATTTTGATGGGCATTGATGAAGAAAGGGATCTTCTTAAAATACATTATTCTCATTAGAGATATATATGAGAGAGCTGTAATTGGTATGAGAAATTATGGGGGTTTAAGCGATAGCTTCCCCATTAATATTGGGCTCTATCAATGTTCGGTATTAAATTCCTTTTTTTTGCAATTGTGATAAACGAAATCACAAAAAACATTTAATATGAAATACCATGGCGTATGCTTTTCGCAGATAAGATAGTGTTAGTTGATGAGACTAGGGAGGGTATTAGTGTTAAGTTAGAGTTATAAAGAGTCACACTGAAATCAAGAAAGTTTAGATTGAGTAGATTGAAAACCGAATATATGAGATGTAGATTTAGCGACAGTTATCGGAATGATGAAGAAATGATTATGTTAGATGGACAAGATGTATCCTAAAGTGAACGATTTAAATATCTAGATTTCATCATTCAAAATGATGGCAATGTACATGGAGACGTAAACCATAAGATTCAAGCGGGTTGGATGAAATGAAGAAGAGCATCTGAATTTCTTTACGATCGCATGATGCCATTGCATTTGAAGTGAAAATTCTATAAAATCACGGTTAGAGTTGCACTATTGTATGGTACTAAATATTGAACTATTAAACAATAATAAGAACAAAAGATGGCTGTAGTAGGAATGATGATATTTAGGTGGATGTGTGGCAAAACTAGAAGAGATAGAATTAGAAATGAAGAGATTCGTAACAAGTTGGGAGTTAGTTCAATTGTGGATAAGATGTAAGAGTGTTGTTTGGGGTGGTTTGGGTATGTACAAAGAAGACTAAAAAATGTACCGATTATGAGATCTGTTGATGTTTAATTTTTTATTTTAATTTTAATTTTAATCTTAATTTTTTTTCTTATATGAGATATGATGGTCAACGTGCTCAAATTCACAAGCTAGTAGATGGATCAGTACGAGTATTTTCTCGAAATGGCGAAGAATCAACATCAAGGTTTCCTGATGTGGTAGATATAATAAAACAATCTTGTAAAGCTGTTGCAGTGTCATTCATTGTGGATGCGGAGGTACTAGTTCTGGTTTGTGATGTACTACCTGAAAGTTTTTATCCACATGTTACTGCATATGGTTGTCTATAAGGAATAACATTCTGGCCACAGGTAGTTGCAATTGACAGAAAGAATGGGTTTAAGCTAATGTCCTTCCAAGAGCTCTCTTCACGTGATAGAGGAAGGAGAGATTCCCTGATTACTGTAGACAGCATAAAGGTCGAGTCCCTATCCCCTGTATGAATGCTTTTTCTTTGGATGTTCTTCGCTTCATGTGCATAGTTTGATGCGTAGAGCCTTTTAATGTATCATGTTTATTTTTTGAATAACAATTCGTACAATTTGATTTTTATTCTGTCGGTGGGCCTAGAGAAAAACTGATGCTACTTTGAAAGCTTTGAAAGCTCTTGAGAATATCAAGAACAAGATTATCATTTTACTGATATTGAAGTAGTCTTCATCTTGTTCAAGCTCCATAATTAGTTGGCATGTAATACATGGTAACATGTTTTTATGTGCAGATGTAAATTTAAAATTTGTCAACAGTATGAAAAAATTGGAGAACTGTTTTAATTAATATTTAAAGAAGTAATGGAGAGATCTTACATTCGTTTTGAAGAGCAATCATTTGGGGTACCCTCATGATGCACTGGGAGCAAGGTAGGTAATTCAGGAAGTGAGATTTGGAAGTGCCTAATGATGAATTATCTTGGATGGATGGTGGTATGACGGTGTCTCTAGCCTCAATACAGTAAACCAGGCTACTTTTCTTTTTTCTTTTCCTTTCTTTAATGGTGGAGATTTTTTTTATTTTTTTTATTTTTTAAATTTTTTTTAATTTTTTTAGAAATTTAGAAGTTAAAACAGTTAAAGAATCTGGAGCATCTTTTTAGCACAAATACAAAGACAGCCTGGTCCGAGATGCACAAGGAAGAATAGACATTTGGGCCAGCTGGAGCCCACGCATGATAAGGGTGAAATCACCTTCACATGTTAGTGGATGAACACTAGAAGAAAGTTTCACATAAGGTTTATCTTTTTCTTCTTGTACTAAATAGAAACAATAATATGTTGCAAGCTAGGAGACCTCACAAAGCCTCGTCCTGGAACATGTGTACAATGCGCTAGCAATCTGTTGGGACATCAGGTGATCCTTCCTTACAATTCAAGGTTGGTTGGTCATTTTGGAACATAGTCTTTTGGTTTCTTGGTGAGACATGGTTATCTGTGTACAATACGCTAGCAATCTGTTGGGACCACAGTTTATCCTTTCTTACATTCTGTTAGGGAAGAAACTGCAGGAGGCCAAGATGTTAGGGAAGTAACTGCAGGAGACCAGCTGGACGAAGATGTGGCATCTTCAGTCCAGATGGGCGATGAAATGGCTGCAACAAGACAGCTGGCCAACTCAAGTGGGTTGATAGTCTACCAATGCAGAAGGGAAGGGCATAAAACTGTTAGAGGATGTTAGAGAGGGTAACAATCTGCTGTTGAGGGAGTCTTGAGTGGTTAGGAGGGAATTTAGGCCATAAATAGGGTATGAAGGGAAATGGGAAGACTATGGAATAGATGATTAGCTTCAGTTTAGTGTGGGCAGTCTGCTCTTAGAGAGAGACTGAATTTCCTTTTCTTACTGCTGTAATGTTCTCTTCGAGCCATCAATGAAAGGAAGCTCTTGAGCTACCAAGCATTTTCAGCATACTCCTGTAATTTCCTAACACATTCAAGGTTGATTGGTCTTGTTAGATCAATCTTTTGGTTTCTTGGTAAGACATGGTTATCTCCAAGATCTTTTGAAGATTTTCTTACACTTTTACGATTGGTGGGTTGAGTGAAGATGCCAAATCCTTTGGCATTATGCCTTGATGCTGGTGGTTTTAGGATTTGATTGAATGAGAGCAAGTATTTTTAATGACCAATCTCCCCCTATTCAGTAGTCATGGGACAAGATTGTCTTCATACAATCCTTATGGCCCTCTTTTGTTGTTTTTGGAGGATATTTCCCACATCTGAAGAAACAAGAAAAGCTCATTTTATTTGACAATTTTGTTAGCTTCTTCCTTTTTTGTGGGGAAACAACCATCTACCAAATGTTTAAGCTGATACAATAAGGTGTTATATTAGTTTTATATCCTAACACTCCTCCCATGTAGCTGGGGTGCTAGATGTGTGAAATATTAAATAAGGTTGGAAGGCCTAGTAGGATTTGCAATCAATACCTCTTCTATCTAATGTGACACAAATAATTGCCCAAAGTAATGTGTTCCAGTTATTTCATATATTAACACTAGTTTTCTTTTTGTTCTCATTCTTTGCTTAGAGGACACCTTATTCTCATTTGCTATTCTTTGTGATTCATTTTTTCTGTTAACACTTGATAACACCCATCTTTATCTATAAAATTGAAAAAAATAAAAAATAAAAAACCACCGATGCCAGTCATGCTGCTGAGATCCTTTTTTAAGTGTGATGGATGCCAGGAGTTAATTTGTAGATCACACGCATAATTAAGTTATATAATTTAATTCAAAGTAGTAGGATATATTTGCTTTGATTTGTTGAACTTCTATATTGCAGGTTGATGTTTGTGTCTTTGTCTTTGACATCATGTTTGCAAATGGACAACAGTAAATATCCTGAACTTTTCTCTTCCAATGGTTTTGAGTTAGTGGATCTTATCTATACCGAGTCTTTTGCTTTCAAGTTTCTATCTGTTTAATTTTCCACTCAATTGTTGGCCTCTCCTCTGCTAATGAAATTGAAAGTCTTTCAGTTGTTTGAACTCTGTCAGTTTTCACATGATTCTGCATATCTTGAAGAAAAAACACATGTTGAAATGCTTTGGCTGGTTAAGTTACTTTTTCACTATGAACATGTTGTGTGCCAGTTTGAATCGCTTATGTATTGAAGATAGAGAGACATACATCATTACAATGGCAGTTTTACCTTTTGAAATCACTGTTGAAGTCAATGGAGTTATTTCTAGTTCTGCTCATGCTTCTTGGTATCAATACTTGTGCTTGAGAATGGTAGTAGTTCTTACCATTGCAAAATTTCAATTTGACTAGTCCGTGGTCTAACTATTGTTTCTGGCAGTTAGGTGAATTGCTGCCTACATATACCACGATTATCTACAACTTGGAAATTTTTCAATCTGCTGTTCTGTTTAGGCATCATATGCTAAGAAATTTGTCAATGTCATTCAAATATGTCATTACTTCACACCATCTTAAAAGGACTCAAGGACATTTCATTGGTGAAAGCTAATCAATCTTATAGGGATGAAACCCAAGGAAGTTCCCTTGTTGTGTCTGGGGTAATGAGAGAGTCGATGTAATAATCCACTCAGATATCTCGATGCTGTTATGGTTCAGGCTGCTGGCTGGTTATGTTGATCTAGCATTGTTATTTCATCATTTTGAGATTTTAGTACACAAGATGTATCCTGTGGTTAGCTGATTATATTAAGTGACCATTTTAGAGCCAGGTTCTTGCACATGGTTGTTATTGGCTTTCTTTTACCTTTGGTAGAACAAACCTCATATTTGACAGTGCTGAGGGGCTAATAAGAGGGAGCCTAGGACTGTGGCTGACCTAAAGTAACACATGTCCTCACAAGCACAGGCATGAGGCCAAGCAAAGACCTCAAGAATGCCTCACCATGGGCTAAATCCTTGCAAGCCATGCCACTGCTTGAACTATGGCAGGCCTTAGGAGAGGTGCATCATTCTACAAGCTGAGCTTTGGTTTCACAAGATGAAGATCCACCTAGGATATGTAGCTTTTTCCATAAATGTGATATCAAGTGGTAATCTTTCTTAATTGACTAAGACTCTTGAGTGTCTAATTTGTTTCTTGAACCTCAAAAAGCAGATATGGGGAGTTGCCCAACTTCCAATGTTGTTCATGTTAAAACCCAGGTCCATGTCTTAAAACTTGTCTTTTGGTAGCTTTATCGCTTCAGATGGAACAGTAACTTTTTCTTTAACACCAGTACTATTGGATACTAAAAGTCTATATTTATCTTTGAAAACCTCTTGTATTTTACGGTTTAGAATCAACGTGGAAGTGGTAGGTTTCTTATGCTATTAAGTTCTGTTTTGAGCTAGTGCATTGGTTGCTCATACTGACAGTTCACCATTTTCTCTCGGGGAACAGCTGTCCTGTCTCTTATATTCTTTCCAGTCTTGCATTGATTCAATATCAGCTTTGTATGCTTCAGAAAGTGTGTCAGACAAATTTACATTCTTCTTCATTGCAGGTTGTTGAGTTTTCCACTTCGAGAAAGAAGAAAATGTATGCAATACCCTGTAATACTTTACATTCTGCTTTGTACAGAAAAATTGGCATGGTTAAAACCTTGGCATGCTGCATTATTAGAGGTTCTCAGTTTGTGTTTGACTCATTTAATTTTCACTTGGAAACTAAACAGATCTGAAGAATTTGTTTAATGATGAGGTGTTGGGATACTTCGAGTATGCAAAGGAGACTACGGTAAGTTGCTATTGCTTTTATTAATGTCAATCTATTGGGTTCAGCAAATGTCTGTGACTTTGTAGGTTGAAGCAGATGATGCATCTTTGAATAGTGAAGGGACAGTGACTAAGATAAATTGCTTCCTTGAAGAGGCATTACGCTCTTCTTGTGAAGGAATTATGGTGAAATCACTTGATGCTGATTCTGGATATTCCCCATCAAAGCGCGCAGATTCATGGTTGAAGGTTTTATGTAGTGCAAAATATTTACGATATTATTAGCACGTTATGTTATGGACTTTGAGCTAATGAAAGGGATGAGATTCTAAGCATTGGTCTCTTTTCGTTTCAGGTAAAACGAGACTATGTGGAAGGTCTGAATGACTCCCTTGATTTGGTCCCGATTGGGGCTTGGCATGGGAATGGGAGAAAAGCAGGATGGTATGACAGGATATTTCTTCCTTCCTTGCTTCTTATGTTTTCTGTTTCAATAAAATTCATATTCGAAATGTACACAAACAAGGCAGACTAAGTATTTTCTATGCCAGTGTGTTTTGATAGCAACAGTTACAATGTCACTGTCAAATGGAGCCATTTGTTTAGTAAATGATTGCAATATCTGAAATTGTACTAATGCTAGGTGACAATTGCATTGATCTAGTTATAATGAAGATCAAATGGATACACCTTATAATGCTTGAGATGGTTCCTGCTCTGCTATTTCTACCACTTGCCAGGGATTCATCTTTAAGATATTCAAGTTGGATTTTTCAGGTATAGTCCATTCCTCATGGCATGCTACAACCCTGAGACTGAGGAATTCCAGAGTGTATGCCGTGTCATGTCTGGCTTCTCAGATTCTTTCTACATGGAGGTAAATTCAGTTCTCATTAATATGTACAACTTAGGATTTCTTTGACTGTCCACCTCGGAATGGGTATCAGAATTACATGTTGCCAAGGAACCAGGAAATCAGTCTTGGAATTTTTACTGGATTTAGAATGCAATAAAAAGCAGCAAGGAGATCAGTACCTTATTAGGCCTGTCCAACATTTGTTGGAATTTTGATTGGCATATATCAATCAAAATGGTTATCAGCATGTGGATGTGATTACTTATCAGTACATGCGAAGGATCTGTGATGAAACTTTGTCTTTATGGTCCTAGACCTTTGTAACCTGGCTTACCTCATCCAAATGCTTCCTCTTTTCTTGGAAACGCTAAATCTGGATATTGATAATTATTGAAAGTCATTATTTAAATTTTGGTAGTTTAATGTGATGTTGCTGCTATTCGAATCAAACGAGAGTGTTATAGAAATCTTAAAGCTAATAGTAATAGCGATACATATGAAAAATATAAGTGTAAAAAAAGAGGTGAAAAAGATTATCCAGATGCAAAAAGTAAGGTATATAATAAAATATACAATAGACTAGAGACTAATGACGGAGAAAGAGAGATTTACAAAATTGTCAAATTAAGGGAGAAAAAGGGAAGAGATCTAAATGGTATTAGATATATTAAGAGCGAAATCAATAGTATACTTGTAAATAATGAAAACATAAGAAAGCGTCGGAGGGATTATTTCGATCATCTCTTTAATGTTAAGGATACAACAGATATAGAAAATATCGATATACTTGTAGAAGAGATTAATAGAGATTTTAAACGTAAAATTCGTCCCGATAAAATTAAGGAGGCTTTAAAAAGAATGAAAAGCAATAAAGTCATAGGACCATATGGTATTTTCATAGAAGTATGGAAATGTTTGGGTGAATTTGACATATTAATGTTAACGGACATTTTCAATAAAATTTGACAAACTAAGAGAATGTCCCAAATATGGAGGGAGAGTATAATTGTATCACTATATAAGAATAAAGGAGATATACAAGATTGTTCAAACTATCGAGAAATTAAACTTATGAGCCATACAATGAAATCATGGGAGAGAGTGATCGAATATAGATTGAGATTAGAGATAAATGTGTTTCAAAATCAATTTGGGTTTATGCCGGGAAGATCAACCACGGAGGCGATTCACTTGTTGAGACATTTTATGGAGACATATAGAGCACATAAAAAAAACTTACATATGGTATTCATTAATCTTGAAAAAGTATATGATAGGGTTTTTGGAGACATTGTGGTGGACGCTGATGAAAAAAAAGATCTCATTGAGATACATTAATCTCATTAAAGATTAAAGATATGTATGATGGAACTGTAACCAATGTAAGAACTTACGGGGGTATGAGCGATAGTTTTCCCATTAACATCGAGTTTCATCAAGGTTCAACATTAAGTTCCATTCTTTTTGCAATAGTGATAAACGAAATCACAAAAAACATTTCAGATTAAATATCATGATATATGCTTTTTATAGATGATAAAGTGTTTGTTGATGAAACTAGAGAATGTATTGGTGTTAAATTAGAGTTATGGTGGGATACACTGGAATTCAGAGGGTTTAGATTGAGTAGATCAAAAACTGAGTATATGAGATGTAGGTTTAGCAACAATGATCAGAACGATGAAGAAATGATTATGTTAGATGAACAAGATATACCAAAAAGTGAACGATTTAGATATCTTGATTCTATCATTTAAAATGATGACAATATAGATGGAAATATAAATCATATGATTTCAGCGCGTTGGATGAAATGGAGAAAGGCATCCGGAGTTCTTTGTGAACGCACGATACCACTACATTTGAAGGGAAAGTTCTATAAAACCACAATAAGACTTGTATTATTATATGGTAATGAGTGTTGAGCTATTAAACAACAAGAAAAATAAAAATGGCGGTAGCAGAAATGAGAATGATTAGGTGGATATATAATAAAACTAGAAGAGATAGAATTAGAAATGAAGAGATTCGTAGAAAATTGAAAATTAGTTCAATTGTGGATAAAATATAAGAGTGTCGACTGAGATGGTATGGGTATGTGCAAGACCCGAAGACGTACCGGTTAGAAGAGTAGAAAATTTGAATATAGGAGATTTAGTAAAATATAGAGAGAGACCGTTGAAAACTTGGATGCAAGTTATCCGTAAAGACATGATAGTTAAGAGTTTAGACGAGAGGATAACGTTGGACAGGAATGAGTGGAGTAGAAGAATCCGCACAATTTAAATAATCATATTTATTTATTTCTAATCTATTCATTTTATTATTTTTATTATTTTTCTTTTATTTATTAATTTATTTTATTTTTATTTTAAATCTCCATACTTGTCTTTCAAATGGTCGACTCCAAATGTTGGAATTATGGTTCAGGTTGTTATTCTTTAATGTGATGTCACTCATAGTGCAGTAAACTTTTATGCTCAACACATGAATAAAACGTCCCAAATTATACTGCAGATGAAAGAGTTTTATGCTGGAGACAAAATATTGTCCAAGAAGCCACCATACTATCAGACAGCTGAGGTTCCTGATATGTGGTTTTCTACGGAACTGGTGTGGGAAATAAGGGGTGCAGACTTCACAGTGTCACCAGTTCACCATGCTGCAATTGGTTTAGTTCATCCATCACGTGGAATATCTGTTAGATTTCCAAGATTCATACGCATGGTATCAGATCGCAAACCAGATGAATGCAGCACAGCTACGGATATAGCTGAAATGTTTCATTCTCAGCCCCGAAAGATGGAAGTGAGTTTAGAATGAATCCTGTTCTTGCATCCTGTACAGAAGCAGCCAGTTGCAGCATTAGGTTTCGATGGGCAGTGTCGAGGGGTGATAAAAAGGAACGCATTTGATCCCCTTTTATTTTTCAGGATCATGCCCCCTTCCTGCAATATAAAGATTCAATACTGTCTTTGTGGTGCTTACACAGATACGATTTGTAGCTAAGAAAGCTTTTGTTAGAACAGGTTGGTGTAATTAATTTGTATGACTTTAGTTGACATGTTTTGAATGAAAATGGTTTATACTTTGGAACTGGAGACCGAGCTTGTGTTATTTGTAGAAAGAGCCCATATGCCCCATGCAGTATGAGTGTCTATTTAGATGAATAATGAATTAATGAATACTTCGGGGCCTTAATGACAAAATCGACGTTAGTTATAACTGAGATTAAGGTTTTCAATAAAAAATATTGATAATAATGATGATTTAATTTTTTTTTCTTTTTTTTTAAACATATATGTGAGTCAAATTTGGACACAGAGGAAAAGATTAAAACCCTATTTCAGCCTCGCAAATTTTTAACCCAAGCTAGAGAACCCCTTGAAATGTTCAGGTCAGAGGGGTCCGGTTAGATAAAATTGATAAGATTTTTTTTTTTTTTTTTTCGGTTTTTGGGCAACAATAAAAATGATAAGATGAAAGGAGCATTGGCACGACCGAAAAAAAAAGTCAGAACTGATCCGGGTTTAAACTTAGGCGCTTGGCATGAGAACCAACAAGCTTCGCCAAAGGTGGACCGGTCCGTTCGGCCCATCGTAGAGTCCCACCCATTCCAAAGCCTATGGGTCCTCTGGTTCTTCCATTTTTATTAAGGGATTATCAGTTGAGTCTGATTAAATTTGATTTGATTTGAATTAAAATTTTAAAAAATAAAACTCTTTCGGTGTTTATTTTCTCTTTCTGTTAAAAATAAAATATGAAAAAAGTAACAATATATTAATCGTTAAATTATACGTGTTTATATGTTTGTGTTTTGTATCTTGCTCTCCGGTGATTACAACGTCACTCTCCACTTCACTCACTTTAAACATAGACCCATCCACACTTGTGGTTCATATTTCGGACATAATGATTTTAAAATAGTGTCTCGATTGATGCGTCTAAGGCATGCGTGTTTGGCTTTCTTCCATTTTATTAATTTAGGGAGGTAGAGGCGGTGGTGATGATTGAGGTGTCCAGTGTTTTGTTTAATTTGGGTGTTGTAATGGAGATACAAAATTTTGGTTGTATTCATATATTTTTATTTGTTATTAGGATAAATGACTTTGAACGGCACGACTCCTTCCGCATTTGGGTTGTCTTCCTCCTCTTTCCATCCACTTATCACTTCTAATTTATGTTTAAGATACTGCTTCTGCAGCTACAATTCTATTACTATGCAATTAATTAATAATTTATTTGACCGGTTAAGTTGTTTGAATAAAATACTCAACTAATAAAAAACTCTTACTCAAGTGTCTGTCTTTTCCAAAATCATTCGATTACATTTAATTCTGTTGTAAAATCATTTAATTCTACTTTTTTTTGTTATTTGTTTTTCCAAAGTGAGAAAACTTGATAGAGTGAAGTATTTATAAGATAGATTAGTTGATTAATTACTATCATTTTTTAGACTACCAATGCATCATTAACAAAAATTTTTATTCACAAATAGATGTCTCATGCTTTTCTTATTTGTTTAATGAATTTAAGTGAAATCTGATACTTAGTTTTTAATTTTGAATGTTTACACTTACTTGTTTTAACATATATCTTTGCTAAGTTTCTTAAAATTCACTTACTACATGTGTTTATTTGCATAATATTTTAGATTCTTGAAATTATTACATCATTCTTTTTGAAATATTAAAAATTTTAAAATTTAAAATTTTAATATACCCAAGTATGCATCTTGTATCATATTCCATTTCTTGTTCTTAACATTCGATTTGCAGAAAATTCATGACTAATGTGATCCTGATTTTGTTGAATATGATAATTGCGCATATTGAAACTCCCAAACTATATAGTTACAAGCGATGATTCCTCTGACCCTAGAAAATCAATATGATTTGTGTGTTGTTGCTGTTGTTGTTGTTCTTGCGCGCGCGCGCGTGTGTGTGTGTGTTTTTAATCATTTTTTTCATTCCCCAAAAGGGGAGGGAAGAAAGTTTGTGTATTTTTCAATCCCCATTTTAATATACTTGATTTTTAAGTATGAATTAAAAATGTTTACTTATATGTGTGATTTTAATATTTTGATAAAATTGCCTATATGATCATGAATGTATATGAAAAGATATGCATTATATCACATGATTCAAACACTTTATGTATTTGACCAGAAGGTTTTAGTTTTATACAATTTGAATAATTCTCCCATAAAATTTATTGAATTTTGTTTTTATAAATTAAACTTATGGTGATCAAGCATTTGGATTATAGATGATGATTGAAAATTTAAAACTTTTTGAATCTATACCTTATGTTAATTTATTATAAATGTTAATTTTTAATACAAAATTATGTGTATATTATATGAGCATTAGTATTTAATGATCATCTCCTAAAAATTCAAACGATGACATCAAAATCTATAATATCGAATCTTGATAGGGTGACAAGTTTAATGACAACAAGTTGAATGACGACAACTATAACATTTGACACTATAAAATTTGGTATGTATTGAAAGAGAAACATGTCTTAGAGGGCACTAACCAAATTATGTAAAATCCTAGTACGGGTAACTTTACTTAGTAGAGACGAAATCAGGAGGCTTACAGACATGGCAAAAGAGGATTCCACTATTCGTGCTATCCTGCTTGGCTTTATGTTTGATGATCTCATTTTCGAGTGTGAATAATACTCTACTACTCATTACATTTTGGGTATACCTCAATAAGAAATAGAGAGGTATCGTTGTGATTCGTTAAAGACAATTGACTATCAAGTTTGATACTTACAAAATGATGTTGATCATGATATCAAATACAATTTAAGAATAATGTTATCCGTTATAAGAGAGTTGAAGTTAGCCGGTCATAAGTTCATGCCGATCCCTTACTGAAAAGTGAAATCACTTGAAAGTCATAAGTTCAAGATAAGAAATGGAACATGATTAGAGAAATGTCCAAGAAAAATAATTCCAATCACAAGAACAAACGTAAGTGATTTGAAAAGAAAATGATAAGGACAATTTGAAGTGTTACGATTGTCAAATTTTGTCATTTCACTCATGATTGTTCCAAACTGAAAAATGTAACATTTAATAACGTTTCTTTGAGTATTTGTATGTGTCTCTAATATTGTTTTATTATCTGAATTTTATTCTGTATGGATTATAAATTCAGGAGTAATAGATTATGTAACTAGGGACTATGAAATATTTGTGGATTTTTGTCAAGCTCTTCTGATATTAGATGAATATATGTAGGGAACAATGTAAGAGTAGAAATTCAAAAGATTGGCAATTGTAAATTTGAATTATAAGATGGTCAAACTCTTACCCTATATAATGTTATCTATGCACCAGAGATTCGACGAAATTCAATTTCTGTTGTTCTTCTTCTAGGATAGGGCTATAATTTGAACGATAGCGATACACGAGTTAAACACTACAAAAAGCTAAGGGTTTGGCTTTTATGTATTCATGAAAGAATAGCGATACAAGATCTATAAATGTATCATCTGAATTGGAATACAAGAAACTGTCCAAATCTATTTGCGTTTGCTCTTGTAGATAGTGATATGTATGAATTGTTTAAAACTTGTCTACCATTACATATTAATTATTTATAAAGAGTTTTCGCTAAGATAGTGGTTCAAACAAAAGACACCATTATTTATGTATATGATTTTCAGAATTTTCAGTGAACCATTTCAAAACTTTGAAAATGGTGGGGGATTGTTGGAAATTTTCAAAATTTCCAAAATTTGAAAAAATGTCTATTGAGTATTGATTTATTGCAGAACAATTGGATTAGTCGGGTTATTGCTTCCCATAGGGTCTCTACAACTATTAAAGGATCAATTGAGTATTGATTTATTGCAGAAAATCTTTTCTCAAGACTTAGAAAATTCTAGCATGCACTCTCTTTGTTCTTTGAGATTAATTCACAAATGTAAGTGCTATCGAGTAATTTCTTCATTTTATCTTAAAGGAAATTCATCCAAATGGTTGCACTATTAGGATAGGATGAATTTAACCCAAAGGAAAGTGAATCTAATTCACAACTTGAAGCCAATTCAATCAAATTTTTCTCAAGTTATATAGTGCAATGTACATCACCACAGTTTTTGTTTTGGATTTTGACATTTTAGATGTTTAATACTCCAGATGTGCATGCTGGATAGACATGCACATCTCTAGCGGGGTGTTAGGAAACTAGGGCTATAGGGTACGTGAGTTGCTGCTATGAGTTAATATGTTAGTTGGTAGTTAATAGTGATTAGTATATTCGTTAAATAATTACAGAAGCAGTTAGTTTGCTAGTTTTCAATTAGTATTAATAGCTCTTGTATTGATATTTAGAATTGGAATGGAATCCCATTTTTCACATAGCTGTGCAGAGAGAAAAATAAATGAGACGTGCAGCTCATCTGGAAAGATAGTGGTCTCTCCCTGTTGTGGCTTTTACATGCAAATGAATTTAATGGGAAATCGAATGAATAAAAGTAGAGAGAAGGGCTAGAGGTACGTGAACACCGGCCAATCAAACCAAACCTTCAAAGTTAGTTGGAGCTTTTTTAAAAAATGGAAAATTCATGTTAGGCAAAGGACAATGGCACTATAATATAAAGAGTCCATTGATAGTTAGGTGGGTGTTGCCAGAGCACTCAAAAATGGAAGCAAGAGAGGAAAAGAGGAGGAAAAATACAAGTACTTCAACACATGTCCACTAATAATGTTCCTCCTTGCAGTCAAATTTCAGCAAATTGTTTCCATATCCAATCATGCCAAATAGAATAATGTTGGGCGTATATCATACACAAGCATGATAAAAGTAAAATACTTTCAAACTCATCATAAAAAATGTAGAAATATTAATATGATAAGACTAAGAATTATGGCATGTGCATGCCAGCCATAATAAAATGGAGGATCGGCATGAAATCCTATTTCTAAGAATCATGGCATGTGCTTCCAGCCAAAAAAAGATGGAGGATTGGCATGAAATCCAGGTTCTTGGGAGCGATTTGTCTCATTTTCTTTTCTAGTTAAACGCCCACTTGCTCTTCCGTTCATATTAATACCCATCTTCTAGTTTTCTACTTCATAACAATGGCAGGAGGGTTTGGTTTTGAGTCAGGTTCTGGACAAGAGTATCCCGGGAAGCTCACATGGTTCGTGTTGGTTGCTTGTGTTCTCTCTGCTATGGGTGGTTTGATCTTTGGTTATGATCTTGGCATTTCAGGTAAATTATATTTCTCTCTTTCTTTTCCTTTTTAATTATTGCGGTCTTATGTATGAATTGTTTGTTAATCAACAAACAATAAATTAGGTGGGGTGACATCGATGGCTCCATTCCTGCAAGAGTTTTTCCCATCAGTTTATAGATTGGAAGAGGAAAATCATTCAACGAACCAGTACTGCAAATTTGACAGTCCCACTCTAACACTATTCACATCTTCTCTCTACTTGGCTGCACTTGTCGCCTCCTTGATTGCTTCCTATGTCACAAAAAGATTGGGGCGGAAGATGTCAATGTTATTGGGAGGTGTGATTTTCTTGTCGGGTGCTACCATCAACGCGGCTGCTGCGAATGTTGCCATGCTCATTATTGGTCGGATCCTATTGGGTTTTGGTGTTGGTTTCTCTATTCAGGTACTTAACAGGATTGCTTAAATCATTTAACTGAAACTATTGTGGCTGACAAATTCATGTTGGTACTGACAGTCTGTGCCACTTTATGTCTCTGAGATGGCTCCGTACAATTATAGAGGCTCACTCAATGTGCTCTTCAATGTATCCATCACTGTTGGTATTCTTGTGGCCAACGTTGTAAACTATCTCACTGCACAGATAAAGGGTGGTTGGGGCTGGCGCATCAGTTTGGGAGGTGCAGGAGTTCCTGCCATCTTCATAGCATTCTCAGCATTCATCCTTCCAGACACTCCCAATTCCATGATTGTAAGAGGCAAACCAGACAAGGCCCTTGAGATGCTCCGCAAGATCCGTGGTGTTGAAGATGTCCAGGCCGAATTTGATGACCTCAGTGCTGCCAGTGAAGCCTCCAAGAAAGTGGCCCATCCTTGGAAGAACATCAAAATGAGGAAGCACAGGCCCTGTTTGACAATGTCCATTCTCATTCCCTGCTTTCAGCAGCTCACAGGCGTCAATGTTGTCACATTCTATGCTCCAGTCCTCTTCAGGTCCCTTGGATTCGGAAGTGATGTTTCTCTGTTCTCCGCTGTCATCATTGGTGCCGTCAATGTCTTGGCAGCTTTGATGTCTATCTATGGCACTGACAAGTGGGGCAGAAGAGCTCTCTTTCTGGAAGGAGGTCTCCAAATGCTTATTTGCCAGGTAGTCCAATATTCAGTTCATCCATCCATTATTTACTTGCTTTCGTTTACAATGAAATGATTGTTTTTTCTGTGTAGATTGCTGTGGCTGTGCTAATTGCGTTGAAATTTGGAGTATCTGGAGAGGTGACATACTTGCCAAAGTGGTATGGCGGATTGGTGGTATTGTGCTTATGCTTGTACCAGGCAGCATTCGCTTGGTCATGGGGACCTCTTGCATGGTTGGTTCCCAGCGAGATCTTTCCACTGGAGATTAGATCAGCAGCACAGAGCATTACCGCTTCAGTCAATATGCTCTTCACCTTCGGAGTGGCTGAAGTTTTCTTGACAATGCTTTGCCACCTCAAGTACGGCCTCTTCATATTATTTGCAGCCTTTGTGCTCATTATGACCCTCTTCGTCTACTTCTTCTTGCCTGAGACAAAGAACATTCCAATTGAAAACATGAACCACATATGGAGAGAGCACTGGTATTGGAAGAGATTCATGACTGCTGAAGATTAACCAGCTGGAGTTCATGTCACATAACTCTATTTTAGTTACGTCTAGTCGAGTCACCTTCAATACAGATCGGATCAGGATTAAGATTTTGGAGACAATTCTTTTGTTCGTTGGAAAATGTTTTGGTTAATTTTCTTTGTATTCAACCATCACACAGTCTCTATTTATTTTGACAAGGGGGATTCCTTCTTCAACACAATGATACTTCTGTTTCTATGATTTTTATTGTTGAAATAATCAAATCTGCATACTGCGAAGGCCACTCAACCTCGTCTCAAGAACATCCAAATTTCAACACCACCAAGTGAGAAATTTTAGACCTAGAGAAGTTTTCTGCACAAATGAAAACTTTCGGAGATTAAATTGTATAGATCTATCCCTTAATTAGATCTCTCAAGTTCGAACCCTGCAAATAAAAAAAAAAAACTTGGGAGAACCAACCCCATAACGGGACCCATAGTGTTCAGGCTAGATGAGACAGCATAACCCGGATACCAATTACATAGAGAGAATCTTGTGAACGGAGTTCCTGCACAGTTGGCAGTGGTACTAAAGAATCAGCAAACACCAGACAAAATAATATCGTGTCAATCATGACAAGATGCATACAAAAAATCTCACCACCACTAATAGACCGACAAAATCTCAGAAAGAATATGATGCTTTTTTTCCTTACGTTATTAACTGTAAAAGGCAAATCCTGAGCAGCAAATAGAACAGAAAATGGGCATTTATTGTACTTCTACAAAATCGTAAGAACCAAACTCAAAATTGAAGTAACTATCCAACTTGACCTACAATGCTTAGTAAGCCATGGGATGTAAGTTGAATGCTGTTCCAGAGAGATTCATTGCCATATCATACCATCATGGTTGTAGCTATAATGCAAAAAGGCATCTTGAAACCTGGTTAAATTGCATTATCTGCAATAGACTACCACAATGTATACATTGAAAGAGAAAACTCAAAGGTCATGAACTGGAGCAGTTATCAGATATGCTTCTTGTTCCCAGATAATGAATTAACCAGGTGGAGATGATTACTCTTTATTTTCAACACAATCAGCCGGGGGAGGTTCATCTCCAGTCTCATTCTTCTCAGGGTGGAAGTTAATAGGGAACTTGGTGACTCTAGGTTTGTCAGACAAAATGCTTCTCTTTATCTTATCAATCAAAACCTTGGCCGGAGGCTCTTCTCTTAGTTTCTCATCATCATATTCATTGCTCACATAGTAGCCTACCCTGACAAATTCTTGACCATTATAAGAGCATGTCAACAGAATGACTGTCACACCAAGAATATCTTCCTCACTGATCTTTGATGGGTCTGGAGGGTCAGCCTGACAAAATTGACAAGGGCATAGTTCAGAGTCACAATCAAATGCAAATTGAAAATGGAGACTAGTTGTTCAATCACAGATGGCAACTATACATTACCTGCAGTACAAAACGATAGCTTCCAATGTTGATGGGCCCAACAAAAACACTCTCTAAAAGTTGATCATATGCATCATCCTCAGCAGATCCAACATAGATGAGTTTCCATTCCAAATCTGAATCATGGTGACATTAAGAAACTTCATTAATAAGAAACAAAGCAAATACTGCAAGTTAAGTGAAAAGAAAACCACTCAAATGATCTATGACACCAAAGGAGGAGCAATAGCTCAAGTTGTATCCATCTTTTACAAATGAACACCTAAAAAACAACGAAACTCAGGGAACAGGAAACAAAAACGTGTATGCAATTCCTTCCCACCTACACAACCTGTAGAAAAAACTGGAGCACTATGCCGCTGCCAAGTTCTACAGCAGTCATGTATACTTTTCACTAGAAATTTGCCTAAAGCTGTAGCAATGGCAATGCCCTCTTTTCTTTCAGCCCTAAAATTGGATTTTTAACCATAGCATTGAACTGTAAAAAGTTGATACACAGACTCATTTGTGATAATTAAAGTCAGTATGATCATTAAGCATTTTATGAATGAACATCAAAACCAATAGAAATTAAAATTTAGTAAATATATTATGGGATCGCTAGGCTGAATTAAAGGCATGCAGTTCTCATAATAAGCCCATTCAACTTCCAATTAATCTTGGACATATACATCACATGGCAGAAAGTTGTCTAGAACATACCAACAACCTTCTCCCTGGTTCTCGTTAAATAATGTATCTACTAGCCGGTCTTTGTTTTTTCTTCCGACATGTACTTTGAAGGACTTACTTATCTTATATTTCTATTTGATCTATGCCCACAAACTCTATCCCACAACTTGATAGCTAATTGGAAAATATGTAAACAATAATTTGCTTGTCCAATGACGAGCTATCAATAAATTAGGAGAAGGTTTATGCTTGTTGTTTATGGAATGAGAGGTGAAAACAAAATTGTAAGATTGGGCCCAAAAGCTGCAAAGATAGCAAATCTTTTCAAAGAAAAGTTTTAAGCAAATTGATTGATTGCCTAATAACCAATTAGGAACAGGCCAATTGAAAACCAAAACCTCAGACTTGATGAAGTTAGATGCAAAGAATATCAGACAGCCACATCTCCAGATAAGGAGTTCAGGTCTCCCTCAAATCCCAAGTTATCATAACATCAATAATGAGAAACTTCGAAAGACCCAGATCATCCTATGCAATTTCAACAAATCAAACAAATAAAAGCCTCATTGAGTTGAAATTTCCACTCCAATTACTTCAATTAACAACCAGCATAATAAGAGACAGTCACCCCGAGCAAGAATATGAACAAAATGTGATCAATTAAGCCAAGGTGGAGGCACTAGACGTGGAATCTAAATCCAATAAAGAACTTGAAAACAAATCATTAAACTAATCCAAGGTTTAGCCAGATCAATTCAATGAAAAAAACCTAAAATAATTTTCAATCGAAAACTACTCTCTTGGTAAATTTGTAACCCATAACAAGGCATGATTACAACAATTCATAGTTGTTCGAGATGTTCAATATGCAGAACAAAACAAAACCCTAATTTTTACCGCTACACGAACACCAACATACACATATACAACCTCACCAAACACATTGAAACAATCAAGAAGATGCAACCAGAGAAAGAGATAGATAGAGAGAGAGAGAGAGAGGACTAACCATCAGCAAGAGCGGACAGGCACTCGTAAGTGATCTCGAACTGTAATGGAGCAGAAAACGACGCCGGATTGTCCAAGACCTTCACGTTCGTAATGCTAACAGCGCTCATTGTCGTCTCCTTGTATTCAATTCAAACTCGGTTCTCGCGCTTTCCGAACCAATCGAAACCCTAGACAGCTTCATCGAACTAAAAAGCCCTAAAAGGATTCACGGATTGATGAGAGAGAGAGAGAGAGAGAGAGAGAGAGAGAGAGAAACAGTTAACGAAGAGAAATGGATTTAATTTTGGAGGTTGTGTTGGGTTGTGTTTTGCTCTTTCGACGGGTTTTATTTTTGCGATGGGGTGACCGGCAAAATTTAGCCGAAGTCACCGGCAGTAGCCGGTTGTCACAAATGGCGGGAGTTTCTGAGATTTGATCAACCGGTTGCTAACCTGCGAAAGCGGGAATTGGGGTTACTGGATTCTGTTCATAGATCTCGCCGAGAGAAAAGTGCAGAAGTTTTACAAACAATTGCACTCTTGTTTTCTTCATGGACTACTTGTAATGAGTAAAATTATTTCAGAAATATTTAAAAAGATAGTTCTAATACTCATTTCCTTTTTAATCAACTTAAACATATATATTGAAAAAGAAAGACACCCAAAAAAAAAAAACGTCGGTATATCCTAAATTCAACAACAGATTTCAATTGATTTTGAGACCAAGGAAGAGAGAGAGAGTATCTTAAGTGATAGAAAAGTAGATGATATTACTTACACTACTTAAAAATTTAATTAAATTAGATCTAAAAACTCTATTTAAAAAAATATATATTTAAATTAGATAATATATCTACCCGGTTTACTTTTCTTCTTAAATTATACATTTTGAGCTCTTTAGGCGTATTATTTTGTGTTGAAAGGAATTAAGACATGCATAAGAATTCTAATTCCTTCATAAAAATACAAGTCAAAGTTATAAACTAATTTATAAAATTGTAATCCACCATCTTCTAATGACTTAGAAATGTAGGGTTTTAATCAAGGAATTAATCAAGTGGTTATCAAGCTAGATGCTTGAAGGATATATACACCAAAATTTCACAAAATGGGAAAGGAGGCAAACATTTGAGACAACTTGAGGAAAGATTGTACACTTGCGGTAAGTCAAGAGGAATAGTGAAAAATATTTGAACTCGAAATTTAACCTATAAACCATCCAACTCAATGTATATCAAAACATAAGCCTACAACAAAAGATGCAGTTTACACACCACAGAATTCAGATGTTGTAGAGGACCACCTCTTCTATCTTGTCTCCAGGTAACAAAAAAAGATAAACAACATTCTTCCGTTTCTCATTCAAATTCGGAATAAAAAAAAAGCCCAGTTTATCCCTCCCCTCAGTCGTTATTTTTTCGCCTTTTCTTGACCTGGTGTTTTGAAGATTCTCCCGCTTTGGCTGCATTGGAATCCTCTTTAATTTTCTGCATCATTGCAATTCGGGATTTAGGAATCTTCTCGACGCCTAGCTACACATTAGCGATAACAAACTGTAATCAATATCCAATTACCTTTCTTTTCAATCGCATCCTTTGCCTCTGCCTTCCCCTATTTTTCTTTTTTTGATCTCCTGAATCCTGAAACAAGTGGCAGAATTAAACACTTAAGAGAAAATGCCCGAGGGACCGCATATCCATCATGGCAATAAGGTTACCTTTGCCACAGCAACAGTTCGAGCGTGTCTCTCTGCATGGGTTTCCTGCTCTTCCTCGATTTCTCCATCACTATTAAGTATAAGCTTCAATCTCCCTTCATTCAGTAATTTCTCAGATCGAGCATGTCTCTGCAACAAAAGCAGGTTAGTCGCTGATGCATATATCCAGTTAAAGCTAGTCCAGATGAAGGACTATATTTGCAATTCACATAAGATGTTGAGCATTATCAGTGACCATTGCAATCATTCCTATTCAATGCAGATTTGGCTGTGGCAATCACTAAATGGAACGTAAAAGAAACCAGAAAGAACCACTCCTTCAAAATTCCACGATAGTGGAGGAAAATGTGCCGAGAATAAACACCAATGACAGCTCCCTGGGAGTGCAGAGGCATTTGCAAGTGATAAAGAAATAAGAGAAAACTAACTCTAATCAGCTAAGTGGTAACAATCGATCATAACAATGCCACAAGCAAAATATACATGTGTTTGGGTTCTATCTTGAGATATAAGTGTTACAAACACAATGTTGGAGGCACCTACCAAGCAGAACAAATTGAACCTCTACAGAACCATATAGTCACAGCAAGGGATACTTATAAAAATCTGTACAACATTAAAAACTACCATACAGACTTTGAAGATGGAATACTTTTGGAAAGCATGGACCACAGACCATTATTAACTAGTAATGTTATGTATTAATTGATTAAAAAAAAAACAAAAAAAAAGAAAACAAAAACTGATGTATGCTCACGGATAATGCTAGTTATTGACTCCAAAAGTTGGTTTTAGCAAAAGCTTACAGCTTTGTCTGAAGCAGAATCTGAGTATCATTTCATTTTATTTCTTTTTTCTTTTCTAAAACTGTGGAGGGAGAAATTAAAGGCTAAAACACATGCAAAAAGCTAGCACATGAAGGTGAATCTATATCGTACGATACCTTGACTAATGAATTGAATTGAGCATCTCTAAGTTACTGGTGGATAGGTTAATCCATCTCCCTGTTTTCAACCCTCTCTTCCTTTGGTTTCCTCTCTCTTTTTCCCCTGCTTCTCTCTCTAATTTCTGATAGTCATTATACATGAAATCTGAAAATTTCAATCTTGCTATAAAATCATTTTTGGCCCATTGTTTATGGTGTGACCAGAGACCTGGTTTAAAGTCTGACCTGTGTCAGTGCTTCCCAGTTCAATTTCACCCTAGCTCCTGCAAAATTCAGTTTTGGCCTGTGGTCCTATTTAGCCCAATTCACATCTTGGTTCAGCTTTGGCTGGTGCTGGTCCTCAACAGTTTCAACCGCTCAAAATATCTGGGCCTAGTTTCACCTGGTTCAAGCACTTCAGTGCTTAAACCTTTGATGGGATAATATCTTAGTAGGAAAATTTAGATTACTAATTTATTTGTGTGTAAATTGAATAAATTGACACTTGGTCCATCTCGAGTCTAGTTCTCTCGGACATGGCATAATACAACAACAATTCATATTCGATATTATAGTTGTGATTCTTCTCCTGATCAATAAGACCAAGGAGAATACAATGTTTAAACATACAGGGTTTTAGAATAGTTTCTCTTGTTTACTATGTTTCTAATTTTTATGAAATCATTCTTTTGATATTATTTCATATTTGTTTTGGTGTCATGCTTTAGGGTTCATTGTTTGTGATATTTTAATTAATGAATTGAGTTAAGTCTTGTCCCTGAGTTATCAGTGGATTCCCTATCTTTTTGTAATTTTTTCATGTTTCTCTTCTTCCCCTGCTTCTCTCTCTATTCCCTACTGCCATTCTACGTTAAAAGAAAATGAAATCTTCAAGGAACCAACTTACATTCTTAGTTTTGTTTCTGTTAAATAGGTGCAACCCGGAAAACTAAGATCTTAAACAAACATTATTTCAAAAATAACAAAAGAAAGAAAGAAAGAAAAAGAAAGACAGTTGTAACTTTTAAGAGACAACAAATAGGAAGAAGAAAATGTCTAACCTTAGATTTAAGGTGTGCCATCAGACTCTCCTCAGTCAAACAGACAATTCTTGGGCACAGCCTACACTTGAAAACAGACTTACATTTCAAGATACAACCAGCCGAAGTATCCGGAATTGAATTCTTTTCAGCAGCAACACTAGTGTGTGTCTCCAACGTTTCAGCATCCCTTTTATCAGATGCTTTATTGTCAGAACAGTGTTGCTTGTCAGTTTCAGTTACAACAGCATCCACTTCTGTGAATAATCCTGCCCATGCTTAGTTGTTCATGATGCAGAAAAGGTGAACATTTTTTTCCAGAATAAATAGGAATCACATCACATAGATCATATATGATATATTGTAACAAAATGTTAAGAAGCTAGTAATAGTTTGAAACCAGAATTAGAGATGTGCCCAGGCCAGTTTGGGCCAGAAAACCGGCCCAACCGGCCCGGAAAAAGCCGGCCCGTGAACCAGACCGGAGATACACTAACCGGTACTGTAGCTGTCCGGGCCGGTTCAACATATTTTGGAACCGGGAACCGGCCCGGACATGGAACCGGAATCGGCCCAAGCACAGAACCGGCCCGGCCCGGCCCGGCCGGTTCCAACGACTCCTTGTCCCTCTTTTTTTTTTTTAAGTTTTTCCAATTTTACACCTCCTTTTCGGGCCAAACCGGACTGGTGTGAACCGGCCCACCGGTTCCGGTTCAGTGGGCTGGGCCAATTCAACTAAAAAAATTTTGGAACTGGCCCAGTTACAAGTCTAACCAGAATATCCAAGATCTCAGATGGGAAGATATGGCACTACAAGAGGCAACATGTTAACACACCATATGCAGAATAGGAGAACTGCAACCACTTATTTTTAGATTAACTACTTCAATCTATTGTATATTGGAAATCAACAAAGAGAAGATAAATACTCCCAAGTTACTTGACTGCTCGATCACATTAGTTAATATATGAGTATATAACAGTGGCAGCAACAAGTATGACAAAATATGAGTTTGACCTTGCATACATGCAGTTCCAGAAGTGAATCATTACGGTAAGGAAACATATAATTTAGTCACTGCAGTTGTCTCAGCCATCCTCTTGCCACTACCAAAAAGGGGGAAAAAGAGAGAGAAGCTTTGGCCAGAATTCTTTTTTTTTTTTTTTATAAATAAAAACTTTAGTAGAGTCATTAAGGGGATACCAAACCAAAAACTGACAAAACTAATAATTCAAAACAAGAGAAAAGAGCTAGCTCTATGTCTAGATTCTCACTAGTAGCCTACAAAGTAAAAATATATAACCATTTAGCTTTCAAAGGGTCTATAGAGCTCTCTCTATTCTCAAAAGCTCTAGTATTGCATTCTCGCCACACAACCCAAAAAATAACCAAAGAAACCATTGCCAAAAGCCTTCACTTCGTCTTATATAAGTATGAAAATACGACCAAATCCAGACTTAATCTTCAATACACCCCACCACTACCCATGAACATTCAAGAAAACCTAAAACCAAATACAATAACTCTCTCACCCACGCGCAATGTAATAAAAGATGAAAAACGGACTTCCCCTCAGATTTGCACATATAATACCTAATCACAATAACCCTCCATGTCTTTGTAAATTATCTAGAGTAACAATACTTTCCTACATGGCCTCCTGGCCAAAGAAAGAAACATAGAGAGGAGTCTACACCTTCCAAACCCATTTCCAAGGAAAATGAGTATTACCAACTATAGGTGTACCAGCCTGCAAAGAAGTAAAAAATGACTTCATGCTAAATTGCCCCTCCTTCCATCCTGACCACCAAACTGAATCAGCCACATTAACACTCAAAGTCTACTTCTGTAGCAAATCAAAGAACTCAAATATTCTAGATAACTCCCAATCATTCATATTACGTAAGAAAACAACATCTGAATGCAAAGAACCATCACCCATCACATTAACACAGTCACCGAACACCCTTTCCTTGAATATGGCGATTCTATACAAATCAGGGAATGATCCCTTAAAGCTAACTTGTCACACCAAACATCCTGTCAAAACAGAACTCGACCACCATTTCAACCCAAAATCTAACAAATGGCAAAAACTCTGTCCAAACTCTACTAATCCATCTCCATAGACCCACACCATATGAGGCCCTACTCAATTTAGTCCTCCACCCATAACCCTGAACCACCATATGGCCAGAATTGTTTACTATGCTTATGCACATAAAGAAGACAGAAGATTACATAACTATGCTGTTTTGAAGATTAGTATCCTTTGTTCTTCTTTTAAACAATTTTGAGGTCCCTAGCTATAAACAAAAGGAGATGTAAATTGAGATAGGAGAATATTTAACCCATTTTTCATAATTCCCATGACTATACGGTCTCCTTTTCCTCCCTGTTTCTAATTTTACTTACCAGGAGAATGCTCCTGGATCTTTACTTCATTGAATGAATACAGAAACCAGAGAAATAGGTTCACCATCCTCAAGTAACAAAAGTAAAGTAAAATACAAACTAGTAAAATATGAACCATCTATCGAACCTAAAACCTACCTGATGAGTCGACATCAACTTCATTTACAGAGCTATCCCCACTTTCATATCCTGAAAATACAAGATGCAACATATTATTTTTTGTGTTTCAACAATGAGCAGGACATTGGAAGAAGAAAACATTCACATCTCTACAGAAACATAACAATGGTTAAGGGGACACATATAAAAAAGATAAAATAGTCATAGTAACAACATGAACAGCTTTTCAAGAAAATGCCATAAAACACCATATATATCCCTCCCGCTCTTCCAAAAAGAAAAAGTCACACTCAATAGCAAATATCATCCCATATAAAACAAGATCATCCAACCAAAGAGAATGAGAGTACAGCATAGAGGCTTCATCTAAAGGAAGATCAATAGAGACCCAAGTTATTAGCACTTACTAAAGGAATAATTTCTTTCTTATTATACACAGAAACAATAAATTAGGGAAAAAGATTGCTGTAAGTGAGAAACAGACCAGATGAAGTGGAGCACGATTCCTTGTCTTCTTTAACTTCTTGAGCCACATCATCTTCTAGTTCAGTTTCTTCTGCAGCTTCTGCTTCTACTTCAGAGTCTGAAGACGATGAAGATGACTCAGATGCCTCATCTTTATCACCATGTTCTACGTTGTAAAAGATCCTCTTTATCATTCTGGAATTTTTCCCCTTGACTGAAGAAAATGACAACTAGGGTGAAAGCAGAGAAAGAACAAGTTTTCTACTATTAGCACATCATGGATGCACTTTGTTAAGATGGAAATATAAAAAATTGATCTACCGAAGATTAATAAGAAGCATCTGTGTTTCTATTCAAGTTTCCGATCAACAAGCACTTGGCGCATAAGAAAGTTGAACAGAATGCTGTAATAGTATGAAACTGACATGTATTAACATGCATTTATTCCTAAAGTTATAAACCATATGTTATTATAGACAAGAAGTATAGAGGAGAAGGCAGGTTAGTAACTAGCAAAAGATTACAAATAAGCCTATTTAGGTTAGAAAGATGTTGCCAATTACCAGGAAAATTCCACATAATATCATCATAGTGTTAAAAATTAACATAGATGATAGAAATTGCATGGTAACAATGTTTATAATTTTACACACTCTTCTTTGGAGGCTTAGGACAAGTTTCTTCAACAAAAAAAATGAAAAAATTACACAACATCAAAATATCAACAAGAGATCCAAAATGCCCTCATTTCGGGACCTGTACCACTCCAAAAGCAAGAAGAAAATATCACTTTGAGCCCTATTTTAAAACACCCATCAAACATTTTCCCCTATTTTCTAAGTAGAACTGGATCTATTTGGTGGTTTTAAACTTTTGAATATTCCAAGAGCATTTTAATTTCTCAAGATTGTCCTTCTCAACAATGTGAGACAGACCAGGGACACAAATCAAACCTTGCATTCGATGTAAATCATCGAAGATTTACATATCAACATCATAAAACCCGAAGGGTGATACAACATTGATTCAATAGTATCAATGAGCGATAAAATCACCCAAGAAAATGCACCATGATGAATTACTTCATTTGGTTCATTAGCACTGGTGCTATCTAACATGGCAGAATTCGAGTTCAGTGAGTGACAATATACAGCTCAATTCGGACACAAATAGCAAAATTCGCTCTAGCCTTTAAGAAATTAAATAAAAAAAAAAAAAGAAAATGTCCCAGCTATCCTCTAGTATTTGACATTCAAGCAATCAGCCCAGAGTTTCAGAAAAACCCAACTCCGCTCCCCCCCCCCAAAACAAAATTTCACGGCAACCATACGAAAAACAAAATTCATAAATATAAATTCAGTAAATCGTCAATTGACAAAAGGAGAGAGAGAAAAATAAAAGAAATGAAAATAAATTACCGGATGTTTTATGAGACCGCCGCGAGGAATTCGCAAAGAAGATGAGAGAGAGAGAGAGAGAGAGAGAGAGCGTGCGTGCGCGCGCTAAACCCTAATCTAGACCCAAAGAAGAATGAAACCTCATGAAGAAATTCGGATGTCGGGTCGGGTGTTTTTAAAATCGGAACTTGCAGTGCGGGCGTCAACTCGCGGCTTATTTCTTTCTTTTATTGTCTTATTTTTCTTAGGATTGCGACTTGTGGGATAATTAAATGAAAACCACTTCGATTTTAATTCAATATTTAAATTTTGTTTTTTATATATCTAGTTGTTAAACTTTAATGTATATATAGATGAAATTGTTGAACTGATCTAGAGTTGAATATTGGATAATTAATTATTAAGTTAGCGTAGATATAAATTTAGTAGAATCATAGATCACGTAAAATATTTATAAATGTATTTTTTATATCTTTTTTATTTAATACTTTGTAAATTTTATATTATTACATGAAAATATGAATTAATACATTTTACCTCATTCCCAAATGAAAGTTGTGTGCAACTCATATTATTTTTTAATTTTTTTATTTTATTCTCCAGATATTTGGCAAAACCTACTCCAAGTTTAATGATGAATTGAATCAAATATCAAATATAAATTAGTAAATTATTCAATATATTTTTCTAAACATGTAAAAGGGTCCCACAAGCTAAAAGGAGAATCCAACCGCGTGAATCGCATGCAGTCATCTCACAAAATAAACTTTATAATCAATCGATATTTAAAATAATTATACATACCATCATGACTCTATAAAAATAAAATATTTATAATTAAAGTAAGTATAAAATGTCACATAATATAATTTATATTATATAAAAAATAAAATTTAGTATATTATCTTTTTAGACATCTAAGGAGATAGTTGCATGTTTGAAATACCGACGTAACATTTAAAATTTTTCCTTTGTTTTCTTTAATTTATGTCGCATCTTGGTCATCTTTTTGTTAGAGCTAACCTTTGTATAAAAAGATAATATTCCATAATAGTTGTCAGGTGTCAGCTCCCTCCTTTTACCTCTCACTCTACTCGGACATTCCTTGTTAGTAATTTTGAGAAACACTCTTTCCTCAATTTGATTGATGGACTCTTGTATTGAAACGGTTTGTTAAGATGTCATCATTTTATTAACTTTCCTATGCATAGAAAATGCATATATAACAATTAATACAAACTCTCATAAAAATACCAACACAAACACTTACATGAAGTGATATCTAAAGTTCATATAACTTATCATCATAGATGTAAACTTTGAATTCATATATGAATCATCCTTCTCCTTATGAGTAGTTTTGTAGAGTTCAATTCTACCGAAATTGTCATGTCTCTAATTATTGAAATTAAATCGTTAGTAAAAAAAAAATGATAATAAATACATAATCAATATATAAAATAATTATCAATTCTCTTGTGTGACAAATGACTTTGAGTCGTAAGTGTGTGCATACATTTGCTACAATCGGCTCCACTTCTTTGCTTCTAATTTCTCATGTAAAATATTTTGTGTTATTATAGTAAGAATATAAAAATAAACAAAATGTTATTCCTCTAAATATGTTATTATCTTTCCACGTCTTAAGTATTAGTGTAAAACTATGACCTCCCACTTCCGAGGATTGTGATCCTCTGGAACATTTGCTAAAACCTTTTTAGTAATCTTATTCTCATCATAATCTTTTTTTTAATGCTCTTTAAATTTTGTAAAAAATTGATTTAAAAATGAATGCATCAGAACTATTCTCGTTTTCTATTTTGAATAAAAATCTTTGATGTAAAATAAAACAAATGAATTAGAATATGTTAGAACAACTATAAAAGGGAAGCAAATCTAGAAAGTATCTTTATGAAAGTTTTCGTTTGTTCTTTTGATGGCATAGGGACACTACGCTAACCTCTGTGACTAAGAAGGCAAAATTGCAAACTCTTAACCATAAGACCATAAAAATCGGCTAGTATTTGCAATTCCTATCCAACGGGCTACATGTTAGAATTAAAGGACACTAAAATTTATTGTGATATAAGATCTCATATGTCTTTCAGAGTGGTTTTTCCTTTTTTTTCGAGTATTTTGAACATCGTCAATTGTAAAATAAGAAGTAACAAATTAATAAATAACCTAACTCATTATGCTTTTAAATAATAATGAATTTTGATACATTACCAAATGTAGTATCTTGAAAATTAGTGGTTCTTTCTTCATTCGGACACTCATAAATAGTTATCTGTGGTGCTTCTTCAAATTATTTGAGAATTCAGCTTATTTTAAGTTTCCCTCTTCCCTAAGACATATTTACGTCTATTTATAACACAAGAATTAAAAGTTTGAAACATGATGAGTCACCAACTAAAGGGAATGAAATGAATCGAAAAAAAGTAATATTTGTATATGTATATAATGAATTTACTTTAATTGTCGCTAAACCTACATTTCATATATTAGATCGAAAACCAAATATATGAGATATAAGTTTAACGACAGTTATAGAAATGATAAAAAAACGATTAGATTAGACGGACAAAATATACCAAAAAGTGAACGATTTAGATATCTAGATTCTATCATTCAAAATGATGGCAATATAGATGGAAATGTGAATCATAGGATTTAAACAGGTTGGATAAAATAGAAAATGACATCCGGAATTTTTTGCGATCACATGATACAATTACATTTGGAGGAAAAGTTCTATAGAATCGTGGTTAGACCTATACTATTATATGGTACTGAGTGTTTGACTATTAAACAACAATAAGAACCAAAGATGACATAATAGAAATGAGTTTATTTAGATGGATGTGTGAAAAAATTAGAAAATATAGAATTAGAAATGAAGAGATTTGTAATAAATTGATAGTTAATTCGATTGTGGATAAGATGCGAGAGTGTCGTCTAAGATGGTTCAGGCATGTGTAAAGAAAACCCAAAAATGGACCGATTAGGAGAATCGAGAACTTAAGTATAGGAGATCTTGTAAAATACAGAGGTAGATTACTGAAAATTTGGATGCAAATTATTCATAAAGACATAAAAGTTAAGCGTTTAGAAAAAAAATATTTTTAGATAAAAATGGATGGCATAGAAAAATCCGCACAAATTAAATCAATATATTTTAGATATTTATCTGTTAATTTATTTATTTATTTATATTTTATTTATATTTATATTTTATTTATATATATTATTTTATTTATGTATTTATTTATTTATTTATTTCATCTTTCTTTTCTCTATTTTTTTTCAAATTTGTCTCTCAAATGACCGATTCCAAATATTGGGATTAAGACTCGATTTGTTGTTATAGTTGTTGTTATTGTATATAAAGAATTTACTACATGTTCTCAAGAGAACAGTTTAATAGTCACAATCCTCCTCCTCAATCCGATGATTCTGGGTTCAAATCTCAATATAACAAAAAAAATAAAGAATTTACTACATAACGAATCAAATGAACAATAAGTATCTCAATGTGCTTTTTCTATACATATGTATGTTGATCAAAATAGAAAAAGCAATATATATATAATGAAAGGATATCATGTTCATACAATATTTGTTAAGTAACAAATCATATAACATTAAGTAGATTTCTTTATAAATAAATAAATAATAAAAAAACTTAATTTTCCATACAAATTAGTAAGTTTTTTGTTTAAACGTGCAAAATGTAAAGGCTATATGAAATAATGGAAATTACTACAAAATTAAATTCCTATCTTGACAGTGACTTTTATTATCGATAACCTTTAAAGACAGTTTCTTATGCTCTGTAAAGATGTTTATGACAAAATCGTAAGGAAATATATATATTTTTCAACGGTATAAATTGTATCATCGAGAAAAAATTTATCAAACGTTAGTAAACTAACACAACCGTCTGTGAAAAGATATTCAATTATGATGGTTATCACTTGTAGTCGATAAATGTGACAGTTTAGAACGGTTTGAAAATAGTATCTATATATGACTCTTTCTTAGGGTCTATTTAACCATACCGTTTGTATAAATACATGATTATGATAATTCATATATGATACCGTTTATAAATACTATATATTATTCTAACGGTTATTAGTTTTCGTTGGTAAATGTGGTAGTCTTTACTAATTATTTGAAAATAGTCTCTATATATGTTATATTCCGTTTGTATAATATTTAGGAATAGTTTAAAAATTTAAGAGTTAAGTGATAAGTTACAATAATATTGGATAATTCATGATAACAATTGTGTAATAAAAAAATGCATGGAAAAAATGTTTTAAAAATTTATTTTGAAAATTTGTTTATGAAAATGACTCGTCTGTGATGTCTGTTTAATTAGAAAAATATTATTGTATCCGTTAGATTAATTGGTGATATGACCAAGTAGGTAAAATGAAAATGTAAAAAAATTACAAAAAATTTAGAATTATTTTGAGATACAAATTTATCATTTTCCACTAATATAATAATATCAATCTTATATTACTATATAATACATACATATTACTATAAATTACAAATTAGACGAATGAGTTTTAATGTGATAATATAAAATTATGATTATCAATATTAATTTAAATTATAATATATTAACAATTCAAAAATTTTATATATTTCATTACAAATATTTACTAAAATATATAATATTAATAACTCATAATTCATTTATTTTATTTTATTTTATTTTATGGATAAGAGTGAGATATGAGAAAAAAAAGGAGAGAGAGGCAATAAGACAAGAAAAACAAGAAAATGAACAAAGAAAAAGTTATCGCATGCAAGAAATTGTGGTATAGTGGTTGGAGCTTTACATGCATCATATCTCACGTCCAGATTCCAGCCCATGCCCTTGCAAAAATATAATTTTTTCCATCGGTGCCTCATGCCTGTGCTGCTGCAACCGCACGGGCGCCCGTGTAGTGTCTTATGCCTGTGCGGTAGCAACTGTGCGGGCGTCCATGCAATGCCATATGCCCACGTTGTAGCAACCGTGCAGTAGTGCGGTTGTAACCGTGCAAGAGCGCGGTTGTAACCGTGCAAGAGCGCGGTTGTAACCGTGCAAGAGCGCGATTCTAACCGCCTGTCTAGCCCATACCCTTGCAAAAAATTTGCAAAAATACAATTTTTTGCATGGGTGCCTCATGCTTGCGCGGTTACAACCGCGTGGGCGCCCACATAGTGCCTTATGCTTGTGCGGAAGCAACCGTGTAGTAGCGCGGTTGCAATTGCGCGGGCACCCGCACAATGCCTCATGCCTACGCGACAGCTACCACATGGTGTGAACCGCGCATGCTCCCGGCTTAATTTAAGTTATTAATATTATTAATTTAAATAATATAATGATATTAAATTAGTAATTTATATAATATAGTGTTATAATTTATATAATATAGTGTTATAATTTATTTTTTTATTACATAATATAGGATAATAATACATTAATTATCAATATTATATAATTTTATATAAATTCCAAATAAAACAGTTAACAACATAAATATTAATATTAATTTATTTTAATTCACATTTAATTTAATTTATAAATTTACATTTTAACATTTACAAACATTTGAATGATAATTTCACAACAAAATTTCATTGTTTCTTTAGTCCTTTATTTACCGCCAATTTAATAATATTTCTTTGTACAAAAAACATTTCCGTATTTTTTTATTTATCTCTCTTTTTTCTACTTTGTTTGCTTTGCTCCTTATATTTATTTCAATACAAATTTGTACAAAATATCTTATTTGATTTGTATTAAATATGATTGGCAAATTATGGATACATTCTAAATTAAGAGAAGGAGATAAATATATTGGTGAATTAATGAATTTGCATATACAAATATTCAATCCAATACAGCATATTGAGATTTTTTACACACGATTTTCAATCATTTGTTACGTTATAGATTTAGATGAGAGAGTGTTATAGGTTTAGACGTGACTATGATAAGTGGATATATTATAGAGATAGTAATGAAAATTTACATCTCATGCATCTAACATATCCAACTTTATGATAATCTTTTTGACCGATATTTTTTGATATTATAAGATTCATTCACACATTTATATAATTCATTCACACATTTACATGATCGATCCAACGTACATCAACAAACTTCTTGAATCAATTTTAGATAAGTTTCATGAATTATTTCTGAATACCAAAAAATCGATATATCCAAAATAGAAATGCACTATGTTTACAACTAATATTTTAATTTTAAATAATGTTACATGTGAAATATTAGTAGTTGAAGTATGGTTGGAGTTGGTGACACGTGTGTGGTGTGTGGAAATTGTGAGTGGAAATTGCGTGGAGTGTAGAAATATGAGAGAGTAAATTTTCATTCATTGTGAAAATCATGTTTGTGATTATAAATATAAAGGAGATCATAGTGTTATCCCAAAGTTGAGAGTCAATACTATATAACTTAATATGGGTTTTGAACCACAAAACTGAGTTTTTGCCAATACAATAGATACAAGGATTAGTATTCTTCATTAATTGTACCAACATAATTATATTGTCATATTTCAAATTATAACACTATATTATCTAATAATTAGTTAATGAATTTTCAAAACAATAACATTATATTATTTAAGTAACTAATTTCATATCATTATATTATTTAAATTAATAATATTAATAAATTTATACTAAATTGTTATAGAATATACGTTATTTTTTATTAATCAAATGGATATGACAGAGACCACGCAAGTATGCGCTTGTATGAAATGTAAAATGTAGTAAGTAGTTTGCATGAAATGTAGTAATAAGTAGTAAAAATTACTGAAATATGTAATTGATTTTTTCAACGCATATGAAAGACGTGTGTTATTGATTAAAAGTATAAAAAAAATAAGGAATTAAGAACAACGTGTCAAAAAAGAGGCGAGAGAAAAAGCACGAAAGAAAAAGTGGGTGGGGTTTTAAAAATTTGTCTGTTAAAATGATATATTATAAATCATACACAGCAAAATCTTCATCGTCAAATCTTCTCCTTCCCTTTCCTTGAAAGCTCTCCTCCCCTAACCCATTTAAATCTCTTACTTATATTTCAAAATTTTATCAAAAGTTAATCAATTTTTTTTTCATAAAAAAGTTACCTATTGGATGGATATTTGAAAGATTTGGAATGACGGATGAGTATTGTACAAAGAATCACAATCATTTCAAGAACAATTTCAGTCTGAATAGCTCAATCATCATCCTGGTTTAAAAATAAACATATTATTTAATTTAAGATTTAACATGCAATTTTTTAATTATCCATTTGTAATTTTTTATTTTTAGTAGTTGTGAAGAAATGTAGAGACTAATACTGTCAAGATGCTTTGGATTTAGAGAAAGGAAGATGATCTCTAGTAATATTTTCATTTCGAATCATTATTTATTATTTACAATGATTTCACTATTTCACTATTGGTTTTTAATGAATAGATTGATACGAAAAATTGTAGATAAAGATAAAGATAAAGATGTCTTCAAACTGTGATAAATATTTTTGGTTGGGAACATCTGAGAAGACATGTAGTTATAGTTGTGAGATATGTAATCTTTTCTTTTTTTTGGTTTTATATGTATCTGTCATTGTACTTTGTATCAATTATAATTTATATTATTTTTGTAATTTTTTTATTTTTCAGTGTATCACTATTGATAGGTAACAGTAGTAACTTATAGTAACCGACGATAAAAGTGAGAGTAACATTCCTAACACAATAAAAAAGAGTAATATTTCCTAAAGGAGTAAAGTTGTGGTAACCAATGATACAAAACAGTAATTTAAATTAACACATGTAATAACCGACAATAAATGACTGTAACTTTTTATATCACTTTTTTAATCGATGATAAAAGACAGTAATTTTTCTTAACACTTGTGGTAACTGATAATACAAATAGTAACTTATAATAATATATGTGGTAATCGACGACGTGCAGTTCCTAACACCTGTGGTATCCGATAATAAAAAATAGTAATATTTTCTAATATTTGTGGTAACCAACTGTAACATTTCTTAATAGTTGTGGTAATCGACGATAAAAAGTAATAATATTTCCTAACATACATAATAACTGACGATAAATGACAGTAACATTTCTTAACAAAGATAAAAAGTAGTAATATTTCTTAACACATGTGGTAACTGACGATAAAAGTTAGTAATTTTTACCAATATTTTTGAAACCGACGATAAAAGATGGTAATTTTATCAACTCTTTTCTAACTATCAATTTAAATCCATCACATACTCCAACAGTGATCAAAATCATCGGGATAGATCTATCTCGACTGATGTATTGCCAACTAAAAATTCATCTGTTGGAGAAGGTTCTGACGATGGTTTTAGTAGGTTCACCAGACGGTTTTTGTCCGTCTGAATAGCGCATTTATTTTGTAGTGAGTTGAACCATTGAAATATAACATTTTCTCTATTTGTTGATACATCTCAACACATTGCAAACAAATCTATCATCACATAACAAAAGTAGAGTTAGAGTCAAATAAAATGAAAGGAAAATAATGCTCTTTTATTGGCTAAACATGATACATCTCATTGTTGTTGGTTATACACAAAAAAAAAATAATAAAATAAATAAATCAAGAGTGTGACCAGCCCCAACATTTGCGACTTTAAAAATAGCAATACTCAAATGAAAATAATAGAAACAAATGGGAGAAATATTTCAAAAAACAACATAATAAGAACCAAGGGTAGAAATATCTAATTGACAAACTAGAAAGAAAGCCAATTATGATTTAATCTAGGGAGAAAAATGACAACTTTATTGTATAATAGCGAGATATAATGGTTTGCCAAGAAGTAACTAATTCAAGTAAATTGGATTTTTAGTAATATCAATAGAGATAAGAGCAAAACCAAACAAAAAGAAACCCTTAACTTGTCAAATTTTGTTGTTAATCAAGAGATTGTGACCATCTATATTAATCATAATTTATTTATTAACCTAATTTTGTTCTAATTTTTGTTCTAATTTTGCTCTAATTTTCCCTAATTCTAGCATGACAATATGAACAGACCATAATTTAATCGTAATTTGCCCTAATTTTACCCTAATTTTGTCTCAATTTCATCCTAATTCTAAAATGACAATATGAATACACTCTAATTTAGCATTAATTTATCCTAATTTTATCCTAATCTTTCAAAAAATTACAAAAAATGGAGGAACTAATATAGCAACAACAATATCAGTGTATTCCAAATTGCAAAAAAAATAAAGGAACTCACCTTCGCAGAAAATGGAGCTCATGTCACGATGAGGAGACAGACACCAACAGCATGCGGTGAGGAGAGAGAGAGAGAGAGAGAACCTTTAGCAGAGAGCGATATCTACCACCTTTCTTCGATGTTGGAGCGGCAACAATGGCGTCTGTTTCAAGAGGCAGTTTCAGTAGCAGTGGCAAATGGGGAAAGCAGTAGAGAGAAAAGAAAGAAGAGAGAAAAGGAGGAGCAAAGGTCAAATCATGGGTTTTCAAGGAATTTCCCGATGTTTTGCTTTGAAAATGTTGGGAAATGCTGAATATCCTGATATTTTTAATTAAAAATGTTGATCTTTACTCTTTCTCAACATTTGACTAAATATCGGCATAGGTTAAAGATTTGCCAACATTTATTAGAAATGTTAGTAAAATTAAAAGCATTTACCAATAATTTTAGCTAAAACGTCGACAAAAATTCCTGTCACAGCTCATTTTAGCTTGGAAACTACTTTCCCAACATTTTTGTTTATAAATATCATAACTTTTTTTGCCGATAGTTCCATGAGAAAACGTCAGGAAAAACAAAATAGTGGCAACATACACTTTAAACGTCGAGAATGAAGCAATCAGGAAAAAAAAAACCCTACTTTTTGTAGTGATCTTTCTAAGATACAATGAAGAAATGGAGGGCTATAAGTTGTACAATCCAATAACTCAAAAGATGAACATTAGTCAAAATGCTACTTTTGATAAAAATGGAGTATGAGATTGGTTGGAAAAAGAAAAAGGATTGTTGCGGGTATTAGTAGCTGTAAATAAAGAAGTAGAAGTAGATAATCAAAATGATAAGCCACCTATCAAGTAATGCACAACCATCTTCACATATGAGTCCTACTGAGTCAACTTCTCATGTATTACCTTGTAAATATCCACAATGAGAGCGTCATCCACTTGCCCATTAGCAAGATTATGACATTGGCAAAGATAATGATCCTGCTGATCATAGTGAGGGAGACGTTACCTATTATGCTTTATTTGGAGATTGTGATTCAATGAGAGGAAGTAGCCAATGATAATTGTGGACTAAAGCAACGAATGAAGAAATTAAAGCGATTGAGAAAAATAATACAAGAGAGTTAACTACTCTTCCAAATGCAAAGAAGTCAATTGGTGTTAAGTGGGTGTACAAGAGAAAGTCCAAGCCAAATGGAGAAATAGATTGCCTAAGCTGCCGTTAGTTGCAAAAGGGTACAAGGAAAAACCTCGAATTGATTACTTTGAAGTGTTTGCTCATGTTGCAAGATTGGATACACTACGTTTGATTATCTCCCTTACTACTTAAAATCATCCGAGAATATTTCAAATAGATGTCAAGTTTGAATTCTTGAATGGTGTACTTAGAGAAGAAGTCTATATCGAGCAATCACCGACTATTTTTTTTTAAAAGGAAGAGAATAAGATCTATAGGTTAAAAAAGGCACTTGTGGATAGAAACAAGTGCCTTGAGCATGTTTTACTCATATTAACATATACTTCAATGATAATGGTTTTTATAGAAGTCCGTAGGAGCACGTTTTTAATCTTCATCCGTGATAATTCTAAATTACTAGCAGAAATAGGGAGACTATGATAGTACAATTTGAAATGACAAACATGTGTCGAATGTGTTACTTCCTAGGCATTGAAGTTAAGAAGGAATTTTTTATCTCACAATAGAAATACACAGGATATGTTTTCAAGAGGTTCAGGATGGAAGCATGTAAACCAATATTGACACCAAATGAAGAAAGATTGGTTGGAAGTCTTAAGGTACCTAACACTAACAAGACTTCACAATGTATGGAGTTGGACTTATAAGCACGTATATGGATTCACCACCACAATCTCATTGGCAAATTTTGAGATTTATTGAAGGTACAATCGATGATGACATTAGGACGTTTCTCCCTCAGCGATGCGTTATATTGGATCCCAAATATAGCGACAAGTTAATAAGGAATCCTAAGATGAGAATAAATAAGTTAGTCCATGAAAATAGAATTTGCTTAACCACTTGGAATATAAGATTTTTAATTGGTAAGTTAGGAGAGATAGGAGAAATAATGAATATACGAAAAATTCATATTATTTGTCTTCAAAAAACTAAGTGGGTTGGGGAGAAAGCTAAAGTAGTAGAGATTTATGATCATAATATTTGGTATACAGGAAGAGATAGAACTAAGAATGTGGTAGGCATAATTATACGTAAGAATCTATTAGATGATATAATAGAGATAAGAAGAAAAAGAGACAAAATTATATTCGTCAAGTTAGTAGATGGAGAAAACGTAGTTAATGTAGTCAATGTGTATATGCCCCAAATAAGCATAGATGTAATTACTAAAAGACAATTTTGGGAGAAGTTGGTTGAATTTATTCAAACTATACCTAAAAAAGTATGTACCCAGTGCCGAAACTCCCACATTGTGGGGTATGGGGAAGGGAATACCTAGGCAACCTTCCCCTTGCTTTTTTTTGCAAGAAGGCTGAACTATTTATTGGAAAAGACTTAAATGGGCATGTAGGAGAGAGGAATGAAGGATTTGAAACCGTACATGAAAACTTTAGATTCGGTAGTAGAAATGAAACATAAGGTACTATTTTAGAATGTTATAGCATTCGATTTAGTAATTATAAATACTACTTTTAAGAAAAAAAGCGCACTTAGTTACGTATAAAAGTGGGTTTAATATTAGTCAAATATATTTCTTCAGAATGACTTAAAAGAATTACAAAATTATACTGGGGGAGAGTGTGACAAGTTAGCATAAACTCCTTATTTTAGATATATGTATGTCTAAAAGGCGAAAAAAGTATTATTCAGTTGTAGCGCCAAGAATTAAGTGGTAGAATTTAAAAGAACAAAATGTGATGACTTTTAAAAATAAATTAATTCAAATAGCAAATTAGTTCACTAATAATAATTTGAAAAATAATATGCAAAAAGATATCTACTAATATTAAAAGTACAGGTAGGGACGTTCTTGGTGTAAAGGGTCAAACCCCCAATAAGCAAGGAATCATGATGGCGGAACAAAAAAAATATAAACTGTTATCCATATCAAACGAAAGTGTTATAAGAATCTTAAAAGTAATAGTAGTAGCGATATATATGAAAAATACAAAAGTGTAAAAAAAGATGTGAAAAAAATTATCTAAGAGTCAAATAGTAAGATATATAATGAACTATATAAGAAATTGGAGACTAAAGATGGAGAAAGAGAGATCTATAGGATTGCTAAGCTAAGGAAAAGAAAATGTAAAAATTTAAATGGTGTTAGGTGTATTAAGAGTGATAACAATAATATGATGATATAAGAAAGCGTTAGAAGAATTATTTTAATGATTTCTTTAATGTTAAGATTATAATAGATATAGAAAATATCGAAATATCAGTAGAAGAGATTAATAAAGATTTTGAACATAAGATTCATCCCCATGAAGTAAACGAAAATTTAAAGAAAATGAAAAATAATAAAAATATAAAATCAGATATCATTCCCATAAAAGTGTGAAAATATTTGGGTGAATTTGGTATAACAATATTAACAAATATTTTCAACAAAATTTGGTAAATTAAGAAAATGTCCTAAATATGGAGAAAGAATATAATTGTACTGCTATATAAAAATAAATGAGACATACAAAATTATTCCAACTATAGAGAAATTAAATTTATGTGTCATACCATGAAATTATGGGAGAGAGTGATAAAATATAGATTGAAATTGAAGATAAATATATTTCAAAATCAATTTGGATTTATGTTAGGAAAATTCACTACGAAAACAATCCACTTGTTAAAACATTTGATGAAAACATATAGAGTACAGAAAAGAGACCTACATATGGTATTTATTAAACTAGAAAAAATATATGATAGGATCCCTAGAGACGTATTGTGGTAGGCGCTGATGAAAAAAACGATCTCCTTGAAATCTATTAATCTCATTAGAAATATGTATGAGGGAGTTGTAACTAGTGTAAAAACTTGTTGGTGTTTGAGCGACAGCTTCTTTATTAACATTGGACTCCACCAAGTTTCAACGTTAACTCCCCTTCTCTTTGTAATAGTGATAGACGAAATCACAAAAAATATTCAAGATAAAATACTTTGGTATATACTTTTGCAGATGATATAGTGTTAGTTGATATAACTAGAAAGGGTATTAATACTAAATTAGAGTTATAGAAAGATATACTAGAATTTAAAGAGTTTAGATTGAATAGATCAAAAATCGAATATATAGTATGTAAATTTAACAACAATTATCGGAATGACGAATAAACAATTAAATCAGATGGACAAAATCTATCAAAAAGTGATCGATCTAGATATCTAGGTTTTATCATTCAAAATGATGACAATATAGATACAAATGTGAACTATAGGATTCAAGCGAGTTGGATGAAATGAAGAAGAGTATCGGCAGTTATTTGTGATCTCACGATACCACTATATTTGAAGGGAAAGTTCTATAGAACCGCAATTAGATCTGTACTATTGCATGGTTCTGAGTGTTGGACAATTAAACAACTAGAAGAATAAAAGATGGTTGTAACAAAAATGAAAATATTTAGATGGATGTATGATAAAACTAAAATAGATAAAATTAAACTGAAGAAATTTGTAATAATTTAGAAATTAGTTCAATTGTGGATAACATGCGAAGTGTCGTTTAAAATGGTTTTGACATATGTAAAGAAAACCAAAAGATACACCGATTATGAGAATTGAAACTTAAATATAAGAAATTTAATAAAATGTAGAAGTAAATCGTTAAAAATTTAGATACAATTTATTCGTAAAAATATGATAATTAAGATTTTAGACGAAAAAATAGTTTTGGATATAAATGAATGGTGTAGAAGAATTCACACAAATTAAACTAATATATTTTATATATTTATTTATTTATTTATTTTATATTAATTTATATTATTTTTTTGATTTTTGAATCTTTTATCCTTTCTAAATTTGTATTTTAGATGATGGATTTTAAATTTTATGATTAACATTTAATTTGTTATCGTTGTTTTATAATCGGTGATGGCATATTTTGTTACTGCTAACGGATAGAGCTGGTTGGATAGACTCGCAACGATTGGGCAGGTGACATTGAAAACTGAAAAAGTACTTTAGGGTATGCTTTTCATCTAGCTTGATATGTATTTTCTTCGTCATCTAAGAAACAAGTAGTTGTCGACAGAGACATAATATATAGCGACAGGGCCACTCAAGCAATTTGGTTGCGAAGAATGCTCTGGGAGCTTAAAACACGTCAAGAGGATAGTCCTATGAAAATATTTTGCGACCAACAAATTAATGATTGCTTTAATTGAAAATCCAGTTTTTCATGGTCGCATTAAAGGCATCGACATAAGACATCACCACATTGGAGAGTTGGGGAAAGACAAAAAGATCATGGTTGGGTATCGTGCTTCCGAAGATTAAATAGCTGACATTTTTAGGAGACCATTCAAAGCAGAGATATTTTTGAAGTTGAAGAAAATGCTTGAAATGGCCAAATCGAATTTGAGGGAGACGTTAGAAGTCAAATTTAATTTGGTCCAAAAAAGAAGGAAAGACAATGCCAAAGGCAATTAGAATTTGGTTTTCAATGGTAAGGATGTGAGCTGTCAACAACTGGTTCATTAACTATAATTTTGTTATGCTAAACCAATTATTGTAGGCCACGAAAATGAGTCAAATAAAACGACTAACAATACACAGGTGAGACCAACTCATCCTGATGGCCAAATTTGGCCGATGAGAAACAAATTCTTAGTGCTTATGAAATTATTTGATCATATCAACCACGATTGGCACAATAAATAAAAGTATTAAATTATTTAATCAAATTTCAGATTTAAAATTTTATAAATAAAAAATATTTTATTAGGAGAGTTCCGTTCTAAATTGATTTTAATAATTTTCGAATCAAATTAGTCAAAATATAATTTTAAATATCGATAGATTATTAAAAAAAAAAGAAAGTATTTGACCATAACCGGCTATGGATTTTTGAGAATGATGTGTCTTAAAAATTACTACAAATTGTTGTATTTACTTTCAATCAAATAAGTTTTTCTTGAGTGGTTTGATGTATATATTTTTTTGATTTGGCAAATCAATGCTTGCTATTTAAAAGGCTTGTGCCAACATCCCCAAGAAATCTCTCAATCTCTCTCTCTCTCTCTCTCTCTCCCTCCCCATCATCACTATATATATCCATGGTAGGAAAACTAAAGCTAATAGGCCCGAGATAGACTTCTCTTCTTCCTTGCAAGACAAGATTCGCCCACCAAGTCCCCAGTAGTTTCTATCACACATCCTTGTTAACATCACCAAGCCAAACCAAGTCGTCGCCGCGGACTAGTACTCGCCTAAGAATCATTTCCTAATTTGGTTCCTGTAAAAGTGGAACCAAATGGTAATTAACACAGTCTTCACGTGGGAGGCCATCAAGACGGCTGAAATTATTATTAAAAAAGAATAACAAATTTGGTTACAATCATGAATCAATTAATTCAATTCAATGTAAAGTGGCACGCATTTCAAAAAGTACCTAACTAATCTTCGAATGTGCCTTTTTTTATGCTCAAATAATTTTATTTATATTTCTTTTATTTTTTAAAAATTTAAAATATTGGATAATTGATTCAATAACTATATAATCATATTTTTTTAAAATAAAATTTTGATTTTAAATTTTATGTATAATAAAAATAAATATAGTTTTATCTTTTAAAAAATTAATTCGATTAAAATCTAATTTAATCGGATCTAATATAATTTATATTTAAAAAAAAAAATCTCGACCCTTTTGCTGAACTTGCTCTATTGAGATCCACTTCAAACAAAAACAAGGGCTTTTCTCAAACAAAACAACAAACTATTGACACACTTTCCTGGTCTTTCTGACTGTCAAATGTTGTCTGCACCAAATAACTCTGCTCCAGCAAAATCTCAGAATACAATGCCAATTCACTTTCGACTAAGGTTATTTCTGTCATTTTATATTCGCAGCCGCCATTATTTCCCCCACTACGTTACTAACGTCCCCGTAATTCTAAACATTTAACGGGCCAAAATTATCATACCACAAATTCTCCCTCTCCCATCTCACCTACGTATAAATTCACCTTCCCCACTCATCATCCTCATCACCACTTCCTCCTTCCAACTCAAGCTAGCTCACCGAACACTCTTCCAAGCACCTTCAAGCTTATCCCAAATGGCGGAAAAAAATGGAGAAGCCCTAATCGACTCAAATGCCCTAATTGCCAGAGCACTTTTTCGCGCCGGCGTCGATCACATGTTCGGCGTCGTCGGAATTCCTGTCACCTCGCTCGCTAACAGAGCCGTGGCTCTAGGAATCCGATTCATTGCCTTCCACAACGAGCAATCGGCGGGGTACGCAGCCTCAGCTTATGGGTACTTGACGGGTCGGCCCGGAATTCTCCTCACTGTCTCGGGTCCGGGCTGCGTCCATGGGCTCGCGGGCTTGTCGAATGCGATGGCAAACAATTGGCCCATGGTATTGATTTCTGGGTCCTGTGATCAGAGAGATTTTGGGAAAGGGGATTTTCAGGAGCTTGATCAGATTGAAGCTGTTAAGCCCTTTTCGAAATATTCGGTAAGAGTTACTGATATCTCTCAAATTCCTGATTCGGTTTTCGATGTTGTTTATCGGGCCGGGTTGGGCCGGCCTGGTGGGTGTTATCTGGATTTGCCTTCTGATGTGCTTCATCAGAGCATGTCTGAAGTTGAGGCCGATAGGTTGCTAGATTCTGCTTTTGAAAAATTTAGGGTTTTTGAAGTAGTGAATGGGAGTGTTGGAAATTTGGAAATCGGGAATGCTGTTTCTTTGCTTAGGAATGCTCAGAGGCCTTTGGTTGTGTTTGGTAAAGGTGCAGCCTATGCAAGAGCCGAAAATGAGCTGAAGAAGCTTGTGGAGTCTACAGGGATTCCTTTCTTGCCTACTCCAATGGGGAAGGGCTTGTTGCCTGATAACCATTACCTTGCAGCGACTGCTGCTAGGTCGGTTGCTATTGGTCAGTGTGATGTTGCCCTTGTTGTGGGTGCAAGGCTCAATTGGTTGTTGCATTTTGGAGAGCCACCTAAGTGGTCCAAGGATGTGAAGTTCATTTTAGTTGATGTGTCGAAGGAAGAGATTGAATTGAGGAAACCCCATTTGGGTTTGGCTGGGGATGCCAAGAGGGTGTTGGGCCAGCTTAATAAGGAGATCAAGGATGACCCTTTTTGTTTGGGAAGATCTCATCCTTGGGTTGAGGCAATTTCAAAGAAGGTGAAGGATAATGTGTCAAGAATGGAGGCGCAATTGGCAAAAGACATTGTGCCTTTTAATTTCCTTACGCCAATGAGAATTATTAGAGATGCAATTCTAGGAATGGGTAGCCCTGCTCCAATTTTGGTTTCAGAAGGAGCAAACACAATGGATGTTGGTAGGTCAGTGTTGATTCAGACAGAACCAAGGACTAGGTTGGATGCGGGGACTTGGGGGACAATGGGTGTTGGTCTGGGCTATTGCATTGCTGCTGCAACGGCTTCACCTGGCCGGCTTGTAGTTGCTGTCGAAGGTGATTCGGGATTTGGGTTCAGTGCCATGGAAGTTGAGGTTTGTGCTCTTACACTCTTAAACTCCATGCATAACTGCTACTAGCTAAAAAGGACACAATGGTCTAAAACTGCTACATTTTGGGTGAGGAGGGAGTATCCATAGTTACTAAAAGGATTCAATTTGAAATAATTTGTGGTCCATTTTTAGTCATTTCCAATAACATTTCTTCAAAACAAAATTTTGTGTCTTGTTATCTATTAAAATAACTACCAGCACCCTTTTTTATTATAATTGCATATGTGGGCACACGAGTAGGGTAGTCATGTCTCTTATAGCTAGTTTTAGGAGAAGAAGATTTAGTTTCTTGTTAATTTTATAGACATGCCATATTGATTTTCTAGATGATGTTATCTTTAACTCTTCTTGTAGTAGACAACATTCCTACATGTATATTGTAAGGAAAATTTTGGAAAAGGATTTTGGTTGAGTTCTAGCAGTAATAAATTTCTGATCTACCATAGTTGCATGGTACTTTAAAACTGCTTCTAATCTGCTGTGATTATTCTAGCATTGTTGGCCAAACAAGGAATCTTGACTTGAAAGTAGAAGTGTATGAAATAGAAAAATTTCCATGATAAGGATATTTGAAATAGTGATGAGAATCTTAAAACTGTAGTTGTATACATGATTTGTACTACATTTAGAACTGAGGTTGTCTTCTTTGTCTCATAGCCAATCTATGACAGATGGGGACTCACTATGTTATTGATGTAACTCTCATTTTCAAAAATGTGCTTGTTTGATAAATTTTTGGTCCCAAACACTTGATGCTTCACATTTTCTTGCTGTCATGATTGGTTTTTTAATTCTTGACCACATAACAGGTTTAAAAATTATCTTATCCTAAATGACGTTTAGTTATTTAGTTTTATCCTTACATAAGGTTGAATGGCTAATGTTCCTATATTGCAGACGGTAGTCCGTTACCAGTTGCCAGTAGTAGTAGTTGTTTTTAACAACAGTGGTGTGTATGGTGGTGACCGGAGGAGTCCTGAGGAAATTACTGGGCCATACAAAGATGATCCTGCGCCAACTTCTTTTGTCCCCGGTGCGGCATATCATCTTCTAATTGAGGCCTTTGGCGGTAAGGGCTATCTTGTTGGAACACCTGATGAACTCAAGTCTGCACTTCATGAGTCATTTTCTGCCCGAAAGCCTGCAGTGATAAATGTCACTATTGATCCTTATGCTGGTGCTGAGAGTGGGAGGTTACAGCACAAAAACTGATGTATGCTTTAACTGCTTCATCAAGGTTCAATGGTTTGGTAGCTGCTGCATAAGTTGTTCGTGTTCAATGTGCAATGATATATATATCTGAACTAGCTTTATACTACTGCAAGTGATTTTCTTTTCCTCTTCTTTTGTACCATTTTTGCACCTTAAGTGCCTTTGAATGAGTACTTAACAGATGGCGTTCCCACGAAAATGTAGTGCATGCATAATGAATTGTTCTGTGGCTTGAAAAGAGATGCATAATGAGTTCTTAACAAATGAATTATAATGATGCTTGTTGGAGGTGGGTTTTACTATACAAATAATTGCTCTGTTAACTCGAGTGAGGGACCGATATTGATGAGGCATCAAGGCCTTCGTGGATGGTGAGATCTATAAATATCGCTAGAGGGTGTTTCAGTGGAGGAGATTACGACGCTTAAGTCAGAAAGAACGGTAATGAATAATAAGAACAGATTGAATAGAACTATAAAATAGCTCCGTGTTGTTTCTATGTGATAAATATTGACTCACTGACTGTATCTGGCTGGTTGTCTATACTGAATATATATAGTATGCATGCATGACAAGTTTCTTATGCGTTTAGAGACTATAATAAAAAATCTTTAAAAGATTCATAATCCTATTGATTAAGGGAAGTTCAAGTGATCACGGAGATTTCATATCTTGATGAAAGTGATTATTAAGTTTTGTTTTCTTATTGAGAAAGGTTTTCCTCATATTAGTAGAGGTTCATATCAAATTAATAAAAATTTAAACTTATTAGAGATTTTATTTCTCATTAGATGATCACGTGTTGAATTTATTGCATAATGAGAATTATTTCCGTATTAACAGAGAGGTGAAGAGGCGGCATCCTTAGAGGGTAAGACCAAGAGGGCACTTAAGCAAGAGACTGAAAGCTTATTTGGTTGTTCACGGGCCTTATGGCTATGGTCTAGTGGACTCAATAATTCGCAGCTTTTGGATAATGAGCCTGTTAGATTATGTACCATTCAACGTTGATATGAATGGTGGGTACCTTATGAAGTATGTCCAAGAACATGTTTGGTCTAACCTCTCTTTTTGGGCGTTAAAAGCTTTATTTTTGGATAAATTAAAATGTGACAGCCCAAAATTTTGGATTAAAATAACAAAATGAAGATAATTTTGTGGTTCATATTTTAATTAAAAAAAGCCCACAGAGAAGATAAGTAAAATCTTTCTTAAGGTCTCTCTCTCTCTCTCCTGTTTTCTTGATTAAAAAAGGTTTTTCGATCAGATTTAAAAAAAATTGTTTTGCCTAAATTTTAGTTTTAAATTGTTTTCATTATTATTATTATTTTTTAAGTTAGGAGAAAAGGTACTAATAATAGTGCTAAATTAGAGGTTATTTTATTTTTAGTGCGGCTGAATGGGGTTTCAAATTTTCTTGAAAGCTCTGTGGATTCAAGTTGATTTATGTTTTAAATTTTAGTGTTAAATTTTCTTAACTAAATTGTAAGATATTCTTAAATATTTTTGGATCCTTATTTAACTATTAATTTCTCTTTTTATAGCTAAATTTTGAAATGGGTGCGAATTTAGTAACAATGCAGAGTCTTTGCTAGGAACAGGTTCGAGAAGCAGGAGAAACAATGAGGTCATGCAACAATTAGAAAGTTAGAGGATCGACCATTATTGGGCACCCCTAATTGGAATTAATATTTAACTAACGTGATGGAGTTCTAATTGAAGTGACATAGGCAGAATTGCCATCCCTTTGGCACATATTCCCAAAATTTTTAACCGAACAAAATGACAGCAAAGATGCAGTTTGTCGATGTTTTGAAACGTCGGTAATCCTGTGCTTTCCTGATGTCTATCGTCCGGAAAATGTTCAACAATTTTTTCTCTATGATTTACTATTAGAAAATAAGATATTAACGGCACAAATATTCGTTGTTAATAATAAAAATTCAATCATTAAAAAGTATTATTAAAAAAAATATCCAACGTTGAAAATCTCCTCATTAAATATTAGCAATAAAAAACTATCCGTTGTTTAATTTTTCGACAGATTAACGACGAAAATTTACCGTGACTAAAACATTCTATCGCTAACCCGTCACTGCGATATACATATACTTTGAAATTAATAATTATTTATTAAGAAAATGCTCAACTTACAAATCGTCTCAATTAACTTTCAAATTTTTGTTCATGTCTTTTTTCTATTCTACTCAAAACAACGATATAACACTTTCAATCGATATAAAAAGTAAACAGTTATCAAAATACTTACTCTATAAATTCATTGAATTTAATACAATTCAATATAACACACACACACACACACATATATATTTTTGATACCATGGCTATGCCACCAACCCAATATCCGAGATTTCGTCTCGACTAATCTGGGTCGATCGCTTGCAGGACTCAATTGAGGAGGCTGGTCTTTCAGCACTCATTTTTCCGTTCCCATGAGAATCGAACTCCCGATCATGATTAAGGGACGTCAGTCTCTGAACCAATTATACTATCAGACGTTGGTATAACACATATATTATTACAGTATTGTATTCTTATTTAGATCAAAATGTCTAATGATATTCCCTAATTGCTCAATCTGAGAGAGAAAATATTGATAATATTCTCATAGATTGAATAGCTCCCTCATTATTATTTCGAGGGAGTGGGTTCAATTTTATTTCAATATGGGGTTCAAAATATAAATAATAAAATGTTTAAATCTTCTCAATAATATAGCTCTCATATATGAAACTTTCAACGCATGTTCGATATCGCACTTTTTTTTTTAATCGAAATATACATCTAAAAATTAATTCATTGTAATTATAAAATGAATATATAATGTCAATTGGATAGAAATTCTAGACATTATCTCTGAAATGGATATATCCATTTGTATTTAATGAATCCTCCCACCTTGGTTTCATAGTTAAGTGAACAGACAAATACACTATACAATCAAAGAATGATGGGAGGAAGCATTTCTCAAGTTTATATAGTGTCTCAACTATATTTCTCTCCAATAACTCTATATGCTTAATGTACAACTCAACTAAATAAATTTCTAAAGAAATTACTGAGTTCTATTAAAGTATCCCAAATAGCATTAAGCACAAAGTCACAAAAAGCAATAAGGATCAATATCTGTATAAAGAAGTGACAATCATAGACTCTTTATCTCATAAATTTTACATTCCTCTAAACTCACACACCAAATCAAGTTTGAAGCATATCCATAAGAAAACTTTAAATTTTTCAACTAGCGACGTACATATAATATTTGATATTTATTTAATATATACAAAGCTTTTGGCTTCCAAGTTTTTCCATTCATTTCTTTCGATTCTAATTTAGGGCGTATGCAGTATAACCCTAAATCAAATTTAGCTTTAACACTGTCTTTAGTTTTTCCTTTTAACATCCATAACAAGATTAAACACGTTATCTAACACATTTTTTTTCAATATATATCACATCCAAGTTACAACGAATAAGAAGTATTTTTCAATAATACAACTCCCAAAATATATTTTTTTTCATTAAATTGTGTTCAACCTCAAAACTTTGAATAGTCAGTTTACTGCATTTTATTCCAAAAATAATATCAGGAAGATAAAATACTCGATAAAATATCTCTTCACTAGATAGTTGAGAAGGAGACTCATCAATCTCAACCTTTTTTAAAAAAAAATTTATCTTTTTACTTTTGATATTGATAATCAATAAGAAGAAATTGATGATGACAATAAAAATATGAACTCTTTCGACTATTAGCAAAAACAAAAGATTTCATGTGCTCCATGCAATAAGGGCAAACTATTTTTTCATGAGTGCTCCATTCGGACAAAAATGCATAAGCAGGAAAGTTATTTATTGTCCATATAGAAGTGCTGCCATCATTTGAAAGTTTTACATTTTTGAAATATCATAAGTGTTAACACTTTCGGTTCATAACATCTTTAATTTTTCAATCAAAAGTCTCAAAAAGATATCAATTTGCATATTCGGATTTCTTAGACGCAGGATATAAATCAAGCTCAGAAAAATGAAAGGCTACTTCATACACATAGAAACAGACAAATTATATGCAATAATAAATAATGGCCAACAAGAGTAAGGAGTTGTTAACAAACCAAAAGGATTAAATCCATCTGTGCATAACCTTAAGCAAATTTCAAGATGTAGAGGCAAAGAATAAATGAATACAATCAAAATGCTTCCATACTTCATCATGGGCCGAGTGTGTAACTACTTCATTATCACTACATTGATTTCTAACATCCCATATCATGTGCTCTAATATAATTCTTGACATGTAAAGCTTTTGAAATCTTGATATTTGAGACAAGTATCGTAACACTTTGTTTGGCATTTTCTTTTGTCTTTCACTGCATACAGTTTTTATTTTATATCGAGAATGATCAAATACCATACGCTCGATCTTATCCCAATTTTATTGATAATATAACATAAATAACTATCACAAATATCAATATTCTCATATCCAAATCCAAGTTTTTCACAGTTTCTTAACTCCGTAGGAATTACTTGTCAACTTGAATCTTTGGGTAATATGGTTTGTATAATCTCATTGATGCGATCATAACATGCTTTACTCATATTAAACACTGACTTGCAATTTAACAATTGTGATATAACTAACAACGTTATTTGCTTTTGGCACCAATTCCATAATGGGTTTTCAATATTTTTCAACAACTCATAAAATAATACCGCAATCAAATTAGGTGGCTAAGTATTGTTAACATTCATGTGATCATAATTGAAATTTCAATCAAATTGAGGGTTTAAAGCATCCATAACTATGAATCTATATGAAACCTCAATATCTTCTCTACGTCTAATTGATTGTCCTTTAATTGATTCTCTATTTTTAGCTTTTCCGTCACAAACCCATATGGTATAACCATTTACAAACTCTTTTGAGAACATGTGCACCGCGACATCACCTGAATTACAAAATTTATGATTCTGACGGTTGTGGTAATGACACCTAATGTTTAATCCTTTCATGAACTCATGTTGAGAATATGCAAAATTCAAGAACTCATTAACACCCTCAATAAATTCTTCTGTTAAGTACCCATTAGTTAAGCGACGATATATCCAACTATGATCAATGGACCACACTTCGAAGTACAAACTATATAACAAATAATAAATGTATTATTAGATTTCACTTTATGCAAAAAAAATTGTTATATAGTAAAGCATTTTTTTTTGGCTAAGTTGTTAAATTATAAATATTCTTTTAACATATACATAAGATGCATAGTATTATTAGATTTTATATGTTAGAAAAGAGAAGAAGGGCCCTATATAAAGGATACAAGAAAAATGCTAAGGATACATATAAATCAGTAAAATATCATAAGCATCCGGATAGGCTGGTTTGCCTATTCTAATATCAATAAGTCAGAATCATCCAGGACCATAAGAGATTTTTTATATTTTTTTGGGGTGGGGGAGGGGGAGACTTTTTTCCTCTTCATTACAGTCGATTCCGATCATCCAAATCAGCCACAATTAAATACAAGAAAAAACAACAGTATTCTCCCTCCAGTCACAACTTCAACAATCACGGTCCACTTATTGACATACAACGCAAGGAGAGAGAGAGAGAGAGAGAGAGAGAGTTCAGAATCTATTGCTGATTTTTATAATCATTTTCACTCTCTAAAAACCCCGACACATGGTGAGGATACTTCAAATGGTGTTTTCCACATAAAAATTCAAGGAAAGTTATTCCCCTCTCCTTCCACCTTTTCAACTGCAGATTCGATTTACTTTGATTTCCTATTTGGATTCAACTCAAGCTAGAAATTTGTATCACTACAATTTGACTAAAAATAATTAGCTTAAAAAAATTTGTATCACTATAATTTGACAAACAGCTAAAAACACATTCCAAATTAGTTTGTAGTATATCATTTCATTTAAGAAGTGTATTTCAGAGCCATCATCTGGGGACACATTATAGGATGACAAAAATGCTTGAGAATCGTTCCTGTGCTGCTTATAGCGTTAGGTATAAATTTATTCAAAGCCAAATTAACCAAGCATAGCATACAGAAATGGAGCAATTTTTTATGAATGCACAATGTTTCTTATCTAGAAATAAGCATTAGAATAAAGACAATGAAACTGCACAAATTCATATTCAAGTTGAAAATAATAATAATAATAAAATAAGACAAGAAAAAAAAGTATAGTATGACAGAAAATGAAAACATGCCTCATAGTAAAGCATCCAAAATATATAACATGATGCTTTAATTCTTCCCCTAAGCTGTAGAAGTTTTTGAATGACATAACACTCAAAAATTATGAAATTTAGTTTTATCAAACTTTCATGAAGACTTTGTTGGCTTACACAGTGCTGATTCCAAAAATTTAACGGGAGAGAGAGAGGGATTGTAGCAAGTAATACTCGTCAAAAGATTGAAGAGGGAAGGAAGTACCTAGTTGGATTGCATGATGGAACCCAGAGGACACAAAGAACTAAAAGGAGAGAGTAAAAAAGAAAAGTCTAGAAAGCTGGGATCATCCAGGCAATTTGCCACAATTGATTCGATGGATCACTTGCATTGAAGTACAACTGAAATCAGACGGCAAAAAAAATGGTCTGAATAAGCAAATGTCAACAAGAGCAAAGTCAAATTATATTGGGAGAAGGGGGAAGTACAAGATATAGAGGGCAGGTAGCAGAGGGGTGCAAAAAATTATAACTACAAGACCGATTACGGTAAACTCGATTAAGGTCAAAGGATATATATGCTGGCCTTCAGTGTTTTCTATTACCAACATCTAAGTAGCAGAAAGAAAAATGAAGTTGCCTTGCTTATGAATAGGGGTTCTACTTTCTCCGCTTGAATTCCATCAAGGTCGTAAAAGTCATAACAACTTTTCCACTGCCAGAGAAAACCAAATCAATAAACTTTATTCAACTGAACACTTCTAAATGCAACAAAAGTAAGATAAGCTCACCTGCCAATTTAGTCTTATTGCTCTAGGATAAAGTGCACCACTAACAAGAGCAACATCTCGCAGCAAAACAAATCCCACCAAACCAGCTAGAAAACCAAACAGACCAAGTGGGATGGTTTCTCAGTCTCCCCATTAACATAAGTATCTAGAGGCAAGGTGCACGTGAAAATATATTTTTAAGAAAGAACATAAAGTTGCAGACATTAAAAAACTTCCCACTGCGATCTGAACGACTTGGAAAAAGCACACTCACGCAAGATATGTAATCAATCTCTAAAAAAGTTGGGCCACTCACATGCTCTTCTATGCACTTACCGTGATATATTTTTTGGTCATTCTACAACATTTACAGTTTACATGATTGAATGGAAGGAGCACTTTCCAGGTGTAGTACAGATAAAGTGCACGAGTACAAGATAAGATTTAAGTTACTTGGACTGTTAAAGATCAAAGGGCACATGTGAAACAATTTGACCCTAAAAATTTAAGTTACTTGGCCCGTTAAAGAGCATTCAAACATTAGACTGTGTTATTGATTTGAGGATTGCACATTGCAAGCGAGAGAGAGAGAGAGAGAGAGAGATTCAAAATTGGTACTTCAAAACCCTAAAAAATAAAATCCAATTCTAAATATCTTGAACTTGAAGATTACTTTGGGAATTGCACTAGAGATGGAGAGAGATAGATAGAGAACGAGATAGACTTCACCTTAGGTCTGAAATTTGAGATGACGAAGAGACGGAGAATCGGCGAACGTCGTGGGAGAGTAAGACTGTGAGAGCGAAGAGAGCAAGAGATACAGCAAGCAAGAGAGACAGCAACCGTGTGAACCTCAATCCGGCATCACTCAATCTCGATTGACAGCAAGCGAGAGTGAGAGTGAGAGCGAGAGCGAGAGAGAAGGCGAGAGAGAGGGTGAGAGCGAAAGTGAAGAGACAAAGATGAGTCGATTTGCAAGGCAGAACACAAATTTTTTTTTTTTTTTTTTTTTTTTTTTTTGGTTTTTCAACGATACATGGACGGATGAGAGACGAAAAAAATAACTCTTCAAATTTCATCGTTAATCCCTCCCTCCTCAAGTATACAAAATAGTGTTTTAGACTTCCAATTGTAATAAATTAGTGACGAAAATATTTTTATTATTAATCCTTCACAAAGTGTTTCATAATAATACTATTGGTAGTATATTATGACCGATTAGTGATGGACTTCAATCTATCTTTAATATTATCACTAATCCATTATTAATCTGTCAAAAAAATAACACAGAATAATAATTAAGTTTTTGCCTATTTTATCGTCGTAATTAGCAATGAAGTTTTTTTATTACTAATTCTGTCACTAAATTTATCGCTGATCTCTCATTAATCTTTATCTTTTTAATTTGTATCGTCTAATATTAATTTATTGTAATTTTATCAATATTTATGATTTGATATCCTATTTTCTTATCATGTTTGTCTCCACCGTCCAACCATAAAGCAACGGATAGAAAATGTCAGGAATGAGAAAGAAAAAACTATCGGGAAATGTGAATTTTTTTTAGATAATTCTTGGCTCTTCAATTAATGGAGAAATCTCAATGAAGTTAGAATTCTTAATTAAATCCTCACAATTATTTGATTAGAGTCTACTTTTGGAGAAATCTCATAGGGTTGCTAGAATTATGAGGGTAGAATTCTGAAATTATCCAAAAAGTTATGAAATCTGATTGATGGCTGAATTCTTAACTAGACCTTAAGAATCTCCTCTATTCTTAGACGAGGTATACTTGTAGCTCATGATAATCACATACACTAAAAAATATTAAGGTCACAAATTTTTTGTTTTCTCTCTATTTTGAATTTTGATCGAGTAAAAGGGTGAAAAAGAGATAGTAAGGTAATTATGTTATTTAGACGTTATCATCTATGATGTACAGAAACTTTTAACACTAAACTTTTCAATTTTTAAAATACTTTCTGACGTAAAATTAATTAATATTTATACAAAAGGTTTATATTTTTTATATTTATATATTTTTTCATATTTAATGAATTATTTTTTTATTTTTATGTTTTTTGTCTTGATATTAATAATTACATATTTGATTATTTTAACTTTTTTTTATATAAAATATGGATATTCTATTTATTTCTTTAAAATAATTAATATTTAAATAAAGATCCTTATATTTTTATATTATGCGTCTGTCCATGTTTTCTTTATATTCTTATAAAATAAATTTTTTTATATCATTTCATATTTACTTTCATTTCCCATTTTCATTTCTATTTCTGTTCAACCTAAATCACCATAAAAACTTCCGCACATGATGAGATCAAATATTGGGACCTAGAAACCAGCATAGATCACTACTTTCAAAAACCTTAAATTATATTGGGGGCACCATACTGAAAAATAGGGGTGAATACTATTTGGTTAAAATTAAAAAAAAAAATTATTTTTTTTTGGAATCACTTTTTATATTTCAGTTTATTCAGTTTTTATTTTATTTTTGAGTAAAATCAAAATTTAATTTGATTTATTTGGTTTATTTGGACTTGTGGAAGCCGCAGGACGCTGCATTCACAAAGGGTTTGTTACTCTTACTTGCTGGGCAGGAGATCCTCGGAGAAATTTTAATTTTTCAAAATTTTCATGGACATGTAATTCTTAGATAAGACTTGATTAAGTGCTCGTCAATCTTCCCCTCACCTAGTCAAAATAATAATAATAATAAAATTGAGGTTAATCTATGATAAAAGAAATTAACATGACTCCGATACCATATTAAAGACTATATTAAAAATTGAATTAATTTAACTCTGATACCATATCAGAGATAAAAAGTAATATAATAATATGAAATCCAATACTCTATTATTATAATAAAGTATTACAATATGTTGGTTTATATAGAAAATTTATAGTAACAATATGAAAATAAATATATATTATAATGTAAAAACAAATAAAATCAAATATTCTCAATTGATTTGATTTCGATATATAATATTTTCTCAATATTTTTAAAATATATGATTTTTTCAAACAATTTGCTTGTTCAGACAGAAAATATGAAAAAAAGAAAAATGAATTGTTATGGACAAATTATTACATGGTCCAAAAAAAAACTATTAGTATTTTATCCTGATATATAAATTTCTATGTTGCCCCCTTTATTTGTTCTTTTTCTTTATTTATTTTTTACATAAAAAAAAAGATTTAAGCATTTTGAGTCAGCATAAAACTCTGTTCCTTTATTAATAGTTATATATACGAAATTATATTTTTATAAATAGGCAGCACAAATTACAAACTAATCCATAATCAGATAAAAATAACAACATATTTGAACCTCTGTCATACTATTCCTAGATGATGTAGTTGTAGAGTTTCCAGCTGATGATAAAATAAGTATAACTAGAAAGAATCATTCAAAACCAATGTGTAACGTGGGAACTTTAGATTATCCTTTCCCAGTTGGTTTAGGATTAGTCCTTGGAGAAACCGATTGACATATATATTCATACAAACCCTACAAACTGCATACAAAATCGGGTCGGTGCATCCTCTCTCCATCGATCATGAATCATAACATCGCGGTGATTTTACGATTGCTAGCAGCATTTGCATCAGTAGTAATCTTATATTTTACGGTGTTCGTCATCTTGTATTATATTGTGTCTGCCATCATGACGCGATGGGAGACTGCACTATTTGTGTTTGAAGAAGAAAGAGCACGACATCCAAGCGAGGAACAAGTGAGAGAATCCATGATTGAAATTGTTATAGGGAAGGATGATGGAGGTTCAAAAGGAGAGAACTCTGACAGTAGGTGTGCAGTTTGTTTGGCCGAGTTTAAGTATGGTGAGTTGTGTAGGGTTACTAAAGGGTGCGGTCATTGGTTCCATGGACCCTGCATTGATGGGTGGGTTGCTGCATGCAGGACAGACTATCCTAGCAGAGATTTGAACTGTCCAATTTGTCGGAGACATCTTCTTGTTGTATAGACTTGGTTCAAGTGCTTAAGACTTTTATTTTTATTTATTTTTTGAATATTTTCTAGTCTTTATTTTTTCTGAGACAAGATTCATAAGAGGTATAAAATTACAAATGTAAGCAAATAAATGTTAAATTTAGAGAAAGTTGGAAGGACTCATACCAAATCAACTAAAGAAATTGATTACAAATAAGATTAAAACTATATTAATTTGATTTTTTCTGAATATCTTCTGTATTTACTAAATTAAATCGATTACAACTTGCAAGGTGAGAGGGTTGGGATTTGAAGAATACCACGTAACATTCAAAGGATATGAAAATTAAGGATAAGATTCAAATCCATATAAATTGTTTAAATTAATATAATGAAAATAGTGATCCGTGTGAATAAAATTTTCAAAATAAAATAGTTGTCAAATCAAGTAAGAGTTATAGATTTTGTGAAATCTATATCAAAGATTTTTATTCCGAATTGAATTCTGATTCCCATACTAGATTTATTTCTGAATATCTTCTCTCTCTCCTTGCTTTACCAAAAAAAAAAAAAAAGCATTAAACACTTATCATTTCCAAAAATTCTCCGATTCAATTTGCTCAGGACTCTTGTTCTTCACTCTTTGTCAAACTCCAAAATACCCTGCAACATTATCTAGTTATTAAATTATTCTTTTCAAACTGAATTTCTATATCCTCACTCAATCAAAAAGGAATTTTATAGTCATGCATTATTACTTTCACAAATATAACGTTGTACTATAGAAAATGGTCATAGTTTGTTTTTTCAAATATTTCTGATAATGAATTTTTTCTAAATAAGTTTTTGAAATAAAACTGTTAAATGTAATTGTTAAAAGTATTAACTCATAAACTCTGTATTTGTTCATTCTTTTTACAACATTCAAGTTTATAAATCACATATGTAAGCAAATATATTTTAATTTTCTTAATTTATTAAAATTATGATTAATTAGGTTTTTTTCCCAAAAAATTTTCCCTCTATTAAATGAGATAGTATGAAATTATTTACTCGAGTCGATGTTAGTAATTTACTAAAGACCCAGCACGCCCCAAATTTTCCAATGTTACAAAAGCAATAGCTATGCTTAAGATTTTTCTGGAACCCGAATATGTATTAATACTCATAAAAAATTTATAATTATTAATTTTTATTCAATAATGATTATTTCTTGTGAAATAAAAAGATAAAATAATTGAATTCGTCCGCTTTCATGGCATACATATTAGATTCATAATGATTATTTCTTGTGAAATAAAAAGATAAAAACAAGTATTATTTATCACGTATCACAATATATTTTATTTTTTAACCTGATGATGACATGTACTTTTGTTTATTCAGAATTCAAATTTGATGAATTTAAAGACAAAAGTATATGCACAATTTTATTAAGAAAATTTTATTCTGAGTTTCCTTTGAATAAGACAATAAATCTATATTTACAACATCATTCCAGAATCTACTTGGTGGCATGTGTTTGGTCAAGAGATCAATCGACATACAATCAGTGATAATGTATTGGATTACAACTTTATTTTTTAATATTCTTTCCCTAATTGTTAAGTATTTTATGTCGATATATTTAGTTCAAATACCACTTTTATTATTCTTAATAAAAAATATAGCAACTGAATTGATATAAAATACACATAATGATTTAGGTAAAGAATTTAAAACCCTAAATTCATATATGAATCTTTTGAGCCACATCACGTATGACGTAGTCTCAAAACACGCCATGAACTTAGCTTTCATAGTAGAGGTCGTAATCAAAATTTGTTTAACACTCCTCCCCAATACAGCTCCACCGGCCATCATGAAGATATAATCCGATATTGATTTTTAGGAATCAATACAGTCGGCAAGTTCCAAATCTGAGTACCTAACTATTTCTAGACTATCGGTTCTTCTGTACACTACAAAACAAATGCATTTTTCAGACGGACAAAAACCGTTTGCTAAACATACTAAAACCGTCAGCAAAACTTTCTCCAACGGATACGCTTTCAGTCGGCTATACACCAGTCGGGATAGATCTATCTTGACGGTTTTGATGACCGTTGGAGCATGTGATTGATTTATAATGACGGTTAGAAAAGTATTAGTAAAAATATTATTTTTTATCATCGGTTTCAAAATATCAGTAAAAATTATTAGGTTTTATCGTCGGTTATCACATGTGTTAGGAAATGTTACTATCTTTTATCGTCAGTTATCACAACTGTTAAGAAATGTTACTATCATTTATTATCGGTTACCACATATGTTAGGAAATGTTACTATCTTTTATCGTCGATTACACGTTAGTATAAATTACTGTTTGTACTATCGGTTACCACAAGCGAAAAAAAATTTTTGTTTTTATCGGTTGGAAAATATTAATATAAGTTACTGTAAATTACTACAAGATTACTATAGATTACTACATGTTACTGTCAATTATCATGTTACTGTCGATTACCACATGGTTACTAATCGTCATGGTTACTATTTTGTACCATCGGTTACACAAGCGTCAGAAAGTTACTCTCTCTCTTTTATCATTATATTAAGTTAGAAATGTTATTCTTTTTTTTTCTCAGTTATTATAAATGTTAAAAAAATTTATTATTTCTGTTATCACTAAATTACTGCTCGTTACCAATATTACCATATAATTATCACATTGACGGTTTCTTTTTTTTTTTTTTAAGATGATAGGTAAATTAAAATACTGCAAAATAAAGAAATTATAAAAATAATATAAATATTATAAGAATTGTAATTGATACAAACTAAAATGATTGATACATATAAGACAAAAAAAATAGAAAAAAGATTACATGTCTCACAATTACATGTCTTCTGAGATGGTCCAAACCAAAAATATTCGTTACAGTTTCTGAAGATATCTTCATTCACAATCACAATTTTTGAAGACGTCTTTATCCACAATCTCTCGTGACAATCTGTTCATTAAAACTCAATAGTAAAATAATGAAATCATTATAAATAATAAATAATGAATGTAAATGAAAATATTACCTGAGAAGTAAGCAGAGAGCGTTTCCTTTTTCTAAATGCAAAATATCTTGATAGCATTGATATTTATATTTCTTCACAACTGTCCAAAATAAAAAATTAAAAATGATATTTTAATATTAAATCTCAAATTAAAATAAAAATAAGATGTTTATTTTTAAAACCTGAATAACATCTTGGATGATTGAGCTTGTTCGACCGAACTTATTCTTTCTTGGAATTGTTGTGATTCTTCATATAATACTTATCCGTCGTTCGTCAAACCTTTCAAATACCAAACATGATTAACTTTTGATAAAACTTTGCAAAGTATGAGTGAGATGTTTAAATGGGATATGAGAGAAGAACTTTCAAGGAAAGGATAGAGAAATTTTGATTGTGGAACTTTCGCCTATGTATGATTTATAATATATAATTTTTACAAACAAAATTTTAATAAGATATTTCTATACTCATGCAAACCGATTTGGAGTTGCACCGTACTGATTGATGTGGAAAAATTGGACGAGATTAGATTAGGGTACATGTGGTACCTTTACAATTGCGGCAAACTGTCAATATTATATTGTCGACGGAGAGGAGGGTTTTGGTAATATCATGGTGACCAGTGTTTTGAAACTCGGACCGGAGTATGAATCGGTTGTGTCAAGGGATCAATGGGTCACTGGGTCAAATCGGTGTATCAAGCGAAAAAACCGGATGATGTCATTATGACGTCGTAAATAAATTTAAATTATAATATATTAATAATCTAAAATATCAATATATCTAATCATAAATATTTAATGAATTATATTCAAAATATATAATATTAATAAGATATAATTCATTCATCTAAATATTATATATCATTTAATATAAAATATTATTCAAATACATCAAAATCTAATTCAAATAATAGATTTGAATATATCAAAATCTAATTTGAATAACAAAAAAAGTTCAATACAATGTATAATATAATTTAATCCCGGGAAAAGTATAATGTCAATGTAATGTGTGAAGGGAAGGCAAATGCGAGACGAACTAAAGATCTAAGAGAGACAAGAGTGCACAACAAGTACTATGGTTTGGAGGCTGATGCCACTCAGTCATCTCTTCCAAATTCTGGGTTTGAGTTGGTATGCTAACATTTTATTCCCTTTTTCAAATAAAAGAGGAGAGATAGAAAGAAAAGGAACAAAAACCGGTTTGAGTTGGCATGCTAGCTAACATTTTATTCCCTCTTTCACAAAAAAAAAGGAGATAGAAAGAAAAGAAACAAAAACCCAAGTTGGCATAGAAAGAAAAGGAAAAAAACACGGGTTGTTGGTTCAGTCTGATACCCGTTCCAACCTGGGTTTTGATTGATTTTTACCAATTTTTTCAAAATCCAATTATTTTAAGAAATCCAGAGCAACTGCTAGTTCGGTTCCCAATCGGACCAGCCAATCCGATCTGGGTTTCAAAACACTGATGATGATGAATGACTATGTACATTGACGGTCCTACATATGATTATCAATAGAGTTTTTGGCCGACAACAACATAGATAGAGAATCTCATGAGTCAAAAGAATTTTACTATTAATATTATTTTTATTGTTTTCATAATATATTTTTCTTATAATTCTATCTTTTACAATGCTATAATCTTGAGAACATCCACTTAATAGTATTGGATATTCTTACTATAGAAGGAATGGATTCTCAAATTGGTAATATCAAAGATATGTCATGGCGCACACTCTAACTGGTTGGATATGTGCCGCCTGAGAGTTACCATTCTTCTACGTCCACACGGAGAGCTCCTACTGAGCCAGAAGTTCCATCAACTTCTGGTACTGTTGGTGACTATGACGATCCGATGGAGATATTTATGTCATTTTCATATCTGACTTCCACTCCGATATTTATACCTGTTTCTGAGGGTATTGAGGATATTTCACCGAGTAAGCCTCTATATCTTAATTTTTACTAGCGGCATCATCATCAATATTTAGATGATAGTGGATCGGTTGCAGTCACATTCCCTAGTGGTGATGAGAGTACACAACCATATAATAGTCCTTTACCTCCCCTTAGTAGTTCCGCTCGTATTCCCACTAAACTCAGCCGTGACGAAATGCTAGATAATCTCTTTACAGGATTTAGTGTAGGTTAAATGTATTACATTTAAATTTTGTAAACTATAGTTTCAATTTCTATTCATTATTCTTTTGTTAATGTAATTTTTCATAATTTCTCTGTCTATGTGCATTCACAATTTATTTTTTCTACTAGAATTATTAAAGGAGTCGTGTTGCTTGAGGTGATGGAGTGTGTTCTATATTTTGAAAAATCAGTTGAAATTGTTTTGGAGTTATGTAAAAGGGCTTGGAGTTGAATTGGTTAAAATTGGGAGGCGTGAGAGATGTTGTCACAATTGGAAAATGCGACACTATCGTCATGCTACAAGAACGCAACACAAATGTCGCATTCTCTGTGCTTATAGAATGCAACTTAAATGTTTGCGTTTCCAAAGCACGATAGTTTACAGTAATGTCCCGTTTTTCAAAAGCAACATTAATACATTTGGAAGAAAAAAATTACTTATTTTAATAATTTTAAAACAAAATTGTAATATTTTGGTATAAAGTCCTTTGCAATAGAAAATGAGAAATTATTACAGTGGGCACATGGAAGAACAATACGTGACCGCTGAAATATGGAAATATGAAATACTGTAATTTTATTGGTAAAGTAGAATTTAAGAAAAAAAGGCATTTTTGGATGCCCAATAAAATCCTATCCACTGCCCGGTGAATCTTATCACTAAATACTGGGGAAAAAAAATGATCTTCTAATGATATTTTCTTTATCAAATTCATATGTAATTTAAATTTTCTTTATCAAATTCATATGTAATTTAATTGATTATTCCCAAGGAAAAAAAAAGCATGTCAAACAATATGTTATGTACAACTAAATGAAAGGAATAGAGAGAAAATTTTCTGGACTTACCAAATAACATAATTTGATGAGATCAAGCTTAGTAAGGAGGAGGTGGATGCGGAAACGGTGGAGGACCTTGGGGATCATATAAGGGTGGTGGTGGCGCACCCGGCAGCCTGGGAGGCGGCGGCGGATGATGGTGGTGGGGCGGTGGTGGGGAGGGTAGATTGGGGGCGGCGGCAGCGGCGGCAGGCCCGGATAGTAGAAGTCCGGTCCTGGCGGAGGTGGGGCAGTGGCGCAAAGGGATTTAAGGGATCAGGCGGCTGATATAGAGGGGTCTGTAGGAAGGGTCCATTTTGTTTGATGCCTTTGATGTTAAGGTTTGAAATTTTGGGACTATGTTATATTGTTGGGGTTGAATTTTTGACCGGTAGAAGAGGAATGGTGGCCGAAGACGTGTGAGCTGTTACCATGGAAACATGCTTGAGAAGTAATTAAGTAGTGACATATGATATAGGCTTAATATATATATATATATATATATATATATATATATATTAATGAAAATATAAAATAGTTCAAGTTAGTTCGGATTTAATTCATTAAAAATTCAAAAATAACAGGTGTTCAAGGTTTTGTAGTCTAGAAGGTAGCCTATGCATGCTACGCGTGGATTAGGACAATTAGGACATATTTGAAGCCTTCGAATTCTGAGATGGGCTCCTCAAGCGTCATGGTCTGGTTTTATTGTGGTAAAAAAATTGATATTTATTTATTTTTTTAGACGGGTTTTATTGATTGGAGACGAAATGAGGTAAAAAGAAAAAATTATCCTTTTAGAATTTTTGATTCCTGAAAAAGTATTTGGTATCCATATTTTTACTTCCAACGTTATTTTAATGGGAAGGATAATAGAGAATAAAAAATTTTCAAAAAATAGATTTATAGAGAAAATTTTTATTAAATTTACTTTTAAGTAAAGAAAATTAATGTGTTTAGTTTTAGAGAGTAAAAATGTTTAGAAAACAAAAATTAATATGTTTTAGAGAACAAAAATCATGGTTTTGGGGATTTAAATTAAGTTCGGACAATTTTGTGCATAAATCTATATCATTTTTGTTCGATTGATTTATTTTTGTTTATTCAATTAATGTGTGATTTTCAATTGATTTAGAGAACAAAAATCACTTCACAAATAAATGACTAGAAAAGGCGGGGTGATTAATAGTCGACACTTTCTCATTTTAAAAGTTAAGCCCATTCAATCCCCAGATCTCCCAACCCCATGTATTACTGTAATTAAAGGGCTTTGACCCAAAAGCTGGAGAACCCTATGAGCATAAGTAACAGCCCAGCAAGACCCAATGGAAAATTGGAAATCGCTTTGCATTAAAAAAATGAAATGGACAGAAGGACTCGTGGCAAAGTAGCATCCAAACATTTGGAAGTAACGGAGCCTATGATTTATTTTTTTGGTACATACAGAGCCTATGGTATTAGTGCGTGTAAACTCCAAGCTACATTATGAATAATAAAAAATCTCATGACATAGTGATGTCATGTGATACATCTATTTACCAACATGTTATCCCATGGTACACGCAATGATGATCTCAGTATGGGGGTGGAGGATGAGGACGCGGCGGAGGATGAGGACGCGGCGGTGGCGGACCAGGTGGTCTATATCCAATTGGTGGTGGTGGTGGCCCTGGTGGTCCTATTGGGGGGTGGTGGTGGTGGTGTGGTGGTCCTGGAGGCGGTGGAACAGGTGGCCCGCGTGGTGGTGGTGGTGGTGGAGCATAAAATGGGTCGTGGCGATGATGTGGGCCTGGCGGTGGTGGTGGTGGCGGTCGATGAAGATCATGGTGGTGTGGTGGCCCCGGAGGCGGCGGACTAGGTGGAAATGGTGGCCCTGGTGGTGGTGGTGGAGCATAAGGATGAGGTGGAGAAGGATGCCTCATTTTCTTCAAACCCTTTTTTTGGGGGGTGAAATTCTTCGAACCTCGTATGCAAAGAGAGATTTAGACACATATGGGAGGTGAATGTGGAGTGGTTTATATAGAGAAGGGAAACATTTGAAAAAGTTAGAGATATATAGACTAGTAGTTGAACAGGGAAGAGGGTCGGTTTTGAAGACAACAACATTGGATTGGAGTACAAGGAAACACATGTCCACTGGTTACAAGGAAATCATCATTCCCGGTTCTCGGATGTGGAATTACTTAATATCCAAGAAACATTGGTCTTCGTGTACGTGTTGACAGTTGGTTTCATAAATAGACAATTTAATATGCTCTCACGGAAAGTGATTTTAATACGTGAAAATATATTTTTTTAATTAATTGCTGAAAAAAAAAAATTTAATTCAAACATTAATTTTGAGGCAAAAAAAATACAGTTTTCAAAAGATAGAAAGGAACCCCGCAAAAAAGAGCTTTTCTTGTGACAAAATAATACGCCGACTTTGGAAAATTGTTTTCCTAGTGGGTGAAGGTAATAGGTTGCCCGAATTTGAACGCCTCCAATAAAATCGGCTGTTTAGTTTCTTAGTAGATAAGAACTTGAACTCATTTTTTACCAATCAAGTCAATTCCCCAACTTGAAGCTACACTTTTTTATTTTATTTTATTATACCAGATTATCTTGAATGTTAAGAAATATATTGTATATCAATCGACATATGTATGATTTTTCTTATTTTTATATTATATTATTATATTATTATATTTATGTTAATAAAGTTTTTTATATAAATTCAATTTAATATAATAATTTATTAAGATAATAAATTAGAATTCATATTATTATATTATTTTCTATAATTAATACGGTATTAAAATCATGTTCATTTATCTTTTATTTTCGTATTAAGCTCAAATTATTTTAACATGATATCAGAATTTTATTTATAAAAAATATTTAAAAAGAGGTTATCCAGGAGCTTGCAGCACCACAGTCAAAGCCATAGCAACCAAAGCCGGTATCAGAGTCAGAACTAGAATCAGAACCAAAACCAATCCATTCAAAAATAAATAAATAAAAACCGCTCTTTAGAGTTGCAAAAACATTCCTAGGATTTTAGATCCTATATCTAGGTATTAAACTATCTTCATTTATTTCTCATATTGATATTATGTTCAGATTATTCTAATATGGCATCAGAACTTCTTTTGTCAAAAAAAAAAAAAGTTGTTAAAAAATGAATTATCCACGTAATCACAGCACCATGGTTAGAGACAGCGCCGGACTAGAGGCAAAGTCAGAGTTAGTCCATTCAAAGGAAAAAAAAATATATATATATATATATACTCTTTAGAGTTGCAAAAACACATTTAGGATTTTAGATCTTATATCTAGATACTCTTTTAAATTCAAATAGGTTTCATAATATCAAATCACTTAAAAAAAATACAGTTTTAATGATAAAAATTTTAAAAAAATTCGTCTTTAAAAACATTAGTAACGAATTTAACAACGAAAATTTGTCGTCGCTAATGACGGCTCGCAAAAATTTAAGACAAAAATTAGATATTCGTCGCTAAAATAGCGACGAAAAATTTTTTGTCACTAAAATTAGCGATGGATCCAAGAAATCCGTCGCTAATTTTAGCAACTGAAATTCAAAATCAGTCGCTAAATTATATTATATATAATTATATTTTTTATTTATTATATATTTTTTATTTTATTATTAAATTAATATTTTATTTCATTTAATTATATTTAATTAGCGACGGATTTAGGATTTTTGTCGCTAAATTATATTATATATAATTATATTATTTATTTATTATATATATTTTATTTACTTATTATATTAATATTTTATTTTATTTAATTAGTGACAAATTCAAGATCCGTTACGAATGTTGACTGCACGTGGGTGGCGCGCCTTGCTCCGGCTCTTGCTCTCACCTCCGCATGCGCCAATGCTAGCTGGATCGCGCTCACGGCTGTGCACACGCCCGCCTGCACCCCGCTCGGACCTGCCCACGCCCCTGCACCTGCCCCTGCCCGCCCTGTGCCCCCACGCTCACACCCGCTTGTTGACTCCTTTAATTTTGTGAAAAATGTCTCCACGCCCGCCTCCAACATTGTTCCGTGCTCGCACGCGCCAATGCCAGCTGGATCCCGCTCACAGCCACGCACGCACCTGCCCGCTCCTGTACCACGCCCAGACCCGCCCACGCACCTGCCCGCACCTGTGCTCGCCCTGTGCGTACACGCTCACACTCGCCTACTGACTCCTTTAATTGTGTGAAAAATGCCTTATACCACAACTATAATACCGATACTGCGGTGTCTGTAATTTAATTATAAAGAGAGAGATTTTATTTATTTAAATTTGATTTTTTTTATTTTGGGGTATTTAAATTAAATTTTTTGGTATATTTTAATTTGTCGAATCGGCAAATCGAAGTAAATCCCATCTTTTGAAATTCGCATTTTTAACGAAATATGGGTGTAAAAATATATATGCATATATATATATATATATATATTTATTTATTTAGTAAAAAAGAAAAAGAAAAATGGGGACGCAGCGTTTTGCCCCAAAACGCTGTCGTCCCCAACTTGATTTGGGGATTAGGGTTAGAAACCCTAATCCCCCCTCTCTCTCTCTCTCTCTCCCTCCCTCTCTTCTCGACCCTTCATTTCTCCTCCCACCTCGGCGCCACTCCTCCTTCGTCATGAGCTCCGCCGCCAACAGCCTACCACCATCATCCCTGCCTTCTTCCTCTTCTTCTTCTTCTTCTTCTTCTTCTTCTTCTTCTTCTTCTTCTTCTTCTTCTTCTTCTTCTTCATCTTTTCTCCCTCTTGTGAATCTCCCACGGTCTCTCTCCCTTCCGCCACACACCGCCGAGCTCCGCCACCGCTCGCGACTATCGCTGCTCATTCCTCCCGCGATCTTCCGCGAGCGCAACCTAGCGCCTTTGCACGCGTTCGAGCCACAGTGCGTGACTGCAGCGCGATCTCCCCAGCCCGAGCAGAGCGCGCCCCTGCGTGATTCTCCTAGTGCGAACACAGCGTGACCCAGTCCGCGAGCAAGACCCAGGCCACGAGTGCGAGCCAGGCCGTGTGATTCTCCTAGTGTGAACACAGCGTGACCCAGTCCGCGAACAAGACCCAGGCCACGAGTGCGAGCCAGGCCGCGAGTGCGAGCCAGGCGCGAGTGCGAGCCAGGCGCGAGTGCGAGCCAGGCCGCGAGCAGGACCCAGCCCGCGAGTGAGAGCCAGGCCGCGAGCAGAACCCAGCCCGCGAGCGCGAGCCAGCCCACGAGAGCAAGCCAGGCCGCGCGCGAGCCAGCGCACGAGCGCGAGCCAGCCCGCAAGCCATTGCCGCCCGCGAGCCACTACCGGCCCGTAGGCTCATCAGCCGCAGGCTTGCCAGCCCACAGGCCTGCCAGCCGCAGGCCCGCCAGCCCACAGTCCCATTAGTAACAGGCTTGCCAGGCTGCAGGCCGATCAGCCCGCAGGCCTGCCGGCCTGCTAGCCCACTAGCCCGCAGACCAGCGAGCCCGCTAGCCAAAGCCCACTGGCCCGCTTACTCGCCCACGAGCTCGCTGTAGCCCACGAGCCCACGACGGCCCGTGATGGCTCGTGAGCCCATGACAGCCCACGAACCTCCACGCAGGTGGCTGATTTAGGGTTTTGCTTCCGATCTAAGTGTTTGAACCGAACTAATAAACCCTGTCTTGATAGGTAGCATTTCAGATTTTGGAGTGATCGAGGAAACATTCGGACAAAGGTCTGCAATCTGAGAAAAAACCCTAGGTGAGTGATTTCGAATCCATTCGATTTGGTTATCGAATTTAAGATAAATTTAAGATAAGAAGTTTTGTATATACTAGAATATACACTAAATTCTAAATGAATGCATTTTCGGATATTATATATGGCTCATTAGTTTAAGTGTTAGAATTTATATGAAATGAGACTGTTTAGGATGATAAAATCAAATTAAGTTGATTTGAATAGTTTCTCTTAGAGTTTAAATTGACCTATGCATGAAAATAGTCGGAAATTGGGATTTTAGTGCAAGGGTTGATGCAGCTTTTCTCATTATCAATTGTTTTGCTTATAGACAATTTAAATACGATCTCCATATTATGAAAAATAGACTCATATACCTTGAAAATGACATATGGCATGAAACATTTGGATAGAAATCGAAAAGTGTATGATTTTTTTAAAATTTTTTCATTTTATAGGAAAATTATTTATTTTAAGACTTATTTCAAATCTTGAGTGATTTTAGGGTTGAATTTGACTTGGTTTAAAGGTACTTTAATTGTTTATAAATGAAATGCAACTGATGACATTAGAGTGTATTCATAAATTGAAAAGTTAAACTTTGTACAAACTTAGGGAAAATGGATAAACCCTATAATACTTGAAATTTGATGTTAAATTCTGATGATCTGATTAGGTTGATTTTTTTGGAAACTCGAGGAGTCAGATTGGATTTGTTTTGAAAATAGAGAGTGACCACCCTCCCTAAAACTGTGAGTGGGTCTTTGACATTTTCTTTTAATTAACAAATCACGTTTACCGATTTTCAAACGACATGATTTCTATACGTGTGAAAACTAAATTTTTGGATTTTGATAGACATATTTTTGTGACCATTGGATTGTCTCAATTGCTAATTTTATAGATTATACATCAATGAGTTTGATAACTGATATTGTGCTACCTTTTTGACATATTGACATGTTTTAATGCTTCTACTGTATTTTAATACTTCTACTGTATTGACACGTAGTTTTAAATGTATTTACATGTATTATTTGGGCTATACGCCCGGTCAAAATTATGTTACGATGCATAAGGCTATATGTCCGACCGATATGATGTGATGCATGGGGCTACGTGCTCGGCCGACTTGGTGATATGGTGATATATTTCCTATAGCATTCCGTAGTTACGAAAGACATTTGGTAGAAGCACTCATTATGCCCGGATACGCTTCGGCCGAAGGTATCCGCCAGATCGTCATGTGTATGGGTGTCTCAGATTGACCCTCATCGGGGAGGACATGAGTTTACCTCTGTCTAGCATTGGGTAGGATACGGCCAACTATATATATGTATCATTATTATTATTTACAAATTAGTTGGAGTAGTCTATGGCCAACATTGAGATAGAGAACTATTATTTGATATTTGCATAGTGAAAACCCCCAATGCGCCCGTCCTTGGTCTAGGTAGACTATTGCCAGGGTTGTTTGTTCGACTGGCTCTACATATGTGACTTAAAACATAGATGGATGCATATGTTATTTTCTGATATGTGTCTTGAAATATGTTTTATTCTGAAACAGTATGTTATTTTCGCACACTCGATATTTTGTTACATGCTTTGACACTCCAAATTCACCCTTGATATTGATAGCACGATATCAATCCACTCACTTGCTGAGTATCCTCCCATAGATACTCACCCCTCACTTTCTCCTCACAGGATTAGTTTTGAATTGAAGAACAATTATTGTGTTGCGATGTGGAATTGATAGTACCGGGTTTGGGTATGGATGTTATCATATCTTCTGCTACGATTATTGAAGATTTTAGTTGATAAATGTACTAATTTATTTATTTTTGGGATGACTGTATAATTTATGTATATTTATTTGTGAAACTCTCATAATTTATTTGTATTGAGGCGATTGTATGTATTTAAATGTCATTTAAGAAAATTATTGTATATTATGTAAAAATTTGGGTCCGTTCGGTGTGGCTGCTGCTCATACTTTGGTTGAACATGATAGTAGAGGTCTGTGTCTAGATCTGTTGAAAAATTTTATAGTCTTGTGTTGTTTTGGATGTTGGTTGTAGCATTGGTGGATTTTGGAGATGTCGGAATGACCATTTATTTATTTTATAGGATGAATATTGATATACATGTCAAATTATACTTGGGAGATCTCCGAAATATGGGGAGATTTTGCTCGATTTTTTGTAAAAATGTAATCAGCATTCAGAGTAACGGGCGGCTGATCATGACCCCGGTTCGGGGCGTGACAACAACCACAAAAACCGCAATGAGTTATACACGCTTATACTTTTCTTTTTTTTATTTGTTATCTTTTACTCATATTAGATTAAAATAAAATAATAAAATATTTTAAATAATATAATTTAAAAAATAAAATAAAATAAAAATAAAATATAACATATTAATTAAAAAATGATAATTCTTTATAAAATTGTAAAATAATAAATGTTAACTTAAAATAACAAAATAAATGAATTAAAAAAAATCGATATTATTCTTAGGAAAATAAAATATAAAAATAAAATAAATTGCTACTTTAAAATATTATTTAAAATTTTATAAAACAATAAATATGATTTATTAATATAAAATAATAAAATAAATTAAAATACGATTTGCTAATATGATTTTTTTAAAAATTTGTTAACTTACGCTCACATTTAAAATAAAATAATAAAAGATTTATCAAAAATAAAATAATATCCTTCTTTTAAAAAATAAAATATAAAAAATGTTATTTTAAAATTTAATATTATATTATATTCATATTATATTTGTTAATTTTTATATAATTATTATATTAATATTATATTTTATTTAATTATATATAAAATTTACTCACAAATTTTCGAGTTCGTCGCTAAATTAATTTTTTATTTAATTATTATATTAATATTATATTTTATTTTTATTATATATAAAATTTAGCCGCGAATTTTTGAATTCATCGCTAAATTTAGTGATGAAAATCCCAAATTCATCACTAAATTAATTTTTTATTTAATTATTATATTAATATTATATTTTATTTAATTATATATAAAATTTAGCGACGAATTTTCGAGTTCATTGCTCTAGTTCATTGCTAAATGTTGTGATGAAAATCCCAAATTCGTCGTTAAATTAATTTTTTGTTTAATTATTATATTAATATTATATTTTATTTAATTATATATAAAATTTTGCGAAGAATTTTTGAGTTTGTCGCTAAATTTAGCGATGGAAATTCCAAATTCGTTGCTAAATTAATTTTTTATTTAATTATTATATTAATATTTTATTTTATTGAATTATATATAAAATTTAGTAACGAATTTTCATGTTTGTCGCTAAATTTTGTGACGAAAATCCCATATTCATCTCTAAGTTTTAAAATAACATTTCATTTATTTTATTTTTTAATTTATATATTTGATATTTATTATATTTGATATTTATTATATATTTTATTTAATATATTATGTATTATTAAATATTCTATTTATTATATATATATATAAATATTTTTTTATTATTATATTAATATGATTTGTTAATATGGTTTTTTTAATTTGTTAAATTTTGCTCACATTTTTTTAATAATTATAAAATAATATAAAGTTAGAATTTGTTATAAAATAATAAAATACTAATTTAAAATTAAAAATTAAAAAATAATATTGTTCTTTGAAAAAATAAAAAAATAAAATGTTCTTTTAAAATATTATTTAAACTATGATAAAATAATTAATATTATTTTTTAATATAAATTAATAAAATAAAATAAAATATAAAACGGAAAATCCCTCGCTAAGTTAATTGTTTTTTTAATTTGCATTTTGTATTTTATTCCCTTATTATTTTTATTTTTTTCTCTTATTATTCTTTTTATTTTTTATTTTTTAAAATAATAGAATAGTCTATAAATTGATAGTTGCCTATCAGTAGCCATCCATCTCACTGCCATCGTCATCCGAGAACTATTGTTTGATTTACAAGATAGATTTTCGGACATGGATGTATGATCTACTGTATTTCTTGTTGATGACGATAATGAATGAAGATAAACAACCGATCTTTAAAAACCATTCAAACTATATGAGAGAAGCGAACGGACGTAGAAGACCAAAAATATGAAAGGTGAAATCGACAACCGCGACTAATTGAAAATTGGTTGTTATAAATTGATTGAATTATTTATTATTCAAAATTGTCAATTTGATGATAATTATAATATTCACTATATATTTAAATCGATTTTGTTATTTAGAATAAATTAAAAAAGAGATATAGTTGAAAATATTTCCTAATAGAATATATAAGAAATTTAGTTAAGAAATCAACCATAAATTTTGAAATAACAGTAATAAATTAGTTACGAATTTAGCTGTGAATATTTTTTTAATTAATTAGAGACGAATATTGTCATGAATTTTTTTGTGGCTAATTAGTAACAAATTTAACCACGATTTTTTGAGTTCGTTGCTAAATTTTGTGACAAATATTTTTTTATGACTAATTAGTTATGAATTTAGTGACGAATAATTTTTGTAGCTAATTAATGATGAAATTTGCCACAAAAATTTTTCGTCGCTAAATTTAGTGACAGATAATAGTATCTGTGGCAAAATATAGTCATGCAATTTTTATTTATCGCTAATTAGTGACAAATTTTGCAACAAAAAATTTTTCGTTGCCAATTAGTGACGAATTTAGTAACGAAAAATTTTTCATTACCAATTAGCAATGACGTTAGCTACGAATAATATATTCATTGCTAATTTAACCACGAATAAGTTTTCGTCGCAAATTTTGTTGTAAAATAGTAACGAAAAAATTTTTCGTCGCTAAATTCATTACAAAATCACGATGAATTTTCTCATTCGCTAAATCTGTGTTTTTTTTGTAGTGAATTGGGTTTGAGAGGGGATATTAGGAAATATATTATATATCAAGATCAAATCATATATATTTGATTTTCTTTATTTTCATATTTCTATATTTATATATTATATTTTCATATTTTGGGTTAATAGGTTTTCTATATAAACACAATCTATTATAATAATTCATGGGGCAATGGATTAAAAATCATATTATTATATTGCTCATTTTTAATATGATATTAAAACCATATTTATTTATCTCTTATATTCATATTATGTTTAAATTATTCTAATATTGTTTCCTATATTTCTTTGTAAAAATGGTTAAAAAATGGGTTATTCACGTGCCCGTAGCACCATAGTTAGAGCCAAAGCAGCTAGAGCCCGCATCAAAGCTAGAGCCACAATAAGAGCTAAAGTAGTTATAATAACCGTGTAATAAAGGTTAAAGGGACTTTTAGCCCCTTCCTGTTGTCCGATGATCAAACTAGGCTTTCGCATCTCTTTCTTCTGGTCAAAGACAAATCTCTCTCTTCTCCTGTGATTCACACTCTCTCCTTCTATTTCCAAACCATCTGATCTCTAGGGTTTTCGTGTCTTTCTCTTCCATTTCCAACAATGATCCAACCACCACAGCCGGCCATTCTCTGGTTCTCTTTGTCCATTTCATTCTCTTGCTCTTCTTACCTTCGACCATCTCCAGAGATATTTTTGGCTCTCTCTGTCTGTCTTAGCAGCTATCTCTATCTCTCCGTCACTCTTTGATAAAGTGTCTCTTTAGATCTCTCTACCCCTTGCTATTAGTCTCTCTTTTCATCATTTACTCCTATCGAAAAGTTCTAGACTATCTAATCTTAATATTGTCGGAAAAGCTCAGATTTACCCCCTGAAAGGCTCATTCTTGTCGGAAAAGCCAAGATCTGTCCCCCCAAAGTCTAGATCTGGCTTCATCTCTCTCCTCTACTTTTTTTATCTCCTTCTCTCTCTATCACGTCGTCACTCTCTTGATGAAAGAAGCCTGAAACTACCTCTCCGTCTATGTCTCCCTTACCAACATGTTAATGCTATTTATTTATTTATTTTTATTAACTTAAAATATATTATGAACCTAAAGTTATTAAAATTTTAAAAAAATCATAAACTTTTATCATTTAATTGAAATATAAATTTAAGTTTATTTTTGATTTTGTGTTATATATTATTATTTGAATTACTCAGCCATAGCTAGTTCAAGTCTGGGTAAAGTATTAGGGTTGCAGTAAGTTGACAGCCAATGTAAAATCACTAGTAAAAAAAAAATAAGAGACAAATATAGGAAAATTATTAGGGTGTTCCCCCCTCAGCGACATGGTTTATTGGATCCTGGGTGTAGTAACAAATTAGCAAAGGACTCTAGGGCATTCCCCAGAAGTGACACGCCACATCGCTACAGAATGTAGTGTCAGGTATGCAAGGGTTCCCGCATTTATGTAGACAGCTGTGGATAAAAAGTTACTCCATGAAGACAAGATTCGACTACCCATTTGGAATATAGAATTCTTAACTGGCAAGTTAGGAGAGTTATGAGAAATAATGACTAGATGAAAGATTAATATCACGTGTCTCCAAAAAAATTAAGCGGGTAGGGAGAAGGCTAAAGTAGTAGAATCATATGACTATAAGATATAGTACATAGGTAGGGATATAACTAAAAATGATATAAAAAAATTTGTACATAACGACTTACAATAGAATATAGTAGGGATAAGAAGAAAGAGAGATAAAATTTTATTTGTCAAGTTAGTTAATGCAAAAGACGTAAATAATATAGTCAATATTTATGCACCCTAAATAGATATAGATGCAATTAGTAAAAAATAATTTTAGGACAATTTCAATGAATTTATACAAGACATATGTAGTAGGGAAAATTATTTATTAGAGAAGATCTAAATGGACATGTAGGAGATAATAATGAGGGATTTGAAACCATATATAAAAACTTTGGTTTTGGTAGTAAAAATGAAGCGGGATGTATCATTTTAGAGTTTGCAATAACATTCGATCTGATACTCATAAATATCTTTTTTAAGAAAAAGATTCTCACATAGTTACATATAAAAGTGGGTTGAATGTCAACAAAATATATTTTTTTCTCATTAGGTAAGATGATAGAATGATTTGTAAGAATTGCAATGTCATACCGGGAGAGAGTATAGCAACTCAATATAAATTTTTAGTTTTATATGTATGTGTACCTAAAAAGCAAAATAAATATCGCTCATCTGTGGAGCCAAAAATTAAGTGGTGGAATCTGTAAATAAAAAATGATAACTTTTAGAGATAAATTAATTCAAGTAACAATTTAGTCCACTAATGATGATTTAGAAATTATGTGGGCAGAAATGTCTAATAATATTAAGAGTATAGGTAGGGAGATTTTTGACATATTTAGGGGTCGAGCTCCAATAAGCAAGGAGTCATGGTGGTGGAATAAGAAAATCCAAATTGATATATGAATTAAACGAAAGTATTATAGAAATCTTAAAAATAAGAGAAGTAATGATACATTTGAAAAATATAAGAGTGCAGAAAAAGAAATGAAAAATATTATCCACGAATCAAAAAATAAGTTATATAACAAATTATACAATAAACTAGAAACTAAGGATAGAGAAAAAGAAATATATAGAGTTGCCAAATTAAGGGAGAGGAAGGAAAAAGAGCAAAATAGTATTAAATGTATTAAGAGTGACATCAATAATATACTTGTAAGAGATGAGAATATAAAAAAAACGTTGGAGAGATTATTTTAATAATATTTTTAATATTGAGGATACAAAAAATATGGACAATATCGTGATACCTGTAGAGAGATCAATATAGAGTTTAAATATAAAATTCGTCCTCATGAAGTAAGAGAGTGCTTAAAGAGAATGAAAAATAATAAAACTATAGAACCCGATGACATTCTTATTGAGGTATGGAAATGTTTGGATGAAGTTGACATAGTATTGTTCACGGGTCTTTTTAATAAAATTTGACAAACCAATAAAATATCCTAAGTTTGGAGAAAAAGTACACTTGTACCACTAGATAAGAATAAATGACACATACAAAATTGTTTCAATTATAGGAAAATTAAATTTATGAGTCATACTATAAAGTTGTGGGGGGAGAATGATGCAACATAAATTAAGATCGGAGATTAGTATTTCAAAATCAATTTAGATTTATGGTAGGACGATCTACTACTGAATCAATTTACTTGCTAAAACATTTGATAAAGACATATATGATATGGAAAAGAGATTTATATATGGTATTCATTAATCTAGAAAAATATATGATAGGGATCCTAGAGACATATTACGGTGGACGTTGATAAAGAAGGGGATCTCTATGAGATACATTAATTTCATTAAAAATATGTATGATAGAACTGTAACCTAAACCCTAAACTTACGAGGGGTTTAAGTGATAGCTTCCTAATTAATAATGGATTCACCAAGATTCAGTATTAAGTCACATTCTTTTTATAATAGCCATATATGAAACTACAAAGAGTATTCTAGATAAAATATTATGATGTATACATTTTACAGATGATATAGTATTGGTCGATAAAATTAGAGAGGATATTAGTACTAAATTGGAGTTATAGAGAGATATTCTAAAATCCAAAAGATTTATATTGAGCTGATCAAATACTAAATCTATAATATGTATATTTAGTAATAATCATTAGAATGATAAAAAAAATAATTAAATTAAAATAACAAAACGTACCAAAAAGTAAACGTTTTAAATACCTTAGTTCTATCATTCAAAACAATGGTAACATAAATGCGGATATGACAGATAGGATTCAAACGGATTGGATGAAATAGAGAAAAATATATGTTGTTTTTTGCGATTACATGATATCGTTACATTTGAAAGAAAATTTATATAAAATCACAGTAAAACTTACACTTTTATATGGTATCAAGTATTAAACTATTAAATAACAATAAAAATATAAAATGACTGTAACTAAAATGAAAATGTTTAGACAGATGTATGGTAAAACTATAAAATGTAGTATTATAAATGAAGAGATACGTATTAAGTTGTGAGTGAATTCAATTGTGAAAAAATGTAGAAGTATCAACTAAGAGGATTTGGACAAGTAATGAAAACCCAAAAATTCATCAGTTAGGAAGATCGAGAGTTTAAATATAGGAGATATAGTGAAATCTCGAGATAGGTAATTAAAAATATAGATACAAATTACTCGTAAAAATATGATAGTTAAGAGTTTAATTGAGAAGATAATTTTAAATAGGAATAAGTGGTATAGGAGAATTATAATAAATTAAATCATTTATCGTGTCATTATAAATTTATATGAACAGTTTTTTTTTTCTTTTTAACTATATATATATATTTTCATCTATCCTATATTTGTCTCTCAAATAGCTGAATTCAAAAATTAAGATTAATATTCATGTTGTTGTTATTGTTGTTGTGTAATAAAGGTTAAAACCCTACTAAATAAAATATTTGAGATGAAAGATTTGGAGGCAGGAAGGAAGATTTTTGGAATGCAGATTTTGAGTGATAAGTAGACAGGAAAACTAAAAAAAGGTATATTAAGAAAATTCTTCACAAATTTAACATGTAGAATGCCAAATTCGTTAATACACCATTAGCAACTTATTTCAGACTTTCAGCTATTTTATCTACAGAGAGATGAGAAGTATGATTATATGTCTAGAGTTTCATACTCCAGTATAGTTGGATCCCTCATGCATATTGTGGTATGTTCTCAAACAAATTTATCTTTTATGGTTGGTATAGTTGGTAGATATATGGTAAATCCTGGAAATTGAAATACAATTTAGATGGAGGTGAATAGACTGTATGACACTTTATAGAAGGTTTGAAGATTTTTTGACATATGGAAAATGACTATAAACTGAAGAAGTTGAAGAGTGAGAAAAAACAGAGCACATACACAATTTTATAGTGGTTTCATCAAACCCGTATACGTCCACTTCCAATCTCTTCATGAATTTTTCACTATTTACTCAAATAGTATAAATTTGATTTCATATTCAAATTAGACTTTTACAAATTTTTTCCAAAAACACTATCCAACTTTACACAGGTTGAATCCCTCAGTCCAAACCCCAGACTATGAATCCCTCAATGGTTTTTGAAACTTTCAATACAAGAGAAGAATAGTATTACAAAAAATGAGATTTCAATCCTTAGATATAACATGATTTGATCTACAGGAAATTACACTTAAGGAATGAATGGAGAAATAGAAGAACAAAGAGTGTTTCTCAACAAACAGAGTGTGTTCGATGTTTAATTTGTTTAAGGATCATTCATTTGCTTCTTTTTTTCTTCAACTTTGCTTCTCCTTTTAATCTAGCATTTATATGTGCATTCAAGAGAGCCGTTCAAGGGTTTGTGAGTTTTGAACGTTGCACATTAATACTCTTCACCTTTCCCCAAATGCTTTTGGTGTTTCAATCCATCATCCAATGGTCTTGCTTGCTTTTGCTGCATAAACTTAATTAGTCTGATAAAATACTTAAGCAAGCATTGTATAGTGTGTTAAGCAAGTTTATGTGGTGTTAATCATGTGTGTTCTAACCGTTCAAGTGTTTAATCAAGTCGAGTTGGTTTTAAAAACAAGTTACCATTTATACTCATTTTATATAGATGGGTTGACTTTCCTATTCTCTGGTTCGATTTATTAAACTTTTCAGGTCAACATGTCTCTCAACTTATTAAACTTTTTAGGTCGACATTTCTCTTTCTTAATGTCAACCCATGAGATAATTTTTTTTAATTCTAAGTTTTAGGTTGATAGTCTAATCCTCTGGGTCGACACATCAAGATAATAGACTAATGAAACTTAAATATGGGTGACTGTGTGATTATAAGATCGGCTTGTGTTGCCAATCAAGTTGATATGTTGATCCTTTCAGGTCAACTTATGTTATAAATATTTGTTAAACCAATCCCTAAGTTGATTTGTATAACTACATATGTCAATCTGTTGATATTAAGATTATTCCTCCTTTTTTCATGGGTCGACCAGTATATTGATAATTCTGTAATCCAAGGTCTCGGTCGACTTGAGTATATTCATGGATCAAATTGTGACTATTCTAGGGTCGACATATCTAAAATGATGGGTTGACCTAAATTATAAATCTTTGTTAAACTGAATCCTAGATCGACTTTTTAATCTTATGAGTCAATCTATTCAAGTGATATGGTCGACATGTTCCAAACAAAGGGTCGATCTATGTAATTATTTTCTTTCTAGGTCGACTTGTTCATGTTCAAGGGTCCACCTACTCAAACATGTGGGTCGACCTATGTTATAAAGATCTTTTAAACCATGTTTTAAGTCAACTTGATGATTCTTCTAAGTCGAATGATCACAAGTGTTAGGTCGAATAGTATAATGAAGTGTCAACTTGTTTCTTTGCCTAAGTCATGATCAGGTCAACCTGTGTTTATGTTTGGGTCAACCTTTTGTGACCTAACCTTAGTTAAACAAGGCTTAGATTGTCAGGTTCAAGTATTTGATTGACTTATTTGATGTTTCTTTAAGGGCATATCGACCTGTTCATCCCTATTGGTCATCCTAAAGTACCATACTCTTAGAATGTCGTGTATTATTTAGCGTGAGTCGACCTGTTCCATTATGTGGGTCGACCTGAGGTTTTTTATGTCTTATCAAAGCATGTAATCTCCTGTTTGAGTTAACCCCTTCATGTGAATAGGTTGACCTAAGGTTTAGTTCCCTTAGTCCAAATATGCAATGGGTTGACTTATTCCCTTGCATGAGTCGAACTGTTGTGAGTTAGGCTTGTATGGACAATATAGCTCATGTTAAATGGTTAATTGAGTCAATATTACTTGGGTCGACATAATTAATGATTTTCCTATGACAGGTCGACCTGATTCTTCCTATGGTCGGCATGATTCTTCCTATGGGTCAATTTAAGGTTTCACAAACTTAATATAATGTGTAATGTTTAGTTTAGGTTGATCTATTTTTTGCCTGGTTCAACCTGATGGCTTGTGCTCAACATAAATGGGTCAACTGATTTGTTTTATGGTCGATAGGTCCTCTTAGGTCGAATAATGTGTCGACATGGTTATATCATAGATGAGTTCAGAGACTAAGTAATGCACATGTCGACTTGTGCATTCAAGGGGTCGACCTATATATGTCTTTAGGTCGATATGTACATCCTATAGGTCCTTGTTACCTCCTTATTTACTTAGTAATAATCATTTAAATAAATATTTAGTTTTTACATTTCTATTTACTTAAAATATTACATATAAATAAGAAAATACATTCCATTTGTATTTAATAAAAATTATTTTAAAACTTAATTCTCTAAGAATAAAAAGTCAACTTTACCATCAAAAAACAAAATTTCAATTTTAATTTTTTATTTCACTTTTGATAAGTTTTGTTTGGAAGATTAATGATTTAGAAAAATTTTGAAAAAATAGATTTTAACCTAATTGATACATGAAGAATGAATACTGCCATTTTTAATTCTCATTTTAGTTACATTTTCAAGTATTTAGTTTCTGACAAGTTGATCAAATCTAAGTTTTCAATATTCTAAGTGGCTTATTTTCTATCCAACTTACTTGTTTGAGTAGCACTCTTATCCACTATTAGCAATGGATTATTTCTCCTTATTATGAGACTATGGACTTCCTTTTTTAATGATCTAAATTTTGTGTCGACTAACTTTATGCATTTTGTTTATGTGCATTATTACATTTTCCTTTTAGTTAGTCAATTGCTCCTTATATTTCAACAATCAGTCTCCAAACTTTTTCCTTAATCAACACTACAAGAAAACACTTTTTCAATGACAGAAAATTACCAACGGAAAAAAATCCATCACTAATAGCGACGGATTACCATCGGACAGAATACCAAAAGATTTGCAACGGAAATATTTCCATCGCTAATCCGTCGCTATATTAGTGAACCGTAAAAAAAAAAAATTATAAATCTATTAGTAACGGATTATCGACGGAAATTTTTCATTGCTAATCCGTCGGTGTATTGGTGAAAGGAAAAAAAATAAAAAAAAAAATATGCGTACAGTTATCAACGACGGATTAGCAATAAAAAATTTAGCGATGGATTAGCGATAGATTAGCGATGAAAATTTTAGTGACGGATTAGCGACAGATTACCGATGAAATTTTTACTAACGGATTACCGATGGATTAACGACAGATTTTTTTTTAATTTTATTTTTTTATTTAATAATTCTTTTTATTTTTATTTTTATTTTATTTTATAGAAGAATAATATTATTTTATTTTAATCTAAAATTTTATTATTTTATTATTTTTGATTATTTTGCCTATGCTAGGGTTTGAAGCTCTTTGGAGACGTGAGACATTTTTTACATATTAAAGGAAGCAGGAGGGTCGGCAAGCGGGTGGACGAGCTACTGAGCGGGCTGGGCTGGTTGGTTGGTGGGTGTGCGCATGAGAGAGCATGCGGGCGGGCGGGCGGGTGGCGCAGGACTGGGTTGTATGTGTGACAGCGCGTGTGCGAGTGAGGCACGGGTGGGTTTGCACGTGTGGACATGTGAGCGGGTGAGGCGTGGGCTCGGAGCGTATTTGGACTCGTTTGGGCACGTGAGGGTTCCAGAATTAGTGACGAAAATAATCTATCGTTGATAGTGAATTATCAGCAACGGATTAGCGACGGAAAAATTCCGTCCCTAATCTGTCGGTGATTTTTTTTTACATATTTTCTTTTATTAATGACGGATCAGCGATAAATATTTTTAGCGATAGAAAATTTTTCAACGACAGAAAATTTTATCGGTAAAAATTAGTGGGGTAGATTTCAGTGACGGATTTAGCGATGGAAAAAATCTATCGCTAATACCCTTTAGCGATGGATTTTTTACTTCGTTACTGATACCTTATTTTTTAGTAGTGTAAGCTAATCATTTTTACTTATGATCAAAACTCATCAATATATCAACAATAATAAATATGGGAAAGAAGTTCAATGGATTTTTAGATATTTGCGTGGGTCTATTGATATTTGTTTGCAATTTGGGAGAACCAAAGATGGAGTCATGAGATATATTGATTCCGATTTTGTTGGAAAACTTCATAAGAGAAGATCTCTTATGGAGTATGTTTTACCATCGGTGGTTTTACAATTAGTTAGAAAGCTAACTTACAGGGTATAATTGTTTTGTCCAATGGCTATAATAGAGTCTTGTAAAGAAAATATTTGGTTGAAAGGTCTATTTTTTGAGCTCAATAAGGATTTACAAATTACTATAGCTTTTAGTGACGGCCAAAGTATTATTTTTCTCATAAAAGATATTTCATTAAAGAAAGAAACACATAGATGTTCGGTATCATTTTATGTGTGATATCATTGCTGGTGGAGATATTGTTGTGAACAAAATTAGTACCCATGATAATCCTCATGAAATGATGTTCAGGACACTTCCAATTGTCAACTTTAGGCAGTATTTGGACTTGATTGATGAAACATGTTCAGTTTTAATCATTGTGAATGGGGCGGGAAGTTTGGTTGATATAGATTAAAGTTTTGTTTTAAAATTCATATCAAGGTGGAGATTATTATATTATGATGACCCAAATTCTTTTTTGTTTTGCTCAATAATTAATTTGTTATATTTTTCGATTAGGGAGTATTTATATATATTGTGTCTCTTAGGATTTGGTGTACAGTATTCGGTTACAATTTTATTTGACAATCACCCTTATACTACATTCTTCTCATATAGTAAATTTCCTCTCCTATACTGGGGATTTTTTTTCCTGTAAACGCGTGCGATTTTTTACTCCTTTTTTTTTTTTTGATGATTTGTAACACTAATGATTATGAACTTCTTGTGTAAATGAATGAAAAACTCCACTTATTTAATTAGAATTCATGAAAATACTTTAATGGAAGCAAATGATTATTAAATAGTACTTAACATGGCGCGGGTGATTAATTCTTGTGTTAAGAGTTGAGCCCCATTCGACTCCCCATACTGCGGACCCCATTAACGGGCTTTGAACCAGTAGCCGGAAAACGGTGTGGTACGAGTTAATGACCCATCAAGACAGAACGGAAATTAAAAAGGACTCATGTAGCAAAGTAGCGTCCAAACATTTCGAAGTAACGGAGCTTGTAATATTTAGGATATTAGAGAGTATACACAACAAGCTACTTTATGAATAATAAAAAATATACCATATCCCACTCATAACATAGTGATGTCGTACGATATATTTATTTGCCAGACTTCTTATCCCATGGTACATACTATGGAGACGTTAGTATGGTGGCGGAGGATGAGGGCGCGGCGGTGGCGGACCTGGTGGCCCCGGAGGTGGAGCATGTGGATTTGGCGCTGGTGGCGCTGGTGGTCCCACTGGGTGATGGTGGTGTGGTGGCCCTGGAGGCGGCGGACTAGGCGGCCCAGGTGGTGGTGGTGGTGGCCCTGGTGGTGGTGGTGGTGGAGCATAAGGATTAGGATGCCTCATTTTCTTCGGACCTTGATGAACAGAGGGTTTGAGACAGAAATGATTTTGCGTGATGACATATGGGCTGGTGAATGTAGGGTGGTTTATATAGAGAGACTTAAAAATGAAGAAGCTTGTAGAAACATCAGTAATACATAGACTGGTCGCTGAATTGGGAAGACCGGTTGGTTTTGAAGACCGACATTGAAGTACTAGAAAACACGTGTCAGTTGGATGCAAGAACATCACCAGGCCCTGGTTTTGGACGCAGAATTAATTACTTAACCTCGAAGAAGAATTGATCTTGGCGTATGTGTTGCTTTTTAAATACGAACTACTAAATGCTTATCTCTTGTTATTTTTTTTTTTTATATATATGATAGGCTCGAACTCAAATTTAATCTCTAACTAGACAAAGATGTTGATAATTGAGCTATAATTTATTAATATTATCTCTTGTTAATACTACTCATTCTAAATATTCACTCAATTGTTAATATATTGTTTACTTTTTTAAATATGTAATATATATACTAAAAATTTGAAATATAAAAATAAAAAAATTAAATATATAAAAATTTTAGAAAATCAGGTATCTGGAAATTTCAATTGATTGCAATTCTGTTGAACGATTGCTTTTCGCATTAATCATTATTTAGTTGGAATTTCATATCTGAATGCCAAAATGTCATATTGCATAACTCTGGTACTTTGAACATACACCAAAGGAAAAATATGAAAATCAGTTTACATATTGATACTAATTGCCAGATACCCTTTACGATTTTGTTCTTGGATTCGATGCCAAAAAAAGAAAATGTTATACTAAGGTTCTCTCTCTCTCTCCCCAATAGAAAAATCAAAAACCATTAATGTATTCTTGCTCGTTTTGTTATAAAAAAAAATAACAAAAAACTTAATTTGGTCATCATATGCACTCCTACCGAATTAAAAAAAATGGAAAAAAAAAAGGAATAACCAAAAAAGGTGATTTGTAAGTGATTCAATATCTTGTTCATCATTTTGATCTTCGATTTGTTGAATTCGTTTGCGAATCCTTCATGCTAATAACTTAAGCAAATGAATTCTTAAGCTTTTACCTCATTTTTCCTTTTTGGCATATCTTGTATCCTTTGATCACTACTAAAAAATGGACTTTCAGCGACGGAAAAATCCGTCACTAAAAGTCTATTTTCTGTCGTTGAAGGGTATCAACAACGGATTTTTTCCGTCACTACATCGGTCGCTGATAGTGACTCCACTAAATATCAGCGACGGACAAATATCTATCGCTGAAACAGAAAAAAAAAAATCAACGACGAACTCCGGTCCGTCGCTGAAAAAAAAAATTAGTGACGAACTCCGGTCCATCGCTGATTTTTGAGTTTTGAAAAATAATAAAAGCTTGCAACTCCGGGCAATCCAACCCATCTGCCCGCACAACCCGCCTTTAATTTGTGAAAATTGCCTCTAGTGCGTTTCGAACCCTCTGGTGCGTTTCAAACCCACTCACAAGCACACACAAGTAAAATGATGAGAGTAAGCCTGCCACCAAATCATGTATGATATCTAATCGTACTTCTTCTTCTTCTTCTTTTATTTTTTTTTTACTTATTATTTTGTTCTCATATATTTTAGTAATAATAAAATTATATAAAATTATAATTTATTATTAAATAATAAAATAAATTTATTTTAGCTTAAAATAAAATAATAAAAAATTTGAAAAAATAAAATAAAATTAAAAAGAATTATTAAATAAAATTTAAAAAATTAAAAATTAAAAAAATATATTAAAATATCAAAATAAAAAGATAAAAAAAATAAAAAAATCCGTTAGTAATGCGTCACTAATCCGTCGCTAATGGCTGTATATATTTATTTTTTGTTTTTTTTTCCTTTACCAATTCACAGATGGATTAGCGATGGAAATATTCTGTCGCTAAAAATTCTGTCGGTAATCCGTTGCTGATAATTTTTTAATTTAAAAAAATTTTTTTTTAAGGGGTTAGCGACGGAAATATTTTCGTTTCTAATTTTTGTCGCTAATTTGTTGGTATTTAGTCCGACATTAATCTGTCGAAAATCCATTGCTAATCTATCAGTATTCAGTCCGACGTTAATCCATCGAAAATCCGTCACTATTACCGATAGATTTTTTTCCCTCGGTATTTATCCGTCGCTGATACTATTTTTTCTAGTAGTGGATATTCTTGGATTTTTTTTTTTTGTTGTATAAGTATTTGAATCTGAAATTACCAGATTGGGGAAATGGTTAGTACCACTAGGTTGTCCCCTTAGGGACTTTGATGTTGTTGGATTGCTTGCTAAATTATGGTGTTATGCAATTTGATATTTTGGTGTTAAGAGTTATGAATTTTTAACTAAATAATAATTTAAGCAAAGAATAATTATGCAACAAAATTGTATTCAACAAAAATTTGTATGTATTCAATTTTCTTTTTTTTATGTCTTAATTTTGGGATTTAATATTCAAAAAAGTTTTTAAAATAAAAAAAGAAACATATATTGAAAATGGAGCGAATATTTAGAAAGAGACCAATTGAGAAATACCAAATATTTAATGATTCAAGATACAAGTGACATGGTATCTTTTAAATATTGAATATTTTCTCCCTTTTTTTTTTAATTTTATTTTTGTAAGTATATCTTGGAGTTAAGTAGTAGGGGTGATTTTTCACAAGCATGCGTAATCAACTTCAGTGCACTAAGTCGCCTCCTCAAGGAAGTGGTTTCAAGTTCTAATAGTGACTAATTTATTTAATAGTTGTAAAAGGGAGGACTACCCTCTTTATGTAAGCCCAAATTCGGGAGCCTTCTATTAAAACCAAAAAAGAAAAAGATATTAGCGATTGAATATCGTATCTCCTATAAATTATGTATTTTGCAAAAAGAATTTAAATATTAATTTTGAAAAATTATTTTGCAATTTTCATTAAAATCTCCATAAATATTTATATTCATACAATTTATGATTGTTGGATCGTTATTTAATGATTGTCAATAATTTTTTCATTCATCCCATAAAAAAATATCAATGAACACATATCTGATGAGATGGTCTTACTTGAGGAGGGCAAAAGAAGAAAGTCCCATATCTCAACCTTGATGGGACAAACCGGGCTTTGAAGGGGGGAGATTTTTTTTTTTTTTTTTTGGATGATGATCGGTATCCAGAGTTTTATTTTGATTAATTCGGTTCGAAACTTACAGTGACCCATTAAGGGAGTTACCCTCCCAACATAGTTTTTTTCCATACTCAAATTGTGAGTCGAAGTCAGAAACTTGATTAAGGGATTTAGCATCACATCCCACTAACCTAACCGTCCGTCGGTAAAGGGGGGAGATGAGAATTATGTGAAATTTCCAATCCAGGGGGAAAGCATACTATTTTTTTAGAACTAATCTATTGAAGATTATTATAATAATCTGGATCTTCTAAAAGTTGGATGGGCCAAAATACTACAGTTTTGGTTCCTAGAATACCATAATACATGTATAAAAAAATATTTAATATGACGTAATTATATGTTATTATGTGCTTCAATCAAAAAGTATTAAGTCAATAAGTTATAAATCAACTGATATTATCTATTTTTCTTCAAAAATCTCGATTTTGAAACTATCAGGACTATTAAATCTCTAACGACCACTACAATGCCAAGTTAAGGAAACTGAGAAACTCCAAACACCAAGCCAAGTAACATTACTGAAATGGGCAACCAAATATCATCCTTTATTGCCTTTTGGTTTTGGTTATGGGATACTCCGTAATTTATATGGTTTATATCTAGCACTGCAACCGTAAGGGATGGCAATGGTGCAGGGCCAAGCGGGCGGGGAGGCCCTCTCACTACCCCTACCGATGCCCGTTGGCGGAAAAATTTTTCCCCCCCACCCCACGGATCACTTCTCACTCCCTACTGTGTTTATGGTGCTTGCAGGATCCCGTATTATTCAAAAGTTGAAAATAAGAGTGTGAAAAGTTCAAAATTTCAACATAAATTTGATACCTAATTAGTTCAATATGATAAATATAAAAATTACTTAATCATTTAAAAATTAGAAAAATAATTTAAACATGAATTAACTTAAATACTCCATGATCATTTTTTTCATTAAATTTTCATGTATCTCTTTGCCAAATCATCTCTCCATAATATTTGGTTTTTACCGGAAAGCAAATTAACAGCATAAATATACTCTTAAAATTTGAAAATTACTTCAAAATATAAATATTTTCGATGATAGATTGGTGTTGCACCAAACTTCCTTCCAGATAAGTGGTAGATTCACAATGGTTTTGCTTGAGAACCACTTTTCTTAGATAGAACTTTTCATGCAACATTTTTCTTTTTTTTGGTACAGACACGCAACACTTTTCTACAATACGAAAAAGACGTATACTAAAAAAAAATCAAAGAAAAATATTTGAGGAAAAGAAAGAAGAAACTTCTTTTTTTTTTGGTTGATTCAGAAAGAAGGTTTACAAGAAAGGCCACAATTCCTCTAATTTACAAGAAGACTTAAACTGCATTTCATGCTCTCAATTCTTGCCATCCTTGGGCATCTATAGTGGAGTTTTGCTGAAAAAAAAAAGGAGGAGAATGAGAGAGGGGAGTGGGTCTTCACTGGCCACTAAGGCCCCATCCTAGAGAGCTCGAAGGATGGTTCAGGTGGGTCTTCAAGGCCCTGGATTGGGCAGCCTTGGCTACCCAATCCGGCCAGAACAGGGTCAAGAATGGACCTTGTTCAGGGCCAGAATTCTGGTCCTTTTGGACCAGAATTCTGATTGCCTTTAGGCCTCTTTTTGTCCCTCAATGTTGGACTGAATTGGGCCTATTTTGATCTTTTTTCTTTTCAGGCTTTGTGCACAAGTTGGTTTTATTTTACTTTTTTTTACCTTTTTTTTTATACAAAGAGAATGGAATCGAATAAAGAAGAAAGGATATAAGTAGAGAAATTCTGCCGCTTGAACTATCTCGGGGGAGTGCAAAAGTTGTTGAGATCTTTCTTGATACTCGATAGAAGGTAGTTGTTGTTGTTGCCTAGTTTTTTTTTTTTTTTTTTTTTTTTTTTTTTTTTTTTAAGGTGGTTGAGTGTCTTGAATGTTAGATTAGAAACCAAGTATTGAGTGTGTATTTGAGGGGTTTCATAATTGTCATTTTCAACGTACTCTTTGAAATCACATTACAACTAAAACTAAAACATAAACTTATACTATGTTATTAACTTATATCACTAGCATTCATATCTTCATCTAGTGTGTAACACAGAGATTTTGAATTAGAAGTATTTTAAAATATAAGTGAAATTTTTTATCGAAGAGATTTATAGATGGAGTGAGGGTGGTAAGATTAGATGGAGGAGGAATAGAGATTTAGGATAGGTTTCAATTTTAAATTTGATTAAAATATAAACACAATTACTCCAATAATTTTTATATCTAGAGGATGTATATAATTTTATATATCGAGAGGATCCCCGCAGGCTGCAGGAGGAGCACTTCTCACATATTTTTTTTAATAATCAATTGGTATTTAAAGTCATATTTTGATAAATTCGTTTTGAGTATTGTTGGCTTTAATTTACGAGAGTTTTTTTGGTATAATTTTTTTCATTCTCAAATTTTAAATCCGATATTTAATTAAAAAATCTAATGTTTTCACTCACTAGACCGCCTACATGTTGGTTTCTCACTCTCTATATATACACTTCCACTCTCCATCTGCGACAAAAAATTCTCATATGAGTGTTGTGAAAAATCAGCCATATGTCAAATTTGTATGATGATTTTTTTTAATTGTGACAATTAGGCTTATATGTAAAATATTATTCATTATAATAAAATTTTCTTGGATTTACATACCACTTTTTTTTAACATGATTAGACCACCAATTCAGTATCTAGGGTTTCGTCCCGACTGATTTGGGTCGACTGTTTGCAGGGCTCAATTGAGGGGGCAGGTCTTCCAGCGCTGATTTTTTTTTTCATGAGTGATTGAACTCCCGACCATAGTTAAGTGGTATTAGTTCCCGAATTAACTGAGCCATCAGGTGTAAGGTGGATTTACATACCATTGAATCATCATCGAAGAGACTTTTGTTGTAACACTTTTTGCATCGTTCAAAATTAGATAAATAAAAGAGAAAAAACAAGAGATAGTAAGCTCTCAATTGTGAGATGCTATTAAGATGAATTGATTTAATGAAAATATTCACCAAAAAAAAATTTAATGAAAATTCTAGACATGTCAGTTTAAAGCACTTGTCCGGTTTAAATTTCTTTTTCTCACAAAATCAATATGGGAGTGCTACTCATAGTGAATAAAAAACTCACCAAAAGTTCTTTCGATTTATTTGATAACTATTCTTGAAAATATTAGGTTTTTATAATTTGACATCAGTCAAAAGTCTCACTTATGTCTACTCCATTAACCCGAAACTATCATACAAGAAATAGATGCTTCCACAAGCATATCCGCATCCTTGGCAACAGCCCACAGACATGAGTGGTAGATGAGTCATAAGTTATATCAACATGACCGTTGTTTATTTTTATTTTTATTTTTTTTGGTGAATTGACATGGGCATTGGGTTCTAAATTTATGCCCTTTACTTGTTCTTGAAAAGATTGCGCAACAAGATTGCGGCTGATTTAGGCATGCTAGCAGCTTCCCTAGTCTTGCTCCCTAGGAACATCTACAAGCGTAAGATTTACAGCCTTTTCTTTTGCATAATTCTGCATATAATTTCGGCACTTTATAATCTTAAAATCTTTATATATATATATATATATATATAAATCACTAGTATCTGATATTTATGTTAGAACCGATAAAATCTAGTTCGAGATGAGTTGGATGTTTAAGGATAAAATTCTATTCGTGTCTATTTTCTCTATTTATAATATCTTTCTTAAAAAATATCAATACTTAGTCACTAGACTATCTAAACGTTGGTTATAACCTAAAGATCTTAAGGAAAGAAGTGGACAATTGGGGTGGTGCTAAAAAGTGAGTGAATGGATAGAGTGACATCCTTTCTGAAATTAAAACAAAAACTTTGTGTGGTCAAAGACTTAAGTATATATCCCTCTCCATCCAAGTTGCAACTTTGGCACAGATCCATGCACTTGGTGTGTTTATCACTTGCCATATCACACTTGAGGTACTGTCATGGTCCACAATGGAGTCAGGATTTAAGCAAAACAAACACCTGTGGCTTTTAACTCTATGTTAAATCTATAATTGTCTGTTTCCAAATTCTGATTATGTTTATTTTTTTTTATAAAAATATGAAATAATTTCGCATTTCAAATTTCTAGCATTTAAAAGGTAAATAATAAAAAGATATTTTTAAATTCCATATCTATATTCATATAAACAAAATATAGTGACGATGATAACAACAAGAATGTATATAAAAAAATAAGACGATAAATTCTTAATCATAAACTAGTTAACATATTATCAATATTTCTCAATATTAATAAAAAAATTAAATATTCAACTATAAAATACTTACATGTTGTTCTGGGAATTAAAGTATAAACTTGATAATTCAAAATTTCAAAGGTAAAATCCAAAACATATGTATATTTTATTTTTATTTTTGATTTTAGAAAAAGAAAATAGAAGGGATGGGGACGGACAATGGAAAGAACAAAAAAAAAAAAAAAAAAAAAAGATGAAGGAAAGAAAGAGGCTGCCCATGATTAGGGTCTTTCTAAAAATTGTAATAGTTAATTTTTTAATAAAGGATAAATATTAAAAGTATAATAAAAGCAGAGAAATATTGAAAGACAAACAGCTAAGTTAATTAAAGAAGGGGCCAGAAAAACATTAATAGGAAGCATGCTTTACCTATAAAAATCATAAATGGAGGGGCCTAGGTGATGACAGAAGAATAGAGAGCACAAAGGAGTGAGATGCAAAAGGGCTTCAAAGCATTTCATCATCGGTGCTCTCTATCTTCTGTCAACAGCAACACCCACCTCCTCCCCTCTATGCTTTACCAAGCCAAGTCGCGAAATGTGCTTGTATGTGTGCGTAATGTGTGGAGGTGATGACAGAAGCATAGAGAGCACAAAGAAGTGGGGTGCAATCTACATGCATTCCCATTATCCGTGCACTCTATCTTCTGTCAACATCATCAACAGTGCCCTTCTCTTACTGTCTTAACTATAAACACTGTTTTCATTTTGTGTGAGTTATCAGAGAGAGAGAGAGAGAGAGAGAGAGAGAGAGAGAGAGAGAGGAGAGAGAGAGAGAGAGGGAGACTTCTTTCATGTTGGTAACGCAAGAGAGAAGAGAATGCTTTGGATGATATTTAGACTTCCCTAGCATCTCTATTTATAGAAAATGTGTTTGTTCTATGTGCCTGTGTTCGTCTTATTGGGACCCATGTCAGGGGAAGGACCTTGGTTACTCTATTACTAATGTCTTTTGGAAGGGCAATTAGTTAAGGGAACTATTTCCCCTCCTTGAGGCATTGCATTACATCTTATGAAACTTGTGCATATATCAAGTAATATTGCCAAATGCCTGGAAGATATTTCAGCACATGAAAATTGTCACGGAATAAAATTTTCATTTGCTAATTTATTTTATGGAAGTTTGGATTGTTGCTAGTTACTTTCATTCAACTAGTCGACGGGAGTAACCTAATAATAAAGGAGCTATTGCTCTCTTTTGTCTAGCCTTTACAAGGCAAGTGCCTAGCCAACCATTCCACCACTTGAGCAACATTAAGGTAGTTCCATTTGTCTGTCAATACAATGTTGAAAATCATAGATAAATTCCAAGGTGTTGTCCGCACACAAGAGACTCAATCATAACCCAAGTCTTTGAGGTCTTACACATATACTATTCAACTCAACTTAAGCTTTTCAAGATCCAAAATCAAACTCAATTGAAGATCCAATCTTAGCTCAAAAGTGAACCCAAATCACGGACCAAGGAGTGTCCAAAATCTACCTTGAATTAACCGTTATGTTAGCATATTTGGTTGATTTAATCAACTATTCGATCATCACGATTGATATGATTAATCATTATATATTTAGTTGAATTAGTAAATCATTATATATTTGATTGATTTAATTGATAATTGATTTAATCAGTTATTATATATTTAGAAAATTGATTTTATTTAAATTCCTTTTCTTATTTCTAGTAGCTTATATTTCCTTATTTTTTAATCAAATATTTACATTCCTTTTTCTTTAAGACAGCAGTGTATATATACAAATGTTGTACTGCTCAAAAATACAAAAAAAAAAAAAAAGAAGTAAGTTCAATTTTCACTTCTCCCTTGTATTAGTACTCTTCTCCTCTCTCTTGTAAAGAGCAACCGTCCCTTTTTTGGCAAATGTTTTCTTTAATAAATTAAAACAAGAATTCTTTTATCTTTTTTCAATACTCTTATTCCAAAATATTCAAAATTTTAACTTGTTATCGGAGCAAATTCTATCATATGTATTTTCATGAGCATCTAGTGGTTAAGAAAGAGTATGTTATATCTCGTCTAAGATGACCAGACGCGGGGACAATCTTTTTCCAAAGTTGGATGTGGGGACAATCTTTTTCCAAAGTTGGACAGATGGTAAGCATTTATACCAACTCTTAAAGGCACTTTGGAAATGCTCTATCTCTCTGGAGCTAGCAGACTAAGTTTCAATCCCTCCCATTTTCATACTTCCAACAAGGTGCAACTATTAGCAATAAAGGCGTACAGCATGTGACCAGAAAAATGGGGCCAATCTTTCCCCACATATGGCCAAAAAATGCAATGCTGGAAATTGGCTACTGGAAGTCCCCTTATGTTGCTCAAACCTTCAAGAAGAATTCAGCCCTTGCCAACTCTGAAAGGTTCTGCCCAATCTAGCAAAAATCCTTAACAGCAATCAAGCATGGCAATTCTTAAAGGCATTCAAAAGCAGTCCAAACATGTCAAGCAATCTTCCATGTCCAAACATCTGTAGATCTTTTGGCTTGCTCTACAGCAATTAAGCAATCTTCCATGTCAATCCAAAGGGGAGAAAAGTTTGAAATATGAGGGAGGAGAACCAATAAATTTCAGCAAAGGGGGAGGAGTCTAGAAGTTTGAGCAAAGGAGATGAAAACCATCTCTTCAAGTTTTGGCTTCAAGGAATTCTTTCGCCAAGTTTGAGGGGGAGTGTTGGAAATTAGAGATAAATTGCAAGATGCTGTCCGGACACAAGAGACCCAATCATAGCCCAAGTCTCTGAGGTCCTGCACATGCCCTGTTTAACCTAACTTAAACTCTTCAACTCCAAGATTAAACTCAATTAAAGACAAAATCTTAGTCAAAGAGATACACTACCAGAACACACGGCATTAGCGACCGAAAATTATCGACGGACAAAAATCCATTACTAATAGTGACGGATTACCGTCAGATAGAATACCATGAGATTTGTGACGGAAATTAGCGACAGAAATTTTTTCATCTCTAATCCATCAGTAAAGCCTAAACCGAAAAAAAAAAAATTAAATCCGTCGGCGACGGATTACCGACGGAATTTTTAACGATGGAAAATTCTTAACAAAAAATTTTTAGTGAGGATTTTTGGCTTTCATCGATGGATTTTTCCGTCGCTGATGGCATATTTTCTAGTAGTGAGAGCCCAAATCACAGCTCAAGGAGTGTTTAAAGTCTGTCTCCAACTAGTTTTTATGTTAGAATATTTGATTCATTTAATCAATTATTACAATTGATTTAGTCGATCATTATAATTGATTTAATTAATAACTCAATTATTATATATTTGATTGATTTAGTTGATTATTTCCTTAGTCAAGAAGATTGACTTTATTCATATTACTATTCTTATCTCTAGTAGATGATATTTTCTTATTTTTTAATAAAAGGGGTGGGTGTGGTTTTTGGTAATCACCCCTCAAACCCCTCAACTCCCCCCAAAGAAACCCACTTTGAAGAAAAATGTGTCTCTTCCATTCTTTGAAAAATGATGGACGTGAACAACAACAAAAAAAAGGGAAAATGATGCAATTTATATATGCACAAGATATAGGGAGTGTCTTCCCACATTGAATTCAAAGAGAGGGTTTTAAAGAATTTTTTATCATTATCATCAAGAAGCATTTGAATTGTGAAAAACAGAAGATGATTCAATTTCATGATATCTTCTAGATCGAGGATATTCAACCGTCGGAAAGAGATAAGTGATTCTAATCCAATTTAGATCCGACAATTTCCGCATGAGAAAAATTGTTTATTGGTTTATATGAAAACCTTCATTGGTATCAGAGCCATTTAAGGTGTTTCCTGCCTCTTTAGTTGGGTATTAAAAATGAAAATGTTTAGAATAATTTTCAAGATTCATTAATGACAACTTGAAATTGGCTTAATAGAATACTCTCAATTTTGCACAGTAAGATGATTGTTGCATGTGGATGAAATTTGCAAAATTTGTCATGCATCTGAAGAGTATATCATGAAATATTGTAAATTCTAGCCAAAATTTAAAGTACCCATATTATTTAACATATTGTGTTTCATGACATGCAATTTATATGGTTAAATTTCTCTTGAAAAATGTTTTCCAACCATATAAAGAACGCAAAAAATGGTTAAGAATTGAGAAAGATATGATCATTCGAAATTTGACTCGAAAACCAAAATTTTGGAGAAGAAGATGAACACTATCGGGCCAATCCCACTCTCAATAGCGGCAAGTGAGATACACCCCTTAGGTTAGAGACCTCAAATTGAAAATCTGAAAGTACCATTGAACTCAGAAACATTGAAAATGGATGGGTAGCCAAAATTTTGGAGCCATCTGATACCAGGAAGGCGGCGCGTGTAGGTTACGCGTCACCCAAGGAGAGTGGGTGCGTGTCCATTTTGACAGCCCACTCCAGCGGCACATGGGGGAGCGTGAAGGCTATGTTTCTGTCAGAATTTTCACCGAAACAAGTGTTTTACTCCCTTTGAATTTTTCTGTTAATTTTAATTTATTTGTTTTAGATTGAAAAAATAGTTTTTTATTAATTTTTTGACTTAGAAATTGTATAAAATTATATAAAATTATTTCCGGTATACGAAAAATTCTGAAAATTTTTATATGTGGCTAGAAAATTATTTTCTTAATTTTGGCTACCTGGGTGAAGATTTGTTTTTCACTCACCATTTGTTTGAATTTTTTGCTCAATTATTTATGTTCGAAAGTTAGTTTTTCTAATATAAAATTATTTTAAATTTGAGCAAATATTTGTAAAATAAATACTTTGAGATTTATTTTAATATTATGGTTGGCTGCGTGGTTAACCTAATATTGTTCTCAATTTCAAGAAAAATGGTGATAATCAGACGCCTATTTGAAAGTCTTCCGGGCCTCTGGGGGAGGAAAAGAGATTTGAAAAGTTCAGAGCGTTTGATGAAATTGGGTCAAATGTTGACTTACAGAAAGAACTCATTTCATACTTTGCTAGATCATTTGGAGATCATGGAAGTGAAACGTTGGGAACTTATTCAGTTAGGTTATGCCTTTTGGGGGGATAATGTGTACATACTGAGAAACTCTCTGTCTTTTTATTAGGTTAGCGTAGTTGATGAGTTGATTGTCGAGAATGAGTACATGATTCTGGATAATGTGAGTCCGTTATTAATAGAAAAGTGGGAAGTCAACAATATATAGAGCAAAATAAAGAAAAGACTATCCCAAAATATAAATAGTTCTCCATTAGCCATCAAGAGATTTGCACTCAGGGATAGACTATCTAAGGAAATTATAAATATGATATCCCAAATATATTTATCATCAACAAGATGATTTATTTATATGTTTTCTTTTGCGTATTATGAGTGTTGCTATCAACATGATCATGTAATAGAGAAATTTTTAATTTTTTTTTTGTAATTTTTCTTTTTTAGCAATTGTTAGCTTTATTTATTAATGTGAATGATCATGTAGGCAAAAGAAAACTAGGATCCCTTGACTGAAAATTTTAGATCAATAGAATTTGAGTAATTCTCATCCAAAATTGTAATATTATTTAAATACTTTGTGTATTTAAGTGGAATGTTTTTTGGTTGGCAGAATTTGAGTAATTTTCACATAAATCTATTGAATTTTGTAGTTTCAAATTAAATTTATGATGGTAATGCATTAGGACCATAGATGATGATTGGGAACCTAGTGAACTTTCGATTCTATACCTAATGTTGACCTGTTATGAATGTTAATTTTAAAATACAAAATTATATGTATGATATGAGTATTAGAATAAGTGTCCACCCTCTTAGAAACTCAAACTATAGTATCAAAATCTATTATTAGGGATTTTGAATAGAGATGACAAATTAAATTGTGACAATCATGAAATATGACGTCATAAATTTTGAAATGTGCTGAAGAACAAGATACCTTGGAAGGTATCAAACATGTTATTTAGGACTTTAGTGTGGGCAATGTTGCTCCGTAGAGGAGAAAACAAGAGGTTTACTAGGTATGAAAAATGATATATTCCACTGTTCGTGCAATCCTGGTTAGCTCTGTGATTAATGACATGATACTCGAGCATGAGCAATATGTGACCGCTTATGATATTTGGGTATACCTCATGGTAAAACATGGAGGTACCAATGACTCATCTTAGACAAATAACCATAATATTTGATACCTACAAAAGTGATATTGTCACAGTATCAAACAGTATTTAAAGGTCATGTCTAATTAGAGGGTGGTAGTCAGCTGGTCATATTTTCTCCGATAAACAGAAAGTTCAAATTTTGATCTGATCCCTTCCACCAAGTGAAAGCATCTAAAAGTCAATTTGACTCACAATGATAGTATAAAGACTTTCTCGGATATTTCTTGCCACATTGAGCTTGAGAATGAGTGGCTTGATGCTGTAAGATCCCCAACTAATGCTTTTGTTATAGAGTCTAGTTCTAATTAAAGTTTCAGACTTTAAGTGTGAAAGGGACTAAACCGAAAGCAAGAAAGGAAAGGAGAATGGAGAAAGATTACAAAAGAACAACTCTTGAAATAAGAACAGACTAAAAGACACTTGAAAGTTTTCATCGAATGTTTTCTAGTTGGAGATAGATCGGTGTAGAGAACAATAGAAAAAAAATGGATGTTAAAGAAGCAGAAACTTGTAAATTGAAGTTACAAAGTAACCAAATTCTCATTTTGCATGATATTCTCTGCATGCCCAAAATGCGACAGAATCTTATCTGTTCTTGTTCTTTTGGAATTTAGTTATATTTTGAATTTTCAGAAAGATAAGGTAAGTTTGTCATTGAATGACATGTATTGGTTCTGGACAATTTGTAAATGGTTTTATATTTTTGCAATATAATGGACAAATGTTTAACTATTAAGTTGAATATTGTCATGTTTGTAAAATATTGAGAAAACCATTTGAAAAAGCCATTTGGTCTGAATTTCATTGCTGTTAGTCTATTCGGACATTTGTAGTTCAATGAGTTTGAAAGCAGGAAGATATAGAATTTTGTGTTTCATTACGTTCATAGATAATTTCACGCCATTTGGTTGTCTATTTAATTTATCACAAATCTGAAACACTTGATTATTTTAGATGTTATATGAGTAGATTAGAAAATCGAATGGATAGATGGTGTGAATATCTATTAGATCGGATTAAGAATCTGTGTAATGAAAAAAACATAATCCAATATTTTAGCATTCTTTAAACACCTCAGCATCCTGGTGTTGTAGTAAAAAGCAATAAGATATTGTTAGATATGACATGATCCATGATAGTACAGGCTAACTTGTCGATTTCTGTTTCGGGAGATACCTTGTTAACTGTTGGTTATATTTTGAATAATCTGCCTTCAAAATCAGTACCATTGACATTATATGAATTTTGAACTGGTAGAAAACCGATTATGAGTAATCTCAGATTTTGGGGATCGGTCGTCTATATTTAATATTTCCAATGAGTTTGAAAAAATGGGCCCCCTATAAAAGTAAGAGTATCTTTATAAGATACTCTAACTAGTCTGAAAGTTAAATGTTCATTGGTGAACGAGAAAATGGTATTATAATAGAGATTGGATCACAAATGTCACATTTTTTGGAGAATCAATTTCCTAACAAAGTGACATGAAAGACATAGAATCTTTATTTGAATTAGTTAATTCAAAGGATGACTCTATCCATAGTGGATCATTGGAATGATGTTAATTCCAGTAGGAGAGATTTAAATTCTAAAGATCCAACTGAGTTACAAACTAAGAAAAGTGTTAGGAAAGTTGTGCCCAATTGTCATTTTTAGAATAAATGACACATATTTATTGTTTCTCCAGAAGATGAAGAAGAGCCTAAAACAAAGATTAGGCTCCATCTAGTTCTGTCAAAGGTGAGTGGATAAAAGCAATGGAAGAAGAAGAATTAGAGTCATTGAGTTCTAATCATATATTGGAATTGGTTGAACTTCTATTAGGGCACAAGATTATTGGGAGCAAGTGGGTTCTCAAAATCAAGTGTAGGGTATATGGAACTATTGAGAGGTAAAAGACTCAATTGATAGTAAGATGTTACACTCTCTAAAGGGGTGTTGATTATGAGAAAACTTTTTCACCGTAATGAGATTTACCTCCTTTTGCCAATTGTTAGAAATATAGTGGCTAATTTGGATTTAAATTATGTCAAATGGACATGAAAACTGCCTTTCTTAGTTGAGAACTTGAGGAAGAAGTCTATATGGCACAATCGGAGGGTTTTGTCATTGAAGGCTAGGAAAATAGAGTGTATAAATTGAGCAAATCAATTTATGGCTTTAAACAACTTTCTAGACAATGGTATTTAAGATTTCACAAAGATGTGATATCTTATGATTTCGTCATGATAGACGAAAACCATTATACTCATGTTGAGTGTCTGATGACAATTTTGTAATTCTATCTCTATATGTCGAGGACATATTATTAGTCGCAAATAATAAAGAATATGTCATTCAGATCTTGAAATGGTTGTGTTCCAATTTTGAGATAAAAGATATGGGTTAAGACAAATAGGGAATTAAAACCTATAAAGATCATTTCGAGAGATTATTTGGATTATCTCAGAAGTCTCATATTATAAAGACTCTAGAACGATACAAAATTGAAAACTCTAAACCCATTAATACTCCTGTGACTAAAGGCGATGGTTCAAGTGATGTAATGCCCTAACACTCCGATCAATCCATAACGTAACATATTAGCATAGTTAGGAGCTTGAAGTACGCTATGATGTGTACTTGTCCTGATATTTGTCATGCTATGGATTTAGTCGGCAGGTATCTGTCCAATCCAGAAAATAATGATTGGATTTATGTAAATAGGATTTTGAGATATCTGAATAGAACTGCAGATTATTTCCTTTATAATTAAGGAAATGATCTAGCATTGAAATGATTCATGATAGTGATTGGCGAGGTGATTTAGATGAAAGAATATCTACCTCTGGTTATATTTGTTTGTTTAATGATAGCGCTATCTCATGGAATAGCATGAAACAAACCTGTATATTTCTTTCTACAGTGAAAGTAGACTTTGAGATTTGTACTTTTGCAGTTTATGAGATGTTTGGTTGTATAGATTTTTCATAATATTTGGGAGTAGTAAGCAATTAAGTAGGAGTTATGACTTAGTGACAATAAGTCAGCAGTTGCTTATACTAGAGATTCCAAATATGATGACAAAATCAAACAAATAGACACAAAAATTAATCTTGTTAGAGACATGATTGAAAAGAGGGAAATGACACTGAAATACATGTCTACACATTTGATGGCGGTTGATCCGTTTATAAAACCAACACCTAAAGATATGTTTATGTAACATGTTGGGATTCTTGATTTGTGTAGATTATTATGACAGTATTGTGATTGTGATTGTGATCATATATAAAATATATATGATATAATGTTCATATTCGATCACATTTGAATTTTGTTTTTGTATCCAAAATTCTGGTGTCTACATTAAAAGTATGTCGGACAAGTTTTGAGATTGACTCTCTCACACGAGAAATCGCCTCTAATGTTTGTATGATATGTAGAGATAATACTGTGTTAATTTGTGGTGGATTAATACACACATATATGAAGCCTTAGTTAAGTATTAAGATGAGATTACCTGTTGAGTATACATATGTGATAATCGAAATGGATTCCCCACAATCCATTGGACTTGTCGAATAGCCAGGTGTGAGTTTTTCTTGATATTGTGAGATTTTTGAGGACTTGTAAGAAGAAAAACTTAGGTCAAGTGTTGTGTACACTTGGATTAAGACCTGTACGATACTTAATTTTAGAAAACAAGACATACGTTTCCAGATGGGAAGATTGTGCATCGTAGCACATGTTTCATACCACATGTGCTTATATGACCATATGGGTAATGAGATGGTGCATCCCACTTCATCCCATTATGTGAGACTCGGAGATTTAAATTCAACCTCAAGTTATACCCTTAAGACTTTTGTCTGTCTCTTGAGATTTTGTCTTGGTGATTGCTACTTTAGCATGTCATCAATTAATCATAGTTGATTTGGTTTTGCAGTGCATGTCTAAGAAAACAACTAAGATAAAGTTAAAAGTTAGTAGTATGAAAGGAAAATTGTCTTTGACCGACACATTACTCTATATTTACAGATCAATCAATTATATCTATGACTTAGTGTTGAGAGATGTAATTGTGAATACATGAATGGACTTGAGTCAAGTATGCTCTTACATTATTTTGAGGGATGAGAGATACGTTGATTGTGTCGAGTAAAAGAGATCTGGGATATAGCGAGAAAGGATGTCCTCATCACCATATTGACGATGAGCTGCTATATATCCTTAACCGGTATATAACTTTTGAGCTCTTGATATTCTCACAAGTCACACGACCCACTTGCCTATATAAAATTCGTAATGTTCGATAGTAATGATCATGCTGTTTGCGAGTCTAACCCTCGTGTGCGAGTGAGAAATATTAGAATATGGGGCGGGTCCACCCATGTGGGTAAACCCAACCCTTCCCAACATGTGTTTAAATTTTGAAAAGGGGTGGGGGTGGTTTTTGGTAACCACCCCTCATCCCCCTCACTCCCCCCAAAGAAACCCACTTTGAAGAAAAATGTGTCTCTTTCATTCTTTGAAAAATGATAGACATGAACAACAACAAAAAAAAGGGAAAATGATGCAATTTATATATGCACAAGATATAGGGAGTGTCTTCCCACATTGAATTTAAAGAGAGGATTTTAAAGAATTTTTTATCATTATCATCAAGAGGCATTTGGATTGTGAAAAATAGAAAATGATCCAATTTCGTGACATTTTCTAGATCAAGGATATTCAACCGTCGGAAAGAGGTAATGATTCTAACCCAATTTAGATCTGACAATTTCTGCATGAAAAAAATTGTTTGTTGGTTTATATGAAAACCTTCATTTTCTTTTAAACGAAAGTGTGTATATATATTGTATTATTCTCAGAATTTAGGAGAAAAGAAGTAAATCAAATTTTCACTTCTCTCTCGTGTTAGTAATCTTCTCCTCTCTCTCTCTGTAATGGGCAATTGTCTCTCTTCTTTTATAAATGTTTTCTTTTATCAATTAAAATATGAATTCTCTTGCCTTTTATTTTTTAATACTCTTGTTCCAAAATGTTCAAAATTTCAACATATAATACCCCTTGCATTTGTGATGCAAAATGTGGTGTATCAAGTCCATATATACATTTGGTGAACATGAAATAAAACACATCAGTTCTAAGGGGAAGAAGGAATAACAATGAAGATGTTTGTCGAGTTGATCACAGTAAAAATTTTTCTGGTTTGTAAGAAAAGAAATCTCCAGAATACCATTGCCAAGGAAAAAAAGAAGTGTTGTAGTTAAGATGTTTGAAGCCTGTGATTTAGTGCTTTCTCAGTACAAGTTCTTAAGATATTTCCTTTGCTTATGAGAAGGAGGGGGGGGGGGACTATACATGTAGAACTCGCTATCGCAATCAGCGGACAGTCAACTTAATAGGTAAAGGTACTACATCCTTTAATTAAGTTTCGATTTCGAAACTTGATAATAGAAAAAATTATATTAAGAGAGTAAATCCTTTAAAATGGTCCCGACAAACATTCGAACTGTATTACTCACTATGATTTCAAATACCGTTCGATATAAAATAATAAAAAGAACTCACTATCGCACAGCTAAATTTTATGACTAGCATGGTTATACACCATGCATGCAGATTATGCCCTTAGGAGCAAACCTTGTACCTCATGTATCGTAATCATTCATTATAAAAAAAAAAAAAAAATTAACATATGAATTCATTTATAGGTCCAACTTTTTGTTCATGATTTCTTATATTTTGATTGGTAAGCAATATGAGATAAACAAGTTTTCCCCCCTTCCATTGATTAATGAGCATCGTAAGTAGGAATGTAGGCGGAAATTGCCACTTCAAAACATTTGTAGCGCTAGCTATTCCTTGAAAGGCACTAATAAGGTTCTATGGGGAACTATATTAGTTTTAAATTTAAAAAATTAAAATTATTTTATTTAAACAAAGCATATTAGTTTAATTTTTCTCTTTATTTTTGTTTTTTAAATTATAATGCTTTCTAAGTAAATAGTAAAAAGTAACTACGTAAGTAATAGTATTTAGAAAAAAATTTCACATTTTATTGTTGTTTACAATCCATATTTTATTTTTTATTCTAAACACGAGAATTCATTTGAATAATTGCATAGCTCATATGAATAAGACTCATTTTTCATTTGGGATATCCTTAACTCTTGTGAAAAATTATATGAGAATATTTCTAAAATAAAACGGCTAAAATCTTTCACACAAATAAACTCAAGTTTGGTTCTTAATGTAACACCGACACCTCAGTGTCCTCACTATTGTACTCATCTTCATTTTTTATATGCTATTACTTGCATTTCTATATAGAAAAATTCACTAAAAAATTTTTTCGTTAAAATCACTCCCGAAAATTTCAACCTAAATCGCCGAAAATTTAAAATTTTCAAAATAACCACTGATGATCCAATAATTATAACGATGACTCTAGGGTGTATAAGAATCCCAAATTTGGGTAGATTTTGCGTCATAAGGTTAAATCGTAAATTTTTCAAAAAATCACCGGTAAAACTCTAGCCGGGTCGAACGTGTTTCGGAAAAACTAAACGACCACATTTGACGCGAAATAAATTAAATTAGTCCTAATACAAGGTTTTGGGTCTGACTTGGAATTATAAAAATTTTTGGGGTCAAAATAAAATTTTTATAAGTCAAGAGACTTATTTGAAATAAATAATCAACTAATGAAGTTGCAGTGTTAGTGGAATAATTAAGACCCTTGATTTGGTTTGTGATTAGAATATTGGCCATTGGATAAAAGAAGTGAGAGAAAATATATTGGATTGGCACAAAATGATCCAATGGTGACAAAAAAAAATCCTAGAAATGATCGAGGGTTGAAAATTGGAGAGATTTTTCTTGTTCTTCTCCCAAACCTTGACCAAACAAGAAAGAGAGAGAGAGAGAGAAAGAGAGAGAACGTGAGATAGAGAGAGAGAGGAGACCTTTTGGGTATTTGAAGAGTTGATCCAAGGGTGGAGATTGAATTGAAGTTAGATGAATTAATTTAGACCATTGAATTAAATTAGTGAGAGACAAGATACTATTTATTGTATGGAAGAATGAGTTTTCTTGTAAACCAACCAAGGATGAGGATTTAAGTTGGAAATGGAATCTAAATTGCAAGCTATTGGATCTTGGTGGTTGGGAGACAAGCATTTAATGAAGACATGTGCTTGTAGTGTTAGAAAGTGGTGTTTGTAGAGTGAGAGAGAGAACATTTACTTGTGTCCAAATAATCCAATAGCTAAGATTGGATCTTGGGAATGTGCAAGGACTAGGATTGATTGGAACAATTAACAAAACGCAAACACTTGGGCATTTCTTCTTCAAAACCGTGAGAGCATCCAAGGAAGAAGAAACAAGGCTCTCCATTCTTCCTCTTCAAAACCGTGAGCTTCAAGGTAAGAGATCCAAATTTTTTTCTACAATACCATCCAAATTTTTTTACATAGATCAATTCCTCTCATGTCCAATTACAACATATTCAAAAATTAGAGCAAATGAAAGAGTTTTGCATAGTGAAATCCACAGGTGACCGTGAGCTTCATTCTTGAAGAAAGGTATGATTTTTTCAAACCATTCTTTGAAATTTTTGTGCATATTCATTCCCCTCAAATCCTAATATATTACAAAAAGCACGGTTTTAGCGACGAAAAAAATTCGTCGCTATTTTATGACGGATTTATCGACAAAAAATTTTTTCGTCACTATTTATAACGAAATTAGCGACGAAAAAATATCCGTGGCTAAATTAGCAACGGGGATATTATTCGTGGTTAAATTCGTCGCTAATTGGTGATAAAAAAATTTTTGTCGCTAAATCTGTCGCTAATTAACAATTTATTTTATTATTTATTATTTATTATTTTTTTTAAAATAATATTATTTTATTATTTTATTATTTAGCTACGTATTTTGCAACGAACTAAAAATTTGTCGTAAAATTTAGCGACGAATACCATAATCCATCACTAAGTTAGCGACGGACACTACAATCCATCACTAAATTAGTGACGGATAACGTAATCCGTCGCTAAACTTAATTTTTTTTAAATTAACATTTTACATTTTATTTATTTTTTTATTTAATTATTTTATTCATTTATATTATCTAATCATATTTATTATTTTATAATATTTCAAATTAGTTTTATTATTATTTTATATCTTTTATTTTTTTTAAAATAATATTATTTTATTTTTTAAAATATTTTATTATTTAGTGACGGATTTAGTCGTGGCTAAATTAACGACGGATACCGCAATTCGTGGCTAAGTTAGCGATGGATTCCTCAATCCATCGCTAAACTTAATTTTTTAAAATTAATATTTTATATTTTATTTTATTTTTTTATATTGTTATTTTATCCGGTTATATTATCTAATCATATTTATTATTTTATAATATTTCAAATAGTTTTTTATTATTTTATATCCTTTATTTTTTTAAAAGTAATATTATTTTATTTTTTAAAATATTTTATTATTTAGCGACGGACACCGCTATCCGTCGCTAAGCAAATCCGTCGCTAAATTAGTGATAGGGTTAGCGACGGATTTCAAATCCGTCGCTAAATTTAATATGTAAATAAAATAATAAGATAAAATAAAATATTAATATAATAATTAAATAAAATATATTTAAATTATAAAATATAAATTAGCGACGGATCACTATAAAAAAAGATGGTTTTTGCGATGAAATTTAGCGATGAATTTTTTTTGTTGCTATTTTGCGACGAATTTAGCGATGAAAATTTTTTTCATCACTATTTGTAACGAAATTTGGACGAAAAAATAGTCGTAGCTAATTTAGAAACGACTAGAAATTCGTTACTAATTTTGCGACGAATTCCGAATTCGTTGTTAATTTTGTGACGAATTCCGAATTCATCGCTAATTTTACGACGAATTTCGGAATTCGTCGCTAAATTTGAAAAATAATTAAATAAAATAAAATATTAATATATATATTTATTAAATAATAAATTAATTTAGCGACAAATTTCGGATTTCGTCGCTAATTTTGTGACGAATTCAGCGATGAATTCAGAATTTGTCGCAAAATTAGCGACGAATTCTGAATTCTTCGCTCATTTTGTGACGAATTCCGAAATTTGTCGCAAAATTAGCAACGAAATCCAAAATTTATTGCTAAATTAATTTATTATTTAATAAATATATATTAATATTTTATTAAATATTAAATTAATTTAGCGACGAATTCGGATTTCGTTGCTAATTTAGCGACAAATATATTAATATTTTATTAAATAATACGGCCATAGGGGTTGGCTCGGTCATCGGTGGTGGTAGTGGTGATGGCATCTGAATGCCGTTGGCAACGTACCACTCGAACACCTGTCGGTAGGTGCCCAACGGTGGCGGTGGTGGTAGATCTGCGACCGTGATGGCCGGTGGTGTAGGCACTAAAGGAGAACCGTGTGAGGAAGACACGTCCTCCAGTACACTGGGGGGCTCAGTAGATAAAAAGTGGGTATCTCGCCTAGTCGTCATATTTCTGCGAGGAAAAAGGTACTAATCAGACAGATATATAAGAATTAAGGTTAGTTATGGAATAACTAACCCCCTAAAAGAAATCAACTTGGTATCGGAACTAATGGATAAGGTATGCTAGGTTAGATATGACTCGTATCCAACCCCCTAAAAGTGGATGAACTCATCTGCCTATGACCATGTACTGAGATTTTATGACTGTACAGTTACTTTCACATGCATTGAGGACTTTCAAAATCAGATTTACCTGGGGATATTTTTTTTTTGAAATCAGTTTCTCAACTCAGCTCTAACCAAGAGCTCTGATACCAACCGAGGCCTGTTACGCCCCGACCCACTCCCGAGCCAGGCACGCAACCAGCCCGCCGTGGCACCCAGATGCACGGGCACCACGTCCCGCACATCGAAGCATCGTAAGGCTGTCGACAATCACATAATCCAAGTTTCCAAATTACAGAGATCCCCAAGTGATTAAAATAATACATGTATGTCTCAATATAAATTAAAACAAGTGAGAATTAACGTTATACAGATCAGAAAAATTATAAATACAGTCATCCTAATTTAAACAAATATAATGGTCATCGTAACTTCCTCAAGATGAAACAATAACCTCAATATATAGCGGAAGAACGGGTAGTCATACCCCGACCCAGTAGTCTCCAAAGAATATCCAATACAACAATGCGCACAAATCTCTCGATCCGAGTCTACCCCTGTAGGAGGGAAATGTGAGCGGTGAGTACCGTAGAGAGGGGGGTTGGTACTCAATAAGTCGGGGGGATGACATGCTATAATTAATTTTTGGGTAAATTAGGAGTGCCAAAGTTATGTCCCAATAAATCCATAGTATGCAAAAAATATATTATGATATCTCAATAAATCATTCATGGGTTACGTATCAAATCAAATATGCATGTCCGTTATATCATGTAAAGCCGGCCGAAAATATCCCGGCAAGGGCCAACCATGGCCAAGGACAGGCAATGTTGGGGGTTTTCACAGTGCAAGTAATAAAATAAGGCTCTCTACCCCAACGTTGGCCACAGACTACTCCAACCAGCCTGTATACATATATCGTACACGTATCAAGGATCAAGCGTGAATGGAAACCTGCCGGTGCTAGACCTACCAAGGTCATCCCCGGAGTGGTTCAACCGACGACTGTCCGTACAATATGTATGACAATCTGACGGATACCCCCTGCAGAGGCGTATCCGGGTACAACAGGTACCTCTACCAAATGTCCTTCGTAGCTACGAAATGCCATAGGAAGCATATCATCATCATCACAGTATCCACAGGGGCATCTAGCCCAAATCACATATCTCAAGCCAAATCATCAAGCCCTATCATGTTAAAAGCATGTGCCAATATGCAATGGAAGCATAAAATCATGTGGATATATCAAAGTATGGCACAATCATTAAGTATCAAAATCGTGGATGCATATCGATATAAACAAGTTAGAACACTCCATATATTACAAAACATTTTCATAAGTCCAGGAGAAAAGGTCAATCTTACCATTTTAAATCATGCTTTTGAAAGCTTTTTAAAACACGATATCAATTAAAAATAGATGTTAAGTCTCACTCACAGTTAGGGGAGGATAACGCACTCCCCAATATCTTCACAAAGCGTAAATCAAGTATTCCCTCCGTTCAACTTAAATAACTCTTAGGGAGACAAACAGTCTATAGATTTTTAATCTGCGGAGTTATGGAAAATAGACTATAACTTTGGCTATACCAGTCCAAATCAGATGATTCTTATCTCATTTTAAAGATAAGGGATAGCACTATAACTTTCATTTTGCACACTTCCTCAGATTCAAATCACAGAATTCTCGGTAAGCCTCATTTTGTTACAGCCATATTTAAGTTTCAGATTCTGTCCAATTTTTGTGCAGAAGCTATAACTTTCATCCTACTCACCAAAGTCTAATGCAATTTTAACATGTTATAGCTAAGATATATATCTACATTTTTTGTGTTTTGAGTTTTATCCAAATATGTCTGGAAGGGGTTGAACAAAATTCATGAACAGGACAGATAGGTTTTAGTGAAACATATAGTTTCTGCCAACACAGTTTTAAGGAAAATTGTATAACTTTCAATTTCCTCGTGCGAAATGGCTGAAAGTTTTATAAGTTATAGGAAAGGAGTATATCTATAACTTTCGTGTTTTGTGTTTCTTGAAACTAAGAATGGAGAGGGGTCGTTTTTACTCATTACTGTCAAGGTTTGAAACAGGAAGTTTCTATGTCGAGTTTCAGGAAAAGTGTCATAACTTTTGGCACAGGCATCAGATTTTGGTGATTCTTACCTCGTTGGAAAGATAAGACTTAGATCTACAATTCATATAACTATCACATTTTCAAATACTGGCTCTAAGATGCCTTAAAACAGAGATGAAGTTACAGACAGAAATAAAATTTAAAGTGAGACATGATAAAATTTCTTACCTCACTTTCTTTGTTTTCCTCTCTTGTTTCTCTCCTTGTTCTCACGAATTTGGGAAGAATGAACAATCATTCTAAGGTCTTCTTCTTTTATTATTGTATTAATAACTCACCACCCTAGGATCAAATCTCTAATTAATCTAAACCATAGGATCATTTTGACTATTGCATGTATTTTGATTGGTTTTTTTTCATGTGCATGTGTTCTCATTGGCCCACCTTACCTTTCTCATCTCCATTTGACCAACACTTGTCATCATCACTATAACACTTGTTCAATACAAGAATACACTTGTCACATTTCATTTAAGTTTTGTTAATTGCTAACAAGTCCTTTGACTTATAAAAATTCTAATTTGACCCCTAAAATTTTCATAATTACACACTAGGCCCAAAATCTTATATTAGACCTAATTAAATTTATTTAATGTGAAATTAAGGTTTTGAATCTCTTTGAGTCAAAATTGATCCGATTTGTATTTTACGATCAAATATCTTTTTTTTTTTTTGTAAAAATTCATGAACGTAGTAGTAGAAATATCATATATATATATATATATATATGAAATGGAATTCACTATAGAATACACCGAGAGTCGATGTTACAAAATATCATTTCTAGATTACACAAAATGATAGGAATATCTCTCTCTAATTTCGCCATATGTGATTTCTTTAACACTGTCGAGTAAATATCATGTAGGAAAATACTTAATTCTGTAATGACGCCCCATACAAAATCTGGTAAAAGTTCCTTAAAAGCAATAGGAATCAATCTTTCCATAAATATGTGACAATTATGACTCTTCAAACCAATCAACTTGCATTCTTTCATATCGACACATCTCCCAAAATTTGAGGTATAACCATTAGGAAATCTCAACGATTTCAACCATTCACAAACTTTCCGTCTCTGATCCTTATTTTTTATATAAATTGCCTTTGATTTTGGTCCTTTACTGCTTCCATCCACATCAAGTGTAGGTCGATTACAATGAAGCCGCATATCTTTTCTCGTATTCAAGTTATCTTTCATTTTTTCAGAGACATCTATCAATGTATTAATCACATTATCAAAAATATTTTTCTCGATATGCATCAAATCGAGATTATGATGAATCATATGGGTCTTCCAATATTGTAGATCCTAAAATATACTCCGTTTGGTCTATTTATGCACACTTTCATATCCATACATTATACCATGTGGGTCTTCAATAACAGATGGAAAGTGAAACACTCGCTCCCAAATTTGTTGACCAGTTAATCTCAATGGAGGAGGTGTTTTTTCAACTCTATTCTTCGTAAACTCTTCTTTATTCCTTCTAAATTTATGATTTTATGGCAAAAATTATATATGACAATCAAAATTACTCGTCTTCTTATCATATTTCAATCTGAACAACTTTGATCTCTCCATTCATATTGAGCATCCTAAAACCCCAGTAGTATTTCATCCTGATAACATGCCATAAGCTGAAAAGTCATTTATCATCCAAAGAAGAGTAGCCTTCATTACAAATATCTGATCAGTGTTAACATTATATGTAAGAACACTGTCATCCCATAATTGTTTTAACTTCACAATCAATAGTTGCATATAAATATCTATCAACTTTTTTGGATTTTGCGGGCCAGGTGTTACCAATGTCAAAAATATATAGGGTGTCTTCATACACATACCCGGAGGAATATTATACGGAGTTAAGATCACTGGCCAATATAAATAAGTTTTTCCTGATTTTCCAAATGGAGCAAACCCATAGCATAAAAACCTAACCTAATGTTTCGAGTCTCTCTTGCAAATTCAGGATATGTCATATCAAAATTTTTTCATATCTCTGCATTAGAAGGGTGACACATTAACCCTTCTTCTACTTGATGATTTGCATGCCAAGTCATATATTCAGTAGTAACTTTTGATGCATAATGTCTTTGCAATCTAGGAGTCAATGGCAAATAAAACATTTGCTTGAATGGTTTAGGTCGCTGATTATGACCTGATCTCCTAGTACTCTTGTACCTACTTTGGTTACAGAATTTACAAAATTCTACATTTTCATAAGCTCACCAAAATAACATGCAACCATCTTTGCATACATCAATTATTTCCACCGGAAGATCCAAGTCATTCACCAACTCATACTATAAAAGTCATTCAGCATTATATGATTACGAGGCAATACTTCTCCCATTACTTGAACAATATCATTGAAGCAATTCTCAGACAAATTATACTCTGCCTTGACATTCAACATTCTAGCCGTTAATGACAACTTAGTGTGAGTGTCACAACCAGCCCATAAAGGTTTATCTGCAGCTCTCAACATTTCTTGAAATTGGTTAGACAAATAATTTTCATCTTGCACATTCTCATCAACACATGTTACTTCTACCCCCTCCGATGGTGATGCATAATTTGTATATACATCTTCATTTGTTGTTGCAAAACTAGAACTTGCATAGTTTGATTGGGGTACAAAATTTTGACCCGTTGCATCAAATATCATATGTTGATATGGATTTAACTGATCATAATAATTGTGATTCCCTCTAACTAAAAAATGCATATTTCACACATACTTTTCATCAGATATAAACGGTTCACCATGACAAGTCAAATTGTAGTAATTTAAAATAAAACCAAATCTACAAAAATATTTCCTAACTTTATCACATACATGAAATTTACCATTACTATACTTTCTACACAGACACCCTAACTTATTCTCATCCATAAACTCAACTTTACTAGTAGCGAAATTCAAGAATTGTTCCACTCCACAAATAAACTCATCAGTTAAATCACGACGATCAGGTAAATTTTTATTATACATCCAATTTCTTTCGTTTTGCATTGTCACTACTTTCAAAAATAAAATTTATAAAATATTAATAAATAAAAGTATTAACAAAATGTAGATGATATTGAAAAAAAACGTTAATAAGAAATAATTAACATTTAATAACAAAACATTTAAAAAATATTAACATATATTAAGATAATTTAATAAATATAAAAACGTTAATAGAAATTATTAACACATACTATTTATGCAAAATAATAAAAAATAAATATAATTTTTTTACATTGAGTCGCAAAAAAAATGTAAAAATAATTTATAACTATTACAATTTATGAAAAAACAACATACATACATGTACACTAGGAACAAGGGATAAAAAGAAAAGAAAAGAAAAGAATAAATGCGATGAAAAAATGCATAGCACAACCGTTTTAATATCTACTTTTTTTCCCTCTACTTGAACAACAGATCCAATCAGAGCAAACACATCTGCAACACAAAGCCTTTAATGTTATTTATAATTAATCTAATGTTAAAATATATAATAAAATATTTGACATTAATTAAAATAAAATAAAATATATAATTATAATATTAATGCTAGAAAAAATATTTAATGCAACATAAAATTCTGCATTATATAATTTTTTTTATAATTACAACTATTTAATATATATAATAGAACATTATACATAATATATATTGTTAAATATATATAACATTACATATAATAATATATAGAACATTAATTACATATATTATATAACATTAAGTATTTATTATACATTAACATTATATATATTATATATTGTTAACTATATATATTAACTATATATTATATAACATTAACTATATATATTAACTATATATAGCATTATATGTATTATAAATTCTTAAATATATATAGAACATTATCTATTTAAAATTCTGTATTATATATATTATATATTATTAAATATATATAATAGAACATTATATAAAATTATATAATTATAATTATGTTATAATTTTATAATTGTAATATATAATATATATAATATGTTCTAATATATGTTCTAATGTTAAAATTATAATATATAATATATTATAATATATATAATACATAAAATTATATATAAAAACCATAAATTAACATATATGTTATAATGTTTAAATTATAATATATAATACATTATAATATATATAATATATAAAATTATGTATGGTAAAATTAGATGTTAAAATTATAATATATAATGTTATAATATTATTAAAATTATAATATATTATATATTATAATAAATAATATATAAAATTATATATATATTTTATAATTTATAAAAATAATTAATTATATAATTAAAAAAAATCGGTCTGGCGGCAGCCGCCGCCGGACCTGGGGACGAGGAGACGCACCCCTGCCCAGATCCGGTGGCAGCATCGTCGGATCGGGCCAAGGGGAGGACCCTCCCCCTGTGGGCCTCGACGAGGTCCTTCGCCAAGGCCCATGGAGGAGGGAGCCTCCCCTACCCAGATCCGGCGATGCTGCCGTCGGATCGGGGGAAAGGGGGAGCCCTCCCCCTCTGTTTGCCAAGGCGGAAGGGTGATCCCCTCTTGGTAGCCTCGGTGACCGAAGGGGAGGGCCGGCCTCTCCCCGGATCTGGTCGCTTGCGGGGGAGGCGACGCCTCCCCCTCTATTCGAACAAAGTCGGGGGAGGGGCGCTCTGCCCCTCCCCCACCAAGATCCGGCGACATTGCCACCGGAGGGACTGAGTCCGAGAGAGAGAGAGAGAGAGAGAGAGAGAGAGAGAGAGTACCTTTTCGTACTTGAACCTATGAGAGCGAGGGAGAGGCACTTTGTGGGGAAGATTGCAAAGGAGGAGAGGTTTTTTAAAAAAATCAACGACGAACACGTGGTTCGTCGCTGAATCAGCGACGAACAGGGGTTTCGTCTCTGAAATCAGAGACGAACTCGTGGTTCATTGCTGAAATCAACGATGAACACTTGTTTCGTCGTTGAAATCTGTGACGAACTCCAAGTTTGTCGTTGAAATCTGCGACGAATTCCAAGTTCGTCGCTGATTTCATTGACGAACCACTCGTTCGTCGCCGATTCCGCCCTGGACTCGTTTTCTGTAGTCAATTTTTGCGACAAACTCGTTTCTTGTCGCAAATTTTAGCGACGAACGGGATTATTGGTCATAAATTTTAGCGACGAATAATTTTTCGTTGCTGATGTTAGTGACCAATAAAAAAGTTTGTCGCTACTTTAGCGACCAAAAAAAATTTGTAGCTAAGATCAGCGACAGAAAAAATATTCGTCGCTAATTTGAGACAAGTTATTTTTTTTGTCACAAAATTGGTGACGATAAATTTTGGTTTGTCGGTAATTTAGCGACGAAAAAGTGTATTTGTTGCAAATCTGCAACAATGTTTGCGACGAACATTTAAATATTTTCACGAATTTAACTAAAACACTTTAAATTTCTCTATTAAACTGTTAAATGAGATGCAAGTTATTAATTACTAAATTCATAACATTAAATAACAAAATTATAGACAAAATATTTTTATCTTCGTAAATTATGTTTTGTCGCTAAATTAGCGATGAACTGTCTTTTTTGTTGCAGATTTAGCGACAAATGTTTTTTTTGTCGCTAATTAGAGTCGAATTTCTAACAAATTATTGTTCGTCACTACTCTCTCATGAATTTTGCGACAAATATTTATTTGTGGCTATTTTAGCGACAAATGTTTTTTTGTTGTAGAATTTGTTGAAAATTTGCAACAAATATATGTTTTGTTGCTAATTTCGTTGAAATTTTGCGACGAATAGTATTTATCGTTAAATTCGGTTGCTAAAACCGTATTCTTTTGTAGTGACTTTCAATCTCCATTTTTCAAAATAAAAATTTATTTGGGTCAATTTAGAAAAAATCCAAGAGAGGAAACTCTGAAAATTCATCGGAAAAGATGTAGATAAAGACAAAATTGGCTTTGATATCAAATGTTAGAGTGTATAGCAAACTTAATGCAAGTTTCAAATGTAAAAATTGAGTCAAAATAAAATAGAAGCGAAGATGGGTTTTAGGCTTACCTCTCCATACTTTTCTCCTTCACTTCTACCGACTATAAAAAATCTAAAACATTCCTTGGGACATGCAAAAGTTTTCTAAATTCTCAATTTCATGCAATAGATGATGTGAAGTCATGAAATTTGAACTTAAGGGCCTAATACACTAGGAGGGATTTATATAGGCTCGTAACCATTAAAAAACTATTAAAACTCTATAATTGTCAGCCTAAATTATTGTTAAACGTTATGATAAGACAATTAAACATTTAAAATGGAAAAATAAATATTAATTGTATGAAGATTTAAATAGATCACCAAAATCCGACGAAATACAACCCAACCCAACTCAACTTCTTTCTATTGTCATCACATTTAATGTTTTTCAGTTATATTTTTTTACATTAACTCAATTTTGAATGCATTAATTCAATGGAATTTGAATTTTTTAAAAATTCCTAACACTTTGTTCCCAAATTAGGGTTTATATAGGGTTCATTGTTAATCCTTCTCTCATAAATCTTTTACGTCACTACCATACTACCCAGGAATATCATAATATAGAAACATATATATGTTTATATGCATACACTCATACATGCACGAGGCTAATTTTTAGAATCATTGTTTTTAGTTTTAGGGCTATGGAATATCTTACATATGGTAGCGAATAAAGGATGAAAGGTCCGTTGGAGAATCCAGTAGGGTAGATCAGGAGTTGGATCCCCAACAGAAATGATCCAAATTATCATAAAAACGTTGGACCTACCAATCGAATTTATATTCCCTGCTTGCCGAACTTTTTAAAGATATATATCAAGCAAAAGAGAATAAATCAATTAAAAATAATAAACCAATTGCAGAAAATATTTAAATTAATTTAAAACATGAAGAACAACGGCATGCAAATGCAAACCACAATAATGTCTTAGGAGGGTGCAACAGAAGTTAAATCTCATACAAAGAGATATTCAAAACCCTTTATTTTCACAAGCAAAATGAGAGAAATTGAGGAGGAAATCCCATTGGGTTTTCACTTGTTTTCAAGCTATTTTCTTCCCTTTGAATGCTCTCATTTCCGTCACATGGGGGTGTTGGTTGTCCTGCAATATTCAATAAAGACTAACCATCAATTGAAGCCATTTAGGGTTGCTTTCTTATAATAGCAACCATCAATTGAAATCGCTTAGAAATATGAGGAAGAAGGTTTATGGATGACATTTTACAGATTTAAATTCTTTTGCAAACATTTTTTGAATCAACAAATTCCCCTATTTTCTTTATTTATAACTTATAGATGATCAACACTTTTTTTCACAAAAACAAAATAATATTCAAATCTTAGAAAGTATTTGTAAGAGAAGGACAGAGTGATATATATATCACTTACATCATTTATATCTATTATGGGGAAAGCTACTTGATTTGCAGGGTGAACTTCAGCTTCATTGCTACGCTTCTCACTCTTATTGTCCTGAAAGGTACATGTTAATGCATTTCTTTAATCTAATTATGACAATAAAAGTTGGGAACATTTTTTTAAAGAGAAAAAGAGCACCTTCTGATCAACAAATGGCACAAGATCAATCAAGAAATCGAAAACCTCATGTTGCCTTATAGCCCTAGCAATGTCACAACGATGCAGGGTTCGCCTTTTGCTGCAATCTTTCACAAGCCATGCACGAATTGTAAGCTCCTCAATGAGTAGCTCACAAGCTTTTGCAAATAGTATTGTAGCTTCTGCACTTATCATCTAATGATGAAAAAATTAAAAAAAAAATGTTAGAGGTAAAAAATAAGAACAAAACATTGTACTTATTGGTGATTGGTTATAATGTACTTTGGCTATGCTCGCATATGGCTTAATCAATCAAGCAATATTTTTTCCCATTATCTTTTGAATAAAAATCATAAATAAGTCCAAGAAATTCAAACAAATTTCCAACCTTTACATCTTTATTAGACTTCATTATCTTCCTGATCCTCGACAAAGGTAGTTGATTCTGGCCCTTGAACTCTGTAAAACAACTTGAAATTTTTAGTACATAATCACTTCAATTCCCTAAAGGTATTATTGACAATTGCAAAGGGTTCATGTGCACTGTGCACATCAATTAGTATTGTCGCCAGTGAATTATAGTTCAACCGGAACTGTTCCCTCCCCCTTATAAAGATTTCATATTCGAATCTCTCTATATACATAAAAGAAAAAACATTGTCCAAATTTTTATGTGCATCAATCAAGTGAGAGAAAATGCACAGGTAGACAACCTGTGATCTATATGATATATATTGTGTGAAGGGGAAGGAGAAGGGAAGGATGTGTTCGTGTATTTGACTCAATGGAGTCATTTGGCTACTAGTGTGAAAAATGAATTGAAGAAGACGGAACTATGAATGCAACTCAATACAGATATATGAAAATGTAAAATTTTCAAAATTGTGTAGATACACACACACCCCTACCTACCTACCTATTGATACAACATGATTAGCAATATTTATTATATAACATTTTGCAATTTTTTTGGAAAAAAAAATATATGAAGGTTGTAACCTTTCCATCAATGTTTGAATGAAGCAATATGAAAAATATTGAGACATACAAAGTAAGGGACTCGTATGGAAAATGTGTTGTTGTAGGCTCTACTAATACAAGATCATGTTGGCATGCACAAAGTAATCTTGTTGTTAAAGTTTGAAGCTATTTGTTATTAGCAAATTAGAGATATGAAATCCTAACATTCTAAACAAATTAAATGAAAACTATTCATTGTTGTCCCTTGGACAAAAAAAGCAAGAAATTAGATCAAAAATAAGTATTGGATCTAATTTGTAATGCAATCATAATCAGATCAAAGTAGAAAGAGGTTCTGGTGTATGAAAAAAGGGGGGACCCTTGTCTAATTCCATGTAAAGCATAATTTGACGAATAAAGTTATGATCTAACATTGGTTATTCAGCCTTCTTTTTATATAATACGGGTTCAAAGGATATAAGAAATTTTTTCCTTAAATAGACAACTCTAAACATCATCTATCTGCAGAGAAAATTAGATTAAAATTAAATATCGAATCTAATTTTTAATGCAATAATTATCAGTTCATTTAGTCGAAAGAGATTCTAGTGTACGAAAAAGGGGTCCAATATCTCATTCCACGTAAAGCATAATTTGACGGAGAAAACTATGATCTAACAACATAGGTTATTTCACCTTGCTTGTGCATGACGCGCGTCCAACAGAAATAACACATTTTCCCTTAAATTGACAACGTTTAACATCATTTGTGTATAGAGAAAATTATATTAAAAAAAAGTATCAAATATAATTTGTAATGCAATCATAATCGCTTTACAATCGAAAGAGATTCTAGTGTATGAAAAACAGAAGCCTAAATCTGGTTTCTATGTAAAAATAACTCGACGGAGAAAATAATGAACATTGGTTATTCCTTTTACATAAAACAGGATTGAAGGAAATAACACATTTTCCCCAAAACTCTCAACATCGTCTGTGTGTAGAGGAGATTAGATCAAAAACAAATGGCAAAAATATTTTGTAACGCAATTTTAATGGATTCAAAGTCAAAAGAGATTTTAATGTATGAAAAATGCGAGCCTAAATCCGTTTTTTATGTAAAGCATAATTCAACGGAGAAAATAATGAATATTTGGTTATTCCGCCTTCCGATTACATAAAACGGAATAGGAGGAAATAATACATTTTCCCATAACTCTCAACAATGTCTAGGTGTAGAGAAGATTAGATTAATGCAATCATAATGGATTCATAGCCAACAGAGATTATAGTGTATGAAAAAGGGGTCTTACATCTCATTCTATGCAAATTATAATTCCACGGAGAAAAGTATAATTTAACAACGTTTGTTATTCCGCCTCCTTTTAACGCAACATGGTTTCACAAGACAACATATTTTCCATTAAATAGACAACTCTTAACATGCTCTGTGGGTGTATGTGTGTATGCATATAGGACTTTAAATAGTGAAAAGGAAAAAAAATGATTAATTAATAAAATTGATGAGAAAAAAGTAAACCTGTGCTCATGTGAATCTCAAGCATCTTCTGGGACCAGAATCGTTGTAACTCATGTTGCACACGCGACCTCATAGCATGATCAATGTTCAAGTTTACACCACCATCAACCTTCAAAAAACAAACAAAGAAATGAAGGCATTATACGTATAAGAGAGAGCAGTAAGACAGACAGACAGAAAGATAAAGAGTGCATGCCAAGAAGAAGAAAATGGCTTACTTCAGAAACGGGTAGATGGTATTGAGGCATACTAGGGTTTGGCACTTGCATGAAGGTATTGACATTTGGAGGAGGGTTGGGAGTATTGAACTCTAGTGGCTTGTTCAAGTCCATGACTGAATTAGCCTTTTTAAGACTACATATTTCTTGACAACAACTTGCCTATAAATACACAATGAGGAGTGAGGAGTATTAATTATATGGAGATTGAGAACTTTAATTCTTAAACAGAAGTAATTAATGAAAAGAGAATCTGAAGACCTGACGTTGGAGTCTTTGCTCAGAAGGGTGCGAAAGAGTCCAAATTTACTTTGCCAATTGTTTCTGGCCCCTCCATAACTTTCACAGAGCATAGAGAAACGTACAACTCTACCTTTGGTTTATGTGAGTTGCATGTGTTTTTGTTCACCATTTTTTGTTGAAGTTTAAGCTACGCAAAACGAGATTATTCATACTCTTGACATACAAAATTAATATAAAGATCCAAGGTCTTTTTATGATTAGTAACGCATAAAAGATGAGATTTATATTTAGATTAAATGTATATGTATACTATTATCCCTTTTTGAAATATATATATTTTTTTAAGACCGGATGGATTTGCAAAACCAAGTGTGTGGCCCTTGGTTTATTAATTTTTTTTTCTTGTAATTACTATGCCAATTAGCCCTAATGCTTCTTCAACCTGTAGAATAACATTTTTTCCATAAAAAGAAATTAGTTTCGTTCAAACTGCTTAGTTGTCTCTCTTAATTTGTACTTAAAAAAAATAGTGTTAGTAATGATAAAAAAAATAGTTTCGTTGGAACTCTACTGCTTAGTTGTCTCTTAACAAGAAATTACTATGCTAAATTTCATCACTAACACTACAAAAATTTTAAGTTTTTCCAACACTTTTTTCCCAACATTTGAGCAAAGGGTTGCCAACATTTTTTTTCGATGTTTCTTAACCTAAATATCAGCAAAAGTATATTAGGACAATGTTTTAAACCAAAAATATTGATCCAAAACAATGGTACGAAAAAATAAGTGATAAGAATTTTTTTACCTTGCCAATGTTTACTCATCAAGGGTTGGAAAAGTTCAAAACTTTTCTGAAATTTACTCCAATGAAATTTGTGGCAAAAAGAAATCTGTGGCTAATTAGACATCGCAAAATTTAGCGATGAAAAATTTCAAGTTTCGCCGCAAATTTGCAAAAAAAAATGTATGTTGGGAAGATTATCGCAAATTAGTGACCAATTACTTCGTTATAAAAATTGTTGTTTTTTAGCATCAGTTATTAGTGATAAACTTGGCAACGAATAGTTAGCGAATAGCGATACTTAGTGACGAATTTAGCAACAAACACGTAATGATAAATTTAGGGATGAAAATTTGACAACAAATTTAGCAACGAAAATACTTATTTAAGATGTGTATATAGTTCCCGATGAATTTAGCGATGAATTATTAGCGACAAATTTATTGATGAAGTTAGCGATAAATTTTGCGACACATTTTTTTATACTACAGAAAAAATTTTGAAATGCCAAATCTTATTATCCGAATTGAGCAACAAAATTTAGTGAACTTACTGTTTGTGTCACATTAATGAACATACAATCCAATTTTAGCCACGGAAGGATACTCTATCTCTATGATTTCATCTAACAACCCATACAAATTATCTTTTACACTTCCATCATTGGTTGAGCGAACACACACCCCATTAGCAACTTTAGCCATGAAAGGGTTTGAGAAAGAGACATGACTAAAAAGGTTTGAGTGGAAAGTATAAATCGACTTTAGCCATAAAAATAGCCACGAATTCTTAAAGTTTGTTACAAATTAGTGAATTTAATTATGAAATTAACCATGAAATATTAGCCAAGAACTTACTGTTTGTGACAAATTAACGACAAATATTTATTTTCATCATTTTTCTTCCTTTTTTTTGCGATAAATATTGTTTATGACAAATTAGAAACAAATTTAGCTACGAATATCTAGTTGCAAAATTAGCCACAAACTTACTGCTTGCGGCAAATTAGTGACAAACTTAGTCACGAATGTCACAAAATTAGCCATGAAATTTTAGTCATGAACTTACTATTTGTGGCAAATTAGCAACGAATATATATTTTTATCATTTTCCTACCTCAATTCTTTACGACAAATATTGTTTGTGGTAAATTAGTAACGAATTTAGTCACGAATATTTAATCATGAAATTAGTCATGAAATTTTAGCCACGAGCTTATTAGTTGTGGTAAATTAGTGACGAATTTAGTCATGAAAATTTAACCATGAAATTTTAGCCACGAACTTATTGTTTGTGGCAAATTAGTGATGAATATATATTTTCATCATTTTCCTACCTCAATTCTTTACAACGAATATTGTTTGTCGCAAATTAGCAACGAATTTAATCACAAAATTAACCAAAAATTTTATCAATGAACTTATTGTTTGTCGCAAATTAGTGATAAATTTAGCGATGAATATATATTTTTATCATTTTCCTACCTCAATTCTTTGCAACGAATACTATTTGTGGAAAATTAGCAACAAACTTGGCAACGAACATCTACATGGTGTCACAAACATTGCGACGAATATAGTTTGTGGCAAATTAGCAATAAAGTTTCTAAGGTCATCACTAATTTTGCGACGAAATTTTTGTGGGAAATTAGCGATAAATTTAGCAATGAAAATTCTTTGTTGGAAATTTAGCGATAAATTTGGTGACGAATTTCATGTCACAAAAGGTTGGCGCCATTTGCCTCCAATATTAGCCATGACTTTTGTGACGAACACTATATTTTATCACTAATTAACAATGAATATTTTTTCATGGCAAAATTTGTTTAGTCATGAATTTTGTTTTGTCGCTAAGTTCATCGCAAATTAACGACAAATTTATTTTTCATCGCTAAATGAACAGTTTTTTATAGTGAAGGACAAACACAAATTCAAGACAAGATATAGCAGAAATTTGTGATTGACCTGTTTAGTCATGAATTCTGTTTTGTCGCTAAGTTCATCGCAAATTAACGACAAATTTTTTTTTCATCGCTAAATGAACAGTTTTTTATAGTGAAGGACAAACACAAATTCAAGACAAGATATAGCAGAAATTTGTGATTGACCTTCATTGGCACTGCCTCTAAACAACAGGGACCCAATTCTGAAAGCAATTTACAATCTCAACAAGAACAAGACGCATGCTATATGTGAATGGCTAAAGTAACTCAAATTTCTTGATCAATATCTCTCAAATCTTGGGAGATGCAATAATTTAAGTGACGACAAGTTGATGGGGATAAAAGCCGTGACTGCCGTATATTAATGGAAAGAATACTTATGATATTATTAAGGAAAATTCTACTGGATTATGTATGGGGTGCAGCTAACAGAGTTGAGTGTGTTCTTCCAAGGTGGAGAGGGACATTTCTATCATTCTTTGCAACCTTGAGAAGATATTTCCTCTCTCATTCTTTGATTCGATAAAGCATCTCTAAGTCCACTTGCCGTATGAAGTTGAGTTAGAGGTATTATCCAATTTCGATGGATGTATCCGTTCAAAAGGTAAGGTATGACAGTTTTTTAATTTAAAATTGAGAATGCTTACACATATGTCTTGTTTTGAATTGGCAACATATGTTAGCCACTTCATACACCATGGTCATTCAAAGAGACATTGAGCTAGGCGAAATGACAAGAAACCTATTGATTCTAATATTCAACTGTTCTCTATTTTTAATTATCTTGGTCAGCCAAGTAGATGTAAGACACACATTATTGTTAATGAAGAATTTTGCACAGCTCACGATTACGTTTTATTCAGTTATCCAAAAGTGAGCCCATATTACCAGTAAGCATATGTTTCAATACAATAATATTTGTTGTAAAATATATATTTTATTAAGTTTTTTGTTCTGAATAGGAGCTTTCATTCTTTGTACTCTACGTTATCCGAAGAAAAGTTTGAACACTTTTGGATTTGGCATTTCGTGACCTGCAAGGTTGAAATCCCTGTTATTACATTTATTTATGAAATTTAATCATAGGACATAACATTGCTGAAAATATGATTTTGTTGTATTTGTGGAGGATAGGTTGTCAATGAAGTGGTTGTGCTGAAATGGAGACGTTATACTATAAATTAGCTTTGGCTCTAAATAGAGAAGTCAAATCATGGTCTTAGTATTTCATTAGAGGATAGAATATCACATTGTGAGCATGGTTAGGAGAAGGCCATAATGAACTTGATTGTTTGCGTTCGATGGTTTTCTTAATGAAGTCATAAATTGCTTGGGTCTAACAATGTGTGCATTGTTTAAACGTGACTAGATTGACCTGACAAGAAGGACAACGGTGCATCATGGGTATGATTTGGTGGATACAAATCACAAGAGATTGTATGTGAAGTATGACCTATTTATCTTAGCACAACAGGCCATTCATGTATATTATTATGCATCGTATCCTAGTCTAAAGCATTTTTCCTCAAATTAGTGGGCATTGTGGGAAACCAAAGCACACCTACGCAGGCTAAGTATGACCTTAGGATGCAATGAGTTCAGGAGAGTGATAACTCCGGTATCAAAAGACCTCAAAATCAGTTAAACAATATGGAGGATCGATGGAGGTAAGCAACGGTGTCAACAAACTATCACATTATGAATTTTGTAAACATGGCAAGATTGTACATTGACTACTCTCATTCATCTAGAACCTTATCCTCTAGGGCCAGCCTGTCATTGATCCTAAAGTCTTGACTCAACTACACTCGAAGAACATGGTATTGAATGAGACAATGCAATGGTTACAACAAGAAATAGAGAAAATGAAGGTCAATCTAGAGACTCGACTAGAGAGATGCAGGCTCATGCCTGGATGGCATTGGTATTTGAGTGCCTTAATATTTCCTCCAATGCTTCCACGCCTTTGCCCCCAACTCTCTTGCTTTTGCTGTTGCTCCTGTGCCTACCCATGCTCCTCCTCCTGCAGATGCTCCTGATGTCTCTCTCTCTCTCTCTTCCCCCCCCCCCCCTCTTTCTCTCTCCCCTAATTTTGTGTAACAATTTACATAACATTGTTATTATGTATTTGTACTACACATTTTTTTGATACATTATTATACTTTTGGATGATAGTTTATATACATTTCATATATGTTACATATGTCACACATACATTTTTTGAGGAAAAATTATATATTTTGGAATAGATCATTCACATGTTTACAATTTTACAAAATGAATAAATTTTGTAAATAAAAATTTAAGCGAAATACACGTCGCTAAATCTATCCTTAATATTCAAGGAATGTCAGTTGAAATTCGTCACTAAACTAGTCCCTTTGCAACAAAAATAAAAAAATAAAAAAAAGAAGACCAGGTCTATAGATGCATTTCTGAAGTAACTCATCCATAATTCTCATGGCAGATTGCTTCCCTGGCTTTTATCACTAAGTTTTTCCCATAGTTGGCAACAATTATTTCATCCATAATATATTTCATTGCAAAATTCAGGGGCGAATAATTTGCTCGTTGCAAAATCATTTGCGATATGTTGTTTCTGAATGAATTTTTTCTCATCTCCAAATTCATGCAAGACTGTTTAGGGAAGAAATTTTTCTTATTTTCAACCTAAATTTCATCCCAAAAAAGTGTAGGGTTGCAAATAAATTTTGTAGATTCTGTATGGTAACTAATAGTGAAAATGATGGTTCAATTTTAGATCTTTGAAAAAAAAAAAAAAAAGATCCTTAAGAGCTAGGAATGTTATATATTTTCATTAGGTTTTAAAGTCATATGATGTGGAAGGTGTCAATTAATTCTTAACAAAGTCTTGAATAATTCAGAGATCTAGAAAATTCTCACTTTTAGTTAGTGTTTTCTATATGGGAGGAGCTGGGGGACTTTGATAAAAGAGAGTATCCTCTGTGGTAAGAGGATCACTTTTTAACAACTGAAAAGGGGGAATCTCACAATCAACCTATGAAACCTCAACAATAAAATTTCCACAAGAAATAATCCTTTTTATGGTTCAAATATGAATAGTTTGCAATAGATTTCAGTTTCTAATTTTTTTTTTCAGAAAAGTAATGGAAATTTTAGTAAACTTTCAAAAATATATATATATATATATATATATATTTACTTATATCTAGATAAATCATTTAATACACAATAATTAAAGATAATTAATTCAATATGTTATAAATTCTAAGGAATTTGGGTGGATGTCCAAAAGGTGAAAGGTACACATGATGTTAATATTGTTATTAATAGCACCATTTTATATGTCAATATCACAATACGAAAATATCATTTGAAAAATTATTTGATTAGTTTAACTTTAGAACTCTTTATTTATGTACACATCTCAAATTGTATAAATATCTTCTTTGTAACTTCATTCGACATACAAGAGAATAAAAAATCTTTCTATTTATTTTCTTCTTCTTTATTATTAATATACAATTTAGTTTATAACATATTATCAGTCTGAAACTCTACCCAACCGAGTACAAAGTTTTCACTAATGAAGAATAAACTTTCTTTCGTATGAATTTTCTATTATTTTTATTTATCATTTTAGATTGAGATTTTATTGAAAATTATGATTTTTTTTTCAAAGTAAGCTCTGTGGTTGCTGTTTAGTCGATCTTCCACACCAGAAAAGAAATTACCATAATTTTGTTGCGTTCATTATTTTCTTAGTTTAATAATCTTATTATTGATTAAGTATATAAACTGAAAACCAAATTTTGCAGACTATTGATCCAATGGTCTTTCATAAGAGTAGACTTGGTGTAATAACGCTACATATTTAATCAATACGTTTTTATTAAGAAAAATTTTTCACTTTTCATACTTCAAATTTGCTCCTGTAATAACAGGAAAAGAGATTCAAAAATATTCTAAATTAATTTTATATCACTTTGCGACTGATCAAAATAATGAATTATTGATAAAAAAATCATGAAATTCGATCTACTAGTTCTAGTTTATTCCCTAAAGCGAATTCGATTAAATATTGCTATGAATATAGAAGATATTGTGATTGTAGTTAAAAATTTAACCATAATGATTATCGTGATTATGCAAATTTATCAAATCACTAGAAGCGATCATGCAAATCATCGAACCACTAGAAGTGAAAAAATCATGATAAAAAACAAGAAAAAGAAAAGATGGAAGATATTAATTGATCTAATGATTTTTATTTCTTTTATCAATTTATAATTATTTTTTATTACACTAAACGATCACCAAAAGTGGCCATGACCATGGTCACGGTCATTACTACGGATGAAATAATTATAATGACATTAATAACCATAGATCATCAAATCTAAAGAGCAAACCTCACCGCTAGAAGTGTGACTATAATGATAGGAAAAGACAAGATAAGTTTTCAAAAGGTTCTAAGAATATCCTAAGATCAATAAAAGGCAAAAAAGATGAATAGTTCATTGATAGTGCTGCAACACATATAATACTCAAAAATAAGAATTGCTTCTCCTACTTGAAGTTAGGAGAAATAACAGTAAATACCATAAGTGATAGTGTGAAATTAATTGAAGGCTCCGAAAGAGCATAAATATGTCTCCCTGAAGGAAAAATTGACCATTTGGTTGGCAATGGGAATGTTCAAAAATTAATTTCTTAGAACTCACTAGAATATAATTGTATTTTACTTTAAATATATTGAATTCTAAAATATTTGTCATGTTTAAATATTATATTGATCTGTTTATTTTAATAAATATATTTTATCATGAAAATAAATTACTTAAAACTCACTGGCATTAACATTGTCATGAATTCTAAAATATTTGTCTGTTTATTGAAAAATATAGATACTCTCTTAGTACGATTCGCAATGAATGATGGAAATATATGTCTCGTAGACAGTACCACTACACGCAATATATTAAAGGATAACAAATATTTTTCTTATCTAATAATGCAAGAGATCAATATTTTTATTATGTCTGGTAGTACAAAATTGGTAGAAGGTTCCGAAAAAGTTAACATATTTTTGCCTAGAGGAACAAATTTAAAATTGATGAAACATTATATTCTTCTAGGTCTCAAGAAATTTATTAAGTTTTAAAATATCCACAAAAATAGATATCATATTGAGACAACAAGTGAAGAAAACGTTGAATACCTTCACATTATGAGTATAATTTTGGGTGATAAAAGAATATTAAAAAAATTAATGATATATTCCTTTAGTTTGTATTATGCATACATTAATGCAATAGAAGCATATGCAATAGTAAACCAGAAGTTTACTAAATTGAATGATTTTATTGATTGGTATGACCGGCTAGATCATCCCAGGTCAATAATGATTCTAAAATTTATAAACGACTCATATGGATATTTTTTGAAGAATCGGAACATTTTTAGTTTAATGAATTTACTTGTGTTAATGATATGAAAAATTATAAACGGCTCATGTGGATATTCTTTGAAAAACCAAAAGATGCTTTAATTTAATGAATTTACTTGCATTGCTTGCTCTCAAGGCAAATTATTTATGAAATCATCACCAAGCAAAATAAATTATGAGCTTCTTGAATTTTTGAAATAAATACACGGAAATATTTGTAAGTCCATACACCCACCATATAGACCAAGCTACATCTATAATTATTATCAACTCTTAACCTGACATTTGCGAGATTAGTTGCTCAATTAATTAGATTACGAGCATATTTTCCAGATTATCCAATCAAGAAAATTTGTCTTGTTGGTAAATTTACATCCTAAATTTTTCATAAATATTGTACATCGATTGAGATAAGTATAAAATATCCGGTACATATTTACACTCAAAATGATCTAATAGAATCATTCATTAAACGTACTCAATTGATTGCAAGACAATTGCTAATAAGAGCAAAATTACTAGTTTTTGCTTGGGGATATGAGGTTTTATATGCTGCAATACTTATTTGTATCCGGCCAACAAAAAGTAATAATTTCTCTCCATTACATTTGGTGTATGGTCAAGAAGCGAGTATCTCCTATCTAAAAATTTTTGAATATGTAGTATATGTTTCTATCGCTCGACCATAACGAACTAAGATTAGACCCCAAAGGAGATTAGGGATATACGTTTGGCATGAATCTCCATCGATTACTAAATACATTGAACCTATGACAGAAGATTTGTTTAAAACTCATTTTGCTGATTGTCATTTTAACGAGTCTGTCTTCCCCCAACATTAGGGGAAGAAAGAATAAACACTCTAAAAATAAAATAAGTTAGAATAAATTATCATTATCTTATCTTAATTCTCGAGCAAAACAATGTGAACTGAAAGTTCAAAAAATTGATTTATTTACAAAGTTTATCAAACCAACAGTCATATGCATTTACTTACCATAAAAAAAAGTGATTAAGTCATATACTCCGGCTATTAATTCTCCGATTAGAATTGATGTCCCTGAAGGATAACATAATATGGCTAATGAGTCTAAAGTGCTTACAAAACGTGGTAGATCAATTGGTTTCAAAGATAAAAATTCTTAAGATAGACAAATAGTAAAGAAATTAGATAGTCTAAACGAAAATATTGTATATCCTAAAGGTGTACCAACTATGGAAAATGCTCTAGAAGAACATCAGGTACCTGAAAATATTGAGCAGAAATAATGTCAATATTGATAACATTTTTGCATATCATATAGCAATGAGTATTGACAATAAAAATGAGGCTCTTAAACCAAGGTTTATTGAGAAATGCAAACATAGATATTATTGGTCAGAATGGAAAGATGCAATTGATTTAGAATTGAAATCTTTTGACAAATAAATATTTTTGAACCAGTAGTCGGTACATTTATTGGTGTAAAACCAGTGGGAGACAAATGAGTTTTAGTGCAAAAATGAAATGAGAAAAGTGAAATTATAATATATAAATCACGTTTACTTACATAAAAATTTTCACAAAAACCCGATATTGATTATGAAACGATATACTTTCCTATGGTGGATATGACTATCTTTCGATTTCTAATCACTCTGGCTATATAAAATGGACTCGATTTACATTTAATGAATGTCGTTACAACTTATTTATGTGATCTACTAGATAATGACATTTATATGAAATTCTCATAAGGATTTAAACTACTAGAAACATGCAATTCCGATTTTTGAGAATATTACTTAATCAAATTAAACAAATTCTTATGTGGATTAAAACAACCTAGTCACATGTGGTATAACCATCTTAGTGAGTATTTGTTAAAGGAGGGATATAAAAATGATATCATTTACTCATACATTTTTATAAAGAGATTTAGCTGTGATTTTGCTATTATTGCAATATATGTTGATGAATTGAATATCAATAGTACTCTTGAAGAGCTCTCGAAAGTAGTAAAGTGTTTCAATAGAGAATTTGAGATAAAAAATTTTGGAAAAATAAAATTTTGTATTGAATTACAGATAGAAAATTTAAAGAATAGGATCCTAATGCATCAAACAACTTATACAGAATAGCTACTAAAATGATTTTATATGAACAAAGTACATCCGTTTAGCACCTCGAGAAAATAATTAAGAGATTCTTGGTCCTAAAGTACTATATTTAAGTGCAATCAGATCACTCATGTATCTTGCTAGTCATGCATATCATTCACCGATAACTTATTTGTGAGATATAGCTCTTGTCCAACCTGAAGATATTGGAATGGGGTTAAATATGTTCTTCGTTACCTATAATATACAAAGATATGGGTTTATATTTTCCTAAACTATCTAAAACAAATTTGATTGGATTTGCAGATGCAGAATATCTATCTGATTCTCATAATACTCGATCACAAACTAGATATATGTTCACATATGGTGATACAAACATTTCATGACGTTCTATGAAAGAAACCACAACAAAAAGTATGGTTTTAACGATGAAAAATCGTCACTAATTTGTTTAGTAATGGATATGATTATTTGTAACTAAATTTAGTGTTGGATTTTAGGATCCATGGCTAAATTTAGCGATAGATCTATTAATCCGTGACTAAATTTAGTGATAGATTTATAAATTCATAATTAAATTTATCTATAAATCCGTAATTAAATTTAACGACAGATATAAAGATCTGTGACTAAATTTAGCAATAAATCTAAGAATATATGGCTAAATTTAGTGACAAACTTTATGATGAATTTAGTGACGAATCTAGAAATTTAGCCATGAAAACAATATGATTTAACAATGAATTTAGCGACGAATCTAAAAATTTTGTGACGAATTTAGCAACGAATCTAGAAATTTAGTCAAAAATTTTTTATTATTTTTAAAATTTTTCTTATTAAAAAAGAAATATCTTATACAACCAACATAAATATCATATTCAACCACGAATATCTACCTAATAAAGCTAAAAATTTCCCGAATCCAATCAACATGATAATCAGATTATAAATATCTTTTCGAAATCAATAAACTTGATATTGTCTATAAAATTAATAGGCAAAATATACATGTAAGAGAAAATTTACAAGTTTTATCCTGAATAACAACCTCGTCCAGGATAGAAGGGCAACCCAAAATGAATTAGAATTTGGTATTTACTCCTGTATATTCTGTGTTCAGCTCTGGTGGGAGTTTAAAATTATGTCTGCAAATCATACATGATAGGCCATGTATTAGTGGAGTTGAGAGACTATCCTTCAATCTAAGTATGGATATCACCTGGTCGACCTCTTTACCACTTTATTCTGTTGAGGGTCCTCATCCTTTGGACGGGATGAATTGGATGACAGGAATAGCTATGAACTCGGACAAAAAAAGTTGCTCTAAATATCAGGGGAAAAACGTCTCTCCATTTGTAATCCATTCAACGAAGCTATCAGAAGATTCATCAAGGATGTCATAGTTCTACAGGCAAGTGTAAGCCGACTGTGTTCCATCCCACTCTCTTCCCTAAAGAAGATTGGCGTGTATCATGAACCAATTATAGCAAAACAAGAAGGAAAAGCCATTAAATATGCAACCTTCAATGATCTCATATGCTATTAAAATATTACAATTAAAAATTTCACATGCATGGATTCTATAAGAGATGGCAATCACAATATTTTTAATAGAAACAGATATTTGCATGTAGATGTAGCTCCCAAGACAAGTGGACTCGTCATAACATGATTAGATATGTTCCATTATCATGCCTTTGTGAATCCGCGTACAATAAGCCACCTGGAATAACAATGCGACCATGTTGCCATGTTTTGCTTCATGTTTTTATTATCAGCTGAAATTTCTCCATGCAAAAGCAGTTAATATCCAAGTTTAGTTTGCTAAATATGTAACTTATCAAATTATAAGCAGGAAAACAACAATCTCTTGCAGTCCTAATTTTGTACCGAATGGAAACTACATTTTAAGAACAATATCATACTTAGAGAAATCACAGTTTGTACAATAATCAGGCTTACAACAATCCATATTTGTATCCGGAATGAGATAGCATATTAACAAATGTCTGAAGAAGACAAGAAAAATTAAAAAGGGGCATGACACGCATGTGAGATTCTGCCTCTAGTTTTCTGTATTCTGCATATTTCCACACTAAGTAGAGAAATCAATTATGACTATATAAAGAGGTTAAAGACCACGGCTCTATTGTATAGCATGCACCAAAGCACTAAGCACAAAAAAATTACTAACCTTTGAACCGAAGCCACTCGCTGATCTGGTCATATATGCAACTAATCCATTTAGAACATTTTCAGATGAGAGGCCAGCAATAGGAGAATTTATAAGAGAAGACCTGCAGCCATTCATGGCACAACCATCATTTCTTTGCTGATAAATATAGCTTATTATTATAAATGTAAAATGAGAAGATGCAACTTGGTATTGGGTATGAATAGCTCCCAGATATTTTCATATCACTTCATATATCTGGAAGGCGTTACAAAAAACTTAAGAAAAAAAAAAGAAGAAGGGACCATGAATCATAGGGTTCCTAGTAAGCCTGCGTAGACAACTGTTGGCATGGCTCACTTATAAATGGACACCCAATTGTATTTTATCATGTTGAGTATACCCAATGGCACGACTCGGAAGAAATGTAACAACACAGTACAATTAACAGTCGGTGGGAGTTTAAAGTCACAGCAATTTCTCATCACATGGTACAGGAAACAAGTACCTAACAGAGTAAGAAGAAGCAGCTTTCAATTTGTAAGAGTCATGAGTTTCATTTATACCATTTGATCTCTTTTTTTGTTTTTCATCTCATCCTGAGGTAATGCTTTTTGGATCTTAATAGAATAGAAATTACTAACGCATAAGCAGTAATAGACCTCTCTCCTTGCATCAAAGCTATCAGCTCCCGTCCCCACGCCCACGAATAGGTTCTACCATATAGTTTTGCCTAAACAGCGCTACATATGTCTCCCAAGACACTATTGAGAAATCACCTCAAAGATCAAAAACGGTAGTGCACCACTAATCTCTCCAGGCCCTGAGAGCCATTGTGCTACCGATTACCCAAAACAAGGGAATGACACTATTCTCAAATACTCCTCCCGCGCCGGTGGGAAGAGAGTGAGACTAGATGAGAGGAAGGAGAAGTATACATATTCCCCATTGATTATATATGACTAAATGGTAGGGTAGTTAGCGACTCATCGCGTTGTCCGTCACTAATTTTAGCGACAAATTAGCGATGGATAGCACGTTCGTCACTAAAATTAACGCCGGATAGTGCGTTCATCGTTAAAATTAACAACGGATAGCTCTTTCATCTCTAAAATTATTGATGAAAACGTTTCTTCCGTCGCTAAATAGTGACGAAAGTAATTATTCATTGCTAATTGGAGACGAAATCTATTTTTATCCACTTCTTATAACAAATTTAAAAATGAATTAGTTGTTTGCAATAAAATTAATAACAAAAAATTAGTTTTCATAAATTACAACAAAATTAGAGATGAAAAAATATTCGTCGTATGATAGATTGATAAAAGAAACTTTGTTTTCATACTTTTATAATAACTTGATTACTTAAACAAATTTGTAACTTTTCCTAAAATTATGATTGATAAAAGAATTGTAACTTTTCTAAAATCGATCAATATCTAATCTCCAAAAGATAAAATATATGCTTGTATAAGTAAAATGGTAATATTTCATTAGAAATTGATTGAATTATTTATTATCAAAAATGATTAATTTAATGAGAATTGTAACATTTATTATGTATTTTATCTAAATTCGTTACTCAGAAAAGGACAAAAGTGACACACGATTGAAAATGTTAGAGAGTGTCAAAAAAATTTAGTTATGAAATTAGTCACGAATTCTCAAATTATGGACGAATTTAATCACAAAAAATTTTATTTGGCTAATTACCGACGAATTTAACCATGAATAAAAAAATTCGTTGTTAAATTTTGTGACAAAATTTTTTTGCGGGTAATTACAACATATCTATCCTTGAATGTCTAAATTCATTGTCAAATTTTGTCATGAAAAATGTATTTGTGGCTAAATAGTGACGAATTTCATCTCAAATTCTACTCCATCATTAAATTTTGTTATGAAACTTATATTCGTCGTTAAAATTAGCGATAAAAACAAGATCCGTAGCAAACTTTAACCACAAAATTACTATTCGTCGTTAAATTTACTAATGAATTGATATTTTCATGGCTAATTTTGTAATGAAAAAATTTTTATCATTAATTTCGTCAAAAAAAGCAATGAAATCCATTTTAATCGCTAATTTCGTCGCTAATTAGTAGCGAATATTTTTCATTGCTAAATTCATGTTTTTTTTGTAGTGAACAATAGTAGTTATATTGTCTAATCATGCTGAAATTTTGGCAATCCATAAAGTTAGTCGCGAATGAGTATGGTCAACATCTGTGATTCAGCACTTACGAGTAGTTTATGGTTTACGTTTAGGAAAAAAGGGCCCGACAGTCATATATGAAGATAATGCAACATGCATCACCTAGCTCATAGAAAGATATATCAAAGGCGATAGAATAAAATATATTTCTCTAAATTTTTTTTTCACTTATGAACTTCAGAAAAATGGTGATATAGATGTTCAACAAATTCAATCAAGTAAAAATTTAGTAGATTTATTTACAAAATCTCTATCAACTGCTACCTTTATAAGATTGGTGAAAGGAATTGAAATGTATCGGTTTAAAAATCTCAAGAGTTATTCTCAACAGAGAGAACAATTACATTATCAAATATTTTGAATAGTGTACTCTTCGTCTTTCACTAGAATTTTTTTTCCATTGGGTTTTTTCTAGTAACCTTTTAATGAAGCATATTCTCCGTATAATGGACATCCAAGGGAGAGTGTTATAAATTTTAGAAAATTTGGGTGGATATCCAATATATGAAAGGTGAAAGATACACTTGACTCCAATATTGCTATTAGCAACACCTTTTTATATATCAATATCATAATATAGAAATATTACATATTTGGAAAAATATTTGATTAACTTGACTTTAGAACTCTTCATTTATGTTTACATCCCAAGTTGTATCAATACTCCCCTTGTAACTTCATTCGACATAAAAGATGATAAGAAATCTCTCTCTCTATTTCTTCTTCTTTATTATTAATGTACGATTTAGTTTATAACACAATATGCAATATTGCAAGTATGATACATGTTTATATGTACATATATAGTGCACTCCTGAACTCTAACAAAATTTATTCAGATTAGTTAAAATTTTGACTCATTTCCTATGTCATACTATACAAATCAAATGTCAATTTTAGAGTTGTTTAATTTGTACCAACGGGCATGCCCAGTAGGATGAGTATTAAATTTTTTAATCAAAATTTAGAGTTAAATTTTAAAAAAAAAAAAAAAAAAAAAACTATATTGGTAGAGATTCTCTCTAAAAGTGTCTGACAGTAATTCGAATCGAATTAGTTAAAATATGACTCTAAATACTAGTTTGTTCAATAAATAAATAAAATAAATAATACAAATAATAAAAAAATAAAAAAAATAAAAACTGTTTAATTTAGGAAGCCCAAAATTACGTTGGCCCAATAACTGCAAAAAGGCTCTTGAATTGTAAGAACAAAGGCCGATTCCATTGAGCCTCCTTAGAGCATAAGAGTATTCTAAAGCCCAAATATATTACATGTGTTCGGCCTCAAAATTCAATATTATGGAAGAGCGTATTGGTCGAGTTTGTCAAATCTCTCAAATTAATATTGATTTCCCAATACACACAAAGTTATAACAATAGTGGTATCAAGTTGAATTTTATGGGAACTAAATTACTTAACTTCTTAGTAATTGGCAAAATAAAATGGGAGTTTATCAAATAAATTTCTAATTCAAAAATTAATAACCTAAAATTAAAAAACAAATCAATAACACAAAAATACTAAAAATTAAAAAAGAAATTCAATTTAATAAACTCTAATCTAAGAGTTCACACATTCGATTGTTTTACTGATCATGAGTTAAAAAAATTATTATTGTAGTTCAAGCATTTAACCTTAAAGTTATCAGAATAGTTGTAATAAATCTTACATTTTCTTAAATTAATTGACCAAATTCAGCATCTAATCAAATCTTATCATTAATTGATTGGGCAGATAGTATTCCATATCAATATAATGGTAATATTGAGTTCTACGAAAACAGAAAACACAAATAATTGGGATAGTCATAATTATTTAATTTTATTCCATCGACTCATTAGATTAAACATAAATATTGATAAAAGACCTATAAACATAAATAACTTAGTTGTTATTTGTACCATTCATTCATAATAATTACAGATCATTGAAATCTTGGATAGCAATAAAAAAAATAATATTTAATTAAATAGTCAGATTAATCAATACCAATTTTTCATATAAATAAATCAATAATCAACAAATATTTGAATTAAAAGGGTAAGAAATTAAATGAAACACATAATCTCATAGTAAAAACAATTAAATGAAAATTCTCCTTGAATCAAAAGAAAAGAAATTAGCCACTCATGGTGGTGAGTCCTCAAAGAAAAACTAAAAGAAAAGATTAGAAAAAAAAAGTTTGCTCTATAAGAAAAGGAAGAGCACAGCAACCGCCTCCCTCGTGAATGAATAGTGACGTGATAGTCATTTTTGTGCTCTAGGTCTCAAAAGATTCTTCCAACAAAATGATAAGCAAAGACTCCACCAAAATAGGAAAATTAAAAATTTTACTCCTAAAAACAATTTCACTAACAATAAAAAAACTTACTAAAATTAACTAGACTAAATACCTGTTTGGCAAAGTTTTTTTTCAACATATCTTCTCTTTTTAAGGAGAATTAAAAATTAATTCTCTTTAAAAAATGTTAAAAATTGTTTGATTTTTTTACTTTTGAAATAAAGTTAAAAATTAAAAATTAATTCCATTTTTACTTTTTATTTTTTTACTTTTTTACTTTTTTACTCTTGAAATAAAGTTAAAAGTTAAAAATTAATTAATATATTTGAAATTTTGTATCATTTAAATAAGGATGTTAATGGAATAAAAATAATTATGTGAGAATATAAATGGAATAAAAAAGTCTATATTTCCGAAAAAAGCTACTTCCAGGAGTTTTTTTAAAAAAATAATTTTTAAAATTTTTCTTTATTAAAAAAAAACCTCCTTCTTTTTAAGAGTTTCTAAATAAAATTATTTAGCAGGGGTTCTCGACTTCTCCTTATAAGGAGAAGAGAAGCAAAAAAAAAAAGCCCTGCCAAACAAGTATTAAAAATCATTCAATTTGTCAAGTTTGTTCTTTTCTTCATAGACCCAAATTGATATCTTGAACCATTAAACTTCAAAATACCTTCCTAAACCCACTTTGATCCAATCTTCCAATTCCGATCCCCTAAAAATAAAAATCATAAAAATCATTCATTAGAGTACTAACAAATCTAAAATAAAACGATAATATCAACAATAAATTTAACATTTTGCATATTATCAAATTCCCCTCACTAAACCAATGGTTGTCTTCAAGCATTCATTAGATTAATACCATGCAACCATTCTCTTTTTCACTTCTTCCCCTCTTTCAATGTATTTTCAAACAATCTCAAATCAGCACATATCAAAAATTTCAAGTTAGAGAGCAAATATTCATAGTATCATAACTTTAAAAAAAATATATAACTATCTTATCAAACTCAATAATATCATCAAAATTCAATATATCAAAATTCAATACTTTTACAAGAAATTCACTCTATACACTCAAAATGTTTAAGGGAATTTATTAATAACTCTCAAAATCAAAACATAACATATCATTACCATAAAGTTGTTTATTTATCAAATCTCCACTACTAATTATATGAATTCAAAAGAAATATGTCAAGAAACAGAAGACCATTTCCCATATCAAACATATCACATCTCATGAATTTCAAATCCAACCCAAAAGAAAAATATCACAATCAAAATTATCTCATTTCTCGATCAAAACTTTTGAAAATATTTTTTTTTTCAAATTCCCCAATTTCAATTATTGAAAATTTTTCTTTTTTTTCTTTTTTTTCTTTTTTTTTAAATACAATCTCAAGGATGACTGAAAATATAGTACATACATAAATCACCCCAATCGTGTGATTAAATCCATAAAATAATCTTCAAAATGAAGTTACTCCATTCCCTTTTACCAAAACCACTCAATCATACTCTAATCACATACTTCTTTGATATAAGGATAAAAAAGAAAGTTAAATGTAAAAAGACGGTTATGTGTCAAATAATACGGTTATAGTAAAGGAAAGTAGATAAATGCTCAAATTGGTTCACTAGGAGAAATAATATGTATGGGAAAGTCTTTTTTTCAAGAGTTAAATGAGATAAACCTAAGTGCCAACATCATATTAATGCATAAACTCATGGATATGGACTCAAAATGCATAACAAAGTAAGTTTTAGAATAACCATACTATGATTAATAAACACTCATCAAAGAAAATTTAGAGCAAAGATGACGGTATGCTCTTAAAACTCAAAAATTCACAGAAGTGTTTAATTTATATCAAATCTATCACATTTTCATTTGATTCAATCATCAAGATCAATAGAACACTCAAAACAATTTTATCCAAGAACAACTAATCACACTTACCTCTTTCATGCATTTCAACTCAAATCAACAACACATACTAATTCAAAATTATTTTCAGACAAAAATAAAAAAAAGTATGAAGTTTCAAAGAAAATAGAAGAAAAGTAACATTGGCATGAAAGTCCTCCTCTACGGCTAAATACTACATTGTCCTTAATGTATACCAAAGATAAGAAATTTAGGCACAATGCTAACGAAACTCACAAACTAGTACAATTGTAAACTAGAACCCAGTCTCAGAAAAGCACCTAATGCAATAAGTTAGGAAAGAGAAGAAAAATGAAAGATACTAATCTAGAAAGTAAGACAATGAAAAGATGATAACGAGCGAGAGAACTCCCCTAAGGTGATGGCGGGAATGGGAGTTGAAAACCCACAAAGTCGACGAGTGCTTGAATGTTCCTCTCCATCCACGAGATATGTTGAAGTATCAGAAGGAGATGGTCTCGAAGTATCAGAAGGACATGTGCTTGTGATTTGCATAGTTGAACTTGAGACAGTCTCCTAACTTCAATGGGCTAGAGGAAGGATCGCCTTGCCCTTTGTAACTCGAGATCTCGACTTATGTCTTCTTGGGCATCTAAAAAAAATTTCCATCTTAGGCACCCAAATTAAATAAGAAATCCACAATCAACTAAAACAAACTCTTATAAAATGTTTGGGTTGGCTCCGAACAAGCGCAATTGTCTAACGTCATTATATTCGACGGTTTTCATTAGTGACTCGGTTGGATGAATAATCAAGAAGCTTTAATGCAATTTCCAACATTGTAGAAATCTCCATATTTTCATGAAAAATCTTCAACCTATGTCCATTCACCTTGAAGATCTTATTTGTGTCAAGACTTTTAATTTTCACTACACCATGGGAAAACACATTAGTTACAACAAATTAACTAACCCATCGAGAATGTAACTTATCTGGCATAATTTTGAGTCGAGAATTATACAAAAGCACCTTTTAGGAAACCTCAAACTGTTTTCTTAAGATTAAACAATCGTGAAATGACTTGGTTTTTTCCTTATAAATTCTCGAGTTCTCATAGGTCTCCGATCTCAACTCTTTCAACTCTTGCAATTGCAATTTCTTTGACTCACCAGCTTCATCCATATTCATATTGCAACGTTTGATTGCCCAATATGCCTTATGCTCAATTTCCACCAATAAATAATAAGATTTGTCAAAGACTAGCCTATAGGGGGACATCCCTACTGGTGATTTGAACACTATCCGATATGCCCATAGCGCATCATCTAGATGTAAACTCTAATCCTTTTGTCCCGGGTTGACCATCTTGTCCAAAATGGATTTAACCTCCCGGTTGAAAACTTCGGCTTGTCCATTTGTCTACGGATGATATGCCGTAACAACCCAGTGATGTACCCCATACTTCTTCATCAACGTTTCAAATGCTCTATTACAAAAATGGCTCCCTTGATCACTATTGATGGTTCAAGAAATCCCAAACTTGCTAAAAATATTAGACTTGATAAACCTACAATAGATTTAGAATCGTCAGTCCTGGTGGCTTTTGCTTCCACTATTTCGATACATAGTCAACTACCAAGAGTATGTAAGCATACCTAAAAGAGGAAAGGAAAAGACCCATAAAATCAATACCTCATATATCAAATATTTCACAAACAAGAATAGGAGTTTGGGGTATCTCATTTCCATGGGACAAGTTACTTCTTCTCTGATGTTTATCACAGCTCTTACAAAACAAGTAAACATCCTTAAACAAAGTTTCTTAATATAATCCACTATCCAAAACCTTTCTAACAGTTCTCTTAGGCCCAAAATGTCCTCCACAAGCATAACTATGGCAAAATGCTAGAATGGATTTATGTTCATTTTCTGGGACATATCTCCAAATTATTCGGTCAGAGCAAATTTTCACAAATAAGACTTATCCCACACATAATATTTTGCCTCATATCGAATTTTTTTCTTTCTTAACTTACTAAGGTGATTAGGCAAAATACGAGTAACCAAATAATTCACAATATCTGTATACCAAGGGGTAGTACCTTTTAAGTAAAACAACTGCTCATCAAGAAAAATCTCAGAAATGGGTAATGGCTCTTCTTCCTTTACTAGTCTGCTTAAATGATCAGCTACCAAGTTTTTGGCTCCTCTTCGATCATTGATTTCCAAATCAAACTCTTACAGCCAGAGTATCCATCTTATCAACCTTGGTTTCGACTCCTTTTTTGCCAATAGATATTTTGAAACTACATGATCAGAATACATAATCACCCTAGAACCAAGTAAATATGATCTAAATTTATTTAAAACAAAAACAATTTCTAAGAACTCCTTTTTGGTGGTAGTGCAGTTGCATTGAGCAGCATTCAATGTTCTTGATGCATAGTAGATGACGTGGCTCCTCTTATCAACTCGCTGGCCCAGAACAGCTCCTATAGCAACATTGCTTGCATCGTATATGATTTCAATAGACAAATCCCAATTAGGTGTTTGAATGATTGGTGCAATAGTCAATAGGTTTTTAAGCTTATCAAATCTTTCTAGCATTTTTCCCCGAATTCAAAAGTTACGTCCTTTTGAAGCAATTTGGACAATGGCAAAGCAATTTTTGAAAAATCTTAAATAAACCTGTGATAAAAACCTGCATATCAAAAAAAAATACGTATTTTCCTAACATTTATAGGGTAAGGTAAACTTTTGATCAAATCAACATTTAATTGATCTACTTCTATACCCCTAGAAGAAATCACATGTCCTAACACAAAACCTTCCTTCACCATAAAATGACATTTTTCATAATTAAAAACCAAGTTAGTTTCCATGCACCTTTTCAAAATTTTTATCAAATATCCTAAGCAATTATCAAATGAATCACCATAAACAGTGAAGTCGTCCATGATCACTTCAATGCATTTCTCAATATATTCAGAAAAATGCTCAACATGCACCTTTGAAATGTACCTAGAGATTGCATAGACCAAAAGGCATCCTCCAATAAGTAAACGTCCTAAATAGGCACGTGAATGTTGTCTTCTCTTGGTCTTCTTGTGCGATTACAATCTGATAATAATCTGAAAAACTATCAAGAAAACAAAAGAATGATTTCTTAGTCAATCTCTCTAACATTTGATCAATAAAAGGGTAGAGAGAAATGATCCTTTCTAATGACTAAATTGAGTTTTCTAAAATCAATAATCATTCGCAAACCATTTTGTACTCGCGTGGATACCAACTCATTATCTTGATTTCTTACCACCGTGATCCCCGTTTTCTTTGATACCACATGGATTGGACTCACTTACATGCTGTCCGAAATTAAATAGATTATTCATTTGTCCAAAAGTTTGAGAATTTTCTTCATCACCACTTCCTTCATGGTTGGATTTAGTTTTTTCTGTGATTCCCTCATAGGTTTGGCTCCCTCCTCCAAGAGAATTCGATGCATACAAATTGAAGGACTACTAACCTTTATATCAGCTAAAGTCGAACCAATTGCTATCTTGTATTCCTTTAAAACTTGGAATAGCTGAGTTTCTTGTTCATCCATCAACTCCTTTGCTATGATCACAGGCAAGGTTTCTTCATCACTTAAGTTAACATACTTAAGATGATTCGGCAAGGTTTTCAATTCCAACTCTAGAGCCTGCTATATAGAGGGTAACAATTTTTTATGAGAAATAGGCAATAGTACACCCGAATTCAATAACCTTAGTTGTGGTTCCAATATTGGCTCTGAAATTTCACAAATCTCAATCAGCTTCTCCTTAATGTTCAATTGTGTATCCAATTCAAGGTTTGTGTCATTTTTTTCTTCAAAAAATTCTTGCACAATTGAATCAATGATATTAACAGAACAAATCGAATAATATTCATTTGGATACCTCATTGCCTCAAAAATATTAAATTTAACAATCTCGCCGTCAAACTCGACAGAGATGATACCCTCATCCACATCTATTTTTGTTTTTGTCATCTTTATGAATGATCTCCCTAATAGTAGTAGTGCTAAATTTGTAATGGTGTCTTCCTCCATTTTCAAAATGTAAAAATCTACTGAAAAAATTAACTCGTTAACTTGCAACAAATATCTTCAACAATCCCTTCTGGATACATAATAAAACAGTCAACTAGTTGAATAACCATTCTAGTTTCCTTCAAGGGACCTAGATTTATAAATAGAATATGGTATGATATTGATTGATACTCCTAAATCTAGCATAACACGTTCAAACTTCCTTATAACAATGACACACGGTAAAGTAAACATATCTAGATCCATATATTTATCGGGTTGAGATCTCTTGATGATAGCGGACAAATTTTTCTCTACACTTATTTTCTCATCACCTCTCAACTTTCTTTTATTTGTGCACAATTCTTTCAAAAATTTTGCATATTTTGAAATTTACTTAATAGCATCCAACAGTGGTATGTTTATTTCTACTTTCTTAAAGTTTCCCAAACCTCTTTCTCATAGTCTTCCTTCTTGGATCTCTCCAACCTACTGGGAAAAGGTAGCATAATTGGGTTAGAATTCATAGGAGAAGGGGAATCGGATTTTACCTTAATAGGATTTTCGTTGACAGCCTCATCCTCTTCCTTTTCATCATTCTTTTATTCACCTTCTTGGGTGATAATGGAGTTGATCGCAATTCCTTTCCATTCCTCAATACCATTGCACCAGCATTCTCCTTAGGGTTTTCTACTATTTGTGGAGATAGTTTCCCTGATATTCGAGCTTCCACGTTACTAACCGAGGTTGTCAGTTGAGTGATTTAATTCCCCAAATTCTATATACTCATTCTCATTTCCAATTAAAATTGTTAAGTGTTAGTCACGAGAGTTTTCACTGTATCCTCTAAAGACATACCAAAATTTGAGGGTTGTACAGGTGTTGGTGTTGGTATATTAAAGTGTTGAAGTGTTGAAGTGGATATCTTGTCTGTCCTCCTTGGTTTCCATAGCTCAGGTTTAGATGATTTCTCCATCCAAGATTGTAATGATTGGAGCGGGGATCGTATTTCCTTTGAGATTGACGAGGAAATCATCATATGGCTTTTGCTTGATGAGTAGGATCTTCTTATAGGGATAGACACATATCCGTCAGATTTCCAAAAATTGAGCATATGTCATAAACCTTGGTTGCCTGCATTTGCCCTATGGCCAACTGACGAACCAAAGCAGTTAATTTAGAAATTTGATTTTCAAGTTTTGAGTAATTTACCTCATTGACACATTTTGTAACTCCATTTACTCTCATCCCAAATTGTTGAGAATTTTCTATCATGTTTGAGATTAACTGTCTGGCTTCTTTAAGGGTTTTATTGACCAAGACTCATTTACTAGCTGTATCTATCATACTCCTATCTATGGGTAGAAGTTTTTCATAAAAATATTGTATCAAGAGTTGATCTGATATTTGATTATGTGGGCAACTAACACAAAGTCGTTTGAACCTCTCAAAATATTCATACAGTGTCTCTCCGTTAATTTGTTTGATCCCATATATTTCTTTTTTAATGTTGGCAGCTCTAGATGCAAGAAAAAATTTCTCTAAAAATAATCTATGCATTATATTTCATGTATTTATCGAATCGTGAGGTCGGTAATATAATCAGTCATTCACTTTATCTTTTAAGGAAAGAGAAATGCCCTCAATTTGATTTGTTTCTCAGTCACACCTTGGGACTTCATACTCGAACAAACAACTTGGAATTCTTTCAAGTGTTTATGTGAATCCTCACCTGAAAGACCACAAAAAATAGGAAGTAAATGAATCAAGCCAAATTTGAGTTCGAATGCTATATCAAGAGCTGGGTATTCGATACACAAGGGTTATTGATTCAGATTTGGTGCAGCCAACTCCTTCATAATTCTTTCACGATCTTTCATCTTTTCTTCTTCTTCAAAAATAGATCTATCGCAAACTATCAAATCAATCTTTAAATTCACCCTTCGACGTAACTTACATTTCCTCTATCTAGCCTCATTTCTTAAACGATGAGTAGTTTTCTCAATTTTGGAAATATATTCCAATTCACCTTTTTTAGAAGAACGGGTAATAAAATAAAGATGTAAGCAACACAAGTAAAAAAAAAAAAAGCAAACAAGAAATTAAAATAGTCCCCAGCAACGGCGCCAAAATTTGATCGGGTTTATCGAAACTCTCAAATTAATACTGATTCTTCTAATATAAACAAACTTATAGTAATAGTAGAATCAAGTTGAATCTCACGAAACTAAATTATTTAACTTCTTAATGATTGCCAAAATAAATTAGAGATTTATCAAATAGATTTCTAATTCAAAAATTAATAACCTAAAATTACAAAAATATTGAAAATTAGAAAAGAAATCTAATTTACCAATCTCTGATCCAAGAGTTCATATATTCGATTGTTTTACTGATCATGGGTTAAAAAAATTATTCTTACAGTTCAAATATTTAACCTTAGATTTATCATAGTAGAAATAATAAATTTTGTGTTTTCCTAAATTAATTGATTAAATCCAGTATCCAATCAAAATTTATCATTAATTAACTAAACATGATAGCGTTCCATATCAATATAATGGTAGTATTAAGTTCTATAAAAATAGTTAAATCAAAATACAAATAATTGAGATAGTTACGATTATTTAATTTTGTTCTATCGATTTTTTAGTTTAAACATGAATATTAGTAAAAGACTCATAAACATAAATTATCTAATTGCTGCTTGTACCATTCATTTATGACAATTACGGATCATTAAAATTATGTATAACAATAAAAAAATTAATATTGAATTAAATTGTCAAACTAATAAATATCAATTTTTCATATAAATAAATTAAGAATCGATAAATACTTAAATTAAAAGGATAAAAAATTAAATAAAACATATAATCACAGTGAAAACAATCAAATGAAAATTGTCCTTGAATCAGAAGAAAATAAATTAGTCACTCATGGCGGTGAGTTCTCAACTAAAAACTAAAAGAAAAAAATAGAAAAAAAGTTTGCTTTTTAAGAAAAGGAAGAAGAACACAGCAGCTGCCTCCCTCGTGAATGAATAGTGATGTGAGGAGAGTCTTTCTTTTTGTGCTCTAGATTTTAAAAGATTTTTCTAACAAAATGATTAATAAAAAGACTCCACCAAAATAAGAAAATTAAAAATTTTACACGTAAAAATAATTTCACTAAAATAAAAATCCGACTAAAATTAATTAGACTAAAAATCATCCAATTTGTCAAGTTTCTTCTTTTTATCATAGACCCAAATTGATATTTTGAACTATTTAATTCTAAAATATCTCGATAAATCCATTTTAATTTAATTTTTTAATTTTAATCTTTTAAAAATAAAAAATCATAAAAATCATAAAAATCATTTATCAGAATATTAAGTAATTTAAAATTAAACTATAATATTAATAATAAATTTAATATTTTACATATTATCACGTATTAAATCTCCCCTTTAAGTAATAATCGTCAATTTCTGGATTTGGACTTCGATGATAGTCGGTATACAATGGCGGATTTCGCCTCTACACAAAATCAAATATGTTGACTTCTGCTCCGTAAGATCCTCAAGTATGACATCTTTCTCGGCCTTTCGGCTGGGGTCAAGATATTTAGGGATGAAAAAGTTGGTTTTTATAAGAGTTTCAGGACAACCCAACCCGTCATCAATGACATATTGGTGTGATATGCTATGGACCCCAATAATTCTCTTTATAAGAGTTTCAGGACGACCCAACCCGTCATCAATGACCAATTGGTGCGCTAGGCTATGGACTCCAATAATTCTCTCTCTCTCTCTCTCTCTCTCTCTCTCTCTCTCTCTCTCTCTCTCTCTCTCTCTCTCTCTCTCTCTCTCTCTCTCTCTCTCTACTTTCCTTTTAGGGGCCCAAAAGAACTATTTGGACAGTTGAAATTGTATGTCTAATCCTAAAATTAATTATTGTTGTCTCGTTGATTCTCAAGAATTGAATAAATCTTTTGACACTATAACATCGATCCGAAAATTATGATTAATTATTACTTCTATTCCACAAATTCACGCAATGGGGATACTTCGAGGCAAGAGAACAAGATCCAACCTCGAAGAACGGAAGGTGCAGAAAAGCAGAGAAATTAAACTACCCTAAAAATTTGCAGATCCGGAACACGTGACCCGCACACAACCTTGCCAACGTGACACGTGCTTCACGAGCACGACCCACACGGTGCCGAGAGACTTCTTATCTTATTTTGATTCCAATATATCTAGTGTTCACAATAGTGTAGTAACCGGGCCGGACCGGGCCGGTTCCCAATTTTTTTCTTGTGGAACCGGCCCGGCCCGCTGAACCAGAACCGGCGGTTCCGGGCCGGGCCGGTTCGGGGCAGGGCCCGGTTCATTTTTTTTTTTTTCTTCAATTACGTTTTTCTAAATTTTTTTTGTAACTCTATTTTTTAATTCCATTTTAATTTTATAACTCCATTTTTTTTAATTTTGTTTTTTTTTTAATTAACTTTTGATAATTCACTTGTAATTAAAAATTAAAAACACAAGATTTTTAGAGTGGTTCCACCAAATTCGGTGTACGTCCACTACCAAGCTCATCACTTGGATTTTTAAATCCACTATTTTTTTTTTACATTATTTTGATAATTACATCACTTTGATTTTTTTTTCTATTTAAAATGACTTTTAAATAAAAGAAAAATATTATTATTATTATTATTATTATTATTCTTCTTCTTCTTCTTCAACTTCTTGTTCATCATCTTCCGAGATTTTGATAATTTTTTGCATTCTTTTTTCTGCATCCTTCCAATCTTTAATGCATATTAAAGTTTTTAAAGTGTCGTCTGCTAAATTTGTACGTTTTTCGATTAACACTCGACCATCTGCACTAAAAGCACTTTCGGATGGTACTGTAGATACCGGAGGGGTTAGTACATTTTTAGCCACTTGGGTCAAAATTGGATAATACGATACATTATTTTTCCACCAACCTAATATATCATATAAATTTATATCATCAAAACCTTCTAATCTAGGTGTTTGTTTATATAAAAGTAATTCATTAAATGATGATGAAGAAATTTTTTGTTTTTTTCCTAACATGTGTAAGGGATTAAATGAAAATGAAGATGATTGAATACTATTACTACTACTACTAACTATATTATTAGTATTTAAATTATTAATTTCCTTTTCATATAATTCAAATATTGATTGTAAAGTATGAGATATTTGTTGTTTTAAAAAATGTGAGTTAATAGACATTTCTGATGAAAAAACTTGTGCAAAATAATCTATTAACATTTCAGCACCTTCAACCTTAACACGTGGATTTAATGCACTTGCAACTAAATATAAAATTGGAATTTCTTCATAATATTTTAAAAATTTTGTTTTCATTGAAAGAACAATTTCACCAAATCTTTCTTCATTTTCAAATTCATTAAATACATAAATAATTTTACAAAGATTTGGTAGCATTAAATGAGTAGTTGGATAATAATATCCAGAAAATAAATTTGTACATAAATAAAAAATTTTCAATAATTTTGTAAGTGTAGACGCAAATTCAAAAGCAGTATTATCAATAAAACCATATTCATAATTTAAATTTGTAAATTCAATTAAAATATTTTGAAAAGGAAGAACACTTTGTAACATGTTATATGTTGAATTTCACCTAGTGTCACATTCCATTTTAAATTTTTTATATTTTTTGTTATGTAAAATACATAATTGTCTCATTTCTTAAGTTTTTACAACAGAATTTCTTATTTGATGAATTAAATCGCGAATAGATTGTAAAAATAGTTCTCTCATTGCTAAACCATCATTAACACATAAATTAATTATATGACATGCACATCTAACATGAAAAAAAAAGTTCCATTTAAAATTGTTTTTAAAGAATTTTTTTAACTATTAAGCACAGTAGTATTAGTCGAAGTATTATCAAAGAAAATAGAAAAAATTATATCACTTATTTCATAATCATAAACAACATTTGAAATTATTATAGCTATATGTGCACTGGAATGTGGAAATTCCCAACGTTGAAAAACTAAATTTTTTTTTTGTAAAGACCATGAATTATTTATCCAATGACATGTTACTACAATATAATATTCTTTTTTATGCTCACTTTTCCAACTATTCGAAGTTAATGAAAATTTACATTGACTAGTCATAAATTCTGTAAGTATACCATTTTTTAATTCCTGATATCTATCTAATGATCTCCTCCTACCGGATTTTTTACTACTTTTTTTATAATCGGGTTGTAAATATTTTTGTACATATTTTTCAAATACAGGACATGCAACTATACTAAGTGGTAATTCTTTTCTTGCTAGCCATTCTATTTGTCCAATTTTTTCTTTATCCGAATTATATTTAAATGTACCAGTTATATTACCTCCCCCTGTAGAAATTTGTATTTGTTTTGTTTGTGATAATTTATCTGGATGATTATTAATTAAGTGTCTCTTAAGTGTGCCTACTCCCAACCTTTTAAAAATTTATATTTTTGATGACAAATTTTACAAATTGCTCATCATTTTTTCTTTCAAAAAATGTCCATATATTAAAATCATTTTTTTAGTTTGTGTTGTGTTAGATTCAGTGTTACTATGTTCAATTTCTTCCAAAAAAGTTTCAATATCTATATGATCGGGAATTTCAAAAAATGGAGGAAGAGGAGATTATTGAGAAAATTGTGAAGAGTGTGTTCCGGCCATTTTATAAAAAAAATTAAGATTAAAATTTTTAAAATAATATATACGATAAAATTTTTTAAAGGAAATTTAAGATTAAATTTTTTTAAAAAATAATGCAAATGTAATGCAAATGCAAAAAAAATAAATATGCAAAAAATTTAAATGTACCGATTTGACGAGTATCGCAATTGTTTTTCGTAAAATTTTGAATGAGCTCCCAACCTTGAAATCTTCTCAAATCTTGATTAATGTAGATAATGGGATATAAGGTGATGAAATGGTGTAAAATTTGATGGAAATGGTATAAAAAATGGTGTAAGTAATGTGGTATAAGAGAATAGAAATGGTGTAGAAATTGGTGAAAATATAAATAATTGTGGAAATGTAGATAATGGAGAAAATGAAAATGGTGTAAAAATTGATGGAAATGGTGTAGGTAATAGTGTATAAAATGATGGAAATGATATAAAAAATGGTAATACAAAGGAAATAATAATGAAAGAATGTAATAATATTGAGAGAATGTAGATGTGAGAGAGAAAGAGAGATTTTGTTGTGGAGATTTTGGAAATGAGGTATAAGGTATTTATAGAAAAATTTTTTGACCCTATGGACCAAAATAACCTCAAAAGTAACCGTTTTATAGCTGTTGGGAGGGGTAAAATTGGAAAAATTTCAAAATTAAAAAAAAAAAAGGGAAAATTTGAATCGGAACCGGCGGTTCCAGCCGGTTCAGGGCCGGTTCCATGCCGATTCCAAGCCGGTTCCGGTTCTTGGCCGGTTCCGATCCGGGCCAGTTTTCCAAATCGGGCCGGTTCCTAATTCAAACTTTTTTGGAACTGGCCCGGCCCGCTACAGGAAACGGTTCCGGGCCGGGCCGGTTTACTGTAGCATGGACCAGTTCCGGTTTCGGGCTTTACCCGGGTCAGCAGGGACGGTTTTCGGGCCCAAACCGACCCGGTTACTTCACTAGTTCACATCTTGTTTGGAACGTATGACGTAAAATATAAAACAATTAATATTAATTTTTTTTACAACTTAAGTTTTTAGAGTAATATAATTATATAAAAATTTCAAAAATATATATTAAAATAAAAAATTTTGAATTCGAATCTTCTTAATTATTATTTATTATATTTAATTTCTCATAAAATTTTAAGAGAGCAAAATAAATAATATCTTTTTTAAGAAAATAGCTCGGCATAGTGTTTAAAATATATATATATATATGTATTTCAATTAATTTGTAGTTTAAAACTATCCTGAAAATACTCCATTATTTTACAACTTAAATTGCAGAAACATGGTTTTTGCCTTGTTTGGAAGAGCTACAGTCTGGTTTAATTGAAATTAAGTAAAATATTTATTACGAGAAATTATTAGTGAAATGAAATTTTAGTTCTTTTTACAGAAAATTTACAAAAAAAAAAATTATAATTTTTTATGATTTTTTGGCTTAATTAAAAAAATTATAAATAGATTAAGGTAAAATAAAGATAAATTAAGGTAAATAAAAACAAATTAGGGTTGTCAAACAGACCCAAGTGATGTAAAGAAGAAGCCAAGTAGAGGAGCAATTTAAAAAGAGAACACTACAAGATCATGGCACTGAAGCAGGAAATTTCATATAAGAGTTTGTGATATAATAATTGTTTAGAATTATAAATTTTTAAAAGATAGAATTACAATTAAAAAAAAAATTAATATTTAAAATTATAATTTTTTAAAAGATTTATCATATGAAATAATTAAAAAATTTCAGAGACTGCATAAACAAGCTACCTAGCTAGATATATCAATTTTTTCTAAACTATATTCATAAACCATTCTTCAAAGCTAATTCAAAAATTACTTGGGTGTTTCTTAATCATAATCTTTTATGAAATTCCAAAAAAAAAAAAAAAAAAAATCTCATCCTTTCCCGGAACCTAATCCTGCATCCGCACAATCCTTCAAACAATCACTGAGCCACACACTTGAGGGTAAAATTGAAGTATATTAATAAGAAACTGAAAAAGAAAAATTACACTAGAAAGGGGGATATATAAAAAATGAAAAAGAAAAAGAAAATACATATCCCAACTTTCCATGGGACAGGAAGGGAAGATATGTTTACATGATCATACCAAAGAAAGAAACAATTCATAAATACAAGAAATGAGGTGTTAAGTGGAAGGGTATTGCTAAGCAGGAACAGGAGTGGTGCCGAGCTCTTGAGAAGCAGCCAAGACCTTGTAAATCTCCAAAATCAATCTCTCATCGAACTCCCTAGCAGTATAAACCATAGGGACCTGTCGTGCCTTCGGGACCCTCTTTGTGCCAAAGGCACTGTCGTTGTTCAAGTACCCTACATTTCCCGCCAAGTTGAGCATCATGTTCATGTATGCATCCTTGAGCTTACTCCATAGTTTCATAGGTGAAACTACCTTCAAGCGTAGCTTGGGGATCGACTTGATCCTCCAAAACTTTCTCTTTCCTCCAAATCTTGTTACCTTTATTTTCTTCTTGTTTGTTGTGCCGTCTAGCTTATGGTATTTCTTTCTGCTTGTGTATCTCTTAATGGCTCCATTGAAGGGACTTGAAAGGGCTTCCATTTCTGTGAGAGAGAGAGAGAGAGAGAGAGGTGTTTGAGGTTTGTGTGAAGATGACGATGATGGGGAAAAGTCCTGTAAATGTCGCATTAAATAAAGAAGCCATGTCACGGGCTTAGTCGGGTCAAGAAAATCGGTTTGACCACGCGATTTAGAAAGAAAAGAAATTCAAGGGTAGACCATAATTTATTTTTCTTGTAATTGAGAAGACCATATCACTTAATGACAAATAGGAAATGGTTTGCCAATCATATTTGGCTTTGGGTTGAATAATTTCTTAGTTTCAAGATTAATATATACTTTTTCGAAAAAAACATAAGAAAATTTATATCGGGAACTAATTGGTCTAATAGTTGAGTATCGATACTCATTAAGCAAAATCTGAAGTTCGATTCTTATATATGATGAAAACAAGTGTTGGGAGTGATTGATCCTCTTAAAAGTTCAATCCAATTCAAATTAATTTTTGTCAAATTTAACATAATTATCGGATATACATTATTTATAAAAAAAAAAAAAAAGAAGATTTTTTATTGGATAGTTAAAGATAGTTTAGTCAACTATAGTGTTCTTTAGAATTTATCATTTTTCAATGGAAGGAAAAAGGTATACCCCAGATTGGACTAAACAAATTATTATAAAAACTCAAATAATATCAACCATGAATAAAAAATTCCATGCAAATCATATTCAAATCATTCAAATTTGACAAGCAAATAACAGCATATTTAGAAGCTCATAAGAAATCTCTTCATTAGCAATCAACACACACTCCTTCTAGATGATTGACTGATGAACACTTCAAGAAAAGGGTATTTTGATGCATCATTGCTGACCAATGACCATATCCTAATTCTTCAATGATATATTTCCTCATGCCCTCATCGGGTCATGTGTATACATCAAATAATACACCATGGTATTTAGTGTGCAAGGGACAGGTAGGTACGCAGTATTTAGAATTAGTTGTAGATGAAGTGTGATTTTTAATATAAAAATTATTAACATAGTAATAATATAAATCTGTTTTACAAGAGAATTCGATTTTTATTCGTAAAAATTTTATATCTTTTACCCCAAAAAAATTTACTTTGGTTCAAAATTATATCTTGCATTTTCAATGTAATTACAATCATTAAAATCATATTTAAAATAGTAACCAAATTTTAAATTCAATTTTCCTCAAAACAAAATTAAATTAAATATTTTATTTAAAAAATTACTCTTCTTGATAGTTTCTATACGCATTTCTGTTAGAAAAAAATATAAAACTTAGAAAATAAGACAACCAAAATCAATGAAAAAGAGATGTTTAGTTGTCTCGATTTTGTTTAATTTATCTCAATTTATTTTTATTTTATTTTAAGCTACCATAATTTTTTTTTGACTAAAGGGAAATTGGTTTTAAAAATAGAATTTGTAAATAAAAAGCCAATTTTTTTTAATAAAAATGATTAAAAATTATTATCATATAAATAAATTTTTAAAATTTCAAACTTTACTTGTTGAATTGAGTCTGGTCTGATTCAAAACTGGCCTGCATGGCATGCCTAAGTTGCCATCCAAGTTAGCGTTCCAGAAGGGCAATTTGTTCTCGTCATTAAGACTAGTGCTTGGCCCATCTACACTAGGACCATACTCTACCCCACACATATCATACTTTTACTTCTACGGTGCTCGGCCCGTGTGGCAATAAACCCTTTGCCGGGGAATCACCTTTTTCTTTTTTTTCTTTTTTTCTATTTTTTTGATATCATGGCTTGACCACTACCCAATATCCAGAATTTCACCCTAACTAATCTAAATCGGCCGCTATAGAGTCTATTTTGTGGGAGCGGGTTTTCTAACATTATTTTTTTCGTGTGCAAGGAGAGTCAAACTCCCGACAGAGACAAAGATACTCATCTCACCTACGCCAACAAGTATTGGTAGTTTTTTCTTTTTTTTTATTATAACAAGATTTGAATTCCAATTTACAGGATTAGGAGAGTGGATGTGATTGCTTGGCTATTCCCTTGCAAACAGGATCACTTATTCTTCCCTTTTTTTAACTAGGTCGGCCAATGAGACCACCTTTTGTGGGTGTACTTGTATTTTGTGTACCCAAAAAATTTGGGTTTTACCAAACTCTATTGAATTAAGTAATTTGACATTTTACCCTATTTATTAAAATCTTGAGTTCAAATCCTGAGATTAACGAAAAATGATTTAGGAAAGACAATCCCTAAATTGGGTCTCATTGTATTCGAATTGAATTAATCAGGTAAAATTCATATATAAAAAAAAAAAAAGGAAAAGAAATTTTGGCTTCTCTCAATGGTCAAGGTGATTGCCCATTGATGGCACGCTTGAGGGTTCACCCAGGGTTTGGGTTGTATGGCGTATGGTTTGATCTTCTGCACTTGTTGACTTACTTTTGGGTTCTAAAAATTAAATTGAATTAAATTGTTCGAAAAAGTACCAATTTTATAAAGATATTAAATTTAAATAAATTTGATTTAAATCGATTTAAATCTTTTAAGTGACAAACCCTTTCATATAAGTTAAAAATGTACTAAATTAAATTTTTTGGTGGAAATGTACCAAATTAATTTTGTTTATATAGAATGTTTAAATTATTTTAATTTAAATACATTCATTTTAAATTTCCTCTCTTAAAAAACTATTTTTAATCCTCTAAAGCTAAACATTTTAGTTTTCTTTTTAAAAAAATCAATTGATTTCACATTTTCTCTCTAAACACATTGGTTATAAATTTTCTTTCACTAAAAAAACCAAAAATTATTTTTCCCTCTAAAAAAAACATATTCAAATTTTTCTCAAAAAATTTAAATTTTGTCTCTCTAAACAAATTGATTTTTTTTTTCTTTCTATAAGTAAACACATCAGTTTTAACACTATAAAAAAATTAATTTAACTTATATTTTCTCTCTCTAATTACATTGAATTTAATTTTCTCTCAAAAAAATCAAATTTTGTTTTCTCTCTTAAAAGCTAAGTGTATCAATTTTCTCTCTCTAAAAAAAATTATTTTTTCCACATTTTCTATTTTTAAATATGTTGACCTTAAGTTCTCTCTTTAAAACTAAAATATCAATTTTCTACATAAAAAAAAAAAATCTAATTTAATAATAATTTTCTCTCTCTAAACGCATTGGGATAAGTTTTCTCTCTTTAAAGATACCAAATTTAATTTTTCTTTCTCTAAAACCAACTATGTTAATTTTCTCTCTAAAAAATTAAAATTTTATCTCTAAAAAATTAATTTTTTTACATTTTTTAGTTTTTATCATGTAGACGTTAAGTTCTCTCTTTAAAACTAAAATATCAATTTTCTACCTCAAAAAATATAATTTAATTTTAATTTTCTCCCTCTAAATGCATTGCTGATAAGTTTCCTCTCTTTAAAAATACTAAATTTAATTTTTCTTTCCTTATAACGAACTATACTAACTTTCTCTCTAAAAAATTAAAATTTTATCTCTCTAAACATAATTGTTTTAAATTTCTTCTCTAAAATATCTAAATCCATTTTTTTTCTCTCTAAAAATTAATTTCATTCAACTTTTATCTCTCTAAACATGATTGTTTTAATTTTCTTTTGCTAAAAATATAAATAAATTTTTACTATCTAAAACTAAGTATATGAATTTGATTTATTCTTTTATTTTAGAAAGAATAATATTTAAAAAAAAAAAGGGTAAAAGGTTGTCGGGTAACCTTTAGACCTATGGTAACGGGAAGAAGATAAAATAATTATTAAATCTATCAGAGGATGGTAATAAAGTTGATTAAGATTAGTAGAATTGTTATTTCTCCTTCAAATAAGTATGATGGGGAGATTATAAATTTACCCGTTACTAAAGTGAATACCCGTTAAGCAAACCTTAAACTCGGCTAGCACACGAAAATGTTTATATTCAACATAAACTTTTTAAATTTTTTATTATTGAGAGAGTATTAAATTATAGATATTAAAAATACATAAATATGACTCTGATATCATATTAAAATTTAGAAATATAACTCTGATATCATATCAAATATAGAAAACAATATAAAAATATAAAAATCTAATTCTATATTGATTTAATTAAAATATTACTATATGTTGAATGTATATAAAAAATACATTATTACAAATTTAGAAATAAATATTATAAATATATAAATAAAAAGTTAAATATTTTTAAAATCAAATCAATAATTAATTTAATTTTGATATATAATATTTTTTAAATATTTACAAATCATATAATATCTTCTAATATTTCTTCAAATTCAGTGTATAGAGATTTTAGTAAATCAATTGATATTATCCCCCAAAAATTTGAAATTCGAATCTTCTTCGTCTATATTAAAAAAGAAAGAAAAAAAATCAGGAAAGTAAGATCCAATTTTTTTTAAGGATAATAAGAGAACAAGTGGGCACGTGATAAGGCTACCCAACACTCGGACTTGTTTGGCTTTCCATTTTTCTCACTTCCCACACTATCTTCGGTCTTCACGCGATGAAACCAAATCCAAAGTCTCTGCACATCAATGGACGTCAACAGAAGCCAGAAGACACCACTAATACCTTTTGGCAGTGGTCACCAAGCAACGCAAACAAGAAAAACAAAGAGGCAAAGCCGTTTTCCATTACCAAATTGTTCGCCGACAAACGCCGGAAATCAGATCCGGTGATTTTGGGGCCTGGAGGTGGAATTGGAATTGGGTGCGGAGTTGGATTGGGTTTTGGGCTGGTAGGTGGGTTGGGCTACCGACCCGGGTCTCCGTGGAACCATATCCGTCTTGCTTTTGGAATTGGATTGGGTTGTGGTGTTGGAGTCGGATTTGGGTACGGGCATGGGATGGGATATGGTTTTCCCTTGGAGTCCTGGGAATCGTATTCCTTCCCTACCCCAAATCCTGATTCCGATCATTTGATTGTAATCAAAATATAATAAATTTTAGATATCAATTTTTGAAGTTTCAATGTCAATTCTTTTTTTTTTTTTTTGGAAGTATAAATTATCGATATCATTGATAATTATATTATTCTTAATTACGATTAAATTTTATTTGAGTCGGATTAAATTTTTAAAAGATAAAACTTATTGACATCTATTTTTGTTACATGTATAACGGCCAAAATAACAACAATGTCATGTGAAATACACTATTTTTACACAATTCTAATTCAGTCCTCGAAAGTAATACAAAAATTGTGGCATTGACAAAAGAATTACATAACCATTTGTCCTATAATTTTACTTATATATATGATTTATGAGTTATCATATATATTTGATAAGCTTACCGACTCATAATCAAAAAATATTAATTGAATTCTCAAATATTAAAAAAAAAGGGAAGAAGAAGAATTATACAGTCAATTTGATAACCTTTTTAAGTACCCAATTGCACATTTCGAGCCAATTCAAGTAGCATTTGTGGAGATAATCCAATTTTGATTACAATTGGATCGTCGAAATCATAAGTTTGGGTAGGGAAGGAATTAAATTCCAATGAATCCAAGGGGAAACCAAATCCCAACCCTCGACCGTACCCAAAGCCAATACCAATTCCGCACCCCATCCCGACCCCAAAAGCCAAGCGCAAGTGGTTGCTCGCAGAACCCGCACCAAAGGCCAGTCCACCTACAAATCCGACGCCCAGTCCAGCCCCACAACCAATCCCAAATCCACCTCCGGGCCCCAAAATGGCCGGCTTTCTTTTCCGGTGGTTGTTTCTGTTGTTCGACATCCACTTCCAAAAAGGAATGGGTTTTGTACCTGCCTTTTGTTGAAGACCATTGCCATTGGTGTGCTCTGATTTTGGATTTGGCTTCCTTTGAGAGAGAGGGAGAGAGATAAATTGAAGTGTCATGAATGGTCGAATAAAATAACTCAATTATAAAGAGTTTGAGGAATGAAAAACTGGGTCAATCGGTGACAAAAGAAGACCATGACACACACACCATGACTCATGGGGAGAGTGGCATGGACGTGAGTGGCATGGACATGCAAAATTTTGATCGATTGAACCATCGAAGCTGACCGAATTGCAAATCGGGTGGGCTTTTAAGTGATTTGGACAAAGGGAGATGATGTATATTACACGATATTATGTATCAAAATCAAATCAATTATTCGATTTTAAAAATATTTAATTTTTTTTATTTATATATTTCTATATTTGTATTACTATATTTGTATATTTATAATAATGAGTTTTCTATATAAATTCAAATTATTAAAATATTTTAATTAAAATAATGGAATATTCGGGTTCATATTATTTTATTATTGCTTCCCATATCTTTTAACATGGTTTTAAAACCATGTTCTAATATCATTAATATGGTATCTGATAGTAATAATTTTAAATACTTAAATAATATTATTTTAACTCTTATTTATGAAAAATAGAATTTCGTGAATTTTGATTTAGAAAATATTGGATTTATTTAGAGAAATTCGGACTGGGTAAACAGTTGTTAATATTTTGAATTTATCTTTCTACTCTAATATCCGATTGAACTGATTTTTGTTGCGTTGCAAACTAAATTTCAAGACGTACAAATATTACGGAGAGTTTGAAGGCTAATTCAGATCAGAAGATATCCAAAAAATTGAATGAAATTGCTATAATGCTGAAACTCAAGTTTTTGTTGAAAAGCGAAATTAATTGAACTTATCTAATGAGTGATATTTTGGATAAAATTATTGATAATTTAAAAAAGATAAGTTTTCCAAATTTTAGAAAAATAAGAAGATGATATCTATCATTACAATAGAAAATTTCCAAAAAAAAAAAAAAAAAAAAAAACAAGTTTCCAAAGAAACTCATGGCTTGTTCATCTAGAGTTTAATTCTATAAATAAAAGGTATCCCTTGGTAGAAGGGGACACACACTACCTTAGAGAACGTGAATTGTAGTAGCCATCACATGATTTCTATATCTTTCTTATACAAAAGGGTTATAATATTTTATTTACTTTTCTTGATTTTCTTTAATATGCCTAATTTTTTCTATTTTTAGATTTCAATGGATTCTATTTTAATTAATTGTATGATTTGATTTATTTTTTTTCTAATTTATTGATATGACTATTGTTTGATTAGATTTTATTATTGATCGTAATATTTAAAAACATTTGAGCTCACATTTTATATGATTTGAAATTGATTACATGTATTACCAATATAATTATATGATATTAATCAATAATAATAAAATCCACATAAAATTATGACCGAAAATTAATTTCGCGTATAGGAATCAACTACGGTATAGTTGCCCAAAATCATGATATAAAAATCACGTAACAAGTCCCCTAAATTCCTATACATGAAATTAATTTTCGGTCGGGATTTTATTATTACGGACTAATATCATATAATTATATTGGTCATATATGTAATAAATTTCAAACTATACAAAACGTGAACCCAAACATTTAGAAATATCATGATCAACAATAAAATATTATCAAACAATAGTTATGTCAATACATTTTAAAATAAAGAAATAAATCAAACCATGTAATTAATTAAAATAAAATTCATCGAGTTCTAAGAATAGAAAAAATTAACTCGATATATTAAATAAAATAAAAAAAAAAAACCATTACAACTCTTTTGTACAAGAAAGATGTGAAAATTATGTGGTGGTTACTAGGATTCATGCTCTAAGATTGTGTGTGTCCCTTTCTGCCCAGTGGATGTATCTTATTGATAGAAGTAAACATTAGATTAACAAGTCTTAAGTTTCTTTGGAAACTTGGTTTTTTTTTCTGACTTACAAACTTGTTGTAATGATAGACACTATCTTCTTAATTTCTCAAAATTTGAAAATTTAATCTTTATTTTTTATTTTGAAAATTCTTGAAAATATCATTAACTTTATCCTAAAAATCACTCCTAAATAAATTCAATTAGTTTCCTTCCTCAACAAAACCTTGAGTTTAAGCACTCCAACAAATTCATCGAAATTTTCAGATATCTTCTGATCTGAATTAGTTTCTGTACTCTTCATATGATTTATAGATTTTGAAATTTAGTTTTCAACGCAACAAGAATCAGTACAATTGGATATCGAAGTAGAGAGATAAGTTCAAAAAACTGATAATTATTTATCCGATTTGAATTTCCTTAAATAACCCTAATATTTCCTAGATCAAAATTCACAAATTTAATCAACAACATATTATACAATAAGGTTTATGACAATTCTAATATTCATAAATAAGGGTTAAAATGGTATAATTCAAATGTATAAAATTATTATTATCAAATACTTACTACACTTGAATATTTGTTTATCCTCAATCAAGACATATAACAAATACAAATTTCTTTCAAAACCATTTTCCAAATCCCTAATCATACATATAACAAGTTCAAACTGGAATTACAATCAAGACAACCAATATTTCGTAACATTCAACACTAGAACAACTATTGTATTTTCTATAGTCTTTTCAAAATCAAGAATAATGCAAAATCCAACCACTTTCACAATATATTCACTCAACACTCAATGTTATGGAAATGGTATGTATATCACTCAAATCAATACAATGAATGACATTATCATAAATTTACTAATATATCAAATTTTTACCACTCAAATATATGAAATCCATACACCAATCAAAAAAATCTTTTATTTAGTTGTAATGAAATTAGAGTTAAGAATATGATAAATAATCATAAATGTTGGGTAAAAAACTCCTAAAAATACTTAAATATCAAGATATGATATTTTTTTACATCAAAATAAAGAAAATATTAATTTCAATAACTTCTAATCCCAAAATATGCAATAATACTCTAACTCCGAAAATATCATGTATCACTCATCCAAAACAAAAAATAGAAACTTCAACTCAAGAATGAATAATTTTCAAGAATGAAATATACTTTTTCTCAATTTTTTTTCTTTTTTTCTTTCTCTTCTTTTTTTCTTTCTCTTCTTTTTTTCTTTTCTACTTTTTTTTTTCATTTTTCATTTTTTTTGTAGCTTAACATGATAATTTTTTTCTTTTCTACTGCGCTGTGCCAATATATCATTCTACCAAAAAAAATCCGACATATAAAAAAAAATATAATGTCATACTATTAACCGTAAGTAAATTAATGAATTTGAATTCAAAGTTTGGAGCCAATATGTTATGGGGAAATTATGTTGGTATAATTTAAGAAAGAAAAATGTTTAGACTCAAATGAGTTAACTATAAAATATAAAATATTAGGGATGATATTTTTTCGAAAGTCAAAAAAGTATAAATATAGATGTCTTAATCATTTCGATGCATGAAAATAAAAAATGTAGTCTTGACATGCATAATAAAACTAGTTCTAAAATGATCAAATTTCATGTCATATACATTCAACAAAAAAATGAGAGCAAGAGATTGGACTTAATTTCTCTTTTAGATAAATTTTGTGTCAAATGTTGTATGTTTATATTTCAGATCAACCATAAAAAAATGAATAGCTAATTATGTACCAAATAATCATTAATACCAATCATTTTTCATAAAACCTGACTCTAATTAAATAGCACACAATAACTAGAAAACTTGAAAAAATTTTGTTAATATGGAAAAAATTCAACAAAAACTTAATTTTTTTTTTAATTTTTTCTAAAAAAATCAGTATCAAAAACCATATTCAATATATTTTTTTTAACTTGCTGCCAGAGTACCCAAAAGAGTTGTTCATACACCTGTATGTGTCTCTTGTAGCCAAAGCCTGAGTTAAAGCCTAGAGCCAAAAGCTAGAACCCAGAGCCAAAGCCAGAGTCAAAACCCATATCCTAAACCTGAGCTAGAGCCTAGAGCTTGAACCTGAAACCAAATCCACAACCAGAGCCACAACTAGAGCCAAAGTCTAGAGCCAACACTAAGGTTGCAAAGACATCCCTAGGATTTTAAATTCTCGATTAAAATTTTCTTTCAAAATCAAATGATTTTCATTATATTACATTAACTTTAAGAATGAATGTTAGAATATATTATTTAGCAAAATCAAATTAATTATTAATTTCATTATAAAAATATTTGATTTTCTTTATTTTTATATCTCTATATTTGTGTTATTATATTTACATATTTGTGATAATAAGTTTTACATATAAATCTAATCTATTGTAATACTTTAATTAAAACAATGTAGTATTAGGTTTCATCTTATTTTTATTATATTTTCACATGGTTTGAAAACAATGTTCTAATATCATTAATATAATATGAGAAACCATATTCAAATTTCTTTTTACTCATGCAACCAAAATCATCTCTTTGGGTGCATGTGATTAGCAAATTGAATCAAATAATTAGTAGCAATTTTATGGACAGTCTACTGATATAAACCCCCTCTTCCAACCTAGTAAACCCAGATTCAAATTCTTATAAAAAAAAATTAATAACAATTTTTATCAAGTAATTGGAAGTAATGGTTTGATCAAGCCGAGTCGAGTATTCAAAATCTCAATCTCGACTTGGTATAAAACTCAAAACTCAATCTAGAGGTTGATCTTGAATCAAGTTTATTTTTCAAGGATGGGCTTGAGTTTAAACGAGTATATGTAAACTCATGTTCGATTCGTATAAATTCAATACACATTTTGAACTCAAATTCTAGGTCAAAATTAAAATTGCAATCGATAGATTTATTAATTTTTTAATAAAAAAGAATGTTAATAATATATAAATATATGTTTAAATTATACATATGTAAATATATATATTTATATAAACATATTTATTTATTATATCTTAAGGGACCGGCTCATGAGCTTTCGAACCAAATAATAAAATTCTCAGACTTGATTGCTAAGTTCAGACTCGGCTTGTTAAACAAACAAGCAAACCAAGTTAAGTTTTTTACTGAGTCGAGTCTGAACTATTAAAAAGAATTGAAGAATAATAGCCGATACATGGCGTAACAGAGATGGCTGAGACAGCAAATGATTGCAAAGAAGTTTTACTAATTCAAAAGCATTTGTCTTTCACATCACAGTCGAGAGTCACTGGTGAACCTTTTTTTTTTTTTTTGGTTGACTGGTGAACCTTGATTTGCTTGGAAGGAATACATAACAGAGCTGCAAAATTTAAGACTTGCCAAACACAATGGCAAAAATGGACTATAGATCAAGGACAAATTCTTCAGTGCAAAATAGTAATGTGATACTCAAAACCACCGGTCTCTTTGCCCGGTGATACAAAAAGGCAGATTCAGGCCCCCACAATCTCTTTTTTCTTTTGTAATGTAAGGGCCATTGTGTTTTTCTTTTTTTTTAGTTGACTAATCTATCCTGATTAATCCAATTCTCAAAATTACTGTAAGACTTTTTATAAAGAGAGTTCTCCTGATAGGAGAACTCTGTTAATGGGAGATTTAACGTCATTTTCACTAAACTAATTATCTGTTAATGAGAGCATTGCTTTTCTAGTATTACAACAACCAAACCTTTATTAATGAGATTAACTATATGGATCCTTTTACAACGTTGTGTTGTATCTCATGTTGCCCTTCTAGTAGTGGACCAAAAAGAGGAAAAAAATAAAAAAATAAAAAATAAAAAAGAGTGGTCATATAACCGCTCATGCTTCACAAAATGCCTGTTGCTTTGATGGACAGGAATGAGAGCAAAGATTGCACACCATTCTATCGGATATGTCCTCTCCGATTAAACAAAATTGGAGTCCACGCAAGCGGCATATCAAGTCATGAAATGTTCAAACTCAGCTCTTTTCCAAACTGAGATCAGCCACATTTCTTATATTCAACCCAGCTAATCAAGCTAGTTTAATAACTAAACCTATGTATTTGATCTCGACCCATTTGCTAAAGGCATCAAAATCGTGATTGGGTTTGGTTCGTTAAGCAAAATGGATTAGTTGAGCCGACACATAAAGAGCTCAACTGATTTGCAAGCCTCTAAGAAATGAAGGGGATGGCAGGGAGCTAAATCCCCTGCAACGATCATCCATGTGGCATATATCCTACCCTAATGGAAATCAATAAATTGTGATACAATGAGGCTCTTTTGCTAAGCCTTGTTGAGTTCAAGTAATATTATTCATGTAATCAGACAGCAGTTCAACAATCAGAAGTTGTAAATCAACGAGAGATATTGCATTCAACCAGCCATGCATGGTAATGCAAGGTCTAAAGGTTCGCGCTCACATATTAAAAAAACCTTCGAACACAAGAAGAAACGTAGTTAAAATTCCAGGCACACCACAAAAAGCTAACATCCAACCCAGATCCAAGCATGAACCCAGAAGTTGGATGCCTAAGTGGTAATGATAGTCCTTATTACTCTAATAATGCATTGCTTGTTGCACTTTTTCCTGATAGGATTTGAACCCATAGTCCACCAAGGACACAAATATTCAACATCCCATTTTCATGAACCGATTAAAAAATATAGGTACAAAGCCTCTCTTTCAAATTTTGCCTTAAAAGTTTCAGATAAATGCTGGATTGGCATCTGAATCCCGTCAAGCATGGCAAAAAGCACACATTTGAAAAAACTCGAGGCAAAATGACAGCAAACAAGCCAATGCATGGATTTGCCAGAAAGATTGCAGCTATAGAGAACTCCCTCAACTAAGTGTCACCATATCATCAACCACCACAATCAATACTCTTTACAGAAATTATTGAAACCAATAAAAACCATGATAGGCACCACCCATACCAAAGAAACCAAACATATAGTGTATAAGTGACCTAAGTACTTCGGATGATGGTAAACTACTTCGTCTGCAAGCACATCTGTTATGTGAATGAACACACACACAGCCCCCCAAACACATGCATACTTTCTACACAAAAGACCCACCAATAAACAAAGAGGGTGCACCTCACCCTCATACATCTTGGACCTTGCCATCTAAAGACAAAGTCCAGTGGCATCATCTTCAGAGCCACTTCAACAAAGCATAATCAATTAATTATTTTTTTAAAAGAAAAACCCAAGATTGTCCAAGAAAATAAGAGTTCAAAAGATTTTCTATGGGTCCTGTGAATCTTCTCACAAAAAAGAAAATGCCCAAAATAAGCCTACATCATAAAGGACAACAAAACCTATGTAAATGTTACGCATCTATGGTTCATAATGCTAAAACAACATTGACCTTTGAGGATGAACTATCTTCTTAATAATTAGAAGTTGCTTCACAAAATTGAGAACTGATAAAGAAACTGGGACAATCTTCCCATATAACATGAGAAGATTTTTAATGTAGGCTCGAAGACTGGGCAGTCAGGATACTTATCCACATCCTGCCATCACTTCAGCCAATTAAAATCTCCAAGAGGCCGTATTATGGTGAACAAAACCATAGAAATGAGCAATCTAATATGGAGAAGTGCCAAACACAGCCATCATCAATAGAAAAGTACAAAACGTTGTAAAATCCTTAACATCATCACTCTCTTATTCAACCAAAAATAAAGTGTGCATTACCCTATTTCCACTAAACTCTATTCTCATTTTTAAAAATTCTTTCACAAGCACAATGAATCTCTCAACATTTTCCCATGGATAAGTATTTCATTAATGGCCTAGGCTACTTTCAGTCTTTGCAAAACCACAATTGAATTACAGCAATTTTAATACTCGAGCATGTGAAGCAATATATAAGCTTTTGCAACAAACAGGTATCCTTGGGTTTAGGATAACAAGATTAACCACCCTCTACCAGTTCCTCACTTATCCTACAAGTGCATTTGCCACACAAATATAAGTGCATCAAATATCCTGGCACATACCCTTCTATTCTACATACTTAGCATACAAACCACGCAAACCGGGCAAGATCTATGTTAAACTTGCATGTGGGGTTGCCTATAAATGGACAAAAAGCCTCCCATGATTCAAATCTTAAGGGAAATCGATCATATGGGATGCAACAGTGAAATTAAACTGGAGAAAGTTCATAGATGGGAAAAGCACATAAAATTCCATAACTAGTCTTCAACATATAATCGATATGATTCGTAAATTAACAATTTTTCAAAGAAGACAACACAGTAACTACAAAAGTTCAAAAATAAGTAGAAACCCTAACCCTAATCGATTTCTCCCATCGAAGCTGCAACATCCTCCACCGAAAACTTACCCTTCGACTTGTCTGCATTCGATTTTCCCTTCCCCTTCCTATCCAAAAGTGACTTCCTATCCTTATCAAGCTTCAGCTTCGTCACAACCACCTTCGAAGGGTTGATTCCGACGTTGACCGTCGAGCCGTTGACTTTCTCCCTCGTGATGCGCTCCACGTGGATAACCCACCGCCGCCGGTAGACCTGAACGACCTTTCCCTCACGGCCTTTGAATGTGCCGCGAACCACCTGGACCTCGTCGTCTTTCCGGATCGGGATTGAGCGCACGTTGTATTTGTTGCGGAGGTCGGTCGAGAGAGGTGCGCTCATTAGAACTCGCCGGACACTTGATGGTGCGGTGAAGTGTGCCTTCCGGCACTTCCGGCGTGAGCTTGTCACTCTCGGATTATACTTCATTTTCTCTCTCTATCTCTTCCTCTAAGAGAGAGAACGGTTTATGGGACAAATGGAAAAGGCTTGCGGCGATGACAGACACCGTGGATTGGGAAAATGAAGGGAGATGACGTCGTGTGGAAGTTAGGTTTAGGGTTTCGTGTTCTTACAAAAATTTCCTCCTATCGTTCTTGTAATTACCTTCGCTAGACCACGTGTGTAACACGTGATTAAGATAAAAATAATTTATTTATTTATTTATTTATTAGTTTTTAAATTAATTTTAAGATTTATCTAGAATTTTTTAATTAAACTTTTTATTAATCTTTTTTTTTTTTTTAACTATTTTCTCTCTCGCATTCTCCCCTCCGCCCCCCCCCCCCACGCTCTCTCTCCCTTCTTCCTTCGACGACCCGGAAGAGCCGCTGAATGTGGAGCCCATTCAAAGACTTTTTTCCTTGGCCCAGTATAAACAAAGTCATAATAAAACAATAAGCAAAGGAATGTTATCATTGATTGTGCATAAGAACTCGGCCTGCAAAGGCATCTCCCAATCCTTCCATGTGTAAGCCACAGCATGCAGAACAAAAGCTTCTGACCAGAATCTCTTTCAGCTACTTCAGTATACCTCAGGCTGCGGTAAATCCAAATAAATCAAACAGTCCAAATGTTTGAAGGGCCATGGTGTTAAAATATCCTCAACTTTGTCATACTAAGAAACTTGCAGAGTCGGAGGCAGCACTAAATCCTCAACTACTTCAAAACAAAACTCGAGACATTTCTTTCGAGTATAAAATCACAACCAACACTCAAGTTTTAACCCTCACCACCTTTTCTCCCTTAGTGCGGTCACACTAGATGCATTACCAAATTTTGAGCAACGGGACTAAGAATTATTGTCAGTAAAATTATAACACAAGTTTTCAGAGAGAAAAGAAAAGAGGATGAATGATTCTAGACAAAGGCAACACAGCCAACGACAAGTCAACATACAGCCTGAAATCCAAAGAGCTGAAGACTAGCAATTCCATCATAATGAATTAATTCCAGGTGCCCCAAACCCAACTCCTAGGGCTGAGCAAGACAATCATGCCAAGTTAACCCAACCTTCACCATTAATCAATTTTCCCAATTCTGTACAAATATTGGAAGACCAATACCTGCGACTTTCCTTATTGGTGATCTCTCCAGATGCGAATGAATAATAAGTGGACAAAAGGTTTGAATTCGAACACTTAACACAGAATAAATCACCAAAAAAGAAAAAGAAATAAATTCAAACTTTAAAGCAACCATAACAAATATACTAGATATCAATGAGCTTGAAACAGTGGAAATGTCAAAGGTAAGTTTGATTACTCCCCGCAAAGAAAAGCTCAGAATTTATTTACCATTGTTAATGTGACAGTTTTGATGGGGTAGACCTTGTCAATCAGTTTAAGGACTTTATCCGCTTACCATAAGATCACCCACATGATAAATTACCAGGAATGCTGACAAAGACTATCCTCCTCAGAAACAGCGTCATAACAAAAACCTTAACAGTAAATAAGTAGAATATGAGCACTACACCAAAATTTTTGCTAAATGAATTTAGAACTGATATAAGCACTTCTTATGTACACTTTGGTCTAGAGTATGCCAAGATCCAACCGATAAGTCTACCGTAGGAAATGTTGTCTCTGCCGGTCAACAGCAAGCACACGGGAATATGTCAGGAAGCAAGTGCAACTTCTCTGGGATGATGGAAGCCACATGAGTTTGACAACATTCAAAGGTGCTAGTATCTAAAGGCTAAAAGAGACATTGATGGTGCAGAAGGCCACAATAGCGAGAAACATTATGCCCTTACAACTGCTATCATTGTCTTTAATGTTTGAAGAAGCATCTCAGATTTTTAGCCTCTATAGTTTCAACTTTTAAATGCTATGATCTTAAAGACCCTTGGCCACAAGGTTTTTCAAAGAAGAAAAACTTCTCTAATGTTCAAAGAGGTAAAACACTTTTTCCCTACCTTAAATTAAGAACAAAGAGTTTCATAGATGACAATCTGAATCTGATACTGCAGCACAATCGACAAGAGTACATAGTTTGTGTAAAGCGTGCTCATATAGTAAAAGTGCGTTACTTTCAAAAAAAATGAACATAATCAACACAGATTATCAAAGAAACATTCTTATTGACCACAAATAAAATAAATGAAAGATGACACTTTAAGAAAGTCCGAGAAATACCGACTAGAATTGTTGTTCTACTTCGTTGTTGCACTCATGGCTTTGACAATATCAATATATCAAGTAAAGCAAAATAACATCGGATTTGGGAAAGGATGGAAAAACGGAGACAATTTCGAACCAGAGGACAATAGTTTTTCTGACAGCTAACAAAATTCGATTCATATGCAGGCAACCCCCACACAGAAAACCATTGGAATATAGATAAAATACAAAAGCATTTGATCCCATCACAAAATATTGAGCCAAGATACCCAATGTATCACAAACTAGTATGGTGGCAGAACTAATGCAACAACTTATAAATCAAATTGAACAATTACTTGGGCTGACTAGTGTTAATTTGTACTACTCAATCCTCCACCATAACAGAGGAACCATGGAACTTCGCACCAACGGGACAACCCGGATATCCTGAATCCACTACTTTGAATCCTCCAAAGGTTCAATACAAAGCATGAGGGAAAAAAAAATGCGTTAAAAAAGAATGAGTGATTCAAATTTAAAAAAAAAAATGGATACATGATGCAAGCAAGAGCATCATAATAAAGAACACTGTTTTAACTTGAAACTTAAATAAATCATAATCACAAGAGTACAACCTCATTACAAAGGCTGTTCCAAATAAAAGTTGCCAGTGAATGTATTTAAAAAGCACAAGTTTTCAACTCCCAAGGACAATGACAAAAAGGTAATAGTTCAAAATCCCAAAGTTTTCAACTCCCTAATCAGTTTAGGCACATGCCGATAAGAATGCTCTTCCAGGCTGACGTTTTGATAGTGGCCCATGGCATCCAAGAAGCTGCAGAAATAAAGATGATCATTTATCAGATCTCATATACAGGGTATAAATCGACAAGCAAACTAATAATTCAAAATGGTTCCAGCAATGAATCACCAGCCAGCTGCTCATAAAGAGAATACAGATCCACACAAATGAAAAAGAAAATGCTAAGTGAAAAACTTTGATCCTAGCAGTCTAACAGGGCAAACCTTAGCATTGACACCATCTGGAACAATGCGGTTTTCTGACTTCCACTTCACATAGTCGGTGCGACTGAACTTTGTGAATCCCCTGAAATGATGAAATCAAAGAGTCCAGATTAAATATACATCAATAATAGGCACTCAGCTTTCACCATAAGGCAACTGAAGCAGTATGCACTCCTGGAAGATTAGCCAGATTCTCCTAAACCAATTAGATAAAAAAAAAATATAAAATTATCACCAATAATCAAACTAGGGAGCATAATACAAAGTACACATTAAAGGCCAGGACTTAAGTGGTCCTAACTGGTTAAGCCAATATTTAAGACTTCATGAAAAAGTACATGACTCCAACCAAATAGATCAACCAAAAACATAATAAATATGAGAAGCAATACTGCACTTCAAATGCTAGCCTTCTACATGCTACAGGAGACAAGGGACCATGTAGAAAGTGCAAGGACCAAGATAGAAGGTTAACCAGACAAACAAAAATTGAATGAGAATACACTAATAAGAGGTACTGCCAGATATCAAAGACGCCATGCTCATCCCAGAAAAACCAAGAATATAATATGCAACCCAAATGATGTTCACTAAAACAACAAAAATTGATCATCATCAAATTCAGCATAATAGTCAAAGAAACCATATGAACATACCATTTTCGGCTCACAATGATCTTTTGACGCCCAGGGAACTTGAACTTAGCTCTACGAAGAGCTTCTTGTGCATGGACACTGTTGCTGTCCTTGCAGCGGACAGACAAAAGCACCTGACCAATGCTAACTCTAGCACAGGTACCCTGGGGCTTGCCAAAAGCACCACGCATTCCAGTTTGAAGCCTATCAGCTCCAGCACAGGAAAGCATCTTATTGATTCGAAGAACATGGAAAGGATGGACTCTCACTCTCAAGTGGAAGGCATCCTTTCCTGCATACTTAGTCATATACTTATTGCAAGCAATGCGAGCAGCCTCAAGAGCCTCACTTGACACATTCTCCTTCTCCCAGCTAACCAAGTGGACACAGAATGGAAATTCATCAACACCCTTTTTCTTCATGCCAACATCATAAATCCTGATTTTTGGATCAGGTACACCCCTACAAAAACGGGACTTAGGGTAGGGTTTGTTTTTAATCTGACGATAGCACCTAGCAGGTCCTGTTACAATAAATTCAAGATAAGTCCGTCCTCCATGGATGATGAAATTAAACATGTTGCTGTAAAAAACCGTCCAAAACCTAAAATTGAAAACATATTTCACAGATAAAAAATTGAAAACATGAAGAATGTTACAGGGAAACCAACACATAAAACCAAATATCCAAGGTTTACAAATTGAAAATTATATGATTGACAAGTCAACATTATTGAAAATGATACAACCAATAAGTAGAGCATGGGGCATAGACACATCATAGATGCCACATGACATTAGAGCAAGTGGATTATAAAAATTTCAAGCTCTTGTTAGTTACCATACTGTGCAGTGACCCTACCTAGCATACCAATTAATTATACTTAAATTCAAAAACTTATCTCTAGAATCTACCAGCTGGTACTCATATAAATAGTTAAGTGCATTCGTGGTAATACCAAAAAACATGAGAAAGGGGAATACCCCCAACTCGTTCAAAGCAATAGAAGCCGGTTAATCATTTAATTTTCTAGAAACATAGAAAACCCTAAATGGACCTTGAAAGAGAGTACCAAGAAGATGGTGGAAACTGCTTTTTGACAGAAGTAAAATACTAATGAAAAATTTAATGAAATTAGTTGTCTCACTAAGATTGGACAATATCAAATTACAAAATGTCATTATGAAAGTATTTATTTAACAGCAGTCTACCACCTAATTTATAATAAAATATGAATCTTTTTCACGATGAATAGCACTTTAAAAAATTCAGACAACAGTTATACCAAATGATGTATGCTTGATCACAAAACCTAATAACCTGAAATGCGGGGAAAACCCCAAATTTTACAATAACTATGTAAGATTACCCAATCAAACGGAAAAAAGCTGTTTCTTAGGATTTTGATAACACATTTATGCGAGAGAGATGCAGATTTTGTTGTTGGCATTTTCATCGAGCAATTTCAGGGCAAGACTTAATTCTCCACCAATGAATGCAAAAACATTACACGTGAATAAAGCATACCAGATCTTCAAATAAAACCTAAGACTAAATGTTAGTTTTAATAAATCGGCAAATACTTGTCTCCCAAATTAATGGGACAATAAAATACTTACAGCAAAAAAGAATTATTTCGAATACAAACCTAGCAGCCATATCAAGAGAACATTTATAACACAAAATTAAGGTGAAAATCAAATATCCGCTCAGAAACACATCAAAATCCAAAATGAAGCCATTAAGATCCTAGATCAAGAACAGAGAGAGAGAGAGAGAGAGAGAGAGAGACTCACTTCTCCCCATGACGTTCGTACAGGAAAAACCCTGGATGCCCCGAGAATGAGAGTGGAGAAGAAAAACACAAGGGAAAAGCGATACCCCTCCGCAAATGAATATTTATAGTGGTAGCGCTAGGGTTGAATAGCAAAGTCGGCCGACGCGTGTTTTGTGTGTGAAGCCCATCCCAGTCAACTTATGCTTGCCCTATAAGTTTTTGGGCTGGATTGCAGCCTGTTAGACGTCAGCCCATGCGCAATTAATATTGCTATCTCCTTTCTTGATGTTTTGGCTCGAATTTTTTCTTTTTTTCTTTTTTTCTTTTTTTTTCTTTTGGCAGGGGGAGGTGGGGCATCTCACTTATTTTGGTGGATAATATTCAATAATTTAAAGGGTCAATATCTTTTTTTTTTTATTTCCATCGTCAAAATTATATTCTAACAAATATGATTTGAGTGTTATGAGAATCTATTTAAAAGACGATTCTTCTATTATAATTTTTTTTTATTTTCAAGTTTTGAATCTGATATTTGATTATTAATAATATACTAAAAGGGGAAAACAAAATTTCTTTTTTTTTTTTTTAATGTAAATGACGAAGCGATTTGTTTAAAAAAACAGATAGAAAAAAGAAAATTCACAAGATATTAAAACTAGGTGAACTGGTTACTATCAACCGAATTAATTTAATATGTTGTAATGATTTTTTTGACTGTTTATTTTATTTTGCTATAGAAAAATAATGATTTCGAACAATTCCATCCTAATAATTTTTTATGTTCTGCCATTGTTATTTAAATAATTTAAGCAATTATTCATCTTCTAAACAATTAATAACAACTATATTATTTATAATAATTATCCATACAGTAACAAGTAGGAAACCTAAAAAGAAAAAACGAATCATAAAATGAGATTAAATAATCACAGTCTTTTAGGTTTTTTTTTTTAAAAAAAAAAGAAAAGAAAATTAGCAAAGTTTCTGGTTTTTTTTTGGGGGGGGGGGATTTAAATTGAAACGAAGTTCAGAAGCCTATTATTTTCTTTTTTTTTTTATTAAAAAAATCTCCTAAACTAACTTTATGAAAGTATTTTACAAAAGCATATAAAATTTTTTAAAAAATGAAAAAAAAAATTAAAGATACTATTTTTGGAGATTTATTAAAAGCAGCTTTAAAGATATTATTTTTGAATGCTTTTTTCAAGAAACTTCAAACATTTTAAAACATGTAAATTTTTTAAGAATGGTAAAGCTTGAATCAAAATGGTAAAACAACCAACAAAGGAAAAAGAAATAAATAGTGGGATGATTTTTTATTATTATTTTCATAATATTGAGTTGGTGGCTGTTGAATCACTGTGGTAATTAATCGTTTTATTATTTATTTAAAAATAATAATTATTAAATAATAATTTAAGAGATTATTCAATTTATAAATATTAATATTTATAAAAATAAAAGAAAATCTTTGCAAGTAAATAAAGCATCCAAAATTTTTGTAATATTAAAAAAAAAAAAATGAGGAGGGTTTGAAAAGGATGGCGTGATTGTATCGGCCGCACACCATAATATATAGGCCACTTGCCACCCTGACGTACTTTTTGGTCCAGCTGGGACTGGGACCGAGTGACCACCAAAGCCCCTCAACCAACACCTTCACATTACACTTCATCCCCCACCCGAACTCCTAGTCCTCTCTCTCTCTCTCTCTCTCTCTCTCTCTCTGTGATCCTCTCAGTCATCCACTGCAATGGACGCAATTCCACCCCCACCACCCAAACTCCGCCTAATGTGCAGCTACGGTGGCCGTATCATCCCACGTCCACACGATAAAGCCCTCCGTTACATCGGCGGAGATACCAAGCTCATCTCCCTCGACCGCCGTACCACTTCTCTCTCCTCTCTCTTCTCTCACCTCTCCTCCACCTTCTTCCCCAATTCATCTACTGCTTCTCTTTCTCTCTTCTCTCTCAAATACCAGCTCCCCCACGAAGACCTTGACTCTCTCATCTCTATCACCACTGACGAAGACCTTCGCATCATGCTCGAAGAGTACGACCAAATCAAGTCCTCCTCAAGTTCTAGAATTCGGTTGTTTCTGTTTCCGACGTCGACGTCTCCTTCGAGTTGTGTGGGTCTTGGGGTTGAGAAATGTGAGAATTGGTTTCTTGGTGTCGAGAATCAGAGAAGTGGGGGTGGCGATTTATGTTCTTTGGCTGAGTCTCAAGTGTTAGAGACGACTTCGTCTTTTGGGTCTACTTCTTCTTCCTTGTCTGTCTCTAATTTGCCTCCCATTGTTGAGGATTCATGTGTTAAATTGCAGGATAAGAGGGTTGTTTCGGCTGCTTCGGACTCTTTTCCTAGGTTCATTTCGGTCTTTCCTACGTTTCTTCTCAATTTAATTGATTTTGGGAAAACCCTTATGACAAATTTCATGAAAGTTATTTTGAGATCTCAAGAAAATATATCCAATCTATACTACATAGGATAATGAAACTTTTTATGATGACGTTCTTAGAAATCAGAAACATTTTCCTTGATTGAATGACCTCATGTAGTTGTGGTCAAATTTGGAGTTTCTGGGCATTTCAAGTTATTATGTTATGATCAACCACAAACTATTTTGTGTGACTGTTGGCTGAATTTTTAAAAGTGCTATTCATCATGAAAAACTTCATGATTTATCATGAATTAGGTGGTAGACTGTTGTTGAATATATCTTTTAATAACAGCATCTTATAATTTGACATCACCAAAATTTGTCCCATCTTAGCGAGATAACTAAGTTCATTATATTTTTCAGTATTTTGCTTTTGTCAAAAGGCATTTTCCACTATCTGTTAGGTGCTTTGGACTCTCTTTCAAGGCTCATTCCAGGTTTTCTGTGTTTTTGGCAAATTAAATAATTAATTGATATTCTATTGTGGTGATCGAATTTTGGTTTTCCTCCTTTCTCATGTTTTTGGGTATTATGACCAAAGCACCTCACTATTTGCTATGAATAATAGGTAGTAGGTTCAAGAGTTAAGTGCTTGAGTTTAAGTACAATGAATAGCTTTTTTATTTAGCATCTGTCTGTTTCATTGTTAAGCAATATAAACATGGTTCATTAATTTGGTTAATCATGGAGTCCATGATCACAATGTGACTTTCTCTGTTTCATTAATCTGCATATATTTTGTATCTTTTAGTTATAGGGCTTGGCCTTGCTTTTCTACTGAACATCTGTCTGTTACATTGTTTTGCAATATAAACATGCTTCATTTATTTGGTTAATCATAGAGGCCATGATCACAATATTTGGTATCTTTTTGTATAAAAATGTTTATATTTGGGTCTTTTTCTGATGGTTATAGATGTTGTGAACATAATTTTTTTCTTTTTTTATGAAAAACTGACAAAGTCTTGAACTCTTATGTATGTTTTCTTGCTCTTATAGTGGTGGCTTTGTGCAACCACAAATTGCGCAAATCACAGTTCATCAAGATGCTGATGTTGTTACTGCTACTACGGATGACAAAATTATATCCAGTCCTGTTGGTTCGGAGAGTAATGTTTCAGAATCTTCTGGTTTTCGGTTGCACAAAACAGTTCAGGTTCCTGCTCAACAGTCAAATCAGCAGCAGCAACAAGAAATGCTTTTCATTCCTCAATACCTACCCCATTATCAAATGAGTTCTTTGCCCAGCCCATGCTATCACTCTTCATACCATCCACAGCTGCATCAGCAGCCTCAAATCCATTATCAGCCAACTCAGCCATATCCAATTTACTTGGTGCCCATGATGCCAGCACAACCTCAAAATCTATCAATAAATCCTAATTTGATGGATGCTGCTTATATGACTCCTAATCAGCCTCGGGTTTGCCCTGGTGCATCTATCATTGCACCATCTGTGGGATATAATGAGGCCAAAACAGATGCATATATGGCTGAATTTGGCAAAATGGTTTATCAAACTGTCAGACCAGCTAGCCCTTTTGAACAAGCAACTTCCAACAAAAGCAACCAGGTCACCGTAGATGCTCCAGAGCTGATTCCTGGCCTGCACTCTGCTACTGTTGCTTCAACAGAAAATGATGTTTTTGGTAAAGAACTCGACAATGATCCTGCCTTAGCCCAGATATACAAATCTCAGCCTCCTGCTCCTGCATTGTCTCAATACCAAACCATGACTGGAGCCACAACAGTGCTGTTAGCAGAGGCTTTGGGAAAGATGCAAACAGACAACAGCAGGCAGCAGATCAGAACCTCGCAACCACAATGAGTTGGTTTCCCTTGGAAAAGTTTTGGGTTATGTGCTGCTTTTAGTTTGTTGATTTGGTTATGGTGTTAACATGATTAATTTTGATCTGCGTTGTCTATCCGTTGCACTTCTAGGAATGGCATTGACTTGTTTGTGTGTTTGCTGTTGTCAAATGCAGTTTGATGCATGACTGGTATGATATTTCAAGAAATGGTAATGGGTGTTATGCATGGAAAATTTTGTCATATTTACTAGTCAATGTTTTTTTTATCAGTCAAACATGAAATGAATAAAAGCTTGTTGCTTCGGTCACAAAGGCTTCTTTCTTCTCTCTAGATTATTTATTTATTTCTGGATGAATTTGGGGGTTAGGGTTTGCTTTGAAACACTTGGCCTTGTTCCCAAGGGGACAACCTAGTGGTGCAAACCCCACTCCCCCAACCTAATGATCTCATGTTCAAATCCTTATACAACTAAAAAAAAGAAACACTTGGCCTTGTAATTTACTCCTTGCCTTGGTGTTAGCCGCATCTTGAAGAACTAGGTTTAGGGTGTAAAGCTCCCTGGGAGCATGCTGCTGTGACCTTGCATGGATGAAATGCAACAAGAGATTTATCATTGTATTTCATTAACAAATTCACTTTTCATCTCTTCTTCATAGCTCTTCATGTCTGCTTCTCTGTCCTATCGCCATAGAAAATGTTTTTCCATTCTGACTGGAAGGAATTGGCTAGGTTGTTTGGTGCACTGCGCAACATATCCTCTTGTTTCATTCACTTAGTGGACTGCTCTTGAAGCAGATGCATGGTTGCTAAGGTGCTCCAAGGTTTTCAAGTTTGAAAAAATTTAGACTTCTCTGTGATGGATGCCGTGGGAATTGGATTGGAGCTCCTTGGATTGTCGCTTGTGATTTTCATCTCGATGCTTGCAGGAATATTGTCTTGCATGTTGATCACCCCAACTGCAGTTAGTTTGGACCAGATCCACTAGCACAGATTGTTTTGATTTAGGAAGACCAGATCCATAGACCCCGTTTGTTTTTTAAACAATGGGTGATGACAATGTGCAAAGCAAAAGAAACCTCGAAGGTCAAATTGAAACCTTAAATTGGACGTAAAGCGTACTGCAAAAGATTAAATAAGAATAATAGTAGGAATTTTCTATTAGAAATTCAGTTCCAAGTCTTGTAGAACATAGTTTTCGTCGGTGTAGGTTAGTTTATATGATAAAGATATTTGAGGTGATCAAGATATTCTGGAATCAAGTTTTACGAGAACTTTGTCTGGAGAGTTTATGGTTGGCGGGGGAGCCACCGTTTGGTGTGTGAATCAATCTTTATCTTTGCTCGGCAAAAGAAGAAACAGCATAAAACAGAGAAAAAATTGTTGGGAAACCGAGCTTCCTAGGCCACAAGGATGATTTTATAAGAAGAGAATTTCTCGGCTATTTGCTTAGGTTAATGAAAAGCAATTGCACAATATTGAAAAAGTGGTCAACTCAATTGCAAGACAGGTTTCAGCTATTGATATCTCAACTTCTTACCATTACACAATTAAAAGTCTCCTCCACTAGGCTTACAAGATCATTAGAGTCCGCATACATACTCATGGGATTCAATTCATGTTGTAACAAGATATAGACGCTCATAAAGATCCCAAACGCATAGGCAAACCCCACTCATCCATCAACGGGTTTTCCATCTGGTCACCACCATAGATATATGGCGCTGAATAGCATATTGCTGGACTAGTTGTATTTAAATTTTCGGTCGTAGACTAAACCACCCTGGGGATGGTGGGGCAGTTCGTTTCATCATCCTTGGATTTGCAACGAGGAGTTTGCATTGGTTCCTTGCTCTGGTCATTGAAGAGCAAAACCAGATAGGATCCCTGAAACAAATAGATAATGCTGGTAATGTGAACCCTTGACGAAGCATGCATGACAATAGCCATGCCGGCTGACCCCGCAAGATTCATATATTTGATGTTTGTTTTCTTGGGACAGGCTAAGTTGCCATGCAGGTATATGCATCTAAGTGCACCTCCATATTTCTTGACTTGCTGCAAAGGATCCTCTATTTTTCTATTCAAGAAATAAAAGAGCAAAACTTTTAGAAGAAATGTTGTTCTCTTCATATTTCTCCTTCCATAATAAGTGCTCGAATTTAAAAAGAAAAATGATAACCTTTAAACCCCCGGGAATTATAATTTTGTTTGGTGTGACAAAATAGCTTTTTAAGAAAACAAATTGAAGGTACAGCGCAAAACTTTTCTTGGATCAAAATTTCAATGTCCTCAAGTTTTTTCCAATATATTTCAGCTCTGTGAGAGGTAAGTTGGGTTTTGGGTGGAAAAACTGTAAAGTTTAATCTAATCTTAAAATACAGTGCGGGAAGCCACTTGAAACTCACATGAACAAGAAGGGCATAACAACAGATTCAAATAAAAAAAGAAAGGTTTCATATATTCATCTCACTGCCAAAAAGGATCATATGTTTATTTAGTAGTTATTTTGTTTGAACTGAACAAAGTCAAAAGCGTAAGGAGCTTATGAATGTGAGTTTTTTTAGATGTTCTCCACAAAACTATTATAAAACTTTACACAACCTTTTCCTTCAACATTCTCTTGCCAATGAAAAGCTTGCCTAGGTTGGGCATAACCCTTCTTTTCTTCTTAATGGTGAAAGAAGTCGAGCGACTCAGTTGCCTCATTCCTGGTGATGCAGGCTTCCGAAGCTTTGCTCTCCTTCCTGGAGTCGTATTCCCATTTGTGCTCTTCTTGGGCAATGCACCCTGAAGCTGCATATTATCTCTTTCTGCATTCTTCTCGCGTTTTTGTCTCCAATTCCTTATCTCGCCTTCCACTACTCTTTTTGCATTAAGGGACTTCTTTGTCTTGTACACTTCTTTCTCTTCTTCCACTCTCAACTCCCTGACCTCCCTGTGAGTTAACTCTATCTTCATCAATATCTCCTTCTCGCTTGCCTTTAATGCTTCAATCCATGCCTGAGCTGCTGCAACCTTTTTGTCTGCAATCTCTTCTGCTGCAACTGCACGTCCTGCTAAGTACTCATACTCAAATTTTGTGATGGTAATCATTGAGCTATACTGCGATGCAGAAGCTCTAGCTCTCATTGTAGTCTCTGTCAGTGCCTTCAAATTCTCTAGAGCAATTGCTTCCGTCGACTGAACGGTTTCAAGTTCTTGCATTACTAACTGCAACTTTTCATCCATGGAGTCTATTTCTGACTCTGTTTTCTTGATCTCCTCCTTGATGCTTGCAGTTTCTTCGATGATGATCCCCTTCTCCTTCTTTGCTGCCTCCATCTCTGTTTTCAGCTGGTCATATGTGAGTGTCAAATTAGAAACAATTGTCTTAGCCTTTTCCTCAGATGCAGACACAGCTTCCAATTTCGACTTAGCCCTCAAAAGCTTGGAATTTAGGCTTTTAACGGTTGAATCTGTCTTCTCCTCTGCCTTCCTCAACTGAGCTGTCTCAACAGACACATGCTGAAGCTCATTTCTTATTATGTCCATTGAGGCCATAAATTGAAAACCTTCATCTCTCACCTTTACTAATTCCTTCTTTGCCGCTTCCAATTCTTCGTTAATTGAAAGTAGCAGTGGTGAACATTCCAGTTCTCTACAAAAACTTCCATCAGAGCGCATAACACCGTCTTCTCTCTGAACCTTCTTTTCCATTTCGCGAACTAGCTTTAGCTCATTTTGCAGCACATCCAAATCAGAATTTGTAAGAGCCAATTGAGTCTCAAGCTCTTTTGCCCTCTCAATTTCTTGTATGATGTCATTCTTTTTCTTTCTGTTTGCCTCGATTTCAGACAAGAAATGAATGGTTTCTTCTTCTCTTTGAGCTTCAACAGCTCCAAATTCTTTCAGAGCCTCAATTTTTGCAAGTTCAACTAGTACTTGCTCTTCATTAACTTCATCGATCTCTTTTCTTATTGCCTCAGCAGAGCTCGAATAAGACCACAATTTTGAGCTTGACACTTCAATGTCTTTAACAGCCCGTGATTTCTCTTCCAAAACAGTAGCCATATCAAGCTTAAGCTTACTCAACTCTTGCTTTATATATTCTAATTCTCTCATTACCTCTGCATACTGCTGATTTTCACTGTTCCTAACAGCCAATGCCCATTCTTCATCACATTTTCCAGGCTTCTTCATTCCTTCAATGTCTCTAATCTGTTTTTTTGCCTTTGCATTTGACTCCTCAATCATTGAAGTAAGCTCTTTCAGAGTCTTCTTCGCACTGTGAAGCTCTGATTCTGCTTGAGCTTTGACCGTCTCTGCCATTCTTCTGCTCTCGCTTAATCTACTGATATCCCTCCTTGCTAGATGGAGTTCTCTTGTCCTCGTAGAGGGCTTCTCATGAAATCATACGAACATTTAGTATTAAACAACTGAACAAATCCCATAAACCAAGAAAAACGTAGTATAATTTTTTGAATTGTACCTCAGACATATTCTTCTGCAGTTTCTTGGGTTCTTGATTGCCTTCAGCTATTCTCACTCCATAGGAACTAACAGCAGATTTTACAGAACCAAATCTTCTTCTGTTATCAAATTCTCCTCTGTAAATCGTTGTCTGCTCCATACTAAACTCAAACAACTGTTTCAAGCTCTTATGTTCTGATTCAATTATGGGCGCAAAATCAGTATCTTTGAAGCTGCTTTTAAATGGAACAGCTACAAACTAAGAAACAGAATGAAATGATTTAATAAATGGAAACCGAGGAATATGCCGAGGTAGCGCTTACCTGGGAAAGATCTTCAGATGTTTAAATTTGGACACTAGATGCACAAATGCTGTGCTGTGTTAACAGCTGGTTTTCTAAAGCACTATAAACCATTCAAGGCATGATAAAAACTGTGGAGGAGATGACTTCTGAGAATGGATTGGCTTGTATATAGGAAGTTCCATCAGCCGTCCAAAATTTTGAATTTTTTCGTTCATTACAAATTTATAAATATACCTCTTAGGACAGGAACTATCACATTATTATTTCATTTCATGTGACTCTACTTTTGTTTATGATTGAGGCCTTTTACTCCCCTGGCAAATGTTAACAGCGCGAGAAATCACCCCAATATCTTTTTATACTATGTAAGAATTTTTACCAACGAAACTAATCGACCGACTCTATCTACTAGGTTTGAATTCTTTTCATCCCTGATTGTAAAAAAATTGGTAATTGTTTACTTTCACTTTGTATATCAGAGTTTGCTTTGCTGAATTGATGCTTTATGACAAATTAATTGAGATTAAGTGAGATCCCTTGATACCCAATAATTTAGCAGAGATCCATATTCTTATTTACCCCATTTGGAGAATGAAAGTAGAAGCCTGAAATTTACATCGTATGGCTTGGCAGGTTCAGGGAAAAAGGATATTCTGTCTTTCATTAATGTCACATGGAAGGACACTGGTGTGGTCTTCCTATTTCAGAACACATAAGGCATGACAATGAATTCAAATTCCTTGTCTTTAGGAGAGAGAAAAAATGTAGAAATGTAAGCAAAAATGAGGGGAAAGGAAAAGGCCATGCCAACAATGAAGTCCTGAAATACACACTAGCTGGCATGCAAGGACCACATTTGGAAGCTAGCATCTTGTTGTCACCGCAAAAGCCACCAGATGAATTAGCATTTACCTCATACAAAAGGAACCCAAAAAAAAAAAAAAAAGAAATGAAGAAAGAAAAGAGACGAGTTTTTTCTGCATTAAATTCTTCTAAAATAATTTAGACAAGAGTTTTTTCTGCATTAAATTCTCCTAAAATAATTTATAAAGGAACAAAAAGTAAATCTATAGATCAAGTGCATACAACTCCTGTATCTCAAAAGAATAAGGCATTTTTCTTTCTTAAGATACATCTGTCTTGGATTTAAGTGGAAGAGAAGAATCCCCTCCCTTTTTCCTTGTGTACTAATTTATTTGGGGAGTTTAAATTTTAGGAAAAACCTTTAGTATATTAATGTAATGATGTAGCAAGGCTTGACCGACGGACAGTCAATCTAGTGGGTGAGAGTGTTAAATCTCTTTGTTAAGTTTCGATCTCAAAAATTGAGAATAAAAAAAAAAATTATCTTAGAATATCTCTCTTAAATTGGATTCAATAATGTTCAAAATAAATTAATCAAAATATAATTGAACTTGATTAAAATCACTAAACCACAAGATCATGGAATTGGCTAAAAGGAAAAACCACGAGAGAATGGATAGACCATAAGGACGAAATGTTATTATAATTATATTACCAAAGTTTATGAATTCAAGGATAGAGTTGTGATGATAGATTTGTTTAATAAAAAATAAAAGACACCCTTTTTATGTGTTTGTCCAAAATGCTAATAGCTCTCTTTACCCTTTTAATTAATAAAGAAAATATTATTATGGTCAAATAGTTTGGTGCATTGAACATTTGACATAAACCATAATTTTGGTACACAAAGATCGAAGTTACACTGTGTATCCACAGATGGATGTATCTTAGAAAAATTTGAAAATGGGGAAAGCCCGCAAATATGGGACCGATCCTATTTTCTTTCTATTTTAAATTTTTTCATAAGACAAGTTGGGACCAAAAAGGTTTAAAACACAACGAATGTTGGAGATGTGTCGGGATAGTAATGGCCTGAGATATTTTGTCATTACAGGCCCCGACGGCAGCACCTTTACGTTCACGCTTACGTTCGACGGTGAACGATGTCCCACGTTTCTCAAGTGAAAGCCCCATGAGCATTTGGCAAAAAACAAAAGCCCAAAACGAAACCAAAATTCTTTTACAGCCTTTTGGACAGCCACACGTTGATGGATAATTCGATAATATTTGAATTTGAAAGGTTGCGAATGCAAACGAAGTTGACTTTTCTCATGTAATTATCAGATAAATTGATTTAATGAAATTTGGATTAATTTTAAATAAGAAAATTACTAAATAGATAATTATCAGAGTAGTCAATTTGTGGTCTTTTTTCTATTTATCGAGAGGAATAAGATGAAATAGAGTTCATATATTGGAATTAATCCATTCGTATCATATCGTATTTTTTTTATTATCGGTATCCATGATTTATTCAATTAATTCGATTCGAATATTGTAAAACTTATTTTAGACATTAACTCTCTCAAATTTTTTTTTATAACTCAAAATTTCTAATTAACAAAATTAAATGTCTATTTTCACTCGATCCAAAAGAGTTGTGCACCGAAAAAATCCTACAACCTTACGTTATATGGAATTCTATTGATGTATTTGTGTTACTTTGTCGAATACAATTGAACAAAGATTTGATAGGTTCGTTAACATGGGTTAAATTTTGATGGGGAAGTTTGATTCAATATTAAAATTTAATTTATATATCATAATTTGAGACATAGAAATTACGAGCAATTTGTACATTTATAACGGTGGGTTTTTCTTTTTACTTTTTTTAATTTTTTTTCTTTGTAGAAAGAAATTATGCAAATTATAAACTTTTCGCTTGAACCAACTACTCAGTTTTTGTTCATCTCTTTTTAAGCGTACCACCAACCTGGCAGTCTAATATTTTCTAACTAATATTGATTGCAAGAATCCAACTAATGTTCCTATACTGTTACAGCGCGCTGAGACAGTTTTGACACAATAAAGGAAGTCAGCAGCCGGGCGCGATGCAGGCGGGTGTGGGTCCGGAAGCATGAGAGGACGGGGGAGTGGGAGCCGGCGTGCACGTGCATGCAGTGAGGTTAGCGATGAATTCTAGAAATCCGTCTCTAAATTAAATATAATTAAACAAAATAAAATATTAATATAATAATTAAATAAAATATATATAATAACTAAAAAATATAATATAATTTAACGATAAATTTCAGTAAAAATTTAACTATGAAAATACCAAATCCATCGTTAATTTAATATATTAAATAAAATAAAATATTAATATAATAATTAAATATATATATATATATAATAAATAAATAATATAATAATATATAATATAATTGATTTTAGTAATCCGTCGCTAATTAAATATAATTAAATGAAATTAAATATTAATATAATAATTAAATAAAATATATATAATAATTAAATAAAATATATATAATAAATAAAAAATATAATAATATATAATATAATTTAGCTATGAAAATCTCAAATCTGTCGCTAAATTAAATATAATATAATAAAATAAAATATTAATATAATAATTAAAAATATATATATACTAAATAAATAATATAATAATATATAATATAATTTAGGGATGGATTTCAGTAATCCATCGCTAATTAAATATAATTAAATTAATAAAATATTAATATAATAATTAAATAAAATATATATAATAAATAAAATATATAATAATATATAATATAATTTAGAGATGGATTCGTAATCCGCTCTTCCCAAACATGGACAAATATTTCAAGGTCAGCCACACTAAATATGCTTTGAGGCAATCATGGAGAAGAAACTGACTTGACAGAATTTGCTGCAATGTAAGCTCTGGAACAGGTGTATACTGCACCAAGATGGAGCCATATCCGATAATCGTTCTGAATTAGTCAGAATGAAATCTAAATTATCAAAAGGTCTAGGCACCAAAGAAAAAAAAAAGATGACATACATACGAAATATAAAGCATCAAAATAGGTTTCTCCAATATATCTTTCATTTGTTTTGATAGGTTGAAGAATTGATGTTCGAGTCGGTCTGCGATCCTTTTGGGGCAGTTGTTGACACGTCACTCAGAGAATTGCTTCCCGCAGTAGTAAATTGAGGAAATAAATTAGACCATGTTTTAAAGGTTCTACTCTCGTATCTCTTGGAATTTGTGCAGGTACACTTTGCAACCGGTCATTACTCAATTCTGACCAAAACTGGCAGAAAGCTTAAATTTTTTATTTTTCTTTTTCTAATTTTACAGCGCTGCCCACAATATTATCAGAACCGTACCGCGTATTAACCCGTAAAATTCAAAAATATGGTTAAACCGATTGGATCGCAGATCAATATGGTTGAACCGTTAATTTTTTTATAATAATTAAATATATATATATATATATATATAATCAATAATTACTTTTAAAACTCAAATTGATAATTAAAAACTAAATAACTAAATTATAAAGTCATATAAAATATAAATTAAAATCATAATATCAAAAATTGATAGTCTCATCATCTCATAGAAATTAAAAAAAATAAAAAATAATTTTAAAAGTATGAATATTTCAGATCAACAAAGGTGATTCAAACAAGGTTTTAACTTGTCAAATGTTCACATAAGTTCACAGAAATGAAACACACAACTAGTGCATGTGTGTGATATGTGCAAATGTGATTGAATTGTACAGTGAGGGGTAAGTGCTTCCTCTAGTCACGAACACCCCCTCCTCCACCTCAGTACCAATCTGATTTGATTTTAGAATCACTTCATACAACCTTTAGGGTCTATATGTGCTCAACTAACTACCAGCAATTGCCAATACAAAAAATAACCCCCCGAACTCTAGCTTTTCATATAGTAGGGTCTAAAATTCAAAATTCTGGAAAATGAATTAGAGTTCTTTCTGGACAATGAGCATAGAGAGAGAGAGAGAGAGAGAGCCTAACCTGTGGATCGCGACTGCAAAACGTTGCTTGTGACTCCAAAACAGAGAGCGATGACCTGTAATTGAAATCGAAGACCATTGAAACTGAAATCAAAATTGACAGTGAGAAGACGAAGAGTGTGTTACAAAAACCCTAAAAATTATAAAAACCCTAAAATTTGGTACTTCAATTCAAAACCCTAAAAATCATATAAAACCCTAAATTTCAATTAAAAACTCTAAAAATTAAAATTTAATTCTAAATATGTTAAAAGTTGAGAGATAGACTTTACCTTACAAAAGAATCGACGAACGTCAAGCCGCAAGCGTGGAACTGTGAACTGTCGAGAGAGAGCAAAGACGAAGACGAAGATGAAAACGAAGACAAAGAGTGAAGACGAAGATCGTGAGAGCCAGAGAGAGCAGTGAGAGTGAGAGAAAGCAAGAGAGAGAGAGCAGTGATAGATCGAGAGAGAAAGTGAGGGTGAGATCGTGAGAGACGAAAACAAATTCACAAAGAGAGCGAAAAAAAGCAGAGAGAGAGAGAGAGAGCAACAAAAAAAAATTACCTTTTTTTTTTTAACCTAGACCGCGGTTTTCTTGAACCGGCGGTTCGCGGTTGCACCGCCATTGAACCGCCGGTTCAGGCCGGTTCAAGTGTAAAATGGTATTTTTATCCATCCGAACCGTAAAAACACTATGAGAAGGGTTGAACCGGCCGAACCGGCCAAACCGGCAATCCGGTCCGGTTTTTATAACACTGGCTGCCCACCTCTTTTGGGGGTTGAAGGTTCTATTGAATCACATCTTCGTGTTTTGGGTGAAAGAGAGCGCTGGAATAGTGATGTTTTATTGCGAATGCTAGAAGAATTGCTCCCTTGTGTGCACCAAAATGCCATTGAGACTTGACCACTACCTGCTGCCTCACCGCCAGCAGAATCATTCTGTTCGAGATCCATGCTCGAGTCACATGCAGGGTATGCTCTGCTCTCTGCATTTATTTTCCATGCTCTGGAGTAGATAGAAACTTCCAAGATCGTGAATGCAGGGCTTTACTTGTTTGTTACTGCTTGTGGTATCGATATGACACAAATTTTCTTCTAATGTTGCAGCACATTTGAAATGCATCACGCTATGATTTTCAACACTTTATGGGAAATTGTTGTGTGTTCCAACATTGATATGAAGATTAGCACTGCCAACTTGTTGAAAGTGATTGTAAAAGTCGTAACTCTTGTCATTTTGGTTGTTTCTAAATTTGAAAATAATGAAAGTTTCAACTTCTCTGTTGTAGGTCCCATATATTGATGCAAAAGGTGATTCAACTCATGTTTTGCCCGCCCTTGTCACTCTTGGTTCTGATCAAAACCTCACTGTCAAATATGCAAGCATAGAAGCATTTGGTGCTGTGACTCAACATTTCAAAAATGATGTCGTATATGCATTTGATTTTTTTTGGGGGGGGGGGATTCTAAGATTTGGTTGGATCTTAGATTGACTGACCAAATTACATGTTTGCTAGATTGTTGACAAGATCCGTGTCCAAATGGATGCTTTCCTTGAGGATGGATCACATGAAGCTACCATTGCAGTGGTCCGTGCATTGGTGGTGGCTGTACCACATACAACAGATCGACTAAGAGATTATATCCTCGTTCTTTTCCCATCTATTGTTTAATGCTTTGAACCAACCCTTCTGTGTCTTGGTTGCAACCTTTCTAATTGAGTTTGCTAGTATTTGTTCTGCTATTTTTGTTTCCTTCACATGACATACATCTTTTATCCAAGATTTTCCAACTCACATCTGCACCAACGCTGGGGAGCGATGTGATGCACCATCGTGAGAGGGCAAATGCATTTTGTGAGTCGGTCTGTGCCTTAGATTCCACAGGTTTGCTTCTCTCAGGAAATCTAGAGTTGAATTTACTAGTTTTTCTTTATACAGCCACCTAAATGTGGCCATATGTGGTCAACATTTTCTAGTTTACTATAACTTTATAGATGATTGGGCCTTCATCAATGAACTGATACTCTAGAAGATTGAGACAGGCCGTCCACTGACATTGATTTCATCATCAATCATTAATCTCTGAAGGATTGGTCTATTGTTGGTGACAAAAATGTCTAGCCCATGCTTACAATCACAGTAAATATGGAACTACTGTTATGTCATTCTTCTGTGATTTAATCAACTGGCTTTGGTATTGTTCTTTGTACAGAGAAAAGAGAAGCAAGAAATTTTTAGAGCATCACTAGCAATACATCAATTTCCTGCTATTCTTCTTCCTAGAAGAATGATGTGTATGTAGTTAGTGCTGACATGCACACAAAATAATTTTTTCAAAAAAAAAAAAATCATTTTTCTATTTGGGCTGCAGCCAAAGTCAAATTGATTCTAGATTCAGTTGTTATTCAAACAGTGACATCTCTAAGATGGCTGTGAGAGTGAATATTTGAATGACATTCTGCTGTGAGGCAGGTTGCCGCAAGGCTTCTTTCAGCCTCTCCCCTAGTGGTAGCCATACATGGCTTTTTACATCCTCACCCATCGTCGATTTTTGGTATGTATAAGAAATTTTTGAGTGATGTCTTTGTCTAATGCCCACCTAAATGTGCAAAATTGGAAACCCTTGATCAAGCCTTTTGATAAACTGGTTAGAACACCAGAGCAAAATTTTGGTGCCACGGCAATTTGTTTAGAAGTATTAGACTTGTGACTCAACACATGCTTGTATTTAGGAGAGATTTGACAGTTGCAATTGTAGACTTGTTTCTGGTGTAAGCCATTTTTCCTATTCATTTACTGTTACTTGAATTTGTGAGGTCATGGTTGTTGGTTGTGGACTGAACTAATGAAAATGTTGTGTGCAAACTTTGTTAAATTCAGTCAATTGGTTTAACCTGCCTGTTGACCTGATGGTGAAATATTCATGAAGAGGAATAAAACTGAATGAGCATCGGAAAGCACTTTCATCCATTATGCTGATTATTTTGTGGTTCTTCACCAGATTCCCAAGTTCTTATCTCCTTTTACTGTATTATCATTAAAAAGCAGCCTCAATATTACCTTAAAAAATGAATCAGTAGTTCTCCAGTAGTACCCATTTTCAATTATTTTTCAACATTTTTACTTTATTATGTGACTATGGTGGTCATTTCATTGATTTTAAGGTGCTAGTGGTTTGATTTATTATTTCCTGATTGCTGCAGATCTTCCTGAAAATAGCATTCGAGATCTCCTCCTACCTACCATACAGAATTTGTTAAAAGATCCAGATGCATTTGATCCGGCACATAACGAAGCCCTAGAGATTATAATGAGAAAAAGTTCTAGCGGAACATTTGAGGCTATTAGTTAAGTAATGGGAGTAAATATCGGGCTTCCTTCATCAATGACCAGTTTCTTTGGCGAAGGAGGACTCCTGGGCAAGAAAGAAGCTGCAGTGGATCAGTCACTCCCTCCTGCACCTGTTGAACCCCCAAAACCTGCACCATCTCCACCAGCAGAGGATACGAGACTTAGGCGTATCATGAGGGGCAGTTTCCGTGAAATGCTTCGTGGGCAAGGCAAAGGGCAATGATGATGGTAAACAGAGCTGATGAAAACATTCATTCTACTCTTGTATTAAAGATTTGTATCATATTCAGACCCTCGTGTGGACTTGCAAAGTGGAAGATGTGCTTTCTGTTTCCTTTTTCTCCATTCCAGGTTTTGACCCGTTCAAGTAGCTAAAAGGAAAATAAGATGTGTTCTTTTCTGGTCCCTTTTATACATCCTTGTCCATCCAAAGATTGTCTTCATCCTTCGTTACATCATGTTTAATAAAAGTTACTTTGTCTGGAGGGAGTTCAAATTTAAAATATGTGGGTCAAGATTGGACATCTGTAATAAAATTTGACCTTTTTCGCAATTTCATCGTTTGAACACGTTATCTGTTTTTCTTAGTGAGTTATTCTTAAAAAGCATTTTTCATCTGCCGGAAGCCAATGAGGATGGCATACTATACTGCAGTCTTTAAGATGTTGATGCTTGTGTTGTGGGGCGCCTGATGTGTAGCTGAGGCGGCGTTGTACATCCAACCCCATGGGTTGCATCAAGATGATAAGAGCAGGGGCGATGCATGTGTTAAGGTGGTGTTTGTTTTTCATGGTAATAATGCATTAGGAGGGTATAATATATCTTTAAAAATAATATTTGGTTAGAAGGATTTGACAACATATTTTATCAAAATACATTTTCTGGTCACAGGGATGAAAGCGACGAGACAGGAGAGATGGCAGCGAAAACACACTATAGAAAGAGGAGAAATTCTGAAAATGTATGAAAACAAAGTTAAAAAATAATTTTATCAAATTCTTTGTTTCCATCGATGTCTCCTATATTCTCTGAGAAGCAAGATTCAAAATTTTGGTTTATTCTTATCTCAGAAATGAAATAATTTTAATATTGTTTCCGTCAAACCAAACATGATGTTTTTTATCTCAACAAACCAAATATGATATTTTTTTATCGTCTACATGTCCTTTGTAATAATATTCTAAATATTACCATAGTTCACATTGGAAAAACAAATTTTGAAAAGCAACTTTTTATTGTTTTTGCTCATTATAAAATAAATTTTGATCCTTCTTTTTTGCAAGTAAAAATCTTTAATTTTAAAAGCTTTAAACAAGCAAAATTTTAAAATGTATTTTCCATTTATGATATTTATTTTTGTAAAATTTATTCATATAATATATATTGAGAATGTATAACATTTTCCTATAGAACGGGGGGGTTAGGGGAGTGTCGAGGAATGCGGCAGTCCCATGATGTTTGTGTTGCTTGTTCGGAGCATGATTATGGCAGCAAAAAATAAAAAAATAAAAAATAAAAAAGAGGCAGCAACAGGCAATGCTGAGATGCAAGCACACTACGAGACAATAACATCATCAGCAGCTCCAACAAGAGCGGCTGCAGTAAGCTGAGGGAGCAGAATCCATGAATCTGTATGCATCTCAAAGATCCAAACACCTGGAATTTTAATAATTCTCCCAATGCCAGAAGGGTTCCCGGCTCTTGTGGTGTTCCTTTACCAAATTGCTAGTTTTAGCATAAGTGGATTGGATGTGACTTTTCCTTGTATTTACTGCTCTCTTTCTAATCTTATGAACATGTCCGTGACAATCTGGAAAATGCGTGCACCTCCTTGTGCCCTAGACCAAGTACGTTAATATAAAGGTAATACAAGTACCCAATTCTCCAACAAGATCCAGTCCCAAGCAGCAGTTCAAATTACTATACAAGCTGCAACACAAGGGGAAAAGGCAAACGCATGATTTTAATATCTATCAGTGTTGCAACAACATGACCTCGACCAAACCAATTGTGAGGATCAACATCATAGATAAGCTTTTATCATTTTGGTCTTCAATAATCACGTAAGTTACAACAGGAAAACAATCCTTTACCTACTCTTTTCTTGCAGTCCTCTAAAATATACACATTTACAGGCAAAATCACAACACTCAACTTTGTTACTTGAACTAAACATTGGACTGAATGTTACAGAAGTAGGAGACTTGGAAAAATTACCTTTTCCAGTCGTATTAATGCACAAATTATTTCAGAGTTCATCTTGCAAGTAATCACCAAACTAGGCCCTTTTTCCTCCTAAACCTGTCAACATGGTCAGTACTCATCCGAGACTTTTCAGGTTTGTTTTCTTTCTTTGACTTCTCGAGTCGGCTATCTAAACTGTTTCTAGAAACTTCTGGAACAGATTCAAATGCATCAGAAGTTCCACTTTCAGATGGTTTTCTCTGACCATTGGCATCTTCACTCGGTTTTAGAGAACCGTTTGAGGCTGTCTTTGATTTGCCAATGGCTATGACAAATTTCTTTAGATGCTTGATGTATTCTGGGTAAAGCTCCAAATTGCTGTGTCCACCGCCACTCAGCCATAAGGGTTCGTATTTATCTTTACAAAGGTCGGCTAGTTGCTTTCCATGGGACCAATCAACTACTTCATCTGCTGTTCCCTGAAAGCAGGACAAGGAATTGTCGACACCAGCTCTGGATAACATAGATTTGCAAAAAAATTTAAAGTAGCAGCAGTCCTAAATTCACAAGATTTTCTTGTCTTGGAGTTGATATCAATCTGGACTTCCTGAGAAAGCATGGTGAAAGACACAAGGCAATGACAGGGGGTGAGATAAGTTAGATACGGGAGATGGACCAACAAAAAGCATCCCCTACATCAGGATGCACCATGAAGCAAAAAAGGATTATAGTCTTCTACAGGTTGCAAACCATGTAGCTAAGCAAGAATAGGGAAAAGGGGAGGGAATTTGCCAGGGTGGTTTCTTCACTGGCTTCCCTACAGGAGGCGACCTTTCCTTTCCATGGTTGAATTGGCACCGACAGCATAGGATAAGTGCCTGATGGAGAACCGGGTTCAAAGTGTAGGGACACTATTTGGAAATGAAGACACAGAATCATTGAGATTGTAATTAGCAACAATAGGCTTACTAATTGTACAAGTTGTAGAGAAGCTGTGGAAAATATAGGCAACTTAAGCTTGTGTAGCATTCTGAAACATCAACAAATGTGAGTTCCAGCATCAAGTATCACTTTTCACCTACTGTTATTTCTTATGCTAGTCAATTGCTAAAAGGGTTCAAGTGGTTTGATGAAAATACCTACAGGAAATCACAATAAGATTCTCAGATTACTAAAAGCTAATATACATATGTTCTAAGACAGACAATTAACAAAGTGCAAAAGCTTGCATCTAGGTGTGTTGCGTGGCACATTAAACTGCATTTAAACATCAAAATGAAAGATAGACGAAGAAGTTTTAAAACACACTTACATGAATTACCAGAACAGGACAATCCACCACGCCAATTTTGTCTATGTTCTGGAATCGACAATAAATGAACGTTAGTCAACTAAAGAAGATTATACAGCTATGCATACAGAATATTTACAAGATATTACCTTAAAAATATCAAACCAGTAACTCTTTTTGACAGGGTACAGCACTCTTAGCCCAGAGAGAATGGGACTATGTAGAACCACCCCTCTTAAGTTTCGTACCCGTGATGCAAGGTCAACAGTTGGACCACTACCAACAGATTGACCATATAATATTAATTGCTCGTCCTTCACCCCATATCGTTCCTTCAGGCACTTATATACTGCGTCAATGTCTGCGTATGTATTATACTCACTTGGCTGCTTCAATGGAAGGGGAAAAAAATTAAGGATTCTTGCATGAACTCAAATTTAGACACATAACAGTGAACACAGAAAAACATTTTCATATGACAATTAAGGGTTTCTTTTTCTTTTTTTTTTGGGATAAGAGACATGCCAATTAAGTTTTGCCATTATTACATAAGAAAAGCAAAAGCAATAACATATAAAAATGCATATAGCACCAATAAGTGTTCTCCCTTGAGATTACATAATTAATGAAGCCACAAAAACAAAGACCTCTATGAGAATAACAGAATTAAAAGGTAGACCAAGAATACAAAATTTTCAAGAAACTAATCCACAAAAATGGTAAGATCATGACCAAGAGATTTGGCTCAAATCATCACCCCGAATGACTCAAAACCCTTGCCTATAGTAAAGGAAACGGTCACCTAATATGTTTCCCTTGATCACCCTATATCCAAACCAATTACAACACGGTTAGAGAAGAGCATCCAAAAAATTCTCCTAGCTGTGTAAATCCTCAAACCCTTCTACGGCCATGACTTCACTCCACACTGAATAATTAAGAAAGAAGAAATCAGCTCTCATACTAGTCAATTCTAAGAGAAGTGGAGAAGCAAGTGATCAACACACCAAAGCTCTCTTTTATGGGGCAAAAGTGTTTGTTATAGTTCTCTGCAGACTCATGCCTCGAGGATTCATAAGAGTAAACTTTAGAAGATTGGAGGCGTTGGAGAACAATTGTAGATTAGTTTTTCTGTATTATATTATTCTTTATCACTTCTGAGGATTTCTCATCCTTAGCAGTTCTTGTGCACTTTTCCTTGTATCTAATATATTCTTCTTTTTCTATATAAAAAAGAGGGGAAAAAACACACACACACACACACACACACATGCACACTCACACTTTCTCAAGGAAAATTATGCCTCTTGCTAAAGATCTTAAATTAAATTCTTTCACTAAGAAGCTTCCCAAGCATGGTATATAGTCCTCGGCACATGAGTTAAAGACTCCCAGACAAAAATTTGCCCTCCCCTCAACCATAATGTCCAACCTGAGCATCTTGTACACCACAAACGTCAAAAAGTCCCTGTCAGGAAGCCCTTTCATGACAGTATATCTTCAATATTTAGGAACCCACAAGCCCTCCAAATCTGAAATAAGTAGAAAAAATAAATAAATTCCGCTTCTTAATCATTGGCTGATCTATCAAAATTAACATCCTACTGCCGGTGATCTGTGACAGGCTCTCTCGCCAAAGCATCCTTGTCTGTGGAGAACAATATAGCAAAGCAAGTGTTCAAAGGCCAAAGTCGCATCTGTGCCCCGTTGCCCACCTTGAGACCCACACAAGACAAGATTTCCTTTTTTTTCTTGCCCCGAAGTGGCATACCAAATGGTCCCACAACCTCGAGTCATCCATCCACTGTGAATCATCCATACTTGATACTATGTATTGTCCATGCTGCGTTCAAATCAACCACCACCCCCTCCCCAACCCCAAGTTTCTCCAGTCACCCCACTATTGAATGTTCTCAATTATTTAAGACCAAATAAGAAAAACTGACATGAAATCAACAAGAATGTTGGAGAGAGTACTCTTTATGAGCAATTAACTCCTCCCCCTAGATCGATAGCCTCTCTTCCGACATGCCAATCTTTTCTCAAAATTACCCACCATCCAGCAGTCTTCTCTTTGTGTTTTGCTCCAAGGAACACCCTAAATAATACAGATAGATCTCCACCAATTGCCCAAGGTTAGAATCCAGCAACTAAAAATTGACATTGTTACAAGTAACAACCCACAAAAATTAGCTTGCTCTAGGCCAAGTTCACCCCAAAATCTCAAACCACCAGAAAGCACAAAAGAATACATCCGAAGGTTATTTAGTGTTACCACTAATGATGGTGTCATAGCAAACAACAGATATCAGATTCTCATGATCCCCCCTTTCCAACCACCAACAATATAACCTCTCAGCCACACTAAAAAGCATCTTGCCAAAAACCTCCATCACCAATATAGAAAAGTTCAGCAAAACATTGAAAATCCAAGCTCTCCAATTACTCTACTCCCCCCCCAAACTCAATTCTCATGTATAACAAAAAGAAGAGTGCCAACAAGAGCTGTTGTGACACTGGGGTAACCCGTGACACTACCCAATCAAAGCATGACTTGAGCTCGGTCAAACCGAGCTCGAGCTCGAGCTCGAGCTTGGGTAGTTCAATATCGAGCTCGAGCTCAAGCTCAAGCTCGAGTCCAAGCTCAAGCTCGAGCCCAAGCTCAAGCTCAAGCTCGAGCCCAAGCTCAAGCTCGAGCCCAACTGTGTAAAGCTCGAAGGCTCGACACACTCAATTAATTATATTTTTTTAAAATAATTTTTATATATGAAATTACATTTATAGGTATACTTTTTTTTTAATATATTACCCGAGATTGATTAATGAAGTGACATTATCCGATGACACCATCCGATGACATTTCAAACTCGAGCTCGAGCTCATGCATCCAACACTCAAGCCGAGCTTGGGTATCGACACGACCCAACTCGAACCTAGTGTCATAACACCCCTAGTGCCAACAATCATGGTCATATGCTTTGTCCAGGTTAAATTTAAAATCAGCCCACTACCTCCTTCCCTCAATGTCACATCAACCATTTTGTCACAATAAGAGCAACATCGAGAATTAGCTCCCTTCCAAAAATATGTCAATACCTCCCCGATCACGTCTCTTAAAATGGCCTCTAGCATCCAACTAACACTTTGGATAACAAATAATACACACACCCAACCAAACTAATAGGTTTAAAGCCCTTTACACTTAAATCCCTTGCTTTATAAAGTCAGAACCATATAGGCATTATTCTAGCATTCACTGCATTGTAGGATTAACTTACTAAAGCAACCAGCATAAGATTTGGTAAATCAAAAATCTTAGAAGAAGCATGACAGTTGCTGTCTTTTTTCTATTGGAAAATAATAGATCCTAGCGTGTTGTGGCTTGTATTCTAAGCTAGTTAACAGGCCTAGGGTGTATGAATATATGGGAGGATTCTAGGTTCTATGATGTTGGCTATTCAAATTTGAATTGTGGGTAGAAAAACCTTACTTGTAACAGATATACTTCTTTCTGTGATGATCATAATCTATTTACGCAGACTCAGGTAAGAGTGTCAGGTGCATACATTTAAAAAATTCTACTAAAATAAAGTGTCCAATACAAGTACAGTTACATTTCCCAGGTTGTGTAGGACACAACTGTCATGTGTCCAAAAATTCTACCTCTTTCAAGTGTTGATGATATAAATAACTGTCAGTGTATACAACATCAATACTTGAACCTGAAGCATTGAAGAAAACCGATCTTAAAGCATGAGATATATTGACTCCTAAGGCTATTATTAGAGGCAAATAAGTTTGGCCCACAGGTGGGCTTGAGTCTTAGCATCCTCTCCATACGTTAAAGGTGATTTCAGGTAGTGGAAGTGCTATGATAAGCAAGGCAGAGATAAAAAAAGAAAGTTAGGGATAGCTCTTATCTTTGTAGGACTCTAAATAAAAGTATTCTTTTTATACCTGGGTGGCATAGCATAGATAGATTAGAGGGCTAAATTAATTTCCCCGGTAGGTCTTAACGATAAGACATAGATTTAAGAGATGGATTTCTTTGCTGAAATTAATACAACTTAAGTTCTGAAGATGGAATTATGCACATTTTAGAAAAGAAACAAGTTTAATAGAATGAACATCACTGTCATGGGATCTGCAACTGTAAAGTTCTTGAATATGCACATTTTACAAAAGAAACAAGTTTAATTGAATGACCATCACTGTCATGGGATCTGCAACTGTAAAGTTCTTGAAGGATTCCTAATTAAAGTATTTTGTACAAATATTACCGCCATCAAAAGCAAAAGTAGATGAGCTAAAACTTGGAACGAAGGAGCAATTTAGGGTGGCCTACCATAACAATGGTATCTGAAGATCACAAATAATAGTGTGCTAATTAACTAGAAAACTGACCCATTTGTCCAACCAACCATATTGTGGTTACTCACTGCCTCATAATAATGTTGTCAAAGTTACGATTTCATTCTTTTTCCCATGTGAAATTATAGTCTTGCATGTAGTTTTTGAACTAAATATGAACTGAATACAAAGTGTGTCACGGATAAGAATTTTCAATTCATTTCTTGTTTCTGATCAGTTAATTACATATGAATATTTACGAAATGGATAAAAGCTACTTAGTTGTTTGCCACTGTAAGAAGTTAGAAAAGGAGAAATTAGGCACCTTCCCGGTTGACCGTCCATATCCAGAGTAATCATACCTGAAAGTAAAGCAAACGGCCTAGGTTCAGCAATAAACTCTCAAAAGTGAAACCACATCACATTGCTTAATATTCTCATTGACACAACACATAAAGGCCAAGTATGGATAAAAACTGTACCGGCATGTTCTCTAGTAGAAATTGTATGAAATGCAACAATTTATTGGTACAACCGTCACTTTATATTCATTTATGGAGAATTTTATGACTTTTTGAAAAACTCTACATTTTCGTATACAATTTTCATTTTGGATCCTAGTTGAGAAAAAGGTACATGTGGATAAGATAAAATTTCAAATCAAATAAAGATAAGAAGAGGAGGAGGAAAAGCCTCTTCCTCAATAACATTCTAATTTCACAGGCAGATACCAATGTTTGTATCTCTCATCCTTTACCATATCCTCACATGGTGACGGCTCTTCATCAAGCCGCACCCTATCCTTGGTACAGCCCCATGGCAATATCATCTACTTCAGTGATCCCCCAGGAGGTCACACTCTGACCCTAAACAACATCTTTTATTTATAGGAATAATAAAGTTGCATATCAAGCAAACACTCTTTCCAGTTCTTCGCTAACTATTTCTTTCTCTCCACCCCTTCAACTAATAAAGGCACTTACTAGTCATTACCACAATGCTTCCATCAAACCAATTAACTCGAAACTTTCCATTTTTATACAGTTTTTATTTCACCAAAATGTCACCTTCTATCTTTATGTATTTAGGTTGCACCAAACCTAGCATTATCACTAGTTTCCATAGACATATTTGGCCACACACGACTCTCCTTACTTCCTAAAGCTGATGTATATAACCTAGATAGCGCATAGAAGAGAGACATTTGATGGAGACATATAGAGCATAGAAGAAAGATCTATATATGGTATTCATCGACCTAGAAAAAGCATATGATAGGCTTTCTAGAGACGTATTGTGATGGGCACCGATGAAAAAAAGGATCTTCTCGAAATACATTAATCTTATTAGAGATATGCATGAAAAAGTTGTAACCAATTTAAGAACTTACGGAGGTTTGAGTGATAGTTTCCCTATTAACACTGAGCTCCATTAAGGTTCAGTATTAAATCTTTTTTTTTTTGCAATAATAATAAATGAAATCGTAAAAAATATTCAAAATGAAATACTATATATATGTTTTTTGCAAATGATATAATATTGATTGATGAAACTAGAGAGGATATTGGTACTAAATTAGAATTATGGAGGGTCACACTAGAATCTAGAAGATTTAGATGAACAGATCGAAAACTAAATATATGAGATGTAAGTTTAGTAACAATTATCAAAATGATGAAAAAATGATTAGATTAGAAAAAAAGGTGTACAAAAAATTTAATACTTTAAATATTTTGGTTCCATCATTCAAAATGATGATAATATAGATTAGAGTGTGAATTATAAGATTCAACCAGATTGGATGAAATGGATAAGAGCATCTAGAGTTTTTTGCAATCGCATGATGTTGTTGCATTTGCAGGGAAAGTTTTATAAAACTGCAGTAAAATCTGCATTATTATATGACACTGAGTGTTGGCCTATTAAACATTATGCAGAAAATGGTTGTAGCAAAAGTGAAAATATTTAGGTAGATGTGTGGCAAAACTAGAATAGATAGAATTATAAATGAAAAAATTCATAATAAGTTGAGAATTAATTCAATTGTAGATAAAATACGAGAGTATTGTCTGAGATGGTTCAGACATGTGTAAAGAAAATTCAAAGACACACCGATTAAGAGAACCAAGAAGTTAAATATAGGAGATTTAGTAAAACATAAAGGTGGACCGTTGAAAATTTAGATGTAACTTATCCGTAAAAATATGATAGTTAAGGATTTAGATGAAGAACTGGCCTTGGATAGAAATGAGTGGTATACAAGTTGTTGTTATTGTTATTGTTGTATGTAACCTAGATAGCATGTAAACAAACAAGGGACACTAGACACAGAATGACGGGATACATCAACACAACAAAGTTCTAAAAATTTTACTCCATTTTAAGTTGCGAAATGGTCATAATATGTCATGTCTAAGGGGTAAATCTTAACATTTAACACCTCATGGAGGGGGTAATGCCCAAAGCACAGCAGATAATAAATAAAGTCCCTACAGATTCTCCTACTCCAATTTGGTTTTCATAGGCATAAACAGCAATTTCCTTTTCCTAACATACGGGATCAAGAAGAATTCTCCATCATGAGGCATAAAACCAGCTAAATCACAACAGCTAAGCAGACATACTGTATACTGAAACTCAAAGCATTTTATGGAGATGCTAAAATTGAGAAATTAGCCAAACCCAGATGCCAAATCAAACATAAAAAATCAAGGATCAAGTTTAAAAGCTCCAAGTTCTAAAGACCTAAAACAACTGAATACAAGAAAATACCAAATTGAATCAAATTTGAGGGAGAGAATGAAACGGGTTTTTACCCGATGAGATTGACGCGAAGACGGAGGCTCAATTCGACGAAGAGCTCTAACATCTGACCCAAATCGGCGGCATTGCCATGAGAATAGAGGAGAGTAGCTGAAGCCTTCTGATGCTTAACATAAACGGCGACGATTTCGTTTCCTCGACGAGTTTTAAGTTTAAGAACGTCGACATCGTCTCGTCGGGGAACTTCAGGAATAGACAAGCGACTACCGGAAGATTCGTCGGAGATCACATGGTAAGAGGGAGGATTGGGAGGGAAGAAGGCGAATTTAGAGGCGATTGACGATGTGACTCCCCCCATCTCTCTCTCATCACAGGTTGACGAGGAATCATAAAAGCAGATCAGAGAGAGAGAGAGAGATGTAGAGAGATTTTGTCTGAAAATGTTATGGTTTCTTGTTTTCCGAGGAATCTAATCCATGTATCAGAGAATTTGATTTGAACGTTGGGTGCTTAGCTTGGGGGGAGGGGGAGTGGGGGCTGGGGGCTGGGGCCTGGGGGCTGCGTGCGTGTGTTTTACGTCTGGCTTTTGTCGCGTGACGGCGACTTTAGACAGATAGAGAGAGAGAGATGTGAACACGTTGGACATTAAATTCGCTTTCAAAAAGGAAAGAGGGAAGACGCGGTCGACTTGCTTGTGGGAATGCTTTATATACTCTGCGTATGTGTCTCTGTGTCTGTGGGTGTGTGGGTGTTTTGTGTGGGACCTACATGCTAACACCATTATTGCTCTTGATAAAAAGAAATAAAAATCCGAAAGACTGTTGCGTAAGTAATGTAAAAATATATATATATAAATTCTACTATTCTATTATTTAATTTGAATTATTATAATAAATTCATCTTATCTTATCTTACGATTACCTTACCATTATACAAAGAAACAAATAGGAGAGAGACTGTGGGAAGACGTGCCTTGTGGGATGAGAATAGTGTATCAATGTTATTAAAATCAGATCGAACCGTCAGCTTAACCCTTCTTATAACAATTTTACGGTTCGATTGAATAAAAATACCGTTTTATAATTGAACCGGACTGAACTAGAGATTCAACCGCGATCCAACCGTAAACCGAGATTAAACTGCCAGTTTTAAAAAATCACGGTTTAGGGTTAAAACCTAAAAATATATTTTTTTTAAGATTTTTTTTTTATTTCTATGAAATGTGAAACTATCAATTTTTGATATTATGATTTTAATTTATATTTTATATGATTTTATAATTTAGTTATTTAGTTCTTAATTATCAATATGAGTTTTAAAAGTAATTATTAATTATATATATATATATATTTTTAATTATTATTAAAAAATTAGCGGTTCGACCATATTGATTCACGGTCCAATCGGTTCAATCATATTTTTGAATTTTACAGGTCAATACACGGTACAGTTCTGATAACATTATAGTGTACTATTGTTCCCGTTTTTTTCCTTACGTGGTTTCCTTTTCTTTATTTTTTATTTTTTTTCATATATTTATCCTTTTTTTACTTCCTTTTTTACTTTTTTTTTCACCCTTTATCCTTCCTTTTATTTTTTATTTTTTTAGGTTTCTTCTTCTACCCTTTTTTTTTCATTTTTTCACCCTTTTTTTACTCTTTCTTTGAGTTCCACTATTATCAGTTTATTATTATTCTTTTTTTTTTTACTTTTTTTTTTACCTATTTACCCTTTTTTTGTTTTTTTTATTTCTTTTTTTTTCACCCTTCACTCTTTTTTTTATTTTTTTGGGTTTTTTATTTCTTTTTTTTACTTTTTTTCACCCTTCACCGTTCTTTTTTTCCGCTCCATTTTTTTTACGGATTATACTATTACTAATTTGCTACTGTTCCTATTTTTTTACTTCCTTTTTTTTTACCATTCACCCTTCTTTTTTTCCACTCTTTCTTTTGGATTCCGCTGTTATCGGTTTACTATTGTTCCTTTTTTTATTTCTTTTTTTAGGTTTCTTTTTTACTTTTTTTCTACCCTTCACTCGTGGTGAGAGGGGAGTGCGAGGGAATGCGATCTCGAATGAGAATAGTTGGCTACTGTTCCTTTTTTTTTACTTCTTTTTTTTTTCACCTTTCACCATTCCCTTTTTTTATTTTTTTTTTGGGTTTTTTCCTTTTCTTTTATTTTACTTTTTTTTTTCACCATTCACGCTTCTTATTTTTCACTCCTTTTTTTTGGATTCCATTGTTATCGATTTGGTACTATTTTTTTTTACTTCTTTTTTTGTTTCTTTCTTTTTTTTTTTCTTACTTTTTTTTTCCACCCTTTAGTTGTTAATAATAATAATAATTAATAATTATATATAAAGGAACAAAGTGGGGAGGGGGTTGGGTTTTTTCTTTTTTTATTATTTCTTTTTTTTGTACGCTTTTTTTTATTCTCTTGTTACCGATTTTCTACTATTTCTATTTTTTTACTACTTTTTTGTTTCTTTTTTTTTTTTACTTCTTTTTGTTTCACTCTTTACTATTTTTTTTCAATAATTATAACACACACAAAGAAAAAAAACATAGCCCAGGACTTGCGCAGCCAAAACCCTCCTAGTTTTATATAAAAAAAATATGAAAATTAAATAAAAATGATTGTGATATCGCGATTTTATCCTTTCCGGTTGATAATTTTTCACAAGTTGCTCTCCACCATAAACAAGTCGTCCCCCTTGTATATTTTTTTTATTGATATTAAGACTAGAATCTGAGTCTATTACAAAAGAGAAAAAGAAAAGTGCCACTAGAGATAAGGCTCATTGATGTCATTCCCCCTATAGTTCATTTCATTAAGTTCTTTTTTATAAAATTAAAAAAATAAGCAAAAAAAATCTATTTTTTTCACTATAACTCCACCGATACCATCATTACTTAAGTAAGCATTACTCTTTTTAACTTTTTGTTATTCATATTATTTTTACTTCTGAATGCAATTTTAAACTTTAATTTGGAGCTTGCTACACAATTGCCTTGAATTTCAACCATCTAATCCCAATTTCAATCTTCCCATATATGATTTTGATCTTTTGGGGCTAACTTACTTGTGTTAACAATTATTTAAAAGTAATGGATTAATGAATTTTATGGATTGTTTTATTTTGCTCTATTGGAATTTTTAAAATAAATAATATAAAAATATCGATGAAAATATAGTTAAAAATACCAGTTAGGATCTCCTAACCAATGACCGATGAGATGGGATGAGACCTAGTAGAATATATTGCGTATCAAAATCAATTTAATTTTGATATATATTTGATTTTCTTTATTTTATATTTTTATATTTAATTATTATATTTTCATATTTATAATAATAAGTTTTCTATATAAATTTAATTTATTGTAATAATTCAAATATTATGATTCATACTATTTTTAAATTATTTCGATATCTAACATGCTATTATAACCATATTAATCTATTTTTCATGTTCCTATTTCTTTTTGTCATAGTATTATAACCTTATTTATCTATATTTTATACTCAAAATTATTTCAATATGGCGTCAGAGCGAGTGCTAGAGGTATAGCCAAAGCTGAGAGAAAGCTAAAGTGAGAGCCAAGACACTCATAGAATTTTAGGTTTTTAATCCAAATTCTTTTTTTCAAATTTAAATGATTTTCATTATATTACATTGAGTTTGAAAAAAAAAATATTAAAATACATTATATATCAAAATCAAATTAATTAAATTGATTTGATTTTGATATGTTTTTAACTTTTCTTAATTTGTATTATTATAGATATTTTCATATTTGTAACGATTAATTTTTTATATAAATTTAATTTATTAAAATAATTCAAATGTAACAATAGAATATTAGGATTTGTATTATTTTCATTTCGGTGCAAATTGAAATTTCCCCAAAGCACAGGGACACAAATTGTAATTAACTTTAATTTTTATTTTTAATATATTAAATATATTAATTAAAAAAATTAATGAACATTTGAAAAGCACGGGGTACATTTTGATACATGTTGCAGGTGGACAGGGTTTGCAATTTCCTCAAATATTTGTAGTTAAAATACTTATTTATTTTTAATGTCTAACACAATCAAAAGGGAATTTGGATCACAAATCAAGGGATTCGTGGAGCCTCTAAAATTTCAAAAATATTAAGGGCTTTTAAAGATCAAGTAAAGGGTAAGTGAGCTATTTGGCCCCCTTTTTTTTAACTTTTCTAATGTATAACATAAAAAATTATGTTTTAATTAATTGTTGATTTGGTTTTCCTCCTATATCTCAAATTAAAATATTTATTTATTTCTTTCTATTTTATAAAATTGAATTCTACACGTTAACCTATTTTTCTTTTTTTCATCTTCCCTTGTTCTATTTTGCGCGTTTTTTAATTTTTTCAAGTTAGTGTTTATATCATTAACCATATTCAGTAGAATAAAAATATGATTATTATTATTATATTAAAAACCTAATCATATAAATGAACATATGATATAATATAAAGTTGATTATATATATATATATATAAGTGTTACAAAATATTTTATCAAAAAATTGAAAGAGAGACAAATTGTTGAATGTTATTATCAACTAGAATCACAAGGAATAAATATTTTATGAAATATACAAATAGAAATATTTGCTCACTTGATGCGGTAACGAGTCAAGGGAGTATTGATGCGCGGAACACATGAGATCATACCTAATTTATTAATTCAATGATTTTTTTTTTATAATTTCATCTTTTATTTGCTCTTAGTTCAAAATAATTGGTTTTAAATCCGAGGCCAATCCTTGCATTTTCTTTGGATTTTCTTATATTAAGTCGTCACAGTGTTAGTCCAACAGATATCTTTGAACCCTTTTGTCTCCTCTTTGTTCCCTTTCTGTACGTACCTTTACTCTTTTTTTTTTTTTTAATAATTTGAAACTTTTAAATTTTTTTAATTAAATAAGTAATATTTGTTAGATATGGTCATTAGCTTTTCTTTATAGGGATATAGAACACGAGTTTCACACATTCTAGGAGTGCCTTTGAAGTGAGTTGGAATGACGTGAAGACATGTGGTTGGACTGTTGAATAAGAAACACCGAAACTGTAGGGGAGAGAGAGAGAGAGAGAGAGAGAGAGAGAGAGAGAAGCTCTAAAATTTTCAACAGGACCAGCCGCCGCGGTTTTGGCCCGAAAAGTTTTATAGACAAATGTGGACGAGAGAAAAGCAACAAATGTGCAAAGAAAAATGTTAATAATAATAATAATAATATTTAATAAAAGTAAAATTTATTAGTCAAGTCAAATTCTCTTGCCGGCCCATTGTTTGAAGAGGGAAATTATTATTTCTCCTACTGTTTTTGAAGATTGATACATCTCTCAACCCTATCTTGCTGGTCAAAAAGGATTTTTTTTTTAGAAAAAAAATTTCTAGAACTGGCATATCATTCTCACTTAACAAACAAAATAAGAAAAAAAATCAATTCAAATAATGATAGAATCGTGTGTATATATATATATATATATATATATATATATATATATTATTTGGTATAAGCAATCGGTATCCGATAAATATGTTGAATCTGACTAATAAATACAGTTTGAATCGGATTAAATTTTTAAGAGACAAATCTCTCTTAACACCTGTTATAGAACCATATATATTAATGAAGACAAACAACGTCTCAACTAAATATTTAAACTTAATATTTATGGTTACTTATTTATTATTATAGAAAGTTAAAATTATCATTCAAAAATTTAAACGTATTATATACAATTTTATATTATCATGAGAAAGAACATATGAAATTATCACTCAAAGTTTGACGTGGCTTGGGGTATAATAGCAGCAAGAAGTATTGAATTTTTCCTACACATGTAATGTTCTTGTTTGCCCATAATGTGTGTCCACATGCCCGAAATAGTCAAATGTTCAGACCATTAACATGTACAAAATGGAGAAAGGGGGAAGAGGCAGAAGAAGATTAGAAGAAGATGCCAAAAAAAAACTTCCAAAAATCCAATCTTTTCACGGAAACACGTCTTAATAATAGAGAGTCAAAAGGCCCCCTTCATACTATAAAATTCCAAACCTGAAGCCCATGATGTCTCCATGATGCTAGTGAAGCCCATGATGTCTCCATGATGCCATTCTCTTCGTCTACTGAGATTTGAAAATAGAAGTGAGGAAACAGAAAAAAGTCCAAACTCCTATTACGTGTACTAATCCATTTGAAGCTTCTTGATAGAACAAACATGTATAAACGACTTCCTCAATATGATTCTGTTGATTATGATGATACATTTGCATCATCAAACGATTCTGTTCCATCCGAATTTCTTTGTGAAGCTGTTTTTGCTGGAGGTACAATCTCTCTCTCTCTCTCTCTCTCTCTCTCTGTTTATATATGAAAAATTTTGCAGATTGTTTCTGGGGTTTGGAAGCTGCATTGGATCTTTTAGATGGAGTGGTCAAAACAGTAACTGGCTATTTCGGAGGCACTTTTCCGAAGCCCAATCACAAAGAGGTGAGAAACTCAAGTTTTTCTTTGCCAATTTGTCCGCTGTAAAAATGTCGTCCCTTATCTAGGACGTTGATTATGTGTGTCAAATGTTCACAGGTCTGTGAAGGAACAACAGGCCACACTGAAGCTGTCAAAGTCTATTATGACAAAAGAAAATTGACATACAAATCTCTATGTGATACTTTTTGGGACACCCATGATCCTACAAACAAAGAATATCTTGTAATTTCTTCCCTACTTTTCTTCAAATTTATCATCTTTTCGTGGTCATCTTATTAGTTCGATCTAAGACGAAGGTTTTTCATTTCTGGGGTGTTTGAAGAATTTTGGAATAAGCACGCACTATAGATCAGTGATATACTATGGAAGTGAAGAGGAGAGGAAGGAAGCAATGGAGTCAAAGATCAGACGGCAGATGAAGCTGAACAAGAGGATTGTGACCAAGATCATAAGAGTTGATGGTGATTTTTGTGTTGCTGAGAATTGTCATCAGAAGTACTACTTGCAAAAGAAGTGGAGGATATGTGAGAGTTTAGGGCTGAGAAGCAGTGAACAATTGGTGGAGTCGAACATTTCTTGCAAATTAAATGGGTAAGTATTATCCCGCTTCTATATTTTAGGTTAGAATGGTTGGTGTCTTGGTGTTGCTGTTGTGATTGTTGTTGAACATTTTTTTGCGTGTTTCTTCGTTCCATTTCCAATCCACTTCACTTGCTATGTCCACTCCATCCCAACGACTATATTTTCTCTCATCTCAGCCTGCTTCCTCGAATCTCGACATGTTTCTCTAAGGATGAAGAGGGTCTTCTCGTTTATCTAGATAAATGCTAAGCATGTTTGATCCCATCTGCATGGTGGTTTCTCAGAATAATGGAGGTTGGATTGAGTCAAATGTTCAGACCATTAACTCGTAGATTTCTCAGCTGTCTGAGATTATTCCATCTCTTTGAACCGTGTTGGTTATGGGTTCATAACTTGTGGCAGCAGTGTACAAACTTGGGTCATCGACCATTTAACCAAGTCTTCTCTGCAGACTTCTCACTCAATTGACCATTTCAAGGTCAGCTGGTACAAATTTTGAGTGTTTCCCAGTATACAAAACCAGCCCACTCGACTAGATCAAACTCAAATTGGAAAGGAAACGACCGGCTGCACCGCACCCTCTTCGGTCGGTGCATACGTCATTCCCCACATATGCAAAAATAAGTGTACTAATTTTGGGCTAGAGTTTGGGCGAGGCTCAAGGTGTTTTCTTTTGATTCTGTGTTTTTTTTTTTAATTTTTTTTACTTTTTTGGTAGAGGTTTTCTTTTGATTATGTAAAATCAATGGCTGACCACACTAGGACAACTTGGGCCGAGTTATGTATTTGCTAAGCCCTTTTGCTCAAGCCCGGGCTATGATTTTTTTTTTCTTTTTTTTTTTGGGGGGGGGGTCGTAGGTGTGTCTACCAGTAATATCTGAGTTCTTCAATTAATCCAATTTGAATACTATAACACTCATTTTAGGGATTAATTTATCTAGCTTTTATTTTTTGATTTTCAAGATTTGATTTGGAGATTTTGATTAAGAGAGTTTAATGTCTGACCACCATTAGTAACTTAGGCCATGAATGCATGATCAAGCCATAGTAAATAGCCTTGGTGCCACAAACTTTCAGTATTTTCCGTGAAAAATTAGTGTGAATGGTGATGGGGTAAAGGGGGTCTAAATTGTTAGGATTAAAAAAAAAAGGCGTCTAAAGGTTGATGACATAACCTTTTACCCCATTTACTAATATTTAGCTTGCAAAATTCAACTCAGGAAATATTACAAAGGCGCTAGAAGCATTATCTCTTAAATTAAAATAACATATTCGAGAAATGATTTTGATTTTAGAAGAGAAAAATAAATATTGATCTTTTTAGCAAGAGAAAACTTGAAGAATGTGTTTAAAGAGATAAAGAGCAAATTAAATTAATTTTTTAGAGAGAAAAAAATTAATCTGTTTAGTTTTAGAGAAAAAAATTAACAGGTTAATATTTTTTTCTCTAAAACTTATTTTAGAAGGGGAATGGTCTCGATCCAAAGGAAAAGAATCTAATTTCAATTAACAAATAAAAAAATTAATCCGTTAAATTTTGAGAGAAAATTATAGATAAATTTAATTTAAACTAATTTTTTAGAAAGAAAAAACTCTTTTAACATATTTAAACGGATAAATTTTTAAATTAATTTAATTCTTTTACAAAGAAAATTAGTATCACTCTGATGCTCTCTCTTATGCATCTCTCCGTACTCCCTCTTTCTTTGTTAGGCTAAAGAACTAATGTCCCATGGCATTATACATTTGAGGTGCCTAACTTGTAATATGATATATGTATATTATTTGTTGGTGCTTAAATGCTTGTGTAAACGTTCATTATAATTATATATCTAAATAATCTTACGTTGTTCGGTTTTTTTTTTATTCGGTAGAAGATTTATAACTTTAAAATTACAAAATAAATGATAACAATTTCTTATACAACTACTGAGCAATCTAAAAATTTAGGTTATAAAAGTTTATACATAAAAGAATCTGTTGACAAGGGCTTGATATCAGGGTTGTGAAAAATGTAAAGGTGCTCATGAGAAGTGGCATAAACTTAAATATGATGTTTTTCATCCTCTTAATTTTGCAGGATCTTGGCTATGGATGGCTTGGAACTTGTGCATAGCCTCGCAAAATTTGTGGAAACCCATGAGCTTCCCAAGCAGACCAAATTAGCATGCAAAGAAATAATTCACTCCATAGCAAAAGATCAAAAAGAAGGCAAAGAATCTACATTTTTGGAAGATCACATGTTGAATGGGCATCCAAATGGTGTAGGTGTCTAGTCAGCGAGAGCAACATTCCAAAGATGCCAATCCTTTTGAATTTTGACAGCACGAAATGAAAGAAACAAAGTTGATGGGAAAAAGAAAAGAATGGAAGAAAGGACAGCTCTTGGGGCCTTTTTGAGCTTGTACCACAAAAAATAAGGGGAATGGTCTCCATCCAAGGGAAAAAACCCTCCAATCATAAGGGTTTTGACACCCTACTAGTAGTCCTAACAGATAGTGATTTATGTCAAATGCTCTTCACATAAACCCCAAAAAAACAATGAGAGAAAATGAAGGTCCAGCTTGCAGATTGTAGTGTGGTGTGGGTGATAAGCCAATATCAAAATTTATATTTTAAACTAAAATTTTTAACTTTTGAATAATTTCATTGAAGGATGGCAATTGCAAATACAAATAAAAACTTGGGTCCTATGTCTTATTATTAGGTCTTGTAGAGTACTAAGGACCACAGAACATCACGCTTGCAGCTGAAGAATGATTTCACGAGAATTTTAAATAAGCCAACACTCAATCAATGGGGTTGAAGTGCCCGCTCAACTGAGACACACTCTATCTTCGTTATTAAAATTTCGAGTTCAATTTTCTCTAACATAAAAACAAAAAAAAATATTGCCCTATATCCATTTTCTCTCTCTTATGAAACATTTCTTTTTTAATTCGTTAATTTGAATTTTATAAGTTACAACTTTTCCTTTTGGTTCATCAATCCATGCCCAAGTAAATTTGAAATCAAACTGCAAAAGCTTGTTTTTATCACTTTAATTTAAATATTACCCATCATGTAGTTTTGTTACTTCTAACACGCATGACTCTTATTTTATTTTTTTTCTTTATTTTTCGTGTATTCATAATCGTGAGATATCTATGAAATTTTGATCAAAATATGTTTTCACCTCGACATTAAAGGAAATATGAAATAAGAATTTTGAATTCAAAATGAATAATACAAAAAATTACTGCGATAAAAACACATTATAACCCATGTCATTTATAGAACAAAGTATTTCTATAATGAGAGGTTCTGAATTCGAACATAATTAGACAACGTATTTTTCGTATATTTTTATTATTTTTAAAATATATTTGATTATATGATATTTTAGTTGAATTATTATGATAGATTTCACTCTTAAAATAATAATATAACTTAAAATAAATATCATAGAAAATCATATTTTACTTTTAGGGTCAAAAGTATAAGTTACTCTCATTTTGGGGTTAAAACTATTTCCATTTAAAATTTGACTTGCCATGTTAACGTTATGGTGGAGGCGTTGTTTTTCCTTTCCTTTTATTTTTCTTTCCACCTAGCTTTTAAAACTTCTAAAAACTCTATCACAAACAGAGATTCTAGTGTATACAAATAAATGGTTTAAAACCTCCGTCTAAATAGAAATTTTAGTGTAATTTATAAAAATTCCTCCTTGTCTCAGAGATTTTTTAAAGCCTCTGCCCTCTGTTCTCATAATAACAATTTTAAGCATCACACAATAAAAACAAACCCTTCCCACGTGTCTATGAGATGACAGGTCCTGTTCCAATATTTTTTAATAACCATGTTGAATTAAATTCGATTTAAAATAAATTAAACCGTTAAAAAATATAATTTTTTTAACATCTATTTTCGTTATATATAAAATTTAAATTCAAGATTTTAATTAAATGATATTAATATTCAGATATTAGATCAGCTAAGCGTTGATGGATAAACTCTTTTAACACAAATAATTCAATTAAAATTTTAAATTAAAATCTATTTATATTTTTATTATAAAATTAGAATTTTAGGAAGAGAAAGCCCGTTGTAACAAAACTTGCGGTGATCCCTTGTGGACTGCACAAGAGTGCATGGCACAAATTGATGTCACGGGAATCTTTCAGGAGCGATAATACAAAACCTTAACTCGTTATATATTTAGCTACGTGACATCAGTAACTAAAAATAAAAAACTAGGAGCGGTCCATTTACGCTTCCACCGCACCTCAATTTCCTTACCTCATATTGAACAAACACTTGGAAGCCTGATCTGATCCCCCACCCCTACGCATCCGATGAGTCCAAGGATCACCCTAACATGTGCCATAAAAATAATTCCCAAATGGGTCCCACTAATTTTAACTTATGGGGCTTGGGATCTGTCTTAAATCGGCCATCGCCCCTATAAAATATCAACCAAGATACTGATGACATGCCAGGGGACAATTGCTAGAGACACACCTAAGACCTTACATTAAAAAAATAATCATATGTAATGAACACTATATAAGCAAATACAAGTTGGTATTTGTTTAATCATCTAGATCCCCTTCACTATTTTTGTTTCCATCTCTCGCCTCTCTCTCTCTCTCTCTCTCTTTACTGCATAATTTTTTTCTCATCTGAGAAAATCAAACATGGCCAGAACATTACTACCATTAAGAAATAATCTTTTTTTTGTCTTTATTGTTTACTCAAATCTCAGCGCCTATAGAATATTATGGTTCCAACATCAACCCATTCCAATCCTCCGCGCAGAAGAAAACGAGTCCATGATTTTAAAAAACGGATTAAAAAATAAAAAAAGAAAACACAAAAATCAAAAGCAGTTTTTGTTGGGGGTATGGTCCCACCCCGGCGAAAAACACAGAAACTGCCCGCGTCACGGAACAGGGTAAACAATGCCTCCAGTGCTATCCTGTTCCGACGGCGCGTTGTAGCAAATTCGGCGGACGTTACCACCCCAATTTTTAATGGATTTATAAGATCGAAAAAGAAAATAAACCCAGAATTGTATTTTGAGGAATTCAATTTTTCCTTTTAGGGAATTCTTGCAACCTTTTCTCCATTTTTTTTAAAAGAACTTAGAAGTGAATTAATTAATTATTTATTTTTCTATTGGTGAAAAAAATAAATATTATATTTTATATAATTAATTTCACAGAATGGTCCGTACAGTAATGGTGGATGCTGTTCACTTCACTGTTCACTCGGGTATGGTGACGAGCACAGGCCTCCACGGTCGTCGCAGCAACCGGCTCCTCAACGCCGCCGACATCGGCCTGAACGATCTCCGTCCGCCACCGTTATAACGGAATGACTCCGCCGTTAACCGCTCACTCGAATCTCCGCTTTCCACTAAATTCTTGGAGTTACGTTCTTCGAGAGGCGGAGAAGAAACAAACAGATCCTTCAATTTATGACTGGAGACTGTTTCCTTGCACTTCCGAGAAGTCGAAGACGACGAGGACTCTTCGGAGACTCTCTGCCGTTCCTCCGGCGAATCATCCACGCGAGGAAGCCGCCGGCTGACTCCGCCGCTGCCGGAGCGACTGAGGAGCATCCTTAGAGTTTTGCGGCGGCGGCGCAGGTGGATGACAGGACTTCTGGTCGGACTACGAGCTGGACTTCCGGCGACGGCGCACTGCGTTGCTAGCAGCTTGAATTTCTGCAGCGTGGCCATTTCAAGAAAACAAACCCGCTTTATAAAAGATGTTTTCTCTCTCTTAAATTTCTCTTTCTTAGATTGCTTGGTAGAGAGAGAAAGTGAGATGCGAAGTTGTAGAGTCCATTTTCAATCGGAGAGAGAGAGAGAGAGAGAGAGAGAGCTTTTGCTTTAGGGGAGGTCGGGGTGCATCTAAGCTTTAATCTTTGAAGTGTGTGTAGGTTGATTTTTATTGCCACGTGTAGGGCTGTGAATATTTCACCAAGAAACATAAGAGTGGGACCTATTTGGAGATTTGAGATCAGAGAAAAAGGAAAAAATAAAAACAGAAGAAAGGCCTCCATTTGGTACAGACAACAGACAGTTGAATCTTGAACTTGATTATTCTTGGTTTCTGAATCCCATTTCCCTTTTTATTTTTTTTTTTGTCTTTTTTGGTTAATTTCTACTTGCTTTAATTTCAAAGCATTTTTTTTTTTTTTTTACCGATAAAGATGATAGGGAAGTGATTTTTTTAAAAAATATATATGAATCAATATTTTTATTTGTTTAGAGTCGGACATTCCATTTGTTATTTTTGTCGACATTTAGACATTCATAAACATTAAAAATATTTTTAAGAAACTGCTCTCGCTTTTGGGATTAAAAAAATCAAAATTTTAGTAACTTTTTTTTTGGCTAGACAAGCTCGTACTTGAAGCAACTAATTCATCTCGAATTATTATTAGATTTCTATAAAGGAAGTTCCCTTAATATAAATTTTTTTATTTTTAAAATTTGAATATAATTTTTATTTAAAATATTTAATATATTTTTTATTAAATTAATCATCTGTTTATAAAATTTTAGTGAATATGAATTTAAAAAAGTTGTTTACTCACGGAAGGATTTCTTTTTGTTTTTTTTTTTTTTTTTAATTCAAGATGATTATCATAACAATGGATAACGTTGTTGATTAATGAAGTTAATTTTGAGATATTATAGTAAGTTTTATGAATAAATCTTAATTATAATAATTAGTTTCTATTTTGAGGTTAAAGTAAATATATTAGCCATAAGTAATATTTTACTATTTTTAAAGACATCTTTCTATAAAAATTCTCATTCCAGATGATGATTAGGTTTAATTAGTCCATTTCTCTCTAATTATTCCTTTAGACCGCAAGAGAAATAACAATGTATGCATAAAGCTTAAAACCATTCTTTGCCGACGGTTTGAAGCTGTAGTTGTAAAAAAAAAAAAAATAATAATAATTTTAAATGTAGCTATCAAAAAAAGAATTTATTAGTTTATTGATGCGGTAAGTAAAATTTTTTTTTATAATAAATAGTTTTATATAAACCCTAAAATAAGCGTAAATTTAAACCTAAAAATTATAATTAGAGGGAACGGATTTGAATTATAATAATAATTTAGTTTATTTAATGGGAAATTTCACTACATTTGGAGATACCTTTTATCACCTTGGTGAACATGTAATAATCTGCAAATTATGTATTTTTATTTGACAGATTAAACTGTGAAATAACTCACAAAGTATGCATATTTTATTACATAAACCTAAAAACTTAAAATGCATATATTTATTATATTGCTAAAGATAAAGTGTTTGAATTTTATTAATATTATCTGGTCAATTGTTTCAATAAATTTAATGGTTCTTTTAGAGAGGGCAGGAACAATTCAAAATATACAAAGTGCACTCTCACACAATAGATAATAGAAACTCATCTGCAAAGAGGGGTTCCAATTGTCTCATTTGGTTTGCCATGATTGCCAAATTCCACTTTGCCTATCATAACTACTCATTTGAATTTATCTAAATTTGCATCATTATAGCTTTTCCTAGACTATAATATAGACGACCCTTTGTATAATTTATCTGAATTTGATTATCATTTGACCCAACCTGCTCATTTGAATCATAGTCCTAGCCTCCTATGGTGAGAAAGGAAGAGGGGGCACAGTGGAGCCTGAGAGTCCCGAAAGCTTTCTATAATTTTAGCTTGATCTGTCTAAGAGCCATCCATGTTGGGGTTCTCAGCTTTTTCTGACTTCAAATTTGTGGAAGACAAAACTAGCTGAAAAGAAAAGAGGAAAATTCCCAAGGAAAAAAAAAATGAATGGCCTAGTTAATAGTTTCTGAAGGGGTAAGCAACAAGTTTTAGAGATGCCTACGAGTTTTGGACTTCTTTATGTATTACAGGCAGATGCCTTCATGGGTTATTGAGGCAAATTTGTAGCATTCACTGCATACATCTTAGTTCGCAGTCAATAAGAAAAGAAAAGAAGAGTTGCATGGATAGAAAATGGCTCCATTTACTCATTTCAAGGTCCAAAATTGTTGGTATTATATCAATGCAATAGCCAAAGCATTCTTATATAACAATATGGGAAATCAATATAATATTGCTGGCTATTTAGCTATTTACATTACCAAAACTTGCTCCTCCAGCTGCAAGTGGCATCTTTCCAAAACTACACTTTATGAGAAAAAAAAAAGGAAACTAAAATAATAATAATAATAATAACAATAAGTAACAAGAAGAGTTGAAGACAACAAACTTCAACCAACACACATGGACATCAAGCCATGAGCAACCCAATCCCTCAACCACAGGTTATTTAAATGCTATGAGGATGATTTGGGTCACTGACCCATTTATCCGTCCCATTGGAGTCTGGTGAAATCGGAGGAGGCTCACTCTTCAAAAGTCCTACATCATCTGCAGAAATATCCAAAACCTCTGCCTTCCGCAAACTGAGATCCTCACTTTTAATTTCTTTCAAAACCTTAAGCACTTCTCCCATACCAGGCCGCATTTCCTTGTCTTGTTGGAGGCAACGGAAAGCCAACTCTGCAACTGCAGTGATCATCTTCTTTATGTTATAGTCCCTTTCAAACCCAAGACTTGGATCAACCAATTCGTGCAATGTCTTGTTTTGAATTTTGTTGATAGCCATGTTGGCTAGGTTTATGTCCAGTCGGTGCCTATTGACATCAACGGCTTGTTTGGCTGATATAAGCTCAACTAAGACCACCCCAAAACTATAAACATCACTCTTGTCTGTGAGTTGGTAGCATTGGTAGTACTCAGGATCAACATAGCCTGGTGTTCCTTGTGGAGCAGTGGAAACATGAGTGACGTCAGTTGGGAACAACCTCGAGAGCCCAAAGTCTGCAACTTTAACTCGGAAATCATTGTCCAAGAGAATGTTGGTTGTTTTGACATCACGGTGTATGACATCTGAAGCATGGAGGTAAGCAAGTGCATCAGCTGTTTCTACAGCAATGCCTAACCGGACAGACCAAGAAAGCGAACTGTATTTTGCTCGTTTCCCATGTAGATGATCTGCCACAGTTCCATTGGGGATGTATTCATACACAAGAAGGAGCTCTCTGCTACGTCTCGAAGTGCATCCATAAAGTTTCACAAGGTTGTCATGCTGTAAATGTGTTAGGATCTCAACTTCATTCAAGAACTGCTTGAGACGGGAGATATTGTTCTCATACAAGCGCTTCACTGCAACTATTCGTCCATCATTCAGCTGGCCTGTCAAATAGTTTAAAAATATTCAAACATGAGAACATGCTGGTGAGTAGATCAAGAATGAAAAATATACTTGATAAAAGTTGATTATTGTACCATAGTACACAGTGCCGAATCCTCCATCTCCAAGTTCTCTTGAAGGATCAAAATTGTTGGTGGCTTCTTCGAGTTCTTGGTAGCTAAAGACCTGGACTCCAAAATAGTTGCTCCCCTTTTCAGGGTCAACAGACTTCGAGTAGGGGAAGGAAGGAATGCTTTGAGATTGAGATATGACAGCTGAAGTATTGGCAGAAGAAAGGCTTTTGCTTGAAGGAGCACCTAGAAGGACTTTTTGGCTTTTGGAGTAATCGATCTGTTTCTTCTTTTTATGTATGAAATGGCAGTATAAACTTGTTGCGAGAATGCCAACAATGCCTGCACCTCCTATGGCAATGCCTGAGGATGGGGAAAGAGGTGATCAATTTCTCTGTAATAAGCAATTGATAGTTATATAACACTCGAGGATTAGTTTGCAAGAGGATTGTACCTATTACAAGTCCAACACCTTTGGAACTGTTTCCTGCAACAATTACAAAACTGAGAAGGGTTACTCGAGGCACTAAGAAATGAGCTTATGGTGGAAACATATTTAACAATGTAGTTAAATAAATAACCATTTAAAATCCTTTCCTCCTGAACCTATTGACCATCAAACTTTAATAAGGCCAAACCTTTCTTGTACAGTCCTGTTAAGCAATAACTTCACAAAAGGCATAACCGATGATGCCCAAGATATCTTAACATAGCCACAATCTACAGTAGCTATAAGACATATGCGGCACATAAATGTTTGGGGGCTTTCTGAGGACGGAAGGAACCATAGTGATCCACATCCAGCGGTAGAGCCAATTGCCCTCTTTTAACTTCTTGTAGTCTCAGCCCAGTTCTACAATTGTAACCTTGAAGCTAAACATGTAGCGTTCGGATTTTAAAAATTATGGTTGGAACAGTAAAGCCTGGGAAACGACTACATTATACTTGACTGATAAGAATAGTAAACAGTATGAAACCTCATCTTGCAGGATAGCAATTGGACAATCTTAAAGCCTTCACTAGTGAATAAAAAGGTGACGGACATAATGGGTGAGTGTGATGGTTTCAGCATCATTAGACATATAATAAAAGCTGGATGGCCTATGGCAGACAACGTTCAACAGAACAAGCCATGAAGAATCAATACCTATAAAATGTGTAGTAAATCTATAGACCTAGGCGCAGACTGCAATATGCATGACTATTTGATCATGCAGTTGCAGTATCCCCCATCACTTCCAAAGATTCAACAATCATGAAAATCATGAATATGTATTGCAGAGAAGAAAAAACACTAGCAACAAGATTAGCTCAAGAAGCAAAGGATCAAATACCTTGTACATCACACAACTTATCACCACAAACGCAAATGGGCTCATTCAAATTCGAGTCAAATCCACATTTGCCACCAAAATTCAAACAATTTGAACAAGCCCCATCATAGGCGCTTTTATACACTACGTCAAACCCCAGCATCAAAGCATCCTCAAGACTAATACTGCTCAACCCAAGACTCAATAACACGCTTTTAAACACCGGAACCTCTACAGAAACATGACAGTCAATGAATTGCAAAATAGGGTCACTTGGAACAGGACCAATAAAGTAATAAGCAGCCATAGAAACCCCACTAAAGTTGCAGAGTAATTGATTTGTCGGCTTAATAAGGGTTTCAACAGAAGAGCATCCGTAGAAGATGGTGAGGTTTTCAAGATTGGTAGAAAATGTAAAAACAGCGGAATTTAGAGTGGTGTTAGTGTATTCATGTGGGCAAACGTTGTTAAAGTAATCCGATCTTGCTAAGGTTAGTTTGTTCTGTTTTTGGTCAATGTTAAGGACTCTGTAGTTCTGAGAATCGACAGTTATTTCCGTTATGGAATCAGACAGGCAGTTGAGCTGGAACTCCGGCGGTCCACAGTAGACCGGCCGGTTTGATCCGGTGAATGGGTATGTAATATTCTGGATGGAACCGCAGTTGAAATGAAGGGCGCAATCTGGGTAAAGCTGGTTAGCAGAGGAAAACAAAGGAAAACAAGGGAAGAGTATGACAAAGAAAAGAGGAAGAAACATTGTGGGAGGTGAGAATTGAGAGAGAGAGAAGCATGATAAAGTTCGTAGAGTTTGAGAGAGGAGAGAGAGAGAGTTGAATTTTGAGGAATGATGACGAATGAGAGGAAAGATAGCGACAGCTTGACAAATGAGACATGTGAGAAAACGACAGGTTAGTAAAGATGGTTCGGTGGTGGGTGTGTCATAAAATCAGTATAATTTCCAACAAAAAAAAAAAAAAATCAGTAAAATTATAAGTATGCACCCGCAGAATACGAAGCAGATTTACATATGGAGTTCGGTGTCAGCGTTAGTCAGTGTAGGAAGGAGTCCTTTGTCATCATATGTTAATTCAGTCTATTTGTTGATGGCGGGAGCAATTAAGATTTTTTTTTTGGGCCGGGGGGGGGGGGGTTTGAAGAGGAGCAATTAAGATGATGAAAAATGGCTGGCAACCAGACCCTTGCACGCTTGGCCCGGCTGGGATGAGCCGAATAAGCCCAACGTTAGACTCGACCTAGGATGGCATGGGCTTGTTAGGTTCAGTCCTGACCCACTATTCATCAGGTTTTCATATCAGGATTGACCAGATGATCAGCCATGTCCAGGCCAAGTCCAATTTTTCTTGTTGTCCCCACCTTGGGCCCGGTCTGGACCCAGCGCTTTTCACATGTCTGACAGTTTCTTTCTCCTGTGTACGTTTCTAGGAGATGATTAGTCCACAAGAAAAGAAATTGGTGGTTAAAACTTCAAGCTATTCATATTTTCCAAAGAGAATAAAAGTCAGCAGTAGCACGTTGATTCTATATTATATTATTTCTAGACGAGTCCAGTAATTGGTTAAGAAATCATGTGTGAATTATGTCCCACACCAATGACAGTCCAAATCACATGCTCAAACCAAAGGCAAAGGCACTCAATCAAAGAACGTAAGTATTAATTAAAAGTCATCAAATACAAGTCATAGTATACTAAATATGCTATTTATCCCCTAATGGTGCTAGCTGCTAATTTTAATATATTTGAAACTAAAATAATGTGGTCTACGACGGAAAATTCACTATATTTACCACGAGAAGGCAGACAACCTATAGTCATCAAAGTTATTAACCCTAGCTAAAATAAAGAATAAGCAGCAAGAGGCTTCAATTTTGGGTATGTTCAACCCCTTTGCAATAACCAGGAATCGGAAAAAGATGAGTTCAGCACAACAAGGGATATACCCTTAAAACATTAGATCAATTGGCCCTATCAATTTGGGTATATGTCCCATTCTAGGACCCCCATCAATTTGGGTTTATCCAATGGCTGGGGATAAAGAAAGAAAATGACAAGATCAATAAATTTTGTCACTTTTTCTAGTGATAGAGAAATGGGGTTAAATGACACTGGAATACCTAGGCATATAAAACCTTAATAACTCGAAACTTAAGATGAAGAATTCGGACACACCACATACCTGTAAGTGGATGACAAGAAGAAGGATGAGCCCCATTCTCACAAAAACAAACGAACCCATTAGTGCTTTTATCAAACCCACACTGCCCACCGGACCAAACACAGTTTTCACACTCGGAATTGCTGGCATTCCAATTTAGCCCAAACCCTTCATCTATTGCCCCAAGCAAATTACTTGTGGACAAATTGCGCTCCAGAAACCGAGCATTCCCTTGGTACACAGGAACAATGACAATGGTTGCACAAATCGCACTTAGGTTCACAACCGATGTCAAATTCCTAGTCACATAGTACCCAGTAATACTATTCCCAGTGGTTGCGTTGTCACATGTAAATTCTATCGACAGTGACGTAATTGCAGGGGAAACATAAATAGGTTGGCAACCATAATACAGAAATATGTTTTGGGTATTTTGGGTATAGTTGAAAAAAACAAAATCTATGGTGGTATTCTCATAATCATTAGGGCAGTAAGTGCCCCAGTAATCTGACCTTGTGAGGTCGAGAGTATAGGTCATGTTGTTAATACCCATGACCCGGAATTGCTGGGACAGGATATTAATTTTCGGTGTCTGGCCGGAACACTTGAGATGGAATTTCGGGTGCCCGCAGAATTCTGGACGGTTTTGCCCCCAGAATGGATATCCTATGTTTGAGATATTCCCACACTCGAACGTCTGGCTGCAGTTGGAATACCGGTAATCTGGGGGATCATCGGCTAGTGAGGTTATGATCATGGAGAAGAAGAAGAGAAGGGCTGGGATTATGCGGGAACTCATATCGGTATGAGAGAGAGATAGAAAGAGAGAGAAACGTGGAATAAGCTGAATGGTCTAATATGGTAACAACTCTTCAACAAAGGCTGCTCTCAGAGAGCAACCACTTGGTGACGTATGCATCTGCTCCTATTTTTCTCAGTCTTATCTTTCAACAACCAAGTCAAAATTCGATTAAGAATTATGCAAACAAAGCAAAATTGGAGGGCCAGCAGCAGCAGAAAAGGAAAACTAATACCCAAACCGCATAATTTGATTAAAAATTGGAGAATAATTAGTTATTGGAGATTGCCATCTAATTTGATTAACAAAACCATGATTTGGTGCAGGAGTTTATCAAAACAAAATCCACAAAGCACAAGGCATTGACTACACGTCTCAAGATAAGCAGTAATTAGAAAACCTTGATTTGCTTATACTTGATAAACACGTGTCAACAACTTTTCTCCTCCTTTTTGTTTTAAAGGGTAACTTAAAGGATCCGAGGGAAATAGGGATTTTTTTTTTTAGAAATAATTTTTAGACACATCCATGAACCCCTTAATAATTGAATTGTTTCGATAATTATCACTTACTGTAATAATTAAATATACATAAGAATTGTAAAAAATTAGAAATAATAAATCTCTAATTTTCAAATGGGTTAGACCTATAGAATTGAACTAATTGATACTTGTTTTCTGTGATTATGGATAAAAATGGGCAACTTGGTATTTTGTGCAATGAAAAATTGATTAGTTTTATATTTAATTAAAGAAAAAATATTTGTACAACGTATATGGGGTACAAGAATATCAAATCTAATTAGGTAAAGAAATTATGAACTGAAATAATATGTTGACATTTAATCATGGTACAGATGTTGTCGCACCTATGTTTCTCCGAGGAGCTATGATTATCTAGACAATTAACATGAACATAGTCCAAAGAAGCCAGCTATATACCAGTCTATTCCTTTCTGTATAATTGCTCTGCCACTCTAGCTCATAATTAAGAATCCTTTATAATTTACTCCAGTGAAAAAAGTTGGGATAAAATCAAAACCTGGAAGTACTCGAACAAAATGAATCCTTAGATGGGGACTAGATTAAATTCCTTTGCAAGTACTAAGAAATGACAAGGAAAAAACCGAGGGACATACCTGATCCTGGACTGTTCGATCCAGTTGTTTGACAACTAGCCGGAAATGGCTGATCCTCACAAAAACATACAAATTGGTTTGTGCTAGAGTTGTAGCCACACTGTCCGTTTGACTCTCTACATGCCTGACACAAGGAATTGTTTGCATCCCATTGTAGCCCAAACCCACCATCCAGGACTTGAACCAAATTATTACTAGTCAGATTATCCTGTATGGCCTGTGCATTTTCTTCATAAACCGGAACATTTACATTTATTCCACAAGTTGCCCGAACAGTAATATTATTGTCTGATGTCAGGTTTTTCAAAGCGTAGTAGCCGGTCAATTTGTTGTTGTCTATGTCGCAGGAGAATTGGTTTGAAATCCCGGCAAGACCTATGAGTGATCTGGTGCAGTTATAGTAGAGGAACATGTTCTGGGTGTCTGAAGTGTACTCGAAAAATGAAGAATCTATAGTGGTGTTAGCAAATTCGCTGGGACAGTAAGTATCCCAGTAATCAGCCCTTGTAACGTTGAGGGTGTAGGAGGTGTTATATATATTGAGAACTCGAAACTGCAGCGATTCCATGGTCATCAATGGTGTATCACCCGTGCAGTTGAGCTCAAATTCAGGGCGGCCACAGTAATCTGGCCGGTTCGGTCCCAAAAAAGGATATCCGATGTTAGCAATACTCCCACACTGAAACGTTTGGCTACAGTTTGAGTATCGATAATCCGCACATGAAGTTTTCCAGATATGAAGAAGGAATAAGATCACAAGCATGGAAAAGAGAGACGATTCCATTTCCAGTTTGAGAGAGAGGGTGGGGGGGAGAGTTATGGATACAAGAGAGAAAGGGAGAACAAATTTCAAGAAGTATGGTATGGTTAGCTGCCTATTTTCAATCGACTACGTAATGGTAAAATTATGACTTTTGACCTGGTTTTGGCTGCCCCTAGATGGCTATTTTTTTAAACTAAATAGAAGCTTCCACTCGGAAAGTCTTGGCTATTGCAGCACCACATGACTGTTTCAAAGTTAAGCCCGGAATGACTTTTGTCAATTGGTCCATTCAACAAATAATAATAATACTAGACAGTGGTCGCTGCACGCTGTCTAAGTTGATGTTGTCTTAATTAGCATTCAAACGGCAAAATTTCAAAATGTCCCCTAAATAGGCCTTTTTTCTTGATAAGCAATCCGATGCTAATTTGAATGCTCGGACATAAATATTGCAAAAGAAAATGCATGCAAATACTCAGAAGTTTTCGGAGAGAATAAGAAGAGCTTAAAAGTCTTGTTATGACTGCATTCAAATTGTGGATTGTTATCATCAGGGCAATGGTTGAAACAGGGGACAGCAGGGCAACATGGAGTCGAAGAAGCTATGGAGTCTTTCTGCGAAAGAGGCAGGTATGGTAGAGAGGCTGCAGAGCAATTTCCTACACTTTGTTCTGAAAGTAAGAATGATTTTAATTTCATTCCATTCTAGTATGCGAATCCCATGCATTGTAGACTTGGGGAGGAGGGGAGTTGAATCCTTGGCAGCCTTACCCTTGGCTGATTTCTGAAACTGTAACTTCCAGGTCACAAATGGAGAGATTTGTATTGAAATGACCAAAATTACTTGATGGTCATTCCATTGGAATTCTTACAATATCCTATTTTTGCTCCCAGGACTGATATGGATCAATATGGCTATAATGCAGAAAGCAAAGATATTCTTTGTCCGGCATGGAAAGTTGACTAATATAACGACTAATAGCGGATATGGAAGGGAACCAACCATTCAAAAGTACTGATTTGAGCTAGATCTGCTGATACGTTTAGCAGAAGGTGACAAGCTCATGGTAACGGCTTTGAAAGGGATCTTTTCAACTAGCTCACCGCTGCTTGGATTTCAAATCCTAACAGCCTAGAAAGGGATCTCCATAGATTTTTGTATAATTTTTGCTTAATAATTACACAGGATCAACAGGACTCTATGAACTACTAATCCATCACAAAAAGGACCTTTGAACTGCTCCTTTTTGCTGATGAAATTGAAGAGTAAGAGCAACTGCGGCCATATGATTGCTCTTCTGCCTTTAGGAAATGAGAAGGAAGAAAAAGGAATCAGTTAGAGCATTTGATTTTTCTCTAGAGTGAAGTATGTTAATGTTAATATTTATCAAAACAACCAACCAAAGCAGATTACGCTCAGACAGGAGAATCACCAATTTCCCTTACCAACAAAATCATGGAAAACAAGACTAAATCAAAGACAACTTATTTCCAGAAAAAATGATGGTAATAGTTCAGGTTGCATACAAAAAGAGACGAACAGCAAGAAGAGACCACGAAGTAGACAAAAGGTGCATACCTGAAAGTGTGTTAGGTTGAGTTGATCCACAGCTAGCCGGGTAAGGCTGATCCTTACAGTAACAAGTAAAGTGTTGTGTACTTGAATTATACCCACACAGCCCACCAGAACCAACACAAACTTCACACACAGAATTATTTGCATCCCATTTTAGTCCAAAACCACCATCTAGTGCTTCTAGCAAATGGGATGTTGTTAAATTGTTCTCTAAGACCTCTGCATTTTCCTGGTAAACCGGAACATTTACATTCGTTTCGCAGATGCCAACAAGACCTCCACCTCCAGTTGATGAAATATTTCTCGTAACATAATACCCGGTGCTATTTTTATTGTCTATGTCACAGCTAAATTGAATGTTAAGTCCAAATATCTGAGATGAGACCGTAATTTCCAGGGTTTGGCATTTGTAGTACAAAAACAATTTCTGGGTATTTGAGGTATAGGTGAAAAATGAAGTATCTATGGTGGTATTGGCAAATTTACCATCACTAGGACAATAAGTACCCCAGTAATCTGCTCTTGTAAGGTTGAGAGTATTGGAGGAGTTGATGATATTAAGTACTCGAAATTTCTGTGAGAGGATTGTCAATTCCGGTGCATCACCACTGCAGTTTAGCTCAAATTCAGGCCAGCCACAGTAGTCTGGCCGGTTTAAACCCCAGAATGGGTAGCCAATGTTTGGGACATTCCCACACTGGAAGGTCTGGCTGCAGTTTGAGTATCGGTAATCAGAACAAGAAGAATTTGGGACATGAGTGAGGATTAAGGTTGCAATCAACAGAAGCAGAAAGGTTGGGATGCCATGGAAGCGCATTCTTGGTCAGAGAGGGGGGGGGGGGCACGGGAGAGAGATGGAAAGCAAAATGTTTTACATAAAGCTATACAAATTTTCAAAAGGGGTGGCTCTGTTTGGAGTGCTAAATTTGCAAAGCTGCCATTGGGTGGCGACATTTGACCAGAATTTCGGCATCGTGTGGATTGGCGTGTTTCTTCAACGGAATAGAAGCTTATCTTGCGGAAATTTTAGTACCTCACGCGGGTTTTCCACGGTTTCACACAAATACTTCTGCCACTTGCTCTATCATAAAATTGATATTTGCATAATTTTTTTATTGTTTTTATTTTTGGATCTCTAGCCAAATTAAATCCACCTTTATTATTCTCTTTCACATAGGGGTGGGAACTCATATACTGTTCCTGATGAGTCCAACAAAACAAGTATCCCGAACTGAATTTGTTTCCTCAGTCCCCATGAAGTGTTGGATTATATGTATGAGTGGCAAGTATTACATATAATTAGCCTAAGACTTACTCGCTCAAGTAACAAGACACAGGTCATACCTGTTAGCAACCACCACCACCAAGTTAAAGCAAGCAAACAAACCGAAAGCAGCTATGAAGTCTAAGTAGGCGCACAAGCATGATCAAATTTGTTCCAAGATTACTCCTCTTTTTGCATATTAATTCAGAGGAATCTATTGAGCTATCCTAAAAGGTAAGTGAATATAAATTATAAGGCGATTTGAGGAGGAAGAGGGGTGCATACCAGGCAAGGAAGGAGGAGGAAGAGGAGAAAGAACATTGCCACATGTTGAATCATACGGCTTATCCTTACAATAGCATGTGAATTTGTCTGTACTTGAGTTGTATCCACACTGTCCACCAGAAGCAGTGCAACCTCTACATTGATTATCATATGGATTATTCCACTCGATAACAAATCCTTCATGAAGAGCTGCATCAACATTTGCCACATTCTTCATGAAATTCTGAGCAGCAGACTCAGAAATTGGAACATAAACACTATGTTTGCAGGTCGACGCCAGTCCAACAGGGATGGTAGTTATCAAACCATAGAAAAAATTTACGTTGTTGCCAGGAGTGCTGCAGGTTTCGAAAGCTAGGGGTGGGAATAAACACTCATAGAAAAAGGTTAGATTTTGATACCCAGAAACATAACTGAAGTAACTGAAATCCAGACTAGTGTTGACATAGATTGGGGGACAAACTGAATCCCAATAATCTGCTCTGGCAATTTTGAGGGTCTGATTCTGATTGTTGATTTTGAGAACTCTGTAATTCACAGAACTCATGGTGATGATGGAAACATTACGTTGACAACCAAGCTCAAATTCTTTCATACCACAGTAGTCTGGTCGATTTTGTCCCCAGAAAGGATATTCGATGCCTTTAATGCTTCCGCAGTCAAATGATTTACTACAGTTCACGAAACCAGAGTCATCAGCATATAGAAATGATGGAAGATTGCCTGCTATGATGAGATTCAAGAGAAGAAAGGACAGGAAAAAATTCTGATGCATTTTGGAGGAAGAATAGTGAAAGAGAGAATTGAATTAGAAGGAAAATGGGATCTATAGGATGATGGAAAGGGTCAAGGATGAAGTGGTTATTACCTTTCAAGTTAGCTTTAGTGAGCTTGGAATGTTTAGCTAGCCTCTTGGCCACAATGAGATTTTTGTTGGTCCATATGATCTTAAATCTTCTTCTAGAAATGGGGTCGTGAAACACCAGTCACGACAAGCAAGCACACAAAAGTCTAGTACCATAATTTTATTTTCCAAGTACTCGTTATCAGCTGACTAGCAATAGCCAATGAAAATGTTCCAACACCAACAACCCGAATTCAGAACTTAATTATACGAAGCAAGGAATGGGAGAATAAGTTGAGGGCAATTAGAGGGAAAGAAAAATCCAGTCCATCTTTGGGTTCAGCCTAAGATGTTACCATTTTCTTCACAGCCATGTAATACCCACCTACCACATCGGCCTTCTAAGTCCCCAACTGTGCTCATGTCTCTATATTTCTTATTTGTTTTCTCACGCTCCCATCCTAATATCTAACACTAAAAAAAAAGCAAAAAAAAAAAAAAAAAAAAAACTTTCATGCTTGTTGCTATGCTTTTCTTTATGTATATCTTTGGTGCCACTGTTAAATTTTTTGGTTTGACAGAGAATATAGGGAAGGAGCTCATGTTTCCTGTTTGAGAGAATCGCGAGTTTCACACAATGTTTCTTGGTCCTTGAGACCTTATCTTCCTAATTCGGGTCGTATCTGTGGAAAAGATTAATGGTTTGAGACAGTGCGGATCATCATCTGCAGAATTTAATCTCACGGGACCTTCACGGAATTCCAATATTTGGCTCCCTCTCATCGGGCGGAAAGCATTAAAGGAGTAAGAAAACAGAACAATTAATCACAAGACGAGCGATATTCCCGCCCCTACTATGTAGAGAAATCATAGTAAATATGTTATTCTCAGTCTATCATTGTTCAGCAGATCAAAATGATGGTTATGCTAATTAATTAGGCACCAAACAAAATATACGTAATATATTATTTATGTTTGTATATATAGGACTAACAGGGAAAAGGAGCAAATACCTGGTGGTTTGGTGAGACAAGTTGAATTATAAGGCTGATCATAACAGTAGCAAATGAAGTGGTTTTCATTTGAGGCATTATATCCACACTGCCCTCCAGAGGAAGTGCAAATAAGACATTGATTGTCATCGACACTCCACTGGATTCCAAATCCCTCTTGTAGAGGTGCACTAACATCAGTTGGATTGCGTTGTATGGCTTGGGCGCCTGAATCAGTAACTGGTACATAGACTGTATACTGGCAGGACCATAACTTCAAGTCAACTTCAGTGTTAAGCATACCATAAAAGGCATTTATTTTCGATCCATTAGTGGTGCAATATGTCTGACCCAAAAATGTTGGTGTTAAGCCACTAGAAGCACAATTATAGTAGAAGGTAAGGTTTTGAAGGCCAGGGACGTAATTGAAGAAACTGTTATTGAGTGTTGTGCTGACAAAGCTTGTGGGGCAAATTGAATTCCAGTAGTCATCTCTAGCAACAGTGAGTGTCTTTGCTTGGAGGTTGATTGCAAGAACTCTGTATTTAAGAGACATTATAGTGATCGTAGCGATGTTATCTTGACATTGAAGCTCAAACTCTGGGAGCCCACAGTAGTCTTGTCGACTTTGTCCCCGGAAAGGATATGATACACTCCTTATGCTTCCACAGTTGAATAACTTGCTACAATTCTCATACTGTGAGTCATCGGAAGATAGAGATAATGGAAGGTTGAGTAAGATTATTGAGTTTATGAAAAGGAAGAGAAAGGACACGAAAAAGTTCAGGTGCATTTTGAGAGAGCTTAGGGGATTTCTGAAGATGTTGAAGAGGAATGAATAAGAAAATGGGAGTAGTTATCAGTATAATTGTTGAAAATTATATTGGAAATTTAGATCTCAGTTTTCAAATTGATGAGGTATAATTGTTGAAAATTATATTGGAAATTTCTGTTCTACCTTAGCAGTTTCTTAAAAAATTAGGCAGCCTTATCTGACTAGCAATAGTCAATAAATCAGCTACTCATATTCACGATGCTTCCCGTATCATATTGAAGATCCAGAACTATGAACGGCATTTTTTAAGTAGTAAAAACGTGTACCATAAACTGGTACAATTTATGCAGATAAAGTTCCCAACATGAATATTCAGCATTCACCTTACCTATGTGATTGACTCTCTCTCTCTCTCTCTCTCTCTCTCTCACGCCCCAAACCGGGATCGTGAATAGCCGTCCGTTGTCCCTGGATGCCGGCTTTATTTTTACAGAAAATCGGACAGAACCTCCCCATAAATCAGAGATTTTCCGTGTACAATTAAACCTGTATAACCAAAATCATCCTATAATTTAACAAATGGCCATCCCAGCCTCTCCAAAATTAACAAATTTCACTCCTAACATCCAGGACAACGCAAAACTATAAAATTTCTAGCAGTTCTAGCCACAAACCTCTACTGTCATGCCCAACTAGAGTATGAACAGCCGCCACACAGAGTGGACCTAACTTTTATCTTATATACAATAATTTTCCCAAGTAACATTTAAATATGTACAATCGCCTCAATGCAAATGAAATATAAGAGTTAAATTATACAGTCATCCCAAAATAAGTACACGGCCAACTACGGACTTCAATGTCAAGACCTCGCAGGGTCGAAACTAAATTAGAAGTAAATCTCACCGTCAGAAATACCAACTCCGCTCTAGAGCCTGTAACGTCGCTCTATCACAATAAACCTGTCTGAGGAGTGAAAAGAGAGGGGTGAGTATCATGGGAAGATACTCAGTGAGTGAGGGGGATAATATCAAGCATAAATAGTATGGGTGAACAATTGGAGTGTCAAATAATATCATTTGAAACAAAAATTTACATTTCGCGACAAAACATGATATGTTTAGCAATTTGAAATCATTTAATCAATCACACGATAACAAGTATATATGCATCCATTTAAAATCAAGTAATATCAGAGCGAGCCAAAAAAATGATCCTAACAAAGGTCAACCGTGACCAAGGATAGGCGCATCGGGGGTTTTATTATGCATAGACTTTAAAACGCTCTCTACCCCGACGTTGGCCATGAGTTCGCTGGGGTTAACTCATCAACGTGTATAGGACCCCGACCGGTGCTAGACGATGGCGTCACACACGTCCTCCCCCTACGTGGGTTCAACCGGCCGCGCCTATAGCCTTTAAAATAAATGACGTTTGCAGATACCTCCTGCAGAAGCGTATCCGGGCAACCCGTGGCTCTACAAACGCCTTTCATAACTACGGAATCATCATAGTATCACAAAGGGCACAACGTCCCATAGTATCACAAGGGCACAACGTCCCACAAGTAAAATCATATCATCGCATAACTAGTGGGCATCCGACCCACATAGTTCATCAAAGCATTTCAAGTCTGCGTGCCAATACGTTTCATCAAATCATTTCAAAACAGCATATTAATGCAACGATATGAAAGGAAATTTATCAATTTTCAAGTAATGGCACACGTTTTGTTTTCATTTTAAACCATGGATGCATAGTTATCGTAAACATATTTCAAGACACTCCAATAATCACAAAACGGTTTTGAAATTCAATATCATACGTTAGATCAATGCATATCAAAAGCATGTTTTATCGAAAACACGGCAGAAAGCACGTTTTACTATTTTATGCAAGAGATTAGAGTTCCACTCACAGTATACGGGAGGGTGATCACTCCCTATTTTCAAAGTCAATTCAAATTTGACCGCTCGAGTCTCCAATGAGATTTTCCTAATTAATCATCACAATTCGATATCAAATAAGGGTCTAATAATGGATTTTCAAATTTTTTTTCTTTCCAACCAATACTACATAATTTGACAAAATTTATCCAAAGATTGAAGAGATTTCATTTCTCTCACCTAGGGTTTCTCGGATCTCAGATCTAGCTTTCGTTCGCTCGTCGGTTTGGTCTAAAACCTGAATGTTTCCAAATTCGAAACAATGGTGAGCAATTTAAGTCCAATTACTAAAGAAATTCGAAACCTTAGTGTGAAAATCGAAACTTTGAGTCATTTACCTTCACAGGGACTCGCGGATTGTCACAGGTCGTCTCAGGCTGCGAGTCGCAGGCCGCAGTGGGCCGCGGGCCGCAATGGGCTTGCGGGCTTGGGGCCTGCGGGCTGCTGGGCCTGGGGGCTGCTGGGTCTGCGGCCTGGTGGGCCTGTGGCCTGGTGGGCCTGTGGGCTGCTGGGTCTGCGGGCCTGGTGGGCCTCGCGGGCTAAGGCTCGCGCTCGCGAGTCGGATCGCGCGCTGGAGCTCGCTCGCGCTCGTGCTGGCGCTGGCTCGCACTGGGTAGCGCGTAGGGTTCGCTAGAGATCGTGCGCTGTGGCGCGTTGGGCTCGCGCGCTGTCTCGAGGAGGCAGCACTGGAGCTGGTGCAGGGATCGCGCAGCTCGTGCGCAGGCGCGCGGTCGTGTGCTCGCGCGATCTCGCGCTCACGCTCGCGTGGGGAAACGCACGCTGCAGTCGCTCGCGAAGGGGAGAGGGGAGTTGCTGCCGAGCGCGGTGGTGTGCGCTCGCGGGAGGAGGAGAGAGCGACGGAGGGATAGATAGAGAGCAGTGAGAGGTAGAGAGAGAGTGTGAGACCGAGGGAAAGAGGGAGAGACAATGAGAGAGTGAGATGGTGGTGGTGGTGGTTGATCGCGGTGGAGGAGAGCCGCGGACTCGGTGAGCGACGGCGGCAAGTCACGGGAAGGGGAAAAGTCGGGGAGAGAGAGAGAGAAAGAGAGGGAGAGAGAGAGAGAAAGGGGAAGAATTAGGGCTTTAAGCCTTAATTAGATTTTTTTTTTTTTTTTTTTTTTATATATATATATATATTTGGTGTTACTCTCTCTCTCTCTTATAGCTACATATAGGTCAGGTTCTATCTATATAGACTGCCTTACTTTTCGAGCTAGCCTTACTTTTCGAGCTACTACAGGAAAAATGAAGTACCAGAGGGGCCCGGTAGGTCTCCAACAATAATGGTCTGGACATTAACCAAATTAAACACCATTAGAGAGTGAGGATACTGTTAATAATTACTTACTCCGATGTGTGAGGACCAAAGAATCAGTTTATGCTTTTCTCTCTTTCTGAAGTTCCAAATTCTATCCACAAAGAAAAGAATATCTTATCCCCTCCTACTTATCATAGCCGTGATTCTCTACTAACTTTGTTTATGCATAATTTATGGGTATTTTAGTGTTAATTTATACTCAAAACACAAGATGCATGCCTGGTGCAGCAGGAGATGGCCGTAGAATTACACCATCCTCTGCCGATGAGGCTGTACAAGTCTTGGACCCAACCGATCGACCTGGACAAAGGCAAGTTGTTTGGTTTAACTCAAGGTCATATCTGCATCTTCCATTTGATTGATTGAGAACCTTTGGAAATGGGTATCGGGTTATCCATGTGGGTTTGATCCGACCCAACACCTTTTATTTGAAATTCAAATTAAAAGGATAATTTATAAAGGGGATATAACTCTTTAACCCCCTTTGTTTTGAATTTTTTTTTAAAGAGAGTTACTTCTTTGTGTGAATTAGAAGAAAACGTCAAATTAAAAAAAAAATCCAAAATATTCATTACGTATAAAAAATGGATGAAAAAGATAAATATGTTTTAACAAAAAGGAAAAACAAGGGAACACCAACATCCGGCATTCTTCGATATCTGAATCAATATGACATTTAAAACTTTTGGATTATGAAAATCAAAGACAGATTTGTACGTGACTGTTCTTTAGATCTATGCATCAAGAGGGTTAGTAATTCAACCCTAAATATTGGAAAATTTATTTTTCATATTAAAATTTTAAACATGAAAATTCATATTCGATTGTTATAAAAGGATCTTCAATGGTAATAGAGTATGAATATATTGTTTTCTAAATTTTTTTTGATGTGAAAAAATAATAAGGGTTATGTTAAATACCATGTTAGAGTATTATTAATGGTAACATTCATTCCACCTTACGAAATGCTCTAAAATTTTAACAGAAAAATACTCATAATATAAGAAATAATCTTACAAAAAATCATGCATGCATATTTATTATTTTTGGAGATAAATGAAACCCTAACCGAAACTTTATATGCTTATATCTCTTTGCACAGTGTGTTTCATGATTTAAAATTTATATGACTAGATTGTTTATTACAAACCCTTTCAAACCATATAAAAAATGTGCAAAATGATTTAAAAATGAAGGAGATAAGATCTTAAAAAGTTAGGGTCGAATTGCAGAATTTTTAAGTGGAAGGAAGAAGATGAACAATAACCCGTGACCAATCCCACTCTCGGCTTGCATAAGTGTATCCCAAACTGTAAGCTCTAGATGTCTGATCCAAAAACTGAGACAACTATTGGAATTAGAGACAACGAAAATGGGGGGTAGTTGGAATCTAGAGGACTGAAACCACCGGGAAGGCGGTGTGTGGATGTCATGCACCGCCCTGGGCAAGTGGGTGCGTGGCCTGCCTTGCCCGCCCTCTCTGGTGGCGCGTGAAGGCTCTTGAAGTGTTGTCTTTGGCCTGAAATTTTATAAAAATCATTTATATCCTTTGTGGATTTTTTTAATAATTTTTATTATATTTTTCTAAGATAAAAAACATTTTTTATTGATTTTAAATTAATAAAATTATTAAAAATTACAAAAGAAATTAATGTTTCTGTTTCAATTTTTTTTTTTAAAATTTCTAATAAGTTAAGAAATTATTTTGTGACAGTTGACTATCTAAATTAAATTTTTCAATACATATTTGATTTTATGCTCGTTGATTTATGCATGAAAAATTTGTTTTTTAACATAACTTAATTGAATATTTGAGTATAATCATTCAAAATGATATTTTAAAATTTTGTGATTGGTTTTATGACTAATTTAATGTTTAACCTATTTTTAGGATATGGTGAATATCGGACGCACTCTTATTATTTTCCGGGTGAGACATAAACGCGAGAGTACTCTAGAGCGTTTGACAAAGTTAAATATAATGATAAATTATAAAATGAACCCAATACACACTTTGTCATAATATTTAAGGGTTATGAGGCGAAAATGTTATAAAATTCTACATCTGGGTCACTGGTTTGGAGGAGATAAAGTTGAGATTAATATAATAAAAACTTCTCTTCCTAGTGATTTGGCTAGAATGGTTAATAAAATAATAGAAGAGAATGAACAGATCATTATCAAGAATTTCAGACTAAGATTACTTCAAATGTAAAGAGCTAAACAGATAGAGATTAAAATGAAGAAATCATTATCTTTAAGGATAAATGACTCTACAGTATAAACTGTTAGGAGATTCACTCATACTAATAGACTTTCAAAAGAAATGGTCAATATGGTTACTTGCAGAATATGGAAGAAAAGAAAGAATTAATTAATGTATCTTTTTTTTCTTTGTAACATAATTGTGTACTATGATTATGAAAAATAGAAATCTATCGAGATGTATAGTAGACCATTTTTTTTATAGAAGTATGTATTTAGAATGTTTTTAATATTGTAAAAACAATGCATATCTATGTGAATATGGATGTATGTAAAAAAGATGTATTTTTATTTGGCATGATTCTAAATACGTTAAGTATTTTTAGTGGAAACTTTTAGGTTGAAAAAATTTAAATAATTATCACTTAAAACCTATTGCATTTTGTTGTTTTAAAAAATTAAATTTATAATAATCAAATATTTGGATCATGGATGATAGTTGAGAATTTAGTGAACTTTTGAGTCTATACCTTGTGTTCGTTTATTATAAATATTGATTTTAAGCACAAAATTGTATGTATTAAATGAGCATGAAAACTCATGACTACCTCTCTTTGAATATCAAAATCCATAATAGCAGACCTTAATAAGAGTGAAAGTTCAATGGTGACAATTATGACATTTGGCACCATAACATATGCCATGTGTTGGAAGAGCAGGATGCTTTAGAGGGCATCAACCATATCATGCAAGCTCTGGAGTAGGAAATATTGTTTAGTAGAGAAGAAATCAAGAACTTACCAGGCGTGGAAGAAGAAAGATTTCACTATACGTAGCATCCTGATCAGTTCTGTTATTGATGATCTCATTCACAAATATGAACGATTCCCTATTGTTTATAACATATGGGTGTATTTCAGAGATAAGTATGGACATACTAGTATGACCCGTTTGAGACAGTTGACTATCAAATTTGACGCGTATAAAAAGAAAACTGATAACAACTTCAAACAGCATCTGAGGACCATGTCAAACATGATAAGGGAATTGAAATCAGCTGGTCACATTCTTTCTGATGAGTAGCAGGTTTAGACTTTAATCCAATTCCTTCCAGATTAGTAGGAATACTTGAAAGTCAATCTGACTCATGATGATAGCATTAAGATTTTCTCTAATCCTCCTTGCCATGTGGAACTCGAAAATGAGCAGTTTGGTGTCGCAAGATCAATTTCTATGCTTTTGTAGCTGAGTCTAGCTCCTAGAAATTTCCTGACTTTAAGCGCAAGGGGAACAAGAATAAGGGCAAGAACGGGAAGGAAGTTGTGGAAGGGTCTAAGAAGAACAATTCCAACCGCAAAAGCAAACGAAAGTAGTTTTAGAAGAAGGACAAAAGCAAGTTGAAGTACTATAATTGCAAAACTCTTGGTCATTTTGCTCGAGAATATCCTGAGTTGAAAAAGCTAGCACCTTGTTATGCTTCTCTTTTTGTTTTGGTTGTACAAAAATTCGAATCTCAGATCTCTAGATCGGGGGAGGGGGATTTTGACCACTAGGCTACCCCCTTGGGGACACTTGTTACGCTTCTCTAAGTATTATAAATGTTTTTAGTATTATTTTACTTTCTAAATCATATCCTATGTGGATTATCAACTCATGAGCAACAAACTATGTGACAAGAGATAAAGAAGCATTCGTGGATTTTCATTGAGTTCTTTCTTATACAAGATAGATATACGTAGGGAATAATACAAGTATGGAGATCAAACGAATTGGCACTTGCAAACTAGAGTTACGAAGTGGCCAAACTCTAATCTTGCATGATATTCTCTATATATCGGAGATTCAACAAAATCTAGTTTCTGTTATTGTTCTTCTTAAACTTGATTATGAATTGAACTTTTCTCGTAATATAGTCTATATATATTATAATGGTGTGTATTATGATTATGGATATCTCATGAATAACTTTATCACTATGGATTATGACGAACAAATATTTAACTATAATGTCCATCATTATATTTTGTTAAATGTTTGTTATTCTAGTTATACCAATGTGATGACAAAATATGACATGTTAGACTTGGTCACATTGGGCAAAACATGATAAATTAACTAATGAAAGTAGGACTATTGGATTCGTTTACTAAGTTGATTTATCGAATTGTGAATATTGTCTTATCGGGAAGATGACTCGAAAACCATTTGGAAAGGCCATAAGGGCTGAATTTCCATTGCAATTGGTTTACTCTGACATTTGTGGTCCAATGAATGTGAATGTTCTATATGGAGCGTCATATTTTATTATATTTATAGATGGTTTCATATGATTTGGTTATATTTATTTGATTTCTCAAAAGTTTGAAACATTTGAATCTTTTAGATGTTATATGAATAAAGTGAAGAATCACATGGATAGAACAATTAAAACCTTGAGAATAGATCGATGATGTGAATATCTATCAGATCAATTCAAGGATCTATATAGTGAAAAGGGAATTATTAGACAATTAACTATTTCTTATATGTCTTAGTAGAATGGTATTGCTGAGAGGAGGAATAGAATATTACTAGATATGAGGAAATCAATGATGACGCAAGCTAATTTGCTTATTTCTTTTTGGGAAGATGCATTATTAACTGCGGCCTATATTTGAATAAGGTGCCTTTAAAATTAGTACCAACTATACCATATGAACTTTGGATTGGTAGAACACCGAATCTGAATTGTCTCAAATCTTGGCGATTGGCAGCCTATATTCATGACTCTTCCAATAAGTTTGGAAAGTTTGGTTCCCGAGAAAAGAAATGTATCTTTATTAGATACTCTGATCAGTCAAAATGCTATGTATTCATAGGTGAACGTGATGATGGTACTATAATGGAAATTGAATCACGAAATATGATATTTTTGGAAGATAATTTTTCTACTAAAGGTGAAATAGCAAAAAGCAAGTTTTTGTTTGAATTAAATAATTTATATGATAGATTTGTACCAAATGAATCAATAGAACCATAAGAAATTGAATCTCTTAATGATCCCAGTGGGAGGAATTTAAGTTCCAATAATCCAGCCAAATTAACAATTCGGAAAAGTGTTAGAAAAAATATGTCAAAACATTATTACAATATTGAAAGGCACACTTTTATCATTTCTTCACATAATGAGGATGAGCCTAAAAATGTGAATGAGATTTTGTCTTATCCTGCCAAGAATGAGTGGGTGAAAGCAATGGAGAAAGAAATGGAGTCGATAGAATACAATCATGTTTGGAAACTTGTTGATCTTCCACTTGAGCGCAAATCTATTGGAAACAAGTGAGTTCTCAAAATTAATATAAACCTAATAGAACAATTGAAAGGTACAAATCTTGATTGGTGACAAAAAGTTATACTCAATAAGAGAGTATTGATTAAGAAGAATATTGATTAAGAAGAAATCTTCTCACCAATAGTGAGATTTGTTTCTATTCGCCTATTGTTGGCTATTGTACCCAATTTAGATTTAGAATTAAACTAGAAGGACGTGAAAACTGTCTTTCTCAATGGAGAACTTAAAGAATAAATGTACATGGAACAATTAGTAGGTTTCATAGTTAAAGGCTAAGAAAACAAAATTTATGAATTGAATAAATCAATTTATGATCTCAAACAGTTTTTAAGACAATAGTATTTGAGATTTTACAGAACTATGATCTCTTATGACTTCGTGATGATATAGGAAGACTATTTTGTTTATGTGAAGAAATCCAATAACAAATTTGTAATTCTATCTCTATATATCGATAATATATTATTAGCTGGATGACATGGAATATGTCTTAAGTATCAATAATTAGTTGTCATCAAATTTTAAGATGAAGGATATAGGTGAGGCAGAATACATAATGGGTATTAATATCCACAGAGATTGTTCTAAGAGATTATTAGTATGGAGAATTGTAAACCCATTGATACTATTGTGGCTAAAGGCGAAAATTTAAGCCTTGCAATGTGCCCAAAAACTATTGAAAAAAAGCATGAGATGTCAAAAGTATCATATTCCAATGTTGTTGGGAGTTTGATATATGCTATAATGTTTACTCGTCCTGATATTTGTTACGTCGTGTGTTTGGTTAGCAGGTATTAATCCAATCCATGTCGGAGTCACTAGACTGTTGTAAAGAGGATTTTATAATATCAGAAAGAAACTACAAACTATTCTTTTTGTTATTAAGGAAATGATTTGTCATTAAATGGATACACAGATGCTAATTGGGGTGATGATTTAGATGAACGTAAATCCACCTCAGGTTACATTTTCTTGTTAAATAATGGCGTCATCTCATGGAGAAGTAAGAGACAAATATGTGTATCACTGTCCATAATGGAAGTAGAGTTTGTGGCTTGTGTTTCTGTAGTTTAAGAATGTGTTTGGTTAAAAACCTTTTGCAACACTTAGGGATCGTAAACAATTCAATGGGAGTT